>JANFOE010000054.1:0-1327500 GCA_025667525.1 Glebionis coronaria | reverse complement strand
ACTTCTTATTTTATGTGTATGAAGATTGTGTACATCTTTGGTGTTTGATTCGCTCATACGTAGATAACACACGGTATTTTCTAACCATTATCAAAGGTAATTCAAAATTGTGCAGGATCTAGTAGCCTTTTAAGGTCCCCTCATTTTCGCATGTTTTGATACTAAAAATTGAGTCAACCATTAACTGCAATTCCAATGCTAGTTTTAGTGCTTTAATTCTTTCGCACTCATTTCACCTATGCCGATCCAAAGCAAAAGAAATTCATTCCATATGTTCATCATATGTACTAAGGTTATTCAAATATCATACAACTCAAGTGGCTAGCGAATACATACATATAAAAAGGGAGACAGATACATGAGATAAGCTTTCTTAGAGTTGTTGCAATATTAGCTCAACCTTTAAGATATATATTTGGCTTGGCGTTAACCACCGGCTTGGTTACTTGCTGTTAAGTAATCAGTCATCACAATCCAACTGTATTTGTCAAATACATTCTAAAACTTAGTATTTTGAGCTATTTTATATCCAACTTTTAAGTTAGTTATGTCACTGAACAGTAGACCCATGTTAAATGAAACGTCTAACTAACGGTTCACAAAAGAAAGATAATTGTAGATGATTGTGAAGTTCTAATTTTATAGTACCTTCCAGACGCAGCAGCAACAAAAGACTTCTTTGTTCCAGACACATATCATTCCCTGTCAAAGAAATATGAGTCTACCCAAAACATCAAGTTATCTGATAGTGATCCACCACTTCTCCTCCGCCACATATCTGATTTTGATTTCCTATTACAACAAAGAGAATGAAACTCATTATTGACACTGAACTCCACTGTAATTAACTGATAAAATTTACACATTATTTTCTATTTATTCTTTCTTTACTAAAAAAGTCGATCTCAAAAGGCTCAAACCAATGAATTCACAAAATTTAAGAACTATGAAGGCTCTTTTGATCTTCTCAATCTTCAATACCATACATGGGTCGTATTTGGTATTTGGTATTTTGAAGAGAATGGAATACTTTATCCAAGCTGGGATCCAGTTAACCCAAACTCCCTTGTTGTGGTTGAATCCGAATTTGAACCTTTTGAATTATGAATAATAGTTGAAGTCCCATTATAATAATGCATCATTCTTTGCATGTACATAACGTCCATTCGCTCTAAAACTTTCTTCTTTCCCTCTTCTTCTCCTTTGTCACCGCCTTCTTTAAATGATTCTTCCCATGGTTTCCTATAAGGTTTTGCTTCTTCTGTTGGTACCTCGTAGGGTTTTTCTTATTCTTTAGGCTTCTCAGCTTCCAGTTTAGGTTTCTGTGTTGGTTCTGGTGCAACATTCTCTACATGTCCATAACATCCATTCTCTCTACCACTTTCTTATTTCCCTCTTCTTCTCCTTTGTCACGCCTTCTTGAATTTATTCTTCCTATGGTTTCCATAAGGTTTTGCTTCTTCTGCTTGTTTCTCGTGGGGTTTTTCCTATTCTTCAAGCTTCTCAGCTTCCGGTTCAGGTTCCGGTGTTGGTTCCGGTGCGGGTTGTGGTAGTATCTTGGCTTCCTTTTCTTGCGTCTGTGCACATACGCTCATAGATTCTAACCATCCATACTTCATGTTACTATAGCTTTACTTGAACTCGCTTTATTTTCCATTGTTCTAACTCCTACATATTGAATGTAAAACTTATAATTAGTTTTGTTCTAAAGTTGTATAATTCGTGACCTTAAATATTGTAGAGTTTAAGTTAGGTACCTTTCATTCAGATAACCATATTGACATTTAACTCGACATATTGACTTTAACTCGACAATGATTGATCCAACAACATGAGAGATTGAGGAATATGTTTACCCTCAGCGGCTCGCACATTTTATATTAACTTGTACCACTCATTTTATATTAACTTGGTTCTTAAGCGTGTCAAAGTCTGCCCGCACAACACCTATAAACATAACATAAACAACTATAAACATAACGACATGTCATGAGTCCACTATCAGACTGGCTGGATTATATGTTCATCACATAGCAACATCAGATTATATACCTGGAATCTCATAATAGATCTCTCAAACTTACAATTATAGGTTGATATTACATTTAGTTCTATCTGAAATGGGTAAAGCAAGCAAGATAGCTTTCGGCATAACAAATCAAACGGGTCAAAGCGAGTATAAAAATTAGTAATAAGCCTACACAGGTTTAAAAAATTTTCCAACACATATTTGTTTTACATATTTACCTCATTTAAATTTGTTTAGACACCTCATGCAGCCTAAAGTGATGCAATCACAAACATTTTGTTCAGACATCCCCTGCACAGCAAACGTGAAAATCAAGTTTTAGTTGATATCAGATTGTCTCTTGGTGAGATCATCTCAACATACATAAATGCAACAAACGTGAAAATATAATGAGATTGTCTCTTGGAACGCATTAGCTCCAAGGTGATAAAACACAGTTAATCAAAAAAGTCAATTCCTATGAACGTAATTCATAACTAATTATAAATTTCGAATTTCCTTCATAATCAAACTATCTTCATCATTTATCATTATAAATTCAAAGTTTATCATTCATTTAGAATTACGTTGTATGTGAACTTGAATCAATAACCAGATTGCGCTTTGTAAGTTACAGTATAACTGTTCCATAATAACATTAATGATGTTTGGGTTAATGTCATATGTTATTAAAACTTTAATAGACCTAATCAGCCTAAGCAAGATCAGTACACCTGTCTGAACTCAACTGGTCTAGAATTTAGGCAGCTAAATATTTGCTCAAAAGTAATTACATATCTAAAATATTCAAATCTTACTATTAAAAGGTTTATTTTGATAATATGGAGTAAGAACATAAGGGTAAAATAGTCATTACATATAGTTTAGCACGTTCAGTACCATAGAAGGTGGAATATCTTTTTTTTACGTGAAAAATATTAACCTACAAAACAAAACATCGGACCATAAAAAAGGGTAAAGTAAATAGAATATTTAGCCATTCATCTATTCGCTTTTCAACTAAATGAAAGCAGTATCACCAAGGACTAAATGAGTAGGCTTTTAGGAAGCAAAGTAGCAAAATAGTAGTTCAAGTCTTGTGGGTTTAATTTACATCTTAAGTCTCTTTATTTACAATTACTGGTTGAAGTTATAATCATTTTTCTTTGTACCTATAATAGTCTTAAATTCTTAATTATGAAATTTCATTTTT
The DNA here is from genome assembly GCA_025667525.1 of Glebionis coronaria. NCBI lineage: Eukaryota > Viridiplantae > Streptophyta > Magnoliopsida > Asterales > Asteraceae > Glebionis > Glebionis coronaria. The sequence goes on along the minus strand of JANFOE010000054.1, from coordinate 1,324,279 downwards.
ATTGTTTACATTTTATTCAAACCCGACCCTACCAGATTCAAGTTAAAGCGTAAACATCTTTTGCCCACTTCCACTTAATTACATAGCCTAGTGTTGCTAGTGTTTAGAGCCATTGCTTACACAAAACGCTCAATCATATTCTAGCTTTTGTTGGATTTTTTTGCCCCATATATCCAGTGCTTCTTGCTTCGCCACTGTATGTAACCCTAATTGAACAATTTAATAGTAACTTCGTGCTAAAAAGCAACGGTTATAACTCATGGCGGTTTTAAACCATAGATAACAACCTTAATTGGACTGACCCTTTGATTCCGCTAATCTTGGCTGCCTCGAGCATGTTAAAACTAATCATGGTGTTGTTATACCTAATAACAGACTGAGTCATTTGACTGAATGAATCCCATGCCACCTATATTAGCAGCCAAGTTTAATTCCGGTTCATTCTTGCCAGGTTTTGAGATCTTAGAAGTAGCAGCCAACATTCTGAATGTGAATGTCAAAATAACAAATAATTTACTTGGCAATTCTCACAGAATGAAATATTAGTCCAACGTCTATAAACAGATTTATTTGTGCTTCTATAATGCACTAAAATAATTAAATCATTTAAACTAAGTGGATCAACTACTATAACTAACGGAATACTAATTAAATGGAGCATTCACCTTGTTTGTATCAGCAAGTGTGAGCATCGTGAGTTTCTTTAGCTTGAGGATCTGATCGGGTGCCAATGGTGGAAGATTCAGTCATTTACTTTGTATACACTACTAGTATAGTTTGGATAACGCATGGTCTATGTAATCATATATAACACATAAGAAAAAGAATGACCTAAATGCAAGGAACCCGCTGACCGACACGCTTTGGAAACTTTATTAAAAGGAATGAAAAACTTACTAAATCAAAGTTGATTCAGCCCTTATATATAAGTGATTTCATAAATGTCAAAGGAAGCTTGTGTTCATGCTTCTTGATCATCTGCATATATACATTCGTAATTGCTTTTCTATCTTAGCCGACAACTTCAGCAAATTAAACTGTAGACACGTGTTTATTCTTAATTTCTAGATATTTTGGAATCCATATTTTAAAAGTTCCCCAGCAGAAGCATTAGAATGGGTCTGCAACGCCAAAGTTATGTCGCATAAGTTGTCCTCCATGTCATGTAGAAGGACATTAATGGGAGGCTATATATAAGGTCAATTATATGACAGGCTTAACCAACTACATCATCTTAGGATTAGTCCGTAGGGAATGCATGTTTCAGATGTTTCAAACTTTTCGAGCTTCAACCCGTACCCACTGTAAGATGACCTTTTATTTCAAACTACTTATGGTGGCTGACTCTTCTATAACTTGGATAGCAAATTTTTTTCAACTCAATTTGTAAATCTATATTAATTTCCAACATTTTAATCATGAACTGCAATAAAAAAGGAAAAAAAGAAGCTTCACAAGGGGCACCACAATGGTAATACCAATTGCACTTCAGAATTTGTTTTTTCTATCTTCCATCACAAAATAAACATATTTTTGTTAAAAATTATAATTTGAAATATTTTATCCAGTTTGACGTTCAAACAATGAATTAGGGGCATCCCATATGAATGACTTGTAAAAAACCGCAAAAAGAAAACACCCATCACGAAAAAAAAACTGAGGAAACACTTACATACGATTGACTTGTCTTGAATCTCTAAGAATGTAGAGAGCTACTAAAATACACACAGCGTTAAACAGTTACCACAATCCATAACACTTAACTTAGTTGCATTAGTAGCGAAACTAAAAACATCATCAAATAATCATAGTAAATAAATTACTAACATAAAAGGGGAGCATACATATTACCTCACTCTTTTGCTTTAAAAGTTGACAGAGCAAATCAAATGGCTTGTACATGTATATGCCTCTAATTCCGACCAAGCATTCGATTTAAAACATAGATAATTCACATTCTGGAAAACACAAAATACTGAATATCCAACATGTAATCCTTGAACATCTCCATTCCGCGTATCCACAATCAAATGTAAGTGAGACAGAATAGAGATCTGGATGTGTACATGCCCAACTAAATGACAGAAACAGAGCATGGTAAAATAATTTATTTCCAGTGCGTAAGTAAAACCTCCTAAATCATTTTATTCAAAACATAATTTGACCTGGTCCCATTTGATAAATTACCCAACCCGCCCAACCAACCACCTATTTTGCTATCTGGTAGTAGGGATGTGATAAATTTCCATACGTTGTGATTTATAAGCAACAGAGGATCAGCGGAGGATCTGTCCACCTCGTCGATAGTCATTGGTTCCTGCTAGATTTTGATCTTGTTCAACTAACAAATTCTCGATTTGCAGGTGATGAGCCACACTAATCTGAGATTAAACAAACATGGATAGCATGTAAATCACCAAAGTGCACCTAAAAAAATCAAAATAAAAAAGAATACTAATCTTAGCGCAAAATGAATCAGTTTCTCCAATATCGAAACATGCATGTCTCATTTTTAATACTGTGCATATTGAATATTTAGAAAAAAACGTGTAGGCTACATAATGTGTACAAAACTTGACACGGAAAAGTAAATTATTGACATATAATGCAATGTAAAACATCAAAGATAGCAAGAAAATAGTGATAATCTGTGTTAAATTTTAAGAGTAAAATTGATAGGAGCCATATGTAGCATATATGACCTCATGATAACTTAAGTCCTATTAGCCTAAGGAAACTAAATCAATTTGATCCCACCAAGCGCAATTGCAAGCTACTTCTACCGCACTTTGCAAGTGTCGCATTCAAGACGACATGACTTTTGCAACTATTGTACCACATTGAATTGCACCTGCTAGGCACATAAGCCAATACTCCCATGAAAATGGCTCCGCTGACATTTTTTTTATTTTGTGTATTTTTCGTTTTCATTGCAACAAATTGCAACAAAGTATTTTCAACCTATTGAGAAGTTGTAACACATCCATACATATAATTACAGGAACATGCTTTAAACAACAGTAAAGGAATAGTCAGATCATGTGAAATCAGTAATAAGGTAATACAAAGTATTAATTTTCCTAGTTTGGTTAATTGACAGGGATAGGGCAACTAAAAAATAACATAAAACCTGTTAAGAATCAACTAATACAAATAGTCAGATCGTATGAAATCAACGATCAGGTAATACGAAGTTTTGATTATCCTAGTCTAGTTAATTAACATGGATATAACGATACATACCTGATGTGGGATTTTCCATGCTGGATGAAGAGGTTTGATTCGGGATTGACTTTAAAAGCCTTTGAGATTTCCTTTGTGGTTGGGCGCCGATTAATATAATCAAGAAAATAACTGAAAACAATAATCATAATCAATAACAAATAAATCAATAAAATAAATGAGTTTATCGTAATTTGGGGGCCGATTAATATACAGCAAAGATACAGATAATGATAACAAATTTTTGGATTTTGGGTCATTTAGGACTCCATACGGTGAGCATATTGGTTGAATATACCTGACTAATAGAAAATAGAAAAAAAATATACCGGATTCAGTTGTAGCATATTGGTTGAATGAATGCAGTCATTAAACAAAAAGAAAACCTAGATAGAATAACACACTTCCTTCTCGTTAATTCACAGACCAATTGCCAACCAAATAATAAATTGTAACTAATTAATAATATGATTAAACTCACCTTACAAATTGAATATCACAAACCTTGTTTTTCACAGACCTTGAATTAATTCGACTATACAATGTAATTGGGCTATATATTTACCAAATTTAGATAATCACAAATCTTATAGACTTGTTAATGTATAGTAATCTGTATGTATCATGGTTAATCCGGCTAAATATAACCTACAAATAATTAATCCGACCAAACTTAACCTACAAAGTCCATAAACCTTATTAATTACGATCACACGAACATGATTATGTGATTAAGACACTGAAAATCATACAAATCTCGTATGACAGTGATTTGGAAGAATGATTATGTGAATCTATGGGTAGTATCATCAAAACCCTAATTTAAATCCCAAGTCGACATATTAGATGTGGGAAAAAGTAACAAAAATCGTATAATCATATTTGATAGAACACAAACATAATTATCTAAATAAAAATCCATACCTGTAAACTAAAAAATTCCATAGAAATCTCTAACTGAAACATCTACAATATTAAAAGATAGAACACAAACATAAAAAAACCATGAAGTGATTTCAATATCATTAAATCATGATTATAAGCAATAGGGTTTCGATTTTTTGTATGTGGGTTTTTTTAAGGGTCGATTAATTTTTTATTGTTTGACGGTATATAATTTTAATATATTTGTTTTAAGAAAATATCGTTAAATACGGAATTGTTAAAAAAAAAGGAAGTGATGACGTGGATTATGATGTGGATTATCCCTCCTCTTATATATAATGTAAAGATATATGCTTTTAATTGTTGTACGATGTGAATATATAATAGCATCTTTAAGTAATAAGGTGTATTAATTATTTTTTAAGTGTGTATTAATTAATATGTATTAATTAGTTTTAATATGAATATTAAACTATGTATTAATTATTTTTAATATTATGTATTGATTAGTTTTAATAATGAGTATTAAGTGATATCTATTATTTCTATTTTCAATTTTAAAACTATGTTGATTTGTAAATGAAACACTACAAAGGGTAAGTTTATTTTATAACATTTTGATATAAATATAAGAGTTTTCTTTTAATATATAGTAGAGATAATATGAATATAAAACTGTACTTTTAACTTTTACTTAATGACGTGTATTAATTATATATTAATTAATACTAATAAATTTTATTTTCAAGTGTATTAATTATTATTTATTAGTTAGTTTTAAATAAGTAATCAATAATGCTTATATGTTTAGTTGTTAATTTTTGTAAACCGCGTAAAATAAGGTCATAATTTATTCTATTTTTTGAGTATTTTTGAAGTATATGATAACGTTAATTATTATAACGTTTGACGGTTTATGCTGAAACCAATATTGAACGTTTTATTTTTACGTTCTGACGAGTAATGAGGACTACTAGTGATTGCGATGCCAAGGGATGCCCAAATATTATATTTTAATATCGATTATTTTGTTAATTGATATTTCTGAAATTTTTATTTCATTATGTATTAAGTCGAGTCGAAACCTTACTATTTCGTTTTTGTTCGTTTAATTATTAAAACGATCGATTTAAAAAACGAGATTTATATTTTTATGAATACGGGATGAAACCCGACTCACGTAAATATTTTTAAAATTGACTATTAGTCATTTCCCGCTTTTTAACTAATATTTACACTTTAGTCTACAAGAATGCACAAATTTCAATTTACACCTCACCCACCATATAAAAGGAAAATTTTCTTCTTACTTACACATAAAATCACACACACAAAGATATTTTCTTCTCTCCTCTTCTCCCTCCTCTTGTCATGACCAACCTCAACCAAAAACACTCTTTGATCACAATTTTAAGCTTGATCCATTAAAAACAAATTCAAGTCCCATGTTTAGAATTGAAAGATGATTATTATGGTATAATTTTTAATAACATGCAAGTACTTTTATTTCTTTCAAAAATTTTGATGAAGAACAAATAATTTGATCCATTTGATTGTTGTAAGGTTTCATATTTTTGTTATTATTATTTTAATCATCTTTTATTTTTGAGTGCATGCACATATTATTTTAACCAAGTGAATTCTAGTATGATCAAGTGGTCTTAGGGGATGTTTTTTATATTAGGAATGATAGATTATGTGTTAGAATGAGGTGCATGTTGATGCACGTTGATAAAAAATGAGAGATTGGGTCATTTTGAAAAGGGTATTTTTAGGCAGATTATTTTTTTAATAAATTCGTAGGTTTGAGTTGATATAGGCTGAGAAATGATGTGAAGTAGTTGTAGTAATCTTCAAGACGCTTGTTTTTCCGCTTGAATGAGCTTCTAACTCATTACGGGTCAAAAGTTATGCTAGTTTTAGTATTCGTGTACCGAGAGACGCGAATCGGCACAATCCGAAATTGTGGCTGATTTTGGGTCGACTCTCGGGGACTTTGGGCTTGATTAGATAAATAATACTACTGGATATTAATTTTTATAAACTTAATATGGTGAGTCTAGTAGTGGGTTTAAAATGTGGAATGTCAAAATAATACTTTTAAAGTGGTCTAAATGGTTTTATGAAACAAGTGTACAATTTTGTCGCAAATTTAAAGTCGAGTAAAGTGTCGAGCTGATGGGTTTTAAAGTGTGAACTTTGGCTCAAACTTTGGTGAGGTCTTATACAGGTTATAAGTGACTTTGAGACCAAATTTCATCTAAATCGGACTAGTCTAGATAGGGTAGATCGGTGTGTACATTTGGAGTGTACATGCTGATTGGTATTTAGACACTTAGTTCAATGCTCGTGTGGCGTGAGTTTGAGTGCTAACTATTGGATATGGTGACCTACTCAAGTGTTAAGTCATTATATAAATGACTTATTTACTGGACCAATTGAAGTAAAATGATAGTTTGACTTGGCGTCTAATGACGGGTCAATGTCGAGAGCACAAGTGTTTAAACGTGTAGTGTGGGATAAACGGGATAGTATGGATTCACTTGGTTCGTGTCACTAATTATGAAGTATGAATACTTTGAAAATGTTTAAAGTCATATTATACTTGGTATATATCGATATTGAGTTCGAGTCTTAATGCGTGCCTTATTTTGATAGGTTGCGGTTTTCGTGTTTCCCGGGCATCCATATCATCGGTGATCGTCTTACCACTACTGTTTCTACTCAACTTCTGAGTATCGTGATTCACTTACCTCTTGGCTAATGTGAGTTCATAGCCTCGCATTTAAATCCTTTAATGTTTTTCAAACCCGCGAGGGGGATACATGCTTGTTTTAGAAAACGAACACATGTAGTTTTATTATGTGAACGTTGCTATGAGTGTTGTGTTGTTGCCTTTCCTTCATGGACCGTTAATTACCGATAACCGGTAAACTCTAGTACAATAATAATAGATCTATTTTGGCCTAACTCTAGTACATAATTTGTAGTTTGGAAAACTAGTTGATTTGTACTTTTATAAAATGTGGTACTTATTAATTATAGTGTATAAATACATTTTATGATAATATAATCTTTTATTAAGTTTTATATACTTATGTAGTATTTTACTCCAAGTGGACTTTTTATATTATATAGTATTTTAAGAAATCTGATCTCAAATCTCAAGTTCACCATTTTGATCATATCTTGAGTTTTACAATGAGTTAGAACCTCAAATTTCGACAGCATAAACTGCATGATGTGTGCTACAAATAACTCTTTTATAACTCTTGCTTAATCAGCCACTAAGTATTAGTAACAATTCGTCAAAAACAGACCAGCCAGATTTGTTCCTCAATAGTATTTTGGTCATATCTTGCTCATTTTAATCATTCCATTGAGTGACCAATTTACCACTTGTGTAAAAATCAATTATCTATCATTATATCAAATAAATTAATCCATTTTATCAAGTGAAATTATTGAAACTCACTGTTTATAACAGCCTACTAATCTAGTCAAGATTTCATCATGTTTTACTTGTAGATTTAGCCTTTTTAGCTTAATCTAATGACATAGAATCCCCACACAACATGTTGATCATCATTTATAATCATAATACATATACATTTTTGAAGAAAATTGATGAATACGTATACAAAACTAGTAGGATGATAGAAAGAAACAATCTTTATACCAACCAATATGATGAAAAGATGAGATTTTTGGATGAACAAGCTTGACCTTTGTACCAAAATCTTTAACCTTTCAAGACAACTTTTGATGATCTTCAATATAAAATCCTTCTTGAAAATCAGCCTAGTAACTCCATGAAAACTTCTTTTCACTTGTTAAAATCACCTCCAATCTTCATCTCTTTAAGTGGTTATCAACATATGTTGATTTTAGATAGAGTTCATGGTTAATTTTTGATGATGATGGTGTTTTGTGGGTGATGTGGGACGGCCAAAAGAAGGGAGAGAAGAGAGATGAAGAAAATTTTGCTAGATTTGCATGTTATGAGAAAAGTGGGAAATGGTTTTGTGTTTTTGGCTAGTGGTTTGATAAAGATCAAGGACAAGTATCCTAAGGCTTTGTTAAAATTTGACAACAAAGCTCTTTGGGAGCTTGTTATTGCCGCCCATATTGGGGGTGGGACAAGTGTCCCACTTGTCTCATCTCCACTAATTTACGGGTACTCCTCGATTCTAGTTTCCTCGATTTACGTGCTCTTGGGTCAATTTACGAAAAACGTTTTTATAAATTATGAATCTAGGACACAAAACGATTCTAATAAAAATTGTCTCATAAAAAACAGAGCACAAAAGCGTAAATACGTAAACCTAGGGTTCCCGGTTTAATCGTAAAAGACGCTAAATTATGCACTTAAGTCCTAATTTCTTCTCGTAAATTTGTGAGTTTATGAACCAACACAAACTAAAATTTCAAAATAATAAACGAGAATAAATTTATTATTTGAAATGTCGGACTGTTACAAAACGGAGTATGTAAACGTAAACACGTAACGTAGAGTTCTCCGGTTTAGACGTAGTCGATGCTACTTTAAGACATAAACCCTAATTTCTTCCCAAAAATGAGTGAGTTCATAATATAACAATAAATCAATGATTATAAATAATACTTGAGAATATAATAATGACCTCAAGTTGACGGATTGTCACATTTTTATTTGGTGTGAAAGAGATGCCAAAATGCTTTGGGTTAAAGGAGAAAGCACAAGATATTTTTGGAGTGATCAATGGCTTAAAACAAAGATTACAAAAGCTATTGGAACAAGTGGTAAGTTTTAGAAAACCCTTTTTTGAATGATTCTGTCGCGGTTCTTTATCTTCGCCAGCGGTTCCATAGCGATATGGAACCGTGGGTTATTTAAAGAACCGCCCACAGAAGGTGTATTTTGGGGGATAAAGGGAATTTTCCAATTCTGCAAATACTAATATTCTAGTCTAACTTATCATAAAGTTATGCTAAAGAGCAATAAAAACTAAAACACACACAAGGAAAAGACACGTAGGTTCAATTAGCATGTAAGAAGAAAGCTAAGAAAAACCTAATGGCTACAAACAAAAAAGACTCCTAATGACATACAAAGTTCATCGATTTAAACTATCATTAGTCATATTTAGGAAGATCCATTTAATAAATTTAGAGAATGAGTATGAGACTATCACTAGAGGTGCGCAATTACGGCTAAGCATGACCATTTTTACGAGTTATACACCAACTCAATTTCTCAAATGAAGTAATTTAACCGTTAGGTCAAACTGAATTTCTAGTGCAATAGGTTCTCTAGTAGTCATTCTCACATTTGCCTAATGTAGTGAAACAAGGATGAAACTTGCATGACGACACAATGCACAACCTAATGAGGGTTAAGAATGCACCATTGCAAATCTTGTCAAACAAGTCTAGTTAAGGTTATTGACCTTAATAGAAATTGAGGCCAATAACTTTGAAGTGTATAAACAATGTTTACACAAAACAAATGAACACTTTTGATTGGTCTTTCAGAAATGACACATTTACAAATTGCATTGCAATGTAAATTACTTTAGTATTTCGGATGGAACATCCAAGTTGTCAAACCGACTACATTATGTATTATAAGCAATTATTAAACAAATTTGTCTAATAATTTTGAACAAGTAGATTCAATATAGCCTCATCAACAAAAGTGTGAGTTATGATCTGATGTATATTATTAAGAACCAACATTAATGTCTACACTAAAAACATGTCAATTAGATTCGATAATGATATCAATCATAATTTAAATAATTAATTGATATATATTTGAAATATTTATTGATTCCCACTAACACTTAATAATGTCTACACAAAATACTAACAAATACCAAGCAAGGCACAAGAGATTAGACATATAAGAAACACTACTACATATAGTAAGGAACACTTAATAATGTCTACACAAAATAATAACACACGAAAAAACACACACAAACTATTATCTTAACACATAAAAGCATTCGTCCATGTTTTGAGTGTTAGATACAACAAAGTATTCATAGCTTGATTTATTTGAAAATAGTCTTTGACCCATTTAAAAATTTAATTAAGTTTAAAACTTTGTAAATATATCAATTTTCAAAGATATATCACCAAAAGATGTCCATCTTAATAGAAAAGAGTAAAACACAAGTTTTACGACAAACCGACGCTCAATACTTTGGACAAAGTATAGAACTTAGAAAACATCCAAATTTTAAAGTTTGAATAAAGGTTTGGAATCATTTTCAATTGAAATAAAATTCAATTACGTTCGAAAAGACGAGTGGCACGATTTCTACGGACTTACGGTTGATTTTATATGATTTTTCAAAGTTTGCAAAAATCTGAGTCTGACTGACCGTGGTTCCTTATAGATATGGAACCTCGGGGAATAGATAAAGAACCGCGTCCAGAGGAAAAAAATGGGGTTTTTATCCAAAATCATTTGGTAACTTTTTGGAAGGACTTAGGACTCTAAAAAATCATTATAGACACATAGAACTCGTATTTTAGAGTCAGTTATGACAAAAAAAGATTTTTTTACTTCCAAACATGAAAAGATTTATTTTCAAGCTAGTATGCCAAGTTAATTTAACACCAAAACTTGTACAAATGAAACAACAAAACACATTTCATAAGTAATCACTCTTCATGAACAATTTGATACAAAGATCGTCTCTAATTTTAAAAACCATTTCCATTTTTAAAAACCATTTGTTTTGAAAACGAGAGCAAAGATTGATCTAATCTTTAAATTACAATATACTTCAACGATCTTGAATAACCTCTCTCTGATACGAATTGTAGAAACTAGAGGGGGGGGGGGGGGGGGTTGAATAGTTTCTAGTTCATTTTCAAAACATTTCGCATGATCCACTGTGCGCGGTTCTTTAAACATACCCGCGGTTCCTTATCACTAACGAACAGCGTGTCCATTTAAGGAACCGCCGACAGTGGATGATGCCATTTGTTACATGTTAAATTTTAACAATCCTTTGTATCAAATTCTCGATCAAGCTTGACTAGATATGCGATGTGTGTGATTGAAAGATAAATACAACAAGTAAGTAAACACACAAACACATCAAATCAAGAGTACATCAAGCAATAGTCTAAACACTTAGCACACACGTACTAAACATAAGCTTTTCTGCAACTAGGATGTTTAGACTAAGTGATGTACACTTGACCATAATCTAAACATGAAGCACACACGTACTAAGCCTTAGCTTTTCCGCAACTTAGATATTTAGATTATGAGATACACACAACACACAACAACAAGTATGCAACTATAAATTCATCTAAAAAGGAAAAGACATAAATGTAAATGAAAGTACCGACACAATGATTTATAGTGGTTCGGTCACGAAGCTCCTCTTCGCCCTACTCCACTCCTCGAGTACACCTTACTCGAGAGTTACTTCACTAGTCAACAAACTCCTTAAGGTGGAGAAACCATACACAACGTCACTTATCCAATTTCCGACTCTAAGCTAAAATTCGAGTCCTAATCTTAGCTAGGACCAATCTACACAACGTCGCCTACTTCACCATTTTACGACACAATTTTACGACACAAGGCTAGATGTCGAGTTCTAATTGAAAGGTAGAACCAATCTTCACGACTCTTCACTTTGAAGCTAAGTGAGAACATCACTAGACACAGCTATATCACTTTATAATTTAGTGAGAACTCACAAGACACAATCACATCACTTTATAGTTTAGTGAGAACTCACAACTCTTACCTATTACAACTCAATAAAACACATATCCAAGTATACACATGTAACTTGGATCTACACAACACAAATCCAAGTATACACATATACAATGGATTTACACAAGACTTAATCCAAGTATTCACAAATACAATGGATTAACACAACTAATCCAAGTATTCACAAATACATTGGATCTACACAACATTGATCTAAGTATACCCATATACATTGGATCTACACAAGATTGATCCAAGTATACACATATACATTGGATCTACACAAGACACAAATAAAAAAAGATGAACATGACTAGATTTAAGAAAGGATGATCTTCATCAAGACTTCATCTTTAATCACATCAAAAATGTGTGAGTGATCTTCTCTTTGCACTTAAGAGGATGAGGAGATTGAAGGAAAGAATCACATCTTAAACAAGATTAATCTAAAATAACTAATCAAGGGTTTAAATATGTTTTTGAAGAAACTGTGCAAATAGGGTTGAAAGAAAAGCTGGAAATGATCCACTATTTATAGGACAACAATGCAACGGCTCTAAAGGCCCGCGGTTCCTTAAATGCCCCCGTGGTTCCTATCAATAAGGAACTGCGGGTTCCTTTAATGAACCTCCGGCTTGGAGTCCGTGCATTTTTTTCCTTTATCGGGGATATGCCATCTGGGTAGTTTATACCCTCAAAGGATATTCCTTTGGCATATGGAATATGACAAATTCAAATTAAATAATATTCTTTGGAATATACCTTAGAGAATATTCTTTGGAATATTCCAAATTCAAATTTCCATTTTTCTTTTTAATAGAACATTTTCTTAAAAATTAATATATTAAAATCTTTTGTCACATTTGATTAAATATGAGTTTTAAGAAAATATTAATCCTTGATCACTTAGTTAGGTTAATAACATGTTTATTCATACCTTGAGTGATTCATGTCGAATGCGATCTTGGAGGTGTCGAGAGAAGTATACAAATGTATTCTTGAGTGATTACGAGTACCTTAACATTTTATATAATGTATTACGAATTATACGTTTTTCATCAACAAAACACAAAGAGATTATATCGACAAAACATGGTAATGTTTGCACTAACAAAATGGATTCATGGTTCAAGTCCAAAACTTGATACCATATAGTGAAATACTTGCTCATTGTTGGTCGAGTGAAAATGATCTTGGTGATCATCATCTAGCTTTCAACCAGGAGTTCAATTTTCATTTTTGTCAAAACTTTTTTCAAACTACTCGATTTCGGTGTCATTTTGAATGGGGTTCGAAAGAACAAGACGGTGATGTTTTTAACAGTAATTTCGGCGACGTGCAATGCTACTCGGATGAGGACGATGACCATGACAATTGGTGTAGCTGGTCTACGATGACCGATGCGATATATTTGCATAATTTCCATGAAATAAGTGGCAAAAGCAATACGATTGGAAACCCAAAAGTATTTGAATTTGTTAAGAAAATCATGTTATCAATATGCGAAAAAGATATCGTTTTGTGAGTATATCAAAATTGTGCTTCATTGAGATTATGTTGTCTATTCTGTCTTTTTATCTATATTTAATGGTGCGTAAAAACATGGTGAGACAAAATAAAATTAGACAGAGATACAGATAAAAGCAAGTGTCTAAAATTTATAAATCTGTCAATAAATATAACTATTAGTATAAGATGGCCTTAAACCATGATAAGTTTTAAAGCTTTAAAAATTTTGTAGTTAATTTTTAGGGTTTGTTTATGGATTCTTCCTTTTATCAAGGTATATAACATCATATTAATAATAATGTTGGTTAGCTACTGATAATAAACGTATACAGTTTGTGGCGAATCTCAAGTCTTTAACAAAAGTAACACTACTACAAGCAAGGTGCGTGCAAAAAAAAACTTAAGAGAAACCAAAATAAGAAAACTAAAAGTTGTTGATTAACCGACGGTTCAGTTTTTGTGAAATCCGAAATCGATTTGTTTTAGTAGACATCAAACAGGAAAAAACTAAATTGAAAAATACATATAATCTTTAAAACTCCCGTTTCAATTGCCTTGTAAATGTGTGTCATTTGAAACAATATTATTTATATACTACATATAAAGCATTCTTATATTTCAATTGTATCATGTTTGATAATTTATTTTACATTTACTGATGCATTGTATACATCTAAAACAAGCTTAAAAAAGTATAATATTAATACATAAAATCCCATAATTTAATACTTATATTAATACAAATTACTAATACTACATAATAATTTATACTCATATTAATACATTATAATATACTTAATACAGATTCATGTGTTGTTAAAAAAAATTAGTACAAATTAATTAACGGTGTCGTTTTTATCAGTTTCAAGTGGGACCTCCCCGGTTCGTCTTCTGGCGGTGCTTTTTTGTTAGTTGAACCGACTGTGACTTCGGTTCCCAATTGAACCGCATCTTTTTAGGTAGACAATATGTACGATTATGTATGTGTATATATATATATATATATATATATATCTATATATATATATATATATATATATATATATATATATATATATATATATATATATATATATATATATATATACACTAGCGTCGTAACCCGCCCAACCGGCGGGGTCGTTTTTATTGTTGTTGTGGAGATTTATTCTTTATGCGTTTTTAGTTTATTGTATTTTTAATTTAAACTTTAGTATAAATTTTCTTTTTATCTGGATTACTTGACATGGTAACAAAAATATTTCGAAAACTTGATATCTACTACATAAACAAGTAAAATAATTTTTTTAAAACATGAATTATACGTAGCACTATCTAAGGATAAACTGAATTTATTTTTTAAGTTATTTAAATTTGAGTTGGTACCAACAAATCCCAAGATACTTTTACCTAATACTACAAAAATATGTATATTTAATTATTATATTAAAAGTTACTGAGGTTGGTGGGAGTGGGATTATTGTCACTCGTGGGGTTTGTATACTCGCTCGTGGGTCTCCATTCCCTCCAATATATATCGCGCGCGACTTACTCCTACCAAGCAAAAAACATGAGCAAACTCACCCTGGGTGAATTGTAATGTTGCTGGGCCGAGTGATTTTATTTTTTTGGTTAGGTTTATTATTGGGTGTTTTTTGTGAGTGAGGTGTGTTTCAATAATAAAAAAAATAGGTATGAAAAGTGAGTTGTAGTGAGTTTGGGTGAGTGTCATTACCTCCTGTGGAGAGTTTGGGTGAGTAATTGTGAGTTTGTTAAAAAGCTGATATGGCGTTGACGTGGCGGTGAGTGAGTTTTGTTACCACTCCCTCCAGCCTGAGTAATATGTACACACACAATCATATATATGATATTTTTCATCTACATCGGAGTGTGTTTCTTTATATGTTTATCACATAATTCATACTTTCATATTTTTTTCTTATACTTTGTTCACAATTATAAGTAAGCAAGAGCGGAATATATTATAAAAAGTAGATATTATGTTTAGAATGATTAATGAATGTATGTGCACGTGATATGAGTGAGACTTTGCTTGATTGGTTACCGGTAGGGGTATAAAAATTGAATAAAATGAAACATAAATAATCGAATTAAACTAATAATCGAACAAAATTTAACAAAACTGAACTGAACTTCAAATTCTCTTTTCGGGTTAAATTTAGGTTTGATAATCGAAACCGAAAATCGAATGAAAGATTATAAAAAATATATTTATCCACATGAAACCAAATTACAATATTTACTTTTTCAATTTAATTCTAATATAAAAAAACTTTTACACTTATCTACAGGTTACTCGGGTCAACTTAAAAATCGACACGAATTTAAATTCGGTTTTTGACTAAGTTTGGTTTGGTTCAACTTTTATCAACATGTAACCCTTATAGTAATGAGCCTGATGTGGGTTCCTTGAACTAACAAAGAAGGCTCCAGTTAACATCAGATCTCCATGTTCATATACACCACTCTATCATTTTCAGCTTGATTTATGTGAGTCGCCTTAATATCACAGTGACCTGTAATAAAACTAAGCAACATTGACGTAGATGATGATAAAACTATTATAAACTTATCACCTCTAAAAACGCCACCCACCTTCGTAGCAACATAGATTTGTAACACCATGATAATTTTCTGCTTTTTGGAACTCTGCTGACCAGTCCCTATGTAACAAAATCATCTCCTAATCTTATAAGCTTTAAATAATAGTATAAATCTTTAGTAATGTAATCTGATTAAAGGTACATCTACATGTATCTAATTATAAGTTTGTTATGCACATACCATTAAAATAAACTTGGGTGACAACTGTCCATTTAGGATTTTGCGAATGCATCTATTAACTGTGCGACTTAAAAAGTTATTGTGATCTCACAACAAACTCTAAAACTGAAGACCATGATCTTCATGTATGACCTTTCTGCAAGTTGCACATTTCAGATAATATCCT
The DNA here is from genome assembly GCA_025667525.1 of Glebionis coronaria. Classification (NCBI taxonomy): domain Eukaryota; kingdom Viridiplantae; phylum Streptophyta; class Magnoliopsida; order Asterales; family Asteraceae; genus Glebionis; species Glebionis coronaria. The sequence goes on along the minus strand of JANFOE010000054.1, from coordinate 1,307,978 downwards.
TTTTTCGTGTTAATCTTGTAGATAGTGGCTTTTGTTCTTAATTTAATGTATTGCACGTCCTGGCTGTTATTGTTAAAAATACATGCGGTTTAACTATAAACATACATGTTTAAATCTCCCAATATGTTTATAGTCAGATGGCGGACCTAAAGTGCCTGGCTGATTATTTGAACTGCCAACACCGCTGGCAGGTTCGCGCTTGACGTGTGAACCACAGTTACTCTCAGAAAACGTGTATACACCATTCATAAAAGTAGGTGTCAAGGTACGTTGAACGCCTTGCATCACTAAACAAACAAAAACAAACATCAAACTGGCATTATTTACCTAAATTTAGACCTGTTATGCCACCTCGTGTAAATAGTACTCGAATAAGACAAACAACTGCTCATGTCCAGTCCGTCTGCAAAATCAAATGAAACATCATCAAATATCACATCTTGGTATTCTGATGGTAATTAAAAAAATAATTTTATTTATGTAAACAATCATCTATTTTGAGGTTAAGGGTATTGCGAACTCACATACTTGCTGTGGATCTTTACCAGCGCTCCTTAACACACGTAGCATGGATTCCCATTGATTCCTTTTAACCGTTTAACCTGCAAAATGGAAATCGTTCACATTTAGTACATTGGTCGTACATGTCAGTTATTTGGCTATCTGAGAATGAACAAACATGGCGGAAAACAAAAGGCAGTTCTTAACGTATATAAGTTATTACCTCATTATGGCCTATTTCTGAAGTTGTGTGTGCAGTATCTTATCTTTATGATTTCTGGTATTCTATTTGAAAGTTTATGGACTTAAAATTAATAGTCGTGTGATAGGATCAAACTCGGGATTACGGGATTGCACACATTACGTAAAGGGTTAATTTATTTAATTAAATATATTTATTGTATTTATTTAAATCAAACCAAAGCTTAAACGATCGTTAATAAATAAGAGTTAAGTTTAACGACCGTTATGGAAACTAAAATAGAAGGAAAAAGAAGGAAGACAAAAATTACACAAACACCCCTTGTGGGTGTGTGTAGCCGTCGGCCAAACCAAAGGGGGGAGAGGGGAAAGTTTTTCTTTCCTAATTTGTGTTTTTACTTGGAGCCCAAGATTTGACAAGCCTATATAAACATCCCAAGGCCTTCATTATTTTTTGTCCCTCCCTCTTGCTTTCTCTCCTGCGATCGCAACAACCCCCCAACATAGGGTTTTCGTTGACTTTTGTTCTTCTATTTATTATCTAGTCCTAGCCACTCTCTAGGGTTGTTGGGTACATATTCCACAAGCGTTGAATCTCGGTTTGTTCGTGCTAGAATCATGATTATCTCGTTGTATTACGTGTGTACAAGAACGTAATATAGTCTTACTTTAGACTATATCTTGGTGGTGTTCGTGATTAACCCTAATTGGTGATTGTTCCGTTGTCTTGTGAACCGTTGCTTGGATAAAGGTATGTAACCCTAATTCGATTAATTATAATTGTGTTATTATTATGATCTTGTTAAATCGCTTCCGCTATGTGTTTTGATCTTGTTTAGGGTTTTAGGGTTTTAAATAATTGTTATGAACTACTTATAAACCTTCACTATTAACTTATGAACAGACTTGGGTTCATACTGAACATGATTTTATTTTATGGTAAAGAAAGAGTATATTGCAGCAAGTTCCAGTTGTTTTCACATCAGAAGAGATTGGGGCAAAAGATAAATCACTTTATCACATGTGCTCATACAAACAATATTCCTACTAATTCTCTGCCTCAAGTTATAAGATAGTTGACCTAAATTCCATGTTCATATTTTTGAGACGGTTAACCTCTTAATGAAGTTGAAAGTTGTCGATCCCTGGAGTCTTTTGCTTCTCTTTTCTCTTTTGTTTCCGATGTTATTTCTTGTTTCTGAAGTCTGCTTGCACAAAAATATCTGTTTAAACAGTAATTTATGTCAAGTTTTCAGCTGTTTATCTCCTATACTGTTCACGTTCTTGTTCTTCTTTGGAGTTGGTATTACTCTATTTTCATGTAATCACTATCTTTAGCCTCTGGTGATATGTTAAAGGTAGTGTACTTTTGTTGTCAGGCTGAGAAGGGGAAATGCCTAAAATCAGATCACTGATATAACATAACCAGATAGCTCGCACTTTTTGGCATGGTGTAGTCCACCAGACCAGTTGATGCTAATGTCACAAAGCCGATTATTCAATTTGCGTCAATATGCGTGCAACATCTGCAAGCAAGGAGAAGGATCATATATGTATGAACTATGTATTTCACTAAAATTTCTTATTATAGATGATTGAAACTTACCAATAGTTGCACCGGCATATATTTGGCCAAATTCAAACATATCATCAAAGACAGGGCAATCTTCTCCATGTTTAATTGAATATAATATAAGGCTTAGACCTTTAGACAGAGCTCCAAAAGTCAGAAGTCTGACAGAATGCCTAGCAATGTGTGTTGTTGGTTATTTCCTGATTACTGTGTTTTCAAGCAGTAAACAACCAGATTCGGCTCACCTAGTTTTGAAAAATGTAAAACTGGTTCAAATAATTTAAGTTAAAATCATCAGTTTATAAATAGCTAAAACCATTCTAATGATCAATATAATCCATGGTTCATTTTAGATGTGACTTCTAATTAATCAGGATTTGCCATATACTATCTCCTTCGGCCCATTTTCTAAGAACTAAGAATCTGATTGTGACTATTCGTTGTCAAAATTTCACTTCCAAAACACAATGTTAAACACCCCTTAAACACTGTAAATCAGGCGTCACAATATCCCTTCATATAGCAATATCCCTAAACTCCGAAAATTAGGCGTAAATCTAAGCATTAGGAAGTTATCAAGGCCTGAAGAAATGAGTACATATATGCTTAGATTCATAAGATATAGAGCAAATAGATAAAAAAAATCACAGGTCTCAACTTTAAAAACGAAGAGCAGTTCAAAACTTGCAGTAATATTTATTTTTAACATAGAGGCCGTTTTTTATTCCTTATATTTTCTGCATAACTCAAGTTTATTATCTGGTAAGCACTTAAAATTATCTAGTCACAGACACCCTCTAAGAATTTTCTGTAACTGGATTTCTTGGTGTAGCGTGTAACCTCACCAGCTGTTAATGGCACTTCATAAACGACCCGATTTGGCTATAGATATATGGGTGGTCTAAAGTTTAATATTTATATGTGAAAAAAACCTGAAGGGGCACGCTATGCTTATGATAAGATTGAATTTTAGAATATCATCAACTTGTTTAGAATACTGACAAGTTCAACAAAGTGAAATGTAAGTAATTACAAGAATGAAAGAAGAGTTCTTATTCTTTACGGAAGTAGTAGTATAAGAGCGCAAGAGTTTGTATTATCTAGATCCAATATCCCGATTTCAGAATTAAATATTTGACATCAGATAACATCTTTCAAGGCAAACATCTAAACATATCCTAAGAATGCAAAGTACAAAGCTCATACATACCTGGAGGAACATCATTTCTGCTACAACATGGGTTTTTGGATATTGTTATAGAAGCAGCGAAACACCTTTTCTGCTGCAACAGGGGTGTTTGGATACTGTTTTAGCAGCAACCAAACACCCCTGATGTATCAGGATCGGGTCGAACCACAAGTAAAAGTGTTGCTCCCTTTCTCCTTTGCTCATCATGTTTTACCTGCTTATGAAAACAGTCTTATGTGCCTCCATTTGAATGTGGAAGCTTAAAGGGACCGCCTCGACATATGCAGCAACTGCTGCTATTGATGAAGAAATAACGATCAGTCATAGCGTTCACTTGCCCTGAAAAACATAAAAGTAAAGATACCTTAATTATTGTCTCAGAAAAAGTATGCAACCCTGTGTTTTCTCGTGGAACATTTTTGGTCTATGAGGACCAATAGCAATAACGAATGAGCTCACGTTCATTTCCCACCCATTTTGAATAACTTATATCTTTTTTATATAGCATCCAACATTTTATGTCGCCCATTGTCAACTAAGCATGTGCTTTTACATTAGGTGAAACATTTAGTTTTAAGCGCGATAACTTGAGATGTGTCAATGTGATAGTGACTTAGGGATCAATTACCTGCTAGTAATGCTATTAAACTCTCCTATTGACCTACGGCATTAAAAAATGACCATATTGGCTTTGTGGTAGAGACAGCCTTTGTAATTAGTCAAAACTTCTTATGCATCAACTTATTTTTTGACAGAATCCTAAGATACATATAAGATGTTTAACTTCAGTGTGAAGGGTACTCTGGATCGTTCCCCGCTTGTTACCCACAGCTGTGCTTGCATAAAAAACGCTAGGAACTTTGGAAGTGGCTCCAACTGTGGCATTGTGGCTGCGCACATTCCGTGAAATACCGTATCGAATGTGGTGAGTTTGAATCAATGTGTTGATGAGTTCTTTTATGTTAATTCGACCTTGAAGGAGTAGCTTTGTTCAAATCAACTAGCGGACAGGAAAGAAGGTATAAAGAATGAAACAATAACTAATAACTAAAGAGACAGAAAGTGTAAAAAACTTAGCCACCTTAATTTTTAAGGATGGTGGAGTTTGTGGATGGATTATGGGTTGTGGTCCCAACGCTGCTACGATTTAGCAGAAAACCATGGTCTTACATATCTTGCACCAAGTTGATGCTGCGTTTGGAAGATTTCATGATCATCAGTTGAGTGTGTTGTGTGTTTGGGAGAAGCTGAAGCAATTCCGTGTACAGTTGATGGTTTTCCTGAAAAGTCAACAGAAAAAAAGAAGAAGTTGAGATAAACTGCCCGAGAACTTGAACGACGAAAGAGCTGATAGATTTCACATACCTTTTAAGGTCGGACGACGCGTGCAAGTGTTCTGTAATTGACCTCTTTGAGCAGCATTTGAATGATAGGTCGTCACTCGAGGTCATATCAGCTCGTGGGATTGATCATTGAATATGTCAATACTAATCAACCTCTAGTGGCGCTTGAGTAGGATGTGAGTAAATCTTTGTCGCAGCTAAGCCTATGAAAACCATAGAGTTACAAATCCATAGGAGTAAGAACATAAACTATTGATCCTAAATTAAACCATATCAGTTAAACATACCCAAATGAACAAAACCGAAATTTCAAAATGTGACACCCCCAAATTGAGTCAAACGCAGCGGAGGTAATATTTGGGTGTCACGTAGGTGGATCAACAGCAGACAAAATACATGATTAAAAGTGCAAATGTTATTAAAATAAGTCTTAAACATTATTCAGTAGCTTGAATTATTCCCCAGTTTATAAAACCCCGGATGAGCTCTATAAATGCAGCCTATCATGATGCTTGACTCCATGCACACCAATACCTGCTTCAGTTTCCTGAGAAAACATGCTTAGAGAGTCAACATAAAGTTGGTGAATTCACAGGTTTGATTAAAAAAAATAAGTTTGGACATTAAACATTCACTGAAGTAGTAATGCACAAAGCATCAACACTTAAAAGTAATTACATTCCCATATTGCCCGAAACTGAGACTTGACAGTTAAGCCCTTAACAAATAAGGACCCTTCGCATTATACAAAAAGGCACCCATAAATAATAATGTGCTGACATGTGAAACATCTGTTGTCCTGGCCTAGGCACAGTGAGCATGACTCACCCAGATGGGGACGGTCAATCCCAAATAGATCTATTTATAACATTCAGGTAATTCAATAAATTTAACAGTTTTAGATGCACGGGTCATGCGGGTTCATCTACAATAGGCAAATGTAATCAAAGGTTTTGCAGTTCAGTTTATGTCCATAAAATAAAATATGTTGCATGTTTTCTTCCCCATAAAAAGAGTTTAAAAGTTTGTCAATATACAAAAGTGGGGCCATGAAATAGTCAATAGATAAATCTGATAAGGATGCTCACGATACAATCAACGACCTAAATAATTATAAGGTCTCAGTAAATGCATAATATAAACGCATAAAAGTTTCAGAATAGATCTGTGCATGCTTATACGGGTTTTAAGTATTTTATTACGGTATTGTATTTTAGTCCATCATTGTACAAGTTATATTAATATTTATTTTAAGTATAAAATAAATAATAAGGTTAAATTAATTAATCCATTTAATTAATATTTTGTACTTATGTTGTTTATAAAAACACTTTAAATATTTATAAAAGGTAGCTTTACATATATATTTAAAGTAATAGAAAATAAATATAATTAATATATTTATTTTATAAGTTAATCATTTTTAATTTATATTTAACATATAAATGAGATTTATAAAACGTATGACATTTTAATTAAGTTTCACGTTTCCGTAGTGTTTATAATTATTAAATTATAAGTTTAGAAAATAACAATTGTTATGTTTATTTAAGTTTTACGTTTTAAATAACGGGAATAAATATATAGGAGTTTCAAGTTTCGTTATATTTTGTATAAATTACATTTTTGTCCTTCTATTTAAATAATTACAATATTGGTCCCTCCCTAGTTACACGTGTAACTAGGGTTTGTTTAAGTTTCATTAAATGGCAAAAGTGGTCCCTAAAGTATTCGGATTAAATTAGGGCTTATTAAAGTTTCATAAGTTGGCAGTTTTAGTCCTCCAACATTCGGCTAGATTTTAGGTTTATTATTAAGTTACACAAATGCCCCCTAGGGCTTGTATAGGTTTCGGCTTATGTCATAAATAGTCCCTAGGGTTACTTAGGGCTTAAATAAATTTGTTAACTTGGCATAATTGGTCCCTAGGGCTTATATTAATTCTCGGCTAAAGTCCAAAGTGATCCCTAGGTTTTCTAAAGTTTACATAATTTACCCTAACATTATATTAATTCCTTTTAAGTCCTTTTTCTTACCTTTAAGTTTCAGATATGTTCAAAACAACACCCTCAACCCTCGGCAATATATAAATGTAGTCCAAAAGTTTATATTTTTGGAAAATACTTTTCTACACTTGTTTATTTAGATCCTCTTTACTTTATAAATTTATAAATCCAACCCGAAAGTTTTATACTTGCTATATTTAATCCAAAATTTAGTAGATCTATTATTTTAATCCAAAACTTATTAGATTTATTATTTTAACCTATAACACTTATAGATCTACACTTTCAATCGTGAACTTTATAAAATTATATTTTGACACTAAAAGTTTTATAAAACATTTTATTTAGTGATAATGAATATTTATTTAGGCACTTATTATAGTGAGCTTAAAACTGATCTTATTAGGCATAATAGTGAGCTTATAATTTTAAGGCTTCTATAATCCTATATCTAATGTTTCTAGGTATATTTAAGCATTACAAGATTATCCAAAAGTAGAAAATATAAGCTTAAACCTCACGTCTAAAATTATGCATGAATAGGTTTTCATGGTTTTTCAAGTTTAACAAGGTCATGGTGATGTGTTCTTCATGGTGGTTAAGATTTTATAGCATTTTAACTTATAGCAAAAATGTAGCCGTGGGTTATAATGAGTTTTAGGGTTTCAATATTAACTTCAATATTAACTTTTAACAAGAATAACCATGTGTATGTTCATATGAATGAAAGTAAATGTATTAGAAAGATAGGTTTTGACTTGGACTTACTTGTTTAGATAAGTTTAGGAGTGATAGGAGAATGGATATGAACAAGTGACAAGCTTTCAACAATGGGGGTCTTAGAGACCTTAAACAAGCTGTGGGCTTCAAGTGAGACTTCTAGGGCTTCTTTGTTGCTTCAAGGTTCAAGGTTCTTGTAGGATGAACTTATGTTTGATCTTTATGTAGTAGGAGACATAGTATAGGAGTAGTAGATAGGGTTGAAGCTTCAAAAATGGTGGGATAATGGTGTTTAGCCGTAGGTAGTGAAAGAGAGAGTTAAGTGAGATTTGAAGATGTTTTGTGTTGTGTGTTGGGTGTGTGTTTCGGCTTAAGACAAAGAGAGAGAAAGATCAAAGTGTATCCATGTACCTATTACTTAGTATCTCACCAAGATACATCATATCTAGTTGGGATTTGGTTGGTTGATTTCCACATGTGTCAAAAACTAGCAAACTTCTTTTCTTCCTTTTTTGGTTTACAACCGTAGGTTTCACAAAGTCAAAGGGGGACAAGTCTTACAAGTATAGTGACATGCATGAGGGATTGTGTGTGTAAGTGTATAAGTATGGTTAGTGTAAGTAATGGTGTAAGTAAAGTATGGCTTAGGATAGAGTTTTAGTGGAGTAAGTATGATTACTAGTAGGTTAGCTAGCAAATGATGGTAGTGTATGCATGCATACATCTACACGTCTAATATATGCATGGAGAAAGGGTTTGATAACTAGGTTTTTGTATGGTATGAAAATGACAAAGATTGCAAGTGTCTTTTGTCGTGTTGCTCGTACCCAATTATATTTGTCGTTGTTTCTGTCTCGGTATCTTCTCGAATCGATCAAGGTTCAAAGTGGAAAAGTTGTTCTTGGTGACTAAAAGGGGGAGCTTTGGTCTAAATCTACTAAAATGATAAATGTGAGAAGTAATAAAATTAGATTAAAAGCAATTACTGAAAATAAAGCTAAAATGAAAAGCAAACAGTAACGTACCAAAACTTGTAAAAACTGTTGATTCGGAATATCTACTTGATTCGGAATGTAGGGCTCATTCGGAATAAAGCTCTCATGCGGAATAATAGCTTGGTTCGGAAAGTTGGCTGGTTCGGAATACTTGGCTCATGCGGAATAATGGCTTGGTTCGGAATAAGCCTCTCATGCGGAATAATGTCTCATCCAGAATAAAATTCTAAAAACATTTGGTTCGGAGTAATGACTGGTGCGGAATAATCTTTGGTTCGGAATAAATGTCTAAAAATGTTTGGTTCGGAATAAGTCACTCATCCGGAATATTGATTATTCCGGATGAATTTGGTTCGGAATACTAGGCTCGTCTGGTTCGGAATAAAATATTCCGAATGAAGGACTTAGAAAACGATTGATCCGGAATAAAATTATTCCGGATGAAGCTCTCTGGCTCGGAATAACTGAACAAAGCCTTTGGTTCAGAATGAACCTCTGGTTCGGAATAATCTGGGGAAATTGAAAACGAAGAACAGTGGGTTTTAAAACATACGATTTAACCCAAAATCAACCTAGTTTTTGATCAAAACTTAAACCAATTTAACCACTAATCATTTACCAATGATAAAATTCAATCCAAAACAACAAAAACACAAACCCACTTACTTTTTAAGATCAAACTTGATAAAATAAAACTTAGAACTTGGAATCAAAAATAACAAGATGAACAAGATGAAAGAGAGGTTTATATTAATGAAAGAGATTCAAACAAACAAGATGAAAAGATTAACTTACAAGATTGTGGAAAAAATCTGTAACACCCCACTTGGATAAGTGGACCTTACGTGTATTTATGGCGTGTCATCAAAGCATAAGGTAAATGTCCTAAAACATTAACTGACCATAAAGGAAATACCGGAATCAAACATCGGCAATCCAAACATAAGCCCAAAACATGAAAATAAAATACTGAATGAAAGGACTAAACAATGTCCAAATAAGCAGAATAATGTAAGAAATGCATAATGTAAGAAGTCTAGATAGCTTCCATCCAAATGCACATGCGCTTAGAATCCTAAAAGCGTCCTGGTGTACCTGCCGTTAGAACATGAAAGGAACTACGGCTGAGCATAACGCTCAGTGAACGGATATAACGCATGATAAGGAATTACGGAAATGAAGTAGATGATAAATACTGAAGCTGTAAGACTGATAAGTAAAGTTGCAGCGGAAATCTGTGTATAATCTGTAAGGTCTGATTTATAAATAATAAAGTTGAACTGATATCTGTTAAAACTGAAAACATGCATTTACTGTATTTTAATTGCCAAGAGCTTATATAGGTCATGTGCTGTAACAACTGCTGCATGAACACATAGAGGGGTGACCTCGTCATGCTGTAGAGGGGTGACCTCTAAATAACTGTGCTGGGTGGAGGGATCAGCTCCAATGTGAAGGATGTAGAGCACACACCACATTCACCTGCTAAACTGTAAACTGTAGCCTAGGATGCATCCATACGCCCCACTAATAATACTGATAGAAATGGCCAAGCTGAGCTGAGTGGGACGATGCAGGATATCACTCTCCTGCATGTGAGTCACGGCACCGGTGCCTCTAGTGCCGTGGTTACGGTACCTCCATAACTAGTACATAAACTAATCATGCTTGTATATAATGCTCAGACAATTTATTTTATTCTTAACATGATTACTGATAAGCTTAAACATATACTAGGGAAAACATTTGGCTGCAGACGGGGAATCCTAATCATGCATAGGAAAGGAAGTCCTTGCTGGAAGGACGGAAATCCGTACCTCGTGTCCAGTACTGAAATAAGACTGAAAGCTGACGGATCGAATCTGAATTCACGAATACTACATAAATAATAGACGGAAATTAAGTCGTCTGATTACTGTCTATAATTTATGATTCTGATATGCTCTTATTTTGATTTAAAAATGTTCTTGTATTATAGTACTGTATAATCTGATAAATCTGAATGTTCTTCATTATTATTGGTAAGTCTAATTACTGAAACTCTGATTATTATGTGACATGTATCTTGCCATAACTAGTAACCTGCTGAAAATAGAAGGTTTCCTAAAATTAGATAGGTTTCTAAAAGCGTTTCCTTGAAATAAATCATTAATCAAATCATAAGTTAAATCCGACTTTTAATAGTGGAAGGAAAATGTTAAAATCAATTTAATTTACTAATTAAATAATTAAAATAACAAATAGGTTTTATTTTATTTTCAAAAACTTATTTATAAAGTGCTTTTACCAACTAAAATAATTCCCACTGCTTTTACTATATATTCCCACTGCTTTTGAAATGTTGTTCCCACTGTTTTTGAAATAAAGTTCCCACTGCCCTTGTTATAAAGTTCCCACTGTTAATGTACTTTCTGTTCCCACTGCTTTTGTATTCCGACAGACCCAAACACCCCCTTATCACCTGTTAATCCCAAACGCCCCCTTAATACGCAGAAAGTTTCCAAACACTCCCTGTTGGTCTGTGTTTTGAGGCTGGGCAATAAAAGGGACCACCGAGACGTTGGAGTCTCGGCTTTACACCAACGAATCACCCCTGCCGTCCCTTTTGGGTCGCGGCTGGCCAAACCGAAGGTACACCGAGACCTTTTAGGTCTCGGTTGACAACTAATGACCAACACCGAGACATTTTATGTCTTGGTTCTCGTGAAAACCGCACCCCAACTCGTGATTACATTAATCTGTTTTTTTAATGATTCCCGTTTAATTTATCATCAGTTCTTGATTTAACATGGTAAAAATTCGTGATGTAAAAAAAAAGAAAAGGAATGATTACCATTAATTGATTAAGGATTAAACACAGTAACCCCCGAATCAAGGACAAAATAGCCCCGATCTTATTCTTCTTTTTTTTTCTTCTGCCGGCGCTTCTTCACAGAACCCTATTTCTGTTTTTTTTCGGTTTGTTTCTGAGTCGACACACAGGGGTGTATAACCCCGCTCCCCTTTTTTACCAAATGGGCTTGGCCCAAGTCTTTCTTCCTTCTTATTTTATTTTAAACCAAAACCGGGCCTTAGCCCATTTAACCCTCTTTCTTATCTTTCTTTTTAAAACCGGCCCAAAATAATCTATAAGACTTCGTTTCCGATTCGCTTTGCTTCGTTTAAAATCATATAACTTGCGCGTTCGTGTATTCGATTCTGTCACATATTTATTTATCTTCCTTAATAATTATTACTTACATGATACTTGTCTAATTCCTATTTATTATTTTTCTGAAATAATTAATTACGTAACGTTTTAAATAAAACTGAGGCTGCATAAATTACTGTTAACGTTTAATTATTTCTGTATAATACATACGTAATATTTTTCTGAAACTTAATTTCTGAAACTTACTAGTTATTTCTGAACAGTTATTATTTATAAAATTTAACCGAAACTGAGCGTGCGTATTTAATATTCGGGAATTCTTAAATACGGGTTTTACAATTCTTCCCCTCTAAAAAAATAATTCGTCCTCGAATTAAGGATACGACTGTACTGGGATACGACTGTACTGGGTTTTACAATTCTTCCCCTCTAAAAAGAAGAAATTCGTCCTCGAATTAAAGGTAACAAGCTGATGAAGTTATAAGAACTGAAAAAGCACGTAAACTGAAAAGAACAATAAGCTGAAGGATAATTTGTCTTCTAATAGACATAATGTTGTTGATAGGTTTAAACCTGACATGACTGAAATGATCATGTAACATGACATGGCTGAACAGAACGTTGAACATGACACGACTGAAAGGACTTAACTGGATTTATTTAAGGAAAAGGAATGAGAGGTCCGGATGGACTCCTCTGTTTCGAGTGGCCTCCCGCTCGAAACGATTCCTTCAAAGGTCTAAACCTAAAAAAAAATCCTGGTCCTGATGACCCTGTCCTGATGATGCTGAATATTTTCAGGTTCCATACTTAAAATGGATTTTCTGAATCTGAATGAATAAGCTATAGCATGTAGTATACATGAAACGGTACGTACCATTATCCTGAAAAAAATAACATTTATATCTCTGAGCAAGCTGCTGAGAATATATATAGGGGCGAACTACGTGAACAATTGTGAACATGCTAAGTGAGCAATTATGAACGTGGTTCATAATTGTATGAGGAGCGCTGACATGGAATATGTTGGAAACTTGATACTAAATGTATCATGAACGTATGCTGACTGAGGAAAGAATGCCAACGATACGGCCTGAGATGTGAAACGTTTGTCTGGTTATGGAGAAACTATGCTAAACTTGAGTCTTGTCTCTCAAGCTTTCTGTAACCGTATTCGGTAATAGACTGAGAAACGTGTATCGTGAAGTGGTACACTGATGTGGTATAAATACGTCTTTTAGGAAAAAGAGCGTAAAAGCGGTAAGTATCGAATACACGTTTAGGAAAACGTATATTTGTGACCCAAAATAAGTTCGTTTCCCAAGGAGGCAAGTGCGTTGTGTTGAAATGATTAATTATGTTTGGTTTTATTGATGAGAAGAAAAATGAGAATGGAAATAAGAAAAGAGTGACGGTTACGATTACGGATTAAACTACGACGAAAAAGATGTACACGTAAAGTCGTGAAAAAGACACAAATTAAAAAATTCTATTTTATAAACTTAAAAACAAAATTAAGATTAAAAGCTAAAAAGAGGTCTTAAATGATATAAACAAAGATAAAAATCCAACAAAGATATTTTAAAACCTTTTATTAATTAAATATTCAATTTTAAACGCTAATTAAAGCCCTAAAATTAAATATAATTAATTAAATGCCTAAAATATGATTTTATTGAACTAAAACTTTACTTATATAATTAGAAGACTAAAAAGTATTTTTCTAAAAATTAAAAACTAATAAAAACTATTTTTAAAACTCTAGAAACTATTTAAAATGATTAAAAACTAATTAAACTTAAAATAATTATAAAAATTAATCTAAAAGCTATAAAATTATTCTAAAAATGGTAAAAGTCCTAATTAATGCTAAAGAATCTAGAAAAATGAAAAAGAAATAAACATAAAACTTTCTATTTTTAATAATAAAATAATATTAAAATAATAGAAAAAATAAAAAGTTTATAAAATTAAAAATAAAAAATTTCTAAAATCCTAAAATATTCTAACTAAGATAAAAAGGTAAATAAAACTTCCTAAAACCTTTTTTTTATAATTTTATATTAATTATTAAAGTTTATAAAAAACCTTAAAATAAAATAAAATTAAAAATTAAAGTTTTTGAAAAGTTAACCTAATGTAAACCTCAAAATATTAATTAAAAACTTAAAAATAATTTTTCCTAAATTAAAAACTACTTTTTTCTATTTTTTATCTATTTTCTAAAATACGGCTAATTAAAAATTAATAAAAAAGAAATAAATAATGAGAAAAATCAAGACTTGTGCCAGAAAAATCCTAATTACTATTCTTATCCTAGGAAAAATCGAATAAGCTAAAAACACTTGTTAAATAAGCTGGAATGATCAAAATAAGCTACGGCTTATTTATTAAGCACAAAACTCAAAAGGTGTTAAATACGTTTTGAAATGAACCCTTAACGTAAAAACTCATCTAGATCACTAGTAAACGCGTACACTCCCCCAACGAGGGGTCCCGTGTTCGAGTCCAGGCAGGGTGAAGTTTTTGCTATTTTTTTTTTTTTTTTTTTTTTACTCTTACAACCAACTCTGTGACACTTGTTAGCTTACAACACAAACCAAATTCACCTTTTTTTAACAATGATTCAACAAGATTATGATCCAAATGTGTCCAGTTCTTAATGGAGAACACAAGCAGGTTCTTTGTTCTTTTCTGTTTTCTTCACAAGTGAAACAAGGTCCAAGAGGAGCTTGGATGTGATTTCTTGTGGATGATTTTGGATGACAAAGGCACCCTTGTACTCAGTTGAGTACAAGGAGTCACAAATAAGCAGAAATCAATCAAGCACTTAGGCACAAAATTCACAAATAGGCCAAACCAAGCAAATGAGAGTTGCTGTGATGAGTATGAGGGTCTGGTGGTGTTTATAGCTAAAGACTTGCACACAAATGAGTTTCAAAGCCCAAGTTCTTGCACACACAAGCTCCAATCAACTTACAAACAGGCTACAATCCTATGTCAGCCTAACTCCTCACAGATTACAAGCTCTTAGAACAAATTTTGAACAAAACAAGAAGAAAAACGGCCAAGCAGATTTAAGCTATGTTTTTCCATGTTTTTACACTCAACTAGCTCAAACTTGTTCCAATCCAAACTAATACTAAAATGCAACCTAACACAACCCTATTTAATCCTTCTAAGCAGCTTACACTACACAAATCTCTCACAATTACTCTATAAAACTTAAATCCAAACACCCCTTAAAGAATCTGTTTTCAAGTTTTTTCAAACAAAATGGTTTAAAATCACACTCAAATTGCTTATATTAGCTTCTAACATGCATATAATCCCTACTTGATCAATTTCAAACCATCTTAACAACACTTAAGCAGGTTTTCATACAAATCACATAATCCACAAACTTTTTTTTTCAGAAACTTAAAATTTAAAAAGGAAAATAAGAACTACCTTGTTGGGCTTACTTCCAAGCCCAACAGTGGCTGATAAGCCACCTCCCACAAGCTGGTGGCTTGTGCTGTGGTTTAGGATCAAGTAAGCAAAAAAAGAAAGATTGGAGGTGGTCACTGTTGACACACACACCAATAATGTCTTCAAAGGGTATGGATATTTGATCCCTGCTAAGAGAAAAGAAGAGTACAATGTTTCTGTATCATAAAACAAATAAGCCTCAAACAAGCTTATCAATTAAGCTTACTTTGGCTTATTTGAGAAAAAGAAAAATGAAAACTGATATATATATTTTTTTCTTAGAAACTTTTTCCAAACCAAATCAACAAGAGCTTTACTCTTCACATAAGCTTGATAATCACTTAGATTATCAGGCTTATGGTCTTAGCTTAAAGCTTTTGGACAGTTTTTTTTAAAAAACTCAACAAATTAAGTAACCAACAGAATTTTAAAACTTGAAAATAAAACTTGGAAATTTCAACCAACAAGCAGACAATGGAAATTAAATGGGATCTTTCTTCTCATCAACAAGCTTAAACCTTTTCTCATTCATCAAAAAAGGACTTACAAAGTTGTGACAAAACAGGAGAAAAAAGAACAAGTAAACTGCTAAGCCCTATTGCCCTTTATATAGGCTTACAACCTTTCTAGAAAACTGAAAACAAAGTTAAACCCTAATGCTGAACTTCCTCAAATGCCCTTGGATGATTCCCTGAATATGCCCTTTTTGATGCTCAATTTTGAATTCGTCCCATGTGAATTTCTTAGAGTTTTGTGTATGCCAGAGGTGAGGAAGTGATCTAAGACGTCCAAAAGTGCTTGGGGACCAAGTGAAGTGTTTGGGTTCGTTGATGGCTTTGTACCCTTTTGTTTTCTTGTGCAGGGGAGGGTCGGGGGTATCACATGGGTGAGTGTGAGAGTGATTAGTGAGGTGGGTTATGGTGAGAGTAACATGAATCAATGATCTGGAATTAATCAATCCATAACCCTTTGATTTGTTGCTAATTGGTGATTAGGGTTTATGGGGTAGAAGGTTTAAACAGACGTGAGTTTAATCTTAATTGGGGTTAAGGAATTTTCAAATTCCTTGTTTAGTGGGAAAGGTCAATTTGACCATTTGACTTTTTAAATAAAACCGGGGTAAGGGGTTGGGCTAAGGGTGTTTGTTGGGCTAATGTTGGGTATTTTCATTACCCATCCTCCAAGTTAACAGCCCGTTATCATTTCCTTGCATGGCCAGTCCATTTTGTTAACTTCTTTTCACCAACAGTCCAAATTCAATTGCAAAGTTAGTCCTTTTGCACTTTAGGGTTAACTTTAGCAATTTTTATCAATTCCCAAGGGCTTCTTTTGCACAATCTTCAAACTTGTGGGACCATAATTGATCATTTGACATTTGGAGGGTCAAATATGACAAGTTCTTCAAAGATGAGGGGCCATTCTTGCCAATTGTTGAAAGTTGAGGGTCCTTTTTGTAACTTTGTGATTTTTAAAGGACCAAACTTGGACTTTCTTGAACTTTGAAGGACTTCATGATGCATTTGACTTTGTAGATGAGATTGGTTGACAATTTAGCTTTGTTGAGGGGCTAATTTTGCCAAATCTTCAAAGTTAAGGGTCCTTTTTGCAATATTGACAAACTTTAGGGACCAAACTTGTAATTATGAAGATACAAGGGTATAAAGTGTCAATTCTTCTATATTGGATGACCCTTCTTCATAATTCTTCAAATCTTCAAGGGTTTTCTTTGGAAATTTCTTCATTAGGGCTTGGTTCAATGTGCGGCTTCGTTTCCCGTGTTCGTTTTTGCATGATTCTTGTGATCTTTTGTCATTTTCTCAATATCCGTACCTAAAATACACAAGCAACAAACACAAGCATATATTTGGCATTTATGATGATATTTAATGCATTTTAAGTCCAAAAAGAACGATGAGACCATGTATAAAAGCCGTCTCATCACTCCCCCATACTAAACCATTGTCGTGCCCTCACGCAATGCTAGAATAAAGTATCTACGCAACTCCAAAATTCCATTTTATTCTCTTTTATTGAAAGGTAAACTAGCTACACTCTACTATTACTACTACTTGTGTTTTAGACATAATGTATGATTTTCATCGCAAAATGGGACGTTTAGGTTCATAGAATAAGAACACGTGAGTGCCTCATAGAGATAAATTCATCGTCCTCGATTTTCACCCAATTCCATGCTAAGCGTGCAACGAGATCATTGTTATCATAAGTTAGCAACACAATCATTACTCATGAGTGTTAATTATATACCTAATCCCCCTTTTTCCTAATTGGTATCTCTTATATTTTATTTTGTCTTAATATTCACGAGGATACATCATTGACTTATGTGTGAATAGAGATTAAGTCCAAAAATAGAGTATCAACGATGTAACCTAAATCATTAAATTAATAGTTCATCTCAATAGACAACGATGTCAAAAAATTAAGTCAACAAAAAGGATCGATAAACACGGTTTTATAACGGTTTTGAACATGAGACTTATTACCAGATTTTTATTATCCGCCTCATTATCGGTGGTTTTATTATCATGGTTTACCTCCATCTTTTATTCAACTTCGCCATGAAGCTTTTATTATGACTTCGGTCTTGCCCTTGTCTTTTATTATCCACCATCATCGGTGGTTTTATTGACTTGACGTATATCCTCACGCTAAGGCGAATTTTGGATCTTTAAGGTTTCAAAGATTAAGGCTTGATTCACTTTCAATTTTGCATAGATTTTTCGGCTTTTGGGAGCTTCAAATTTTTGCTTAATTTAGGTGAGCACTTGAAATCTTATTATTGGGTGAAACCTTTGATTATTCGTGTGCCAATACTTCAAAACCGTAACGCTGGCGAATCCTTAATGTTTTCCAAGTTTAGTTACATGGAAGCTACCAAAACAAACTAGAAACCAACAATAAAGACTAAACCGCTAATTCAATATTTATTAACAATTTTATTTATATACAAGTGTGGGGAGAATAAGTAATAATTACTACACATAAGATCGTGAAAGATTACATAACTTATAATAGCGCTATCATTTCTCGTCCTCATTTAAGAGACTTAGCCTAATAAAAGTTAAGGAATCGAAGCTAAGTGCTCAACACGCACGGTCGAGTAAAAAATTACTCTTATTCTCCCCATCGGAAAATCTACATTCGTGTCTTAAACACTTATGAAAACATGAGAAAAATTTAAATTTTGGCCATTTTTAGCCTTATTTTGCAACAAAACGAGAGAAAAAACAAAAATTTTGGAGTGCACGAGGGCGTAAGCAAAGTGAAGTATCTATTCACCCCCCCATACTAAAGTTAAACATTGTCCTCAATGTTTCGAGTCTAAGGGTTAGAAAACCCCCATACTAGAGACGTAGTCGAATGCTTAATCTAGCATGGAAAAGGTGTAACCAAAGAATTAATAGCCGTTTATGAAGTGTGCTAAAAACCTAAGGTTAGAACATCAAAAGGATACATCATGTGGATATTGAGAAATGTCTTCAAAGCAAACGATCAAGGGTCTCGTAAAAGGAACACGAGAGGCTTGAATCGTGAAGATGATGATCTAAGAACCAAAATTCACAAACAACCACGGAACAAAGGATGGAAGGGCACAAATCCCCACACGTAAGCTACATTAGAAAGCAATAATATGTACATGGATAGACATGGGATCTCCCCACGAGGTACCTCTTTTTTGATTACCGAGTCATGAGCTCGACTCGATCCCCTCAATACTAATTATCATTGGGGAAGGTGACTTGGTCGAGGTCGTCCAAAGAAGGGACTTCCCCACCAAAGTAGTGCTTGAGACGATGTCCATTCACCTTAAAGTTAGGACCATCATTTTGAGCTAGCTCAATGGTCCCATATGGAAAAACTTGTGAGACGGTGAATGGACCGGACCAACGGGATTTCAATTTCCCAGAAAATATCTTCAAACGAGAATTAAAAAGCAACACTTGATCTCCAATATTAAAAACCCGGTTCTTAATTTGGAATCGTGAAACTTCTTAGTCTTTTCTTTGTAGATCAATGAATTTTCATAAGCAATGTCTCTTAGCTCATCCAATTCATTAAGTTGTATTTTCCTATGATCTCCCGCAGTCTTTAAATCAAAGTTAGCATGCTTTAGGGCCCAATAAGCCTTGTGTTGGAGCTCAATTGGTAGATGGCAATTCTTTCCATACACAAGCTTATATGGAGTGCACCCAATGGGTGTCTTGTAAGCGGTGCGAAAGGCCCATAAAGCATCATCTAACTTATCCGACCACGATTGTCGGTTTTCACCAATGGATCTTTCCAAGATCCATTTCAAAGCTCGGTTTGAAACCTCGACTTGCCCACTTGTTTGGGGGTGGTAAGCCGTAGAAAGACGATGTGTAACCCCATATTTTTTAAGAACCTTTTCAAATTGATCATTACAAAAATGGGTTCCACGATCGCTTATGATAGCACGAGGGGTTCCAAACCGAGAGAACAATTGTTTTAAAAACTTGACTACCACACGAGCATCATTGGTGGGCAAAGCCTTGGCTTCAACCCACTTTGATAGGTAGTCAACGGCCACGAGAATATACTTATTACCACGAGACGATGGGAACGGCCCCATAAAATCAATGCCCCAAACGTCAAAGATTTCACAAACTTGGATAATATTTTGTGGCATCTCGTCCTTTTGTGAAGACTTTCCTTGACGTTGGCATGCGTCACACGACTTGATAAGTTCGTGCGCGTCTCGGTAAATAGTTGGCCAAAAGAAACCGGCATCAAAAACTTTCTTAGCCGTGAGATTAGCACCGTGGTGACCACCCGTGGGTCCCTCATGGCAAGCTCTAAGGATGTTAGAAGCTTCGGTGCCAAAAACACAACGTCGAATAATTTGATCCGCACAAGTCCGAAACAAGTAAGGGTCGTCCCAAAAGTAGAACTTGACGTCACGAAAGAATTTTCGTTTTTGTTGTGTCGTCATACCCTTAATTATGAAGTTACCCGCATGGTAATTTGCGATGTCCGCAAACCATGGGGTAGATGAGTCAAGCTTAGAATTCACTACACCAAGTGCTTCGAGAGGGAATGATTCATTGATTTCCTTGTTCTCGATGGCACTTTGGTGAGGATCTTCCAAACGAGAGAGATGATCGGCCGCTAGATTCTCGGCTCCTTTTTTGTCAAGAATGGTGACATCAAATTCTTGTAGGAGGAGCATCCAACGAAGTAATCTCGGCTTTGCATCTTGTTTAGCCATGAGATACTTAATAGTCGAGTGGTCCGTATACACTATGCTTTTAGTCAAGACGAGATAAGGTCGAAATTTCTCAAATGCATATACCACGGCAAGGAATTCCTTCTCGGTTGTGGTATATTTAAGTTGAGCCTCGGTCATTGTCTTGCTAGCATAGTGAATAGGCAAGAAGTGCTTTTCATGACGTTGCCCCAAAACGGCCCCAATAGCATAATCACTAGCATCACACATGAGCTCAAAGGGGAGGTCCCAATTTGGGGCAACAAGAATGGGAGCTTCGGTAAGTTTCCTCTTAAGGATTTCAAAGGCTCGTACACAATCTTCACTAAAAACGAAAGGAGCATCTTTTTCAAGAAGATGTGTAATGGGTCGAGAGATCTTTGAAAAATCCTTGATGAAGCGACGATAAAAGCCCGCGTGGCCTAGGAAACTCCTAACTCCCTTGACGGTTTTGGGATGAGGTAATTTGGCGATGACGTCTATTTTAGCTTTATCTACCTCAATCCCCGCTTTAGATACCTTGTGCCCTAAGACGATTCCACTTTTAACCATAAAATGACATTTTTCCCAATTGAGCACAAGGTTGGTTTCCTCACAACGTTTTAACATGTTTTTCAAATTTCCTAAGCACGAAGTGAACGAATTGCCAAACACGGAAAAGTCATCCATGAAGACTTCCATCGTCTTCTCGATCATATCATGAAAAATAGCCATCATACACCGTTGGAAGGTCCCCGGTGCATTGCAAAGTCCGAATGGCATTCTACGATAGGCAAATGTTACATATGGACACGTAAACGTAGTTTTTTCTTGATCACGAGGGTCGATGGGGATTTGGAAGTAACCGGAAAAACCATCTATGAAACAATAGAAGTCATTTCCCGCAAGACGCTCCAACATTTGATCCATGAAGGGCAAGGGAAAGTGGTCTTTACGAGTGGCGTCATTTAACTTTCGATAGTCAATGCACACCCTCCAACCGGTCACAAGTCTAGTGGGGACTAACTCGTTGTCATCGTTTGGCACAACGGTCATCCCTCCCTTTTTAGGGACACAATGAATGGGACTCACCCAAGGGCTATCGGATATAGGATAAATAAATCCCGCGTCTAGTAGTTTCAAAACTTCCTTTTTGATGACGTCGTGGATTTTTGGATTTACCCTACGTTGGCATTGAATTGCGGGCTTGTAGTCCTCCTCCATTAAGATTTTGTGGGTACAAAACTTGGGATCGATCCCCTTAATGTCGGATAATTCCCACGCAATTGCTCCTTGGTGAGTTTTAAGAACCTCGATAAGTGCGGTTTTCTCATCATTGGAGAGATCCTTGGCAATAATAACCGGCAACTTATCGTTTTCCCCCAAGAATACGTATTCAAGGTGTGGGGGAAGCTCTTTCAATTCGAGGGTTGGTGGTTCCTCGATTGAAGATGTAGGCTCAAGAGTCATAACCTCCACCGGCGGAGGAAATGGGAAATCGTTCAAAAAATCTTTGATAATCGAGAAGTCCTCAAAGTCATCGAGGTCTTCGTTGCACGTACGTGGAACATCATATTACTCCAACGTGAAACCACCTCCTTCAAATGGAGTGAAGGAAGGTGTCGAGTTATCAATGATTGGATCAAGCATCGTGGGATTGCCACGACTAGCTTCGTCAACAAAACCTAAGATTTCTTGAGAATATTCCTCATAAACGACATCAATCATGTCAATGTTAATATCGTTCATGGAAGCAATGGAATAGACGTGAGAAATTATAGAATTTTGTGTTGCGTTTATCACAAGTTCCTCGTCATTGAATCGCAAAGTGATTTTTCGAGCATGGACGTCGATAATCGCTTTCGATGTGTCTAGGAAAGATCGTCCTAAAATAAGAGGAACTTGAGGGTCCGTGGGAATATCGGCAACGATAAAGTCTACGGGATAGTAGAATTTTCCCACTTTCACAAAAACGTCTTCGGCCACTCCACATGCGGGAATCGTAGAATGATCGGCCATTTCGATAGACATTTGTGAAGGAGTAAGATTAGGAAGATTGAGCATCTTGAAGATTGCAAGAGGCATCAAATTAATGCTAGCACCAAGATCGGCCAAGGCATAGCATTCTTCCATATCTTGAATCGCACATGGAATCAAAAATTTACCGGGGTCACCGACTTTTTGAGGTATTCGGTTAAGATAAACCGATGAACAACTAGACAATTTTTGCAATTTTTCCTTGTCATTCAACATACTCTTAAAGTTGGCGGCAAACCGAGGCATCATGATTAGTGCGTCCGCGAAACTTATGTTAAAGTGCAAGTCACGAAACATTTTGATAAAGAGCTCAAATTGGTAATTGCTTCGTTCTTGCATCTTTTCCTTTCGAAGCCTTGAAGGGTAAGGCAAAGGAGGTTTTGGTAAAGACGAAGATGGTTCAAAGGAAGAGGGTGGTGTTGGGTGGGGCATAGGCATAGCCTTTGGAATCTCGGGTTCCAATATGGGTAATGGGTCGACCGTAGGTGTGGTATGAGCGGTACTTCGTGGGATTGATATATGCTCCTTTTCAACCACAACCTCGGGTTCTTCTTCAATTGACTCCTCCGTAGGAGCAATTGGTTGAGGAATCGGCTCCTTAAAGGTCTTACCACTACGTGTGGTAATCGCTTTCATCTCTCCCTTCGGGTTTGACACGGTGTTACTTGGTAAACTACCCCAAGTAGAGGCTTTGTTGCCAACGACGGCTTCTAAGATGGCATTAAGCTTAGCATCAAAACTATTGAACTTCAAATCTTGACTAGCGGCTTTTTGGTCAATTCTTTGTTCAAGTCTAGCATGACTTTGTTCAATTTTATTGTTTTGACCTCTAATTTGATTAGCAAAATCATTTTTCAATTCATTTCTCATAGCAAGATTTTCCTTCACAAAATTAGCCAACTCTTTGGTGTTCTTAGCCGTGTCCCTAACTTGACTAGCCAATTGCTCTTGAATGTTTTCCAAAATCTTATCATTTGAGGTAGCGTAATTCAAAAAGTCCATTGGAAGTTCTTTAGTGTAAACATTTTGAAGACCTTGACTTGGGTTTTGAAAATTACGATTTTGATTTTGATTTTGCAATTGGCTACTCCCCCCTTGATTCCCATAGTTGTTATTACCCTTCACATTGTTCCTTTGATTGTTTTGGTAACCAACTTGGTTGTTTCGATAATTGTTAGCGTTTTGATTTGGTGGAAAACCCGGTGGAGTCATTTGATTAGAGCGGTTAACTTGACCGGTTTGGTTATAGTTTCCCGTGGCCGCGAAGGCACTCGAAGTGTTACCACCGTTGGTAATGCACTCGGAGTAATCGTGAGCTCCACCACAATACATACAAGAAACCTCAACCGCTTTAATCGTAGCGGGAGCGGGTTGTTCACCAACTTTAAACTCAATTAATAAACCTTTAAGCTTATCGAAAATCTTGTTTTCCAAATTTGCCTCGATTTGGCAAGCATCAATGGTACGAGACGATGAAGACGAAGGTGTATACGAAGCCTTGGCAACACTCGGTGTGCTACGAGGATTATAGACCTTGGACCTATTCTCAATGATTGTCAATGCTTCCTCGACCGTTTAACACAAGAAATTACCACCCGCGGCGGCATTGAGATAATCACGCTCATGATCATTCAATCCATTGTAAAACGTGTCGATTTGATGCAAATCGGAAAAACCGTGGTGAGGACACTCATGCAACATTTCCTTAAACCTATTCCAAGCCGTTGAAAAACTCTCATTATACTCTTGTGAAAATTTAGAAATCTCGTTTTTCAAATGCGTAGTCTTAGAGGGCGGAAAAAATTGGTTCACGAACTTAGAAACGAGATCCTTCCACGTCAATATAGAATTGGGTGGCTCTTTCTCTAACCAAATTTTTGCGGGCCCCGCTAAGGAATACGGAAAAAGCATCATCTTAATTGAGTCGTTAGAGACGTCCTTAAACTTGCAAGTGGCCGTAAGACGATTGAATTGGCGGATATGATTGTGGGGGTTGTCCTTTTCGTCACCACGAAACTTGTTATTTTGAATCATGGACAACAAACCCATTTTGACCTCGAAATTCTCCGCAAGGATTGCGGTAATCACAATGGCCTCTCCATAACCCTCGGTGGGTGCTTGAAGTAACTCCATCATAGTACGATTAGCCATGGTGACTACTTGTTTTACGATAGGTTCGTCAATGGGAGAATCTTCGTTAGAAAGCGTAGGTGTTGCTTCCTTTCGGTTTCGACGTTTACGTTGACGTCTTGCTTTAGAACGAGTGAGCATAAACGTAACGTACAACGTGGGGTGGAGCAAAGAAGATTCTTTTTGGAGTTTTTACTTTTTTGATTTTTTTTGTGGTTTTTGATTGTTTTTACTTTTTTTGGTATTTTGGAATGTATTAAGTAGACACAAATCTACAAATCTCTCCTCAAATCAAACCTCGTGATTAAAGGAGCCTCAAGGAATGAAAACGATCACGTGAAGTGAACGCCTTCGATGAATTTAGAACGATGGTGGAACACCAAATCGTTCAAGAGGGTTTAATCAATGAAACCAAGAAAATATATATGATACGTAATAATACTTTGGGCGGCAAAACCCTCGATTCACTCTCAAAATCAAATACGCACAAGCAAGCGGGGAAACGAGGCGGCACGAAGCACTTAAGAGCCTTTTTCCTTAGGATATATTTTATAATATCCGCCTTATACCCACCTTATAGTTTATATTATCAAAATTAAGCTTCACGAAAGTATTTATCTATTTTTGCCTTTTTTCTTTGGTTTGAGATTCGAATACAATGATTGGGTAATGACCTCCCAAGTCAAGGTTGTGATTTCTCACGTATTTGGAGTACTTGTTAATTTGTTGTTCTACGTATACAATATATTAATAATATTCACAAGAAAAAACGAAAATCGATAATACGTATTAGTAGAGTGCTACTAATACAAATAGATATTATGGCTAATAGAGAAAACAACAATTGTTCAAATCAAACACAACACGCCTCCCCGGAACCGGCGCCAAAAATTTATGTGGTATAAATACGTCTTTTAGGAAAAAGAGCGTAAAAGCGGTAAGTATCGAATACACGTTTAGGAAAACGTATATTTGTGACCCAAAATAAGTTCGTTTCCCAAGGAGGCAAGTGCGTTGTGTGTTGAAATGATTAATTATGTTTGGTTTTATTGATGAGAAGAAAAATGAGAATGGAAATAAGAAAAGAGTGACGGTTACGATTACGGATTAAACTACGACGAAAAAGATGTACACGTAAAGTCGTGAAAAAGACACAAATTAAAAAATTCTATTTTATAAACCTAAAAACAAAATTAAGATTAAAAGCTAAAAAGAGGTCTTAAATGATATAAACAAAGATAAAAATCCAACAAAGATATTTTAAAACCTTTTATTAATTAAATATTCAATTTTAAACGCTAATTAAAGCCCTAAAATTAAATATAATTAATTAAATGCCTAAAATATGATTTTATTGAACTAAAACTTTACTTATATAATTAGAAGACTAAAAAGTATTTTTCTAAAAATTAAAAACTAATAAAAACTATTTTTAAAACTCTAGAAACTATTTAAAATGATTAAAAACTAATTAAACTTAAAATAATTATAAAAATTAATCTAAAAGCTATAAAATTATTCTAAAAATGGTAAAAGTCCTAATTAATGCTAAAGAATCTAGAAAAAATGAAAAATAAATAAAAATAAAACTTTCTATTTTTAATAATAAAATAATATTAAAATAATAGAAAAAATAAAAAGTTTATAAAATTAAAAATAAAAAATTTCTAAAATCCTAAAATATTCTAACTAAGATAAAAAGGTAAATAAAACTTCCTAAAACCTTTTTTTTATAATTTTATATTAATTATTAAAGTTTATAAAAAACCTTAAAATAAAATAAAATTAAAAATTAAAGTTTTTGAAAAGTTAACCTAATGTAAACCTCAAAATATTAATTAAAAACTTCAAAATAATTTTTCCTAAATTAAAAACTACTTTTTTCTATTTTTTATCTATTTTCTAAAATACGGATAATTAAAAATTAATAAAAAAGAAATAAATAATGAGAAAAATCAAGACTTGTGCCAGAAAAATCCTAATTACTATTCTTATCCTAGGAAAAATCGAATAAGCTAAAAACACTTGTTAAATAAGCTGGAATGATCAAAATAAGCTACGGCTTATTTATTAAGCACAAAACTCAAAAGGTGTTAAATACGTTTTGAAATGAACCCTTAACGTAAAAACTCATCTAGATCACTGGTAAACGCGTACACTCCCCCAACGAGGGGTCCCGTGTTCGAGTCCAGGCAGGGTGAAGTTTTTGCTATTTTTTTTTTTTTTTTTTTTTTTTTACTCTTACAACCAACTCTGTGACACTTGTTAGCTTACAACACAAACCAAATTCACCTTTTTTTAACAATGATTCAACAAGATTATGATCCAAATGTGTCCAGTTCTTAATGGAGAGCACAAGCAGGTTCTTTGTTCTTTTCTGTTTTCTTCACAAGTGAAACAAGGTCCAAGAGGAGCTTGGATGTGATTTCTTGTGGATGATTTTGGATGACAAAGGCACCCTTGTACTCAGTTGAGTACAAGGAGTCACAAATAAGCAGAAATCAATCAAGCACTTAGGCACAAAATTCACAAATAGGCCAAACCAAGCAAATGAGAGTTGCTGTGATGAGTATGAGGGTCTGGTGGTGTTTATAGCTAAAGACTTGCACACAAATGAGTTTCAAAGCCCAAGTTCTTGCACACACAAGCTCCAATCAACTTACAAACAGGCTACAATCCTATGTCAGCCTAACTCCTCACAGATTACAAGCTCTTAGAACAAATTTTGAACAAAACAAGAAGAAAAACGGCCAAGCAGATTTAAGCTATGTTTTTCCATGTTTTTACACTCAACTAGCTCAAACTTGTTCCAATCCAAACTAATACTAAAATGCAACCTAACACAACCCTATTTAATCCTTCTAAGCAGCTTACACTACACAAATCTCTCCCAATTACTCTATAAAACTTAAATCCAAACACCCCTTAAAGAATCTGTTTTCAAGTTTTTTCAAACAAAATGGTTTAAAATCACACTCAAATTGCTTCTATTAGCTTCTAACATGCATACAATCCCTACTTGATCAAGTTCAAACCATCTTAACAACACTTAAGCAGGTTTTCATACAAATCACATAATCCACAAACTTTTTTTTTCAGAAACTTAAAATTTAAAAAGGAAAATAAGAACTACCTTGTTGGGCTTACTTCCAAGCCCAACAGTGGCTGATAAGCCACCTCCCACAAGCTGGTGGCTTGTGCTGTGGTTTAGGATCAAGTAAGCAAAAAAAGAAAGATTGGAGGTGGTCACTGTTGACACACACACCAATAATGTCTTCAAAGGGTATGGATATTTGATCCCTACTAAGAGAAAAGAAGAGTACAATGTTTCTGTATCATAAAACAAATAAGCCTCAAACAAGCTTATCAATTAAGCTTACTTTGGCTTATTTGAGAAAAAGAAAAATGAAAACTGATATATATATTTTTTTCTTAGAAACTTTTTCCAAACCAAATCAACAAGAGCTTTACTCTTCACATAAGCTTGATAATCACTTAGATTATCAGGCTTATGGTCTTAGCTTAAAGCTTTTGGACAGTTTTTTTTTTAAAAAAACTCAACAAATTAAGTAACCAACAGAATTTTAAAACTTGAAAATAAAACTTGGAAATTTCAACCAACAAGCAGACAATGGAAATTAAATGGGATCTTTCTTCTCATCAACAAGCTTAAACCTTTTCTCATTCATCAAAAAAGGACTTACAAAGTTGTGACAAAACAGGAGAAAAAAGAACAAGTAAACTGCTAAGCCCTATTGCCCTTTATATAGGCTTACAACCTTTCTAGAAAACTGAAAACAAAGCTAAACCCTAATGCTGAACTTCCTCAAATGCCCTTGGATGATTCCCTGAATATGCCCTTTTTGATGCTCAATTTTGAATTCGTCCCATGTGAATTTCTTGGAGTTTTGTGTATGCCAGAGGTGAGGAAGTGATATAAGACGTCCAAAAGTGCTTGGGGACCAAGTGAAGTGTTTGGGTTCGTTGATGGCTTTGTACCCTTTTGTTTTCTTGTGCAGGGGAGGGTCAGGGGTATCACATGGGTGAGTGTGAGAGTGATTAGTGAGGTGGGTTATGGTGAGAGTAACATGAATCAATGATCTGGAATTAATCAATACATAACCCTTTGATTTGTTGCTAATTGGTGATTAGGGTTTATGGGGTAGAAGGTTTAAACAGACGTGAGTTTAATCTTAACTGGGGTTAAGGAATTTTCAAATTCCTTGTTTAGTGGGAAAGGTCAATTTGACCATTTGACTTTTTAAATAAAACCGGGGTAAGGGGTTGGGCTAAGGGTGTTTGTTGGGCTAATGTTGGGTATTGTCATTACCCATCCTCCAAGTTAACAGCCCGTTATCATTTCCTTGCATGGCCAGTCCATTTTGTTAACTTCTTTTCACCAACAGTCCAAATTCAATTGCAAAGTTAGTCCTTTTGCACTTTAGGGTTAACTTTAGCAATTTTTATCAATTCCCAAGGGCTTCTTTTGCACAATCTTCAAACTTGTGGGACCATAATTGATCATTTGACATTTGGAGGGTCAAATATGACATGTTCTTCAAAGATGAGGGGCCATTCTTGCCAATTGTTGAAAGTTGAGGGTCCTTTTTGTAACTTTGTGATTTTTAAAGGACCAAACTTGGACTTTCTTGAACTTTGAGGGACTTCATGATGCATTTGACTTTGTGGATGAGATTGGTTGACAATTTAGCTTTGTTGAGGGGCTAATTTTGCCAAATCTTCAAAGTTAAGGGTCCTTTTTGCAATATTGACAAACTTTAGGGACCAAACTTGTAATTATGAAGATACAAGGGTATAAAGTGTCAATTCTTCTATATTGGAGGACCCTTCTTCATAATTCTTCAAATCTTCAAGGGTTTTCTTTGGAAATTTCTTCATTAGGGCATGGTTCAATGTGCGGCTTCGTTTCCCGTGTTCGTTTTTGCATGATTCTTGTGATCTTTTGTCATTTTCTCAATATCCGTACCTAAAATACACAAGCAACAAACACAAGCATATATTTGGCATTTATGATGATATTTAATGCATTTTAAGTCCAAAAAGAACGATGAGACCATGTATAAAAGCCGTCTCATCATACACGAACTTGAACGTGAACAATGTTATGAACACAAACGTGAGCTTAAATTATGAGATCGCATAAAAGATGAACTGAAACAGCATCATACCGCGAATGAGGCGTAAACGTGAAAGTGAAAATAAACATGAATTTAAAGTGGGCGTAAACGTACACGTGATCGTGAACAGGAATTCTGTTTGATATTATGGTCGATGGAATGCCTTAAATTCGTACGATTTACTGCTGAATTTCAAAATTTTCTGCAGGTCTGCTACTGCGTGATCCTTTCGGATGAAAGAAACGCGCTGGCTGATTACATGGTTAATGATAAATTAGATAGTATCATACTTTCTCTGAGTCTGTGGTAAAACTGATAATTTCGGTCCAGAGTTTCTACTGGTAGTAATAACTCGATAGCATGCCGGCGTTCTATCTTAAACCTGCTGAAATGACAGGCATTAGGTATGAACATAACTGTCTCAACGTTTTATACTGTTTCTATCAACCTTCTCCCAGGAATTTTGGTACATTCAGGTGAAACTTGAGTGAATAGTTATGGAAGAATTTTTAGTGAGAACTGTCAGCAATTTCTGTGGTAGTAGTCAATTGAGTTCTAGAAAGGTTTGTACTCAGTTCACAGTCGTCGGTCGGGACCATCAGGTGATGGCCTTCGCCTCCGCAGCATTGTTTAAAATTTCTTTCTGCTAAGGTAGAATGGCTCAGAAATGCCACTTTGTTCAATTGGAATTCATATCTGGAAAGCTGTATATAAAATCTTCTCCTATCGAAGATTTTGTACAACTGTGAGAAGATGATTCTCGTGTTCTTCTTTAGGATTTGGTAGATCAGAATGTGATCAATGAATATGCTGACGAGTTCGTCTGAGAATCATGGGAAAATTTTATTCATAAATTTCATACTATAGCTGGGGCATTAGAGAGCCTAGGAGTATGGATGAAAATTTTCAAAGACTATAGTGAGTGCAACAGTAGTCTGGAGGATATCACGTTCTTCTTTTCACCACTGATGGTAGTATGATCGTAACTTTTCTGGAAAAATGTTCAAGGCATCGTAGAAGGTCAGATAAACCTTCTCTACGTGGACTGAATATAAATTAGAAAGGGTGATCTGATAAATTTTCCGGTGGTCGATATATGACCTCATGCTACTGGTCTTATTTCTGATGGACAGAAAATGATGCATCTTCTAGTGATGTGCTAAGGCGATTTTGCCTCGTTTCGGTAACTCTGGCAGCAATTGTTGCAACTCTTTTAACTTAGCTGACGCCTTGAACAAATTTTTTTTTTGAAAATAGGTTCTGTTCTTGAGAGAGCTTGATGTTAAGTTATGTCTAGTGGTTTGGAAGGAATTTTTGAAAAACCTTCAGGAATGACCCGTGGAAATTTTTGGGTAATCTACTGATCATAAATTTAAAGAATTTCAGAATTAATTTAAAATTGGTAGTTAAAAGTCTTCGTAACTATGGACTGGGAAGTCACGTGCTTATAAAGCAGAATAATTTGTACTGATTTTTTTATTTTTTTCTGTCTGAAAATATAATGAATATATTTGAGATCTATTAAGACGGACCTCGTCGTTAGCTGAACGGAAATCCTTCATAAATGAGATTTGTACTGTGGAGTCCTTTCTGGCTGGGAGACAAGAAACTACCTGATTTAAGATAAAGTTGACATAGTAATAAGTGAAGCAAGCATAGCAGATCCTGCTGAATGTATTTGTCTGTAACCCAACAGAA
Organism: Glebionis coronaria; assembly: GCA_025667525.1. NCBI lineage: Eukaryota > Viridiplantae > Streptophyta > Magnoliopsida > Asterales > Asteraceae > Glebionis > Glebionis coronaria. Next base: position 1,276,601 of record JANFOE010000054.1, on the reverse strand, counting down.
TAAACACTGCATGTCTAACCTGAATAATACACTAGTGGTGGTGACTGAACTTTAATGATCTGATTCATGTGTGGCATAATAGCACGGGTATACCCCCTTTTTGAAGGGTACCCTGAATTTCTGAGGGCTTGGTTTAGAAACATACTGAGGTTATGAGTTCTGACTCGTACTCTGAGAAGATATTTGTATGACGTGTATCATGACTGATGTCCTAATTATCTTCTGGAACGATACTTGAGAACCGTGTCTTGACTGTTGTCTGGACATGTATTTTAATGGATGAACCTGGACAAGGCGGAAAATTTTTGGTAACTGCTAGGATTGGCGGACCGGTTAGACTCTGACCTCTTGTATTTCTGGTCACGTCTGTGATGGAGTTCCGATGGTTACTGAATGATTAATTATAAGTACGATGGTTGTCACTATTGCTTTGTCTGTCACTTCATGATGGTCACTATCATGACCGTGATTCATGTACCTATTCTGCTGAGTGGCCGGCTGAGTTCCGGTTCCCACTCTGCTGAATAAACGTTTAGCTGAGTGAAGTGTGTCATCTAACTGAGAAGGTAAAAGTATGGAATAGAATGGTAGTGTCTGATGGTAGAAGTTTATTCTCGTCAGAAATTTCAAATTTATAGTTTTCGTCCTTGTTCTACAGAGTCTTCATAGTATAAACAGCATCAGCATCTTGAGAGATTTCCAAAATATCAGCAGCATCAGCATCTGTGTGGTCTTTAGAGTGTTAGCAGCATCAGCATCCGGTAAAATCTTCAGCTCACGAGCAGCATCAGCACCTGGTAGAATATCGACAAGTGGAAACGCCTGAGATGATTGAGGATTGATTAGCAATATCCATGGAGTAGGATACCTGGAGTACACCTGGACTACTGTACATGAAGTACAAGTGAATACTGAACATGGAGCATATGTGAGACAATGTACGTGTAGTACACATGAAGTACTGTACATGGAGTATAACAGAGAGACTGTACATGGGGTACATATGGAATCTGTACATGGCACTGGTGGAAATTTTATGGGATGATCGATACTGGTGTCGCTTGCCTAACATGATAAAAAAAATAAATTGATTTAGACGGTAGTAAACTGGTCTGAAATAAGTAACATGATATGCTGACAATTTCTACGTCGACTTACTGCTGGTTGTATCGAGACTGAAAAGTATGATGTAATAGAAGTCCCAACAGTGGTCAGCATGAAACATGATTAATGAAGGCCAATCATGATTTATCATGAAAACGAGATTTACTGAAATTCTTGTGTATCTTACATGAAAACATCATTTCTTTGCTGAAAACATAATCCTCGTAAGGAAACATGAAACTGAATCGTCATATAAATGACATCAACGTGAGGGTATGAAAATTTGACTGATACAAGGAACATAAAAAGTCAAATCAACTGAGGTGTAATATCAACTGATGTGGACGGCTATGGTTCAATCCACGGAATTCAAGAAGAAAACATGGGACTAAGTATGGGCTATTCTGGTTCGATCCATACTAGTCAAAATTTTCTGAGAACTGTCATGTATAGAAATTTATAATCTCGGACTAAATATGGATGGCTGTAGTCCAATCTATACTTGTCAAAATTTATGAAATGTCCTGATGTGACAAAAGTGAACAACTGTGGATCGGTTCACAAAACATCATTTGACTGAAAAGCATGAAATTTGACTTGAGAAATGGTGAACGTTTATGGCTGGTTCACCAAGTAATATTTGACTGAAAACATGAATCTGTCATGAGTAAGGGTAAACGCCTATGGTCGGTTTACCAATACAAAATCTGAACGGGCAAGGGTGAACGCCTATGGTCAGCTCACCAAAACGAAAATTTGCTAAAAGCACATGCGACTAAATATGGCTAGTTATGTACCAACCTTTTTCTTAGTCAAAACTTTAAGAAAACTGATTGATAAATGAAGAAAACCGACTGAATAATCCATGAGAAACATGAAAGATAACAACGCCAAAATCTGAGAAGTTCCTAGTGACTACCCACTAGTCACAGGTCAAGTTTTAGAGCCTACAGGTCGAACCTATAGCTCTGATACCATAATTGTAACACCCCACTTGGATAAGTGGACCTTACGTATATTTATGGCATGTCATCAAAGCATAAGGTAAATGTCCTAAAACATTAACTGACCATAAAGGAAATACCGGAATCAAACATCGGCAATCCAAACATAAGCCCAAAACATGAAAATAAAATACTAAATGAAAGGACTAAACAATGTCCAAATAAGCAGAATAATGTAAGAAATGCATAATGTAAGAAGTCTGGATAGCTTCCATCCAAATGCACATGCGCTTAGAATCCTAAAAGCGTCCTGGTGTACCTGCCGTTAGAACATGAAAGGAACTACGGCTGAGCATAACGCTCAGTGAACGGATATAACGCATGATAAGGAATTACTGAAATGAAGTAGATGATAAATACTGAAGCTGTAAGACTGATAAGTAAAGTTGCAGCGGAAATCTGTGTATAATCTGTAAGGTCTGATTTGTAAATAATAAAGTTGAACTGATATCTGTTAAAACTGAAAACATGCATTTACTGTATTTTAATTGCCAAGAGCTTATATAGGTCATGTGCTGTAACAACTGCTGCATGAACACATAGAGGGGTGACCTCGTCATGCTGTAGAGGGGTGACCTCTAAATAACTGTGCTGGGTGGAGGGATCAGCTCCAATGTGAAGGATGTAGAGCACACACCACATTCACCTGCTAAACTGTAAACTGTAGCCTAGGATGCATCGATACGCCCCACTAATAATACTAATAAAAATGGCCAAGCTGAGCTGAGTGGGACGATGCAGGATATCACTCTCCTGCATGTGAGTCACGGCACCGGTGCCTCTAGTGCCGTGGTTACGGTACCTCCATAACTAGTACATAAACTAATCATGCTTGTATATAATGCTCAGACAATTTATTTTATTCTTAACATGATTACTGATAAGCTTAAACATATACTAGGGAAAACATTTGGCTGCAGACGGGGAATCCTAATCATGCATAGGAAAGGAAGTCCTTGCTGGAAGGACGGAAATCCGTACCTCGTGTCCAGTACTGAAATAAGACTGAAAGCTGACGGATCGAATCTGAATTCACGAATACTACATAAATAATAGACGGAAATTAAGTCGTCTGATTACTGTCTATAATTTATGATTCTGATATGCTCTTATTTTGATTTAAAAATGTTCTTGTATTATAGTACTGTATAATCTGATAAATCTGAATGTTCTTCATTATTATTGGTAAGTCTAATTACTGAAACTCTGATTATTATGTGACATGTATCTTGCCATAACTAGTAACCTGCTGAAAATAGAAGGTTTCCTAAAATTAGATAGGTTTCTAAAAGCGTTTCCTTGAAATAAATCATTAATCAAATCATAAGTTAAATCCGACTTTTAATAGTGGAAGGAAAATGTTAAAATCAATTTAATTTACTAATTAAATAATTAAAATAACAAATAGGTTTTATTTTATTTTCAAAAACTTATTTATAAAGTGCTTTTACCAACTAAAATAATTCCCACTGCTTTTACTATATATCCCCACTGCTTTTGAAATGTTGTTCCCACTGTTTTTGAAATAAAGTTCCCACTGCCCTTGTTATAAAGTTCCCACTGTTAATGTACTTTCTGTTCCCACTGCTTTTGTATTCCGACAGACCCAAACACCCCCTTATCACCTGTTAATCCCAAACGCCCCCTTAATACGCAGAAAGTTTCCAAACACTCCCTGTTGGTCTGTGTTTTGAGGCTGGGCAATAAAAGGGACCACCGAGACGTTGGAGTCTCGGCTTTACACCAACGAATCACCCCTGCCGTCCCTTTTGGGTCGCGGCTGGCCAAACCGAAGGTACACCGAGACCTTTTAGGTCTCGGTTGACAACTAATGACCAACACCGAGACATTTTATGTCTTGGTTCTCGTGAAAACCGCACCCCAACTCGTGATTACATTAATCTGTTTTTTTAATGATTCCCGTTTAATTTATCATTAGTTCTTGATTTAACATGGTAAAAATTCGTGATGTAAAAAAAAAAAAGGAATGATTACCATTAATTGATTAAGGATTAAACACAGTAACCCCCGAATCAAGGACAAAATAGCCCCGATCTTATTCTTCTTTTTTTTTCTTCTGCCGGCGCTTCTTCACAGAACCCTATTTCTGTTTTTTTTCGGTTTGTTTCTGAGTCGACACACAGGGGTGTATAACCCCGCTCCCCTTTTTTACCAAATGGGCTTGGCCCAAGTCTTTCTTCCTTCTTATTTTATTTTAAACCAAAACCGGGCCTTAGCCCATTTAACCCTCTTTCTTATCTTTCTTTTTATAACCGGCCCAAAATAATCTATAAGACTTCGTTTCCGATTCGCTTTGCTTCGTTTAAAATCATATAACTTGCGTGTTCGTGTATTCGATTCTGTCACATATTTATTTATCTTCCTTAATAATTATTACTTACATAATACTTGACTGATTCCTATTTATTATTTTTCTGAAATAATTAATTACGTAACGTTTTAAATAAAACTGAGGCTGCATAAATTACTGTTAACGTTTAATTATTTCTGTATAATACATACGTAATATTTTTCTGAAACTTAATTTCTGAAACTTACTAGTTATTTCTGAACAGTTATTATTTATAAAATTTAACCGAAACTGAGCGTGCGTATTTAATATTCGGGAATTCATAAATACGGGTTTTACAAAATCAAAGAAAAATAAAAAGCACCAATCTCCTTAAGGGAGATGGTTTCCCTACGAAACAGGAAGGAAAAACAAACAAAAAGGAAAAAAACTGTTTTGAATGTGTGAATGGGAGGAGTATATATAGTGTTTGGCTTGGTTTTGTGAGTGGGCTTCCCTTCTCTCTTTTTGTCTTCGCGTCTTTTCAGTAAAGTTGACGTTTTCGACTCAGATTCGGGATTTGTCGATGAATTAATTCAACTCGTCTTTTAATTTCTTCATTTAATAGACTTGAGTTCTTCGACATATGTAAATCTTCCATCTTTGGTCCTTTTCTTCGATAAATCTTCAAATAGGCCCATTGACTTCAAATCTTTTTCATCTCTTGGACAATAGACTTCGTCTTGAGTCTTTTTCTCCGATAAAACCCGTGCAACCCCATGTTTTCTCCAAAATTCGTCCGGTTGACTCTGAAAACACAATAAACACAAAAACCACGCATAATTCCAAACAAATGATATTAAATACGCGTTTTGGTCTCGTTTTAGCAAAAAATAAGTGGTAAAAGGATGGGTGTTTTCACATCTATCAAATCCCCTACACTTAACCATTGCCATGCCCTCATGCAATGCTTAGTGACAAAGCAAATTTACACTCTTCTCATAATCAATCAACCTTGGCCTTATTAACATACCACTAAACAAAAATACTAAGGAAAAATAAAAGACTTGAAATAAAACAAAAGGGATAGAAAACCATTTTCACTTGGAAATAGCTATATGGAAATAACTTGCAAAGAGATCGAGGACTTACATTAGGGCTTTGTTGCTGTGAAGACTTATCACCCTCAAGTTTCACGTTCCCCAAACTAAGCTTAAAAACAAGATCATTGTTATTATAAGTTAGCAAAACAAACACTTACACACATGGCTTAATTACAAACTTAAACTCCCTTATTCCTAGGTGTATCTCTTATATTTTATTTTTGTCTTAGAATGATCATGAAGATGCATTTTTGGACTTATTGCGATAGTTTATTTAGGCTGAAAGCAAAGTAGGACGATTTGATTAATATTTAGCTAAAGGATAAAATCTCTTAAAACTGCTTCTCGAGACCTCAAAAAGTTCATATCTTGGCATAACTCGCTTCACGATTTGAGACCTTTCTCGGGCCGATATTTGGCATGTACTTCATACTTCACATCTTGAGAGACGTTCTTGAGATAATGGTCTTCTCTTCGTTTATAGAATTTCTTCACTTGGAGTATTTTTTGGGGGATACTCCAACTTGTTGACCACGACTTCATGATTATTTCTTGAATCATAATTTGGGATTTTGAGATACAACGATCCGCCTCCTTTTCGGACTTGGATCTATTTATCCTCATACCTTCTTAGGGTCTTTTCGGATATACTTCTCCATGAACTTTATGGGAGTTGAGTGCTTTTCGTCGTGCGTCTTGATCCTTCATATTGACTTAAGAATAATGCTTTTCACATCTTCTTGGATCTTTAGCAATAAAATGGAATCCTCATGCCTTGTTAGGGCCTTTTCGGATTCGCCAATCTGCGCGCCCCGCTTCATTAGTTATGCCTTGGCTATGAACTCTTATCATTACCGAGCAACTTTTAAATGATCTTGGGCTAATAGCTAAGTAATTCAATAAAATTGTACGACCTTACTTATTGCATTTATTTATTTACAAGCGATGGGAGGAAAAGTTAATAATTACACCAAGTGTGCTTGAGTAAGTATGCCGACTTATAATTGACTCTATCATTTCTCGTTCTCCACAGTTTAAAATCTCAAGGAATGAGACTCGTGGATGCTTAGCCTAATAAACCAATTAAGGTCTACATGGTTAAGGATACTTGCTAGAATAAACTTGGATAAGTTTATTCGGGTTGAGTCAAAATAATCGCAACGGGCCTAATATATCAAAGATTTCTAAACTAGCTAAACCACTTTATTAATATCTTTGACTTTATTATGGAATATATACATACGGAAGTAGGGGTAAAAGGAAAGAAATAAAAGACATAAAAATTTAAAAATACGACTAAATGGCCAAAGTTAATTAAAAATTTGAAAAATGCTGAAAAATATGATTTTCCGGTTAAATGAAGGCATTTTCATGGAAAAGTCCACTTATAACTTCGATAGAAGTCTCCCCTACACTTAAGATAAACATTGCCCTCAATGTTTAAGCGTGTGGGAAAAGTCTCCCCTACACTTATGACATTGTGCACGTTGGTTAAATCAAGCTAAGGAGGAGACAACTAAAGTGATCAATTTCAACTGTGAGTATGAAGAAAATTGAATCACGATAGTTGAGAGATAGAACCGGATTGCGGATAACATGGGAGCACGGTTCTTCAAAGATTCCAAGAGTGCACTTATCCCTGTAATCACATCACCATACAAAACACAAGCAACCTATATAGCTCCCCCTACACTTAGGATGAAAAACGGGAAAGGGGGAAAGAAACTCAGGTTGCCTCCCGAGGAGCGCTTGTTTTTGTTTACCAAGTCACGAGCCTGACTCGGTCCCGAACTAATTCATAGGAAAAGTGGTGAGGGATGGAATCATCTCTTGAGAGATGTCCTCACCAAATTACAACTTCAAACGCTGGCCATTCACCTTAAAATTTGGCCCATTTGGCTGAGAAAGCTCAATGGTGCCATAAGGAAAGATATTGGCGATGGTGAATGGACCAGACCAGCGGCTCTTCAACTTGCCCGAGAAGATCTTCAGCCGAGAGTTAAAAAGTAAGACTCGATCACCAACGTGGAACTCTCGGTTCTTAATTTTAGCATCGTGGATAATCTTGGTCTTCTCTTTGTAGATCAATGAGTTCTCGTAAGCTTGATTCCTCAATTCTTGTAGCTTGTTGAGTTGAATCTTTCGAAGATCACCGACTTTGTTGATGTCGAAGTTAGCCCACTTCAAGGCCCAGTATGCCTTATGTTCCAGCTCGATAGGGAGGTGGCATGCTTTCCCGTACACAAGACGATAAGGTGTACAACCAATCGGTGTCTTATAGGCGGTACGGAAAGCCCACAGAGCATCATCAAGTTTGTCGGCCCATGAGGCACGATGCTCTCCCACAGTACGTTCCAAAATTCGCTTCAATCCACGGTTGGATATCTCGGCTTGACCGTTGGTTTGAGGATGGTAAGTGGTGGAAAGACGGTGATTGACACCATACTTATCCATGACTCGTGCAAATTGATCGTTGCAAAAATGAGTCCCGCGGTCACTGATTATAGCACGAGGAACACCAAATCGAGCAAACAGTTGTTTCAGGAAATTACAAACCACCCTTGCGTCGTTAGTGGGTAAAGCTTTGGCTTCAACCCATTTAGAAACGTAGTCGACGGCGACAAGGATGTATTTGTTTCCATTAGAAGAAGGGAATGACCCCATAAAGTCGATGCCCCATACATCAAAGATTTCACATTCTTGTATGAAATTTTGAGGCATCTCATCTTTATGTGTGATCTTGCCTTGTTTTTGGCAAGCATCACAATGTTTAACCATCTCGTGAGCATCACGATAAATGGTGGGCCAATAAAATCCCGCATAAAACACTTTTTTGGCGGTGTAGTTGGGACCAAAGTGACCACCGGTGGGTCCTTTATGACATGCTTCGAGAATGTTTAAAGCTTCGGGTCTATCAACACACTGACGAATGATCAAATTTGCGCATTGTTTGAAGAGAAAAGGGTCATCCCAAAAGTAAGTCTTGACATCGTTTAAGAACTTTTTCTTTTGTTGGGATGTTAACCCTTTGATGAGAACACCAGCCGCTAAGTAGTTTGCAAAGTCGGCAAACTACGGGGTGTCATCAAGAATGGCATCAAGAGACATTAAGGCCTCAAGGTGGAAAGAGTCATTGATCTCTTTGTTCGGATGTTCCCCTTGGTATGGATCCTCAAGTCGACTTAGATGATCCGCGGCTAGGTTTTCCGCTCCTTTCTTGTCACGAATTTCAATCTTAAATTCTTGAAGGAGTAAAACCCAGTGGAGAAGTCTTGGTTTAGAGTCTTGCTTTGTCATCAAGTACTTCAACGCGGAATGGTCCGTATAGACGATAGTGGTAGATAAAACAAGATAGGGGCGAAATTTTTCAAAGGCATAGACAACAGCTAAAAGCTCTTTTTCGGTTGTCGTATAATGCAATTGAGCCCCCGTCATTGTTTTTCTAGCATAGTGGATTGGTTGGAAGTGTTTGTTCACTCGTTGGCCCAAAACCGCTCCAATGGCAAAGTCGCTAGCATCGCACATCAACTCAAAAGGAAGCTCCCAATTAGGGGTAACTAAGACCGGCGCCTTAGTTAGCTTATCCTTAAGAATGTCGAAGGCTTCAATACACTCTTTGGAAAAGATGAAAGGTGTGTCCTTTTCCAAGAGGTGGGTCATCGGGCGGGCGATTTTAGAAAAATATTGTATAAATCGGCGATAGAAGCCCGTATGACCGAGAAAACTTCTCACACCCTTCACGGTTGAAGGTGGAGGCAATTTAGCGATCACATCGACTTTAGCATGGTCCACTTCAAGACCGGCTTTAGAAATCTTGTGTCCTAAAACAATGCCTTCTTTGACCATAAAATGGCATTTCTCCCAATTTAGAACCAAGAGAGTGTCTTCGCACCGCTGAAGCATACGCTCTAAATTGGCAAGGCAAGCAGAGAAAGAATTGCCATAGACCGAGAAATCATCCATGAAGACTTCCATGGTTTGTTCAACCATGTCATGGAAGATAGCCAACATGCACCTTTGGAAAGTCCCGGGGGCATTGCATAAACCAAAAGGCATGCGTTTATAAGCAAATGTGCCATAGGGACAGGTGAATGTTGTCTTTTCTTGGTCTTGGGGATCTATGGGTATTTGAAAATAACCCGAGAAACCATCTAGAAAGCAGTAATAGTCATTACCGGCTAAACGTTCAAGCATTTGGTCCATAAAAGGAAGAGGGAAATGATCCTTTCTCGTGGCATCATTGAGTTTGCGGTAGTCTATACAAACTCTCCACCCAGTAACGAGACGTGTAGGAATCAACTCGTTTTTTTGGTTGGGCACAACGGTGATTCCGCCTTTCTTAGGCACACAGTGAACCGGACTAACCCATGGTGAATCCGAGATTGGATAAATCATGCCCGCATCAAGAAGTTTGATGACCTTTTTTTTTTATAACGTCATGTATTTTGGGATTCACCCGTCTTTGGCTTTGAATTGTGGGCTTCAAGTCGTCCTCGATAAGAATTTTATGTGTGCAAAAGTGGGGATCAATTCCACGAATGTCGGAGATTTTCCAAGCGATAGCTTTGGTATGTTTCTTGAGAACTTCAATGAGACGATTTTTCTCATCGGCTTTTAAGTCTTTAGCAATGATAACGGGAAGATGATCAATGCCCTCCAAGAAAACATACTCGAGATGAGGAGGTAAGCCTTAAGCTCTAGAGTAAGAGGATCCTCAATGGATGGTGTAACTAAGGATGGATCATCATTAGTCACTTCTTTAGGAGTAGGAGGAGAGAAAGGGTCTGCATTAAGAAGTTTCTCAATTGTACGAATGTCTTCTTCCCAATCGGTGGGATAATCATCATACTTAAGATCGAGTGTACCCAAGCTAGCTTCAAAATCATCTAATAGAAAGTCACTTTCTCCAAAAGGAGTTAATGACGGAGCAATTGAGGCAACGGTCTCAACATTGGGTAGAGAAGAAAGATTGCTTTTGCAAGCATCATTAAAGTATTCTTCACAAGCCTCATCGAGAACATCAATAGCATTAACACTCTCATATGAATAAGGTTGCTTAGAAACTTTACCCATGTTGAAGACAATTTTGTCATCACCAATTCTCATTATTAATTCGCCAGCGGCTACATCGATGAGAGTGCGACCGGTCCTCAAGAAGGGACGTCCAACGATTAACACGGGGGTCCATTTCGTAGTCAACGACGACAAAATCCGCCGAGAAGGTGAATTTGTCTACGCCGACGAAGACGTCTTCGGCTATCCCCACTGGATAAGCAACCGTTCAGTTAGCTAATTCCAAAGTCATTTTGGTGGGGACTAGGTCGGGGAGAGATAATTGCTTCCATACACTTAGAGGCATTAAATTGATACTAGCACCTAGATCGGCTAGGGCCATGCAATTTTCTACTCCCGGGAAATCACAAGGAATTAAAAAGCGACCCGGATCACCAAGTTTGGTGGGCAATTTTCTTAAGATAACCGCGGAGCAATTCTCATTAAGGTGGGTCTGACCAATATCAAGGAGTTTTTCCTTATCACTTAGAAGATCTTTAAACATCTTCGCATATTTTGGCATATGAGCGAGAGCCTCGGCAAAGGAGATGTTAAATTTCAATTGTTTAAACATTTTGAGAAAGTTTGAAACTTGAATATCATCCTTGCTCTTTTGCTTCTCTTTCCTCAACCTTGAAGGATAAGGTATATCGGATGAAGAAGAAGGCTTTAGGTAATAGGATCACTCACAACCGCGGGTGGTGGGGGAATGGGGTGAGAAGGTAAAGGAGGTGAGGAAATTTGTTCTTTCTCCTTGTTCACAATCACGGGTGGAGGTGTAGGAAGCTCGGGTTCCGTATAACCTTTCCCACTACGAGTGGTGATTGCTTTCATCTCCCCTCTTGGATTAGCCACGGTATTACTCGGAAGAGTACCCGAAGAAGAGGTTTGATGACCTTGGAGAAGCGAACCGATCATATCACGGAGATTGTCCGCTTGAGAAGTGAAAGAGTTTCTCATGTCGTTTCGAAGATCGGCTCGAAGATCATTGCTTTGCTTGGTCATGTCACTCCTTAGCTCGGCTCGAATATCACTTCCTTGTTTTGCCATTTCACCCTTGAAGTTGACGAATTGACTTTGAAGATTCGTCACCAGCTCTCTATTAGTCTTCATGTATGTCTCGAGGTCGTGATTTGACGCCATCGGTTGATTGAGAGGAGGAGCTTGGTAAGCTTGAGCATTTTCTTGAGGTGGATATGGGTTGCGCGGAGCTTGATATTGATTGGTTGCACGAGGTTGACTTTGATTGTTTCGGTTAAAGCTTTGTTGTTGTGTTTGGTTTTGAGGAGTAAAACCGGGTGGTGAAAGATAGTTGTTTGAAAGATAACTTAGCAAGTTACGGTCTCCTTGAGGACGAGCTTGATAGCCTCCCGAGGGGTAAGTATCGTATGCCGCATTAACGTTTTCACAAAAATTGCCTTGAGTGAAGGACAATCATTGTAAGAATGAGGACCACCACATGTTTCACACAAAGGAGCAACAACTTTAGCTTGTTGAGAGTTAGTAACCAAAATTTGCATATTTTTGCTCATGTCGATAATAGCACGTTCCATGGCGGACATGTCGGTGGGGGAAGAAGTAGATGAAACATTGACTCTCGTGTTATTTCTTGAGGATGCGGATGAATCCCAATTCTTATGGTGAGTAGTCATGTTTTCTATCAACTCTCTACACTCCTCCGGTCTCCTTTTCATAAAGGTACCACCAGCGGCGGCATTAATCGTATCACGATCACGAAAAGTGAGCCCGTTGTAGAAAGTATCAATAAGAGTAACGGGGAGCATGTTGTGATTTGGACAACGGTCGATCAAATCATTGTAGCGTTCCCAAGCATCAAATAGTGATTCATCATTGTCTTGCATGAATCCACTAATTTGGTTACGAAGGCTCGTGACCATGGATGGTGGGAAGTAGCGCGACAAAAAGCGTTGAGTCATATCATCCCAAGTATGAATAGAATTCTTTGGGAGACGGTCAAACCATTTCTCGGCATGGTGAGAAAGCGAGTGGGGAAATAGTTGAAGGCGAAGGTCATCCATAGAAACACTAGGGCATTTCATGCTTTGGGTGATGGTAATGAATTTGTCGAGGTGTTTATTGGCATCATCATCCGGAATTCCGCGAAATGGGTTAGTTTGCACTTGTTGGATCATATGATGCTTCAACAAAAACTCCTGAGCCGTGGTATGCATCGGCGCAATCGGGCCTCCGCGTCCATTCATCGTAGGTTGGCATAGCTCCTCCATGGTTCGTAAGTCGGGTGGGGGGTTATTATTATTGGGGTTGGGTGGATTATTATTGTTGTTGTGTACACCGGCCATGGCTAAAGTATCGAGAGTCTCGGGCTCGGGATAAGTAGTTGATCGGGTACGCATACACTAAAAAGAAAATGCAAGAGAAAATATTTTTGGTTTTTATAGGTTTTTTTTTTGTTTTTCTATTTTTGAAAATTTTATATTTTTATGGGTTTTTGAAATTTTTTGAGCGAAGGAAATAACGTTCCCAAAAGAACGGATCCCAAAATCCAATTTTGCTCACAAAAAAACGTTGATCATTACGAAAAGAGCCGGCAGCGGCGCCATTTGATAACTAGGTTTTTGTATGGTATGAAAATGACAAAGATTGCAAGTGTCTTTTGTCGTGTTGCTCGTACCCAATTATATTTGTCGTTGTTTCGGTCTCGGTATCTTCTCGAATCGATCAAGGTTCAAAGTGGAAAAGTTGTTCTTGGTGACTAAAAGGGGGAGCTTTGGTCTAAATCTACTAAAATGATAAATGCGAGAAGTAATAAAATTAGATTAAAAGCAATTACTGAAAATAAAGCTAAAATGAAAAGCAAACAGTAACGTACCAAAACTTGTAAAAACTGTTGATTCGGAATATCTACTTGATTCGGAATGTAGGGCTCATTCGGAATAAAGCTCTCATGCGAAATAATAGCTTGGTTCGGAAAGTTGGCTGGTTCGGAATACTTGGCTCATGCGGAATAATGGCTTGGTTCGGAATAAGCCTCTCATGCGGAATAATGTCTCATCCGGAATAAAATTCTAAAAACATTTGGTTCGGAATAATGACTGGTGCGGAATAATCTTTGGTTCGGAATAAATGTCTAAAAATGTTTGGTTCGGAATAAGTCACTCATCCGGAATATTGATTATTCTGGATGAACGATTTGGTTCGGAATACTAGGCTCGTCTGGTTCGGAATAAAATATTCCGAATGAAGGACTTAGAAAACGATTGATCCGGAATAAAATTATTCCGGATGAAGCTCTCTGGTTCGGAATAACTGAACAAAGCCTTTGGTTCGGAATGAACCTCTGGTTCGGAATAATCTGGGGAAATTGAAAACGAAGAACAGTGGGTTTTAAAACATACGATTTTAACCCAAAATCAACCTAGTTTTTGATCAAAACTTAAACCAATTTAACCACTAATCATTTACCAATGATAAACTTCAATCCAAAACAACAAAAACACAAAACCCACTTACTTTTTAAGATCAAACTTGATAAAATAAAACTTAGAACTTGGAATCAAAAATAACAAGATGAACAAGATGAAAGAGAGGTTTATATTAATGAAAGAGATTCAAACAAACAAGATGAAAAGATTAACTTACAAGATTGTGGACAAAATCAAAGAAAAATAAAAAGCACCAATCTCCTTAAGGGAGATGGTTTCCCTACGAAACAGGAAGGAAAAACAAACAAAAAGGAAAAAAACTGTTTTGAATGTGTGAATGGGAGGAGTATATATAGTGCTTGGCTTGGTTTTGTGAGTGGGCTTCCCTTCTCTCTTTTTGTCTTCGCGTCTTTTCAGTAAAGTTGACGTTTTCGACTCAGATTCGGGATTTGTCGATGAATTAATTCAACTCGTCTTTTAATTTCTTCATTAAATAGACTTGAGTTCTTCGACATATGTAAATCTTCCATCTTTGATCCTTTTCTTCGATAAATCTTCAAATAGGCCCATTGACTTCAAATCTTTTTCATCTCTTGGACAATAGACTTCGTCTTGAGTCTTTTTCTCTGATAAAACCCGTGCAACCCCATGTTTTATCCAAAATTCGTCCGGTTGACTCTGAAAACACAATAAACACAAAAACCACGCATAATTGCAAACAAATGATATTAAATACGCGTTTTGGTCTCGTTTTAGCAAGAAATAAGTGGTAAAAGGATGGGTGTTTTCACACCTATCAGGGTTTTTGATAAATTTTGCCAAGTGTTGTATGATAATAATAGTACTTGTATATTATTGTAGGTATTTGTTGAGTTGTAGGTCTTTTGTTGACGCTTTTAGGTAATTTCGTTGAAAGTGTATGTTAAATATATCATTATAAGTATTTACTTGAAGAAAGTAAATAAATGACAATGTTAAAATAGTGTACATTGTTTTTAAAGTGTTAGGTGTTTATTCCTTTTAGGTAATATATGTAAATATGTACATATAAAAATAATCCAAGTACTTAATAAATAAATTAAGTAGAGTTACAGTTTATCTCAAAATATGTACTGAGGTGATGAGTTTATTATTCAATCAGGTGGCCAGTCAGTTGCCAGAGTAGTCAATAAATGACTAAGGGTCCACATAAATATAAAAAATGAATGGGAAAAGTAGTATGTCAAAAGGTATATGTTTAATAATAAGTCACAGAAAAGTGAAATTATATAAATTCCAAAAATAAGTAGTAAAACAGTTGACAAAGTCAATAAGGTAAAATCAGAGGTTTTCCAACACAATCCCGTTATTTTAGCTTTGTCCTCAAAGCTAAGATGAAGTCATTGGTCAGGTGAATAAGTGTGGGTACTTGGTCTTGAATGAGTCTTCTCGTTCCCAAGTGAACTCAGGGCCTCTCATAGAGTTCCAACGTACTTTGACCAACGGGATGCGACTACGTTTCAATTTCTTAACTGTTCTCTCCATGATTTCTACTGGTTCTTCTGTGAACTGGAGTTTGTCGTCAAATTGAACTCCTTCTAATGGCATAGCCAATGGTTCTTCAGCATAGCACTCCTTCTAATGGCATAGCCAATGGTTCTTTAGCATAGCACTTCTTCAATAAGTGTGGGTACTTGGTCTTGAATGAGTCTTCTCGTTCCCAAGTGAACTCAGGGCCTCTCATAGAGTTCCAACGTACTTTGACCAACGGGATGCGACTACGTTTCAATTTCTTAACTGTTCTCTCCATGATTTCTACTGGTTCTTCTGTGAACTGGAGTTTGTCGTCAAATTGAACTCCTTCTAATGGCATAGCCAATGGTTCTTCAGCATAGCACTTCTTCAAGTTAGACACATGAAAGGTAGAGTGTACCCGGCTCAGTTGTTGGGGAAACTCTAAACGATAAGCTACTTCCCCGATCCTGGCTATCACTTTGAAAGGGCCAACATAACGTGGATTCAGTTTTCCACGTTTGCCAAAGCGTACAACACCCTTCCAAGGAGATACCTTGAGCATAACACGGTCACCTACTTCAAATTGCATAGGTTTGCGTTTCAGGTCCGCGTAGCTCTTTTGTCTATCGCGAGTAGCTTGAATTCTCTGCCTAATGAGGACAATCTTGTCTGTAGTCTCTTGGATTAATTCCCATCCAGTGAGCTGAAACTCTCCTACTTCTGCCCAGCACACAGGTGAACGACATTTGCGACCATACAGTGCTTCAAAAGGGGAAGCCTTAATGCTGACATGATAAATGTTGTTGTAGGAGAATTCCACTAAAGGGATGTGGTCAACCCACCCACTTCCAAAGTCAATCACACATGCTCGCAGCATGTCTTCTAGAGTCTGAATGGTTCGTTCACTTTGTCCGTCAGTCTACGGATGATAAGCAGTGCTCATATCCAAATTGGTACCTAAGGCTCGTTGGAAAGCCTTCCAAAAGTTTGATGTGAACCTACCGTCTCTATCACAAATTATTGAGACTAGTATCCCATGTTTGGTCACAATATCCTTCAGGTACGTCTTTGCCAGACTTGCAAGGGAATCATTCTCCCTTATTGGCAGAAAATGGGCGGACTTAGTGAGTTGGTTGACGATTACCCAGATAGTATCGTAACCGCGAAATGACTTTGGGAGTTTGGTGACAAAGTCCATGGTGATGTTGTCCCACTTCCATTCCGGTATCTCGCGTTGTACAAGCAAACCCGATGGTCTCTGGTGTTCAGTTTTGACACGTGCACAGGTCAAACACTTTTGAACGTAGGTGGCAATGTCGGCTTTCATATTTGGCCACCAATACAACTTCTTCATATCCTTATACATCTTTTCAGATCTGGGATGTATAGAATATTTAGACTTATGAGATTCGTGCATGATCACGTTCCTCAAGTCTCCATAGCAAGGTAACCAACTTCATCCGTGAAGGCATAGGGTTCCATCTTCCCTTGGTTCTAGTTTCTCCTTAGTAAGGTCGGTCCTGAGCATTCCCCCGACATCTTCCTTCACGAGGTTTTCAGGTAATTAGGCTTGAGTCTGAGCTTCCAAAATCTGTTTGGGTAAGTCCAAACTGATTGTCATAACTAATGCCTGAACTCTCATAGGAGGGTCCGTTTCCTTACGACTTAGAGCATCTGCAACCACGTTTTCTTTACCGGGGTGGTATTTGATCTCACAGTCGTAGTCACTCAACAACTCAATCCAACGACGTTGTCTCATGTTCAGCTCCTTCTGGTCCAATATGTGTTGCAAGCTATTGTGGTCAGTATGCACTGTGCACTTTGTTCTGTATAGGTAATGTCTCCATATTTTGAGAGCAAAAACTACGGATCCCAGTTCCAGATCATGAGTGGTATAGTTCTTCTCGTGCTTCTTCAGTTGTCTTGAAGCATAGGCGATCCCCTTCATTCTCTGCATCAATACTGCACCTAAGCCTTTGTGTGAGGCATCACAGTACACAACAAAATCATCGTTACCCTCAAGCAAGGCCAAAATAGGTGCACTACACAACTTCTGCTTAATCAGTTGAAATGCTGCTTCTTCTTTCTCTCCCCAATCAAACTTCATTCCCTTCTGTGTGAGTTTGGTCATTGTCTTGGCTATTTTGGAGAAATCTTCAATAAATCTACGATAGTACCCGGCAAGGCCTAGAAATTGGCGGATCTCCGTCAGTGATTTAGGAGATGCCCAATCTTTGACAGATTCGACCTTTGCTGGATCTACGTGAATACCGTCATAATCGATGACATGACCAAGGAAGTGCACTTTGGGAATCCAGAATTCACATTTGGAGAATTTGGCATAGAGCTGGTCCTCCTTGAGTACCTTCCGTACTTGTGAAAGGTGATCCCTGTGTTCTTGTTCGTTCTTGGAATAAATGAGTATATCTTTAATGAAGACTATCACGAATTTATCCAGGTAGGGTCTGCACACACGGTTCATAAGGTCCATGAAAGTAGCGGGTGCATTGGTCAACCCAAAAGGCATAACCTGAAATTCGTAATGACCGTAACGGGTTCTGAAAGCTGTTTTTGGAATGTCTTCCTCTCTGACTCTCAGCTGATGGTATCCAGATCTCAGATCAATCTTGGAATACACACTTGACCCTTGCAGTTGGTCAAATAAGTCGTCAGTGCGAGGTAGTGGATAACGATTCTTTACTGTTAATTAATTCAGTTCTCTGTAGTCAATACACATACGGAAAGAACCATCCTTCTTCTTGACAAATAAAACAGGAGCTCCCCACGGAGAGGAACTGGGTCGGATGAATCCTTTGTTAGATAATTCTTGAAGTTGTTCAGCTAGCTCTTTCATTTCCGATGGTGCCAACCGGTATGGAGCTTTTGCTACAGGTGCAGCTCCGGGAATCAAGTCACTTTGAAATTCCACTTGTCGGGTCGGTGGTAAGCCTGGCAACTCATCAAGAAACACTTCGCCAAAATCCCAGACGATAGGTACGTCCTTGATTTGCCTCTTCTCAGGTTTGTCTTCTTCGTCAGTTTGGGAAATGTGAGCCAAGAAGATAGGGCATCCTTTCAGCAAATATTTCTGAGCTTTGGTACAAGAGATAACACTAAGTCTGGTGTCAGTGAGGTCAGTGTTACCGTCTCCTCTAATGATTAAGGTTTCGTTTCCCCAAGGAATACGGACTAGTTTTTCATCACAAACAATGACTGTGTGGTATTTTGCTAACCAGTCCATGCCGATAATTACATCAAAACTACCAAGGTTTACTGGGATAAGGTCAATATTAAATTGATGTTTGGAAAGGTTTAAGGTACAACCTCTAATGATAGTGTCAGCGTCTACAATTTTACCGTCAACTAGTTCTACAGAATAACGGTGATCTAAAATCGATGGGACGACTTCTAACACATTGCTAAACTCAGTGGATATAAATCTTTGGTCCGCTCCAGTATCAAACAAAATAGATGCATAACGATTGTTTAGTAGGAACGTACCAGTAACGACATTTGAATCGGTGTTGGCTTTTGCATTGCCGACCATGTACACTCTGGATGAAGCTCCTCCACTGTTCTTGTTCTGGTTGGCCCGCTTAGGGCAACTTGGTCTCACGTGTCACGGTGCTCCACACTCATAGCACACTACTCCCTTCTAGGGTCCGTTTCTATTTCCTCCAGTAGCATTACGGTTTCCCTGTTGTCCATTACCGTTCCCACGGGCATTGTATCCGCCCCTGTTGTTGTAGTTCCCAGTGTTTTGATTGGGTCGGGCCTGAGTGACACCATTAACTCGACAGGTTTTAGCAAAATGACCCACTTGTCCACATCTGTAGCAGGTCTAGCATGGGCTATCAGCAGTATGATGATAATTGCACTTTGAGCACAAAGGTTTGGCGCCCACGTACGAGTTAGCTCCTGCAGAGGTAGCACTGTAAACTTGCCCAGCATTCTGTTTCTTAGGATGCTGCTGGTGCTGACTGCGGAAATACTCGTCTGCCTTTCGTTTGTTGTCAGTGTGCCTCTCAGATATGGTACGGACTCTTTTGTTTATCAACTCAGTAGCGAACTCAATGGCATTCTCGGCGGTAGTAGGTCGAGATGCGAGCACACTATTGTGAATGGCGTCTGGGAGTCCTCCCACGTACTTCTCAATCTTATCCTCCTCTTCCACGAACATCCTGGTGCACATTAGGGTCAAATCTTGGAACCTTTGGTTGTACGCAGTGATGTCATTGTTCCTGCATCTAAGATCCCATAATTCGATCTCCAGTTTCTTCATTTCTCCCCTTGGACAGTATTTCTCTGTCATTCTCTCCTTTAGCTCGGTCCAGTTGAGAGCATAGGCAGCATCGTGTCCAAGAGTAGCA
This sequence comes from Glebionis coronaria, assembly GCA_025667525.1. Classification (NCBI taxonomy): domain Eukaryota; kingdom Viridiplantae; phylum Streptophyta; class Magnoliopsida; order Asterales; family Asteraceae; genus Glebionis; species Glebionis coronaria. Next base: position 1,256,780 of record JANFOE010000054.1, on the reverse strand, counting down.
ACAACAGAGTTCCACCAAGTAAGAGCACTCTCAAGTAATGTGCTGGTGGAAAACTTCACTTTGTTCTCCTCTACACAGTTGCTGATGCGGAACACAGTCTCCAATCTTTCGAACTTCCACCACTCCTTCCTTGCCCTTGTAGTAGGAAGGCTTACATTTCAGGAAATCGGGGTAAGAGCAACCTCTGGTGGCTTGGTTGTTCCTGCGAGCGTTGGAGTTTAGACTATCATCCCCGTTTCTACTAGCAGCCATCGCAGTTGCGATGCCCTGGTCAATCATCTCCCGTAGTTGGGCAGCAGTGATGTTTTGGGTAGCAGCCGCGTTGTTGGGTTCGGTAGTCAGTCTAGTGATTGCCATTTGTATATAGTCATATACAAAATGATATCATTAGTTTCATGTATTAGTACAGTTGATATTGAAGTGCATGGAAAATATACATGCATAGAATTCACAACAAATTTGGCAACCTGTTAAGAGTTCATAATATAATACAGCACATAATATAACAAAAGATGACGAGTACATGCCATTTCTAGAATAGGAATATAGTACAAAATGCACAACCTAATCCAAGACAGAGCACAGCCCGCCTGTCTGGGATGGTGGTACATATAATCTAAAGTACATCGTCTACAATCTAAAAGTACAATACAAGGATACAACTGATGAAAGAAAGTACAAATACAAAAGATCCTAAATCATGCTAGCCGGGATGCAACCCTAATAGCTTGACATGATGTACAGAAATCTAGTATAACTAATCTACCCACGCCTAGCAGAATCCTCATAAACTGCTGGTGCCACTGGTGGTGGTGGGGCAACTGGTTCCCTCCTAGCATCCTGCAACGCGGTCAGGGCAGTCTTGGTCTCCCTGAGCAGACGGAGTGCCTCAAGGAACTGGTCTCTGAGAGTCTGCTGAACTCCCCTGAGATGAGCGGTCTCTGACATCAATCCCTGATGACGGACCTCCTGGAGGTCGAAGAAAATAGCAAGAGTCTGCTCCATGGACGAGAGAGAGGTATGAGTCTCTGTCTGCTGGCTCTGGAACAAGTAGATCTGCTCACGTAGGAACTCATTCTCATCCAGCAACCACTGGAGAGAATGATAAGTAGTCGACCACGCTCCTCGTGCAGTGTGTGCCTCAGCACTCACAGTCCACGATAGAAGGTCCTGACGCTGCTGTAGAACAGCGCGTCCGGCCTGTCCAGCCGATAGCAGAGCATGAATATTTGCTACATCCTGAGCCTGGCGTGCGGCCAGTGCAGCAATCTGGGCCTGGACGGGGTCAACCTGTCTAGCCCGGGAACCCTCTCCAATCTCATAAGTGGAATCGAGAGGTGCCTCGTACCTCCTCTTACGAGGTGGCAGAGACTCCGGGGCATAGCCTAGTAGGGTAGAGGCTGGTGGTAAGGGTGGTAAGGCAACAGTCGACGGGACCTCTTCCCCAACGGGGGAAATAGGTGAGATAGGTGGAGTGGAGATAAGGGACTCCAGCGATGCGGCGTCGACTGAAGCGTGACTGTCTTCTGCGTCACTGGCAGATAGCCATCCACACAAGACGGTCGTCGGTGATACGACAGCAGGAGTATCAGTAGGTGATGTCATGATAAATCTGAAAGTAATATAGTTTTAAATGACATAAGTATAAACTTACTCAAGTTAAAAGTTTTGGGAATAATAATTTAATTTATATTATAGTGCCGTTAACATGGCGATATGAAAGGTTACGTTAATACTTAATAGATTAATCAACCGGATGTTAATAATCAATGCACAGTCAATCACACAATCGATGTATGCTCTACAATCTATATGCTTAACTATTCTAGTCCCGAAAATCCCAAAAGATTTTTAAAGCAGTTATAGTCCAGATTATATAAAAATTTTATTTTTATATTTATTTTAAATTTTGTTCTGATTCTCTATAACTATCGCTCTGATACCATTCTGTGACACCCCCAAATTGAGTCAAACGCAGCGGAGGTAATATTTGGGTGTCACGTAGGTGGATCAACAACAGACAAAATATAGAGCAACAGATAAAAGATTATCCTTACATTTATTACATGATTAAAAGTGCAAATGTTATTAAAATAAGTCTTAAACATTATTTAGTAGTTTGAATTATTCCCCAGTTTATAAAACCCCGAATGAGCTCTATAAATGCAGCCTATCATGATGCTTGACTCCATGCACACCAATACCTGCTTCAGTTTCCTGAGAAAACATGCTTAGAGAGTCAACATAAAGTTGGTGAATTCATAGGTTTAAATAAAAAAAAATAAGTTTGGACATTAAACATTCACTGAAGTAGTAATGCACAAAGCATCAACACTTAAAAGTAATTACATTCCAATATTTCCCGAAACTGAGACTTGACAGTTAAGCCCTTAACAAATAAGGACCCTTCGCCTTATACAAAAAGGCACCCATAAATAATAATGTGCTGACATGTGAAACATATGTTGTCCTGACCTAGGCACAGTGAGCATGACTCACCCAGATGGGGACGGTCAATCCCAAATAGATCTATTTATAACATTCAGGTAATTCAATAATTTTAACAGTTTCAGATGCACGGGTCATGCGGGTTCATCTACAATAGGCAAATGTAATCAAATGTTTTGCAGTTCAGTTTATGTCCATAAAATAAAATATGTTGCATGTTTTCTTCCCCATAAAAAGAGTTTAAAAGTTTGTCAATATACAAAAGTGGGCCATGAACTCACCTCAATAGTACAGCAAATATTCAATAGATAAATCTGATAAGGATGCTCACGATACAATCAACGACCTAAATAATTATAAGGTCTCAGTAAATGCATAATATAAATGCATAAAAGTTTCAGAATAAATCTGTGCATGCTTATACGGGTTTTAAGTATTTTATTACGGTACTTGTATTTTAATCCATCGTTATACAAGTTATATTAATATTTATTTTAAGTATAAAATAAATAGTAAGGTTAAATTAATAAATCTATTTAATTAATATTTTGTACTTATGTTGTTTATAAAAACACTTTAAATATTTATAAAAGGTAGCTTTACATATATATTTAAAGTAATAGAAAATAAATATAATTAATATATTTATTTTATAAGTTAATCATTTTTAATTTATATTTAACATATAAATGAGATTTATAAAACGTATGACATTTTAATTAAATTTCACGTTTCCGTAGTGTTTATAGTTAATAAATTATAAGTTTAGAAAAATAACAATTGTTATGTTTATTTAATTTTTACGTTTTAAATAACGGGTATAAACATATAGGAGTTTCAAGTTTCGTTATATTTTGTATAAATTACATTTTTGTCCTTCTATTTAAATAATTACAATATTGGTCCCTCCCTAGTTACACGTGTAACTAGGGTTTGTTTAAGTTTCATTAAATGGCAAAAGTGGTCCCTAAAGTATTTGGATTAAATTAGAGCTTATTAAAGTTTCACAAGTTGGCAGTTTTATTCCTCTAACATTTGGCTAGATTTTAGGTTTATTATTAAGTTACACAAATGCCCCCTAGGGCTTGTATAGGTTTCGGCTTATGTCATAAATAGTCCCTAGGGTTACTTAGGGCTTAAGTAAATTTGTTAACTTGGCATAATTGGTCCCTAGGGCTTATATTAATTCTCGGCGAAAGTCCAAAGTGATCCCTAGGTTTTCTAAAGTTTACATAATTTACCCTAACATTTTATTAATTCCTTTTAAGTCCTTTTTATTACCTTTAAGTTTCGGATATGTTCAAAACAACACCCTCAACCCTCGGCAATATATAAATGCAGTCAAAAAGTTTATATTTTTGGAAAAATACTTTTCTACAATTGTTTATTTAGATCCTCTTTACTTTATAAATTTATAAATCCAACCCGAAAGTTTTATACTTGCTATATTTAATCCAAAATTTAGTAGATCTATTATTTTAATCCAAAACTTATTAGATTTATTATTTTAACCCATAACACTTATAGATCTACACTTTCAATCATGAACTTTATAAAATTATATTTTGACACTAAAAGTTTTATAAAACATTTTATTTAGTGATAATGAATATTTATTTAGGCACTTATTATAGTGAGCTTAAAACTAATCTTATAAGGCATAATAGTGAGCTTATCATTTTAAGGCTTCTATAATCCTAGATCTAATGTTTCTAGGTATATTTAAGCATTACAAGATTATCCAAAAGTAGAAAATATAAGCTTAAACCTCACGTCTAAAATTATGCATGAATAGGTTTTCATGGTTTTTCAAGTTTAACAAGGTAATGGTGATGTGTTCTTCATGGTGGTTAAGATTTTATAGCATTTTAACTTATAGCAAAAATGTAGCCGTGGGTTATAATGAGTTTTAGGGTTTCAATATTAACTTCAATAATAACTTAAAACAAGAATAACCATGTGTATGTTCATATGAATGAAAGTAAATGTATTAGAAAGATAGGTTTTACTTGGACTTACTTGTTTAGATAGGTTTAGGAGTGATAGGAGAATGGATATGAACAAGTGACAAGCTTTCAACAATGGAGGTCTTAGAGACCTTAAACAAGCTGTGGGCTTCAAGTGAGACTTCTAGGGCTTCTTTGTTGCTTCAAGGTTCAAGGTTATTGTAGGATGAACTTATGCTTGATCTTTATGTAGTAGGAGACATAGTATAGGAGTAGTAGATAGGGTTGAAGCTTCAAAAATGGTGAGATGATGGTGTTTAGCCGTAGGTAGTGAAAGAGAGAGTGAAGTGAGATTTGAAGATGTTTTGTGTTGTGTGTTGGGTGTGTGTTTCGGCTTAAGACAAAGAGAGAGAAAGATCAAAGTGTATCCATGTACCTAGTACTTAGTATCTCACCAAGACACATCATATCTAGTTGGGATTTGGTTGGTTGATTTCCACATGTGTCAAAAACTAGCAAACTTCTTTTCTTCCTTATTTGGTTTGCAACCGTGGGTTTCACAAAGTCAAAGGGGGACAAGTCTTACAAGTATAGTGACATGCATGAGGGATTGTGTGTGTAAGTGTATAAGCATGGTTAGTGTAAGTAATGGTGTAAGTAAAGTATGGCTTAGGATAGAGTTTTAGTGGAGTAAGTATGATTACTAGTAGGTTAGCTAGCAAATGATGGTAGTGTATGCATGCATACATCTACACGTCTAATATATGCATGGGGAAAGGGTTTTTGATCAATTTTGCCAAGTGTTGTATGATAATAATAGTACTTGTATATTATTGTAGGTATTTGTTGAGTTGTAGGTATTTTGTTGAAGCTTTTAGGTAATTTTGTTGAAAGTGTATGCTAAATATATCATTATAAGTATTTACTTGAAGAAAGTAAATAAATGACAATGTTAAAATAGTGTACATTGTTTTTAAAGTGTTAGGTGTTTATTCCTTTTAGGTAATATATGTAAATATGTACATATAAAAATAATCCAAGTACTTAATAAATAAATTAAGTAGAGTTACAGTTTATCTCAAAATATATACTGAGGTGATGAGTTTATTATTCAATCAGGTGGCCAGTCAGTTGCCAGAGTAGTCAATAAATGACTAAGGGTCCACATAAATATAAAAAATGAATGAGAAAAGTAGTATGTCAAAAGGTATATGTTTAATAATAAGTCACAGAAAAGTGAAATTATATAAATTCCAAAAATAAGTAGTACAAAGGTTGACAAAGTCAATAAGGTAAAATCAGAGGTTTTACACAAAATAACCAATTTAATAAAAAAAACATTCAAACTAAAACTGAGATTAATTCAATGTATAAACACATTGCATTCAGTTATTTAGATTCTAATCAAATACATAGCCCCAATTCCCAAACCATGAACTTTTGAAAGCCAATCCATAGACAAATCTTAATCACAAATCTATAGTTCTAACTTCTTTTACCATTGTTTTTTTTAGGTTTGTAAATAATTGAAAACCTAATCAATTGTTGGGTTTTTTGTAAAACTATTATATTTTACCCTAACCCGCAACAATTAAATAATAGAAAAAATAAACACACTTAACTCATTAATTCCTGTGTTCAAACTCAATTAAACCTAAACAACTTAAAAAACATTCAATCTGATTAGGGTTTATGTCTATAAACTGTTGATGACCCACATAAACACACTTACCTAATTAATTCTTGTGTTCATAATCAATTAAACCTAAAACAACTGAAAAAATGTTCAATCATATTAGGATTGATGTTTATAAACAATTGATGACATAACAAATTCTTTGATGATGGATCAGTTGTTTGATTGAAGGTTTAGAAGGGGTTTCATGGGTGTCGGATCAAAAATATGGATGTCAAGTGAAAAATGGTGAAGTGTCTGGTGTGCTATACTAGGGTTTGGAATGAAACGGGTATTCAGATGAAGGTGGTTTGGTGTAGGTTTTGTTAATAAAAATCAAATCCATATATTCAATGTCATTATAACTGATATAAATTAACATGATGAAAAAACAAACCTGATTTGAGTGAGACCAGATACATCAGATCCAAAACGAATACGAAGAGTCTGTCATGATTTGAGATTCAGATGTGATTGGAGTGTGTGTGTGTGTGTGTGTGTGTGTGTGTTTATTAGGGTTCGTATAATTGCTTGTGTGTGTATTTTCTGACATGATGTGAGATTTAGATGCGATGATTTGAATCAAACAACAAAGATCAAAGCTTGATTGATTTTATTGTGGTTTTTGGATTAGGGTTATGCCGTCGTTTTGAGTAAAATGGATGGTGTGTGTGTTTTCACCCGTGGCTGTGGGAAAAAATGAAAAATTAAAGTGTATACCATTATTTATACACGCGGTTTCAAAACGCGATTTTAAAAAAATACGTTGTCAAAAAACGCGTTCCGCCCAAAAGTGACAAAAAATAGGAAGGTGATGAGATTTTTTAGGGAAATAATACTATTGGTTTAAAGATGTGACTGGGATATGACTGGATTAAAAAGTGTGGTTTCAAATCATAATTATACCTATATATAATACACACACACACACACACACACACACACATATATATATATATATATATATATATATATATATATATATATATATATATATATATATATATATATATATATATATATATATATATATATATATATATATATATATATATATATATATATATATATATATATATATATATATATATATATATATATATATATATATATATATATATATATATATATATATATATATATATATATATATATATATATATATATATATATATATATATATAGTAAGGATCCAATGAGAAGAAACTTAAAATAAGAAGTGGTGAGAAGAGACTAAAACCACACATTTGAGATGCAACGACTTGCATTAGATGCATTTCTATTCATGTAGATGCACCATCTTGAGTTTCGAAGGTTAATTTGATGTGTAGATGGTACAAATTGATTTTCATGATTTGGGCACGCCTAGAGGAACAAAAATATAGATAAATCATGAAATGCATCTAATATACGTATATGCATCTAATTAAAAGCTATAAAACATGTTACGATGCATTATAATGCATATAAGATTATAAAGATGCATCTAATTTAAGTGCATGCATCTCGAATATGCGGTTATAGTTTCTTCTTATTCTTCTTATTTTAAAGTTTCTTCTCATTTGATCCTTACTCTATATATATATATATATCATATTATATATAGGTATAATTATGATTTGAAACCACACTTTTTAATCTAGTCATATCCCAGTCACATCCTATAACCAACAGAATTTGTTTAAATCCTAAAAAATCTCATTTTTTCCTAAAAAAACTCTTAAATTTTCGGATTTAGTCATCTGTTTGACCAAAATCACGTTTTCCAAACGCAGTTTTTTTCTTTTTTTTATACGGGGTAAAAGAAAATACACACACCCTCCTCCCTTTTTCCTCAAACCCTAATCTCTCTTCTCAAAACCCTCCAACCACAAGGTTTTCTTTGAATCTCAATCAATGGTACATCTGATTTACATCATAAACTATATATTATCATTCATCAAAACATGTTACCCCAACCAAGGTTTTTTTCACTAAATAAACCTTAATATCATTGATCATCATAAAATATATATTATCCAGTTCACCATCAAAACCTAATTACCACTAATTAACAAAAATCGAAGCACATGTCAGTAATTTATCAGTTTTCTAGGGTTTGTGCTTATTGAAAATTTGTACTATTTTATAGGTGGTTATTAATTAAATTAAGTAGCAAATCGGTTGCTTGGTTATGTAGGCTCTTGTGGTTTTTTACGGATCAAAACGAAACAGTTTAACCTATTGTAGAATTTGCAGTTACCACAATTGGTATCAAATCGTCGAGTCAGCAGTTTGACCAAATGTAATATGGATATCTTACATTTTGAAATTGACTTTTTGACTTTATTAATTTCATCAAAACCACCAGTTGTTGAGCGTGAACTCAAAAAAGTTACCGGTGACATGCCTCAGAAACATTCGGATTTCATCGAGTGGAAGACACCCGAGAATCCCTCGAAATAGCCCCTGGGATCACATTATTGTTATCATCTATTTATTAATTTTTTTTCCTGCCCCTCATCACTTCATCAGGTTAACGTGGTAATTAACTGGGAGATTCCAAGAATATGTGACTCTTTTGAGGAGGAAGAAACTGATGTTGTACTCTACTAGCAGCGGATTTGTTCCAAGGGTAATAAACCATTTATTGAGAATTTTCACATCCTTCTTTAGATATTCTTAATACTTACCAACCTTTTCCGAACCTGTCATAAGAGGAACAGTAAGAAACATTCATTTTTAGAACAATAAAAATGCCTAACATCATCGTGTCTCCTTCTTTTGACATAGCAGCAGCCTCGTCACAACTCAAGGGAATTTGTCTTGGCCCGTTCACGGCCCGCCACTGCACACAGGGTAGGACACTCAAAAGGGTAACCCAGGCTATCATATTTCACCGCATATGTTAATATTTCGATAGATTTTTTGTGTATTTAACATCACATGAATTGGAATTGTCTCTCTTAACAGACTAAAAAGAACAAGGTAATTTTCTGGTTTCATACTATCTTAGTGTGAACCTTCGAATATTAAAAGACTTGTGAAGGTTATATACCGTAATAACAATAACTCACTCTTTTTGTAGGATATAGATTTTGTGTTTCATTACGAGACCAGATATAATCGAACCAAGTCAAGCATCTCATTGTCGAAAGCCCAAACATGCCTCAACATCTTGCTCTCTAACAGCCAATGTCGGATCCCTGAATGCCACCGAGATGACATCGAAAAATTCGGACACTGAATATTAAAAATGGTGGAAGCAGTCTCAGCCATTTCCTAAATTCAAAAAGATGAATTAAGATTCAATGGGGCTGGGTGTAGTTAGGAAGCAGAGAACACGCTTAACCAAAGTAATTCAACATCATCTATTAATGGACATCACTATACCACTTCAGCTCCTGATGACAATGAAACCCACGACTGAATTAGAAACCCAAGCTGAACGAGCTGATAACACGAAACAAGCGGGAGTGGGATGAGTTGAACAAGGTTCAATAACTATTAAATGACCAGTCCGAATAGGTATGGCTACTTGGCTGCAAAACTAAAGCTTTAACGGGTGTTTGGTTCTGTTACAAACTTGCAAGTTATTAGTTTAAAGGTGTTTTATAGGGATAAAATGTCTTTGTAATACGTGATTTTGATTATTTCTTTAAAGAATTTCCTTTCGATTATTGCATAAATTGTCTCTGCTAGCCTTGCTGGTGATATGATTCTTGCATCTGCATATGCCCATGAGCTTCCCTCAGTATGGCTTAAAGTTGGTCTTACAAACTATGCCGAAGGTATTTTTGCCCATATCGTTCAATTTATTTTTTATGATGTGGAAGATAGACCTACTTTTGATTTTTGACCTATAGCCTATTGTACTAGACTTCTGTTGGCTCAAATATTCATTCAAATGGTTCAAGTTAATGAGCAGGAGTGCATCCAAAAAAGGATGTTTGGGTAAGCAAAATCGAATCTGCTATTTTGTGTTACCAAAAGGGTGTTTGGGATAGACTTCTTTTATACTGATACAAAGGTAAATTCAGTATGTTAGTAGTTTATTTATTTCTGGTACGTTTTTATGAACAATATAGGTCAGCTGTAACCGAATGGGTTTGGCTGTAGGAAAAAGTTTTTTTTGGGTGTGTTTGGCTCATATCAAGTTGTGATAATTAACATAGTTAGTTGTTGGCATATCAAGTTGCCCAACATTTAAAATCCCACATAAGCTAATTTGATCATCAACATATCAGTAGTACAGATCTATGTTAAGAAAATTTAGCTGCTACCTAGCTTGAATAAATTTTCTAGGTGGGAGTGACAAGTCTCACTTAGTCTCGCATGTACGACACATTAAAACTTGTAATTCCAGATAAACTTACGACTCCCGGTCCATATATTACAACTCATCACACCATAATTCTCTTAGTTTTGAATATTATGATTCCGGAAAAGAAAATATCAATGATTGTGTGTTACACCAACTTAGGTTGACCTGCTACGTCATGATAATCTATGATCAGCTACCTAGCATAAATTTGGGTTACTGGTAATATACTCATATGACAAGATGTTTGGAATCAGGTTGCTAAGGATCCATCTGGCCAAGAGATCAATGTGTTGGCTAAGCACATCAACAACCTGACCCTTCTTCTTCAACACATTGTACAACCCATACATAGAAGGTGCTGATTTTGTTAGGCGTTAGACCTGTAGACACTATATTTACATCCCGTTATTTCTCAGCTTGCTTTGGTGAACCCTTGCAGGCTTTGCAGTTGCAGATACTTGGTAAACTTCAAAATATAGCTATGAACCGACTAAACTGTTTAATTATATCAGACTAAACTACTTTTTAAATCCTAAAAAAGTCATTACTCTTTCTATTACAAAAAAACATACAAGAGGAGGAAATTTCAAGAATGTCTCCTTAGGAAAAATACGCATTTATCATTTGTACATCGAGCTAAAGTTGTCGAATTTTTGGAATGTAGGTAAATCTGAAACCATGTACTGTGATATACGCATCCCTTGACAATATGGGATGTGGAACATCATGAACGAAAGGTTATTGAAAGACCTCTGAGTTTCGACATGTCCAAGTCAAAGTTTCAGGAGGCAAAAGATATGTTTTTTATTATGGTAAGGCAATTGGCTGTATAAGTTGTCTCTGAACAGTAACTATTTTTTTGTCTCCATGTTTTGTGATTGCGGCCGTATTGTCTATGTGGTATCCTTTTTAAGACGGGAATATAAGAACTTATGTTAGTCGTTATTGAATGCTTACATATATGGTTTTCTGTATTTTTTTGTTTGTGCAAGCATTGGATCATTGTTAATTTCGATTGGATCGGAACTTTAGGAGGTTCTCAAGTGTTGATTCAAATAGACGATTTATGCTTACACATCGGGCGATTGGATCATTGTTAGTCGTTATTGAATGCTTACAAATAGACGATTTATGCTGTGTGATTCAAATATAATTCCAAGGCCCGCACATCGGGCGAGCAATTTCTACGTAACATATCAGTGGTGAAGGTATTTTGCTACTGATATTTAATACTGCAACTTTAGTTTATAGAATTTAATTCTCTACATTCAATGATGTGAATAGCTAATCGGATACTGTATTCTTTGTCGTAGGTTTTATTTTATTGCAAGTACCACTAAAACATGTTCGTGAATCGTGACATTGTGAGGTCGTTTAGCACATCACCTGTAGACGAACGTTTGTAGAACAACTTCAGTGACAGGTCGGAACACAAAACAAACAGCTACTTTCTGTTAATTATGAGCAGGGATTTTTCAATAAACCTTTTTAGTATGTTAATTATGTGTAGAAGTATGTTAATTATTACTGAAAATAATGTGAACACAACACTCATTCTTATTTTTATTATATGAGTAAAAAGTCTGAATAATTGATTAACAGTTTCACCTGTTTGACCCGTAAGAGACTCTATATTTTTTTCTTAAATATGTTTAATTTCAGGTCGTGGTGACTGAAGTCCTTGGTGGATGAAAGTTTTATATTCAGGCTGTTGCAGATGCAAAAGTGGCCTCAATCAGCAACAGTTTGCTTCCCGTAAGCCTCAAATAAGCAGGAAAAGAAAGGTACTAAATTAGTTATTCTTGATTATGTTATTAGTTCCCCGAGGTTTCATGTTTTGTAGATAAATTTATGTGCAGACATTCAACAACACAAAGAGCAACATTACTTATAGGAGTCAAGGAGATAAAAAAACATCTAGACGGAATGTAAGTATGCTATCAACCAAGGCATTTCAAAATAAATTTTATGATGCATGTGCAACCGCTACAGAGCCTACGATGGTTGTCCTCCAAACAATATTACCTATGTTATCTAATAGGCTTGATGAAACTGTTAACCTAACTACGTGTTCTATATATCTGCTTCTAAAGGTGTTTCAATTTGGTGTAACATAATTCAAGTGTGCTTTTTTCCTTCATATATGAAATATGTTCAGCGCTACAATCCTACACATAGGCCTCCACCCCTAATATACCCCACCGGTCACCACAAGTTAATAGTATTCCACAAACAGTTGAACAATACTCCAATAGACTTCAAGAAGACTCTTTAATTGACAACAATACCCCTCCAATCAAACCTAATAAATAATAGGCACCCACTTGGCTAAAAGACTTTATAGAGTAAACAAAGTCTTCTCTTGAGTTTTCATCTTAGCAGACAGAAAATTATGGGAGGAAGGTTAGGAGTGAGCTGTGGTATTTTTGAAGAAGTTATCATAAAAGCTTCTTCATTAGCTGTGAACTCACTCAAGTATGCTAATAGTTATACAATGGAACCTTGAACTACTGAATCTATTTTCGCCTTTGGTGGTTCATGTTATGTTCAAAACTTATACAACCATGAGCCTTTTGGAGAAACAAAGGCTGATATCGCGTTGTTTCCGTCTCTAAAAAACATTGGAAATAATGAGCTTGCTATGATCAATCAAGGTTTCTTTCTTAAGTTTCTATATATTCTGCAAACATCTATTAATGATGAGGTAACTTTGTTTTGTTTTTACTCTTTTACTTATTAAGACTTGTATAGATAAGCACTTTTTAGTTTGTTTCATATAGTTTTTATGGAATTTGCTTGACAGATGGATATAATAGTAGAGGCCAAAAGAGACAAACTTTCTATTTTTTGAATTTTAAGAAAAAACTAAATGTATAGTAGACTAATATAGCGTTTATAACAAAAATCTTTGAGTAAAGTGGTTTCTGAGGTTATATACTTTAAATCCGCTTCGTTTAAGTTTCTACCCGTTAGACCTTTCGGCTCATTTGACCTGTTAGACCTTTTTGGCTCATTTTACCCGTCTGTCCTTTTCGGCTCATTTTACCCGTTTGTCCTTTTCGGCTCATTCTACACAGTGTGACCTTTAATTTTCTGCATGTTCGACCTTTTCGTTTCGTTTTACCCTTTTGTTGAAAATAAAATCATTTGACCCGTTTGAAGTGCAGCAGGTGGTGAAAACAATCAAGGAAGGGAAACCCATAATATTTACAAATCATTCTTTCGTTGGTCCAGTGGCGATGCTTGCAGCAGGCTTGTACCGAAAAAACACACACGATCTGATGGCCAGGCCCCGTGTAAATGTGTGACTTTCGGGTCCCCACTTGTAGGTGATGCATATTTACATATTTTTTAAACCGCAAGAACTGGAAGCTATCTGTATCTGCAAAGTAGCAAAAAGAGGTGTAATGATTTGTTGGTTTATAATAGTCCAATGTATGATGATCGTGGCTTGGTGATGATTGTTGCTTCCTGCTATGGCAAAAGTCCATTCCAATGTATCGAATATAAAAGTACAACTTAGTTTTTTTATCAGTATTTATATCTTTTTACAAGGTTGACGTCTACACATGGAGTCGGATAATGGTGCGTCTGGGATAGGTTTAGATTGAAACACTTCCTGACTGATTTCTACTACATCAGTTGAAAGAGTTAGTGGGAGGTATGTGGTGCACACAAAGTTAGAGCTAAATTGTTATGTTACTGAATTTTAGTCTTATTTCATTTTTATTTTTTTATGAGCCGCCAAGATGTACCTACACATGAGGCGGACTTCAAGATCATTAACTCTAGAACTCGTAAGTGTTACTTATCAATACACAGATACCCAAAAACCACTTGCACAAAGTGGGACTGACCAAAAGCATCACTTCCTGAATCCAGTCAATAAATCCTGAATTGTGGTCACTCAACTCCTTATTCTTAATATTTTGGCCTTATAATTCTTGAATGCAGAAAGACTCTGATAGAAATGAGTTAACTTCTAACACTCAGTTTGTTGGGGATGAAGATCGCCATCCTGCACAAGTAAGCTTCCTTAAAATTTTCACTAACATATTTGCAGTTAGGGGCCATGTTTTCTGATATTCTAATTACGTTTTACCAGGTTTTCCGTGAAAAATAATGTCAATGGCTGCTGTTGGTAGTGGAGGTGAGGAAGCTCTCGTCACTTTTGACACCATCACAATTCTCACTCCACATATTCACCCCACCATCAGTAATCAAATATTCAAAATCTCAATTACCAAGTTATCCCAAACAGTGGGTTTCATACTTTCAGTCACCTAAATGTTTTAAGGTAAGTACCTGGTATCTTAAGCACATAAATCTGATGTGACATCTACATTTACCTTCAAAAAAATAAAGCCACATGTACACTCGAAACAGAGAAGCGCTAACCTTCTTTAACAGATCATTGGTACTCTAATTGTATAAAGTTAGTGCTGCAGTTTGTACTGCATCATGATATATTTCTTGATGATAGAATCTCAGGATTCATTCAGGAGAGTTTAATAACTCAACATACTAATTGGTTTTTCATTTTTTTCCGATCATCATGTATTGTTTGTTACAAGTCTTATAACCTTATCCTGGCAAGGTACAAGATGAGTAGTAGGATTTTTTTCGTAGAGGAGTAATGGAAATATAGGAATGATTTTTACAAGTAAAACATCCCGTTAGCACTTAAGAGGATTTATAGGAGCAAGAGAAGGAGGATGTAGAACAAATCTAAATTGAATAATAGTGAATGCTTTGGGAGTTTGGGTCTGCATCTTAGGTTAGTGTGGGTCATCGGTTATGTTCTTTTTGTTGTATTACGTCAAGATTGATGGAACCAATTGTGAGAAAACCACCCAAGGTCTTGATGGTCTTAGTGCTCGATGTGTCCCTTGCTGGTGCTAGGTGTCGCATCCTTAAGGTTGGTGCTAACATCAAGTGTGCTGATGTGACTGGACGTGTCTTGGATGCATGCTACAAGACTCTTAATGACCACCACATTCTTCTTGAGGATAACCATTAGAAGCCTAACATTGTGACACATGGATCTGATGCCAAGAAGGTTGCACCAGAAGTGGTTCCTGAGTACTCTGTTCAAATGTCCACTGTTTTTTATCTTTAAGCTCTCAAAGCCTCATAAATACATTTACATTCATCTCATTTTTTATGTTAGCATGACTTTTCTTTGTAATGATGTAATTACTTTACTTATAAATAAGAAAATTAGCAGTGCAAGCCACCTGTTAGTTTAAACTTCAAACTCAAAGGAATTATGAAGTTCAAGATAATGTACACACTCGATGGATGCAATTCGAAGTCACAATAAAGAATGTTTTGTGATAAAGTTGATCTTCATATTAAATTTCTAATCACTTAAACTGCAATCAGGTCAAAATTCAAAAAATATCATAACACCTCTTTTTCCAAGTTTCTTTGGGTTCTTACAACTGTTTGTTTTTCCAGGTGGATCCCGTTTCTGTGTGTTTTCAGCTGACAAGCGAGACCTCACCCTTGGGTTCTAAAACGCATGAAGGTGTTGGTGTCGGAAAGATAAGGGTTGTAGATTTTTCTAATGCAGGTAATTCCAGCTAATTGAATACTCCGGATGATATTACACCAAAGTACCAAGTGTTGCTCGGTAAATGTAATTGTATATAAGTTGTTCATGACCTGATCCATATTTAATTGTCCTACATGAGTGGACCCACAAACTATATAATCTCACACCTATTTGGATGAATGTAGTGTACAGATACAAACTTAGTGTTAATGAAATGATCGGTAAGGCCAACCTGATTGGTTTTATATCGGAAATCGGGTCAAGTTAAAATACCAAAAGGGAACGGGTCAAGTTTTATGACTGTTGCCCATTTTACGACTGAATCAAACAGCTTATCGTCATAGATTTCTGTACATACATGACGGAAAATGCACAATGTATCGTCTCTTCTACTCGCAACTGTTAGTTACCAACCAATTTATGGCTACCATTGCAGTATAGCGGTGGCACTACACACAACTTAGTATGAACAGAGTTATTCGGCCACATGTGTATGTCCTTTAAAACTCCTACACAGTTTTATATTTCTAAAAAATTAGTACATCCAATATGTATAGTCGCCCAAAATTCGATCTCACAGTACTACATATCTTCATTTCATCCATTTAAAAAAAAATCATTTATTCTCACTTTTTATAATTTAATCGCCAACTTGACTAATAGTTTGTTTTTTTATCAGTCAAGCTTCAGAACAAGGAACTTATTAATACTACAATCATTTTCTAATTTTTTATTATTTTAGAGTAACTTAAGTTTTTTATGTTGTAAAATTACTTTATGTGGTTACAGTGACCACACATTTGCTGACATGGATAATTTGGATCATTGTAGAAAGTATTTAAACAATACGTTAGTTACATTCGCTTCACGGCTTTGCTTGATCTGTTCGCAAATGATCTGGTTCGAGCAATTCTATACTAACCTGTTAATTTCTATATGCAAACGGATGACATCGTCATGTAGACAAGTTGAGCGATTCTACAATTTTTCTTCAAGACCATTGACATGGATTATTAAATCTTGCATGTATATCACAGTTGAATGTCTTTTATTGATTTTTGATTTCATTTGTTTGAGCAGGTTAGAAGAGATAATGGACAAGTGTGGCATTGAAAGGGATCAAATTTACTCGAACGATTGTGTTGAAAATCAGTTAGCAATGTAAGCCTAAAGATTGTAATAACAAAATTTCAGTTTTTAGATGAACTGGTCGGTAAACATGACGAACTGACATTAAATTATCGTGTTTTGATTTAGGACCCACGAACATCAGGTGTTTCACCAAATTCCTATTGAACTTCCTGATATTTGACAATTGCTTAGTAAAAACTTTATTGCAAATGCAGTTTCTGAGCTCAATGGGTTGGCCATAATGTCCAAAGACACGGAAATAATAACCAGAAACAGCACCAGGCACCTATACGTACAGATTAAAATGAACATGAGTGCTCTAATTTTCGACTCTTAGAGATCATTTTGACTTGAGTACTTTAGTTATCAAAAGAGGCAAAGGATGAACATAGTAAAAATATTCACAGTGAGGCAGGTGTTGATGAGAAGACCAAAGATGTATGAGTCGAACATACCGAGACTGCAAAAAGCACTGAAGCATGCACTCCAAGACCACCGGTGTCCTCTCAAAAGAGAAAGGATATGTTACAAACTGAATTCAAGATGCAACAGACAGCGAGAAATATTGAAGCACATAAATAATTTTCCTCCTGGATTATTTAGGACAAAAAATACCTTCTATTAATGAATTTGTACGATGGAGTAATATCTCCATATGTATAAACATGGATTAGATATTAGATGTGGGGTCAAATTTTCTTGGTTACTCACTGCTATCAAAGAAAGGTGTAATGTGTGTTTCGATAACTATATATTAGAGATATCTCACTTGAATACTTTTTCTCCATATTTAGTTTAAGTTGTGCAAATATTTTAGGTAACATTTCATTTGTTTTTTTACCATGTTTTGTCCAATTTTTATTTTGTTCGTCCCAGTTTTAGGTACAATAACGTTTGGTTGCTGAAGATGATCCGAAAATTCTTTACGGCTTAAGATATCGGTGTACGTGTTGCTGGAGTATTTAATAGGATTAGTTTCACTATTGCTAAAAGAGTATGAGCTCAGATAGTATCTCCTATTATTCCAAAAAAGTGTTGATTATAGACAAGAAAAAAAACAATAATAATAATAATAAAGGATAAAAAATATAAAAAAAAAGATAAAAGATAATAATAATAAAAATTATTATTATTATAAAATTAATTAAATTAATGTTTAAGGTTGGTTTAATAGGATTAGTTTTGTTATAGCTAAAGGAGTGGGAGCTCAGATTATATCTCGGCTTCCTACTAACTTATTGTAAATCCTATTATTATTATAATAAAATGATAATCATAAAAAATAGTAATTATTATTATTAAAAAATTATTATTATTACTAAAATTATTTATTAAAATATAATAAATAAATATTTTTTTAAATTATTTATTAATATAATAATTAGATTAAAAATTAATTATAAATAATATCATATTTTAACTAATTAAATTATTATTTTTAAAACTATTACTATCAATAAAAATAATTTTTTTATATTATTAATATATTAATATATTATCCTTAACGAAATGATTAATATAAAAAAGACTTAAATACTATTTTTATTTTTATAAATTAATTATTATTAAAAATTAATAAAATATAATATAAATAAATATTATTTTTACTATTATTCTATTTACATATTATTACTATTTATTATTTATTATTTATTATTATTTATTATTTATTATGTATTATGAATTATTATTAAATATTTATTTATTTTATTTATTAATAAATATGATTAATAATATTATTAAATATTATAATATATATATATATATATATATATATATATATATATATATATATATATATATATATATATATATATATATATATATATATATATATATATATATATATATATGCTTTTAATTATTGTACAATGTGAATATATAATAGTATCTCTAAGTAATAGGGTGTATTAATTATCTTTTAAGTGTGTATTAATTAATATGTATTAATTAGTTTTAATATGAATATTAAATTATTTATTAATTATTTTTAATATTATGTATTGATTTGTTTTAATAATGAGTATTAAGTGATATCTATTATTTCTATTTTCTATTTTAAAACTATGTTGATTTGTAAATGAAACACTACAAAGGGTAAGTTTATTTTATAACATTTTGATATAAATATAAGAGGTTTTCTTTTAATAGATAGTAGAGATAATATGAATATAAAACCGTACTTTTAACTTTTACATAATGACGTGTATTAATTATATGTTAATTAATATTAATAAATTTTATTTTCAAGTGTATTAATTATTATTTATTAGTTAGTTTTAAATAAGTATTCAATTATGTTTATATGTTTAGTTGTTAATTTCTGTAAACCCCGTAAAATAAGGTCATAATTTATTCTATTTTTTGAGTATTTTTGAAGTATATGATAACGTTAATTATTATAACGTTTGACGGTTTATGATGAAACCAATATTGAACGTTTTATTTTTACGTTCTGACGAGTAATGAGGACTACTAGTGATCGTGATGCCAATAGATGCCCAAATATTATATTTTAATATCGATTATTTCGTTATTTGATATTTCTGAAATTTTTATTTCATTATGTATTTAGTCGAGTCGAAACCTTACTATTTCGTTTTGTGTGCGTTTAATTATTAAAACGATCAATTTAACAAACGAGATTTATATTTTTATGAATCCGGGACGAAACCCGACTCCCGTAAATATTTTTAAAATTGACTATTAGTCATTTCCCGCTTTTTAATTAATATTTACACTTTGGTCTACAAGAATGCACAAATTACAATTTACACCTCACCCACCATATAAAAGGAAAATTTTCTTCTTACACATAAAATCACACACACAAAGAGATTTTCTTCTCTCCTCTTCCCCCTCCTCTTGCCGTGACCAACCTCAACCAAAAACACCCTTTGATCACAATTTTGAGCTTGATCCATTAAAAACAAATTCAAGTCCCATGTTCAGAATTGAAAGATGATTATTATGGTATAATTTTTAATAACATGCAATTACTTTTATTTCTTTCAAAAATTTTGATGAAGAACAAATAATTTGATCCATTTGATTGTTGTAAGGTTTCATATTTTGTTATCATTATTTTAATCATCTTTTATTTTTGAGTGCATGCACGTATTATTTTAACCAAATGAATTCTAGTATGATCAAGTGGTGTTAGGGGATGTTTTTTATATTAGGAATGATAGATTATGTGTTAGAATGAGGTGCATGTCGATGCATGTTGATAAAAAATGAGAGATTGGGTCATTTTCAAAAGGGTATTTTTAGGCAGATTATTTGTTTAATAAATTCGTGGGTTTGAGTTGATATAGGCGGAGAAATGATGTGAAGTAGTTATAGTAATCTTCAATACGCTCGTTTTGTCGCTTGAATGAGCTTCTAACTCATTACGGGTCAAAATTTATGCTAGTTTTAGTATTCGTGTACCGAGAGACGCGAATCGGCACAATCCGAAATTGTGGCTGATTTTGGGTCGACTCTCGGGGACTTTGGGATTGATTAGATAAATAATACTACTGGATATTAAGTTTTATAAAATCAATATGGTGAGTCTAGTAGTGGGTTTAAAATGTGGAATGTCAAAATAATACTTTTAAAGTGGTCTAAATGGTTTTATGAAACAAGTGTACGATTTTTTCGCAAATTTAGAGTCGAGTAAAGTGTCGAGCTGATGGGTTTTAAAGTGTGAACTTTGGATCAAACTTTGGTGAGGTCTTATACAGGTTATAAGTGACTTTGAGACCAAATTTCATCTAAATCGGACAAGTCTAGATAGGGTAGATCGGCGTGTACATTTGGAGTGTACATGCTGATTGGTATTTGGACACTTAGTTCAATGCTCGCGTGGCGTGAGTTCGAGTGCTAACTATTGGATATGGTGACCTACTCAAGTGTTCATTCATTATATAAATGACTTATTTACTGGACCAATTGAATTAAAATGATAGTTTGACTTGGCGTCTAATGACGGGTCAATGTCGAGAGCACAAGTGTTTAAACGTGTAGTGTGGGATAAATGGGATAGTATGGATTCACTTGGTTCGTGTCACTAATTATGAAGTATGAATACTTTGAAAATGTTTAAAGTCATATTATACTTGTTATATATCGATATTGAGTTCGAGTCTTAACGCGCGCCTTATTTTGATAGGTTGCGGTTTTCGTGTTTCCCGGACATCCATATCATCAGTTATCGTCTTACCACTACTGTTTCTACTCAACTTCTGAGTATCGTGATTCACTTACCTCTTGGCTAATGTGAGTTCATAGTCTCGCATTTAAATCCTTTAATGTTTTCAAACCCGCGAGGGGGATACATGCTTGTTTTAGAAAACGAACACATGTAGTTTTATTATGTGAACGTTGCTATGAGTGTTGTGTTGTGGCCTTTCCTTCATGGACCGTTAATTACCGATAACCGGTAAACTCTAGTACAATAATAATAGATCTATTTTGGCCTAGCGCCCTGTCCGGAGTATCTTTTCTTGTGCGGAGCATACGAGGATATATTGTATTCATTAATGGGAGCGTCTCACTCCAGGTTGGGCACATGGTTAAGGTTCAGTTCGTGGCTCTAGCATCATTTGATTGTTCTATGGATAAAATATTTATTAAGCTTGTGTTCAAAATTATTGTTTATAAACTCTGTGGATTCACTCATCATTTTTGTTGACTTTTAAGCATGTTTATCTCAGGTTTATATTGGCATGCTTGGATAGATTGGATGCGGATATCGAAGGAAGTGGACTTAGTGAACTATATACATAGGATAAAAATGTTTTCTTTTAAAAAATATGTATATTGCAACTTAATTGAAAATAATTTTTTCTTAATTTATTGGGACCTTGTAACTCTGATCTTTCGATGAAATCATCGTTGGTAAACGTTTCTTTTAAAATACGTTTAATGTGACTCGTGAGCTTGTATTATGAAGTAGCACCCGAATGTTGTATTCTGATGCGTTGTAAATTTGGGGGTATTACAGATTGGTATCAGAGCGCGAGTCATAGCGAACTAGGTCGTTTTTCAAAACCTGGACTATGGCTGTTTACAAAACAATTTCACGAGTCGTTCACCGATGCCCGATATCCGCGCGTGCAATCCTTCCCGATTCTTTATGTGCTTTGTGCTAGGCCTTAATTGTATACTTTATACCAAGTGCGTGGTATAAATTATAATTATATACGTACGATACCGTTCTTTGATGAACCATTAGATCGCTATTTACAGTTTTTGATCATCCCTATGGACGTACTTTCGATTGTACTATTTATACTAAATAATGGTGTTTCCATTATCATCTGATATCACTAACTTTGTATATATGTAATATTTACGTTATGATATTATATATATCTATGTATATGAAACATAGTTAGATTTTGTTTGTGTTATGGTTTGGTTTTTCTCTTTTGAGCCGCGACTAAGGAACGCGAGAAGGAGGCGAAACTATTTCCTCTCTGGTCTTTTTGGTGAATCATTAAAAGTAATCTTTATTATTAATATAATCGTTTGTTTTACGACATAACTTGTTGTTGATAAATGTCTGTGATGAGATCCGTCGAAAGCTTGCTTAGATTAGTTGAAAGAATTGTTGAGAAAATTTCACGATTTGAAATACGTGTATACATGGGTGTAAACATGATATAAAATGTTTTTTGGGTCAAATATAAACTTTGGCATGTTTCATAATATATGCTCGTGAGTGGGAACTTTGTCACGTATTTAGAGGTTTGAGATTTTGTAAAAACTTATTGTTAAATTTTAAATAAGAAAAAATTTATTTTTACGAATATTTTAACGTAAGACAAAGCTAGTGTTTTGTTATAATGAATAAACTAGAGAAAAATCAAAATATACACTTTAAGTGTAAATTTAAATACTTGAAAGTTATTAATTAAAAGTTGACATAAATTTTGGAAGAGCGATTCGAGCATTTTAGAGTCAGTTTAGCCATCCGGCAAAACACGATTCTTGTTTGAAATGTCGTTGTTACCCTGAAACTCTTGACATATCTTAGGTGTACCTCGACTCCTTGTGTAATTAATATCAGTAGCAAATATATTTCTCGTTCACCTCATTCAATCTCATTGATTATTGATTCCTACTCTTTATACTTGCATTGATCCTTGATTCCAAACCACGTTAGCGTCTATTTATAACTAAAAATTCCCAAGAATATATATATATATATATATATATATATATATATATATATATATATATATATATATATATATAAAGTATTTTATTGAACTAAATACCAAATAACATTTATTTCTTTTTACAAGAAGATGAAGGAAAAATATGTTTCCTAAGAAAGAATATACAAATAGTTGATGTATTTCTAGAAACAATGGTAAAAATAATTTCTGATTTCTATGTCACGTGATTTACTTATTTTCAAGAATAAGTCAAAAACCTTCATAATCTTGGATGTTGTGCAATAATCATAAAGTTTCTTTTAATAGCGTCGAATATGTCGTCACTCGGTCCTCAATTATGCATAGCCTAGCTAACTATGCATAATTCGGGAAGAGTTGTGATGCATTAGATGTGTCGCTGCTCGGTCCTTAATTATACATAGCCTAGCTAACTATGCATAATTCAGGAAGAGTCACGTCGTGTCTAATCAGTCGTTGTCTTTAAAATAGTGGTTTTGAATAAATGTTTGGGTGGGAACACTTCCAAATGGTGGATCCTTATGCAAGTAATCATGTTCGATTCGATTCAGTAAGAACATGTTCCAAATTCTTTGTGTTTCTTGACATATTCTCTTTCGATAAGTGCTACCTTAAAAAGTAACCTTGACCGGATATTTTCGTAAAATATTTTTATTTGTCATGCATAACGTGTGAATCCCGTCTAAATCACCACGTTGGTGACGAATTATCAAGAAACCTTGTACCGAAACTAAGAAGAAATTTTTACAAGATCAGCAGACTGCCAAACTGGAGGAAAGCCGAGTTTGAGTAACTTCGAGGCCATTAAAGAAGACATCTTCCCCCGAAAAGTATGTGTTCGGTCAGCTTATGTCACGGACAAATCTTCAAAGAATCGATTTTTTAATTCGAGGTGTTTGATTTGTTCCTATTCTGCCTTGTGAACTCGAATACCAACGTAGAGTGCTGACCCGTACCAACGTAGGGTCACACAAGGATGGTTCAAAAAGGAGAGCCTTCGGCGCGAGAGCCAAGCACAATGGTCGGATCCTACTAGATCTGGTGGTGTCGTCCGTCATCATAATCTGTAGGGAATAAAATGGTATGCGATGGATAGTTGAAGTTTGCCGACCGCGCATCGGTAGATGAAAGAAAATCTGGGTTTCCATCTTCGTTTATTCAATTGAGGAATCCTTGTGCTTGACTCGATACCCTTTGATCGTTGATGATCAAACGGCGGATAGCAATAGTTGAAATTATGCGCAAACCTTTGCTTGTTATGTGTTTATGTGATATGTGACTTAGTCTAGTGGTCGTACGTTGTGCAAGCTCGAGGTGGCATTGTGAAATGCTGTTCGATCGGCAGGTAGCGCGTACCTATATTACTTTAGGCATGTATCCGTATGAGAACACCCTGTAATATTATTTTGGGTTTAGTCGAGTGATCATACATTGCGCGAGCTCGAGGCGGCATTGTGAAATGTTGTCCGATCGGCAGGTAGCGCGTACCTATATTACCTTGGGTATGTATCCGGATGTGAACACCCAGTAATATCATTTTGGGTATGTATCCGTGTGTGAGCACCCTGTAATAAATTTTGGGTATGGATCCATGTGCGAGCACCCTCCTATGACAAAAGTCGTTTTGGATATGCATCCATGGCTATCAGGCCCGTGAACATCCTTTAACATGCAAACTTTCTTTTGACTGGACTTATTCGAAAATCCTGTCAAATATTCATATTTATCATGGCTTGACTATTTAGCAAGCATGAGTTAACTTGATTGAATTGATTGATTTGGCATGGCTTGGTTAATTTGCAAGTGTGTCGTAATGTGATTATATGTGCTTAGTGATAGCATTCAATGTTTTAATTTATCTCGTAGTGCGTTCGATGGAGTAATTTATACTCCGAATGATTTCTGCTTCGAGGAAATCTCCATTAATGGAAGGTTTCCTTGTTAGCGAGTCGTGTGATTAGGTAATTTTGTACGATTAGTTACAATTACCTTGTTTTCAGTAATTTTGTAACGCATTCGATGAAGTTATGTACTCTCGAGTAGATTTTCTATGACGTGATCTCTTTTAACGAGCCCCGAGACGGTGCTCCCTTAAGGTGGTGAGGATATAAACCCCATAAAAATAAGGTCATAATTTAATTCTATTTTTCGAGTATTTTTGAAGTATATGATAACGTTAATTATTATAACGTTTGACGGTTTATGTTGAAACCAATATTGAACGTTTTATTTTTATGTTCTGACGAGTAACGAGGACTACTAGTGATCGCGATGCCATGGATGCCCAAATATTATATTTTCATATAGATGATTACGATATTTGATATTTCTGAAATTTTTATTTCATTACGTATTCAGTCGAGTCGAAACCTTACTACTTTGTTTTGTGTGCGTTTAATTATTAAAACGATCGATTTAACAAACGAAATTTATATTTTTATGAACCCGGGACGAAACCCGAATCCCGTAAATATTTTTAAATTGACTATTAGTCATTTCCCGCTTTTTAACTAATATTTACACTTTGGTCCACAAGAATGCACAAATTGCAATTTACACCTCACCCACCATATAAAAGGAAAATTTTCTTCTTACTTACACATAAAAACACACACACAAAGAGATTTTCTTCTCTCCTCTTCCCCCTGCTCTTGCCATGACAAACCTCAACCAAAAACACCATTTGATCACAATTTTTAGCTTGATCCATTAAAAACAAATTCAAGTACCATGTTTAGAATTGAAAGATGATCATTATGGTATCATTTTTAATAACATGCAAGTACTTTTATTTCTTTCAAAAATTTTGATGAAGAACAAGTAATTTGATCCATTTGATTGTTGTAAGGTTTCATATTTTTGTTATTATTATTTTAATCATCTTTTATTTTTGAGTGCATGCATGTATTATTTTAACCAAGTGAATTCTAGGATGATCAAGTGGGGTTAGAGGATGTTTTTGATATTAGTAATGATAGATTAGGTGTTAGAATGAGGTGCATGTTGATGCATGTTGATAAAAAGTGAGAGATTGAGTCATTTTGAAAAGGGTATTTTTAGGCAGATTATTTGTTTAATAAATTCGTGGGTTTGAGTTTATATATGCTGAGTAATGATGTGAAGTAGTTGTAGTAATCTTCAAGACGCTCGTTTGCCGCTTGAATGAGCATCTAACTCATTATGGGTCATAAGTTATGCTAGTTTTAGTATTCGTGTATCGGGAGACGCAAATCGGCACAATCCAAAATTGTGGCTGATTTCGGGTCGACTCTCGGGGACTTTAGGCTAGATTAGATAAATGATACTACTGGATATTAAGTTTTATAAACTTAATATGGCGAGTCTAGTAGTGGGTTTAAAATGTGAAATGTCAAAATAATACTTTTAAAGTGGTCTAAATGGTTTTATGAAACAAGTTTACAATTTTGTCCCAAATTTAGAGTCGAGTAAAGTGTTGAGCTGATTGGTTTTAAAGTGTGAACTTTGGCTCAAACTTTGGTGAGGTCTTATACAGGTTATAAGTGACTTTGAGACCAAATTTCATCTAAATCGGACAACTCTAGATAGTGTAGATCAGTGTGTACATTTGGAGTGTACATGCTGATTGGTATTTGGACACTTAGTTCAATGCTCGCGTGGCGTGAGTTTGAGTGCTAACTATTGGATATGGTGACCTACTCAAGTGTTCAGTCATTATATAAATGACTTATTTGCTGGACCAATTGAAGTAAAATGATAGTTTGACTTGGCGTCTAATGACGGGTCAATGTCGAGAGCACAAGTGTTTAAACGTGTAGTGTGGGATAAATGAGATAGTATGGATTCACTTGGTTCGTGTTACTAATTATGAAGTATGAATACTTTGAAAATGTTTAAAGTCATAGTATACTTGGTATATATCGATATTGAGTTCGAGTCTTAACGCGCGCCTTATTTTGATAGGTTGCGGTTTTCGTGTTTCCCGGGCATCCATATCACCGGTGATCGTCTTACCACTACTGTTTCTACTCAACTTCTGAGAATCATGATTCACTTACCCCGTGGCTAAGGTGAGTTCATAGCCTCGCATTTAAATCCTTTAATGTTTTTCAAACCCGCGAGGGGGATACATGCTTGTTTTATAAAATCAAACACAAGTAGTTTTATTATGTGAACGTTGCTATGAGTGTTGTGTTGTGGCCTTTCCTTGATGGACTGTTAATTACCGATAACCGGTAAACGCTAACACAATAATAATAGATGTATTTTGGCCTAACGACCTTCCGGAGTATGTTTTCTTGCGAGGAGTGTACGAGGATATATTGTATTTTGTATTGGGAGTGTCTCACTCCAGGTTGAGCACATGGTTAAGGTTTGCTTCGTGGCTCTAACATTGTTTGATTGTTCTATAGAAAAATGTTTATTAAGCTTGTGTTCAAAATTATTGTTTATAAATTCTATGGATTCTCTCAGCATTTTTGTTGACTTTTAAGCATGTTTATCTCAGGTTTATATTGGCATTCTTGGATAGGATTGGATGCGGATATCGAAGGAAGTGGACTTGGTGAACTTTGTACATCGGATAAAAATGTTTTCTTTTAAAAAAATATAATTTTTTTTGTATATTGCAACTTATTTGAAAATAAGTTTTTCTCAATTTATTGGGACCTTGTAACTTTGATCTTTCGATGAAATCATCGTTGGTAAACGTTTCTTTTAAAATACGTTTACTGTGACTCGTGAGCTTGTATTATGAAGTAGCACCCCAATGTTGTATTCCGTTGTGTTGTAAATTTGGGGGAGTTACAATTTCTAATTATGGTTGTATACTTGTATATATATAGT
This sequence comes from Glebionis coronaria, assembly GCA_025667525.1. Classification (NCBI taxonomy): domain Eukaryota; kingdom Viridiplantae; phylum Streptophyta; class Magnoliopsida; order Asterales; family Asteraceae; genus Glebionis; species Glebionis coronaria. The sequence goes on along the minus strand of JANFOE010000054.1, from coordinate 1,228,708 downwards.
ACGATGGATCTAGTTTTAATCATAATCACAATGAAAATCATCTTGGGTTTAACATATTTAGGATTATGTGTTGCTAATAAATCATTTGCATGTCCATTTGCAAATGGATTCATGGTTCAAGTCCAAACCTTGATACCAGATAGTGAAATACTTGCTCATTGTTGGTCGAGTGAAAATGATCTTGGTGATCATGATCTAGCTTTCAACCAGGAGTTCAATTTTCATTTTTGTCAAAACGTTTTTCAAACTACTCGATTTCGGTGTCATTTTGAATGGGGTGCGAAAGAACAAGACGGTGATGTTTTTTACTGTAATTTCGGCGACGTGCAATGCTACTCGGATGAGGACGATGACCATGACAATTGGTGCAACTGGTCTACAATGACCGATGGGATATATTTGCATAATTTCCATGAAAATAAGTGGTAAAAGCAATACAATTGGAAACCCAAAAGTATTTGAATTTGTTTAGAAAATCATGTTATCAATATGCGAAAAAGATATCGTTTTCTGAGTATATGAAAATTGTGCTTTATTGAAATTATGTTGTCTATTTTGTCTTTTTATTATGTTTAATGGTGCGTAAAAACATGTTGAGACACAATAAAATTAGACGAAGATACATTGATAAAAGCAAATGTCTAAAATTTATAAATTCGTCACTGAATATAACTATTATTATAAGATGGCCTTAAACCATGATAAGTTTTAAAGCTTTAAAAATTTTGTGGTTATTTTTCGGGTTTGTTTATGGATTCTTCCTTTTATCAAGGTATATAACACCATATTAATAATAATGTTGGTTTGCTACTGATAATAAACGTATACAGTTTGTGGCGAATCTCAAGTCTTTAACAAAAGTAACACTGCTACAAGCAAGGTGTGTGCAAAAAAAAAACATAAGAGAAACCAAAATAAGAAAACTAAAACTGGTTGATTAATTGATGGTTCAGTTTTTGTAAAATCCGAAATCGATTTGTTTTAGCATACATCAAACAGGAAAAAACTGAATACAAAAATGCATATAATCTTTAAAACTCACGTTTCAATTGCCTTTTTAAATGTGTGTCATTTGTAACAGTATTATTTATATATACTACATATAAGGCATTCTTATATTTCAATTATATAATGTTTGATAATTTATTTTACATTTACTGATGCATTGTATACAACTAAAACAAGCTTAAAAAATTATAATATTAATACATAAAATCTCATAATTTAATACTTATATTAATAATTAATACATTATACTGTACTTAATACAGATTCATGTGTTGTTAAAAAAATTAGTACAAATTAATTTATCGGTGTCAGTTTTATCAGTTTCAAGCGGGTCCTCTTCGGTTCGTCTTCTGACGGTGTTTTTTTTTTCTAGTTGAACCGACTGTGACTTCGGTTCCCAATTGAACCGCATCATTTTAGGTAGACAGTATGTACGATTTTGTATATATATATGCTTTTAATTATTATACAATGTGAATATATAATAGTATTTCTAAGTAACAGGGTGTATTAATTATTTTTTAAGTGTGTATTAGATAATATATATTAATTAGTTTTAATATGAATATTAAATTATGTATTAATTATTTTTAATATTATGTATTGATAATTTTAATAATGAGTATTAAGTGATATTTATTATTTCTATTTTCTATTTTAAAACTATGTTGATTTGTAAATGAAGCATTACAAAGGGTAAGTTGATTTTGTAACATTTTTATAAATATAAGAGGTTTTCTTTTAATATATAGTAGAGATAATATGAATATAGAACTGTACTTTTAGCTTTTAAGTAACTAGCAGGGTACCCATGCAATGCGGCGGCGGGTACCCTGTGACTATATTTTGTGGCAAGTAAAAGTTATTCGGTTATCCTTTAAAAGACACGGTTGAATAATCAAATATTATTGCTTATTGCTCGCTTGATACAACGTAATTTTAATTTTCTTATCATCATACCCAACGAAACACACCACCGACACTCAAACTTCAGAAAAACAGCCTCACCAGCATGTCACGATTCATATAGTTCGAGCTTAAACATGCCTAGTATTTCACAAATAAGTGTTAGATAATAATCAGTTTTTGTTATTATACAAACACAAGACATGACAAAAAAATCATAGTTAACCTGATATAAAAGTGACATATGATGTAAAAAACATTCGAACCACCAACTATAAAAATCTTTCATCATCTAAACCATAGTACTACTGGTTACCAACATGACATTCTACTTTGTGAAATGTTAGTTTTTATAATGAGTGATCATAATAAATGAGTTCTATGAAAAGTTGAAGTTACAAGCACAATTAAATGTATTAATTTTCTTTAATGTAGTAATAACTTTTAAAAGTTGGTATTGACTAAACATTGAAACGTATACATTTAGTATATGTCTTTAACCCTTTTAAATGGCTCATATTGACTCATTATTCAAAAAAAAGTATGCATTAAAGTGGATTGTATTAAAAAAGAATATGATGAACAACTTTGACTAATGACTTATTAATTTCTTATTATAGAAATGTTAGAGGCTTAAAAAAAATTAAAACTTTTAATTATAGAAAATTACTTAAACCTTTTATAAAGTAGTAAAGACGACGTGTATTGATTATATATTAATTAATACTAATTATTTTTATTTTCAAGTGCATTAATTATTATTTATTAATTAGTTTTAAATGAGCATTCAATCATGTTTATATGTTTTAATTGTTAATTTCTATTTTTGGTTGTATACTTGTATATATATAGTACGATGGATCTAGTTCTAGACATAATCACAATGAAAATCATCTTGTGTTTAATATTTTTAGGGTTATGTGTTGCTAATAAAACATTTGCATGTCCATTTACAAAGTCATTCATGGTTCAAGTCCAAAACTTGATACCAGATAGTGAAATACTTGCTCATTGTTGGTCGAGTGAAAATGATCTTGGTGATCATCATCTAGCTTTCAACCAGGAGTTCAATTTTCATTTTTGTCAAAACTTTTTTCAATCTACTCGATTTCGGTGTCATTTTGAATGGGGTTCGAAAGAACAAGACGGTGATGTTTTTAACAGTAATTTAGGCGACGTGGAATGCTACTCGGATGAGGACGATGACCATGACAATTGGTGTAGCTGGTCTACGATGACCGATGGGATATATTTGCATAATTTCCATGAAAATAAGTGGCAAAAGCAATACGATTGGAAACCCAAAAGTATTTGAATTTGGTAAGAAAATCATGTATCAATATGCGAAAAAGATATCGTTTGTCTTTTTATCTATGTTTAATGAAATTATGTTGTCTATTTTGTCTTTTTATCTATGTTTAATGAAATTATGTTTAATGAAAAAGATATTGTGCTTCATTGAAATTATGTTGTCTATTTTGTCTTTTTATCTATGTTTAATGGCGCGTAAAAACATGTTGAGACACAATAAAATTAGACGAAGATACATTGATAAAAGAAAATGTCTAAAATTTATAAATTCGTCACTAAATATAACTATTATTATAATATGGCCTTAAACCATGATAAGTTTTAAAGCTTTAAAAATTTTATGGTTACTTTTTCGGGTTTGTTTATGGATCTTCCTTTTATCAAGGTATATAACACCATATTAATAATAATGTTGGTTTGCTACTGATAATAAAAGTATACAGTTTGTGGCGAATCTCAAGTCTTTAACAAAAGTAACACTGCTACAAGCAAGGTGTGTGCAAAAAAAACTTAAGAGAAACCAAAATAAGAAGACTAAAACTGGTTGATTAACTGACGGTTCAGCTTTTGTAAAATCCCACATCGATTTGTTTTAGCAGACATCAGACAGGATAAAACTGAATCGAAAAATGTATATAATCTTTAAAACGCCTGTTTCAGTTGCCTTTTAACTGTGTGTCATTTGTAACAATATTATTTATGTATACTACATATAAAGCATTCTTATATTTCAATTATATAATGTTTGATAGTTTATTTTACATTTACTGATGTATTGTATACAACTAAAACAAATTTAAAAAATTATAATATTAATACATAAAATCTCATAATTTAATACTTATATTAATTCAAATTACTAGTACTACATAATAATTTATACTCATATTAATATATAATAATGTACTTAATACATATTTGAAAATAAAAATAATTAATATATAATTAATACACCTTATCACTTAAGAAAATATATATTTACATTACATAGTAACTAGCAGGGTACTCGCGCGTTGTGGTTGCGGCTACCTTGAAATTAAAATTCTGCAAACGCGATATTTTATAGTTATATTTGTTAATAATGACGATAGCTTTAAGTTGGGATAACTTTGAGTAATAATAAACAATTTCATATAGAAACAGTATCACGGGATTGTGATGATTGATGGTGAAAAGTATTTATAAATATGTGTAACATTCATCGTAATATTATATAACATATAAATATAGAAAATCTTCTTAATTTCTATGTTTACACGTTTTCATACATCATAATGACCTTAAAATCTTCCTACATTGATGTGTACGATTTAACCGCATTTATTAGCAAAATGATCAATGTTTCACTAAATTTGTACTAAAATATATACATAGACGATATATGTCTTCTAAAATTCAAATTTATGAAAAAAATTGAATGGTTCAAAATCAAACATATAAACTTAATATTAAACTTACATTATTGAACAATTTAAATAATTGTGTCTAAAAACGTATAATCTATAGCAATATTTATTTGTACATGTTGCATATTAATTTGTATTAATTTTTTCATTTAATTTTTGTTGCTCACCAATTAATATAGAATAAAATTTATTAAAAATTTGTGTCGTAAAGGTTTGTACCAAAACCTTGTAACATTTTACTACTTAAAAGTTTGGAGATAGAGTACAATATATTTTATAAGTATTAAAGATCCATGTGATGTTCAAAAAAATTAGTACAAATTAATTTAACGGTGTCGTTTTTAACAGTTTCAAGTGGGTCCTCTCTGGTTCGTCTTCTAGCGGTTTTTTTTTGCTGATTGAACCGACTTTGACTTCAGTTCCCAGTTGAACATCATCATTTTATGTAGACAATATGTACGATTTTGTATATATATGCTTTTAACTATTGTACAATGTGAATATATAATAGTATTTCTAAGTAATATGGTGTATTAATTACTATTTTTAAGCGTGTATTGATTAATATGTATTAATTAGTTTCTAATATGAATATTTTATTATGTATTAATTAGTTTTAATATTACTATTGATTTGTTTTAATAATGAGAATTAAATGATATTTATTATTTCTATTTTCAATTTTGAAGCTTGTTAATTTGTAAATGAAGCATTACAAATGGTAAGTTGATTTTGTAACATTTCTATAAATAAAAGATGTTTACTTTTAATATATAGTAGAGATAATGTGAATATAAAACTTTACATTCAACTTTTAAGTAATGACGGTTATCAATTATATATTAATTAATACTAATTAATTTTATTTTTAAGTATGTATTTATTATTAATAATTAATTAGTTTTAAATGAGTATTCAATTATGTTTATATGTTTTAATTGTTAATTTCTAATTATGTTTATATACTTGTATATTATGTAGCAATGCATGTAACTTGAAATTTCAAGTATTCAAAAATTAGAAAGGTAATATGCTTTATATGTAGCATAGATATAGATGTGCTTTTAATTTTTGTATAATGTGAATATAAAATTTTATTTTTAACTTTTAAGTAATAAGGTGTATTAACTATGTAATACGTATTAATTAGTACTAATTAATTTATTTTCAAGGGTGTATTAATTATCATGTATCAAATAGTTTTAAATAGAGCGAAGTGCAAAAATCATCCCTGTGCTATGTCGAAAAATCGAATTACATCCTTCGTTAGTTTTTTGGACAACAGTCATCCCTCCGTTAGTGTGGGAGGCAAAATACATCCCTCATGGACTAACGGTGCAAATGTTTTTTTCGGTAAGAACTAACAAGGTTTAAAAAGAGTGTATTCTTGTCTTTTTCGTTATCCAGGGATGTATTGTTAACCTTATCATAACTTATTTTGAAAAAAAAAAATTATTTTCGGAAAAAAAATATTTTTGAAAAAAAAGGTTTTATTTTCAAAAAAAAAAAGTTTAATTTTCGAATAACAATGTTTTATTTTCGAAAAAATATATATTTTATCCTTTTAGAAAAAAATAAAAACATTTTTTCGAAAAAAGTTTCATTTTCTTTAAAAAAATTTGTTTCGAAAACAAAAATTAAACTTTTTTTTTAAAAACTTGTTTGCAAACTAAAAATTGTGAAAAAATTATTTAATACTTATTCGAAAAAAGAAAAAATGTTTACTTTCGAAAAGAAAGGTTTTATCTTTTTCGAAAAAAACATTTTTTTTTCTTAAAAAAGTTTGTTTAAAAAAAATTAAACTTTTTTTTTAAAATATTTGTTTCGAAAAAAGAAATTTGACTTGTTTTTCGAAAAAAAAAGGTTTATCTCTATTTAAACTACTTTTCGAAAATAATTATTTTTTTTCGAAAATAATTTTTCTTTTCCCAAAATAAAACTTTTTTGGAAAAAAAAAACCTTTTTTTTCAAAAATAAGACTTTTTTTTTTGGAAAAATAAAATTAATTTTTTTTTCTTAAAATAATTTGTTTCGAAAAAAGAAATATGACTTTTTTTTTCCGAAAAAAGTCTTATTTCTTTTTAAACTTTTTTTCGAAAATAAAACTTTTTTTTTTTGAAAATAAAACTTTTTTTTTTCAAAAATAAAAGTTATGATAAGGTTCATAATACATCTTTGGAAAACGAAAAAGACAAGAATACACTCTCTTTAAACCTTGTTAGTTCTTAACAAAAAAAAACATTTGCACCGTTAGTCCATGAGGGATGTATTTTGCCCCGCGCACTAACGGAGGGATGACTGTTGTCCAAAAAACTAACGAAGGATGTAATTCGATTTTTCGACATAGCACAGGGATGATTTTTGCACTTCCCTCTTTTAAATATGTATTAAATTGTGTTTATATGTTTTAATTGTTAATTTCTAATTATGTTTGTATACTTGCACATTATGTAGCAACGCATGTATCTTGAAATTTCACGTATTTTATAAGTAGAAGGCTAATATGCTTATATGTAGTATAGATATAGATAAACTAGCCTCAAGGCCCGTCGGATTGACGGGGTGTTTTAAGAAATTATTTAGTGAATATAAATAAGAAAGTTAAATACATTGTATAACATATATTGAAAACTGTATAAACCATACAAATAATTAGTAAAAAAGACCTTGCATTGATGAATGGATTAGTTAAATTAACAAACAACTAATATGCTGTAAAAATTCTAAACGATCATGCGAATAAATTGTTCGAAAGATACATATTTAAAAAAAATGAAACGGTCTACAAAATAAGTGAGTTCAGCATAGTTTGGTCCGTTAAACCCCAAAATGCCTCTTTCTTGAGGCGACATGTGCAAGATAATGGGGCTTTTTACAATTGTAAAATTCTGAATTGGTACAAATAATATCAATCAAATGACAGTAATACAATTTGTATTTTTTTTTTTTTAACGGCAAATTCATTGAAAAACACTAGCAAGGAGCTAGACAATTACACAGAAATTAAGTAAGGATGTTGTAGCCAAGCATCCCAGTTCAACGATAATCTACCTCTAGCTACACACCAAGAATATGAAAGTAAAACAATATCATCAAATAAAGACTCCTTCCGTGGCTTAATTGAAGCAAAAAGCGGCTGATTACGGAAATTCCACACGCTCCACCACGTAACATAGAAAACTGCTTCCAAAATCTTCTTCAATTTAGAACCAAGGCGTAATGAATTAATCCAAGAGATCCAATCAGAATATGAGGAGAATGTACCCGCATCCAAGCTCCACCACCGACAGATAAGCCTCGACAACGAGTTCGCCAAAGAGCACCTGAAGAAAACATGATCCACGTCTTCCTGTGCCGAATTACATAAAGGACAAACCTCTGAATCAAGAATCACGTTTCTTTTCACCAAATTCGATCGAGTAGGCAGGCGGTTGAGAAACAACTTCCAAGCAAATATATTAACTTTATTCGGAACAAAATTAACCCACCGAGTAGGAGTATTCAATTTAGGGAGAAACGACTCGTCTAAAAAATTTCTAACATCCTTAACACGGAATTCTCCATCACCACTCAAATTACAAACCCATCTATCTTCCGAGCTAGATAAAATAACTGGCTCAAGTAAGGATAAAAGATGATCACACTGCTCGGATTCAGCGCCTCCTCTCGCAGCTCGACGAAATGAAGAAGTCAGAGAGCTTTAAATTTTATCCGCTACAGAAATGTGTTTATTAGATTCTAACGCATAAAGACGGGGAAACATACCTAGCAATGTGGAATCACCAATCCAACTATCTTTCCAAAATCGAGTGCTCATCCCGTTACCTATATGAATTTTGCAATGGGAAAAGACGTCAACTCCCTGATCTTTGAGAGAGTTAAACTCCTGAATAATGGAGCTCCAAATCGATGGATAAGTTGCACCAAGATTTGTAGAATCTGATCCGTGTATGGTTGAGATAACTCGATACCATAACGAATTATCCTTTGAAAGAAAGCGCCAAACCCATTTCGCTAAAAGACCTCTATTAAGGGAAAAAAACTGGACACCCCTAATCCACCATACTGTTGAGAAGCAAGCACAGTATGCCACTTAACCCATGCGATTTTTCTCTCTCCTTCTTGAACTCCATTGAAGAAATTCCTACGAAGATTTTCCATCTTATTAAGAACTATTTTCGGCACCTTAAAGATAGACATATTATAAATCGGAGATGAACCCAATACCGATTTCAGGAGGGTAAGACGACCCCCTATTGAGAGAGTTTTAAGTTTCCACTTAGAAAGCCTCTTCAAAAGTTTGTCAATCGTCGCATCCCAAGCTTTAACTAACGACATATTACCTCCCACCATAACCCCCAAATACATAAATGGAACTTTCATTACTGAGCATCCAATATCATTGGCAGCCATAGACACAACAGATTCAGAAATACCCACACCAAGAATTTGGCTTTTTTGAAGGTTAATAGACATCCCTGATAATAAAGAGAAGCAATTAAGAATGTTCAAAATACCTTTTAAGTTCCCGTTAGACCATTCTCCAATAAATACCGCGTCATCCGCGTAAAAGAGATGTGAAATCATAAGAGAGTTGTCAATCCGGAACCCATTAAATATACCAGCTTCAACGGCCCGAGAAAAAGATAAGTGGAGTGATTCCATTATAAGAATGAATAGAAAAGGTGCCAATGGGTCTCCTTGTTTCAAACTACGATATAAACGAAATTCAGAAGAAGGACTTCCGTTCACTAAAATGGAGGCATTTCCGGAATTCAAGCAAGCTAGAATCCAGGAGCGCCATGTACTCCCAAAACCAAAAGCATTGAGAACATCATCCAAATAATCCCAACGAATGGAATCATAAGCTTTGGCAAAATCGACCTTGAAAATCAAAGCTCTCTGTTTTTTAACTTTGCATCGAGATAAGATCTCATTGACAATGAAAGGGCCGTCAAGGATTTGACGTTTAGGAAGAAAAGCAGTCTGTACATTCGAAATGAGCTCAGAGATGAACATGGAAAGTCGAGTTGCAAGGATTTTTGTAACCACTTTGTATATACTCCCTATGAGACTAATAGGTCTAAAATTACTGACCAATTTTGGATCCAAAACTTTGGGAATAAGTGTAACAAAGGATGAGTTACAACCTGCTGCAAACTCGCCATGTTTGAAAAACCATTGAACCGCACAGCAGAAATCAGGTCCAACAGTAGACCAAAATTTACGGAAGAATTCAAATGTAAACCCATCCGGTCCCGGGGATTTATTTTCTCCACACCCCCAAACTGCCTTGCGAATTTCATCATTTGAAACCATAGTCTCCAATTCAGCCGACTGTTCCAAACTAAGCCGGTTAGGAAAGCTAAAATTAAGTTTACCTTTACTAGCCCCTGGATCTTTAAATCTTTCCTCAAAGTGGTTACGGAATTCATCTTTCACACGATTTGGTTCGTCCACCCATTCTCCATCAACCATAATACCCTTTATAGAAAGATTGACACGTTTCCTATTAATTAAACCGTGAAAGAATTGCGAGTTCTCATCTCCTTCGACTGCCCACCGTACTTTAGATTTTTGGATGAAATCACTTTGATCCAATGAAGATAAATCATGAATTTGTTTCATCAAATTCATACGGGTTAATAAAATCTCATCTGTAACCCCACCTTTATCCAACTGAAGATCAATGTCACGAACCTGGTTCTTCAGATTTTTAATGTTTCTGTTCTGATTCTTTTTATGTTCAACCACCCACCTACGAATCTCCTTTTTTAAAAGTTGAAGTTTCTTCCTGAATCGAATCATATCATTTCTATCATCAAGAATAAACGAGTTCCATGACGATGTAATCAAATGATCGAACCCGGTTAAAGAAAACCAAGAATGATACATACGGAATGGGGTGGCCCCAAAATCAACTAGAATCTCTCGGAGCAATATTGGACGATGGTCCGAGAGATGCCTATCTAGACAAACTGCAGAAAGATGAGGAAAAGATGAAAGTACTCCATTTGTCACCAAAAAACGGTCTAATTTGCTCATCTTAGTTGCCGACGAAAGAGCCCACGTAAAAGAATATCCTTCTAATTGGATATCATTTAACCCAGAATTTGAGATAAACGCATTAAAAGAATTTGCCCCCTGATCATGAAATGTAGACCCCCATCGTTCCTCTTTACGCCTAACTTCATTGAAATCGCCCATCCCAATGCTTTCGCCATCCCATCGTAAGATAAGAGAAGAAATAAAATTCCACAATAATCGCTTGGAAGCAAAAGATTGAGGAGCGTAAACAGAGATGATTAATAATTGAATCTTCTTAGGGATCCAAGTTCCAAACAAAGCGACAAAATTATCAGAAAGTATATGATGTTTTTTTCTGAAGACATTAGGATCCCATGCACATAATATACCGCCTGAATTTCCAAGAGCTTCACTAACTATATACTCAAACATATAATTACCCCACATATACTTGACCTCCATTGGCGAAATTATCTCTTTCTTAGTTTCTTGAAGAGACAAGAAACTCACTTTATGCTTAGACGTTAACTCCCGAATCCACTCCTGTTTGACCTTTGATCCAAGGCCCTGAATATTTAGAGACAAGCAATTCATCGGAGAACTTCCGTCTCTCCCTGTGAACCTATGATATTCATCATATCCTTTGTACACCCTTCCATATGAAAACCCATGGCTTGTCCAACCTTGATCATTTCCTCCAAAAGTGATAAAATGGATCCTCCTTCCTTATGCGAACTTCTTTTCTTACTTCCTCCTGATGAAAAACATGCTTTTGATTTCTCCACTCCCTCAAAAATACGTGAATTGCATTCGACTGACTTACTGTGAGATTTACTGTCAGACTGTAAAGGAGAAGCATCGTTTACCTTTTGTCCAACCAGTGAGTCCGTATCATTTTCTGGTGTAAAACCAGGAGGGTGTGGTAGACTTGAACTAGTGTCGGCTTTAGCAACAACTTTTACGCGCTTATCCAGTAAATCATAAATATCAAAGGGATCCGGAGAAGTTACTTTAGCGTTATCATTAACCGGCTGTTCATGACTGTTTTCATGTTCCTGTTCTTCTAAATTATCGCCAAAATAAGTATCCGAAACAGCCTCGACATCGCTGACATCTTCTACATTATTCTTAATACTAACATCAGCATTAATATCTTCGTTGCCTTTCACAAATTCTTCTTCTGAAGAGACGTCCTCCACCGGAGTGTCTTTAAAAGACGGGGTCCAAACAAAAAGTTCCTTAGCACGGACTTTGAATATTTTCCCTTTAATTATGATCTTAATCGTTTCAAGAATATTATCCGGTTGGCATGTCCTGATGCAAAGACGTTTTCGTGCAAAAGAATCATCGTTACCTTCTTCTATTTCCATAACTTCCCCCCATAAAGAACCGATCTTAAGAAAAGAAGCGCTAGACCAAGCATGAAGAGGCACACCTTCAATGTCTACCCAAACAATCCGATCATTGGCAACAAAATCAGGTTGTGCAGTACGTAAACTAATAAACCAGGATGCAACTCCAACATGCTTTAATATTTTATCTCTCGCTTTAGCAGATTCCAATTTTATCATAACCCAAAGACCACCCAAGTAAACAATCTGAAAATTATGAAAACCTTCCCCTGATAACAATAGATAAATATTGTTGATGGTGGAGAATTGACAAACCTCACCCATCACAAAATTATCAAGTTCTCTTGACACCAAACACGAATCATCCAAGACCATAGCAGGTGACGTGTTAAACTTATGAAAAGTACCCGGTACTCTTTTCACCGCCGAGACAAAAGAAGATGATGTATGAGCTACCCCTGAGGTCTTACCAGGTGGAGGTCTCGAAGAATTTGCTACAGGTCGTTCAAACCGAGCTACATTAACTTGTAGATGAAAACGACCAATCCAAAGAGTGCGTAAATTCCTTACGAGTTTATCCACGTCGACAACTCTAATAAATCGAACGAAGGCAAATCTTTTACCATCTTTAGAATTACGGTTAGGTATAAAGACATCCACAACCGTCCCATATGTTTGACATAGCTTCCACAGATCCTTAGAAGTGGTAAAAACAGGAAAATTGGTGACAAAGAGGGTTTTGGAAATTGATCGAACGTGATCCGCATTGCTACGAAGGTTACCCGCCATGAAAAATAACAAATTTTGGATTGAAGGGAGACCGGAAAACTAAAATTCAAACGAAGAAAACAAGGATCCTAAATCTCGTCGAATCAAATAAAAATTAATTTAAGGTAAGAAACAAACAGGATCATCCTCGCGGGATCTATATGATCATATCAAGAATAGGGATCAATCAGAGATCGAAAGCCTAAGCCCGATCACAATATAAATCGAACGAAAAATAATCCAGTATGTTCTCACACTATGAATCAATTGTTATTTAATGAATGGAGATAAAATTTTTTTTGAAATATTAGAGATGTATGGAGATAGAGGTTACCGGAATGATGGTGTCAGGCATGGCGGCGTGTTGTTGAATGATGGTGTTTGGGAGGCTGAGATTTGAGGAACCTTATGAGAACACCGACCACCACCCAAGATGTCACAATTTGATTCAAGTATTAATCCATTGTTTTTGGTGTTGGTATTCTATATTAATATAGGGTTTAAGTCATAAAATAGCTACTTACTTTTACAAGTGTAACGATATGGTACGTGTACTTATTTTATTATTATCTATATGGTACGTGTACTTTTTGAAACCGGCTAATATGGTACATATACCCAATTTTCTACCTGTTTAACTTGCAACTTTGCTTACGTAGCAAATGATTAACGAGCGGTTGCATCAAACATTTGCAATGTTAGTCCTTTATACTAACGGGTGTTTGTTTTTATTTATTAACTTTTCAATTTGTTTTTTTTATGTATGGTTTTTTGAAAAGTGTTTTTCCAAAACAAAAATTCAATATTTCCAACAAAATAATTTTTTAACCATTATTATAATTCAAAAAAATCTTATGTTGGAAAAAAAATGGGATTTTTATTGAAAAAAATCTGAAAAAAAATAAATTAAAAAATATCGGAAAATAATTATGTTATTTTAAAAGTTTTTGTCCGGAAAAGAGTATGAATTCAAATAAAAATCAAAAATTGTTTTATGAAAAATAAATTCATAAATTTTTTCAACTAGTATTTTTACTCGGAGAAAAATATTTTGTTCAAAAAATTTATGAAGAAAGATTCGAAAAATAATCTTATGTTATGTAGTTAAATAAAAAATTCTAAAAAAATATGAAAAAATTCGAAAAAAAAATATTTTTCTTTTTGGAAAATAAGAAGAAAAAAAAACTATTTTTTACGAAATTACGATTTTTTTAAATTACATATTTTTTAATGAAGTTACGATTTTTTTAAACAATTATTTTTTATTTATTTTTTTAAATTACACGATTTTTATAAAATTAGGATTTTTTTAAGTTTTTGTCAAAAAAAAATCAATTTTTTTCCCAAGAATATAAAAAAATCGATTTTTTTCATGAATTTTTACAACTATTTTAATTCAGAAAAAAACTTATGTTGGAAAAAAATTGAAAAAAAACGTAAAAAATCTGAAAAAAATTGTGAAAAAGAATTCAAAAAATAATCATATTTTTGATTAAAAAACTATTTTTTTGAAGTTATGTTTTTAGAAATTACAGAATTTTTTTGATGAAATAGCGATTTTTGTAAAACATATACTTCTTATGATTTTTTTAGAAACTAAACGTTTTTATGAAAATTACGATTTTTATAAGAAATTACAAGTTTTTTCCAAAAATTACGCTTATTTTTTAAGTTACATTTTTTTATTAAACCACAAATTTATAAGAAATTACAATATTTCTTGAGAAAAATTTACCAAGTAATTTTTTCTAATAACTTTGTATATGCGACGAATTTGTACAGGAAAAAAGTGTCGCTATTGACCTATATAGTCTAATGGTGAATTGGTAACCGGTTTTACCGGTTGCAGGTTAAAAAGTGGCCATATCGATACATTTTATAAAGTACACGTACCATATAGATAATAAAAATAGTACACGTACCATATCGATACATTTCAAAAAAGTATATGGCTATATTATGACTTAAACCCATTAATATATACCATAGGTAATAAGCAGTGGAACCATCCTCTTTGGTGCAAGTAGAAACACTATAGGACACTGCTTCTTCACGTGAAGCAAAAGTAGCATGAAGTGCGAAGGTTAATACATCTACAATTTCTTCTTGAAGGCTCCATATATTATCATCTTCTTTAGCAACAAGCGTTGTCGTGTCTGATTATGAGGTTGGCGCCTTTAACCTGATAGTCGATTCAATAATAGTGAATAACACCTGAAAAGACGATCAAATCAACTCACCCATAATAGCTGTTGAGGAAAAAGTTCCTAGGATTATCAACTTCGTACATATCATTTTTCAAAACACTATAGCCAGTTTTATAACACTTAGCCGACAAACAAACTTGAAGAAAAATATGAATGTAAAGTAGTAACGCATAGCTGAGAGGTTAATCTTGCGAATATCAATCCGTAAATGAGCCACAACTCTCATAGGAGCCCCAAGAGCCATAACTTGCTCCTGCAATCTTCTACAAAGTGTTAACTACAGTTAATTTATTAAAATTGTTAATGCAAGTGATGCCTAAAAACATTATTAGTGTTAAATAATCTTTCTTAGTTTTGATCACAACAAACTATACAACACATTTAGTGTAAAACATAAAAGGAATTATTTAACTAACACTATCATCCAGGTAATAATCATATCACTAACCTTTCTTAATCATACTTAGTGATCATCAAAATGATTATCCTTAAAACTTACTTTTGTTAATATGACAAAAGACTTTTTAATAAACTTTATTTTTTTGAAAATGTTTTATTAAATTGGAAAATGTAAATTTGAAAATAGCATATTCCATATGCTATTAGAATATCCTTTGAAGGCTTAAAATACCTCAGATATTCCTACCCCACTAACAGACAAAAAACGGAGCATAGTCTAGGGGCGGAACCTTAAGTAGCTAGGTGGTTCCCTAGCGATAAGGAACCGCCGGGCTAGATAAGGTACCGCGCCCAGATAGCCGTTGTACATTGTCTCCTTTAAATAGTGGATCAAATCTCATTATCCAACAAGCCTCTCTGGACGTTTTCCTCAGCCCCTTTCTCTTTTCTATAGCATAATCATTAGTAAATGATCACTTAATATGTTAAGTATGTTTACATATGCTTATCCTCTTAATCCCCTCCTTTACCTTGTCCAAAGAGAAGATCACTCACTCACTAGTGTTGTGATAAAGATGAATCCATGAGCTAGTCATATTCATCATGATACCCCTTTTTGTTTTATGTTAATCCATTGTATTTATGAGTACTTGGACTAGTTGTGTTCATCCAAGTTATTTGTGAATACTTGGATTTGTTGTGTACATCCATTGCATATGTGTTTGCTTGGATTTATGTTGTGTAGATCCAAGCTACATGTGTGTACTTGGATATGTTTAGTTGAGTTGTAATAGATTGATTAGAAGTTCTCACTAAAATAAAAGTGATGTGGTTGTGTCTTGTAAGTTATCACTTAACTTGAAAGT
Source organism: Glebionis coronaria (assembly GCA_025667525.1). Taxonomy (NCBI): domain Eukaryota; kingdom Viridiplantae; phylum Streptophyta; class Magnoliopsida; order Asterales; family Asteraceae; genus Glebionis; species Glebionis coronaria. The sequence continues at coordinate 1,212,458 of JANFOE010000054.1, read as the reverse complement.
GATTAGTAGTTGTGTTGTGTGAAGTTCTCACTTAGCTTCAAAGTGAAGAGTCGTGAAGATTGGTTCTAGCTTTGGATTAGAACTCGACATCTAGCCTTGTGTCGTAAAATGGTGAAGTAGGCAACGTCGTGAAGATTGATTCTACTTTGAGATTAGAACTCGACATCTAGCCTTGTGTCGTTAAATTGTGAAGTAGACAACGTTGTGTAGATTGGTCCTAGCTAAAGATTAGGTCTCGACATTTAGCTTAGTGTCGGAAAATAATGTAAGCGACGATGTAAGGTTTTCTCCGCCAAGAAGGGAGCTTGTGGATATAGTGAAAATCTCGAGTAGGTGTACTCGAGGAGTGGAGTAGAAACGAGGATAGAGCCTCGTTGTCGAACCACTATCTTGGTGTCTTCCCACTAGGTTGTCTCCTTCCTTACTCTTTACTTATTTCATTATCATTACACTTACCTATTATCTTTGCTAGTGCATTTGAATTGAACCTAATCATTATGCAACTTAGCTTCAAGTAAAAGATAGTTTTGATACAAACCAAATTGAATGTAATTTTAATTTGGTTGCCAATCGAATAGAAACTATTCAACCCCCCCCCCCCCTTCTAGTTTCTACAATTGGTATCAGAGAGATGGTCACTCAAGATCTTTAAAGTAGATTGTACTTTAAAACTTGGATCGATCCATTGTCTCCTCAAATTAGAAGGTCAAGTTGTACTAAATTTTCTCTTTGGTCAAAACTATTTTTTCTTTGAAAATAGGTCTTTTAATTGGTAATATTGCATCCCACTTAGATTAGTAGCCTTTATGCATTTTAGATCTACTCTTGAAATGTATCTACTAGTTTTCATCTTGTCTTCTATAGGTACTCATGAAGATCAATCATTCAATTGATTGCGGATTGAGCTACTTGCACTTGTAGAAGACTCATCTTCATTGATCTTCAACATCTTTGAATGATAATATCAAGATGATTGGGATTGGTACTAGTACTTGAAGACTTAGTACTCATCATAGTCATTGTTGGGCTTTGCATTGATTCCTTGATGGATTGGAATGCTCTTTGTGGCCAAGGTACGCTTTCGTTCTTCCACACGCCCTTTGATCATTATTTTGATCATTGCTTGACTATGTGCTTGTTCTTGGCATCCTTGCCTTGACATTTGTTTGTGGTTTGTGATTCTTTTCTTTTATCCTCTCAAACCTTCATTGCTTGGATACTTGACTCACTATGGTGATGTAGAGTGAGTTAGTAGTAGCTTAAAGTATCAAGCATGATATTCATGATTTGCACCCATACGGTTAGTAGGCCCTTCGCGGGAGAGAAAGTGAATCAATACCTTGCTCATATTTTGGTTTAGACTAAGACTATTATTGAAAGTGATCTTAGTCTATGCATCAATTTTTGCTTTGTGTTTATTCATTACCAAAGCCGTTTAATACTTCGCCGGAAAGGCACGTCTTAAACCACTATATATGACACAAGCTCTTCGTTACCACTATTTGAAGATTTTCATTAATCCCTTGAGCATTAGTCCTAGTCTTGATTCACTTCCCTTGACTTCTCTCCACTTTGCTGTTTTGGTACGAGTAGTTGTTTGTCCATTTCGGTTCTTTTCGATCTCGATTCAACTCGCAATTCTTCATTTACGCATATTGCCTAGTGTTATGATGATCCAATGTTATTCTAAAAGGCTCATGATATAATTTTAAGTATTTTATAAAAACTTGGTTTTTAAAATTTGGCGTTTTTCATTGATAAAAACCAGCCTCTGTAGGCGGTTCTTTATCTCTGGCGGTTCAAACCCGCGGTACCTTATCGATAAGGAACCGCGGGCAGTAAAATCTGTCAGAGCGCCAGTTTGATTATTTTATTCTTTTTCAAACCACTATCTCTCTCTCCCAAAAACACACAGTCGACGGTTTTCATATTTCCACCATTGTTGAAGCTTCAAAAACATTCAATCACTCAAATTAATTGATTCCAAGTTGTGGGTTTCACTCATCTTTCATCTAACATCAATTAATTGTAAGTATTTTCTTTCAATTTCATCTATTTTGTTCTAGGGTTCATCCTTTCATAATTGGGGATTTTTAAAATTGAAATTGAATTAAAACCTTAATAGGAATGTGGGTTGACATGGTTATTTTACTATGATTCCTTAGGTTCATATTCATTAAGTTTTACTAAAACCCACTTGTAGAACAAATCCGAATTTTGATTAAATTATTTTGGTTTAAAGATGGATTTGAGATGAACCCATGAACAAATAGGTAATGACATTGTTAATGCTTACCTAAAAACCTTGTTATGAAAAACCAATGTTCTAGTCCATTGTTGATCTAACATAGTTCATGTGTTCTTGGTTAATGATGGAATAGATACACTGTGAACATGAGAATGACATGGATTCAATCCTTTGTTTGTCAATAAATTGATACAACACACTCCCATGTTTTATTTATTTATTTTTTTTATGAGTGATTGGAAAAATATTTTCTTGTTTAGGTACTTATCATGTCTTCGAGATATCAAAAAGATCATGAACGAACACGAGCATACATACCCACTTCACCTTATCCTCGTCTAACTCGCTCTCATAAAAACTCGTCTAAGTCTCTTGAACATCGTTGTTTCCATGAAGGACGCATCGTTCGTTCCAATAACGCAAATGAGTTTATTCGCTTCATGTTTAAGTCTATTGGGTTTGATTGTATTCTTGATATTGATGAGCCAATATTTCCTTCGTTTCTTATGGAGTTCTTTAGCTCATTCACATTGATAGGCATCAATAATGGTATATCTATACGATTTTCCATTATGGGGAAAATCATTATTTACATTCTTGAAGAATTCAGTGATATTCTTAGAGTGCCATCTAATGGTCAATGTCGATTCACCAATGCTTGGAGTATTGACTCTTTAGAATCGGCTCCTATTGATGCTCATTATGTGATTGTGCTTCCATCATCTTCAGACATCATTCATGCCATTTCTAAACCTCGTGAACATCCTATTCTTGGTAAATTTCAAGGAGTTGTTCGAACTCTCTCTCCTTGGGAATTACTTACTAGCGATCTTACTGATTTCATGATTCCTTGGGCCGAAATCATTAGGGAAAATGCAATGTGTCTAGATGGGAATCGGAACTTAGTACCCGCTTGTCTTGCACATATGTTGTATTGTGTTGTCACTACAACTCCTTACAATCTCGCATTTTTCATAGCTAGAAGAATTAGATTTGTTCTTCTTGAGTCTAAGTCAAGTCTTCCCTTCGGAATGCTTCTTTCTCGTCTTCTTAGAAGAATTCTTATTGACTTTCCGTCTTTTCTTTCTTCTCCTTATCACTCTTTTGATCGTGTCATGTCTCCCATTCAAGCGAACATTTCACCCGAGATCAATGCGAACACGAGTCAAGTAGAAAATACTTCTCAAGAAGAGTCTTTTAGCAATCCTCCCTCCAACTTTATTGACTTCATGTCTTCCTCAGTCTCCATTATGTCCTCCCATGAAGTTGATTCCAATTATCAATTTTATCTTAATCATCTTCTTCGAGAACGTCTTAGAAGTGAATCAAGGAAATAGAAGTAATGCTCATGGTTATATGTAACATTCGTCTAGGATGGTTTCCTTGTTCTCTTTCTTTTATTTGGTTGTGTAATATTCTAACACTACTCGTTTGGATTACTTATTACTTTAATCCTAATGATTGTCTATGCCATCGATCTTTCGATTTACATAGCTTTTTGAATCTTTTATGATAGTTAGCTTATTAGATTATGGTCAGTAGTTAACTTTGGCTTGTGAATCCTTTGATAAAAATCTGGGCTAACCAAAATTTGGGATGTGAAACTTTTGAAACACCTCTGGTCGCGGTTCCATATCAACCAGCGGCTCCTTATCGATAAGGAACCACCAGTCCTAGATAAGGAACCGCCGGCCACTGTGTTCGACATAATCTTTTGCTTTACACTATTTTCTTCAACCTGTGTAAACATTGCATGATTCTTTGCAAAAACCTGCACATTTCCTAAACTAGGTTACCTAAATTCATTATTCACCTAAAATGATTTTAACCCATTACTAGTTTGGATCATCCCCTTACCCATTTAAACCCACCTTGTTAGTCATGTTCTTCACACATCAAAACATCCTTCCCTAACCCTTAAACCACCCTTGTCAACCATGGTTTCTACAAAAACCTCAAACACTTCCAAGACCTCCACCCCAAGGAAAACACTCAAGATTAGGATTAAGGTACCCAAGCCTAACTCCTCACCCTTTCACACACCTAAAAATGAGATGGTTCCAATCCTCATTTCTTCATCACCTTCACCACCTCTTGCACCATGCAAGACAACCTCCACCCATGGTACTAACCATTCTATTGGTTCTACCTCCTCTTCATTCCACTCAAGAATGAATGAGCTTGCTTCACCCTTCACTCCAAGTGCACCCTTGGATGTGACTACACAACCACAACCAATCCAAAGCATTCCTTTTGAGAATGACTTTGATGACACATTGGTGACTTCACCATTTACCTCTCCAAACTCACCCATTTCACCAACCTTGGAGAACATACCTCCACACACACCCATTTATCCTTTGAAGAACTTGCCTCCACACTCACCAACATCACCCTTAGAGATCATGCCTCCTCCACACTCAAACATTCCAATTTTGGGTGTCCCACTTTCTCTCCTCTTGGGTGATCCTTACTATGGGTTTCAAGAGACTCATGGTCATAATTGTCCATGTTGTCTCTACAACCACTTCATCATCCATAACCTTAGGATGGAAACGTTTGGACTACATAGGAGATTGCAAGAGTTCTTGCTTGCCTTGTTCTCCATGCCTCCTCCTAGGAGATGAATGATGAGTTTTCTAAATAAATGTTTTTCAACAAAACCAAGCCAAAGAAGACTACTCGTCCAGATTTAATGTTAAGCTAGCTTTATGTTAGTTAGTTGTTTTTCTTTTCATTTGTCATTGTATTTGCTTCCTTCATGAATGTTTCATGAAGTTGATCTATGGATTTGGCTTTATGTGTTTCTATCCTTATGTGAACATTAATCAACTTTAATTTGAAATTAAAATTGAACCTAAATCTATCACAACCTCTAAAACTTACCTAAAATTGGTTCAAAATGATATCTAAATATTTTGTCATCCTTTGTCAAGAAATTCTTTGTGAATGTGTTGCTTTTATGCAACACTAGCATAATTTAGTGCTAATAGAGGTAAAAGTCCAAGATTTGCAACTTTGTGAAAAAAGTCTTAGTTTTTATCAAAACCCTTGAAAAACTTGGTTTCAATTCCACTGCATGCGGCTCCTTAAAGTCGCGCGGTTCCTTAAGTGATGAGGAAACGCCGGTCCCTATAAGGTACCGCGGACAGAAACTAGCTTTTGACTCATTTTTGGTCAAAATTTTTAAAACCTTATACCCTGTCAAGATTCCTTGTTTACTCAATTTGGCTAAACATTCCTTGACACTTCACATTTTGTATTCAAATTCTTACCTTGATTACATTCTACTTATACCCCAACCTTGAGATTTCATTCTCACACCTTCCCAACCTTGAGAGTTCATTCTCACACCTTCCCAACCTTGAGATTTTATTCTCACACCTTCACAATGCCTAACTCCTCCATTCATAACCTTGACATTGCATTGTCACAACCCCACTCACCCAAAGCTTCCTCATCCAAGCTTTCAAAGAAACCGAAAATCTGGGTTCGACCTATTTGGTTTAAGAAGAATGAACCATCTTCTTCCAAACCACCCAAAAACCTTACCTTCTCTCCAATCAAGTATTGGAATGAGACTTATACCATTAACCCCATCACCGGAGCAAAAGAAAATGTTCCCCCACCACCACAATCCTTCAACAGCCCTCAACTCAATGACCTTTCAACCTCCCCAAACCTCACAAGGCATTGTGAAAACATTTCCTACCATATTACCCCTCCACCACCAAACCCTAGGTTTGATGTCGTACCCCCATCAACCGATTTTGTGTTGCATCATGGATCCTCGTGTGCTTGTTGTCGATTTCAAAAAATTGAACTTGCTCATGTGTATGAGAAGTTAAATTTCTTTGAATTCCTCCTCACTCGACCTCCTCTCCAAGTTTTTGTTCCGGTGGACCTACTCTTAGAGTCTTTATTACTTTAGTTGTTTTAGAGTCTTTTATTTTTTTTAGCAATCTTGGAAAATTATCACTATTAGAATAGCTTATGCTTTGTGGTTTATTTTCCATATTTTTCCTTTAGATACTCATATTGTGTGTTTGACTATCTACCTTGTTGTGTCTCTTTTTTATGTAACCTTTGTGTTGTTTGTGTGTTATTTCCTTAGTTCTCTTTTGAGTTGATCATGGTTAATTTTACAATTGTTTATGGGTGATTCCATCAATTCTAAACTTTAACCCCTTGACAAGTTAATCATCTTCATTGGATTGAAGTTTGATTTTGTCAGTTACCTTTTTGGACATACTTAGCAAAATACTTGCTTCTAATTTGATATTTCTTCTCTTTCTCCCTCTCAAGTTACTTAGTAGGTACTAGGTAGTAATCATATATACATTGGTGTTTATTTTCTTTCTACTAACCTTTGTGTAGCATGTCACCTTAGCTCATATACTTGGTGCCCCAAGCAAGGGTGAGCAACCACCAAGGAGGAGCTACTAGCAAAGTCCGATTTTCTTGAAAGACTTGTGCTAACCTTTTTGCTACGACAAAGGGGGAGAAATGATAGTGATAAACTCGTTAATAATTCGATATTTTGTGTTTCTACGTAAATGAGTTTATAGTTTGTCGTAATCAAAAAGGGGGAGATTGTTAATGCAAGTGATGCCTAAAAACATTATTAGTGTTAACTAATCTTTCTTAGTTTTGATCACAACAAACTATACAACACATTTAGTGTAAAACATAAAACGAATTATTTAACTAACACTATCATCCAGGTAATAATCATATCACTAACCTTTCTTAATCATACTTAGTGATCATCAAAATGATTATCCTTAAAACTCACTTTTGTTAATATGACAAAAGACTTTTTAATAAACTTTCTTTTTTAGAAAATGCTTTATTAAAATGAAAAATGTAAATTTAAAAATAGCATATTCCATATGCTATTAGAATATCCTTTGAAGGCTTAAAATACCTCAGATATTCCTACCCCACTAACAGACAAAAAATGGAGCGTAGTCTAGGGGCGGAACCTTAAGTAGCTAGGCGGTTCCCTAGCGATTAGGAACCGCCAGGCTAGATAAGGTACCGCGCCCAGATAGCCGTTGTACATTGTCTCCTTTAAATAGTGGATCAAATCTCATTTTCCAACAAGCCTCTCTGGACGTTTTCCTCGGCCCCTTTCTCTTTTCTATAGCATAATCATTAGTAAATGATCACTTAATATGTTAAGTATGTTTACATATGATTATCCTCTTGATCCCCTTCTTTACCTTGTCCAAAGAGAAGATCACTCACTCACTAGTGTTGTGATAAAGATGAATCCATGAGATAGTCATATTCATCATGATACCCCTTTTTGTTTTATGTTAATCCATTGTATTTATGAATACTTGGACTAGTTGTGTTCATCCAAGTTATTTGTGAATACTTGGATTTGTTGTGTACATCCATTGCATATGTGTTTGCTTGGATTTATGTTGTGTAGATCCAAGCTACATGTGTGTACTTGGATATGTTTAGTTGAGTTGTAATAGATTGATTAGAAGTTCTCACTAAACTATAAAGTGATGTGGATGTGTCTTGTAAGTTCTCACTTAACTTGAAAGTGATTAGTAGTTGTGTTGTGTGAAGTTCTCACTTAGCTTCAAAGTGAAGAGTCGTGAAGATTGGTTCTAGCTTTGGATTAGAACTCGACATCTAGCCTTGTGTCGTAAAATGGTGAAGTAGGCAATGTCGTGAAGATTGGTTCTACCTTGAGATTAGAACTCGACATCTAGCCTTGTGTCGTTAAATTGTGAAGTAGGCAATGTTGTGTAGATTGGTCCTAGCTAAAGATTAGGTCTCGACATTTAGCTTAGTGTCGGAAAATAATGTAAGTGACGATGTAAGGTTTTCTCCGCCAAGAAGGGAGCTTGTGGATATAGTGGAAATCTCGAGTAGGTGTACTCGAGGAGTGGAGTAGAAACGAGGATACAGCCTCGTTGTCGAACCACTATAAATCTTGGTGTCTTCCCACTAGGTTGTCTCCTTCCTTACTCTTTATTATTTCATTATCATTACACTTACCTATTATCTTTGCTAGTGCATTTGAATTGAACCTAATCATTATGCAACTTAGCTTCTAGTAAAAGATAGTTTTGATACAAACCAAATTGAATGTAATTTTAATTTGGTTGCCAATCAAAGAGAAACTATTCAACCCCCCCCCCCCCCCCTCTAGTTTCTTCAAAAATGATATACAATCAAGTAGAAACTATGATGCATATATAAATTGAATTATAACACCATACATTTGTTAGGCGGCAAACGAATCTGCTCTTCATTGCACACATCGATAAATCTCAAAACAGATGAACGAACTTGTTCGCTTGTGCTTCTGGAACTGGAGCTGCTGTACATGCTTCCCTATTATACAGGAGGATTAGAACATTCCTGGTGCATTTGATTTCTGAATAATATATGTATCCATATAATGCAATATTACACAAACTTAACTCCTGATGCAAACAAAACACATAATTACCAGAAATCATCAACCTTAATCTCTGCCTATATAGGTTGGGCACCTACAGATTGGTAACAATATAAATTTCTTCATCACGTTATTGTCCTGATGTAAAGTTTTTCCTGATATGGTTCAAGAAAATTTAATTTTCATCATATTGGTTGACCTTAAGGGTGATCTAGTAAAGGACAGCTAAGCATCATACGGATAATAGTTTAAAGTTCATAGCTTATCGGGTTTATCGATCCTATTGTTCTTATCATATTCAATACTTCTACTTCTATAGCAAATCCAACATCGACCCTATGTTTCTAAACACCTTAAAGCACAAGCTATATGGTGGGATTATCATTAGTAGCTTGTGTGATACAGAAAAACGAAAGGCTAAATAAACATGATAAAAGGGCCCAAACGTAGACACCTAGAAACCGAATTGTTCATTTATCGACATGATAACAGAAACACAAAAAATACAAAGAATGACAACAGGCGCAACTTGTTAAAAACAGTTAAAAAAAGCTTCTAGTTATAAAACGCTTTGTAGCCTAAAAATTCCTGAATGCTTTTCGACCTCTAAATTGCAGTGTTGATCGACTAAAAGTTAGACTGGATACAAATCAGTTCTACCAATCTTTAGGGCTATTTCTAAACACCGCATTTGTACTTCAGATACATTTTACTACATTCTATTAATCAAATCATTTGCGCCATTTAAACAGATGTTGTGAAGTATTGAAGTAACAATACTCATCTTACAACACACCTTATCGTTAATAAAGATACAATGTACCTTAGTTGGAGTCGGAAGCCTGATGGTTTTTCAAGTTAACGTTCTTTTAACATATATCATAATACCATATGCAATCCAGACAGATTTTCACTCACAATTTTTGGATAGTATATAACCTTGTCGAAATCAGCAGCTTAACCAATAGGTGCTACCAATACATCTATATTTTTTAATCATAACAAAATTTAAATAAGATAAAAAATCTAATTTAAAAAATAACAAAAGTATATATGAGTATACCTTTTCTTTTTTGTGCTTAACAAGATAGTTTCTACTACGCTACATTCTCACCTTTGCATTCTGTACACCGATCCTTATCATTGATAGTTTCTCCAGTACCTTGCACTCATTACATGGATGTTGCATTCGCTAAATCAAAGACAAGAAAGACATTTATTCCAGAACCTTGATAGCCGACACATTTCATTAAGGTGCTTGACTTTGACTCCTTACTGCAACATTTACAACTTCAGTTAGACAACAAAATAGAATATATGATAAGTAGACCCTATATAGTAAGCATGATCAACTATTACCCCTTACACTTGGAGCAGAGTACGCTAAAGAGAAAGCTTCTTTCATGTCCCACTATAGAGATCCTGAAGAGACACTTTGAGTGGATGAAGAACATCTTCTCCCTTACGTTGTTGTCATCCAATGCTGCTACCACCACCACCAAAGAAGAATTGAAAATGTAAAATGGATCATAGCTCAAGAACACCGCCACAACCGCCCATTCCTTCCTTGAACGAATATGCACCATCCTCATTAAAAATCTTACAGTTTTCAGGGTCACTCGCTACCTCGTATACTTGGACAAGCTCTTTAAACTGCAAAAAAAATTTACAAATTAGCATCCATTACAAATGAAATACTTATACAGTCAGACCAGAATCCAGTATGTGGGAAAATAGTATGTCCTCTAACTACACTTACAAATGCTCAACCATCACAAACTTACCCTAAAAGTTACTTTGCACCATGGGCATCTATTGATAGCTACATCTATTATTTTGTTATAAAAGTTCTAAGAAATGATTGTTAACATTATCTACTCCTAACCCAATCATGTACTTATTCAGAGAAAGAGTAAGTTAGGTGTTGCCTGCAGTGAGAAGCAATGATTGTTGCATAATCAACGTAACAGTAGTTAGATGTGAATAATTAGCGGGATCCGTCTGTAGTTTCAAAAGAATGTTCAAAACACAATAAAGAGCAATATAGTCACTAACATCATATTCTAAATAAATTGATTTTAAATAAGCATTAACCTATGAAAAAAAGATTTGAAAAGCATTCACCTATAGACACTGGACATATGATGATGCATATAGCCGTTTAAAAAAATTGATGTGTACAATTGAGAAGTATATCACCTATGAAACTACATACAAAAGTGTGAAATGATCACTTAAGCTGAAATGATTTCTTAATTTTACCTAATAACAAAAGTATAATTATTTTGTTACTCGTTACTATATAATGACCCCAGAAAAACAAAAGGATAATAACACCACTTATACTCTAATTTGAGTAAGATACCCCAATGATACAAACTTTGTGAAAAAACCTCAAATTAGCGCATGAAAACATTATGTGCATATTCCATTTATATTGATAAAACCATACACATCTCAACAATGAAATATTTGATTCCTTGATCAAGTTTATCCAACTCTATGTCAATCTTTCTACTTGATCATGTTGTTGCAATTAAAACCCATGCACATTAGATTTGTTGCGAGATATAAGTGTTTGTCTCTCTTCAATTACAATTATATGCTATGTCTATACCAAGAGACGATTATATAATGGATGATTTTTAAAAGAAGCCTACCCATAGATGAGCTAAGGTTTTGTAGAAAAAGAATGTTGAAGATTTAGTCAGAACTAAAATTAAATGGTAAGCTAATTTAATTCACCTCGCACATTCTCTCGTTACCTACTGAGTAACTATAAATATTCGGAAGTAATTATAATAACCTAAAGCCTAAATGTATCTGCTAATAGTAACACTTAACTTCATCTATATATCAGATTCAATCAATTTAACAAATAACTTCTTGATTTAAATTCAAGTAAACTGTAAATTGAGAAATTGCCTAATAGTGTTATAAAGTTTTGATTGTGAATCTGGTGTTTTGTTTTTTTAGTTCTGGTGATTGTCAAAATGGATCTGGTGATATTGGTGATTGTTAAAATGGATCCGGTGATATTTTTGAGCGTTTCATTTTTTTGGTTTTAATGTAGTTGACCAAATCAGACGGAATACTTGTCAGTTTTAATGATTTTGACCAAGTACATGTGTCATGATATGCCTAATTTTTTTTGGCGGGAAGCAATCTGATTGGTCAATTGTGGATAGCATTTGACGTGGCATTGTTGTGCAATTTGATTGGCTGGGCATCCTTCCTATATAATTCCTATATAAGGGTTTTGGATAAAAAAATTCTTAAATACATGTTAAAAAAATCAGGTGGATATACCTATATACATTACAATTATTGATATATTATCATCATATGATCATTTAGCACTTTGCATATTTGCACCATTTGTCTTCAAAAATGTCCTGGCTTTTATAAAAGACCGTTATTGCTTTTGTGGTTAAGTTTATCAGAAAAACTATAAAACTTATTTTATAATTGATTCTCAAGGCGCTCTTATGATTTAGGTAAACAACATATATATTCTTTTGTAGATATGTGCTTTTAATTTTTATATAATGTGAATATAATTACATTTTTAAGTAATGAGGTGTATTAAATACTAATTACTACTAATTAATTTTATATTCAAGTGTATATTAATTAGTTTTAATATGAGTATTAAATTATGTTTATATGTTTTAATTGTTAATATCTAATTATAGTTGTGTTACGATAGCTGGAGTTTGTTGTCTTTCTGGTAGTATTGAGGGGTTTGGTAATCCTTTGCTTTGCAAGTGTTTGGGTTATGTCTGATGGTTATGTTGCTAAGCTATGCTGTTTTTGGTTGCGCATGAGAGGTTGGGTATTTCTTATGTTGCTGACTTTGTTGATTGAGTTACCAAGCTATGCATTTTTTGGTTTCAAAGTATAGGTTCATTATGTTTTTGGAGTTTTGTATAAGGGGTATGGTATTTATTTCTTTGTGTTTGTTGTTTTGGTCATTGAGTATGGGATTTGTCAATGCCAATGTTTGTTTGTTAGAGCTTTTAGTTAGGGGTGTGTCCTAACTATTTTTGTAAGCTTTGAGCTAGTTGTACTTTGCCTTTGTGGCTCTTTTCTTAATAAAATTACCATTAAGAAAAAAAGTAACTTGAAATTTCAAGTATCCTAAAATTAGAAGGCTAATATGCTTTGTATATAATATAGAATAAATGCATATATCCATAAAATTCGTCAAAAAAAGATTTAATCGAGAACATGAGTGGCCACCGGTCGGCTAGTAAATAAAAGACGTCCGAAAACAAACCCACTAAATCGTATAAAAATGAGAGAATCGACCATCATCAAGATTATTTTATTTTTATTATTCTCCGATTAATCATATGATACACATCACCCATCATGCTAGTAACAATATAACATAAAACCATTTATCATCTATAATTTTTGTGCTTGTTTATTTTTTACCTTCGATATTAGTTCACTTTACGAAGGACAAACAATTCTATTATATAACTTCTGTTATATTAAATAGTTTCTTATTGTGAGTATTCTATATGGTTTTTACATTTTGGTCGATTGATTCACACAGGACATAAACTTGAACCGAATGGAGCTCTTTTGATACGAATCGTCTCGATAATAAAATGAATATATAAAAATAAACAAGATAAATAGTTTATTTTGATGAGATAACTGACCTCTTATGGTTTGTATTTGTGAGATAAATCGACTTTCAATTGATTAACTAAATCAATAATTCATATTCAATATAATGTATGTTACAACCTAATACCTTATTTATAATAAACGGTCCCAGAACATAACGTATCCCCAAGATATATTAATAAAAAGAAACTAAATACATTGAACTTTTATTCAGTAAAACAAAACTTCAAATAGAATATTCATATTTAAAAAATTTCAAATGATAACTTATTTAGTAAAGTTTATTTAGATTATATATTTTTTATTTTAAAAGTTAAATAAACCTAACTATTTCTTAAGTACTTCATAATAAGTTAAAAACGTTTTCCTATAAAATATGTAGAAACTAGAAGGAGGGGTTAAATAGTTTTAATCGAATTTAAATCGTGTATTTAAAACATAGTTTGCAAGGTTATACAAACATAATTATGTGATAATACTTGATCTTCAATGTGAACATTTAAACTAAACTACATATTGCTATTGTAATCTAAACAATAAATATATAAAGAAAAGAGATGGAAATATCAAAACAAGATAACAAGATTTATAGTGGTTCGGTCATGAAGCTCATTATTCTCCCAACTCCATTCCTCGAGTATCCTACTCGATATTTCACTATGTCAACAAGCCCCCTTCAAAGCGAAGAAAACCATACAAGTCGCTTATATATTTACTAACACTAAGCTAGATGTCGAGTTCTAATTTTAGCTAGAATACATCTAATTCACGCAACACTTATGTCACTCAACACTTAATCACAACACCCATACAACACAACTAGTAAATTTGAATAGTTGGATCTACATCATTATACAAGAAACTATGAATGAACAAACATGATCTTCACAAAGACAACATCATGATAATCCTTTAACCTTACAAATGTGTGTAAGTGTTCCTCTCTTTGTACCTGATGCAAAAAGAAATGGAGGAAGAGATCACTTGTTAAAATATAATCAAACAAGTATATGATTAAGGAAGAAATGGGGATTAATTAGGTTTTTAGAAACTGAAAAAAGAATATCCGAAAATATTAATTGAGATCTTAGATGATCCAATATATTGGCACATCAGGAGGAGCGTCGTTTAGAGGACGGTTCTTTAATCTTAGGGAAGTTCGATGTCTCTAAGGAACCGTCCCCTATAAAGAACCGTCCCTAGGGGGATGCTCCTTTTTTGTCCTTTGCGAGTAAAGTTTATATTGTTTAGGTCTGAGTTGTTATGGTGGTGGGGAAACTATATTTTAAACTTTTATTTTTAATAAACATTTTTTAAAACAACAGGCATTTTTTTAAATACATTTTGGGAAATTAGAACAAAAAGATTGATCCCTTGGTCAATTAAGTAAAAGTGAATTTTTGTCACGTTCTAATAAATGTGAAGTTAGAACAAAAAGATTTATCCCTTGATTATTTAATAAATTTAATGAATTTTTTGTAAATACCTTAAGTTATTAATGACGAAATGTAAGTTTACGATTAACAATTCGTTTACATATATCTTTTAATGATAGAACCTTCTAAATAACGTTTTTAGGCAAAACTTGCATTAACAAAATACACATGTATTTGAGAGTATTACATGTTAGTTTTAGATGTAAAGTGAATTAAAAAAACGGAAGATAAAAATCTTCTTTAATTCATCTGTGCATCTAATGAGAATCATAATTCGATTTAGAATAGGGTTGAGCATCAAGTCGGATTTGAACCTACCCGAAAGCAAAACCCAGTTAAGGGAATACGGAAACCGAGAACAGAACCAAGTTTATGGTCTAGTAACCAAAGCAAAACTACTACAATCAAAACCACACCAACAAAGGTCGGTTCGGTTTGGTTTACTGGTTCGAGCCAATTAAGTGTCGGTTTTGACCTAAATTGAACCGAACCTAACCGAAAAAACAAGGTAGAACATCAAAACCGGAAAACAAACTGATTACTCGGTTTGGTTTAGCTCGTTTTCGGCCAGTTTCTTGTTTCATTTGCTCAGCCTTAGTTCGGAATATATCCGTATTTGGATACATGAACAATTTAATTGAAATTTCCTAATACGTTAGGGTCTATTAACTCTATATTTTAGAACTCATATACACGCTTTACTAAAAGTTATAGATTGTTGGATATCCGAATTCGAAAAACTTATCTAGAATAGTGGGTTTAGTCTAAAACTATCATCGAATATTTAGAATATCCAGATTTTGTTATAACTAATTATCTAAGAATATTTGAGAGTCAATGAAGTTAATGGTGAGTGACTTAGGAGATTTATTTACATAATTCGTCACAATATTATATAACGTGTAAACATTAACAATCTTCGTAATTTATATGTTTACACGTTCTCATACATTATAAATTAACTTAAAATCATTATACTTTGACATGTACGATTCAATAGAATTAATTAGCAAAATGATTAGTATGTAACAAAATGTGTACTAAATTACATAAACTAACGATGTTAGGAATTATTTGTAAAAGTACCAAGTACTGTTAGTTATGTACTAAGTACCGGTAGTTATAGTAAGTATGTTAGTGTTAGCGCGATATATGCTAAGTACTATTAAGCTAAATGTAAGTACTGATAGTATAGATAAGGACTCAAATATCTTTAGTAAAGATATGTTCTAAGTATATTGAGAGTATATCGTCTGTGATATACTTATCTAAATAGAATATTCTGGGGTTCCTTGCACTATAAAAGGAACATAGGTGCATTGAGTTTATTTTACCTTTTCCACGGTCGATTAATAAGAATCGAATAGTTAGAGTATATTGTTGTTCTTTTTTGCTTTCATAAGTTAGATTCCGCATAAATTATTAGAGTTTAGTAAGAGTCTCTCAAGTACTCTAGTTTGTTTTCAAGCTATTGTGCAATCCTTAACAGGATCTCGATCTGTTCAAAGGGATCTCAATCTATTCAAGCGATCAACAAATAATGAAGTTTTAAAAGCTAGTTTATATAATGAAAGAGAAGTAATTAATCACAAACAAAATTCTCAAAAAGCATTGGTAAGCAGATTAATTCTCAGATGGGACACTATGAGAAGACTGACCTAGGATATATAAAGGACCAACCGAGGATAACTCTGACTGACAAGGACTTATCAAAAGGAATTTTTGATAGTTCTAGTGATTCAAAAAATACTCTTGAGAATAATAGGTATGTTGAAGGAATGAAGGCAGTTTCTCCACCATTATCATGAATTTACATGCCCCCAAATAATGATAAAAGTGTAGAGTTAGACTAATCAAAAGCTATCTACGGTAAAAAGTCTAATGATTCAGACTCTAGCGACTACACTTCTTGCACCTCTGACTCTAGTATTTTGACCTAGGGAGAACCTACAATAACTAAAAAGGTTGTCTATCCACCTTTAATGAGCACATTTGTGCCTGAAGGACATGTCTTTTCACCTTGTTTTGCTCCCAAGCAGGTAAAAACTCCTAGGAAGACAATGGAAGCTAATCCAAAACATCGTGGTAGTATCAAAATGGGTGGGATAGGTTTTGAGAACACTAGGATATACTTACCTTTTGGATCTTCTTTGAAAAGAAGAGGATTTTTTATGTGTGGTAGCTTAAACCATTTTATTAAAGACTCTACTGTGCATGATAATAAAATTGCTAGACAATAAGCTATCAAAAGTCAAAGAGCAACAAATAAAAATGCACAGGGTAAAAGGCAAATGGGACAAAGGGATGACAAACCCAAGTGGGGTTATGCACAGAGGGTGAATAAGCAAAACAAGACCAAGAAATGAGTCACCCTCATACCAATAGAGACTTTATACCCAGAGCAGTACTTATGAAACAAGGTCTAATACCTTTAAGGACAAGTTCTCCAAGTAGCGGCAAATCACAATCTGTTAGTACCGTTGGACCAAGTAAAAGTACCGCTGGTCAAAAGTACAGGAAACCAAAGTCCCAGACACCTTCTAGGAGTCTATTTGAAATTGTTAAGTCACATAGAAACAAACCTTATGTAAAGCCAATGAATATATGGGTGCCAAAAGGTCAAAAATAATGTGTTCAACCAAGTACTGCTACAACGGTATTTAAGTCAAAACAGTCTAAAAACATTGAAACTACTTATGTTTTTTACTATATAACTAGAACCATGCAATACAAAAGTTTTTGTAGCTTTACTGGAAAAAATACGTATCAAACACTTAAGTATGTTGGCCCCACCAGATCCAAACGTAATGTAGCTTGGGTCCCTGTTAAAAACTAATTTGGTTTTTACTTGTGCAGGATCATATAATCAATGAATTGAAAGACAAAGTAATTGTGGACAGTGGATGCTCAAGGCACATGACAGGGAACAAAGATACCTTGCTGAATTTGAAGAATTCAGAGGTGGACCAGTAGCCTTTGGTGGAAGTAAAGGCAAAATTACTGGAAAAGGAAAGATTAGTACAGGAAGGTTGGAGTTTGAAGAAGTGTTCTTTGTAAAAGAGTTGAATGAATTCAACCGTTTCTCAATATCACAAATGTGTGATAAAAAGAACAAGGTACTTTTCACAAATAGAGATTGTATGCTGCTCTCTTCAGATTTTGAGATGCCTAAGGAGTCTCAAATACTACATAAAGTACCCAAGCAAGAAAATATGTATCCCTTTAATCTTCACACTATTACTCCAACATGCGGTATTACATGTTTGATGGCTAAAGATTCTAGTGATGAGTCTAATTTATGGCATAGGAGGTTAGGTCATGTGAACTTTAAGAATTTGAAAAAACTTGTTAAAGGGAAATTTGGTTGGAAGGTTTCCTACCAAATCTTTTCAAAATGACCTTACATGTGTTACTTGCCAAATGGGTAAACAACATAGAACCTCTTGTAAGACCAAGATAGTCAATCTAGTGAGTAAGACTTTGCAACTCTTACATATGGATTTATTTGGTCCAGCATCTGTTACGAGTATTAGTCACAAGACCTTTTGCCTAGTTATAACTGATGATTTTAGTAGATTCAGTTGGGTTTTCTTTATGTTACATAAGAATGAAACCAATGAATTACTCAAAGACTTTGTTACATTATTTGAAAAGCAATTCACTAAACAAGTTTTAATCATTAAGATAGATAATGGGATAGAATTCAAGAATGCAGAATTTGGTGGATACTGTAGGTCTAAGGGAATCAAGAGACAATTTAGTAATCCTAGGACTCCACAACAAAATGAAGTGGCTGAAAGGAAGAACAGGACACTAATTGAGGCTGCTAGGACCATATTGGCTGATTTACTTTTGCCTAATACATTTTGGGCAGAGGCAATTAACACTGCATGCTATTTGCTTAATAGAGTTTTAGTAACCAAGCCTCATAACAAAACACCTTATGAAATTTTGACTGGCACTAAGCCAACCATAAGTCACTTAAGACCTTTTAGGTGTCATGTTTCAATTTTGAATACTCTTGATCAATTGGGAAAGTTTGATAGAAAGACTGACTCAGGATATCTAGTAGGGTATTCTTTGAAAAGTAGAGCATATAGGATTTACAATTTGACATCAGGAATGGTAGAAGAGAATGCACATGCCAACTTTTTAGAGAATAAGCCCAATGTCCCAGGAATAGGTTATGCTTGGATGTTTGATTTGGATTATTTGACAAACTTCATGAATTACTATTCTATGCAATATGACTGTCAAATTAACAATGCAGGTGAAGAGACCACTACCACCAGCACATGTACTCAAGAAGAGAATTCCTCTACATCAGACACTAAGGATGATGATGATGATGCTCATATCTATGTACCAGTTTTGCCTCCTGTCTCACCTACATGCCAAGCCCACAACAAAAGCAACGAGTAATATCAAATGATGGTCAAGCCTCCCATGGTGAACTTTAGAGGCTTATGGATCAAGAGAAGGATGTTACAACTAATGCTAAGCACACTAGATAAGAAACCTTGGATTCACAGAGCTCTGCAATACATATGCAAACTAGCGGTACTTAACATCCAAGTACTGCTGATCAAAATTCTGTAAATACTGTTGATTCACTAGAAGACATTCTTCAATCTATGGATGATGAAGATGCTTATGCTAGTACAAAGCAATGAATCTTCTCAAAATCTTCTTATGATGAGTAGGGTGTAGTGACCGATTTCAATAACTTGGAAACTATTATTCCAGTCAGTCCTACTCCCACTCATAGAGTCAACACCAACCATCCTATAGCTCAGATCATTAGAGATCCAAAGTCTGCTGTGCAAACCAGAAGACAACTTAAAGCTAGTACTGAAACCCATGCACTTGTGAGTTATGTTAAGCAATAACAAAGAACAAATCATAAAGATACTCAATATTTTTTGTCTGCTTGTTTTCTATCACAAGTAGAGCCTAAGAACATTTCTCAAGCTCTTGAAGAAGAAAGTTGGGTGGATGCTATGCAAGAAGAGCTTCTGTAGTTTGAACTACAAAAGGTTTGGATTATTGTTGACCTGCCTTATGGAAAGAGAGTAATTGGTACAAGGTGGGTTTTTAGAAACAAGAAGGATGAACGGGGTGTTGTTGTCAGGAACAAGTCCGGACTTGTTGCCTAAGGATATAGACAGGAAGAAAGGGTAGACTATTATGAGATTTTTGCACCAGTGGCAAGAATAGAAGCCATTAGGTTATTTTTCGCCTTTGCATCATATAGGGTTTTATAATCTATCAAAATGGATGTGAAAAGTATTTTTCACTATGGAACTACTTTTGAGGAGGTATATGTATCACAATATCCAAGTTTTGTAGATCCTAAATTCCCCAACAGAGTCTAAAAAGTTATCAAAGCTATTTATGGTCTTCATCAAGCTCCAAAGGCATGGTATGCAACTTTTTCCAATTTTCTTTTGGAACATGGATATAGGAGAGGTACCATTGATAAGACTCTTTTTATCAAGAAGGATGCCAAAGCTATCATCTTAGTACAAGTATATGTGGATGACATTATTTTTGGATCAACCAAGAAGTCATGCTGTAAAGAGTTTGAAGCTTTGATGAAAGGAAGGTTTAGATGAGTTCTATACGAGAACTTACTTTCTTTTTAGGACTACAAGTCAAACAAAGTAAAGATGGAATATTTATCAGTCAAGATAAGTATGTTGTTGTAATCTTGAAGAAAATTTCAAGTATGGATACAAGAAGTACAATTACACCTTCTGAAGCCAAAAAGTCTTTGTCAAAAGATGAACATGGGCAGATGTGGATCTTCACTTATATAGGTCCATGATTGGGTCACTTATATATCTTACTGCTTCTAGGCCAGATATTATGTTTGATGTATGTGTTTGTTCAAGGTTTCAAGTAAATCCAAAGGTTTCACATCTACATGCTGTGAAAAGAATCTTTAAATATCTCAAAGGACAACCCAACTTAGGTTTATGGTATCCTAGAGACTCTACCTTTGATTTGTAAGCTTACGGAGATAGTGACTATGCTGGAGCTAATCGTGATAGGAAGTCCACAATAGGAGGTTGTCAATTCCTAGGAAGAAGACTTATTTATTGGTAGTGTAAGCAAACCATTGTTGCTACTTCTACAATTAAAGCTGAATATGTGGCTGCTGCTCATTGTTGTGTGATGCGTAGTGTTGGTAACAAGTTTTAAATTTATAAACACGAATTACCGGATTGACTAAAAACGCACGGGCAAGTATAACCCTTTCGTTTGTGTATAGCTTTTATGTGGTAATACCGAGATCGTTCACGGGGATTTGGAAAACCTTTGATTATTCTAAAATGAAACTATAATCGTTGATTGTAGTAATTGTTGACAAACAAATAATAAGTAAAAATGATGAGATAAATAATATGATTAAAGTTACACTTGGTAAAGACTAGTTTGAGCATTCGTAATGGTATGATTGTGATGACACGTTTAACAAATATGATTATGATAATTAGATGGATAATCCAATCTATTGTTTTCAAAGCTTTAATCTTCGTCAAGACCTTGGTTAAAGAAAACAAGCATTAGACTCAAGCACTCAATTCAAGACTTAATCCAATTTCAACACATTCGATTCACGGTCGTTTCACGAATTTGCTAACACTTATGATTATCTTTCTTGATAATCAAAAGTTATTTAGAAATGACCAATACAAAAGATAGCCAATCATAGACAAACCGGCTATGACTTGTTGATAGAAAATAACCCTTTCGACCTATGAAATCTTTACCAACAAATTAAGTTTTGATAACAATTGTCACATGAAACATAAAAATAAATGGATCATAGGAAAGCTTGACATTGAATTAAACATAAATCACAATCACAACCATAACTTCATACTACAAACATCATCCTACCAAGTGTAGAATGAAACTTAGCTACTCATAACAAATGATGAAATAAACTCAGAAATAAATGTATTATAAGTCATGATCAAGAGTCTTACAAAGTGGAAAAATGTTACTAATGGTTAGGGTAATGATCCCTAAGAGTTTCATGATGATAACTTTGCCTATCGGACTCAAAAACTGACTTTTCTTGCACCACCTTGTTCAAATCCGGGAATGGGAGTTTGGACAAGGATGAGAGAGTTTATTTGATGTAGTAATGAGAAATGATTGAAAGGAATTAAGAAGTATTGATAGATGTGTAGTTACATGACCCCAAGGGTCTTATTTATAGGCTAGTTGATGGCATGGAGTGAATGCATGGCTTGGAGCCAAAGACAAATACTTGGAGCCAAAGCATGTCTAGAAACTTCTTGTGTGGTCTTGCATGAATGTGGACACATTTTTGTCTAGACAAATGTTGGAGGCAACATTACTCATGATGGAGGCAAATCAACTCCCATTTGATGGTGGAGGCAAATCAACTCCCATGTGATGGTGGCAACTTTCATGCTGAATATCTTTATTTGCTCCTTGGAAATACTTGTTCTTGCACCCGAAATTGATCTTCAAAGGCTTGTAACTTGTACACGGGTCTTGAACTTGACTAGGATTCTTCGTACTCGTACAATTCTTCAAATTTGCATTGTTTTATACTACATTCCTGCAATTAGCTACACAAAGACTTGCAAACACAATTGGGCACAAATATGCACAAAAGTATCATATAATTAACCAATATACATCTAAAAAAGTACGGATAACGCTCCTAAAAACATGTTGGATTTAGGCGTTATCAAAGCCCCTCACACTTAAGTTTTGCTTGCCCTCAAGCAAGAAGAAAAGAAAATTAAATCCAAAGGTACATGTATCTTTACAAAAATTCGATGCAAGTCTACCAAGTACAAGTACAAGATAAAACTCATCGGCTTAAGTTTCTAAGGTTGAAAAATTGAGATATAAAGTCAATACTCATAAAAATCTAGAAAGTATTTTATTTCTAACTATACTATACTAACAACATATGAATTGAAGCAACATGTATCACGACTTAGCACATTGGCTAATCGATACTTTTTATTTCTTCTTCTTCCTTTAACTTCATAACATTATAGCTCATTGGCTATTTATTTGTCTTTTTGACTTTTTCTTTTTTTTCCTTTTTTTTTTCTTTTCTTGGCTAAAACTCCTAGCCATGGATCAACATACTTGCAAAGTTCATGTTGTATTGACAAACATCGAACTTGCCACTTTCTCCTATTTTTTTGGATTTTTCTTCTATTATATGAGACTTTGACTTGGGTAAGTTTGACACAAAAATACATCTCAAATTTTCAAAAATTACCGATTGGATAATTTCTTAATTTATTTAGATACATTGCTTGAAACTTTTTTATTTACGAGGGCAAAACAAGAACAAAAGTTTTAAAATAGCCAAAAAATATGGCAATTAAGCATATTTTTCTCGATTTCCCTACAACCCCCTCACACTTAAGTTTAGCATTTTCCTCAATGTCATAAAACTGAACAAAAGCAAAGGAATGAGAGAAAAACCAGAATCACGGGCATATCATGCATCATACAAGAGTTTTGTCTTTGCCTTCAACTTGCGGTACCTACAAAAAATATAAAACACACAAAAATACGGAAAAACACTCTATTTTTGGGTTTTTATAGGTTTTTATAAAACCGACACATGCTACACCCCCTCATACTTAAGCAGAACATTGTTTAAAAATTGTGGGGTGTAAGCATGAATTTATTTGAAAAAGGAAAATCACACTAAAAAATTTAAAACACACGGGTTGCCTCCCGAGAAGCGCTTATTTTATTATTGACTCGTACTTCTTTTTATTTTTCTTTATTTTCTTTGAGCGGAAAATGTTCACTCCACTCCTCATGGTATAGTTTAACACGGTTCCATTAACAATGAAGCTTCCTCCATTCTTGTCATACAATTCAACATAACCGGACGGGTATCCATGTTTTACTATAAAAGGACCGTACCACTTTTGTTTAAGCTTTGGAGCTTTGAATTTATAGCGCATATTAAACAAGAGAACTTTATCTCCTTTCTTGAATTCTTTTCGGATTCGAAATTTCTTGTCGTGATAAGCTTTGGTACGTGCTTTGTACAATTTCGAATTCTCATAAGCTTGGAGTCTTAATTCATCGAGTTCATGCAGTTGCAAGAATCGATTTTCTCCATCGATTTTGAGATCGGGATTACAGCTTCTCAATGCCCAATAAGCACGGTGCTCGATTTCGAAGGGCAAATGACACGTTTTACCGTACAATAAACAATAGGGTGTTGTGCCAATTGGTGTCTTATAACCTGTTCGGAAAGCCCATAGAGCGTTGTCAAGTTTCCTTGACCAAACGAAAGGACTGTCCTTAACCGTTTTTTTGAGTATTCGTTTTAAGGCTCTATTGGTATTTTCAAATTGTCCACTCGTTTGTGGATGATACGCGGTTGCAAAGCGATGGGTAACTCCATAACGCTTTAAGATTCTCTCCATTTGTTTGTTGCAAAAATGGGAACCTCGATCACTAATTAAAGCTTTGGCATTCCATAGCGAGAGAAAAGCTTTTTCAGAAATTTGATTACAGCTCGTGAATCGTTCGTGGGTAAAGCTTCAGCTTCAGCCCATTTGGACACGTAATCAATAGCGACTAAGATATATTCGAACTTATGGGATTTGGGAAAGGAATCAATTCCCCATACGTCAAATATTTCGCAAACTTGGATGTTGTTTTGAGGCACTTCGTCTCTTCGTGAGAGGCTACCAGTACGTTGGCAAGCATCACAATTTTCGACTAGAGTGTAGGCCTCTTTAAAAATTATTGGCCAATAAAAACCAGCATCGAAGACTTTTTTCGCGGTGGTTGAAGGACCATAATGTCTCCCAGTAGGGCCATGATGACATTCATCAAGGATCTTCCTTGTTTCCACGCCATAAACATATCTCCTAATCATGCCATTGGGGCATACTTTGAAAAGATAGGGATCTTCCCAGAAATAGTGTTTTAGGTCGGAAAAGAATTTACATCGTTGGTGATAGGTTAAACCTTTTCTTAGAATTCTTCCAACGAGGTAATTTGCAAAATCTGCAAACCAAGGAGATTCATCCGTAGAGATTTTCATAAGAGTTTCATCGGGAAAATAATCTCCGATATCTTCGTCCCTTAACTCTTCTATATTTGGATTTTCAAGTCGCGACAAATGATCGGCTGCGACGTTTTCAGCTCTTTTCTTGTTTTGGATTTCGATGTCAAATTCTTGGAGTAGTAAAATCCATCTAATAAGACGCAGCTTAGCATCTTGTTTTGAGAATAGATATTTCAACGCGGAATGATCGGTGAATACAATCGTTTTTGACAACACGAGATAGGATCGAAATTTGTCGAAAGCAAAGACTACGGCAAGTAGTTCTTTCTCGGTGATTGTGTAGTTGATCTGCGCGCTATTTAGAGTTTTGCTCGCAAAGTGTATAGGACGGAAATGTTTTCCTTCGCGTTGTCCTAATACGACTCCTACAGCGAAATCGCTTGCATCACACATAAGTTCAAACGGTCGCGACCAATCCGGTGAAACCATGATCGGTGCATTCGTTAACTTGTCTTTAAGCTTGTGAAATGCCTTTATGCATTCTTTATTGAAATCAAAGACTATGTCTTTTTCAAGGAGTTTGGTCAACGGTCTAGCGATTTTGGAAAAGTCTTTTATGAATCGGCGGTAGAATCCCGCATGACCTAGAAAACTTCGAACGACTTTAACGTTAGTGGGTGGTGGTAATTTAGATATCACTTCGATCTTGGCCTTGTCTACTTCCAATCCGGCTCCGGAGACTTTGTGTCCAAGCACAATTCCTTCAGTCACCATGAAGTGACATTTCTCCCAATTGAGCACGAGATGAGCTTGTTTGCATCAGATCAGCATGCGCTCTAGATTAAAAAGGCAAGACTCGAATGAGTTTCCGAAGACTGAGAAATCATCCATGAAAACTTCCATGGATACTTCGATCATGTCTTGAAAGATTGCGATCATACACCTTTGAAAAGTCGTAGGTGCATTGGAAAGACCAAAAGGCATACGCTTATAAGTAAACGTTCCAAAAGGACACGTAAAATTGGTCTTGTCTTGATCGGATGGTTCGATAGGTATTTGAAAATATCCGGAAATGCCATCGAGAAAACAAAAGAATTTGTTCCCCGATAGTCTTTCCAACATTTGGTCCATGAATGGTAGAGGAAAATGATCTTTTCGTGTGGCATCGTTCATATTGCGGTAATCAATACACACACGCCAACCGGTAACGGTTCTTGTAGGCAAAAGTTCGTTATTTTCGTTGGTCACGACAGTTATTCCTCCTTTTTTAGGAACGCAATGGATAGGACTAACCAAGGACTATCCTCTATGGCATAGATGATTCCTGCCTCAAGGAGTTTGATGATTTCGGCTTTTACTATCTCCTTCATGTTTGGGTTAAGTCGACGTTGCCTCTCAATAACGGGTTTGGCATCGTCCTCGAGATTGATCTTATGTTTACAAAAACTTGGGCTAATACCCAGTATATCGGATGTTTTCCAAGCAAACGCTTCTTTGTGGTTTTTGAGCATAGAAACGAGAGGTTCCTTCTCATCTTCCTCGAGCTTGGCTGAGATAATCACCGGAAGGAGTGAGTCCTTCTCTAGATAAGCGTACTCGAGATGTTCGGGAAGAGGTTTCAACTCAAGATCCGTCGGTGGATCATGAATAGATTTGTGAACTATAAAGATCGATTTCGAAGGCAAAACCTCAAACGGCTTGTTTTCCTCTTCTTCGAGAGTTACTTTGGAATCAATGGCCATGAATTCTTCGAATTCACGATCACGATCGGTAACGCTAATATTTTCCGAAGTTGTTTGGAATGGTGCGTTGTCATCAAGCAATGCGTCCAACTCTTCTTCTGTTACTTCATCGATAACATCCACGCGGAAGCATGTGTCATCATTGGAATGGGAGTGTTGCATAGCTTTATTGACTAAGAATGTGACTCGATCGTCACCAACCCCAAGGTTGAGTTCTTTATTCTTCACACGAATGATAGCATCGGCGGTGTGCAAGAATGGTCGTCCTAAAATGAGAGGGACTTGATGGTCTTCCTCCATCTCAAGGATTACGAAGTCGGCGGGAAATATGAATTTGCCAACTTGAACAAGCATGTTCTCGGATATCCCAATGGGATATTGGTAGGTGTGGTTAGCCAAAAGTATACTCATACTCGTAGGTTTCAAAGTATTGTTTGAAAGATTCTTGTATAATGAGTATGGCATAAGGTTGATACTTGCGCCTAGATCGGCCAAGGCGTGACATTCGGTATTGTTGTTTAGGGTGCATGGTATGAGAAAGCTTCCCGGATCTCCGAGCTTTGGTGGAAGTTTGCTTTGCAAGGCTGCAGAACATTCTTCATTCAAAAACGCAGCAGAGATTTGCTCCGTCTTACTATGGTTGCTCACAAGATCTTTGAGGAATTTCCCATAGTTGGGCATGCCGGTTAAGATATTAACAAGTGGAACGTTGATCTTAACTTCCTTGATCATCTTAAGGAATTTAGCATTACGAGCCTCCATCTTTTCTTTTCGTAGGCGTTGAGGATACGGAATTTTTAGTTCATACGCCTTTGGTGTTGGAATGGGTGTGGTTTGTTTTGGTTTGGGTTGGGAAGGAGGAACGGTTTCTTCCTTCTCGGGCTCATCGGCCTCGTCTTAACTTTCATTGGCGAAAGTGGGAGCATTGGTGTTCGGGTTTTGTGGTGGATCATAACTCACCCACTTCTTGTGAATACGACATTCACATGTTCATTACGGGCGGGTGGTGGACAGTACGTTTATCCGTAGATGGTTTTGGGTTTGTTTGAGTGTTGCTTGGTAGCGACCCACTTGGTTGATTGGCTAATTGATCGGTGATTCGACCGAGTTTGGTTTCGAGATCATTAATGGTTACGGTGTGGTGTCTTTGTTCTCTTTCAACGTTGGCTTTGAGATCGAAGAATTGGTTCTTAATGAACGTGTTTGTCGATTTTTGAGATTCTATGAAAGCTAACAATGTTTTCTCTAGGGTCGACTCTTCGGGTTTCTTTTCGTTTGATGGACCGGAATTATCGTTCTCACGGGGTTGTGAGTTATGATTTTCGTTTTTTGGATACTCACGCCATATGCCGAGATTTATACCGTAGTAGTTACCTCGATAACCACTTCATCGGTATCCTCCTTGGGCGTAGTTTGCTTCTTGTGGCGGTTCTCTTATTGGTGTATCATCACACACCGTGGATGGTTGTGGTCCTCTGCAAAGAGTACATTCGCCTCACATCTCCTTCATTTCGTCTTTGATGGTTTTGAATTGTGAGTCGAATTTAGATGTGAGAGCGTCCATCTTTTCCATGAGTTTGGAATTTTTGTCACTTTCAACGGAAGCAACGGTTTTCTTGAAAGGTTTGGTTTGGTTATCTTTGGACCAATCGAGTTTTAAGAGAACTCGGTCCTCGAGCAATTGATATGATTCGTTGGGAGTCTTATAAAGAAAGAGTCCACCGGCGTCAAGGATTTCTTGCGTCGGTTCATTGAGACCATGATAAAAGATTTGGATAATGGTTCCTTTTAGTAAACCATGCCCATGACAACTACGAAGTAGGTCTTTCATTAGATTCCACGCATCAATGAGTGTTTCTTGTGGAAGTTGGGTGAAACCTCGGATTTCTCCCATGAGTCTTTCGTACATGGCGGGTGGAAAGAAACGGCTAACAAAAGCGGTTCTCATTTGTTCCCATGTTTCAATGGTACCGGGCGTCAACTCGTTGTACCAAACTCTTGCATCTCCGGATAGAGATGATGGGAAGAGTTTGAGTTTTATGGCGTCTACATTGACGTCGGCTCCATAACGGAACTTGCCACATATTTCTATGAATTCTGATATGTGCCTATGCGGATCGGCTCTCGCACGGCCATCAAATTGGCGGCCTTTGATCATTGAAAGGTGATGACCTTTCACGGTAAAGTTTTCTCCAAGCTCAACTTGAAAAATAGCAGCCTCGGGGGTAGGTGCTACTACTCGGTTGGCTGCCCACATTGATTGATCGTCGGCCATTGGAAATGGTAGATCGTTAAATGGGTTGTAGACGACAAAGGCGTCTAAGAGATTATCAAATGGTGGGTTTTTGGTTTTTGAGATTCGGTTTTCAAAAGAAACAAAGGGGTGTTTCTTGCGGTTTTTCTTTCGAGATTGGTGAATATAACGTTCGGGAACAGCGTATGGACTAAGCAATTCTTGACCGAAAGAACGTGTGTTCATTCAAGTCTTGAACGACTTTTGAAAATGATTAAAAGTAATAAAAACAAAGTCAAACAAATTATAACTAACAAGAAAATAAGTAAATAGGAAATTAAATAAACTAAACAAATTAAAAACAAAAAAAAATTTCTTTTTAAATCTGGGAACCTTGCCGGCGGCAAACAGGGGTTGCCGGACGGCAAATCACCTTCTATTTGTCGCTTGCCGGCGGCAGAGCTAGCTTGTTGGGCGGCAAGTTGGCTTCTGTTTGTTGGTTGTCGGTGGCAGGAGCTCCTTGCCGGACGGCAAAGGGGCTTCTGTTTGTTGGTTGCCGGTGGCAATGCTCTCCTGTCAGAATTTTTTTTTTTTTTACTTTCTTTGATTTTTTGGGTTTGTTTTCAATGAGTACACTACAATGGGTTTGATTATAGGATGATTTTGGAACTAAGAACACAATCAAATCCCCGGCAGCGGTGCCAAAAACTTGATGCGTGGTGTTGGTAACAAGTTTTAAATTTATAAACACGAATTACCGGATTGACTAAAAACGCACGGGCAAGTATAACCCTTTCGTTTGTGTATAGCTTTTATGTGGTAATACCGAGATCGTTCACGGGGATTTGGAAAACCTATGATTATTCTAAAATGAAACTATAATCGTTGATTGTAGCAATTGTTGACAAACAAATAATAAGTAAATATGATGAGATAAATAATATGATTAAAGGTACACTTGGTAAAGACTAGTTTGAGCATTCGTAATGGTATGATTGTGATGACACTTTTAACAAATATGATTATGATAATTAGATGGATAATCCAATCCATTGTTTTCAAAAGCTTTAATCTTCGTCAAGACCTTGGTTAAAGAAAACAAGCATTAGACTCAATCACTCAATTCAAGACTTAATCCAATTTCAACACATTCGATTCACGGTCATTTCACGAATTTGCTAACACTTATGATTATGTTTCTTGATAATCAAAAATTCTTTAGAATTGATCAACACAAAAGATAGCCAATCATAGACAACCCGGCTATGACTTGTTGATAGAAAATAACCCTTTCGACCTATGAAATCTTTACCAACAAATTAAGTTTTGATAACAATTGTCACATGAAACATAAAAATCAATGGATCATAGGAAAGCTTGACATTGAATTAAACATAAATCACAATCACAACCATAACTTCATACTACAAACATCATCCTACCAAGTGTAGAATGAAACTTAGCTACTCATAACAAATGATGAAATAAACTCATAAATAAATGTATTATAAGTCATAATCAAGATTCTTAAAAAGTGGAAAAATGTTACTAATGGTTAGGGTAATGATCCCTAAGAGTTTCGTGATGATAACTTTGCCTATCGGACTCAAAAACTGACTTTTCTTGCACCACCTTGTTCAAATCCGGGAATGGGAGTTTGGACAAGGATGAGAGAGTTTATTTGATGTAATAATGAGAAATGATTGAAAGGAATTAAGAAGTATTGATAGATGTGTAGTTACATGACCCCAAGGGTCTTATTTATAAGCTAGTTGATGGCATGGAGTGAATGCATGGCTTGGAGCCAAAGACAAATACTTGGAGCCAAAGCATGTCTAGAAACTTCTTGTGTGGTCTTGCATGAATGTAGACACATTTTTGCCTAGACAAATGTTGGAGGCAACATTACTCATGATGGAGGCAAATCAACTCCCATGTGATGGTGGAAACTTTCATGCTGAATATCTTTATTTGCTCCTTGGAAATACTTGTTCTTGCACCCGAAATTGATCTTCAAAGGCTTGTAACTTGTACACGGGTCTTGAACTTGACTAGGATTCTTCGTACTCGTACAATTCTTCACATTTGCGTTGTTTTATACTCCATTCCTGCAATTGGCTACACAAAGACTTGCAAACACAATTGGGCACAAATATGCACAAAGGTATCATATAATTAACCAATATACATGTACAAAATTACGGATAACGCTCCTAAAAACATGTTGGATTTAGGCGTTATCATTGTCGACAAGTACTTTGGATTCAGAATCAGATGTTAAATTATGGTTTCAATTTTATGAAAACCAAAATCTACATTGATAATGAAAGTACTATATGTATTGTCAAAAACCTAGTATTTCTCTCCAACACCAAGCATATTGAAATAAGACATCACTTCATTAGAGATGCTTATGACAAAAATCTTATTCAGGTTTTGAAGATCCATATACATAACAATGTAGCTGATTTATTGACCAAGGCGTTTGAAACAAAGAGGTTTGAGTTCTTGATAACACATATTGGTATGATCAACCAATAATCGCTGCATATGTTAAGGGGAGGATATAACTGTACAATTATTATGTTTATTATATTGTATAGTGTTTGCAGTTGTTTGTGATATGATTACAAGTTACTAGATCAAGGTAAAATAGGATACAATGATAGTGGACTTCATGTACCGGTAATTATCTTTGAGGCACCGTTTTAGAAACCAAGTACCAATAGGCATATTTGAAGTACCGCGTGTATTCCATGTACCGCTATTTGATCGTTGTACCGTTGGAGGGTCTCTTTTGGTAAAATTGGCGGTTTCTCCGCACTTGGGTTTGCTTCCCATATATAAACCACCCCAATTACATAATTGATTCACTAAATCTTTTATTTTTACACCTCGATTATATAACTCTAATTCTTATCTTCGATCATCAAAAACAACAATGGCTGCTCTACAAGTGATCTCTAAACACAACCAAGTTAATAAGTTGATTCAGAACATTGATTCACAAGGTTTTCATGAGATGTTTAATTTTCTTTTTAGAATTCGCATACAATATGCACTCACTGTAAGTCCTAGTGTTTCAATTCCTATTGTTGAGCAATTTTGGAGGACTGCCTCTACTATTACTCGTCATAATCAACCTTGCATTAGAGCTAGGGTTAATGATAGGAATATTTATGTCATAGATATTCTTTTAAGAGCATCATTGAGACTTAATGATGCTAATGGCATTAGTATGTTACCAGATTTAGAAATTCAAGATGCCTTGTAGCCATGAGATATGAGGGTAGTAGGAAAATACTTACTTTCTTTAAAGGATTGTTTTCACCTCGGTGGAGATTTCTTTTTCATACTATTATTCACTGTTTAAGTTTAAAGAGTACTTCTTTTGACCAAATTCATGATGCTTTGGCATTAGCTGGTATTTGTTTGACAACTAATAGAATTTTCAACTTCTCAAAATTAATTTTTGAAGGAATGAATAAGAACTTAGATGCCTCTAAGAAATTCTTAATATACCCTAGATTTATTCAGGCTATAATAAATGACCAAGTCCCTAATTTAACCACATCATCAGAAACATGGGATGTCCCTACTTTTACCAAAAGGACTTTTTCTTTCTTGTTTAAGAAAGGTACCACCTTTACAGGGACGGTAACATCATTATTTGTCCATATGTTAAGAAATGAGGCTAACACAGAGGGTGAGGATCCTAGATCTACTAGTGAATCTCAACAAACTCCCTCTCATCAAAGTCCCCAACCCTCTGGAGAAGTACAAACTTCTTCATCTCATCATGAGGATGAACATACAATCTCTGATGAGATGATCCATACACCTGCTGCTTCACATGATGCTAGTGGTTCACTACCAGCCAGGGCAACAGAGGTATTGGATAGTGCAGATTTGACTGCTTTGTGTAGTAGTTTGTCTAAACAGGTCAAAGATTTGCTAGATGCTAAGCTTTTGCAAGATGAAAGGATTGAGGATCTGAATGCCAAAATCAAAAAGCTAAGGAGGACAACAACTCCCTAGATCAGGCATCACAGATCTATTCATAAGGCTCAGTTGAAGGAAAAAAGCAGAAATTAAGAGCCTTCAGAAGAAAGCAAGTGAAAGCATCCAACATGAGATGAAATTAGAGGAAGCAGGACCTTCTTATGATATTCAGTCTAGTTTTGGGGAAGGAACAAATTTTGAGGAAAGGAAGCTTGATGCAGAATTTGATGATGGATTTGAATATTTTTTGAATGACACCAACATGGAATATCGGCCACAGAATCCAATATCAGCCAGTTGAAGAAAATGTGGTTACAACAGTGCCAATTCCACAACAGATGGTTGAAGCAATGGAAGAAGCAACATACCAACCACAAAAACAATCACCACCACCACCAACACAACAACAAGTGATTTCGGAAGCAAATTGGGAAAGGTTCTCTGAGAAGCTTGAAGAGATTGATCAAACTTTTCCAGATATTACAAATCAACAACAACAAAAGACACAGTCACTTCCAAAAGATAAAACAAAGAAGGGTGATTAGTCTGTAAAACTGAAGAGTTGGAGATTGAGAAGACAACTTCTAAGGAGAATAACGGATCTTAAAATACCTTGGTGGTAAATGATAAAGAAGTGTCTAACACTGGTGAAGTAAGTACTGCTGACCCAAGTACTGTCAAGTCTAGTGCAAGTACCGTTTTAGGTGCAAGTACTGTTGGTCAAAGATCTTCACTATCAACTTCTGAAGAAAGCTCTACTCCGTCTTTTGGAGAGGATGAGGCTTTAGCAAACCTTTTGCTTAGTCTTAAGGATAAAAGTTCAGCAGAAAAAGCTAAACAATCAGAGGTTGAAAGAAAGGCACGAGAAGATGTTGTGAAAGATCAAGTAATTTCAGCAACAGAGCCACAATAAAAACAGGTTGAGAAGCCACAAGTACAACAAGATCAACTAGTGGAACAAGAAAAAGTTGCCAGTAAAGTCCAAGATAAAGGTAAGAAGGTGCAGACTTCAAAGCCTGCTACTAAAGGTATTGTTATACCAGGTCAACAACCAAATGAGAGTGAAAATGAAAGATCTCTCAGGTTCACAAAGAAACAACCAAAGATTGACCCTAAGGACAAAGACAAAAAGAAATTGCAATCTGAGTAAGAAGAAGAAGATAGTGATTCAGATACTGTTGAAGATGCCTTGAAGAAATTTCATCAAATGGAACATGATGAAGAAGTGGCTTAGAGATTACAAGCTAGACTTCATGAAGAATAGCAACAAGAAAACTTGCAGCTAAACAAGCATTGCTTGAAGCAAAAGAATACAACAATAGTGGAATATTGAAGAATATGACATAATACAAGCTGAATTAAAAGCAAGTGAGCTTCTAGCTGAATCTATGATAGCTGAAGAGAGAGAGAGAGAGAGGCTTATGATGAAGATGAGAAGTCAAGATTGATTGATGATTTGGTCAAAGAACAACAAAGGTTATTTGCTAAAGAATCAAGCCTCCAATAACCAATCAACTAAAGAATCAGATGCTGGCTTATCTAAAGAAAGTTAAGCATTTCACTCATGCTCAGCTAGTCAGGAAAAGTTTTGATGAGATTAAGGCTCTTTATGAACAACACAAGAGGAGAAAACTCAAATTTTTTGATATTAGATCTGAAGCAAATAAGAAAGATATTGAGGATGTAAAGAAATATCTAGGACAACAAAGACAGTTTGGAAGTACCCCCAGACTTGATACAGAAGGAAGTTCTCCACCAATTAAAACTACTTATGCTAGGAAGAATAAGAGAGCAAAGGAGACTCCAAAAGAAGCTGAAACTCAAGTGTTGGATGAAGGTAATAAAGCTCAAAGTGTTGAAAAGACTGAAAATGTACAAGCGGTACATACATAGTCAATGGTACATGGAGAAATGGTACATATAGAGGAACTTTTGGAGGAAGATGTTGTTCAAACAAAAATGAATAAGGAACCTCCAGAGGTACTAAAAGAAAGAAATCAACTAAAAGGAAGCACCTAGCAAAGAAAAAGGGAAAGTCTACAACTGATGAAGCAAGTGATAGTGATGAGTGTTGTAGAAAGTACTTGAAGGTAGCTGGATTTGCAGATCAGTGTATGGATACAGAGATCTTAGGAAAGAAATCTTCCATTACAAGATGGACATGTGCTACTAATCAAGGACTTGAAGCTCACGGGATAACGTGAACATATGGAACATTTAGAATGTTTAGGTTATTGGAAGAAATACTCCATATACTTGATAGACAAGACATTCAGGATCTGTACAGGTATGTAATATAAGACTTTTAGTATATCGTTTCGTCTCGATATCGACTTGAATTGAAATCAGATTTTATCGTTTCGACTTAATTGTTTTTGGTTAAAAGTAATTGATTTGGTATTTGTAACTACTTTCGACAAATTGGTAAACGACACGGAAAACGAAGTAAAATACTATTATAATATTCTACTATATTTATTATAACACTAATCTAATACTACATTATATTTAACTAGTCATTAGATTAAAATGGAACACAACAATCAAACAGTTTAACTAGCAAGTCTAAGAAAAACAGTGGCCCAACAAGTAAAACAAACTAACATTACAAATAGCTAACAATCAAATTTACTACGCTAATAACAAGGAATGTGTGAGATTCGTACTTTACTTAACTTTTACAAAGTTGCTCATCTAAAACCAATTTACTACTACTTTGCAAAAGTTACGCTAAACAATATTTGACTAATTCTTTTCTGTAATATATTTTTTTTAAAAAGAAACAAAGCTTACCAATCTTCCTAAATTGTAACTAATCTACTAACATTAACTGATTTTACACTTTCTAATTTGATCAACTCTAACAGATTTTTTTTTGTAAAGTTCTTCTTTAACGTTTTGACTAAAGCTCTAAACTGAAGACATCAAGTACTTATCAAACATCACACAGTCAACAAGTCCTAGTAGTGAAACTTTCTTAACTCGAAGAAGATTTATGCTATATGTTAATTTCCATCCTAACAAGACTTAATTTCTAATCTAAATTGAATGAGAATATTCTGAAAAGTACTGTCTGAAACACCACTTAAATGCTAA
Organism: Glebionis coronaria; assembly: GCA_025667525.1. Taxonomy (NCBI): domain Eukaryota; kingdom Viridiplantae; phylum Streptophyta; class Magnoliopsida; order Asterales; family Asteraceae; genus Glebionis; species Glebionis coronaria. The sequence continues at coordinate 1,176,588 of JANFOE010000054.1, read as the reverse complement.
AGTGCTATGATCTTCTAACTGATTATGTAAATGGAATGGTTTACTATACTCTAACTATTTCATCTACACTACAGTATGTAAACTAACACACATAGAAATTTGAATTACTAACAATCAGTTAATGAATCAACTCACAAAAAAAAATCAAAATGAAAGAACCTGCACTACCATGCCAAACACTCACTATCACATCTTATTTGGAAAAATTGAAACAACAAAAGAAACATATCAGATAAAGCTATGAGCTAAAACATATTACTAGCATCATGTATAAAAGGAAATCAAACAGATAGCAATCAAAATCTACACTACACTTACAACTAGCAAATTATTTTAAAAATATGCAGAAATTGAAAATGAAACAACCTTCCATCCGAGGCCAGTCCGCTGAGGCGAAGCTATCGAACCGAACCGAAACTGAACGATATCGAAACTATGAACTGAGTACTCAAGATCTAAAACGAACCGAAACTGATAACAAAGCTCTTGAATGAACAGAATCTTCGCAAAACAAAGATCTCCAAACGAAACTATACTCGAACCGAATACTTCACCAACTGCTCTAACGATCTCTATCTACTGATGTCGAGTGCTACGATGCTATCGAACCAAGACTAATACCGAAACTACTTTTTTAATGAAATCTAACTACACCGACTGTCCGATCCAAAAGAACAATACTCAAAACCAATATCTCGAAACAATAACTCAACTCCGAATCTAAACTATATTAACCATCACAAACGAACAACATAAACCGAATCCAGAAACACGAACTCCCTAACCTGCGAAATCATCCACAATCGAAACTGCTACAAAGACTATGAATCAAAAACCTACCAGCAATAAAACTGAATCCGAGTTTTGTTAATCAATCGAAACATAAAACAATATCCAACACAGCATCAAACTACATCAAACGGAACCCATCTTCAACCGAAAATAACATAAATCTCCATAAATGATAATCGAATACAAGTAGTAATAAAAACAACCTGCGTTTTTACTAAACCTACACTAAGTTCTACTCCTACTAACCTCTGAAATAAAAAATGGAACATAAAAGAAAGATGAAGAAAATGCGTATTATGTATATGTGAAAACTGCGGGGGTGTTTGATAGCCTCTTAATAGGCAATATGATGAATCGGTCGGCAGGAAAATGTGTTTGATAGCTTTTTTGTTTTCTCTTAGTCATTCCATTAAGTGTAGAATGGGCCAGCATCTATAACATGCAAAATGATTCAGTATGACTTATATGCGTGTCATCCTTGAAGAAAATGATTTAATATTTGATTTATGTATTGCAATAAAAATATAGACTACACATTTTGGTTCACCCAACATATCAATTAAACTCATGCGTATGTTTTTTTTTCGTTTCTTGTCTTTTTATTTTTTTTAATCTATTTTATTCATGAGATAAAATTTTATTCTATTCATAAGATAAAACAAAATATTACTAAGCCAAATTTTAATAAAAGAATGATACACTCTTATAATGAATTATAGATTATTTCAAAAAAACAAACTTTCATGTCTAATAATACAACTTTTTTATTATTAAAAAATATTTATCTTTGATTTATCTTAAATATAATTTAAGAAAATAACATTTTAAGGTATTAAATATAAACTTATTAAATATAAAAAATGAATAAAGAGACGATGATAGTTTCTTGTTGTTCAGACTAATTTCTTAGAATGTTATCAAACATGTTTTCGTTCAGAACCAAATTCATTCAGAACCTCAAAATCATTCAGATCATCTAATCATTCAGCGCTAAATTATTCAGTTTTATCAAACAGCCCCTGCGTATCCTCCAAGCTATATCTGATCTCTGTTATATATTTTAAACAAAATATGGGCCTCCACTTGGGCCTTTCCTTTCATTCATTTCATTTCATTTGCTTGGCATTTGCTGGGCCTGAACCACTGTGTTGATATTTCCATTTCGGGCCAACAATAATATAGGCCCAATTCTTCTATTTGTTGTGGTTGTTGGGTATTTTGGGCCTGAATTCGGGCTGTGTTGATACTTGGAGTCCATTTGACAAATAATTGGTCGGTCCGACCCACTTAAATGGTGTCGGGCCGGCCCAATAAAATATGAAGGTACCGTTGGACTCGATTTTTTGACTTATTTCCATGTCTCGTGTCCGTTTTGGATCTTTGGCTTCATTTCTTGTGATTTCCTTGATATCCGTACCTGTACACGCACAAACAATAAAACAAGCATATATGTGACAATATTAATGATTATTTAACCCTTTTTAGCACATTTTATGAGGAAATATGATGTGTAATTAGAGTCACATCAGTATGTCTAATGAGGAAGTAAAGGAAGAGAACCAGTCTCACTATTGCTTCATGAGTTAAAATTTATGTATGAGCCACATACTACTGATCAAGAGATATTGAAAGAATTGGAAGACAAGGTTCCTACTTACTGGAGATACTTTAGATATTGTGGAGTGCACACATTGGATGTAAATGATGTTACCTATTATATGCTTCAAGAGAAGAGATATCCTTTTGGAAGGAGATTGCTAGAAAGGATGTTGGATCTTCAACTAGAAGTTTCAGAAGAATCCACCAGTGCTTTGGAGTTGATAAGGATGACTAAACATCAAATTAAGGATTTAGAGAGAGATAGGAGGAAGTTGAAAAGGAACTTTAAGTGTTTGACTTTCAGTCACACTTCACAAATGGTTCTCAGTTCACCATGTCTAATCCACATAAGAACTAGAATGTCCATAAGCAAACGGTTTATGGTAAAGACTTCTCAAATCCGTTGATAGCTGGTAGTTTGCTAAAAACTACATGGTCATTAACTCACTATGCTTAATTGCAAAGAGTTGGCTAGTCCTAGGGCAAACGGTTCTAGGTAAAGAATTTAACAAATCCGTTTGACAGTTTACCAAAAATTGTAGGGTTATCAGTATACCTTATTCTTGATTAATAAAGTATTGGCTATTCCAGAGTGTATGGCTAACTGGTAAAGATAAATCAAATCCATTGATAGCTGATGATTTTCTAAAAATCATGATGCCAATACATATTGGTTTGTTGTTAACTGTTCCATTTTAGGTGAGAAGATACAAGCAAGAATGTTGATTCATAAATAAATATAGGTGACATGTTCAAGGAGATTATACAGAAGGTTTTGTCATCATCAAATAAGAGAGGATGATCCATGATCTAGAGCCACACAGGTTTTATCCCAAGATGGAAAGGTCTAAAATATGAAGACAATATAGTTGTTGTAAAGAATGTTCAAGACATAGAAGATCATACTTTGAAGACAAAGATGAAGCTCATAAAGAATTGGTGTTCATCATATCAGAAGAAGATCTGCAGTAGTGTTTGAATACAATCAGTTGGTACAAATATCAAAATTATCAAGTTCAATCCAAATTTGAAGTGAACTTTAAAGACTGTATTCTTATACATTTAATAAGTGTGTAAACACTTATCCTTTTGCCACTTAAATCAAGGAAAAACAAGACCTAAACATGTGTTTTATATCATAAAAGACGGAATTACGCTTGTTTTGTGTTCTTGTGTTTAAATAGGTACAAATGATCAAAAGAAGAGAAAACACAGGATTTCACGGTCAAATAATGAAGAAAAGTCCAAGAAAGAGACAAAGACAAAGTTAAAGACCAAAAGTGTGCCATGTTCAAGAAAACCGGCAAATATCGACACGAGTTTGAAGAAAAAGATCATAGAAGCCAAAATCGAGCTCGACTCTAGAGGATTTAATAAATTGTCAGGTTTATGGCCAAGTGGGGCCTACAATGGGGTAAATGGGCTCAATGGCCCATTTAGATTTTCAAGTTAATAAAAGGTTTTGATTTGCAAACCCATATAAGGCCCATATTGCAACTAGATGGGACGGACTAAAGAACTTTGGGCCAAAGGTCCAAACTCCATAAACAAGCAAAAACACATGGAAGATTTGGAAAATGGGCTCAAGCCCATTAGGTCAATTCATACAAAGCTGGGACGTGTGTTATTTAACTTGGTCAAAACTCACATTCACTTTTTTACGTTTTTGATAAACGTTGCATATATCCACTCACTCTTCCACATTAAATAAAACACGTATCCCCCATTTACTTGTTTTCTCACAAACACACGTCACTCACACATTTAATATGTTAAAACCGTCCCCCACCCATATCCCCACTCACCACATTAAACCTTCGATACATACTATGCAAACCCTTCTTCCCCAATTTTCTCACCCTAAAAACCTGCTAAAAAAACTATTGTTCATTAACCCTAGATGGGTAAATAATAAAAGTTACATGGGGCTTTTCATCTATTTAATTAATTCAAACCAAAGGAAATAAAACCCCAAGGAATTCGGAAGAGAGGGTATGGAGAGAGGATGCTACGTGGCCGAATTTTACTGGATTTAACACCTCATCCAGCTTTTTCCACCAATCAGAAGCCAAAGAAGAAACACAACTAGCACACGGATGCCACGTTGGCGATCCGTGTGCTATTGTGTACCATCTCAACCATCAGATTAAAGAGAGAGAAGAAAATTGAAGATCTATGGTCAAGAATAGAGAAGAATATTCTCAAGAAGATGCGCATATCCTCCTCAACAAAGCCCTGGGAAGGCTATAAATACCCCCATTTTCTACTTGTAATTCATCCTTCTTTTTACTTTAAAATTATGCCGTAGAATTAGTTTTAGAAGTAATTTGTATTTCTTTTCTTTTAAATCTTGTAATCTTGTTGGAAATTAATAAAATATCAGTGTTTCTTTTACCTCGTGTCTCGATAATCTATTTTTTTCTTTTAAGAACTGTTATGCGAATTAATTTTATTACTATTTTTATATAATTAATTCTTAAAGTTTAAGTTTGGATAAAATTTATCCCTACTGGATGAATTAAAATATTGGATCGAATGTGATTTGTGGAAAGAGATGTTATTTGGTTCGTAGTCTGCTTGATGATGTTTCGAATGGTGTTAAATGGTGTTCGATTATGGTGTAGTCCGGTTCAATAAGGTTGCTCAGCGCATACCTTCTTCTCAATGGTTTCGTCAAAAAGGTGCTATTATCTTCTATTTTCTTGTTTAAGTTTTTATGCTATATGATTTTTCTTATCTGCTTAATAATAGATGTTTGGATTTAGGAGCTTGATTCTGGTTAAGTTTATCGTGTGTATTGTGATTAACTGCTATTGCTGAATGGTTGCTTGATTATGCGAGTTTAAATAGGATACACATCTGTTTTGATCTGTTGAGGATTTGATTTTTAGTTTGCTGTATGTGAATCTGAAGTTTTAATGGTAAATGAAATACTTGTTTAGAATTGGTGATGATTTTAGTAGGCATACTGATAGATTTTATTAGTTATTAAGTCTGCTGTTGAACTTGGGTTTTGCCGTTTTGCTTACTGCTTTAATTTTGTAGGATAACTGCTTATAATTTCTCGTTGGTTTGAATGTTCAGTAGTTTCTATTCTTTGCCGAATATAGATTGTACGAAATTCAGTTTGAATTAGGGATTGGTATGCTGCTATCCTGCTTTGTTTGAGAAGTTTATTGTGACTGCTGAATCTTAGACTTTGTTTAATTGGTTTGTAGAGATTTCTGCTTATTTGTTCAAGTTTAAGCTTATCAGTCCAATTGACTGATAAGTTCAAAAGCTGAGTCCGATCAGCTTAAGCAAATAAGCTACCATAAAGTCTTTCCTAAGACTGCTTTTAGTAATCTGCCAAAAAGAAATAATTCCAAATTATGTCTCATCCTGGGGTCGAACCTGTGACCTCCAGGTCACAGGCTTAGAGTGATAACCACTTGGGCTAGAGGCCTTTTTGATTTTTACTCTCTTTTAGGTTTTTAATATAGAGTAATTAGTTGGCAGCTTTTTGTTTTAATAGTGTTTCATTTAAATCCGTTTTTTTTTAAAAAAATCTTTAATCAATATTTTTATTAAAGCAAGTTTAGGTTAAAAATAGTAAATAAAATAAATATAAAAAAAAATGTTTTTATTTAAAAAGTTTAATTAGTTTTAATAAATAAAATAGTTTTAAAATAGATTTGTTTAAAGTAGATTTTTAATTAAGTATTTAGTTTAAAAAGTTTTAATTAGATTATTTTTAAAGTTTAGTAGAAGTTATAATTTTTAAATAGATTTTATTTTTATAGATTTTTAAGATAGATTTATTTTAAATAGCTTTTATTTTTTTAATTAGTTTAAAAATACCCAAAAATACGTTTCACCAAGAACAAATCGAATTTTACGTTTAAACCGGAAATCAAATTCGAGTGAGTCGAGGAACGATAAAATAGAAAATAAAAGAGTAACAAAATCTCTCTTTCAAAATGGCGCCGCTGCCGCTTCGCTCGTACGATTAACGATTTTTCGTGAAGACGTTTGGATTTTGGGACCCGTTCATTTTTGAACGTTCCGTTTTCTTGCAACAAAATCAAAAACAACAAAAAAATCAAAAAGATAAAAATACAAAAAAATAAAAAATCATCAAAAGCAATTTCTTTCCTAAGATTTGCAACAAAAAAATTAAAAAAAATCCAAATGTAATACGTTTTCCTAAACGTATTACACCAAAAATATTACGTATTATTGTTATTTTTCGATTTCTTTCGTTTTTCTTGTGAATATATATTTTTCTAAAAAAATACAAAAAGATTTTTCTTTTACTATAGTATATTACGTAGCACAATAAATTTACCTACTTTTCAAATAAGGCCTTAGTTGGGATTTCATCACCTAACTATTGTATTCGCATCCAAAACACAAATAAAGGGCAAAATAGATAAATACTAATAAAACGTTTGAACTCGATTTATACAAACTATAAGGTGGGTATAAGGCGACGCGCTATAAAAAGCCGTCTAAGGAAAAAGGTACTTAAGTGCTTCGTGCCACCTCGTTTCCCCGCTTGCTTGTGCGTATATTGAGAGGGACGACCGCTTATTGGTTTGCCAACTCAAGTAGTATTTACGTATATATTTTTGTGACTTTTTCATATCGCTCCTCGAGAGGGAAAATCCTTTTCCTCTCAAAGTCGACCGAGGTCTCCTACCTCATTCCAAAGTTTGAGTTGTATGCGCACTCGCGCGCGTGCACACATACCGAGTGGTGTACCAAATAATTCTAATTCTTCCAAAAAGAAGAAGAAGAAAAACAAAAGGACCGTCATTCAAGCCGATCCCGAGAATCGAGCTTTCGACATAACGATGGCAACGGATAATCGACCAATGATTGAGATTCTACAATCTCACGTTGAAGGAAACGATGACGCGATTGTGGTGCCGACCATTGGAGCTAATTATTTTGAACTTAAACCGGATTTTATTCGAATGGTTTCCGCTACACCATTTTTAGGCCGTACTAATGATGACCCACAAGCTCATATCAAACGTTTCATCCAATTAGCTAACACCGTCAAATACAATGGGGTGCCACAAGAGGCCGTTCGCCTACAACTTTTTCCTTTTTCCCTCGAGGGACAAGCCCGGATTTGGCTTGATAAGGAACCACCCCAAAGTATTACCACATGGAGCGACTTAGAGACCAAGTTCATTAATTACTTTTTCCCACCATCACGGACCACCGCTTTAAGGAATGAAATCATCACCTTTGAACAAAAATACGGGGAAACGTTTAGTGAGTCTTGGGATCGTTTTAAAGAACTTTTGAGAAAATGTCCACCACACGGTTTTACTAAAGTGCATCAAATCAACACGTTTTATAATGGTTTAACTCTAAACGACCAAGACTCACTTAATAGTGCCGCGGGGGGCAATATTCTTGTGAAATCCATGGACGAGGCTTGGGCCATTATTGAGAACAAGGTAAAAGTGCAAACCAAAAGTGTTAGGGCTAATATGGCAAGTGCTAGTACGAGTAATAATGAGGTGAATGATCAAATTAATAAACTTACTTCACTTGTTGAAAAACTCGCTCTAAAAACCGACGCCCTCACCACCCATGTGCATGCAGTGAAAGATAATAGTGAAACGTGTGAGACTTGTGGTGGACCACATTCGTATTTCAATTGTGACAAGGTTTATAATCAACAACAACAAGTTTGTGCTTTTAATGCTAATGAACGGGTTCCATTTAAACCTAATGTTGATGTTAACCATTTGTCTTATAAGAGTACTAATTATTTGGCTCCCCCGGGTTTTGTAGCTCCGCAAAGACCACCCCCACCCACCCAAAATAGGAACCAAGGTCCTCAAATGGGTAATTTTCAAGGGAATGCTAATCAAGGGAATTTTAATGGTCAAAACCAAGGGTTTCAAAATAATAATCAAGGTTTTTATAACAACGGTTGTCAATCTCAATTTCAAAACCAAGGTTTTCCTAATCAAGGGTATAATAAAATGAACATGCAAAATCCTCAAATGGACTTGGTTCTCCAAAAATTGACCGAACATGAGAAAATCATGAAAGCTATGCAAGAATCTTCTAGGCAAGTACAAGAGTCCAACGATAAGAGATTTTTGACTATATTGCAAGCCTTTCGACCCCAAGGAGCCTTACCTTCGAATACTGAAACCAACCCTCGTGCTAATGTGAGTACTATCAATACTCGAAGTGGAGCCACTTTAGTGGGACCTTCCATCTCTTCGCCAATAAAGGAGAGACAAGGCCCGGAGGTCATAATGAGTAATCCTACTCCCCCTCCGGTGATTCCGCCCACTACCACTCCTAGTACTAGCACTCCATTGCCCAACGAGCCTATCCCTACGGTTTTTCAAGAAGCGAGTCCCTCTCCTTCTCAACCTTCAAAGTCTAAGCCTAATATTCCTTATCCATCTAGGTTAGACAAGGAGAAATTGCTCACCAAAGATGACATTCATGTCTCCAATTTCTTGAAGATGATCTCCAACGTGAATGTTAACGTTAGTCTTATTGAAGCACTTGCTCAAATGCCAAAATTTGTCAAAATGTTCAAAGATTTGCTCAATAAGAAAGAAAAAATGGTAGAGCTCGTTAACACCCGTTTAAATGAGAATTGTTCCGCGATTCTTCTCAAAGAGCTTCCCGAAAAGCTAGGAGATCCCGGACGATTCGTGTTACCTTGCTCATTTCCTCAAATCGATGATTGTATGGCTTTAGCGGATCTCGGCGCTAGCATCAATCTTATGCCACTTTCGGTTTGGAAACAATTATCATTACCCGACCTTGTACCGACTCGTATGACTTTAGAGCTAGCTAATCGAACTCTCGCATACCCCGTTGGTATTGCCGAGGACGTTTTTGTTCGATTTGGTACATTCACTTTTCCCGTGGACTTTGTCGTCGTCGACTATGAGATGGATCCTCGTATTCCGTTAATACTTGGTAGACCATTCTTACGATCCGGAAAAGCCTTAGTTGATGTAGCCGAAGGGGAGTTAATTCTTAGGGTTAGGGATGAACAACAAGTTTTTAAAATAGGTAAACTCACAACAAAATCAAATGGTAAAGAATCGGTCAATATGATTGATGTTCTTAATTATGATAATAACGAGATTTTTATTAATCCTTTTGGAATTGAAAAGTCCACTCAAAATGATTTTGTGATAAATTCATCCCTTCCCTTCGAGCCTCAAATTTTTGAAACTCCTAATTACGACACCTATAGTGATGACACTTCTTCAAGTGATCACACTATCTTCGGCTTAGACAACTCGTCTTTTGACCCACCTACTTTCGACCCACCCATTTTTGATCAACCAATCTTTGATACTTACGATGATGACACTTCGTTCAGTGATCTCATCAACTTTGAAGACCCACCCCATGATCTTAATACACCTCATATCTCTCTGATTGATTCTTTCATGGAAACTCCTTTTGACTTCTATACCCCAATTTTAGAAGTCATGACTTTAGAGGAGGATCCTCCACTCTTAGAGATCATACCTAATTTAGAGGTTATTTCATTTGAGGAGGATTTAGATATCTTTCTAAATACCTATTTTCCTCATGAGGAAGCGTTTTCCTATGACTCCGACGATACTTATGTTTTCACATCAAGTTTGGAAGAGGACGACCTTCCCACTTTGGATTTTGATGATATTTTGAGCTTAAATGTCACTACCTCTTGCTATTTTCCCGTTAAGGAATCGGTATTTGATCCCGGCATAGAGACTTTTGTGTTATCATTTCCAAATCACCTTACCCTTTCATTTAAGCAATCGTTGCCTAAGAATACCCCACTTTTCTTTGCTTTATGTGCTTCTACCACCTCGGGGTTTATTTCTTTTTGTGATGGAAATTATGTGTTTGACCCGGGTGGATTTTCATGGGGTATGCCTTATATGACTTTGTTTCACCCTCTATCATGGAGAGATTTTCCTCCCTTGGAAATCTCGGTTTTCCATGATTTTTCCCATTTAAATGATGACATTCGGGAACTCGAGTCGAGCTAGAGACTCGTGAAGAAAAAATCAAGCATCGTTTAACTAGGTTAGATTTTTCACCTTTTCCACCCTTTCCACCTTTTTTACCTTCATCCATATTCACCAATAAGTGTAGGGGGGGAGCCAAGTAGGTTGTTTGTGTGTTGTGATGTGTGTAGGTACTTGTGCTATGATGATCCACTTTTGGTACTTTTGACACGACCCGTGATCCCGTGTTCCCGTGTACCCGGTTCCTTCCATAAGTTTTTGCTATTGTGATTCATACTTGTATATAAATAAATGTAATCACTTTAGTTGTCTCTTCCTTAGCTCGATTTAAACAACGCACTTAATGTCCTAAGTGTCGGGGAGTTTATTCTCCCACATGCTTAAACATTGAGGGCAATGTTTATATTAAGTGTAGGGGGATTTCTATCGAAATTTTAGTGGGCTTTTCCATGAATTTGACCCCATTTTTCCGGAAATTTTTTTAAAATTTTCAACGTTTTTCAAATTTTTGATCTATTTTGGCCTAGTAGTTTTTCCATTTATTTTCTTTCCTTTTATCATAGTATCATATGTATATATTTCATTTCAAGAATAAAGTCAAAAATAAATAAATAAATAAAATGGTTTTAACGAGTTTAGACGTCTTTGATATATTAGGCCCGTCGTGAATATTTTGACTCAACCCGAGTTTACTTATCCGAGTTTACTCTAGCTAGTATCCTTAACCATGTAGACCTTAATTGGTTTATTAGGTAAGCATCTACGAGTCTCATTCCTTGAGATTTTAAATTATGGAGAACGAGAGATGATAGAGTTAATTATAAGTTTGGTATTCTTTCATTAACTTATGTGAGTTAATTATGAACTTTTTCTCCCATCACTTGTAAATAAATAAATGCAATAAATAAGGTCGTACGATTTAAAAATTTACTTAGCTTCTAGTCCAAGATCATTTAAAAGTTGCTCGGGATTAATTAGAGTTCATAGCCAAGGCATAACTTATTGAAGCGGGACGCGAAGATTGGCGTATCCAAAAAGGCCCTCACAAGGCATGAGGATACCCGAGTCCAAAAAGGCCCTCACAAGGCATGAGGATTCACTTTTTTTGCTAAAGATCCTAAGATGATGTGAAGATCATTAATTCAAATCAATATGAAGGATCAAGACACACGACGAGAAGCAACTACTCCCCTAAAGATCATGGAGAAGTCTATCCAAAAAGACCCTAACAAGGTATGAGGATAAATAGATCCAAGTCCGAAAAGGAGGCTGATCGTTGAATATCAAAATCCTAAATAAAGAAGAGGATAAATGAAGAAGTCGTGGTCAACGTTTGAAGCATCTTTCACTCCTAATGAAGATGTATACCAAAATGAAGAGAAGACCATAATTTCAAGAACGTCTCTCAAGATTTGAAGTTTCAAGTACATGCCAAAAATCGGTCCGAGAAAGGTCTCAAATCGTGAAACGAGTTATGCCAAGATATGAACTTTATAAGGTTTCGAGAAGCCGTTTTAAAAGATTTTGTCCTTTAGCTAAATATTGATTAAATCGTCCTACTTTATTTTCGGCCTAAATAAATTATCGAAATAAGTCAAAAATGCATCCTCGTGATCATTCAAGACAAAAAAATAAAATAAAAGAGATACACCGTAGGAATAAGGGGGTCTAAGTTATTAATTAAACCACATGAGTAAGTGTTAGTTGTGCTAACTTGTAATAACAATGATCTCGTTTTTATGCTTGGTATGGGGAACGTGAAACTTGAGGGTGATTAATATTCATGACACCAAAGCCCTAATTTAAGTCTTGGACTTCTTAACGAGTTTCTTCCATCGAATAACTTCCAAGTTATTATTTTAACTTTTGTTTCCTTTAAAGTTTTTATCTTTTCGTCATAGTAGTAGTAGTAATAGTAATAAAGGCCGGGATGGATTGATTATGAGAAAAATGTATCTTTTTGCTTTACAACTATGCATTGCATGGGGTCATTGCAATGGTCAAGTGTAGGGGATTTAATAAGTGTGTAAACACTTATCCTTTTGCCACTTAAATCAAGGAAAAACAAGACCTAAACATGTGTTTTATATCATAAAAGACGGAATTACGCTTGTTTTGTGTTCTTGTGTTTAAATAGGTACAAATGATCAAAAGAAGAGAAAACACGGGATTTCACGGTCAAATAATGAAGAAAAGTCCAAGAAAGAGACAAAGACAAAGTTAAAGACCAAAAGTGTGCCATGTTCACGAAAACCGGCAAATATCGACACGAGTTTGAAGAAAAAGATCATAGAAGCCAAAATCGAGCTCGACTCTAGAGGATTTAATAAATTGTCAGGTTTATGGCCAAGTGGGGCCCACAATGGGGTAAATGGGCTCAATGGCCCATTTAGATTTTCAAGTTAATAAAAGGTTTTGATTTGCAAACCCATATAAGGCCCATATTGCAACTAGATGGGACAGACTAAAGAACTTTGGGCCAAAGGTCCAAACTCCTTAAACAAGCAAAAACACATGGAAGATTTGGAAAATGGGCTCAAGCCCATTAGGTCAATTCATACAAAGCTGGGACGTGTGTTATTTAACTTGGTCAAAACTCACATTCACTTTTTTACGTTTTTGATAAACGTTGCATATATCCACTCACTCTTCCACATTAAATAAAACACGTATCCCCCATTTACTTGTTTTCTCACAAACACACGTCACTCACGCATTTAATATGTTAAAACCGTCCCCCACCCATATCCCCACTCACCACATTAAACCTTCGATACATACTATGCAAACCCTTCTTCCCCAATTTTCTCACCCTAAAAACCTGCTAAAAAAACTACTGTTCATTAACCCTAGATGGGTAAATAATAAAAGTTACATGGGGATTTTCATCTATTTAATTAATTCAAACCAAAGGAAATAAAACCCCAAGGAATTCGGAAGAGAGGGTATGGAGAGAGGATGCTACGTGGCCGAATCTTACTGGATTTAACACCTCATCCAGCTTTTTCCACCAATCAGAAGCCAAAGAAGAAACACAACTAGCACACGGATGCCACGTTGGCGATCCGTGTGCTATTGTGTACCATCTCAACCATCAGATTAAAGAGAGAGAAGAAAATTGAAGATCTATGGTCAAGAATAGAGAAGAATATTCTCAAGAAGATGCGCATATCCTCCTCAACAAAGCCCTGGGAAGGCTATAAATACCCCCATTTTCTACTTGTAATTCATCCTTCTTTTTACTTTAAAATTATGCTGTAGAATTAGTTTTAGAAGTAATTTGAATTTTTTTCTTTTAAATCTTGTAATCTTGTTGGAAGTTAATAAAATATCAGTGTTTCTTTTACCTCGTGTCTCGATAATCTATTTTTTTCTTTTAAGAACTGTTATGCGAATTAATTTTATTACTATTTTTATATAATTAATTCTTAAAGTTTAAGTTTGGATAAAATTTATCCCTACTGGATGAATTAAAATATTGGATCGAATGTGATTTGTGGAAAGAGATGTTATTTGGTTCGTAGTCTGCTTGATGATGTTTCGAATGGTGTTAAATGGTGTTCGATTATGGTGTAGTCCGGTTCAATAAGGTTGCTCAGCGCATACCTTCTTCTCAATGGTTTCGTCAAAAAGGTGCTATTATCTTCTATTTTCTTGTTTAAGTTTTTATGCTATATGATTTTTCTTATCTGCTTAATAATAGATGTTTGGATTTAGGAGCTTGATTCTGCTTAAGTTTATCGTGTGTATTGTGATTAACTGCTATTGCTGAATGGTTGCTTGATTATGCGAGTTTAAATAGGATACACATCTGTTTTGATCTGTTGAGGATTTGATTTTTAGTTTGCTGTATGTGAATCTAAAGTTTTAATGGTAAATGAAATACTTGTTTAGAATTGGTGATGATTTTAGTAGGCATACTGATAGATTTTATTAGTTATTAAGTCTGCTGTTGAACTTGGGTTTTGCCGTTTTGCTTACTGCTTTAATTTTGTAGGATAACTGCTTATAATTTCTCGTTGGTTTGAATGTTCAGTAGTTTCTATTCTTTGCCGAATATAGATTGTATGAAATTCAGTTTGAATTAGGGATTGGTATGCTGCTATCCTGCTTTGTTTGAGAAGTTTATTGTGACTGCTGAATCTTAGACTTTGTTTAATTGGTTTGTAGAGATTTCTGCTTATTTGTTCAAGTTTAAGCTTATCAGTCCAATTGACTGATAAGTTCAAAAGCTGAGTCCGATCAGCTTAAGCAAATAAGCTACCATAAAGTCTTTCCTAAGACTGCTTTTAGTAATCTGCCAAAAAGAAATAATTCCAAATTATGTCTCATCCTGGGGTCGAACCTGTGACCTCCTGGTCACAGGCTTAGAGTGATAACCACTTGGGCTAGAGGCCTTTTTGATTTTTACTCTCTGTTAGGTTTTTAATATAGAGTAATTAGTTGGCAACTTTTTGTTTTAATAGTGTTTCATTTAAATCCGTTTTTTTAAAAAAAATCTTTAATCAATATTTTTATTAAAGCAAGTTTAGGTTAAAAATAATAAATAAAATAAATATAAAAAAAATGTTTTTATTTAAAAAGTTTAATTAGTTTTAATAAATAAAATAGTTTTAAAATAGATTTGTTTAAAGTAGATTTTTAATTAAGTATTTAGTTTAAAAAGTTTTAATTAGATTATTTTTAAAGTTTAGTAGAAGTTATAATTTTTAAATAGATTTTATTTTTATAGATTTTTAAGATAGATTTATTTTAAATAGCTTTTATTTATTTTAATTAGTTTAAAAATACCCAAAAATACGTTTCACCAAGAACAAATCGAATTTTACGTTTAAACCGGAAATCAAATTCGAGTGAGTCGAGGAACGATAAAATAGAAAATAAAAAGAGTAACAAAATCTCTCTTTCAACATTCAACACATAGAAAAAAACAAGAAGGCAACAAGTGATCATTCTTGTTTAGGGGAGGATTGTTAGGAATTATTTGTAAAATTACCAAGTACTGTTAGTAATGTACTAAGTACCGTTAGTTATAGTAAGTACCGTTAGTGTTAGCCCGGTACATGCTAAGTACTATTAAGCCAAATGTAAGTACTGCTAGTATAGATAAGGATTGAAATATCTTTAGTATAGATATGTTCTATGTATATTGAGAGTATATCGTCTATGATATACTTATCTAAATAGAATATTCTAGGGTTCCTTGTACTATAAAAGTAACATAGGTGCATTGAGTTTATTGTACCTTTTCCACAGTCGATTAATAAGAATCGAATAGCTAGAGTATATTGTTGTGTTTCTTTGCTTTCATAAGTTAGATTCCGCATAACTTACTAGAGTTTAGTAAGAGTCTCTCAAGTGCTCTAGTTTGTTTGCAAGCTATTGTGCAATCCTTAACAGGATCTCGATCTATTCAAATGGATGAACAGATGATATATGTTTTTCGAATATGCGATCTTCATAAAAATCGAATGTTCATAACCAAACACAATTTACAAGTAAATTTACATTAGCGGATACTTTAAATAATTGTATGTACATTTTTTTGTATCATTTATAACATTAATCATTTTTCCCACATTGCATATTAATTTGTATCCATTTTGTCATCTAATGCGTATTTTCATCAACTATAATACAAAATAAGTTTATAAAGTTTTTGTATTGTAAAGATTTGTACCAAAAGATTATAAAGATATTGATGGCGTATAGCATGGATACGACCCATTGGGCCTAAAACCATACACCAAAACCTTGGGCCTAGACCCAATTACATGAAAGCTCATCACGATGGCGAAATCTTAAATGGACAAGTTCCCAACGTACGGATCCGCAACACCAGCACCAGACGTGCTTTCCATAAAATACGTCCGGAACCCCTGCAGATAAGTTCTCAAGAAACATGTTCGTAGGTCACGATTAGACAACAAACGACAAATGGAATTTTGGCAACACAAAAGCCCACTCCCATAGCACTACCCGAGATACGAGGAAAGGCACATTACTTTCCTATATAAATAGTACTCCATTTCACTCCAAACGAGGTACGAACTCATCTTCACACACACACATATATCTATGACTATATGAATACTTACTCTCACGCCGGATTCTAATCGTGGGGTCCGTCCCTATAGTAAGGACTAACGTTATACTCTATATGTGCAAGAAATCATCAAATACATCTCTTGATAGTACAAGATCTAGTACAATCCAAGACATCTAAGTGCCTTTCAACAAGAACTTAGAGTCGTACTCGACCCCGACCAATTATTGTACTACAAGTGGTGCCATCCATGGGACTCGGTACACAACTGTGTTTCATAAAAATCTCATTCCAACATGATCACCTCGGCATGAAATCCTCTGACACCGGCCACGTCCGTCGTGCGTAATACAGGTATTGAAAAGACAAACAACGTCGTGGAAAACCTCGAAGCGCAAGAGTCCGACGCTGATATTAGGAATTTCTATAATGAACACTTCAACCAGCTAGTACCTTTAATAGCTGAAAAGTTCCACGAAGAAGAACAACACGAAATGATGCTAAAATCTGTGAAGGCTCGTCTAATCTATAAAGGAAACTCAAAGAAAAGTAAAAAAAGGGGATGAATTATCCGACAACTTTGAGTCCGCCACTCCCAGACCAACCAGAAAACGGAGGAGGAATGAGCAAGTGATCCCGGACAGATGTGAAAGCCGATGGCAGAGTCGAGGCACACCTTCACAAACCAGGTAAGAGTCGATCGACCTAAGAAACCATTGTAGAGGGACAGTCTTCATGAGACTGGGACCACAAGATGGAGGAGTGTTCGACAGGCTAGAAAGAAGAGACCAACGCCAAACATACAAAAGAAGAAACTCCACCCACCGAAACTGGAATGACAAAGTGATGTCCTAATGTTACTTAGAAATCGACGAAAGCGATGACATATATGAAAGGTCAAAGAGGACAAAGTCGAACGGGAACATTGATGACCTATCCCGACCCTGGTTATGCGAAGACGTTGAACTGTTTACGCCTCACATCAGGAACTTGGATTTTCCCAAGAAAATCTGAATGTCGAGCCAGGTGAAGACATATGACGGATCCAGAGACCCGAAAAATCATGTGAAAGTCTTTCAAGCGTCAGCTAAGGTAGAAAAATGTGTCAGCCTATATGGTGCCACATGTTCAACTCCACACTAATTGGAAACGCTCGGGTATTGTTTGAGGATCTGCTAGCGGAAACGATCGACAACTACGATGAGTTGAAAGCAACATTCTTGGTCAACTATCTCCAAGAGAAGAATTGCATCAAGGACCCTATGGAACTTCATCATATCATATAGAAAGAAGGAAAATCTACAAGGGACTTCATGAAGCGTTTCAAAATTGAGATCCGACATGTGAAGGAAACTCTAGAGTGCATGAAAATATCTGGATTTATGCACAAAATTACACATCCTCGGTTAATCAAACATCTACATGACAAAATACCTAAGAAAATGGATGGAATGATGAGGGAAACTATAGCCTTCCCCAGAGGAGAGGTCGGGGTAGCACATTAGTCTAAGAAAAAAGGGGCACCACATAGAAGCAAGAGGGAAGCAGTAGGCCACACTTTGACAGGAGACCAGATTTCTGCAACAATCAAAAGCCAAACATGAGGAACGACAAGTTCACACTCCTAAAAACCCCGAAGGAAATCTTGACCCTTGAAAGAGGAAAATTCATATCACCACCACCCATGACCACCCTCGTGGGAAAAAGGGATCCAAAGAAATATTTTGAACATCACGGAGATATTGTGATAACACAGGTGAATGCCAGCATCTGGAAAGGCTGATAGATGAATTGGCCAGAAATGGAAAACTGGCACAATGGATAAAAGAAGTAAAAAACAGTAGCGGAAGATATCAACAAAAAACGGTTAAAAGGCTGAGACACCAGCAAATGATAAGGCCCTGGCAATCCTCATGGTACATTCCTGGTAGAAAACCATGCAAAGAAAGGTAGTAAAAAACCTTTCCCAAGACTTGAAATATCTTTCTCGTCGCTCAACAAAACGAAAGCTGAAGAAAGTCTCATAGTGATAGAAGCAGAAGTCTGAGGACACTGTGTCCACATATTATATGTGGACGAAGGGTCAGCTTTCGAGATTATGTACGAACACTGCTTCAATCGCCACTAACCTGAAACTTAGAAAATGATGATTCCCGCCAGAACCTCCCTAGTAGGGTTCAACGGGGAAGTCATGTGGCCCTTAGGGCAGGTAGAGCTACATGTAGTTATAAGATACAAGGAACACTAGGCGGAGACAAAAATGAACTTCATGGTCATACGGTCAAACTCGCGATACAACACCATCAATGGAATACGTGGCCTTCGTCGATTGAAAGCAGTACCATCAACATCGCATAGGATGATCAAATTCCCGGTAATGGGAGGAGTACTCACGCTTCATAGTGGGATAGCCATACCATTAGAATGTGCAGTAATAAACGAACCACCCATAAGTTCAGAAGCAGCCCCGGTTGCGGAAGAAAAACTGAAGATAGCAATCCATCCTCAATACCCAGAGCAGACGGTGGCAATAGGGGAAAACTGTTGAATCAAGGAAAAGAAGACCTGTGCAACCTACTACAACAAAACCTGGATGTATTCGCATGTGAACCCAAAGATATGACGGGCGTCCCAAGGTAGATAGCGGAGCATAACTTGAATATCAAGGAAGGCTACCCACCAGTAAGACAAAAAAGAAGGGCCAAGCACCAGAAAAAAGCAAAGCAATACTCGAGGAGGTAACCAAGCTGATAGAAGTCGGAATAAAGAGGGAAGTCTATTACCATAGCTGGTTAGCCAACCTCGTTAAGGTAAGAAAACATGATGAAAGTTGGAGAATGTATGTAGACTTCACATACCTTAACAAAGGATGCCCCCAAGACTGCTATCCACTTTCGAAAATCAGCTGGAAATTAGAATCCCTATGTGGATATCCATTGAAATGTTTCCTAGATGCTTACAAAGGATATCATCAAATACAGATGGTGGAGGAGGACGAAGAAAAAATAGCTTTCGTCACAAGCCAAGGCACTTTTTGCTATACAAAGATTCCATTCGGACTAAAAAACGCCAGAGCAACCTACTAGCGCCTAGTTGACAAAACTTTTGAGATGCAAGTAGGACGAAACCTGGAAGTCTACGTAGACAACTTGGTAATAAAGAGTTACACAGAAAAAGAAATTATCAAAGACATCGAAGAAACATTCAAAACATTGAGAGGGATAAACATGAAGTATAACCCAAAAAAGTGTACATTTGGCGTGGAAGAAAGCGAGTTTTTAGGTCACATAATAAACACAAAAGGCATAAAAGTGTGGCAAAAAAGCAGTTGTTCTAAACCTGCCTCCACCCCAAAGCCTCAAAGATGACCAAAGATTGAATGCAAAGATAGCAAGACTCAGCAGGTTCATATCAAAGTCAACAGAAAGATCTCTACTGCTTTTCAAAACACTCAAAGGGTGCGTAAAGAAAAGTGATTTTTTATGGAAAAAGACTGCGGGTAAAGCATTCCAAGAGATTAAAGAGCAAGCGGAAAAACTACCAATGCTCCCCAATCCATAAGGAATAAATCACCATATACCTATCCGCCTCCATAGAAGCAATAAGCGCGACGGTCCTACCTGAAAGAGAATCCAAGTAAGTACCAATCTACTTCATCAGCCGAGCACTTAGCGGACCAGAGTGAACTACACACCAATGGATAAATTGGTGCTAACTTTGATCCATGCGACCAAGAGACTGCAAAGATACTTCCAAGCACATCCCATCGCAGTACTCACAGACCAGCCAATCAAACAAATTCTATCAAACCAAGAAGTAGGAGGAAGAATGCAAAAATGAAATGTGGTCCTAGGCGTGTATGGTATCTACTACAGACCCCAGACGACCATAAAAGGATAGTTCTCCACAGATTTCGTAAATGAAAAATCGGAAGAAGATGTCCCCATGAAAGAAGGACAAACCCAACTAACACAACCATGGACGCTACAAGCAGGGATGTGCAGAAAAAATAAATAAAGAGAAACCAAAATAAAATAAAAAAACTAAAACTATTTGATAAACTAATGGTTTGGTTTTTCTAAAATCCGAAATTTATGATTCAGTTTTATTAGCAGAAACATCAAACACGAAAAGACTGAATCAAAAAATACATATAGTCTTTAAACTCATGTTTCAATCGCCTTTTGAATATGTAATTTGTAACAATATTATTTATATATACTACATATAAAGTATTCATATATTTCAATTATATAATATATGAAAACAAGTTTAAAAAATTTAAACACCAATACATAAAATTTTATAATTTAATACTTATATTAATACTAATTAATACATATTAATTAATACTCATATTAATACATAATAAATAAACACCCTCACACCAAAATAACTAAATATTTTCAAGTGACAGTGATATAGTAAATTTAGGCTGAATTTATTAGAGGGAAGGGTATCATGACACAAAACCCCCTCTTCACTTTGACCCCACAGCTGTCACATCAGCGTCACATCAACACAAAACAACTAACAAAAATACCCTTTCACTCACAACACATAAACCCCTATTCACTTTGTCCCCGCCACTATCTTTTATTTTTCTTTTTTTCATTTTCACACAGATTAAAATTCATTTCATTCAAATTAAAAACTACAAATACTTAAATAAAAGTTACAAATACGGAATTTAAAAATACGATAAAGTAAAATACGATACGATACAAGTTCTACGTTGTTTAATCAGATCGAGGATCCGAATCAGGTGAGTCTGATGGAATACCCAAAATACTCGAAGACGAATTTGACATTCTTTCTTTCTTAATCTGCTTCTCCAACTCTTTTTTGTTCCTTGCTTCTTCTGCTAATGTTTCTCGTAATGCTTCTTCATCAAGAAGCAGTTGACATTCTTGTTCCTCAGTAAGACAAAACTCAACAGGTACCTCGTACTCTTCAACAGGAACTGATGATCCATCCATCGTCTTTGGGTAAGGTTGTGGGCGGACTGAGTCATGTATTTTCTACGGTGTCGATGGGTTGCTTCGAGTTGCTTTTCGTTTTGTTTTGTTTCTTGTTTCTAGAAGTGTTTTCTTGAGACATGTTTGAGAGTAGGGTTTTGTGTTAGAAAAATATACTAAATGGAAGTAGTATTTATAGAGACAACATCGCCGTTGGAAAATTCAAATTAAAGCATAACCGTTGAAAAATTCATTACTGAAATTAAACTAACAACATAAAAAATAAAATTACATTACTGAAATTAATATAACAACATAGAAAATAAAATTACAACATAGAAAATAAAATTACATTACCGAAACTAAAATAACAACGCGGAAATTAAAATTCTCTCACCCATTCCTTTTTAAATTCCATTTGTCTTTCAATTTTAGCGGATTTATCAAACAAAGCATCATGTATCGCATAGTCTTTGTCTGATTCTTTTTTCAAAAATTTGAATACCTTATCACGCCACTCTCCTGGAATATAATTGCATTTTTCATATGCTTCATGCAATTCAAATTTTGTAGTGGATGCGCTTTCAAATTTAAGGGCTACATCCGCAATCGCTTTCTGTCGAACGTTGTCTTCTTTAATTAGGTTAGGATCCAATGTTTTGATTTGATCAAAAGTGTATGGAACTGAACAAGCCATAATATTATTTGTCAATTTGGGGGATAATATGTTTGTTAAAAGTGTTAAAATAGGGAATATATATAATGGCAAAAGTTTATTTTTTTCAGATATTCAAACGTTAGCCAACGGCTAGTTTTTCCACTGTCTCTCATCGAAGGCTCGTTGTTTAACCAACTAGGTCACGACGAAGGTGGGTGTGCCAAAGAAGCCCGACGAAGGCCGGCGAGGGTGTGAGCAACGCTCGGCGAGGCACCCCTCGCCGTGACACCCTTGCCTCTTAGTCACACTAAAAACACCATTCACACCTTCCACGTTATCGCCACATCAGCTTTCTCTCTTTTACTTTTCACCATCACCATCACCCTCACCCTCACTCACACTTTATTTTTATCAGTCACACCAAAAACACCCTCACACCAAAATAATACTTTTTAATTAAAATAAAAACAATACATTAAAAACATAAAAACATTACAGAAATAAAAAGTGCACCGTTACGGAATAAAAATGTTACGAAAATACAAAAAATGTACATTAATAAAAAAATACATTAACTTAAAATTTTAA
Source organism: Glebionis coronaria (assembly GCA_025667525.1). NCBI lineage: Eukaryota > Viridiplantae > Streptophyta > Magnoliopsida > Asterales > Asteraceae > Glebionis > Glebionis coronaria. Next base: position 1,153,944 of record JANFOE010000054.1, on the reverse strand, counting down.
AAAGGTAAAATGAAAGATTACATTAAAAACTAAAAACATTACATAAAATTTTTAAACATTACGAAATATATTTATAGGGGATAAATGAGGTATTGAAAAAATTTTGTGTGTGTGTAGAAGTTGTATTTTTTGTTGTGTATAAAATAGTGTGTTTGAGATATATTTATAAGAGATAAATAGATGTCGACTTATCTTTTTTGATAGTGAAGGGGGTATTTTTTTTTTGTATAAAAATTAGTTTGGTTTAAAATGTATTTGTAGGAGGTAAATGGGAAGTAGAAAAAGTTTTTTTTAATTAATAATGAGGGGCCATTTTTTTCAAGTTTACCGAAAAGCGACGAGCTCACCAAACATGAGCCAAAATGCCCTCACTCATGCACGAAGCATAAGTCTTTTATCAATACTCACGCGTGACAAAGGATTTTGTAACTAACGATATGCTGGTCACTACACTAATTAAACCAACCTCACTTAAAATTCTCAAGCTACTTTTGAAGTAGACAATTATTTTTAAATAACTCAAAAACAAAATGTAGAATATACTTATTTTGTCAATTACACTACGTTACAATTTATTATATTATATTATTTTTGTTATATTACAATGTATTCTGTTGTGTCATATTATATTATATTATTTCGTGTTATGTTACATCATATTCTGTTGTATCATATTATATGTTTATTGTATTTTATTATAAGAAAATAAAATGTGGTTGTATACTTGTATATATATATATAGCACGATGTCTCGAGTTTTAGACATAATCACAATGAAAATCATCATGTGTTTTATATTTCTAGGATTATGTGTTTCTAATAAAATATTTGTGTGTACCATTACAGATGGATACATAGTTCAAATCAAAAACTTAATACCAAAAAGTGAAATACTTGCTCATTGATGGTCGAGTGAGAATGATCTTGGAGATCATCCTCTAGCTTTCAACCAGGAGTTTGATTGGCATTTTTGTGAAAACTTTTTTAAAACTACTCGATTTCGGTGTCATTTCGTATGGGATTCGAAAGAACAAGAAGGTGACGTTTTTAACAGTGAATTCGGCCTCCTAGAATGCTACTCGGGAAAGTCGGATAACAATCCGTGTAACTGGTCTACGATGACTGACGGGATATATTTGTATAACTTCAATGTAAGTAAGTGGCAAAAGAAATACGACTGGAAACCCAAACGTATCTGAATGTGCTAAAACCTCATGTTATCAATATGCGAAAAAGATATTCTTTTATGAGTATATGAAAACTGTGCTTTACTGAAATTATGTTGTCTATTTGTTACGTTTATTGGTGTCTTAGAACATATTGAGACAAAAGAAAATTAGACGAAGATACATTAATTAAAAAAATGTTTAAACTTTATAAATACGTCACTAAATATATATAACTATTTCCGTTGCACTACTAATAGGAATTTTTGTTTCAACTTTATATCGAATTTGTGACAAATCTCGAGTAAAAGAAAACTTAAGAGAAACCAAAATAAAAAAGTAAAACTAGTTGGTAATTTTAGCAATGGTTCGGTTTTTTGTAAAATACGAAATTTATGGCTCAGTTTGTTTTAGCATAAACATCAAACACGAAAAAGAATCGAAAAATGCATATAATCTTTAAAACTCATGTTTCAATTGCTTTTCTAATGTGTCATTTGTAACAGTAAAACTATTTTCTCTCCCAAACAGGCTTGTCATAAATATTCAATTATATAATATTTAATAATTCAACTTACATCTATTAATACATTATATACAACAAACAAGTTTAAAAAACTAAAATATCAATACATAAAATTTATTAATTTAATACTCATATTAATACTAATTAATTACATGATACACATCGGCCCATCATACCGTGCTAGTAACAATATAACATGAAAACATTTCTCATCTTTAATTTTTGTGCTCGTTAATTATTTATTTTCGATATTGGGTCGAAGGACAAACAATTCTCTTATATAATTTTTTATAATCAATAGTCTTTCTATTCTTATTAGAGTGAAGTGCAAAAATCATCCTTGTGGTCTGTCGAAAAATCGAATTAAATCATTCTTTAGTTTTTTGGACACCAATCATCCCTCCATTAGTGAACGGTTTATCATACATCCCTATGGACAGATGGTGCAAATAGTTTTCTCGTTAAAAATCAACAAGGTCTAAAATGGAGGGTATTCTTGTCTTTTTTCTTTTCCAGGGATGTATATTGAACCATATCATTTAAAAAAATCGAAAAGTGTGTTTATTTAAAAAAATAAGTTTTTTCGGGAAAAAAAAATTAGGAAAAAAAGTTAATCTTTTTCGAAGAAATAAAAACATTTTTTTCGAAAGAAAATTTAATTTTTTTTAAAAAAAGTTTGTTTCGAAAAAAATTAAACCTTTTTTTAAAAATAATTTATTTCGAAAAAAACTATTTTAAAAAAAAATTGTTTTGAAAAAAAAAATTCGAAACAAGTTATTTAAAAAAAAATTTCGAAACAAGTTATTTTTTAAAAAAAATTAATTTTTTTTCGAAACAAACTTTACTAAAAAATTTAGACTTTATTTTCAAAAAAATTGTTTTTTATTCTTTTCAAAAAAGATTAAACTTTTTTTTTCCGAAATAATTTTTTTTTCTAAACAAGTTATTTTAAAAAAGAAGTTTAATTGTTTTCTCGAAACAAACTTTTAAAAAAATATTAAATTTTTTTTTCAAAAAAAATGTTTTTTATTTTTTTCGAAAAACCTTATTTTTTTTATGAAAACACTTTTCTATTTTTTTAAATAATAAGGTTCACTATAAATCTCTGTAAAAGGAAAAAGACAAGAATACCCTTCATTTTAGACCTTGTTAATTTTTAACTAGAAAACCATTAGCACCATCTGTCCAGAAGGATGTATGATGCACCGTTCACTAACGTAGGGATGGTTGATGTCCAAAAAACTAATGAAGGATGTAATTCGATTTTTCGACATAACACAGGGATGATTTTTGCATTTCACTCTTCTTATTATTTTGTATTTTTTTTCTTTTTTAAAAATTTGAGTGAGTAATTTAATGTTGCATTAGAAATTTAACCAAACCGCGATAAACGTAACAAAAACAATCGCGATAAACGTAACAAAAAAACCGAATCTAGAACAAATCAAAACGGTTTTGAAAAATAAAAACCATTTTTTTATTCGTTTTTGTGTTTTTAGCCAAAAACTGAGTTAAAGCAAATGATGTTGACCCCTATCTAAAAGCAAGTAACAATGGTCGTAAGTATATTACCATTACAAAAACCTAGTATTACATTTATAAATTTAGTACACAAAGGATTACAAAAAAATCAAAATCTTAGGGTGTGCAGTTTTGTACCCTAAGCCTCTTCTATGCCTGGGCATAATGTGAAGAAGGGCTAATGGCACCAAAATGTATCATACTTTTTCTAATATCCTTTTATATGTATCAAACAAAAAAAATTGCAACTTTGACCATTAAACTTTGTAAAGTTGTACTGGGATCGAGTGTATCTTTTTACCTGCCTAACCGGTGGTGCCACCGTGTACAAGTTACCTTGTTTTCTCCCGCCATGTACTTGTTACACTTCATGATTTTCCACATGTCTTTGTTTTTCTATTTTTTTGAAAACAAAATCACATACTATTACTAACCTATTTTCAATGTTTATCTCTCATTACAAAAGCAGATTTACTCTTCCAGCAATCTATTCTTTCATTTAACAATTTTTTTAATGTTTTTAAAACATCATACAACAAAAGAATAATAATCACACAATTAACATGTTTTGATATAAACAACTTAATTCTTCATTACAAGTTCTTTCATAACAACATAACCCTCCCATGTACAAAATAGGGCTTTTAAGTGGCTTTAAGTCCAGCACTTCTCATGTTTGTTACAATCCAGAACATAATAGCCCTTACATGAACAAAATAGGGAATGAAAGTGGTACTAAATGCCCCCACTTTCTCATGGTTAGAGTTTTGAACTTACATGTACCTAACATTAATAGTTATTTGCACATAATATAATGACCAAAGTAAGTGCACAAACTATTTTTTACAAGTGTTTTCACTCGATGACAATCTCACTGTCAACTAAGGAACCTGGACCTGTAACTTTTGCTGAAATTTTCCTTAGCAGAATCCGATGGCTTCTTTGCCTTGCTGGTAGAACTTGTACATCACACATTCTCTGCTGTGGTGGTTCTTGAGTAGTTGCAGCTTGATTGTTGGGTAATTTTTGAACATCATTTACATTTCTTTTTTTTCCAGCAACTTTACCAACAACATGAGATTGTTGTGTTTCAAGAATACTACATGCGACAATTTTGTTAGATTTCGTGGCCACACGTGAACTTCATCTAACCCGTGTTCCATCAATTGTGTCTGAACTTGCACCATCCACTCCTAACCATCTATCAATTAAACCTAATCTCTCTGCTGGTCTTAATATACCTCTACTAGTTTTTCCTCCTCTCATCTTAACAAAATAACTACTTGCTGATTTTGCACCACTTTTATTCTTGTTACAGTTCTTGCCTAAGTTAACCCTTCTTCCATTACTTGAAACAACAAAATTCTTAGAGGGATACTTTTCAAACTCACTAATTGACGTGTTCACAAACCTAGGTATATCATCTTCATGTACCTCATTCGTCTTGTCTATGGACACAACCTTTTTGGGTCTACTAGCCTTACCTTTTTCCTTAGGTGGCTTTGGGATTGTTGGATTTTTACATTCATTTTTGTTATGTCCATGTTCCTCATAATTTTGCCATGTCATTTGCAACCAAGCCCTGGATATTTTTTAGAAGATATCTTTTCATGACTATCCCTAATCCTCTTCTTTTTGGGTCTACCAGGCATTACCTTTGGAATAGGTCCTGGTATCCTAGATAAGTTGCTACAATCAGGCCAAAATGAAATACCCTCAACTGGATTCAAAAAGTGATTGTAAGCTACACTAAACATATCTATGTGAAAGCATGAAGGCACAAGTATCTATACTAACTTATTGAGCTTAAAGATACAAGCTACTGCATGAACACACAACAAACCTAAAATCTGCCACATTCTACATGAATAAATTTTAGACTTCTCGTCAACCTTAAAAGCTTCATAACTTTTCGTAACTTCAAACTTGCTATTACCGGCTGGAATTACATGCCAAAATCTGCACATTCATAAATTATCATATAATATTCCACGATCTTTAACTAAACAAGACCATTTTAAAAATAAACATACAAAATGAGTATTACCTTTTTTGATCTTTAGTGTGCTCCAAAATTACTTGAATCTTAGGGCAAAGTTCAACTGTCCATTTTCCATCGTAAGTCTCATTGTATGCATCCTCTCCATGAGTAAAACTCTTATTGACTCTAGCAATGTAATTGTTGGTTTATGCCTTATACTAACTAAAACCTTATTAAAACACTCACTAAAGTCATTTTCCACAACTTCATAGTTAGAGAATTCAAAGAAAAAAGCTCTAGACCAGGTTTGTGGGTCTTTTTTGGTCAAGTATTGATAGGCTTTTAGATATGCTTTTTTTTGTTTTTTCCATGATCTTGTTAAACAATTATGGATATGCTGCTTTTGATGCTACCCAAAATAACAGTTTAAACTCCAACCCACTAAACTACTTTCGAAAACCCTCATAGATGTGACGCACACACTGCCTATGCTCTGAATATGGCATAACTTGCTTTACAGCTTCAATTAAACCATACGAAGAAGATTTAACTTTAATATAATAATATTATGCTATAAACAATAAGTCATTTACAAGTAAATATAATTTATACCTTGTGTCGGTCTGATATTAGTGTTAATCCACAACCATTTGGATACTCTAAATCTTCACCATGTAGAGAAAGAAACAAGCATCGATTCTCTTTATTTTCGGCATTCACAATAGCCCAAGCCACTGGATAGATTTGATTATTACAGTCTCTACCCACTTCTATTAGTATTTCCCCTGAATTTGGTTTCTTCAAAAAACACCCATCTAATGATATGATTCTTCTACAACATAGCTTCCACTACTCTTTTAAACCATGTAAACAAACATAGAATCTGTCAAAATATGTCTTCTCATCAGGGTTCACAGTCACACCGACTTTTCCGTGGAACCCTCATTTGAACCTAACAGTACCTTAGCATAAGACCACAACATACCATAGTGATCTTGCAAACTACACTCAGCTTCACTTAATGCATATTCCTTTGCTCTCCTACATTGGTTTGGACTGACAATACAACTATACTTTTTTGTAACCAACTCTGCTATAACATTAAGTGTGATCTTTGGATTTTCTCTAATCTTATCTCAAAGTGTTTTCCTAACCACTTGTAATTAATGAGTTCCCATAGTTGAAAGTTTTAACACAAATGTGTTCATCTTTTAAATAAATTACCTAAAATGAACCATCTAAAACCTTCATATTTCCGGCGTAACACCTCCAAGGACAAATGGAATGAGTAGACGCTTCCTTTGGATCCTTGGATGGGTATTTATTGAATGCTCTTTTTTTACCCTTACTAGGATCCGTGATAAGTTCTTTTCTCTGCCGACACTTTGCAATAACCTTATCATGTGCCGATTTGTTTATACCATAAACTATATCCATTTGCCAACGCGTAGTATGTTCGACATTCTTTAAACTGCTCCACTGTAACAAACTTTTCACCAACTTGTCAAAGCAAAAAAAATGTAAAGTTAGTGATTTAATGTGACATCCGTCAACTTTTCATTTTTATTTTCCCATGTATTTATTTAATTTGAGCTTTGAACCTTGTGGATTTAAAAAGTTGAGAAGTTATCACATATTTATGGAATATCATGCGTTTAATTTTTCTATGTGTTAAATTTTTGTGCTTAGCATTATTTTTAGTCATTAAGAAATCGTGTTATTCATCACTTCATCGTTCGAGCCTAAATATTTAACGTTAACTAGTTAACGATTTATCAATCTTTAGTAAACACAAAAATACTTACAATTTTCACACTCACATTTTACTTACATATTATTCTCACTACACTTCTTATACTACACATTACCTTCATTATTCACTATATCATCATACCTTATATACCTAAATAAACCAACAATCCTCCACTCACATTTACACTTAAACTATAATATACTATTTTAAGTAACTAGACAATATACTTTACCCTTCACAATTTAAACTTTCCATCTCAAATTTTGCATACCTATCTACCGAGACTTATTTAACACAAATCCCATCTTTCATTTACGCTTCAGTGTCATGAGCTTAGACTGTAATAAATGATTTTATGATGACTTTGTATTTATTATATTGTCATCATGTGTGGGAAAATCTTGTGGTTTATTAAACACTTCAAATTAACTTAACCTATGAACTCCCCAGCTTTATGTTGACACTTTAGCAATGTTTTTCTCAGGTATTAAGAATGAAGATGTTATGTGAGGTCTCATGTCTGGCCATCATTTCTGTTAAAAATAAAGATCATTTGTACCATTTGTAAACTATGATTCTGTATCTGTGACCAGTTTGTATGCTTCCGCACTATGTTAAAACTCCTTATTTTATCAAATGCAAGTGATCAATTTTACGAACGTCTCATTTAACAATCGTTCTTTGTAACTGTGTGTATGATAATCATGACGTAACCACCCCCTTGTTGCCATTATACTCTGATATTTTGGGGGTGTGACAGATTGGTATCAGAGCCATGGTTATAGAGAACTAGGTTGTATTTTTTTTGGTAGTCGTGATTTCAGACTCATTGGCCGACTAATCCACGGGGTTTGAGCCCACCGCCACACAGACTCAAACCAGGTAAAGCCCTCCCTTTTCAGGAGGTTAGCGTGGCCACTTCAAGGTTGTTTTCACCTAGTGGGAATTGAACTTGAGACCTCACAACACTTTGGAGTGATAGCCACAAATCTTTTTACCACTAGGCCACCCTTGAGTGGTTAGAACTAGGTTGCATTTAGTAACTCTAGACTATAACTGCTATGTGTTTAGTTGATTATCATACGGATTGTATGTATTAAGTATATATATATATATAAATATATATATATATATATATATATATATATATATATATATATATATATATATATATATAAATATATATATATATATATATATATATATATATATATATATATATATATATATATATATATATATATATATATATATATATATGTGTGTGGATATATATATGTAATGGAGAATTATTATTGGAATCATGTGACTCAACAATAAAGAATATACAATAATTTGGATAGATGTAATTTAACAATTTCGAGATATATTTACATGGGTACATGTGCAACAACAAAATCTGAGTTATGTTATATGGGATACATGTGGTTTGAACAATGCTTGTTATATGTTATGTTGAGGTCCCTAACACGGGCTATTTATGGGTATTTATACATATCTTATTTGTTTATACTGTTGAGCATTACATTACGGTACCGTATGTGTCATGATTGTTATATATGGCAAAACCTTATTATCTTGTTTACCTTTTAGATTATGGCACCCGTTCGAAGATCTGAGACGCAGAATCCACCAGCCGCTACCGATGGAATTGACCCGGTCATGCTCAGCCAGATGATCGCAAAACGAGTGGCCGAGGCACTCGCAGCAGCTGGAGTGACCCGTGCAGCGAGCACACAAGAGGAGACAAACCGAGGAGCCACTATTACCGATGCACGGACCTGTACCTACAAGGAATTTCGCGCGGTTACGCAAGTGAGTTTCCGTGGTACTTAAGGTACAGTAGGTTTGACTAGATGGTTTGAGAAGTTAGAATCTCAATATGGGATTAGCAATGTTGGTGAAGTTTGCATCAAGCACACTGGTGGATAGTGCTTTGACTTGGTGGAACGTTTATGCTCGTGCAGTGACTATTGATGTTGCACAATCTACACCTTGGAGTGAGTTCAAGGCTATGTTTGTTAGGAAATATTGTCCACGAAATGAAGTCACACAAATGGAGGTTGAGCTATGGAACTTGAAAGTCAAGGGTACCGCCCTTACTGCTTACAATCAGCGCTTTAAAGAGCTAATTCTGTTGTGTCCCGAGACGGTGCCCAACAATGACCGATTGTTGGAGCGATACATTAAAGGCTTACCTTTGAACATCAAGGGGAATGTGACTTCATCAAAGCCAAATGACTTGCATGAGGCAATTGATATGGCTCAGAGTTTAATGTACCAAGTGGTGCAAGAGTTGGGGGAGAATGCTGGAGATAAGAGGAAGTGGTCTCGTAATCAGTTCAACAACAATAACAACAACAACACTAATAACTACAATCAAAACAAGCGTCAGGAAGTGGATAGAGTGTTTACTGTTGGGCAAGGTGATACTAGTAACTATGCTAAAAGATTTCCTTTCTGTGAGAAGTGCGGCCGACACCACGAGAGAGCATGTCCTCCTACATGCTACAACTATGGAAAGGCTGGACATAAGGCAAAGGAGTGTCGAGCTCCACCCCGTCCTGCTAACCAAAGAGGACCAGGAACTCAAGGTGGACAAGGAGCGAATGTTACTTGTTTTGGGTGTGGAGAGAAAGGGCATTACAAGAATAAGTGTCCAAGCAGTGGGAACCAAGGTCGTGGTAATCAAATCCGAGGCAAACAAAACCACAACCAAGGGAACCAGAAGCAGAACCAGGGGAATCGGGGAGGAAATAACCGAGCCACAACCAGTGCTCCAAGAGGATTCACGGCACCTAGCAAGGTGTATCATTTGTGTGCTGAGGTTGCGGTGCAAGACAACAATGTTGTGACTGGTACGTTCCTAGTCAATAACAACTATGCTTCAGTACTATTTGATTCTGGTGCGGATAGAAGTTTTGTGTCATCTGCATTTAGTGAACGCCTAAATATTGCCCATACTGCGTTAGATATTAAGTACAATGTAGAACTAGACGATGGGAAGTCAATGACAACCGATGCAATTTTGAAAGGATGTAGTCTAAGGTTACAAGATTATTCGTTCAATATCGACTTACTCCCCGTAGAACTAGGAAGTTTTGACGTTATCATTGGCATGGATTGGATGTCAAAGCAGCACACGGAAATCGTACGTCATGAGAAGTGCGTCCGTGTTCCTTATGGAAACGATGTACTAATCATACAAGGCGAAAGAAGTGGAGTAAAGAATAGATCGAGACTAGAAGTCATCTCATGTATTAGAACCCAAAGATACATTGAGAAGGGATGTCCATTGTTCTTGGTTCAAGTAACGTAAAAGGAGGAAGCAGAATATCATGAGAACAAGGTTGAAGATGTACTGATTGTTAGAGATTTTCCAAACGTGTTTCCATAAGATTTACCGAGATTACCACCAACACAACAAGTGGAGTTTCATATAGAGCTTACACCAGGAGCTTCACTAGTTGCTAGAGCACCATACCGCTTAGCACCAGCAGAGATGAAGGAGTTATCTAAACAACTAAAGGAGCTTTCTGAATAGGGTTTCATTAGGCCGAGTTCCTCACCTTGGGGAGCACCGGTCCTATTTATCAAAAAGAAAGATGGATCCTTTACGATGTGTATTTATTACCGAGAGTTGAACAATCTGCCGATAAAGAACCGTTACCCATTGCCAAGAATTGACGATCTTTTCGACCAACTACAAGGATCTAGCATATACTCGAAGATTGATTTAAGGTTGGGATACCATCAACTAAGGGTTAGAGAAGAAGATGTTCACAAGACGACTTTTAGAACCCAATACGGACACTACGAGTTCCAAGTTATGCCTTTTGGTTTGACAAATTCACCTACGGTATTCATGGAACTCATGAACCGAGTTTGCAAGCCATATTTGGACAAGTTTGTGATTGTATTCATTGATGATATTCTCATATACTCACGTAATGAAGAAGAACACAAGGAACATTTGAAGACCATACTAGAGCTGCTGAGGAATGAGAGGTTATATGCAAAGTTTTCCAAATGTGAGTTTTGGATAAACACAATGCAATTCCTTGGGCATGTAATCTATAGCAGTGGTATTTCACGTTGATCCTGCTAAATTCGAGGCTGTGAAGGATTGGGCGACTCTTACAACACCCATGGAGATCCGCCAATTTTTAGGTCTTGCTGGTTACTATAGGAGATTCATCGAGGGTTTCTCCAAAATAGCTAAACCAATGACTGAGTTAACTAAAAAGGACAATAAGTTTGAGTGGAAAGAAGACCAAGATTCGGCATTCCAAACATTGAAGCAGATGTTGTGTGAAGCACCTATACTAGCCCTACCCGAGGGTAATGAAGACTTTGTGGTGTATTGTGATGCATCCATAAAAGGGTTAGGTGTGGTGTTGATGCAAAGGACTAAGGTCATTGCTTATACGTCAAGACAACTAAAAGTGCACGAGAAGAACTACACAACTCATGATCTAGAGTTAGGAGTAGTGGTGTTTACGCTAAAGATTTGGAGACACTACCTTTATGGCACAAAGTGTGTTGTATTCACTGATCATAAAAGTTTACAACACATCTTGAATCAAAAGGAACTTAACATGAGACAACGACGTTGGCTAGAGTTGCTCAGTGATTACGATAGTGAGATCCGTTATCACCCGGGAAAGGCAAATGTAGTAGCTGACGCTTTGAGTCGAAAGGAGAAGGTTCTTAGAGTGAAGGCCTTGGTGATGACCATTGGCTTATACCTTTCATCCTTAATTCTTAAGGCTCGGAATGAGGCATTTGAGGAGGAAATTCTTAAGACTGAAGATATTGAAGGCATGATAAAGAAGTTAGAAGCTCACTCGGATGGAACATTATGCCTTGATAATAGGAATTGCTTACCGTGCCATGGTGACCTACGATCTTTGATTATTCATGAGTCGCGTAAGTCAAAATACTCCATACATCCGGGATCTGACAAGATGTATCATGACTTTAAGATGTTGTATTGGTGGCCGAACATGAAGGCGGGCATCGCCACCTATGTTGGCAAGTGCTTGACTTGTGCCAAGGTCAAAGACGAACATATGAAACCATCAGGATTGTTAGTCCAACCTGAACTGCCAGAATGGAAGTGGGAAAGGATCACTATGGATTTCATTACAAAGCTACCTAAAACCTCAGCTGGATTTGACACTATTTGGGTTATCGTTGACCGACTCACCAAATTGACTCACTTCATACCAATCAAGGAGACAGATGGAATGGATAAGTTAGCAAGAACATACTTGAAGGAAGTAGTCACGAGGCATGGTGTGCCTGTGTCTATAATCTCCGACCGAGATAGCCGATTTACTTCTCAATTTTGGAAGTCGCTGCAGAAAGCATTGGGAACGTAGTTGGATATGAGCACTGCGTATCATCCCCAAACTGACGGTCAAAGTGAAAGGACCATTCAAACATTAGAAGATATGTTGAGAGCTTGTGTGATCTACTTTGGAAATGGATGGGATAGACATCTGCCATTGGTGGAGTTCTCATACAATAATAGTTATCACACTAGCATTAAGGCAACACTGTTTGAAGCATTGTATGGTAGAAAGTGTCATTCACCCGTGTGTTGGGCAGAGGGTGGTGATGCTCAACTCACCGAACCTGAGATCATACATGAAACTACTGAGAAGATCTTTAAGATCAAGAGCCGTATGCAAGCAGCAAGAGATCGACAAAAGAGTTATACTGACATGAGACACAAACCTCTTGAGTTTGAGGTTGGCAATAGAGTCATGTTGAAGGTCGCACATTGGAAGGGTGTAATTCGTTTCAGAAAACGTGGGAAGTTGAATCCTCGTTACATTGGACCATTCAAGATCTTAGAGAGGATTGGCCCTGTGGCCTATCGTTTGGAGTTACCTCAAGAACTTAGCCGAGTGCATAATGTGTTCCAAATATTCAATCTGAAGAAATGCTTATCCGACGAGACACACCTTATTCCTTTGGAAGAGATCCAACTCGACGAAAAACTCAACTTCGTGGAAGAACCGGTGGAAATCATAGGCCGTGAGGTCAAACAACTCAAGCAGAGTCGTATACCTATCGTGAAAGTCTGTTGGAATACACGTAGAGGACCAGAATACACGTGGGAACGTGAGGACCAATTCAAGATCAAGTACCCCTCATCTTTTCGTCAATCCACCTACTACAACAACGTCTTAATTTCGCGACGAAATCTCTAAACATGGGGAGACTGTGACATCCGTCAATTTTCCATTTTTATTTTCCCATGTATTTATTTAATTTGAGCTTTGAACCTTGTGGATTTAAAAAGTTGAGAAGTTATCTCATATTTATGGAATATCATGCGTTTTAATTTTTCTGTGTGTTAAATTTTTGTGCTTAGCATTATTTTGAGTCATTAAGAAATCGTGTCATTCATCACTTCATCGTTCGAGCCTAAATATTTAACATTAACTAGTTAAGTTAATGATTCATCAAGTTTTACTACACACAAAAATACTTACAATTTTCACACTCATGTTTTACTTACATATTATTCTCACTACACTTCTTACACTACACATTACCCTCATTATTAACTATATCATCATAGCTAATATTCCTAAATAAATCAACAATCCTCCACTCACATTTACACTTAAACTATAATATACTATTTTAAGTAGCTAGACAATATACTTTACCCTTCACAATTTAAACTTTCCATCTCAAAGTTTGCATACCTATCTACCAAGACTTATTCAACACAAATCCCATGTGTCATTTATATTTTACTTCCAACTTATTACTAGTCAACTAAACTCATGTACAAATACACACAAAACACAAACACATATCCATCCCTCTATCTTCTCTCTGTCGAGACTCATACAACACCAACCTCATCCTCCATATTCATTTCATACAAGCTTACAAGAAAATCTTCAAACACCTTACCTATCTAAAAAATATCACTTACACATATACAAACACATCCCATTTGAATCCAAGAAAACATACCAAAAACATAAAATGATGAATGGTCACGTAGCTAGGGTTCGTTGAGCTAGAGATTTTCGTGGGTTCGAGCTAGGACGAAGTGGGTTGCGGATTTGGTTTATCTTTCGGGCTTATAGACAAATTAAGTTTTCGAGCTAGGGTTCTCTTTAGGGTTTCTTAGTTTTGGTTCGTGATTTCTTATTTCCATCGATTCACATAGCTTTGTAAGGCTCTAAACTTTCGTTTTATTTTCGTTCATAACATGTTACTTGTACTTGCACATCTAAAAAACCATTTCTTACAACTAATAATCAAGTTTTACATGAAATCATAAAACTTTGTTCAAAAATGGCTAAATGGGTACGTTGGAATCGTAAACAAAAATGTATTTTCGGATATGAATGTATCATATATGAGTAACACAAGGTATTTAAACGAAAAATTTGGGATCATTGGAGCTAAATATATGTTTTAAGTTTTTGTGAAAATATGTTGTTCAAATGAGTATACCGAGTCAAAACCACGTCCAATCGTGTCATTTTTCTGGTAGGATTCATAGTCGGTGTCATAACGGTTATCGTGAAACTTGAATTTTTGAAAACCGTCGAGTGACGAAGCCACACTTTAATTTACTAGTCTCGTTTGAAATTGTTCAAAAAAAATGAAGCTTGCGTCTTTTGCTGTTGTTCGTGCGTCAAACAGTAGACCAAAGGGAAGTATATATATTTTATATATAAAGCAAGAGTACACATTCCTTTTTGTTTGGTTTGACAGTGCGTCAGATTGGGGAGCAGGGGAACAAAAACCATGACCATGACCATGTCATAGTACTATTTATTAGTATATGTGTATTAAAGTTTAATTAGAAAATAAACCCCGCTTAATTGTTGAGATTTAATATGTAGTTAACCATGTAACTACGAGTACGCAACGGAATAGATCTAGTTTGAGGAATTATGATTAACACGTAATTAATAATAAACAATAAAGTAAACACAAAAACTAACCTCCGTCTAAAAACAATGAAACTAAAACGAGTGATAAAATATACCACCTCTACGGTTGCTCACACAAACACTACTAACGAGTACGTCCCGGTAATGCTATCCGAAACCCACGTATACCCAAACACCGAGTGTCGTAGCCCAAAACGGATCAAAAACTAAAACATCCTAGACTGTAGTTTTGTCCGATATCCTTCACTGTCCAATAAACCAGATCTCAGTGTTGTCCGATATCTGACAACATTGTGCGACTGGAAAACCCAGTTCTATCCGAGAACGATCAGTAGAGACCAAAAAGCTTCAATAAGCTGTTGCACCTTTAACAGCTTATTAAACTTCATTTAAGACTTTGTTTTAGCAAACTTAGAATTGATTCTAAGTTACTAAACCACCTTGGATTAAATATAATGCAAGTGTTTAGTTGTGAGATGTAATTCAAAATCTATAAACCTAATATTAGGTTTATTGATTTGAATGAAGAAGATGGGAAAATAGAGACAACTGCTTTGTTTTTATGTGATGTTAGTCGTGATTTATGAGCAGGGGTGAGGGGTTTATATACCCTTCAAACCCTAGTTGAGATAATGCTTAAAATTGAATTTTAAGCCTTATCCTAAACACCCCATAACTTATCACAACTCTTCCAATACTTATCATAAACCAATTTATCTATTATCTCAGCATTCAAACGAATCTAGACAGCCTTAGTTCCCTTCTATAACCTTCTATGGGCCAGCCATTAAGGTTTAAGACAGCAAGGAACTTGTCTACAACGTTTTATGTCCAAACGGGTCAAAATGGGTCATTTTGAAAGCTTCCAACATGGATCATAATACATACTCTTGTGTTCTAGTGTGTGTGCCCCTAATAGGCTCACACACCCCTAGCCACATTTGTGCATTCCAACGAGCATGAACTAACAGCTCCCACTTGGTCATTGGAGTAGACAACACAAATGTCAACGACGAAAACATCTAGCAACGCTCACACTCGTTATTTAACTAGAGGTGTCTGAGATATAGTTTCATTGAATATTCTCAGTAGCATGGTCATTTATGTCTTGCTTTTATCATCCTTTGTTATAGATACCGTTAAACCATGGATATGGATCCTTATTCATTCCATATAGTTTAACCATTTAGATTCTCGTTATTGAATTCAATTCAGATATACCAAATGTAACCAAGATTCATCTTGCATTACCATTTGGGTTCGGCCAAACAATAATCTGATTAATTCTAGAGAGGCGCCATGGTATCATTCTGCACATACTAAGTGGAGTAACAAATCCTTTATTGACTACAAGTGTTGTGGATGCTGCTTCACATCACTCCAAAAATAGCTTTTATAACTACCTTATTTAGGACAGCGTTTTGCATATAATTACGAAAGTAATATCCAAACATGCAGAACTTGTTTGCATCTCAAGTCTAAGGATGACTTAACAGACCATTTTCAACATCTTACTCATGACAAGGATCCAAAAGTAAATGTTTGAAGTTGGGGAATCCAGTATGCATCCTTATGAATACACATGAGTTTGGCTTAGAACAATTCTCATTCTCACAGAATATATCCAACACTCACATTTGCCTTATGTAAACAATATTCCCATATTGCTAACCGACAGTGGATATTTAGAATGATTAAATCATTCATGGATTAAACATGCAAATATAGAATAACAAATTTTATATGAATAAAATAAAAAATACCTCGTATCTTTATTTATCAGAAAATAAAATTGTCTTACAATTCCAAATTATCCAAATACTAATTAACATACAGATTTACATGAGACTACTAGCTGGTATCATACCAATACCCCGGGTCAATTTAGAATGCTTAGGGAATCCTAATGCCTTCGTAAATGGATCAGCTAGATTGTCATCTGTATGAACTTTTGCTATCTTAACATCACCAATCTCAATGGTTTCTCGAAGATAGTGAACTTTTGCGCGGAAATGTCTAGCACCCTTGGTGACTCCGCTTTCATTTTCTATAGTAATGGCTCCAGTATTGTCACAATACATATCAATTGGATCTTCAATTGTGGGCATAATACCAAGCCCAGAAATGAACTTACGAATCCAAGCAGCCTCTTTAGCTGCATCAAAAGCAGCTATATACTCAGCTTCTGTAGATGAAGTTGCAAAAATACTTTGCTTTGTGCTTTTCCAGTCAACAACACCTCCATTTAGAATGAAAACATATCCAGTCTGAGATTTTAGGTCATCAGCATCTGTCAGATATCCAGCATCAGTGTAGCAAGAAACCCTGAGCTCTCGTTTTTCGTCACCACCATAAACCATAAACATATCCTTAGTATTCCGTAAATACTTAAGAATATTTTTAACAATAGTCCAGTGAAGTTCACCAGTACTCTGTTGAAATCGGCTTGTTATGTTCTGAGCGAACGCAACATCAGGACGAGTACATCTCACAGCATACATAATTGATCCTACAGCTGAGGCCTAAGGAACATTCTGCATGCGCTGCTTTTCAGTTGGTGAAATAGCACATTGTGACTTACTCAATTTAGGGCTTTCATGCATTGGGATAGTTCCACGCTTGGAATTCTCCATATGAAATCTTTTCAAGATTTTCTCAATGTAAGCACTTTGACATAAACCAACTAACCGTCTAGATCTATCTCAGTAGATCTTGATTCCAAGAATATAGCAGCTTCTCCTAAATCATTCATAGCAAAACATTTTCCAAGGTAGGATTTTACCCCTTTCAACATTGGAATATTGTTCCCATGAGCAATATGTCATCAACATATAGAATTAGGAAAGTAACATTACTCCCACTGGCTTTATGATATACGCATGGCTCGTCTTGATTCTGAGTGAAACCAAATTTCTTAATCTCGTAACGCTTATTCCATTGCCTAGATGCTTGCTTAAGTCCTTAAATGGAACGCTTGAGCTTACATACTCGGTTAGGATATTTAGGATCGACAAAACCCTCAGGTTGCACCATATAGACTTCTTCGGAAAGATGTCCATTGAGGAAGGCGGTTTTGACATCCATTTGCTAAATCTCATAGTCATAGAACGCGGCTATGGCTATAAGAATCCTTATAGCTCTAATGTCTGCTACAGGAGAAAAGGTCTCTTCATAATAAACCCCGTAGGTTTGAGTGAAGCCCTTTGATACAAGACGAGCTTTAAAGGTGTGTACTTTGCCATCCATGTCCGTCTTTTTCTTGAATAGCCACTTGCTACCAACAGTTCTACCGTTAGGAGGAAGATCAACTAATACCCAGACATCATTATCTTTCATGGATAGCATCTCCACATTCATCGCATTAAGCCATTTTTCGAATTCAGGATCCAATAATGCAGCTTTATAGTTAGCGGGTTCTCCAAGATCCCCTAACTCATGCTCCTCAGCATCGACGTATAAACACATTCGATATGAGGCATGGCGTGTCCTAGAGGACTTACGAATGGGATTGATTTAACTTTGAGGTTCTTCAATTTCTTGATCATCCTCATCATGATCTAAGTCAGTGTCATCAGAAGGATTTGTATCTTCATCTTGAATAATTTCAAGATCTTCCATACTCCCACTTGCTTCTTGATCTAAGAGATTACTCTCAAAGAACTCAGCATTTCGAGCAACAATAACATTGTTCTCAGGTGGGTAGTAGAAGGAATATCCCATCGTTTCCTTTGGGTATCCTACAAAGATACACTTAATAGATTTGGGTTCCAGTTTGTCAGGTTTGGTCATCGTATCATGTTTAACCAAAGCTTCACAACCCCAGACTATCAAGTAAGACAACTTAGGGGCTTGCCCATGCCATACTTCGTACGGTGTTGGAACCATGTTGAGTATGCGTGCAGCAGACTCAAGGGCATAATCCAAAAAGGACTTTGGAAGAGTAGTTTGACTCATCATGGATCGAACCATGTCTAATAGTGTTCTATTCCTCCTCTCAGACACCCCATTATGTTGAGGTGTGTAGGGAGGAGTTCGATGGGCAATAATTCCATTCTCCTTAAGATAATTTAAAAACTCTTGACTCATATATTCACCTCCACGATCAGATCGTAGTGATTTTATGGTCTTACTGAGTTGATTTTCTACTTCCTTTTGAAACACTTTAAATTTCTCAAACACTTCATGTTTATGCTTTAACAGGTAAACATAACCATACCGACTAAAGTCGTCAATAAAAGTGACAAAGTATTTAGCTCCTTGCCTTGACATGATTCTAAATGGGCCACAAACATCAGTATGTATTAGTCCAAGTAGATCTTTAGCCCTTTCCACTTGATGTGAATAAGGTTTTCTTACCATCTTGCCAGACATAGAAGAGATACAAAACATAGAACTATCATTGGTTTTAGAACAACACATATCAATTTCATAAATGCCATCCCCTCAGGGAGTAGCAGTAAAATAAACAACGTTATTCCTAGAAACTGAAATTGCATTATTCGAATCAAAACAGTTTACAAAACCATTTTTAAACAAACTAGAAACTGAAATAATCCCTCTAGTGATAGAGGGAGCATAATGACAATTGTTCAAAACAATTACTAATCTACTAGGGAGACATAAATGATAATTTCCAATAGCTTCGACTCATGCACGTTGACCATTTCCCATGTACAGACTCAAAGCTCCTGGATTCAGCTTCTTACTTCCCCTTAGACCCTGAGTATTATTACAAATGTGAGTACCACAACCAGTGTCATATACCCACGAATTACTCGGAAGGGAATATAGTTCTATTATGAAAATACCTGAAGTGTTGGCTTCTTGATACAACCTCTTCTTTTTCTACAACTCGGCTAAGTGCTCGAGACAGTTCCATTTCCAATGACCTATCTGACCACATTTGTGACAGGGGTCATCCTTAGCAGGATTATCCTTTTTGGGTGGTGGAGGATTTCTGATCTTGGGAGCATAAGATGGTTTGTGCTCGGGAGCATAAGCCAGCTTATTCTTTCCATTACCATAATTTCCCATCGCAGCCTTAGGCGGTTTTCTACCTTGGTTTTTTTTGGACCTTGCCTGCACGCACATTATGAAGTGCAGGTGAAACAAACTTCTTGGGAAGTGACTGCTCATGTTGTTTAAGCATGGCATGCAGTTCATTCACCGAATTCACAGTCTTCCCCATGCCATGCATGTGGAATTTTTGAACAAAACTGTCATACTCCTTGGAAAGGCCTATCAAGATCAGGCTTATTCCATAGCTGACAGTAACGGGGTGACCAAGACGCTCCAAGTTCTCAATGTAGCCCTTCATCTTAAGAACATATGAGCCTACATTTTGACCTTCCTCAAGCTTGCACGCGTGAAATTCACACGTAGTTTGAAGAAGTTCCTGTTCTGCTTGCTGAGAAAACATGGTTTTCAGCTCCTGCTGTAGGATTGTAAATCTTGCTTATGTTTTTAGAGAGAGAAAGAGATAGAGAGATGGTGGATTACACACACACTTAGAGAGAGAAACCAATGTTTACTATGTGTAAAAATGAAACCACACCACCCTCTCCATCAAAGGAGAGGGTTTATATACCCAAGCCCATGAGATGGGCTTGGGTTTACATTAGGTCGCCGGCCCATACACTTCATGGGCTCGGTTTTGGGCTTTGTTTAATGAATGTAAATAACTAAACTACGAGCTATAACATGAACTATTGTTGGAGTGACCGATCCTTTCTAATACGTAAAACGTATTTCCAACAATCTCCCCCTAAGGGAGGTCACTCCAAACAAGGGCGTTACCCGAGTTACAATAATGAAATAAACCTAGCATACTATGCTTGTCTTGAGCTAGTAGTCTTCGTCTTTCTTTTTCTTTTTCTTTTCTGGTGAACATGTTGATGTGATCTTTGATATCAATCTTTGAGCATTAATCTCTTGCCTTACTCTCGTGCATCCATCACTTGTGATCTTCGCCTCTTCGTGACACCATGTCCCACATACTTATACCTTCGTAATTCTTGAAAGCTTCAGAGTTTGATACAGCTGAAGACTTAACTTTTAGGCTTTCTTGAATTAAATGAGATATTAAGTGCATAAAGTATAAGCATGCGGGGACGACTTCTTCTTGGATTCCGCAATGCCACCGTCTTCAAATGCCGCAACATAAGTAGACACGAACGAAATGGCTTTGAACATTTCATTCTAAATCGGTAGCATTTTACCTCCGGTCGGTGAAGACCGTTGGACGATATTAGATATCGTACCCGTGACGGATAGTTTCAATTAAGTAACTTCCTGACAGGATTTCGCGGGTAAACCCGTTCTCTTTATTCGACCGTCCAAAGCTGACTGCGAACATAAAGAGTGAATCATTTGGATAATAATATCCGCATGATTTGAAGCCGTCAATTCATGTTCTTGGAACAAGTGAAATTCAATTAAGAACCGCACCATCGTTGCTTTCCAGTTGTCACGAGCTTGATTCGTATAGAATCTTGCAAGTTACCTACCAAGTGCTGTTTGAGGTTAACACTAGAAGGATTTCCACTCATCACTGTGAACACTAAGGTATCAATCTGAGTGTTCTGGCAAGATCACTGAGATTTTGCGTAGAGGCCTGGAACGTGTTTAAATTCAGTTAAGAATTAAACAGTTGTTGCTTTCCAGTTATCACAAGTTTGATTCATAAGGAATTGCACAAGTCACCTACCATGAGCTTTTTGATATTCGCTCAAGAAGGATTTCCATCTTCATTGTAAATACTTTTATATTACTCGGATGTTCAGGCAAGATCATGAAGATTTTGCGTAGGACTCTTAAAATCTTTCTTACTTTTCACAGTGTGTGAGGAAGCAAGGAAATATGAAAGTGTGTCCTAGTGAGATATTTGATAATCTCAAATGGCTCTAGACTCGATCGTGCACTTTGGATTTCAGTGATCGGAGGCTGGAGAGGAGTGCCACCTTTTCAATACCAATTTACTTGAAGTGAATAAATCGATAGATAACGTGTTGTCTCCGTGTGAATAAAACAAATACCTTTTGAGAGATATCTGAGTTAGCTGGGATGGGTTGTGCATTGCATCACTGGGTCCATGATGTCTGTCTTCAATATCGAGAATCATTAAAATGATCTCAATAGCATATGTGTTGACCTGGTTTCTGCCTAAAGTTGTAAGGATGGCTTCTTTCTTTACACCCTTTATCTTTACAATTCTTTTTCATTCTTCAACCCCTTCAATGCTTACCAATACGTCATAACTAGCACCTTGTTGTGATTGTTCCAGTGTTAACTTAAGTACTTGGTCGGCATTCAGCTACGTTCACA
Source organism: Glebionis coronaria (assembly GCA_025667525.1). Taxonomy (NCBI): domain Eukaryota; kingdom Viridiplantae; phylum Streptophyta; class Magnoliopsida; order Asterales; family Asteraceae; genus Glebionis; species Glebionis coronaria. Next base: position 1,131,737 of record JANFOE010000054.1, on the reverse strand, counting down.
TTCTTTCTCCATCTTTCCTAAGGACTACTATTTCTAGCTATGGAATGTCCTTGGGAAGATTCCTCCGGTTCTGGAAGAATCATTGGACTTAACCTATCCTACTATCCTTATGTCACCACAATCTTCATCGTCGTGAAATAAAAGGGTTTTGGGTAAGTATATGTCACCATGAAATCCATTTTTAATATGCAAATCCATTTTGCTCCCCCTTAACATATGCCACGATATTCGAAAACATTTCGCACATGTCGGGATGAGACAGCACATTAAGTCAAACCATTTGTGATAATATCACATATTAAATCACATTTTCTCCCCCATATTAAAAATATTAACCCAATCGATGTTTTTAATATCAATTGATTTAATGAAGTTTTTAACAAAGGTTTTGGGAAGAAAAATGCAAGTCCGTTTTATCTTCATGATATTAACTGAGATATGATATCGATTTGTAGCATGATCACATATTCACCATATGAAAAAAGAATTGACAAGGTTGGACCTGATAGATGAGAACATCATATGATAAGATCAAATGGTTCTTGTCAGCATATGTTGGTCGCCTTGGCACGTCTGAAGTCATCTCTTGACACCACATGTACGATTGGTATTGTTGTCTTGACACCAATTTGTGAACTTGGCACATTCGGCATCGAAGATTCTGAAGGCTTGACAATTGCTCCCCCTCAATTGTTGACCCGTGTTCTATTGAAAGAGCTGTAGTCATCGGTTGAGTAGTCGCATCGTCGAGTATGTAGATACCAATTGTAGATAGCATGGTTGTAGAGATGATAGCTTCATAAAAACAAGACTTCTCTTGTTTTAACAAATAAATGCACTGAAACGTACATAGATTTGTGTTAGACCAAGTTATAAAGTAAACTTAATCCCTTACAAGGTTTTAAAGTAAACCTTGCCCGAGAAAATTAATTCCCGTTGTGAGCCAAAGCTTTCATGGGAAATACTTGGCTTTAATGTGAAAACCGGGTTGCAGTCTGAAATAACTACAAGCCATAAGGGCATGTTTTATGAAATATTTACAACTTTTGTACGAACTCTATTTATGGCGCCGTGTCGATATTAATCAACATTTCTAAGGCCGTAAATATTATCGTACCAAAAGACATGCCTTTAAAAAATAAAGTAAAAATATTTTTGGATTTTTCTAGATTTTTCAATTTTTATGGTTTTTATATGGTTTTATATTTTTGTATTTTGCTTTTATGGATTAAAATATAAACAACATATACAAATGATCACCAAGGATACGGAGAATAGTTTTACCAAGACTATTCTTTCGCTTCATCTGCTAGTTCCTTTAGAGTCTCAGGCGAGAAGGTTCTCATTCCTAGCTTGTCGGCCAAAAATTCAATTCGAGCGCGATCTAAAGCCTTCGTGAAAATATCCGCCAACTGATACTCAGATCGGACAAAGTAAAGCTCTATTACTCCATTTTCCACCTGCTCCTTGATGAAGTGGTAGCGAATGTCAATATGCTTCGACCGGGAGAATTGAACATTGTTGCAGCATAAGGCAATTGCACTTTTGTTGTCGCAGTACATCGGAATCTTGTTGAAACCTAGACCATAGTCGGTTAATTGCGATCTCATCCAAAGAATTTGAGCACAGCAACCGGACATAGCTATGTATTCTGCTTCCGTACTTGAAATTGCAGCGCTTTTCTGCCTTTTCGATGCCCAACTGATTAGTCGATCTCCTAGTAGTTGCAAAGTTCCACTCGTGCTACGCCTTGTATCTTAACAACCCGCGTGATCCGCATCTGCATATGCCATTAGTGCAATAGAAGAGTCCTTCGAATACCAAAGTCCCCGATTAATGGTTCCTTTAAGATATCGAAAGATCCTTTTAACAGTAGCTAAGTGTAACTCAGTAGGCCTAGTTTGATACCTGGCACACATACATATAGCAAACTGAAGATCAGGTCGAGTGGCTGTGATATACAGAAGAGTACCGATCATTCCACGATAAAGTGTCGGATCAACGGCAACTCCATGTGGATCTGCATCAAGCTTAGTTCGTTCCACCATTGGAGTATCCACGGGGTCGCAAGATTCCATCTTATACTTCTTAAGCGATTCAAGGGCATACTTGGATTGATTGATAAAGATGCCTCTGGGACTCTGAGATATCTGAAGACCTAAGAAGAATGATACCTTTCCTATCATTGACATTTTAAACTTTGAAGACATGAGTTTCCCAAATTCGTCGGATAAAGTTTGGGTCGAGGCTGCAAATATAATATCATCAACATATATTTGTACCATAATCATATCTTTACCTCGTTTCTGAATGAACAGCGTGGGATCCACCTTGCCTTTAGCGAAGCCTTGCGTAATGAGGAATTGTGACAAAAGATCATACCATGCGCGAGGAGCTTGCTTCAACCCATAAAGAGCCTTCTTAAGCTTGTACACATGATTAGGATAATTAGGGTTCACAAAACCATCCGGTTGTTGAACATAGACCTCTTCCTTGAGTTCACCATTAAGAAATGCCGTCTTCACATCCATCTGATAGACGATCATATTCATATGGGCTGCATAAGCGAGGAATAGTCGAATAGCTTCCAAACGGGCAACAGGTGCAAAGGATTCCATAAAGTCGATGCCCAATAATTGCTTGTATCCACGAGCTACTAGACGAGCTTTGTTCTTCAATATTCCGCCTAACTCATCGAGTTTCACCTTGTAAACCCATTTCAAAGTGAGTAACTGCACTTGATCCGGGCATGGGACAAGTTCCCATACTTCAAGACGTATAAATTCATTAAGTTCTTCTTGCATAGCTTATATCCAACATGATTGAGTAAAAGCTTGTTGCCATGTCTTAGGTTCAACTTCAGTGAGAAAAGCATCAAAGTGACAAAACACTGCACTTTCTTGTAACTGACTTCGTGTGGATACCGGACGATTAGGGTCACCAATAATAGAATCTATAGGATGATCCTTTGTCCACTTGCTGTCATGTTCACGAATCCGTGGATTGGAGTAAACTGTAGAAGGGGCTTCCTCTGAGGTGGACGACCCGGCTTGATTAGGGTCGGGAATAGGTACACCAAAGAATGGAAGTTCACGCATTTGAGCGAATTCCAAATCGTGATCATCATCATCCTCTTCATCATCAATAGGCATGACGTGGGTAGTTGTTACATGTGTTGGTTGAGAATTACTCGTTGGAGGTATATCTTGACCAATTGTAGGTGCAGATGTGTCTGATTGTGCAACGGTTGCTGGAACGATAACTTCGGTTACCGGAGCTATTACCTCAGGTTCTGGAGCAACAATAGTTGGAGGAGTAAAGAATTCATCAAAGAACGGTTGAAACAACGTATCCCATTCATTCCTAGTAGGTGGTGTAAATGATGATGAAGTAGGGTTGTTTGGGACAAGACCAGAACTAATGTTATTGGGTTCCATTTCATGAAGTGCGGGTTCAGAGCTGCTTTGCTCAGAAGCCATTGCTGTCAGCTCATCAAAATCAACATTCATAGTTTCGAGGATCTTGCGAGAGTTACGGTTGAAGATTCGGTATGCCTTCTTTGCGGGTGCATAACCAATGAAGATACCAATATCAGCCTTTGGTTGAATTTTCCCAAATTGTCACCATCTTTATTTGGATAGCAAAGAGAACCAAATACATGAAGATATGATAAATCTGGTACTTTCCCATGGAGAAGCTCATAAGGTGTTTTACCATGCCGTTTACGAATTAGTGACCGGTTTTGGGTGTACACTGCGGAAGATACTGCTTCTGCCCATAAAAACAATGGAGCCTTTGCGTATATTAACATCGTTCGAGCAGCTTCCATAAGTGTACGATTTCGCCTTTCAACGACACCGTTTTGTTGTGGAGTGCGTGCAACGGATGTTTCATGAGAGATGCCAACTTCTTCATAATAATTACGCAAGATTTGATTCACAAATTCGGTTCCATTATCTGTACGAATGCGTCGGACAGTAGTGTTGAGACGCACTTGAATCATCTTGAGAAATCCGATGATGAATTTAGGTGCCTCATTTTTTGCTTTAAGAAATTTCACCCATGTAAACCGAGAGTAATCATCGACAATGACGAGGATGTACTGTTTGCCACTAAGACTTTCAACACGCATTGGTCCACAAAGATCCATATGCAACAGATAAAGTTTCTCTTGGTTGGTGTCTTCCGTCTTGGGTTTGCATGATTTCTTAGTGCTTTTCCCCATTGTACACGCGGAACACAAATGATCCTTGTGAAATGATAGTTTAGGAAGACCACGAACAAGTTCGTTTTTCGCCAAGTGATTAATAGCGTCAAAGTTAAGATGAGATAACCGTCGATGCCATAACCATGACTTAGTCTTCGATGCTTTGGAGAGAAGACATACGGGAGAAGCGGCCATCATGTCTTGTAGAGACAAAGTATACAAATTATTCCCGCGGGTACCTTTCAATAAATCAACCCCTTCCAAATTACAAATGAAGCAGGTATGCTCTCGAAAAGCAACTTCTAGGTTTGCATCACAAAATTGTCCCACAGAAAATAAGTTGTGACCGAGACCTTCCACATAATACACTCTTGAAATAATAACATTCCCAATATGATATTCACCATAACCCATTATCTTTGCATATGATCATTCCCAAATCTAACCGTACCAAGAAACTTGCTGACGAAATTTCTGAGCTGAGAGCGATCTCTGGTCATATGCTTGGAGCAACAAGAGTCCAAATACCAGAGAACAATTTGGACCACCTGTTTTCAACAACAACAGTAGACAATGCATTGGAAACTATTGGTTCCGGAGTGTTAGCAGATACAGATATAGAATTATCAGAATTGCTAACATTTTTTAGACCCTTAGATTTCCTGCATTTTCTAATGATAGTTTTAGCACTAACAGGTTTTACTGTTCCAACTTCCTTAGGTTTTGGAGTATTCGTGGGCACTACAGTGGGAGTAGACCTATTTAAAGGGAACTTAGTTCCTACAGTAGTGTCGGTGTTCCTAGTTAAAGGACACACTTGTGTTTTGGTAGCCTTGGTACTCCTAGTTAAAGGGCACGCTTTCTTCGCTGTAGTGGGAGTGATCCTAGTTAAAGGGCACGTACTTCCTACTATAGTGAAAGTTCTACCAGTGGGGCGCCACATCCAACCAACTTGGGTTAACACTTTCCCAGTCGGTTTCCATTCTAATCCATTTTTCTGGGCGTACATCTCATTCACATGGTCAATAAGGCAAGAATCATGACGACTAGAAAACATACATTCATTGCAATTCCAACATTTCAAATTAGAATTCACAGTAGGCTTAGAACGCTGCACAACCGCAGAGCCTTTAGGTTTAGCTACATGATTCTTTTTATTCAAAACAGAAATAACATTCCTAGGATGGGCTTCTACTTTCTTCTTCACTTGACTACTAGATGGGGGCAAGATCATATCATTCTTCTTGTGTCTCTTAAGCTTAGATCTTTGAGTCTTAGTAGTGGTGCTTACTCCTGTAGAAGGCAACACGAGAATATTAGAAGCTGGTTTTGATTTCGCCTTATCTTTAGTGACCAAAGTTTGAGATGGTTTAGTCCTAGGGCCCTTATTAAGTGGTGTGACGGCTATAAGGTTCCTTTTGATTGCACTAGAGGACGATGCTGAGACAGTGGCTGCGTTATCCACAACATTCTTACCTTTTAGAGTACGAAGTGTTTCCTTTAACTCAACCAAGACCAGATTCTTATCACAAATTTGTTCCCTCAAATCAGATATTTCCATCGACTTTCGATTCAATTGTTCAATCAATGATTGATTTTGTGTAGTGGTATCAACACATGCGGGCTGTACTGAATTGAAGAGTCGTGTATTTTTCTGTTTTAAGTTATCAACTTTGGACAAAATCTTGGAAACTTGATTATCTAGATCAAGTCTAAAATTCTCAGCGGCCTCAAGTACGTTCACACAGTTAAGCTCCTTAGATTTCTCTATTTCTATCGGCAAAGATTGAGCAACCTTGTCACTTGGCTGACGCTGTTTTGATTGTAAATTCAATTGAAAATTATTTTCAAAGTTTGCATCATCGATATTAACACCTTCGAATGACGTTTCAAAGATTTCTTGAATAAATTGTTGCTTGCATTCAAGCGAAATACAATGTGTTTGAATCTCATCAAAACGTTTTGAAAGCAAAGAATATGAATCTCGAAGCTTTAAAAATTCAGCGTCAGATTCGTGACAAGTACTATCTACCACAGTATCCACAGATTCAACATTATGCACAATAGAATCATTATCAACACTTGTATTCACACAGACAGAAACTATATCATGAGACATCACTTGATTCAGAAGCAGATCATTATGTCGTGAAACCCGTTCTATTTCAAGTAAACTGTTTTCATAAGCATCTTCCATTTCATTGAAAACACGTCTAACTTCTTCTATTTCCAAAAACAAATCTTGATCAATATTACGAAGACAAGCTTTAACATTGTTTACAAACGGAACAATTTCATCTCGAAACGCAGCTCTAGTGTGCTCAAAGTTCCATTCACCTTCCGTTATGGCCGTGGCCGTCGTACGTTCCAAAATGACCTTGTCAAAATCGGCTAAGTGTTGGTGAACCGTATTTAAGTTAACGGACGCCTTACTTACCGGTGGAATTAACTTCGTTAAATCCTTTTTGACGAGTGTAGGAGACGTACTAGGAAGGTTTTCATTTGACAAACTTTGGGGCACAAGAACTGTTAATTATGCTAATTCCTTTTGTAAGCGAATGCGTGTCTTTTTCGAAAATTGATCTTTGTTATGTTGATCATAATCAATTGTATGGAATTTTGAAAGCATTTTAGAATGAGTTTCATCCCCAAGTGACTGTGTCTCCTCAGAACTACGAACAAACGGTGCTTCTTTCGATTTGCCAATTATGGTCATATCATAAAGGCCGGGAATATATTCCTGAGCTTGTTTTGCATAACCGGGATTAGGTGGTAAATCTTGAAGACGCTTAAGTTCGAATTCTTTAAATGATTTAGTTAAAAGATGAACCTTTTATGTGGAAGCGTATTGTTTTAAAAGCTGTTGTTCTTTGAATTTAAGAAGTTTGGTAGCATTAATTTCCGATTCAACCTTTTTAGACTCGAGAGTTTCGAAATCCATTTTAAGTTTCTGAAAATCATTGACAACCGACGCTTTTTCTTTTAATTCATTGGAAAGATTAGCTTTTAATGATTCTATTTCTTTCAAGTGTTCAATCTTTTCAAAACGAAATTGGTCAAATTCAGAATATGTTATTTTCACTTCATGAGGGACCATTTCAAAAGTTTTGACCTTTTCTTTATGCAACGCAAGCTCAGCAGTTAGGGTGGAATTCGTATCTACGGATTGTCTGAGGGCCATATGCATTTGATCAATTATATGTTTAGGCACCATGACCAAATCATGTTGAGCATAAGATGCCATACCCGTCGTAGCATTTGGTTGAGGTTCACTCAAATGTGTAGGTTTGGGTACCACATCATTTGAATTACTAGTTCCCGAATGCTGTTCGAGGTTGTCATTTTCATGCCCAACTTGATGTTGGTTATCATCAATATTATTAGATGTGGTTGGTACCTCATTGATGACATCAGAACCGTAGTGAGACAGATTAGCAACGAGAGCAGTTTGGGCAGAGTGAATGTCATCACAATGCGAATCGTATGCATCAAGATCATCCGCTTGATAAGCTGCATTAGAAGTGGAAACGACTGCAATGCCTTCAGTATCTGCTGCCCCTGGGTCTGCAAGAAATGCTAACTCCTCTGAATCCAAAATCTTCCCCTTAGACTGAGCATCAACCAAATACATCTTCTCACGAAACCATGCATCATCCCTTCTCCTTTTCGGCTGAGTGCATTCCCTAGCCATATGACCTTGTCCTCGGCAATTGTAGCAAGTCACAACCTTTTTAGGACCAATAGGACTCCCATTTCCACTAGCTTGAGAATTCACAGCTTGATTGTTCCCAGTCCTTGTAGGAGTTCCATATGAATTTTGCCTTCCCTGAATGGGTTGCACCGTCACTTGACCATCTTGAACAGTGGCTTGTTGTCGAGGATTTGATGAGGTGTGGAGCTGATTGTTTGTTGGTGGAAATCCTCTAGTTGCAACAAGTTTTGACAAATAGGCTGTGAGATGGTTTAGAACATCAGCTGGCGTACCATTTGGAGTAAAGACCGGTGTTTGGATTGGTGGAAGTTCATTAGAGTATAAAGCTTGTGCTGGTTGTGCTTCTATTGGAAAATATCCTTGGTGAGGAGTATAGCCCAATGGAGAAGTGTTGGCTTGTGATGGTGATGTTTGATATGGTGGTTGCTGTTGAAAAGATTGTTGATGAACACTTTGTTGATATTCTTGTTGTGGCATCATTGGTGGTTGATAAGATGGTTGTTGTGGTTGCTGATAGATGTGTGGGGTTGGCTGTTGCAAGTATGATGGTTGTTGATAAGTATAAAACATGTTTTGTTGAGAAGCATACATTGCAAGTGGATCATGAACTTGAGGTGTAGACAACCGAGCTTCGATCACATGGCATTCGTGTTGTTGAATAAAATCTTGAAGTTGATCCACATTGGTGTTATGCAAGTCCTTAGCCAATTTAACATCCGTCACGTATTTTTTTCATTCTGGAGGAAGAGTGTTCAAATACTTGGTGTTCAATTGAAAGGTAGGAATTGCCATGCCATATATATTTAGCTCATTCAACAATAGGGTAAATCTCAGATAGTAGTCATTGAGAGTCTCCCCTGGCACATAGGCAAACTTATCAAAAGTATCATAAAACTTACACTCTCGTTCTTGTTTAGTTAACGAGGTGCCTTGCATGAGAACACGAATTCTATCCCATAACTCTTTGGCAACTTTATGTTTGCTGACGAGTTTGTAGACATCTGGAGGAAGGGCTTGGAGAATGATGTTTGTAGCATACTTATCACATTTATCTTGAATCTTCATATCTCCAGTCAACTCACCTGTTGTGCGAGGACGAGTAGTCGTACCTTCCGTCACTGTACCATAATCTAATGGTCCATTGAGCACCGATGCCCAAATTAGATGTCCATTCTCCTTGTTCAACATATAAAGTTCCATTCGGGAAGCCCATTCCTCATACATAGTCTTCACCAACATTGGTGGACGATTATCCGTACCCGAAAGGATGGACTTATCCGTAAGAGATGTATACTCCATTTCAATAAGTGAAGATTTACAAAGTTGATCGGTCAATGAAAGAAAGTAAATGTGTTTGTTGTAGTGTGTTAAAACCGAGAAATAATGTTAAAATCCCCTAAATTATGTCCTCGATAAACCAAAAAAATCCAAGTCAAAATTACACACGATTTGTTAAAAATTTTCAAAAACACGTTTTTGAAAAAATGTTGGATCGTACTCAGATCGCAGGTGTGATTGTACTCCCTATGATCGCACTCAGATCGGACTCCAAGATCGTACCCAACGATCGTACCCTGATCGCACTCCCTTATCGCACTCAGATCGGACTCCCAGATCGTACCCAACGATCGTACCCTGATCGTAGTGATACTGATCGCACCCTGATCGTATTGAGACTGATCGTACCCTGATCGTAGTGATACTGATCGTACCCTGATCGTAACGAGACGGATCGTAGCGAACGTGATCTTACCCGGATCGTAGCGACCTGATCGTACTATGGATCGTGCTGATGGATCGTACTAAGCAATTGGTTCTTGATCGTGATGGTGGATCGTACCTATAGATCGTACTACTTGATCGCAATGGTGGATCGTAGCGAGGATCTAAGTTATAATCGCAACAATGGATCGTGACTAAGGATCGCAAGTAGAAACCCCCAGGGTTTATGCAAACACAAAGTCAGATCGTACTATGGATTCCAAGTTACCTTATTTCTCGGACAGTACACGAACACAAACTAATCAAGATTCTAAGCCAAAAAATGAATCAAACAACCAAAAATTTTGTGTTTTTAACCCAAATAACAATACCAAATCACTATAACAAGTAATAGGATGAAGTAAATCAAGATTAACCCATAAAAACACAAAAAAAAAATTGGTTCGTATGAAAATGGATCAAAAATGGCAAGAATCAAGAACACAAACACAAGAACTAAACAATCATCCCATGGCTCTTGATACCATTTGTAGGATTGTAAATCTTGCTTATGTTTTTAGAGAGAGAAAGAGATAGAGAGATGGTGGATTACACACACACTTAGAGAGAGAAACCAATGTTTACTATGTGTAAAAATGAAACCACACCACCCTCTCCATCAAAGGAGAGGGTTTATATACCCAAGCCCATGAGATGGGCTTGGGTTTACATTAGGCCGCCGGCCCATACACTTCATGGGCTCGGTTTTGGGCTTTGTTTAATGAATGTAAATAACTAAACTACGAGCTATAACATGAACTATTGTTGGAGTGACCGATCCTTTCTAATACGTAAAACGTATTTCCAACACCTGCAACATGTCATATGCTCCGAGATGGGTTAGATTTCGTTGGATCTCTAAGTCCATAGTCATGAGCATAAGGTCAGCAATGTCCTTTGACCCTTTGACCCAAGCAGCATGAGCTGCAAGAGCATCGGGAGGGACTTGGTGACCAGGATTTGCAACAGGTGCAACAGGAATTGGATGTTCCAAGTATTGTTCCTTGTCTTCAACTGATAGGATAATGCGGAACTGGCGGTACCAATCAATGAAGTTAGGCCCAGTGAGTTTGTGTTTCTCGAAGAAACTCCTGAGTACCGAATTGTTTCCGACATTGGTAGTCATCTACAATTAAAAAGTTCAAACAATTAGTATTTTTGATAATTACATTCTTAATATAATTAACTACCCAATTAATTACTAATTAAGACTAAGATCCATCTTGTACTCCCACTCATTACAAAAGGACTGTCCAATATGTAAACAAGTGGAGCAAGAGGTAAGCGACGAGCGTTAATTGCATAACATGCAACTCTTAGACTTTATGAGACCGTTCAAGACGCTAGTAAAACGGTTGTAATGTCATGAGCATGTTTCGTCTCATCTTATGCCTCGGATCCAGGGTCTGACCGTGCATACTCGAGTTAAGTTAACCAAGCAAGAACGTGCAAATATCACGCAGGGTTTGACCGTCGTGAAAAAATTGCCATGGGTTTGACAAGGCCCTTAGGACTATCAAGAAAATCCAAATCAAAAGCACGTGTTCTTAGTTGGCTGGCATACACATAAATTTCACATAGGGTATAGCACATAAATGTGGTAAAACATGCGTACAAAGAAGCATGTAAACAACTTTGTAGCACGATTTTTAAAAACTTTTAGTAATGACAATGTAGTGATCTACGATGGTTCACGGTAGCTCCAATCGAACTCGCAAGCAAGCGCAGGACCAGACCAGCGCAGGGCAATAGTCGGATATCCTTTAGGTTTGACTGTGCGCACCGGCTTATACTCGCCTTATAGTTTGTTCTAAAGGGTGACCCGTACATCCACTGAGTCCATAGCGTCTAATTTTTATTTTCATGAAAGCGTGTTTCAATAGTGTTTAGGTCCTTTTATTTTATAAAACACTTTTCCACGTAACACATAACCGGTCACAATGAGCATGTATTTAGGCGTGTAAAATATTGACTAATTTTAATGTCATGTTTCTCTATAAGTATTTATCCATATTGCATGTATTTAGGTGTTTTGAAAAACATGTAACAATAATGCAATTAGGAAAACAAATACAATAAACATAAGACATTAAATAAACACATAAATCCGAGACCCCGAAGAGTCTTCCCCAAACGAAGAACCATAAGACTCTCATTAGGTTTTCATCTAGTACCTAAATCGCCCTATGCATCACATTACGTGATTGTAGCGAGTCTTATAGCCGGATAACACATAAAATAATCATGGCAAAACAATTAACTATTAATGTTTTTTATGTATTCTAATTAACCATTTAATTTTAATTATATGTTTCTAATTAATAATTAATTTTAATAATTACCATCTTGTTATTTTGTATAATTAACGACAAGTACATAATTTAATTGTCAAATAAAAATAAAACAAATAACTAAATTAGGTTTCATGCATGCGGTTTCGCGTGTTTATTTAAACCGTGTAACCCATAACCACCAAACGAGCATGACTCGTGATGCCACTGTTGTTATTTAATATCTAGTTAACCATGTAACTACGAGTACGTAGCGGAATGGATCTAGTTTGAGGAATTATGATTAACACGTAATTAATAATAAACAACAAAGTAAACGCGAAAACTAACCTTCGTCCAAAAGCAATGAAACTAAAACGAGTGATAAAATATACCACCTCTACGGTTGCTTACACAAACACTACTAACGAGTACGTCCCGGTAATGCTAGCCGAAACCCACGTATCCCAAACACCAAGTGTCGTAGCCCAAAAACGGATCAAAAGCTAAAACAGCCTAAACTGTAGTTTTGTCCGATATCCTTCACTGTCCAATAAACCAGATCTCTGTGTTGTCCGATATCTGACAACACTGTGCGACTGGAAAACCCAGTTCTATCCGAGAACGATCAGTAGAGACCAAAAAGCTTCAATAAGTTGTTGCACCTTTAACAGCTTATAAAACTTCGTTTAAGACTTTGTTTTAGCAAACTTAGAATTGATTCTAAGTTACTAAACCACCTTGGATTGAATATAATGCAAGTGTATAGTTGTGAGATGTAATTCAAAATCTATAAACCCTAATATTAGGTTTATTGATTTGAATGAAGAAGATGGAAAAACAGAGACTATTGCTATGTTTTTATGTGATGTTAGTCGTGATTTATGAGCAGGGGTGAGGGGTTTATATACCCTTCAAACCCAAGTTGAGATAATGCTTAAAATGAATTTTAAGCCTTATCCCAAACACCCCATAACTTATCACAACTCTTCCAATACTTATCATAAACCTCTTTATCTATTATCTCAGCATTCAAACGAATCTAGACAGCCTTAGTTCCCTTCTAGAACCTTCTATGGGCCAGCCATTAAGGTTTAAGACAGCAAGGAACTTGTCTACAACGTTTTATGTCCAAACGGGTCAAAATGGGTCGTTTTGAAAGCTTCAAATGTGGATCATAATACATACTCTTGTGTTCTAGTGTGTGTGCCCCCAGTAGGCTCACACACCCCTAGCCACATTTGTGCATTCCAACGAGCATGAACTAACATTAATTAGTAGACTTATCAAAATTGAACCCTTAATTAATTTATACTTAAAATTTAAAATTTAATAAATATTAAGTATTTATTAATATAAATTAACCCGGACTAACTTGGTGTCACGGTACGCGCGGGTAGTGTGGGAGTAGGCATTTTTCGTGTAAGTCGTATATGTCGAGTCCCATTAACTCTAACCGAACTAAAAGACCCAACTAAAGTGGGTCCCGGGCAAGGGTCTCATAATATATTTATGGACGACCCAGAAGGGACGATCACTTTATATAATTATTTTTGACCTTCATATTAATAATTAATTGACGATAAAAATAATAAGACAAAGATGACTGATATATAATTATTGGACAAAAATTAGGATTAGGACCGTATTATTATTTGGACTGTATTGGACTGAGACTTGGACTATTATTGAACATAGATAGAGACGAACTACCGATTGACCCAAACTAAAAATATACTTAATTGTCGCGTCTATTTTTTTAGGAGTCTGTCTTTGTGTCGTTTTAAGTTAGTTATTTTTGTGTGCGCTTATTATTTATAAACTTTGACATTTTAATATATAGTTTAACTTTTTAAATAAAAATTAAATATTTTGATTTATTAATTAATTGGTGCAAGTACAATGTAACGAAGGAATAATTATTTATTTGCATTATTTTTAGCTTAGTTAGTCATTACTTTTGCTAGGCTGTGGTTTGGGTTGACGTTGTTGTGAGCATTTTTCCGTGCCTTTTTTTTAGAACGACAAATGTTAGTGGTTAGTGGGTCGAGTCGTGTAATAACATCCAAGCGGAAGAATGTCCTCTTCGAACCCTCACCTAGTTATGTTAGACTCCTTATCCGCTTCGCCTGAAAGGCCCTTAGCAGGTCTTGAACCCAAGACCTCCAGGTGAGTGCCTTGATTTAACGTATGAACACAAGTGCATTAACTGATTTATATACTGGTCTAAGTCCCACTTAAAACCCAGTTGCTTTGTCCCGTGAATCATGAACCGTTAATTACTTTGTGTAAGCGTGAATGTTATGGATAGATCTACCGGGGTTGACGCCCATGTCCGTCTTGGTCCAACAGGGGACAAGCGGGCACATTTTCATTTGAGTCTGAGATAGAATGTCGTGGGTTTAGGCATCCAGTTGGGATACATTATATGATTATACTACCGATGTGGTTAACGCTTCGGTGTCATGAACTTAGACTATAATAAATGCTTTTATGATGATTTTATATTTGTTATATTGTCATCATGTGTGGGAAAATCTTGTGGTTTATTAAACACTTCAAATTAACTAAACCTATGAACTCACCAGCTTTTTGTTGACACTTTAGCAATGTTTTTCTCAGGTATTAAGAATGAAGATGTTATGTGAGGTCTCATGCCTTGCCGTCATTTCCGTTAAAAATAAAGATCATTTGTACCATTTGAAAACTATGTTTCTGTATCTGTGACAAGTTTTTATGCTTCCGCACTATGTTTAAACTCCTTATTTTATCAAATGCAAGTGATCAATTTTCCGAACGTCTCATTTAGAGGTCGTTCTTTGTTACTGTATGTATGATAATCATGACGTCACCACCCCTTGTTGTCATTATACTCTGATATTTATTTTGGGGTATGACATTTAATACAAGAGCTTATCTTAGTAGCATTATCATCAAACTCATAGTTTTTACTTGGACTTTTTTCTAAACAACAATACTATTATCATCAAAATCACATGATATGATTAATTCACCAGCCAAATAAAGGTCTTCACAATCACAAGCAAATAAGACACATACAACTATCTCAATAGTACAAAATGATGAAGATTATTATCTACAAATAATGATGAGCCAATAAACTACCACTTTGATCAAAGGACATAATAAATAACTGATGTTATACTACTGATTTTAGAATCGTTTCACTTGTGTTGTTTTACTACACTTATGTATTATACATCATATTTAAATGACTAGACAATAGCTAAACTTAAATCCAAAATTATAAATAGATTAATAATTCGAAAATAATTATGCAAACATATACATAGATGTACATGCATATGAGCATTAAGAAGTTGGTAAGAGAACAAGCATACTCCATAAAAGCCCTTCTCCAAAGACAAGAAAAACAATAAAACTGGGATGAGCATTTGGACCCGAATCCCGAAATCGAACTAGAATCGTACCGGAACCGTATCGATTCTCGGTACCCGAATCCCGTTCGGTACGGTACCGGTACCACGAAATAAGGTGAAAAAAATTCGGTACCACTAATTCGGTACGGGACGGGTACCAAATCGGGAAAATCCGATTTCCCGGTAACGGTACCGATACCAGTACCGATATCTGAATCCCGTTCGGTACGGTACCGGTACCATTAATTTATGCTCGGGAAAATTCAATACCGATTCGGTACGATACCGGTACCGTGCTCATCCCTAAAAACAACCCTCTCATGAATAACACGACAAACTAACTCAATACCAGAACAACTTCCTTCTCATGAATGCAATAACAAACAAATTATTTCCACAATTCATCTAAAAGATCTTAATCTCGACTAACAAGGTAAACCCACACTTAGTTCTCAAAGAACCCACCAACAGGATACGGTTAAATCATCATAAATGCTTATGCAGCAGACTTGTAGTCACACACTTAACATAAAGCAAATGAAGCATAGATAATACTTTTAGCTAACTCGTTAAATCATCAAAAATTGCTAACTACACCAAACAAAAGGAAAATGCACTAAGTAATAATGTTGTATACCTTTGGTTTCTTTAATTTGCAGTGAGTGGCTTCATCAGAAACAACATACCGTTCTGTTTTATCAACTAAATGAAAAGGGTCTTTTAAATAAGTGCCCTTTGCTTTTATCCTCCTCACCAGAGTATCCATATCTTGTTCATGCTCTTTGATAGTGTCACTTGTACCCATAGCAAAAATCTTTTGTGGTGTTGCAAAACCTTCATCTAAAGAGGGAGGATTTTGTTCATTTGCATTCGGTTCAAGTTGTTCTTCTTCCTCTTCTTCTCCCTCTGCACCACCACTCTTGAGTTCTTACATTCTTTTGGGAAGTTGAATAACTTCATCTTCGCCATCACTAAGGTAATCGAATGACTTAAGGGACTCTTCGGAATTACAACCATCGTACCTATAAAATTCCATTTCTTGGTCTGTTTCAGAGTCACACTCAGTTTCGGTATTATTGCCATAAAAAGGATCATCATTCTCCCCAATTATAATACCATTTCCTTTAGGCCTTGAATTAACTTTCTTCCTTTTTAACCTGCACTCGTCAGGATTGAATATACCTTTGTCCTTATCTAGTTTTATTTGTGAAGCAACCACTCGTTCATCAATTGCTCTTTGAACCTCGTCTTCATTATCATCAGGCAAGTCCATTTCACCTGGAAAAAGAAAAAAATGAATTAGAAAACCCCTACTTTTAAAATAGAGAAATTGAATATTATTTTTACTATCTTATAAAGGATGTATCTTTATGGTTGAAATGTTGAAAATATATAATGATTGAAAATGTGGTCCCTACACACAAAATTTATATATCTTATAAAACATTTATCCCAATTGTTGAAAAGTTAAATTTTTTCAACATTTCAACTAAACAAGAAAAATATTACAACTTCAATGTAAATCTTAAAGCTTTCACCATACGACTCATTCTAAAAATTAAAAGAGGTCCAGTTAAAGGCGGATTCATGAATCGATCTACATGTTAAGAACTCATGGAATGTTATGAACGTTTCCATTTTTATTTTAAAAAATTCACTTTGGATTTCAAGAAACATTTACTACAAAATGAGTCATTACGTCAATTATCCGCCGCTAGACATTTCGCCGCTATGCGCGGGTATTCGTCTAGTATTGACTAATGGGGTAATTAAACATATAAATGAAGCAAATTATACCTTTTAGCTAGCCTAATTATGAAAAACACCAATCAATTGATAACTTCAAAAATTAGGTTTCTATCGGGGGTAGTAAATATTAAACCTTCATATGACTTTCTACTTCCGCCATTACCTCCACGCTCTTATATCAGTCCTAATCACACAACTGCTACCCAACCGAACCAACAAACTAATCCAACCCCATCACCGCCTCCTACACCACCAGCGCACCAAACTAACAATAGTTCATCACTCACTGTTTCACCAATGGCCCAAGAACAAAATACGTCAACAACCTCGACCAACCACGCCGATTCTACCCCACCACCACGTGTTTCACCCATGGCCCAACAACAAAATACCTCCACCTATAACCCATTCGTTGTCCATTCTTCAGCCCAACCATCAGTTGACCCTGTCGATAATGTTCATCCAATGGTCACACGTGCAAAGTCTGGCATTTCAAAACCTCTCACACGCATGTCTCTAAATATTACCACTACTTCACCACTTCCTCGCTCTCATGTCCATGCTCTTCGGGACCCTAACTGGAAAGAAGCTATGTTAGATGAATATAATGCTTTAATTACTAACAGAATGTGGGTTCTTGTGCCTCGTCCAGCTAACGCTAATGTTGTTCGTTCTATGTGGCTTTTCAAACATAAGTTTCATGCAGATGGCTCATTAAGCAGGTATAAGCTCGTCTTGTTGCTAACGGACGAAGTCAACAGCAGGGTATTGATTGTGATGAGACATTTAGTCCTGTAGTTAAACCGGCTACCATTCGTACAGTTTTGAGTCTCGCAGTTTCTCGTCAGTGGCCTATTCATCAGCTTGATGTGAAGAATGCCTTTCTACATGGTCATTTATCTGAGACTGTTTATATGCACCAGCCTCCAGGGTTTGTTGATTCTTCCAGACCTGATTTTGTTTGTCACCTGCAGAAATCATTATATGGCCTTAAGCAGGCTCCTCGAGCTTGGTTCCATCGTTTTGTTAGCTTTGCTACTCGGGTTGGTTTTCAACACAATAAAACCGATGCATCTTTATTTGTTTATCATGTTGGATCAGACATTGCTTATCTGTTATTATATGTGGATGATATTATACTTACTGCATCTTCTACATCATTGCTACAACGTATTATTGGCTCTCTTCATGGCGAGTTTGCGATGACAGATCTGGGTTCTCTTAATTATTTTCTTGGTATTTCTGCTCAAAAGACTGCATCTGGTTTATTTTTATCACAATCCAAATTTGTTGAAGAGATTCTTGAGAGAGCTCATATGCAGAATTGTAATCCTTGTAGGACTCCAGTCGATACTGAATCCAAGCTCGGTCCTGATGGTGATCCGGTTTCCGATTCCACCTTGTATCGTAGCTTGGCGGGTGCTCTTCAGTACCTTACTTTTACGCGATCAGATATTTCTTATGTTGTTCAACAAATTTGTCTCTATATGCATGATCCCCGTGAGCCTCATCTTGCTGCTTTGAAGAGGATTCTTCGATATGTACGTGGTACTCTTGATCATGGTCTTCAGTTGCATGTTTCTAGTATCACTCAGCTCACAGCATACACTGATGCTGATTGGGCAAGTTGCCCAGTCACTCGTCGCTCCACTTCTGGGTATTGTGTTTTTCTTTGGGATAATCTACTTTCATGGTCTGTTAAACGAAAGGTTACTGTATCTCATTCTAGTGCAGAAGCGGAATATCGAGGTGTTGCTAATGTTGTCGCTGAAACTGCCTGGATTCGTAATCTTTTGCTGAAATTACATGCTCCATTGCATACTGCTACACTTGTTTATTGTGACAATGTTAGTGCCGTTTACCTTTCTACTAATCCGGTACAACATCAGCGTACTAAACATATCGAGAGAGATATACATTTTGTTCGTGATTATGTGGCTTCTGGGCAAGTGCGTGTTTTACATGTTCCGTCTCGGTTTCAATATGCGGATATCTTCACCAAAGGTCTTCCGAGTGCTTTATTTCTTGAGTTTCGTTCCAATTTGAACGTGCGAAGACCTCCCGCTCAAACTGCGGGGGAGTATTATTGGATAAATAAGGCCCGAGCCCGGTTTGTGGGCTTAGGGTCCGCTAGGGTTTATCTCTTGTAATATCTATATATTGGGATTAATAATACAAAGCATCTTATGGGATTTTACCAATTCTATCAGTAAATGGGTGAAAATGATAACACATAACTTCATAAAAGTGGTGTGGCTAAGATTGAGATTTTGTACTAATAAATCCAATAAGCTATAACAAAGTAGGATGAGGGGTTTTGTAAAAACGTATGGAGGAAGATGAAGTGTGTTTCATATGCCATATGTATATTCACATTGGATATTAATATAAATATTATATCAAAAATATGGGTAACTGGTTGGGCAGGTAAAAAGATACACTCTGAGTACAATTTTACAAAGTTTAATGGTAAGAGTTGCAATTTTTTTGTTTGATACATATAAAAAGATATTTACAAGTATGATGCATTTTGCTGCCATTAGCCTTATGAAGAATGATCATTGAATGAACAATTCAATAAGAGAGCTCGGATAGCAATAGTGTTTCGATCCGTGCTTCTTAGAATAAGTTCGCCCCTGCTTCCATGCGTATATTTTCTTATCAGTCTCCCAACCTTGTGACCGATCTCGGATATAAAACCCATCGGACCTAATCAACCACCACCAAATCATCTTCTAACCTTATATCTCCAAATGAAACAAAACACCCATTACTCATCATGATTTAAATAACCCACAAACAGAAGTAATTCTTGTTCTTTCATTTAAGAATCAAAGAACCAATAATGCAAAAGTTTTCTTCATTTTTGCATATGAAAAAGTGTACTTCGTGGTAATATAGCAAGTGCTAGGACATATTCAGATATGCTTAACGACTCTGACTCAGTCAGACAGACAATATCTATCTTGGTACCTCTGACTTTGAGTGAAAAAACAAACAACCAAAAAGTCTAACACTGGTCAGACTCGGACACGGTTTAGACGCTTTTCTGAAAAACAAACACACCCTTAGGTTTTTAAATTTTGAATAAGTAATTCAATGTCGCATTAGAAATTTGGTCATTGAAAGACCAAACCGTGATAAAAAAAAAACTGAAAAACTAAACCGAAAACTAATCAAAAATAAAAAAACGTCGTAACAGTTTAACAAAAAAACAAAAACCAAATATTTCTTATTTGGTTTCGTTTTTAGCCAAAAACCGAGTTAAATCAAACGATGTTGGCCCCTGTCTAAAAGGAAGTAACAATGGTCGTACATATATTACCATTACAAAAACCTATTACATTTATAATTTTAGTATACAAAGGATTACAAAAGAGCAAAATCTTAGGTTTGCAGTTTTGTACCCTAAACCTCTTTTGCCCGGGGATATATGGAGAATGGTTACTGAATGAGCAATTCAAGAAGAGAGCTCGGATAACAATAGTGATTCGATCCGAGCTTTCTTGGAATAAGTTCGCCCCTGCTTCCATTCGTATATTTTCTTATCAGTCTCCTCACCTTGTGACCGATCTCGGATGTAAAACCCGTCAGACCTAATCAACCAAGTACAAGCCCAATAATCTTTGTTCCGGTCCTTCTCACGACACGTATGCTTGATCTTATCATTGAACACGTCGAAAACTTGTTCTTGATCACCCTTATAAACATGGCAAAAGTAATTAGTACTAGGAGAAATAATGTTCTCACAAAATTTCCAATCGACGGATTGGCCGAATCCAATTGATTTCATACCAATATCATCGTCCTTTGCTTTACAATGAACTTGAATCAACTCTGTGCTATTGATATCATCGATAACATTGATGATCCAACCATCCGACCGACAACCCCTTGCAGCAGCTGCGACGACGACGATGCAAAGTAATGTTGTGAAAAGGATTAATATCTTCATAGCGATCCTTTTTATTGAAAGTTTTGGTCAATAAAACTGATAAATTTGTAGAATATATAAGAGGTTTCAACCTTAATGTATGAAGATGATCAATGGTAATTAAGGATTCAAAAAGTGGACCATTAATCATTTTTTCTTTTATATGCATGCATGCATGGATGGTCACTAATATAAGTATAAAAATATATTAATCTTCCAAAAATATAGGACAGATTCTCCTAATACAACATTATACAGTACTATATTTTTCTAGCAAATAATTTTGCTTACTATATTAGCATATTTAACATTTTAAGTTAAGATTTTTCTTAATTATACTTTATTATGCTAATGCTAAAACATTTTGAATGGGTGTGCAAACAACCCTAACTCACTTTAACCAGCAAATAGGATTTTTTAAAAAATCAGATCGGGTTTTAAGCCAGTTTGGTTTGAGTCAACGGGTCAAAAACCGGTTTGACTTAAAACCGGATCGGTTTGAAACCAGATTTTTTAGATTTTATCCGGTTTGTAACCAGATCAGATGGGTTTTAACTTGATTTTAACATGTTTATAATTGGATGATCGGTTGGTTTTTCATCGGTTTTTTAACCGGTCCTGACTATTTTATTAAACCGATTACGAACCATCGAATCAGTTTAAGAAAAACCAGTTTAAAGAACTAATTTTGATTTTTTCTCTCAATTAGAACATAAACCGGTTTTTTTCACATTAAAATCTTATGAATTAGTCTGTCAAAAAATCGAAAGTTTACTATTTTATTTTAGCTCATTTGGTGACAATATTTTGGCCCAAACCAATCCAATTTTTATTGGGCTTTATTTAGACTATATTTATTGGTAATTTTGTTGCAACCGGTCGTGGGAAAAAAGTAATATAATATTTCAAATAGAAGAAAAGAAAGAGGCAAGTAATCGTTTGATGACTCTCAGATCGCAACCGGTTGTGAAAAAAATTAATATTATATTTCAAACTCTCAATATTCTTTATCATACTTGTAATATTATATTAGTTGTGATTTTGTCTCATTACCCAACAACCGATTGGGTAAGATCATGGATAAACAAAGTCTTAAGCCATCTCCAATGCATTATATGTTTATGGGTTCAATACATTGTCACATCATATACACATCATCATTTTGCTTTTAATATCAAACCACCCACAATACATTGAACCATAGACAATATACTCAGTTTTGGAGTGCAGTGATATTTAGCAAATGTGTTCACACACAAAGGATTCCAAGAAACAATAAACTATCAATATAGTACATATGTGTAAGGTTTAATGGGTGTATGTTAAGAGAAGTGTGGCTATTCAATACACTCATGATGTGTCAACCCACAATGCATTAAATGCTTAACAATCTTTCTAGAGTAAATTACACCGTTCGTCCATGTGGTTTACGTTGACCGAAAAGGATCGTCCCTTGACCAAAAAAGATGCATAGGTTGTCCCTAAGTGGGAAACGTTATATACCATTCGTCCCTCCCTATATTTAACCCCATTAACCTCCAAACGATTAGGGGTATTCTTGTCTTTTCTTTGCCACTTCATTTCCCGCCCAAAAAAAAGCAATCCCGCCTTTTATCCTATTATAAATACCCCATCTACCTTTCTTTGTCACCTAACCTTATTTAACTATTTCCTTCTCTCTATCACAAAAATGGTTAGATAAAAACAATAAGTTCCCCAAAGTACAACAAAGCCTTCCTTCCGATGCCAAAGAATTCACAACCAACTCAATAGACTTCACCTCTTCACAAAACTCTGGATGCATAACCAATGAAGAAAAATGTTCATCAATCACCAACCCAAAACACTTGGTAACTGTCTCAAGTGATGGAACTGACTCAATAGCTTTCACCCCATACAAACTCAAACTCTTAGAACTCACACACGCTTGCGGAAACTTTTGATACTTGACCAACCACTTCTTCAAATACCTCACAAACCCCATAATCTCCACACTATCTAACTTTCCAATACACGCCTGTTCATTCGAAGACGATACCAAATAATGCAAACAAATATCCCTACTCGTAAACTCATCATACCCCACACGAAAGAAAAAACCTCAAAACCGCAAGCACGTCATAAACCTCAAGCCCACTAACATACTTAACACACAAACAAACCAACTCACCCTTTCTTTTCTCAACTAAACCCTTCGAAGACGACCCCTTAACCAATCCACCAACAATCAAACACTATAAAACCTCCCATATCTCAAACACCAAACACGCCTCAATCACTAAACTTATCACACTCTCACCCATCAAACACCAAGCAGCCCCATTTTCCAAATCCTTCGCATCTTTCGACACCGAAAAACCGATCTGCTCCATACCCTTTTCGAGAAAATCATTAAAAATAGTAAAAAACTTGTCTTCAATAAAAGACTTGGTGTTTTTCAGCTTGGTTTTGTGTGTCTTGAAGAAATTTTGGGTCAAGTCTATGATTTAGGTATCTGAGTTTGGCAGTGACCATCCTTGAAGAGGTGTGAGGAAAGATTGGGAGTGTTTGGATATGGGTTTTAAGTTGGGGAAAATGGGGTCTGGGTTTATGACTATAGGGTATTGTGAATCGGATGGTGTGTGGTCTGATGATGCTTTGGTTATGATTTCAAGCATAGACATGGTGGTGAAGATGGATATCCAAGACATAGATATCCAAAGATCAATGTGGAACTTACTGGAATTGAGCATTCACATTCCATCCCAATAAAAAAAGTAACATATCAAAACATAATGACCTTCTATTGAAACAATTGTAGCCTGCCTGGACACGACATATTGAACCAGATTGATGAGGGTTTTATTTGGGATTGATTAAGATTGATTTGGGATTGAATATGAATAGTCAGAGAGAGATGAAAAAAATACGGGGTGTGTGTTTTGACTAGGAGTAAATGAGAGTTTAAATGGTATGTGTGCAGTGGGAAAGAAAAGACAACAATACCCCTAATCGTTTGGAAGTTAATGGGGTTAAATAAAGGGAGGGACGAATGATATATAACGTTTCCCACTTAGGGACAACCGATGCATCTTTTTTGGTCAAGGGACGATCCTTGTCGGTCAACGTAAACCACAGGGACGAACGGTGTAATTTACTCATCTTTCTATTATACTCTCTATAGTGGATGCCCTTATAGCATACACACCGCATATACTACTATACAAAAGTAAATGAAACCTTCAACTATACAATTATTACAATTCAGTCCTTGTAGATGTTCATTTCAAGATGTTCATTTCAAGCTTCTCATGAGCTCTTCATCTGTGAGCTTATTCTCACATACAACAGTCATTTACAGCCGATATGTTGTTCTAAGACGATGGACAGTCGTGAGCTGTCGAGCTTGTCAAAACATATTGAAGAAGAAACCAACTTTGACAATGAACTTGCTACAAAAGAGGTAGACTTAATTATCCGCTCATAATTCTATTAGTGTTCGATATATATAAAGTTAATAAGTACTATAATCCCAGAATACACAATCAACCGATATACTAGTGTTTTGACGTTTTCAAGTAACATACTGAAAGCAGAACTACCATACGCAGTACGCTAGTATAAGCTTTTACAAGACAATACAAAAATTAAGGCACGTCAAGACAGGGACCGGTGCCATCTTTCTTATAAGCATCGGGAACACTAGAGTAGCAGTAGAGACAGTTTGACATTTCCCAACCCCAATCAGGCCTCCTACAAACGGACATTTGGGGCCAACGGTTGATTCTTACGTAATGCTCCCTCATCTTTCCGTCCGCCAAGAAACTTGTAACTATGGAGTAACAACATTCATGGCCACCCCACAGCTTGTCACCAGGATCAGCCGTTTGGGTCCCATCTGGATGAAAGTAGCGGCGCATTGATGGCTCCGTCCCTAGCCAAAATGGGTCCAAGTTACGCCAGTATACTGGAGCTTCCTGTTGGTAATAATGGAAGAATACGCCTTATTAGATGTAAAACATAATCCAAATTGACCCATTCTAATACACGATATTGAGACCAGCACGATAAGTTACAAAGTACGTGCCTTTTTGAAGTGAAACTCCCAAGCATGATCCCAAAGATCTTCCTTCATGATCCTGTTCTGATAAAGAACTTCAGTCAAGAGAGAACAGCCATTTAAGATCATACAATTCTATTCAAAAATGAAATAACAACGGCCGTGGGGAAGCAATTTACCCGTTTGCCATCTTTAACGCATAATGAGAAAGCAGACAGCTTTGACAACCCCTCAAATTGCGGAAGACGTGGTAGATGAGCTTTTCCAGCCCATAGCTCTTCACACTATCAGAAACAAAAGGCACATAAAAGTTAGGCTTATAATTTTTCTTTACGAAGTACAAGTTATGCATTCAAACATTTAATTTTAGAGCATATATGCTACGTTACTAATAAGATCTCTATGTCGATTATGTTTCAGGGTGGTTCATGGCGTTAACTACTGACGAAATAACCGGCACTAGCTCCAAATAGACAAACAAACATTAAATCAGCACGACATGTTTCAATGTCACTGTGGGCTAAAATCACTTACCATTAACTCGCCGTTCAAAAAAAAAAAAAATCAGCACGACATGTACCAATCTGAATGAAACTCCTATAGTCCTATATTAGAATAACCCGGGCTAGTTCCAATTCCAAAAATCGCACACAAGCATGAAAGTAACCAAAATTTTAGATCATATGATAATTGATACAACTATACAAGGAACAAGTTCATCTTGAAGACTTGAACAAAACTACAACAAAAACAAGTAAAGGTAGAAACATGTGTAGGTTGGATTACATGTTACGAAGGATTTTTTTTAGGCATACAAGTTACTGAAGTTAGTCATATTCTTAGGCTTATCAATCAGTACTCACTACTTCAATTTTTTAGGCATGTCAATCACTGCTCCTCTGTAAGCATAAAAGATTGTATGCACTAAATATACATTTGCTGTGACTTAAGCTTCTCCGAGGTGACATGGTCATAAGGCATCCCGAAAGCCTCAGAAAAGGTTCAAACATTCATTGGTAGAACATCTCGATGTCTGGCCATGGATGAGGCCACAAGCAACTAGGGAATACCGGTTAGGCCGTGTACATTAATTAGTGAAAATAGGTTCGACTTTAGGGTAGCCTAGAGATCCCTCTCCGTTTGTGACTATTCCTTTTCTATGAGCCATTCCATAAGATCACCAAAACAAGAAAAACTTCTATACTTTTCTACAACAACGCTAACTCTTACTTCATCAACTCTCCACTAGCTGGCATGAACGAATGGATTAAAAGTGTCCATGTTATGAGTATCACATGGTTTCCGAGTCAATATTACGAGCTAACTAATCTAAGAACGACTACCATTTTGGATAGTCCGGACATGTGAACTACTGTGACCACAAAGGGATTAAATTTATCTCATTGCATGTAATGAGTTAACCATCAAATAAAGATCATGTATTGATGTATAGCCTTATTATACGAACCTATCTCATACTTCGTATCGGTTCATAAGTCCAAGTGTGGAACTCACTAAAAAAACTAGCTTGAAAAGGAGGGGACACGCCCGGACATTATAAACCACCAGCCAATCCCATACTTGGCCGATGTGGAATCGTAACACCTAATGGTTACAAACCAATATCACAAGTGATATATGTATATACATCCCTAACTCATATCATCATGATCATGCAAGAATCTACAAATTAACTGCTTTGAATTTCCAAAGCATACCATTGGCAAGTTTGTTACAAATTTACCACTAAAAGTGAAGTTTTACAATTTTACTAACCCATCTAAACAAAATCAAACAACATGAAAAATTATCAGTTGCTAGCATGCATATTATAGCTAGCACAAGATCATATATATGAAAAACAAATCCTATTCACATTTATGTCTATATATATACCTTTTTAGACCAAATGGTATCACTTGAAGCCACACTACGCCAACCACGTGAAACAAGAAGTGCGGTAGCCACGCTGTGTGCATCGAGAAGGCTAAGTATCATCAACATGATATCAAAGCCACATACAACTAATGGGTCATGCATCTTAGTTTTTCCTTTCTTACATCTTTCTGATATCTCTTCATAGTATTCGTCATCATTTTCGGGCATGTACCCGTCTTCCATCATTTTCGGGTTATGACCACCCATGAGTTGAAGCAGAAAATGAAAATTATAGCAACTAGGCCACATGGGAATGTGAACATATATACAATGTTTATGTTAACTTGGTTGCTAAGGAATAAAAGCAGGTGAGTGATTTGTGAATACGTATTGGGTGCATGCATGTTGAGATCTTTTAATGCATGGTCATGAAAATGAACGTACACTTGACTTATTTGTTTTTTTCCTTATTTTGTTGTTTTGTTAACAAGGTGGTGATGCACCTGCTTGGTTCTAGAGGGGGAATTCGATCTGGTCGGGTTTCGATTTAGGTTGGCAAGTCAGGAACCTCAACACGAGCATAACCCGTTTATATGATAAATATCGCACACAAGCATGAAAGTAACAAAAATTTTAGATCATATGATAAATGAATGATACAAAGAACAAGTTGATCTTGAAACAAAAGTACTAGTTATAAATAGAGGTGCACACAACCGGTTAACCGGTCCGGTTTTTTTATAAACTGGGACTGGCTCGGTCCCTAGTCAACGGTCAAAAGATCGGTTCGTCCGGTTAACCGGTTTAAAACCGGACCGGTTGGGAGATGAAATTTACAGACCGGTAGAACCGGTCCTAGACCGGTCACATACCGGTTTATGCCGGTTAACCGGTTCCGGTTTTTATTTTTTATTTATTTTTTTTTAAAAAGTTTTGAATTGCCACTGGATTTTCCGTTTTTTTTAATTTTTATTTTTATGCCGGTTAACCGGAACCGGTTTTCCGGTTAACCGGTCCATAAACCGGTTGGAAACCCGAATTTTTCTTGATAATCATGAACCGGTCTCAAACCTCCGGTTCCTAAATAAACCGGGACCGGTTTATAATAAACTGGTTTTGACCGGTTTTGACCGGTCCCAGTTTCCGGTTTTTTTCCGGTTCCGGTTTAAAAACCGGTTTTTCTGTGCACCTCTAGTTATAAACAATAATAGCAAGTAAAGGTGGAAACATGTGTAGGTTGGCTTTAAGGGGTCTATTGTTTGGTTTAACTTACGAAAATCAAAAATCGAATCCTAATTAAAATCGAACCAAAAATAAAATTCGAGTTATGAATCGAACCGAATTACAAATCTGATTTTCGAGTTGGATAGGGTTTGACAATTAGATCCGAAAACTGAAATTATACAAATATATATATTCGTATATATATTTATATATATATATATATATATATATATATATATATATATATATATATATATATATATATATATATATATATATATATATATATATATATATATATATATATATATATATATATATTTACATACATAAAATAATTATAAAAATTTAATCTTAATATAAAAATACAATTTTTTATACTTGAAATAATATTTTTTGCTAAATATTTAAATAATTATGTTTTTTTTTTTAATTCGAATAATTCAGGTCAACCCGAAAATTGAACCAAACTCGAATTCGATTCGATTTTAGAATTAACTAAAAAAAAGTAAACTAAATAACCCAAGAACCGAATCAAAAACACCCCTAGTTAGCTTACATGTTCATTTCTTAGAATCTTATCAGTTGAATGGAGTAGACATACAAGTGACTCGTATTTTTAGGCATGCCAATCAGTACTTTCAATACAACAAATTAGTTGATCTTTCACATTTATTATAACACTTGTTCAGGATTTTAAAATGTAAAAATTTAAAAAGTTCACTCTTTCATTATAGTTTTAGATGTGAACAAATTAGGTGTAACAAATAACTTCACACTTTTAAATGTGAAGATTTTTAATACTTCGTACTTTTATGTGTGATCTTTTTAATACTTCACACTCTTATGTATGAACTTTAGAATACTTCACACTTTTTAATACTTCACATTTACAACTGTGAATATTTTACAAATAAAGTTTACACTTTAAAAAGCACGAAGAAAAAAATGTGAACAAACCCTAAATTTGTTGTAGTGTTTAGACTTGTCAATCACCGCTCATTATAAGCGTAAAAGATTTATATGCACTAACTATAAAATATGTGTGACTTAAGCATCTCCAAGGTGCCATGATTGTGAGGCAGCCCGAAAGCCTCAGAAAAGGTTCTAACATTCGTTGGTTCTATCAGCGGATTAACAGGCTCAAGCTCGATTTATGGGTTTAGTATCTGTGAAAGTTTCATTCATGTTATTTCTTATATATCGGGGTCAATAATGTAAATCGTAACCAACAGGTTTTATCATTGTCTAACAAGTTGAACATCCATAAGCAACTAAGGATACACGAACTCTCCACTAGCTAGCTAGGATGAACTGAATTGATTAAAAGTGATCCATGTTATGAGTATTCTATTACTTAGTTTCTGACTCAACATTACAGGCTGACTAATCTTAAGGCGATTATTATTTTGAATATTACAGAGTCGGCACAGGTGAACCGCTATGACCACAAAGGGCCGGGAGAGTTAACCATCAAATATAGATCATATATAGCCTAATAGTGGTTCGAAAACCGATATACATACATACCTAACTCATATCATCATGATCAAGCAAGAATCTACATATTAACTGCTATGGAGTTCCAATGGCAAAATTATCAGTTGCTAGCATGCATATTATAGCTAGCACAAGATTATACACATGAAAAAGAAAGTCTATTCACATTTATGTCTATATACCTTTTTAGACCAAATGGTATCACTTGAAGCGACACTACGCCAGCCGCGCGAAACAAGAAGTGCGGTAGCCACGCTGTGTGCATCGAGAAGACCAAGTATCATCAACATGATATCAAAACCACATACAACTAATGGGTCATACAAATTACACTCTCTTTTCATCAACTTAGTCTTTTCTTTCTTACATCTTTCCGATATCTCATCGTCATAGTCATCGTCATCGTTTTCCGGCACGTACCCATCTTCCACAATGTTATGATCATCCATGAGTTGCAGCAAAAAAAAATGAAACCAAAATGAAAATTATAGCAACTAGGCCACATGGGAATGTGAATATATATACAATGTTTATGTTAACTTGTTAGCTAAGGAATAAAAGCAGGTGAGTGATTAGTGACTACGTATAGGCCTATTGGGTGCATGCATGTTGAGCTTCACAAATTCTTTTAATGCATGGTCATGAAAATAAACGTACACTTGACTTATTTTGTTTTTTCCTTATTTTGTTGTTTTGTTAACAAGGTGGTGATGCACCTGCTTCCTACTAAAAGTGGGAATTTGATCGGGTCGGGTTTCGGTTCAGGTTAACGAGTCAGAAAACCTCAACACAAACATGACTCGTTTAAATATCAGTCATGTTAAATAATCAGTCATGTTAACCCGAACACGACCAACTTAACTCCTATATTTAAGTGAGTCAGCGGGTTAATTAACTTATACAACGGGTTTTGAGATGCCTAGTTTAACCGATTATCTAAACAAGTTCTTACGTGACAATGGTTCTGTTGGAAAATGTTTTGCAAAATATGGTTTTTGCAATACTTTGGACATAATTTTATATATGTATATGTTATATATATTCGTAGTACTTAGTAGCTTTGCGTTCTCCTCGAAGAGAGCTTCGCAACGAGCTAAAGTATGTCCAATATGGAGTTAATATGAATGAGATATCGTATCTCAAAGTGAGTCACGTGAAACACAATATTTGGAAAAATATTTGTCCCACATCGCTTGAAACATGAAGTGAAAACATGTTTATAAGGAAATCCTAGTTTCTACCCTACAATATTCATTTGTGGGTTTTTACTCCCATGCCTACGCGCGCGCAGGGGGGGGGGGGGTGCAGAAAGTGGGATTTCTAAGCCAAAAACAGGTTCGAAGCTACTGAACTTGCGCGCGACCTGCGGACACGAATGCAGCTCCGAAAACTGGCTTGGGTGCGGGCAGATTTCGGTGTCTTTTTTGCTGCAATTTTTTCCAGAAAATTCTGTAATCTATTTTAAGAATAGATTTAGAATAAATTTGTGTTTATAATAGATTTGCAAATCGTGTTATAGAAATAACAGATTTGTCAGAATATTTTATATGGAACAGAATATTTTGTCTTGGTGACAAGGCAAAATTTCACTATATAATAAATCTGTCTCATTCAGTTTAATCATCAGAAAAACGCATCTTTTCATACTCCATTACCAGACGATTTTTCCAGCAGTTCTCGATCAGAAACGCAGAAGGCTTCCGTGATCTTTCAGGCAAGTTTGTCTAGTCCGGCTGTACAACAGCTTTGGACGTTGTACCCTGGGAAACAGACGGCGAATCTGTTTTAAGGGAAGCGTGTTAAACACGTGCCTCGTCTTAGTTTTACTGCTTTCAATTTTATTTGTTATTTAATTATGTTCTTTGTTCTGTTAATTTTATTATTGTTTTAATAAAAGTATACACCGTTTCCCACAATCTTAAAACAGATTCTGTTTAACAGAATTAAAACTTTTATTAAATCAGATTAATAATTTTATCAGATTTATTTATAAACTGTTTCTACCGAAACCAGGATTGAGTTTCACTGGAAATCAGTTTTAATTTACAGATTTTAATTAACAGTTAAGGTTTTTTTTTAGCAGTTGTTCTAATCAGTTTATTGAAAACAAGATTGTGTTTCTGTTAACTGATACGTTTGATAATTACATCTGATTCATTGAAACCAAGATTGAGTTTCTTTGAAGCAGATCCACTATAAGTATATAGAGATCACGAAGAGCAAAGGGAAGTCTGAGTACCTTGCTCCTAAGGCTGGAATTGCGAAACAGAAGTTCCAAGGAAATTGCTTCAACTGTGACAAGCCAGGTCATCGTGTTGCTAATTGTAAAGCGCCAAAGCGGGTGACTCCACGTGAGGATAATATGGTGAATGATAATATGGACATGATTGCTATGGTGTCTGATGTCGTTACCATGATCTCTGAAGTTAACCTGGTAGGTTCTAATAATAATGATTGGTGGGTTGATACTGGGGCAACCCGTCATGTGTGTGTTGACAAGAGTATGTTTCACTCTTTCAGAGCGGTTGACAATGGAGAGAAGCTGTATATGGGCAAATCTGCAACTGCTGATATCAAGGGCGAAGGAGATGTTATTTTGAAGATGACATCCGAGAAAGAGCTCAAGTTGACTAAAGTCTTGTATGTTCCGGAGATTCGCAAGAATCTTGTGTCCGGATGGCTTTTGAATAAGTTTGGTTTTCGTCTTGTTTTTTAGTCTGATAAAGTTGTACTTTCTAAGAATCAAATGTATGTTGGTAAGGGGTATGCACTGAATGGTATGTTTAAGCTCAATGTAATAGTTGTTAAGAATGATATCAATAAAATGAATTCTTCTGCTTACTTGATTGAGTCTTCTAATGTGTGGCATGGCCGTCTTGGACATGTTAATTTTAATTCAATGCGTCGTTTGATTAAATTTAATGGCATACCAAATTTTCATATTGATTCAAATTATAAGTGTGAAACTTGTGTCGAAGCCAAACTTACAAGATCATCTTTCAAATCGGTTGAACGAAAAACCAAACCACTTGATATGATACACACAGACATATGTGATTTGAAATCACTACCCACAAAAGGTGGCAATAAGTACTTCATCACGATTATTGATGATTGCACAAAGTACTGCTACGTTTACTTGTTGAAAAGTAAAGATGAAGTTATAGACAAGTTTGTTCTATACAAAACCGAAGTTGAGAATCAACTTGGTAGGAAAATCAAGGTTGTACGAAGTGATAGAGGAGGTGAATATGTGTCTCCTTTTGCTGATCTATGTACGAAACATGGAATTAGACATGAGTTTACTGCTCCTTATTCACCTCAGCAAAACGGTATTGCCGAAAGGAAGAACCGTACCTTGAAAGAGATGGTTAATGCCATGTTGTTAAGTTCTGGTTTGAGCCGGGACATGTGGGGGGAAGCCATTCTAACGGCTACTTATCTTTTAAACAAGATACCTCGTAAGGATAAAGAGGAAACCCCATATGAATTGTGGATGGGAAGAAAACCATCATACCAGTACTTACGAGTGTGGGGGTGTCTAGCCAAGGTAGCTGTGCCGACACCTAAGACCCAAACGATTGGACCTAAATCTGTGGATTGTATATTTATTGGATATACTAAGAATAGTAGTGCGTATCGTTTCATTGTACATGATTCGAAAAATCCAGATATACACAAGAACACAGTTATGGAATCAAGGAATGCGTCCTTCTTTGAAAACATATTTCCTTGTTTAAAGAAGGAAAATGGAAGCACATCTAGAATAGATGATGCAGTTGTCCAAGATAAGAGACAACGTGATGATAATGATCTCCAAGATGAGAGACAAGATCAACCCGAGGAAGAAGAGGTTGAACCTAGAAGAAGCAAACGGGCAAGAACCGAGAAATCATTTGGACCCGATTTTGTCTCTTTTATGGTAGAAAATGAACCCACTTCTTATCAAGAAGCTGTAAATTCCTCGGAAGGGCCTCGATGGAAAGAAGCGATTAATAGTGAAATAGAGTCTATTTTACAAAATCATACTTGGGAGCTCGTGGATTTACCTCCTGGTTGTAAACCACTAGCCTATAAATGGATCTTCAAGAAGAAGATGAAAGCTGATGGCACCATTGATAAGTACAAAGCAAGATTGGTGATCAAAGGTTTTAGACAACGCGAAGGTCTAGATTACTTTGATACTTATTCGCCTGTTACGCGAATAACTTCTATTAGGATGATTCTTGCTATTGCCGCATTAAGAAATTTAGAAGTTCACCAAATGGATGTGAAAACGGCTTTTCTAAATGGAGATTTAGAAGAAGAAATATACATGAACCAACCCGAGGGTTTCATGGCTCCTGGACAAGAGAGCAAAGTTTGTAGGCTTGTTAAGTCATTGTATGGCTTAAAGCAAGCTCCAAAACAATGGCATCAAAAGTTTGATCACGCCATGCTAGAGGGTGGATTCAAAATTAATGAATGCGACAAGTGTGTTTATGTCAAAGACACGAATAGTGGATATGTAATCTTGTGTCTTTATGTTGATGATATGCTTATCGTTGGCAGTAACGACAAGATGATCAAGTCTACTAAAGACATGTTGAAATCAAAGTTTGACATGAAAGATATGGGTTTGGCTGATGTGATCCTTGGAATAAAGATCATACGAACTCATAGTGGAATTGCATTAAGTCAAGCACATTACGTGGACAAAATTCTCAATACTCATAATGCGGGGGATTCCGGCCTAGCTAGAACTCCAATTGACACCAGTTTGCATCTATCTAAAAATAGAGGCGCAGGTGTTGCCCAGTTAGAGTATTCAAGAATTATTGGCATGTTGATGTATTTGATGACATGTACCCGACCTGACTTAGCATATGCTGTTAGCAGGCTAAGTAGATATACTAGTAATCCAAGTGATGCACATTGGAAAGCTATGACTATGGTACTTCATTATTTGAGATACAGTCGTGATTATGGACTGAATTATGCTAGATATCCATCTGTTATTGAAGGATACAGTGATGCAAATTGGATATCTGACATAAAGGATTCTAGATCGACCAGTGGATATGTGTTTACACTGGGAGGGGCCGCTATATCTTGGAAGTCTTCCAAGCAAACTGTAATAGCTAAGTCCACGATGGAATCAGAATTTATCGCGTTAGATAAATGCGGAGAAGAGGCGGAATGGCTACGTCAATTCGTAGAGGACATACCCAGGTGGCCTAAACCGGTAACGACCATTAGTATACATTGTGATAGTCAATCGGCAATTGGCAGAGCTCATAGCACAATGTATAATGGAAAGTCTAGACATATTCGTCGTCGACATAATTCGGTACGACAACTACTCTCAACAGGAGTTATCTCAATTGACTATGTGAAGTCAAAGGATAACATTGCGGATCCGCTTACGAAAGGCTTAAGCAGAGAGTTAGTTAGTAAGTCGTCTAAAGGAATGGGACTAAAGCCCTTGAAGGAATGAGTTTCTATGAAGGAAAACCTAACCCAGTTGACTGGAGATCCCAAGATCTGGGTTCAATAGGACAACCTAATCATAGAAATGTGGGGGAAGTCACGTCAATGTGGGGGAGTTACTTAATAAAATAACTTTCCTAGTCCATTCCTAGAACAATGTGACTTGTTGAGAGGTTAAACATATGGCTTAATGATTCAGGATGAAATCATAAAGCATAATGATTCAAGATGAAATCATAAAACATATGTTTTTAATGATTCAAGATGAAATCACCTATGTGAGAGAGAAGTGGGGTCGCTTCGAAGGAAATTGTGGGGGCGCAATTTCTAAGAGCTCTTGCAGAACCAGGCGAGTGTTCATGACCATAACGAACACGACTATGAGGACTTGACAAGGTCAGGGAGAGTCTTGTGTGAGTGTGTATTGTCGTCTACGTAAACAGAGGCTGAGTTCAAGGACATCGCGTCTACTCAGATCTAGGAGACTAAGTGCATCTCATAAGGGAAGGTTCAAAGGGTTACACCTACCTATCCTATGCAGGACTTAACCGCAGAAATTTTGCCGAAACTTTCGTGTGTTTTCGACCTATTCCCATTCATGTGGGGGATTGTTGGAAAATGTTTTGCAAAATATGGTTTTTGCAATACTTTGGACATAATTTTATATATGTATATGTTATATATATTCGTAGTACTTAGTAGCTTTGCGTTCTCCTCGAAGAGAGCTTCGCAACGAGCTAAAGTATGTCCAATATGGAGTTAATATGAATGAGATATCGTGTCTCAAAGTGAGTCACGTGAAACACAATATTTGGAAAAATATTTGTCCCACATCGCTTGAAACATGAAGTGAAAACATGTTTATAAGGAAATCCTAGTTTCTACCCTACAATATTCATTTGTGGGTTTTTACTCCCACGCCTACGCGCGCGCAGGGGGGGGGGGGGGTGCAGAAAGTGGGATTTCTAGGCCAAAAACGGGTTCGAAGCTACTGAACTTGTGCACGAGCGCGCGACCTGCGGACACGAATGCAGCTCCGAAAACTGGCTTGGGTGCGGGCAGATTTCGGTGTCTTCGGATTTTTTCCAGAAAATTCTGTAATCTATTTTAAGAATAAATTTGTGTTTATAATTGATTTGCAAATCGTGTTATAGAAATAACAGATTTGTCAGAATATTTTATATGGAACAGAATATTTTGTCTTGGTGAGCAAGGCAAAATTTCACTATATAATAAATCTGTCTCATTCAGTTTAATCATTAGAAAAACGCATCTTTTCATACTCCATTACCAGACGATTTTTCCAGCAGTTCTCGATCAGAAACGCAGAAGGCTTCCGTGATCTTTCAGGCAAGTTTGTCTAGTCCGGCTGTACAACAGCTTTGGACGTTGTACCCTGGGAAACAGACGGCGAATCTGTTTTAAGGGAAGCGTGTTAAACACGTGCCTCGTCTTAGTTTTACTGCTTTCAATTTTATTTGTTATTTAATTCTGTTCTTTATTCTGTTAATTTTATTATTATTTTAATAAAAGTATACACCGTTTCCCACAGGTTCAACATGTTAAACGAGTTTACGGTACGTCAACATGTTTTACGTGTTTAACACGTAAAATCATATATATTTAGGTTTTAGTTTGTGAAAAGAAAATTTAAACGATTAACGAGTCAATCCGTTTAACTCATTACCAACTCGAACCTGACGTGTTTATAAACGATTAAGCTCTACTCAAATTAAACACGCCCTAAAATATGGTTAGACTCGATCAAACCTTGTTTTCGTGACAGTTTTTTGTCGGGTTTCATATATATCACGGTCAAGAATTGGCACCCATGCTTGGACCACGTGATTCAAGTTATATTTTAACGTTGTCAATGTTTTTGTTCATAAAGTAGTCGAGTGAAGACAAAAGCTTTAACAGAATCATTGGATAAAGATACAAATCGAACTAGAAATAAACTTCTCAGTGAAAAAGTAAGTCAGTAAACTAAGTCCAAAACTATAAGAAGACAAGAAGTGTTAACTATTTTATATTTCCTTTCTCTATAGTCTATCTATATCATATCCATGGTTTTAAATAACGCGTTATAGCGCGTCTTATAACGGGTATAACGTGAAGCGTGAGTTTTACGTTATGAAATATAATAAAGTGTCGTCTCTAGGCGTAACATGCTAAAAAGTGACATAAAGCGTGATATACCGCGTATCGTAGCGCTTCTTTCTAATTTTTTTTTGCAGATTTACAAGAATTATGTTTATTTATAATTACTGGTTTTTTGCTATTTAGTAGACTTGAGCTTAGTAATTTTACTATGAAGATAAATCCTTTTGTAACTACTAGCCGATTTTGTTTTAAATTTTAATTAATGTAGTGCTCCATTTTGTAAATTCGGTATATAAATATTAATTTATAAATATTTGATGCCGCTATATATCACGTTTCAGAAAACGTCGTAGCTTCGCTATAACTTCTGTACCTTGAAGCTTGGCAATACCGTTATGTTACGCTTCACACTAATTACAACCATGATCATATCTGACTATGTATCAAGCTTTGTTCATATTAGAAGGGGTAAAATGCAAAAAACGTCCATTAACTTTTCAAAATCCGCAAATTTTCTCCTGAGTCCAAACTACAAGCAATTTTGCCCTGAACTATCATTTCGCGTGCATTTTTGCCCCTGAGTCGACTATTTTTTACTTTTGGTAACTATCCTCCGTTAACTCCCACATGTGCCCGACACGTGAGGGTATATTCGTCATTTCCCGTTCCACCCCATCTCCTCACCTTTCATCATATGCAAAATACGTCCCTCAATAATTTTCCCCCGACTACTAACACGTGTGGTTGGTAGCTTGCAAATGTAGGTACGTCGACACATTCATCTTCAGTCATATATTTTCTTTAAACCATCATCTTGACTAGTCATGGTGATGATATGTGAATGTGACAAACCCGCAACAATCAAAACTTCATGGACTGACAGGAACTTGGGGCGACGGTTCTACTGTTGTCCTGGCTGTGGTTTTATTGGTTGGGGTGATCCCCCAATGTGTTACCAAGCAGTTGATGTGATTCCTGAGATTTTGAGGGCCCGGAATGAGCTCGAAGATGATCTGAATGAGTAACTGATGTTGTTGATCGAAAAGGAAGCTCTTGTGAAGAAACTAAAGAAGATGCTTATTTTATCCTGGAATTTTATGTTCCTTGCATACAAGTTTTTATAGTTTGAAAACTTAGTTTGTGCTTAATTTCATGTTTCAGTGAATAAGGTCATCCCTGGTTGTAATGTCTTTTTCTTGTTAAATATAATTTGCTTATTTTGAATTGTTTTGGATGTTTGGATATAAGGTTCTCTTGAACTCGTCCTATAATGAGTCGAGAACCAGTTTTATTTTTCAGGGTTTTTGTATTTCTATTCAATGTTCACTTTAAAAAGTCGACATATGGGGTGTTTGGGAATGGGTATTCATGTTTGACTTTAATTAGTCAACAATAGGGTATTTTTTGTTGTTTGGAACTATATGTTAGTCTACATCCTATCCGATAAGTGACCATTTGTTTGCACAAATATCTATTGTATGCCAAAAAAAACAATAACATATAGTTTGAATTAAACAAGTTCAGTAGAACACTTGAATTAACTAACATCCATTGCCAACCAGGCACTAAAAAGCCATAATTTCTATTGTCTACAACACACATTGTTTCAAAGTATAAGAATAACAATTTTGTCCTTAATCACACATATTATTCGAAAAAAATAAATGTGAACATTTTGCACCATCAATACTCATTAGTGCAAATTCACTTATGGCAACTTACAACTCCATCGTCATTTCTTCTTCGGCTTTGCAGAACAACCATCCACTTTCTTGCTTGCTCTATTCTTCCTTGTACCCTTACCAACTAGAGTCGTTCCTGATGATGGTTGAGTTGTTTTAGATGTCATGGGCTGAATATCTAGGACTCCTTGGCTTGCTGTTTGACTGTTTGTAGCTCCTTGGCCTGAACTCCCGATTGTGCATCCTCGCTTATTATGACCCTGTCCTTTACACTTGTTGCAAGTCATCCGGACTCCCTGCCTAGTCAGCTTTCCTGTCTTACCCATTTTCTTTATGGCCAACTCAACAGCTTCATCTAGGTTAATTATTCTCTTCTTCTTTAGTCTACCTATTGGAACATGGTGATGAGGAGGTAGTAACACACTTGAGATCCTGCATCTTGGCCAGAATTTGCAACCACTAACAGTTTCAACGTTATATTGATACGTCTCATTCTATGTCTTCAACCAATAACATGGTGACACCCATTACTCTGGTATCCCAACAGGTTCTCCATGAGCTGCCCTGTTGTTCAATGCTGCAACAGCAAGCCTACATGGTATGCCAGTTAACTCACATCTCCTACAATCACATTCCTTAAGGTTAAGCTTCACAACACACTAGTCATTAGGTCCCTTAAACGGGTATGATTCCCCTCCATTATAAAGAACACTGTAATCATTTACAGAGGTCTTAATATAGTTAAAAATGCACGTTGTAGTGGGGTTAGCAAACCAGTACTTTTATCAATCACTTGCTGCCCAGTTACAATTCTCTTTATAAGATACTCCCTTATATATTCCAAACACCCAGTGGTTGGCATATCGCGCCCATCAACCAACTTACTGTTAAAAGACTCACATATATTGTTGAGCAGGATATCACACTTAGGCCTCTTGAATATGACATATATTATAAGCAATCAAGTATTGACATTTGAAATTGCATATGCAAGCAACCAAACAAACATACCTGAGAAATATGCCCTGCACCATGACGATGTCAAATCTTTTTTAACCACTCACAAGCTTTAGGGTCAACTGCTTTCACTTGATCCATTGTTGTCTCTAACTGAGGTAATGTTGATGCCCTTGCACACTTCCAAATAAGATCCTTCAATTTCTTGTCTTTGTGTTCCTTTTCCATATTTTCATAAATGTGTCTAACACATAAACTATGCTCAGCTGCTGGAAACAGTTCTGCAATGGCTGGTAATATCCCCTAAAGCAGTCAAGTAAATAAAAAAAATCAGTTTTGTGGCACTAACAATATATATACTTAATTAATAGTCACGAATTATACCTTTTGTCTGTCGGAGATGAATGTAAAATTTGAGTTAGATTGAAAATTAAGGTCATCTCCTAAGCAGGTCAGGAACCATAACCATGAACTCTTGCAATCAGATTCAACAATTGCATAAGCTACCGGGTACACACCATCCATCCACACCAACAACCGTTAAGAGTTGAACAGTATATGGACCTTTAATAAATACTCCATCCAAACCCAGTATTTCCCTTTGAGTTGCTCTGAAGTCTGCTTTCAGTGGACCAAGACATATATAAATTCGTTTAAAACCCTTGAACCAAGGGTTAAATCGGTGTTTGTTTCAACCTGGATCTTGATAGTCGTATCTGAGTTTTTCCGCTTCAACTCCATCTCATAATCCCTCACTTTTATATATTGCTCCTCATAATCACCCTCCAATATGTCCATGGCAATTCGTCTTGCTCGGACAACCTTGTCAACGTTGAGTTAAATATTGAATTTTGTTTGTAAAAGAGCATGTATACTAAGGAGTGGGATATTACGATTTGCTACAAGGAATTTGACCACTTCTTTAGATAGGAATCATGAATTATAAAGAGGAATTTTTCATGATTGGAGGAATTGATGATCGTCAGTGAATGTTTTGATTGTCCATGATTTATCGCTTCGGGTTTTGGAGGCGCGTAGGGACCATTTACACATGGGTTTATTCTATACCTTTTGACCACACAACTTTCTTGTTTCTTCATTTTTGCTCTTCACCTCTGACCTAGATGGATCCATCGAAGGCCCTAAATAATCTTGCCAACATCCATCGTAGGCCCTGAAGCGTCTTTCCCAACATCCATCGAAGGCCCTGAATCATCTTGATGTTGGTCCATCGAGGACATAACACAATTACATAACAAATAGCTGTAATCCTAGTAGCATCGCACTTTTTGACTCTAACCATTCTCCTACTTTAGACGGAATACCTTTTTATGTCTTCATGTATCTCCTTTCTGGATATATATTCATTGCCTGCGTATAAGTTCACAGTAACTTCGTCCTTTACCTCGCAGTCCCCGTTAAGTCTTTTAAGCCTTCTCCTCCTTATACCATACAACTCATCCTCATTTGATCAGCAATGTCTATATCGAAGACATCCTCTGTAACCTGTTTTTGGGTATTTTAATGTGTATATCAAGTTC
This sequence comes from Glebionis coronaria, assembly GCA_025667525.1. Classification (NCBI taxonomy): domain Eukaryota; kingdom Viridiplantae; phylum Streptophyta; class Magnoliopsida; order Asterales; family Asteraceae; genus Glebionis; species Glebionis coronaria. Next base: position 1,090,310 of record JANFOE010000054.1, on the reverse strand, counting down.
AAAATCAAAATCGTGCATGTCCACCTCTTGTTGCATGGGGGGCTATATTTTTTTGTTCAAAATCACTTTCATCAGTCGCATTCAAACTGTCTACACCCTCCACATCTTCAACATCCTGTTCCATATCAACAACCTCTTCATCGATCTCTTCATTGACGGGGTTTTCAAGCTATTGCATCAAAAGATCATCCATCGTGAACTCCTCGTCATCCTCTATAACGAAGGGATCATCCGGAGCCGCCTGTTGGCACAAATACGCATCTTGTTCTGTAATGTCAGCAAAGTCTTTTAGGCCTTCAAAAGTCTCATTCCCAGAAAGGTGGGCAGGGTCAATCCACTCATCCCCACAAACACCACCTGGATTTCTCGAATCAGTGTTTTGCATCATGCTTGTGTAAGTAAATGCCCCGATTGATGCTTGACTTTCATTATATCCAAACATCCTGTTAATTTGTGATTCACTATGAACACGAGTTCGATCCGGAGGTCGGGAAGGGTAGAAGTGGTGTTTAGCCATGGTTAGTGAGAGAAAGAGAGAGAGAGAGAGAGAGAGAGAGAGAGAGAGAGAGAGAGTTTTGCTCTAAGAAAAGTGTTTTATTAGAGAGAGAAAGAAAAGAAAACAAATGGTAAGCCTCACCCCTCCATGGAAGTATGTAGGGGTTTATATAGCCCGGGACTTGGACTATACATATGACAATATTAGTCCCTACAAGTTCCGGCTATGAAACTAATGTAATTCCGTTAGTCGCACACATTTTAAGGCTAACACATCCCCACATCATCGTGTCTAATAAGGGATGCACCCGGATTCAACACTTCATCCTGCCTATCTAGATCAACAGTTGGTAAATCAGTTTCATTTGTCGTCCCAATGTAAACCTCTATCTCTTTGGAATGGCTGTTAACGTAGTTATTTAGTTGTATCACATTATCCTCGGAATTTAAAGGTACCAAACCCCCATCTAAGGATTGTCCTGGTATCCTAAAATAATACTGGACAATCTTAACATCATTGAAACCTAAATCACGTAAGTACGAATGGTAATGAACAAGCGAAAATCGGTCAACAACTATTGAATCATACGAAGCTATTGTCGGCAACTCATATCTCCTTCCAGGCTTTGGTGAAAAGGTTCCACTATAATTGATCTTTAAGGTGAATAACTTCAAATTATTTTCTGTGAAAATAAGTAACACATAAACAATCAACAACAACCATAAAATCCTAATTAAACACTATCATATACAATTAGAACATTAAGTACATTCAACACAGTATATGCATGATGTAAACAAGTAAAAAAAACTATAAAACCAGCTAATTAACGAAAACCTTACCATTAAAACAAGCAGAAAGGGGGATCTGTGCATTATCTTCTCCCGTAACTCCCAATTTTCGGTTTCCAATTTGCGTTAGATTAATCATTGCGCACTCGTTACACGATTTGAGAAAAAAATTGAAATACTGTTTCGATGGTTTTATGCAACCGAGGGGTTTATTTGCTAATACATTGTCTTATGCACACGTGTATGATTAGATACGCTAGTGGCTAAAAGTATTTAGTGACATATTTTGCATCTCGTAAAAGGTGGGGAGATGGGGTGGAACGAGAAATAATAAATATACCCTCACATGTCGGGCACGTGTGAGAATTAATGGAGGATAGTTACGAAAAGTCAAAAATAGTCGACTCGGGGCAAAAATGCAGGCGAAATGAAAGTTCAGGGGAAAAATTGCTTGTAGTTTGGACTCAGGGGCAAATTTACGGATTTTGGAAAGTTTAGGGACGTTTTTTGCATTTTACCCTATTGAAAGATTATTTGTATGATTCAACGGCAGGTATTTTGGAACTAAATTCTTTTACGAACAAATGTTATTTGATTATTCGCTTGTTTAGCACTAATTTAAAATAACGATAATTTTATTCAAAAACATCAAAAACGTAACTTTGATCGTAAAATATTATTATATTTTTTAAAATTGTTCCTGTTCTTTAATTGTAAAAAGTATGAGAAAAAGTTATGCATTATAAAACTTGACAAGTTTGCTCTTAATTCAAATGAAATATAAGAAAATATAATATAGTTTTTAACAATAGTTTTATTTAGTAAGTGACATGCATCTTTTTACCGATCACTTTCACTTTAAAATTAAAATGAGAATAAAAAATATTAAATACCCTTACTTTACTTCATTTCTTCCTCCATTCATTTTGTCTTAAAACTTTTAAAATTCTCAAGCACACACAAAAATTTTAGTTTCTCCCATTTACTTTTATTTTCTTTATTAAATTATCTTAAATAAATAATATAAAATAAGTATACAGATGATCAGGTAAAATGATGAAAAAGTAGTTAATAGTTTTATGCAACATACTTTAATGTATCTAAACTCTATTATAGAAAGTTAAATATGTATTATGTATCTTTATTTATCTTATATTTCTTATTATATTATAAAGTATTTAAGACATTTCTATTTTTAAAAAATTTGAAAATTAAAATATTTAAAATTGATTTTTATAAAAACATTTATTTTGTAATTGATCATCTTCTTTTTTAATACTAGGTAACAGTTTGTAACAACCTATTAAAAAATCATCATTATCTTTAAAATTGAAATATCTTTTTATTCAGTTACTTATTTCATAATCTAATTTCACAATATTTTTTAAAAATTATATTATCTTTTATTCAATATCCATTTTGCTTTTTTAGTCTTTATCATTTTTTGAGCGTTTATTTTATTTAGATTTTTTTTAATCTTTAGTTTTTTAACACAAATTTAACGTGCAAGAGTAGTAACATTTGTCACCTTAAAAATCGTCACTGGGTACCCGTCGTCGTATTGCGCGAGTATTATGCGTGTTTTATTATGTTTGTAAAGTGTGTATATATGACTGTATATTTATGTAATTGATGTTTTAATTGGGAGTATTAATTATGTATAATGTATTTTTATTATGTATTATCATGGTTGTAAAATGTGTATATATGATTTTATATTTATGTAATGAGGTGTTTTAATTAGGAATATTAAATAAATAAATAAAAATGTGTACATAAGCATTAAGATAGATGTTGTATTAATTAAATCTAATTTTATTTAATCCGTTAATAAGATGTTACAATAAGTTGTTGTATACTTGTATTAATTAAACTTCTAGCATTTATTAAGAAGAGAGATACAAATATGTCTAACAATATTAGGTAGTATCAGGGTTCTAAATAGCGCGCCATAGCGCGTCTTATAGCGGGCTATAGCGTGAAGCGTGGCCTCCACGTTATGAAATAGACTAAGGCGGCGTCTTAAGGCGTAGCGTGCTAAAAAGCGCCATAAAGCGTGATATAGCGCGCTATAGCGTGTAACGTGGCGTTTTTTTCGAATCTTTTTGCTGATTTACAAGAATTTTGCTCGTTTACTAATTTTTGGCTATTTAGTTGACTTAGGCTTAGTACTTTTACTATCGAGATAAATCCTTGAGTAACTAATAGCCAATGTTGTTTTCAACTAAAATTAAAATATTGCTCCATTTTATAAACTCGCTATGTAAATACTAATTTATAAATATTTTATGCCGCTATATATCACGCTTCAGAAAACGCCATAGCTTCGCTATACCTTCTGTAGCTTGTAGCTTGACACTAACGCTACGCCACGCTTCACGCTATTTACAACCTTGGGTAGTATAACTCCTTTTCCATAATCTATTCGTTACAATTTCAATTATTAAAAAAAATATCCGACTTTTTCTATAAATACAAGATTTCATACTCATTTATATACAAACAAATTTTTCACACAAATTTTTTTTTAATACTTACCGAGATAGACGAGTATGAGTTTATGTTTCCCCCGAAGACAACGCCTAAAAATCCTTAAGAAAAAGGTGAATTTTCTTACGAAAGCCATGTCGTTTCTTAGGCGTAGCGACAAGGTAATCGAGTGCCAAGACAAGTGTACCGAGATCGTTATAGCGCTCATGACCGTTTGTGGTCCGTCTTTTTTTTCGAGCATCAACATTCCGATGACTACAAATTCCGAAAGATGTTTAGAATGACTAAGCCCCCTTTTAACTAGATAGTTATTGAGGTAACTGCTCATAATCCATACTTTACTAAAAACATTGTACTGGGAAAGTAGGCATATCCATTGTTAGTCAAAAGTGTAAGATTATGACATGCTATTAATATGTCATTATCATCCAATATTTGAATTGTAAGTTACATGCACGTAAGTGTAGTCAAACAATTCAATATTATGTGTCATTGCTCCTAATTGTACATAAAGTCTTAACCGTTTTTGTTTGACTAGTATTGATGGACATACTAGCTATTAAGGCTATATATATCTAGTGTCCTCTCTACCTTAAACACACACTAGTAGACACAATATAGCTATCCATCAAGCTCTCTACACTTAAGTTAGGTCAAGGGAGAGAAACTAGATAGGTACTAAGGTGTCTACATCATGTCAACATCCGCTATGGCTTCCGGTATGTTATTCCCGTTTTATCTTATGTATGTAATTATTATCATATTCTAAGATCTTTTGGCATAATAGTTTAAGTGTTCGTCATATATGTTTTGATGCTAATATTTACATGTATAAATTGCTTACATGTGGTATGTGAGCCAACGTTATTGAATTGATAATAATCTGTATACTATTATCTAGACGATCATGCCTTTATCTTGATTACCAATACAAACATAATAGAGTACGACTTTAAAAAATTAGATTTAGCATGATTTTTTTCTTATAATAATTTGTGCAACATGTAGAATCATTAATTAATTATACATAGGATGTAAGTTACAAATCATGTTTCTACGTATTGACGTCTGATGCACACATATTTATTTGTGTTCAATAATAGATGTGTAATAATTGATTTTTTTTCTTTTAAGATATTACATTTGTTAATATTCACGGCTTCCGCTAGTAACTATATTAATATAATATCGGATTTGTATAGTAAATGAAATCCTATATTACGCGAAAATGGTATGTGGGTTGAGAGTGTTCACCTGCTAATTCTTGAAAGGACCCTTACATTAAAATTGTATGATATTTTTATATTTTTATTGAGATGCTATAATGTTGTTTGCATTTTCCATTGTAAAGTTCTTATGCAATATGCACATTTAATATTATTAATAATAGTATTAGTTATTCTAACAAAATGATGTAATTATGACATGACTAATTTATCTGATGGGATAGTCTTCACATACACTTAAAGTATTATACGAATATATGATTTTATGTTTGATCATAATCAATTAATGGTTTGGGTAATTCTTTTGTAATATTCATTGGCTGAATTAATTTTACATTATAGTTTGTTATTCATTATATGATATCATGATTAAACTTATTGAAAATTATAACTTACTTAATAGTTTAGATGTTACACAGTATCAAAATTGATACTTATTGTTTTGAATATCAATCAATTGAATGTTAAAAACAAAGGTTGAATGTTATATTATTACAAATTATTTGTAACGGTAATTTTTAATGATTAATTTAAACCTATTCAATTAGATGTTACAAAGTTTGAAATATGTATTGTTTGTAAAATTTATGTGTTAAATCTTCATTGATGACTTTTTAAACATAATTTTTTATTGCATTTAAGTGTTACAAAATTAAAATATTTGTAACACTTATGTGTTTAAAATCGTCATTGAAAAATTTTAAACTCTTTTATTTATTATATGACATTAAGTGATATTAATTTATTAGTCACCAAAGTGGCAAGTTAATTTCAATTATGTAGTCATATAAATTATGTTGTCTTAAAGCTATTTATCTTTATATGAAATTAAACGAGGTTAATTTGTTAGTCACCAAAGTGGCCAAGTTAATTTTCAAAAATATAGTCATATAATTTATGTTTTTTAATAGCTATTTATTTATTACATTACATTATTAGAGATTAATTTTGTTAGTCACCAAAGTGGCCAAGTTAATTTTAATATTTGTAATTATGTATTTTATGTCGTGTTAAGAATGCTCTTATGAATTTTTTTTATTAGTTGATAGATATTATGAATTTTTCCCAAAGGAAAATTATTCTTCTATGACTAATAATTTTAAAGACGAAAAATAGAAAACTTTTGTCATATGTATATAGTTATCCAAAGATGCTTATATATTTGACTAAGTCAACTTTATTTTTTATTGTAAGTTTCTTTGCATTCTAATAATGATGAAGATATATTGTTGTGTTTTACCCAAAGGAGACCAATAATATATATTTATATTATTTATATCGTATGTTTTTTTAAGCATATACTATGCCAAGCACACCACAACAAAATGGTGTGGCAAAAAGGCGAAATAGAACTTTAATGGAGATGGTTAGGAGCATGATCAGTAAATCATCTTTACCCAAAAGTTTGTGAACATATGCACTTAGAACCGCAGTGTACCTACTAAATATGGTTCCTAGTAATTCAGTTCCCAAAACTCTATTTGAGTTATGGACTTGAAGGAAACCTAGTCTGAGACACCTGCATGTTTGAGGTTGTCCATCAGAGGCACGGGTTTACAATCCGCAAGAAAAGAAATTGGATTTTTTAACCGTTAGCGGTTACTTCATTGGTCACCCACAGAAGTCCAAAGGGTATAGGTTTTATTGTCCCGACCAAATTCTAGAATGAAACAGGCAATGCCAAATTTCTGGAAAATGGTGAAGTTAGTGGGAGTACTAAAAATCAAGTTCTGGATATTAATGAAATAAGGATGATGATCCATCACCCATGAATGTTTATAAATCCACAACTGCACCAGATGTTGTTCCTGTATTTCAAAATCAAGAACAACATTCGAAAAATGAACAAATACTCCATGAAGAAACTAACTTGCCAACTCAAACAAGTGAAGCAGTTGGAATACTTGCAAGAGACAAATTTTGATATTGGTATTGATAATGATCCTGTATCGTTTTCACAAGCTATAAAAAGTGATAAGTCTGAATTATAGATTGACGCTAAGAAAGAAGAGTTAAAATCAATGGCTCAAAATAAAGTCTGGGATCTTGTAAACTTGCCAGAAGGTTCTAAACGAGTTAGGTGTAAATGGGTTTATAAGACCAAACGCCACTCTAAAGGCAATGTTAAAAGATATAAAGCTAGACTTGTAGCCAAAGGTTGTACTCAGAAAAATGGCGTTGATTACCATGAGACTTTTTCACCCATCTCAAAGAAGGATTCGTTGAAAATAATATTGACATTAGTGGCTCATTTTGACTTAGAGCTACATTAAATGGATGTGAAAACCGCCTTTCTGAATGAAAATCTTGATGAGGAAGTTTATATGGAACAACCTGAAGGGTTTTTTTTCATTGATGGTAAAGAAAATAGGTCAATATATGAACTTAAACAAGCTTCTAGACAATGGTATATCAAGTTCAATGATACCATTACATCTTTCGGTTTTGAAGAAATCATCATTGATCGATGCATATACCGCAAGATCAGTGGGAGTAAATTTATATTTTTGGTTCTATATGTTGATGAAAGTCCCTAATCAATGCTAGAAACCCTAATCTTAACTAATCAACACAAGGTATTACTTTTCAAACGTAATCTTATTATTATATAATAAAGAATTACAAGTGTTATGGATAACACCGTTTGATGACAATGTGTTGTGCACACTTTGAACAACTATAAACCCTAACTTATGAATACAGTCGCAGCTGTTTGATTCAATAAGTTCTATGCAATAATGTTATGAAAATCTCAAAGTGTTAAACATTAATGCATGGATACACATCCTATTTATAGTGTTACGAGATTGACCTAAATAGTACTTGATGGTGACTACACAAGCTTTCACAAGTTCCCACATCAGTCACATGATGTTCTTCTATTCTTGGTAGTCTTCCATTATGCTTTAAGGAAACAGTTGTCAAAACAGTTTCCTTTTTCTTCATAGTCTCGAACACACAAATGGCATGTCCAAAGTGTGCTGAGTGTTAACAGGGTATTGCCACCCCTGTTAACTCTCAACCCCTCAGAGTCCCTGATACATCTTGGCTGTTATCCATCACAGCCAATGAGTATGTCTTCAAGTAATCTTTGACTTCCTTGACAATGTCTCTGACATGAACTCCTCTGAGGTTGCTCACAGAGACTTGAATCTCTGTAAGTCTTGCGATACTTGCCTGCCTCCTAGGCACAGGCAAGGGACTATCTAACAGCCTAATTATGTTTAAATCTATGATCAGGGAATCTAACAAGTTTAGATTCCCAACAGTTGATGATATCTTGCTTGCGACTAATAACTTTGGTTTATTGCAAAGACTAAAGGATATCTCTCCAAGAATTTTAAAGATATAGATGAGACATCTTATGTGATTGGGATTTTAATATTCCATAACATATCTAAAGGTCTATTAGAACTATCTTAAAAGACATATATCGATAAAATTCTTGATATATTTATCTATCATGAAAACATAATTTGTAGCTTGTTATGAGGCTACCATTCTTGAATTATGGTCGCGGAGCTTTATTTTAGGGCTCGGGGTTGTCGACACTGTAAGCAAGCCGCTAAAAATGTATTGTGATAACACCGCAACAATTTTCTTCGATAATAACGATAAATACTCTAAAGTTTCAAAACATGTGAGTTCAAAGTTCTTTATCGTTAAAGAGGAAATTCGGAAACAAAGTGTATCTCGAACATATTAGTATGTATCGTCAACCAAGGGTTTACCACCAGAGGCTTTTAGGCGGTATGTTCTTAGGCTGGGTCTTGGTTGTATTGATAACTAATTATGATGTTCTAAACACTCTTGAGCTCAACAAAAATGTTTCTGATTTAATTTCTTATTCATTATGTTAAGCATGCATTTATGATTGGAATAAGAAATTTTATGTGTTTTTATAACACGAATGTGGACTGTATGTTATTTATATATAACTTATGAATCTAGCATGATGAACTCATAATGTTGTGATATATGAAAGAGAGTATACGATAAATACTGTATATGATCGTCATAATCCCCATCATGTGGTTTCTTGCGTTGAGATACTTATGATGACGGTTAATAAGATTTAGAAATTTCTAAGATTTAATTGCTAGCCTTATGTTGTATCATGTAGGAATATCATGTCAAGTGAGAGAATGTAGGATTATGACATGCTATTAATATGTCATTATCATCCAATATTTGAATTGTAAGTTACATGCACATAAGTGTAGTCAAACAATTCAATATTATGTGTGAATGCTCCTAATGGTACATAAAGTCTTAACCGTTTTTGTTTGACTAGTATTGATGGACATACTAGCTATTAAGGCTATATATATCTAGTCCTCTCTCTACCTAAAACACACACTAGTAGACACAATATAGCTATCCATCAAGCTCTCTACACTTAAGTTAGGTCAAGGGAGAGAAACTAGATAGGTACTAAGGTGTCTACATCATGTCAACATCGGTTATGGCTTCCGGTATGTTATTCCCGTTTTATCTTATCTATGTGGTTATTATCATATTCTAAGATCTTTTGGCATAATAGTTTAAGTGTTCGTCATATATGTTTTGATGCTAATGTTTACATGTATAAATTGCTTACAAAAAGCACGTCTGCAAGAATTGGCTTATGGGTTGATCCGGATATACATGCTTCATATTACATAATATGATTCGAAAATACAAACGCCGTGAAATTTCTCCTGTATGGTTCCCGTAGGAAGAACACCGAGGATATTGTCCGGAACGATGAGCAAAAGGCGAGCAGTTATGAGGTACATCTAATCGACACAAATATATCATAACCTTCGAGCTGATTTAGTCGAACACTTGTATGCTAATGCTAATTTGTAGTTTTAAAATTCGGGTTTATGTAATGTTTTTAGTTGTTGAATATAAAAGCGTTTACGTTTACGTTTTTATTTACGTTTTTTATTTACGAAATAAAGTAATTAAGAAGAAAAAAATAGGGTATGACGTGGTGGTGAGTTTCTTACCACCAGTAAGTTGAGGTGGCGCTCACGTGACGGTGGTAAATTTGTATGCCATTCCATCGTCTCAAAATTATTGTTTATCGACAAAGGTTAAAAAAATATCACTATTCTATCGTATACTTATTTAACTTTTGAAAAATGACAACCGTTTTTCACTCCCACGCATTAAAACACTACTATACATGATCGTCGCTATACACGATCGTCGCTATACACGGGTAATCGTTTATACTAGTGATTTCACACAACACCGTGAAATCACTTACGTACAGTACAAAATAGTGTAGACAGGAGGGTATGTGTGCACATCGAAGCTTAGACGTTGTGCATCTGCTCAAGAAAGTTTTACTCTTTCGAGTTGGATATTAAGAAGCTTGAGCTCAATTCTCCGATGGCCGCGGCTAGCTGTAAGGTCCATCTGAGAGTTGCAAGTTCATACGCGCGTGTTCTTGAAGAGCTCTCAAACTCTGCAATGTTTGCTGATTCTTGCAGTATTTATCGAATGCAAGTTGTGGCATATACTCACGCTGCATCCGTCCAGTAGCCAGTGCATGGGTCGATATCATGTTTCATCCAACGGAAAATATATCTGGATCACTGTCCATGATCTTGTTTAAAGCCCATCACGGAGAACAGGCTATGCATGCACACAGTTCTATTTTAATTTGGCTAGACACGTAGAGAAGCCGGCCTTCTGCAATAGAATGAACTTTGAAGTATTGCGCCAAGGCTCCTTGGTTCCGCTGGATCGGGTCAGGATTTTTCCTTTCATTTTGCAAACAAATGTTTCTTCAAACACGACCCATGGATCACAAAGGAGTAGCCAAAAATTGAAATTCAGGATTTTCAAGGAGTTCAGCGCTAGGTTTTATGTTTGTAAAATCTTTCTCGTTGATAGATTTGCCAATTTCCTCGACCGGAAAGGCCATGCTGCAATTAGGAATAAGACGAATCATTGACACTTCTTGTTTTTGTTGAATGAAAAATGAAACTTTATAATCTGCTTGTAAATATACCCGGAATTGTCGTCCAGCAAATAGGAGTCACTATCGGGATCATTGGAGTCCTCTTCTGACATTAGAACTTTAAACTTGGAAATGACCTGTACAAATATGAGAAAACCGTGTCATGACCCGCACTAACGACAACCCTTTTCAACCCGAACTTATTTTGGCACCTATAATCTAGTTTATCCTTACTTCCGGGGAAACACTATCTGTGTCGTCACTATCATGTGAATAGAAAGTGCAGAGTTTGTAAAGTTGGTGGATACTCAGAACCTGAAACCACAAGTATCAGTTTCGTTAGTCAAGGGGCGCGTATCATATCGATGTAAGCATACACAAGGGAGACTTACAGGACATAATTTAGTTGTGAGTTCGTCATATGAAATTTTAGACTTCTCTCGTATAACCTGAACAAAAGTAAAGAGTGAATAAAAACAACATACACGTGTTCAAGGCATATTATAACTGTAACTCGAAATTAGGAAATATGCAAACAGTAAAAAATTACATACCAGAAAGTCAACAGCCTGCCTTACACGGTTAAGTTCATCCGATGACGAGCCTGAATACTGATTCAATGAGAGGTTAGACCTACTAATTCTGACTTATGAACGGGTCCATTTGGATTAGCTTTAACGAATGGGTCAAATAAATAACTTTAGTTAAGGCATATCGATGAGTACCTCCGTTGTGATCTTAGAACACCAATCGTCTAGTTGAGCTAATCCTGCTTTCACATACTCCCCGTTTGCAAATGTACAACACTCTTTATGTAGTAGCACACTGAGGTTTCGGATAGAAATAATGAAATGAGATAAGTAATTTGAGGTGACGTGCTTTGACAATCTATCTATAAGGATATATTTGCTACCTGTTGAAAAGCTGTACGTCAATGAACGAGAAAACTTGAAAATATATCTTTTGAATAATAACGGATGGCACCTGAAAGAAATATTCATCAACGGTTAAACCAGGAGCAAGTGAGAGTTTTCATCCCAAACCTTATTTTGAAAGATAAACCACTTACGTATAACTCTTTTAATGTATCGAGAAGTTCATTTAGGTGTTCAACGATGACATCCCAGTACTCAGTTGGAAAAAACTTACCATCTGATACTATCGGCGCCTGAATTTTATAAAGATGCATTATGATATCCATAAAAGAGCTCGTTACTCGTGAAAAAAATATGGTGATCACGGCCAAATAAATATATGGTACCTGGATACAAGAGGCGAGAAGATGGGACAAATCCTTTTTCAAGTTGTTACGGATAAATCCGTATAATTTTTCAACATAAGCAGCAAGTTGTTTCTTGAAAAGCAAAGCCGGGTACTTGACCTCCACATGTTGAACTATACTAATGATGGATGCTGCTCGAAATCCCTACATATATGATACACGATCCTATCAAATCGGTGTCTGTCACTAATTCAGGTTATGATTTATCTCGAATGTGTCTGACTGGAAAAATACTAGCTATAGAAGTAAAAGGGTCAAATGGGTCGAAAGTAGCCAAAGATCACCCATTTTGACCCGTTTCCCAACCAACCCGCATCTACTAAACTTTTGTTTTCTAATGTGCATGACGTACTTGAGTCATCCTTCCAAATATTGATGTTGGCTGCTGCGTCTTAGGCGGGCTTGGGCTTAAACTCCTCTGAATCAAAAACAGCAATGTCGATGTGACACATAGCCAATAAGCCATATGTTTAATGTCTTCCTTTTTCTGAATATACACAATACGAAAAAGACTTAACTCAGCTCAGTGTCCGATTAACGCAACAACAAATATGTCCAATTTGAACATCTGACCTCTATTGCAGAGCCCATCATTTGGACAATACGATCAAATATGGTGGTTATATCTGCTTCAAAAGCTTTGCTGTGCAAAATACTTTTGTATATAACGTATGTAGCAACCGGTTTCCCTTGAGAAAACCCGAGATCCTCTGTAGCGGCTTTCATAAGAGTATCAACCAATTCCTATACCACAGATATAAAGATACATATATTTTCATGTATATAAGCCGTTCTCTAATGCAGGCATTAAAATCTATATTCAGGACGATAGGGTAAAATAAGAAGAAAAAAAATCGTGATAATAAACATACACGTTCCCTTCCTAGAGTGGATTGCGTCAAGTTGCTGTCAAATTCCTTTGAAGGAGCGCCATCCTTTCGTTCCTGCAGATTAAAGGCTTCTTCGTTAGAGCAAATAAGGGAATGTCGACAAAAGTACCTCGAAAACCTATAAAGGGTATATTTTGACAGTTTTGTCTACGTGGCTGTCATATAAGCCTCATGTGCCCTTTAGTGTTCCACGTGGCGGTGAAAACCAAAAATAGTACTTTTGGATTACAATTAGCCGTTTCGACATCACCTTTTGTCTCAGCATTAGGTCCTCGGCTTCCATGTCAGCAATCTTTTCTTGAAGACTACAACAAAAAGGAAGCCGCGTTTTCAGCTTCAAATAGTAATATCATAAACTAGAAGCGTATTCAAAAAGTCATCAGACAACCTTTGCATGTCAAGCTTCAAGTCAATTATCTTAGATTCTGCATCCATAGCTTCCTTCAACCTATCTTCGCTCAGTTTACTCGTCTCTTCAAATTTCTTTTGTATCTCACTATTTTCCTGTTCTAGTGAACTAATCGTATCCTACAAATGTTCCAAAACCATGAAATACAGAAAATTAGACCAGATGATTCCTTCCCAATGTCTTTATAAGTTTATAGTAAAACTCAAATGGCCCGTTTTTGTCAATGTTTGGACGCTTGGGTAAGAGTATTTTCAAAATTTTCAGAATTAATCCGAACCAATTTTGTGAATTGCCCCAAAAGCTAACCTTGAGTTTCTCATTGTCACTAGTAAGTGTCTCTATTTTCTCATCTTCAGAAACACGGAGTTTCTCCATTTCACTCTTTGTAGCCTCCAGAAGATCTTTAGTTTCTTGGAATTGAACCTCTATCTCTTTTATCGCAGACTGCAAATTTCCAATTTCCTTATTTTTCGTTTCCTCCATATCAGCCTACAAAAGTAAAATTTCACTTCAGAAACTGAAATCAAATATTGAAATAAGAAAACAAGTTATTGGACATGATCAAGCACCAATTGAACTTCCATATCTTTTATAGCAGACTGTAAATTTACAATCTCCTTATTTTTCGTTTCCTCCATATCAGCCTACAAAATTTAAAAGCACAATTATACGATAAAAAATAATCGATTTGGAAAAAGTGAGCAAGTTGAAAGAGATTCGCAGTACCAGTTTAACTTCCATCTCCTTTAAAGTAGACTGCAATTTTTCATTTTCCTCGGTTTTAGCTTTGTCCATATCAGCCTGCAAATTTTGAAAACAATCAAAAAATTTAAAACTAAAGTTTTTATTTATGTTATCTCCTACTTCATGCTTTGTGATAAAAATGAGCACCATTTGAGTTTCCAACTCCGTTAACGCAGACTGCAATTTCACATTTTCCGCGGTTTTAGCTTCCTCCATATCAGCCTGCAAATTTTGAAAGCAAATTATATAATCAAAAAATTAAAGCTTAATTACTTAATTATTAATTTATAGAATGTGTGTTCTTTGAGATTATAAGGATAAGAGATGATCACCAATCGAGTTTCCAGCTCCTTTAACGCAGACTGCAGTTTCGCATTTTCCGCAGTTTTAGCTTCCTCCTTATCAGCCTACAAATTTTGAAAGAAAATTTAACAATAATAAACTCAAACTTAAGTTTTGCTGTGTATAATGTGTGCTTTGCGAGTTTAAGAATAAAATATGAACACCAATTGAGTTTCCAAATCCTTCAAAGCAGACTGCAATTTTGCAATTTCCGCAGTTTTAGCTTCTTCCATATCCGTCTGCAAAAAGCAAATTAATAACATATAATGTCAAACTCAAGTTTTGGTTTGTATGATGTGTGATTTTCAATTTTGTGGATAAAAGATGATCACCGATTGAGTTTCCAGTTCCTTCAACGCAGACTGCAATTTCACATTTTCCGCAGTTTTAGCTACCTCCATATCCGCCTGCAAATTTTGAAAGCAAAGTAACATAAAAAAGTGAAACTTATGTTTTGCTTAATATGACGTGTTCTTTGAGATTGAAGATTAATATGAGCACCAATTGAGTTTCCAAATCCTTTAACGCAGACTGCAATTTCACATTTTCTGCAGTTTTAGCTTCCTCCATATCCGCCTGCAATATTTGAAAGCAAATTAAGCAATCAAAAAAGTTAAACTTAAGTTTTGATTTGTATGATGTTTGCTTTTCGAGTTTAAGGATAAATATGTGCACCGATTGTGTTTCCAACTCCTTTAACGCAGACTGCAGTTTGGTAATTTCCGAATTTTTAGCTTCCTCCATATCCGCCTGCAAAAGTCAAACTTAGGATTTTATTTTTATGATGTGTGCTTTCTGAGTTTAAGGTTAACAGATGATCACCAATTGAGTTTCCGTCTCCTGTAATGCAGACTGAAATTTCATATTTTCCGCAGTTTTAGCTTCCTCCATATCCGCCTGCACATAAATAAAGTCAAACTTAAGTTTTGATTTGTATGATGTGTGCTTTGCGAGTTTATGGATAAAGATGAGCACCAATTGAGTTTCCAACTCCTTTAACGCAGACTGCAGTTTCGTAATTTCCGCAGTTTTAGCTTCCTCCATATCCGCCTGCAATTATTGAACAATAAAAAACGTAAAACGTAAGTTTATCTTTGTATGATGTGTGCTTTCTGATTTTAAGGTTAACAGATGATCACCAATTGAGTTTCCGTCTCCTTTAATGCAGACTGAAATTTCACATTTTCCGCAGTTTTAGCTTCCTCCATATCCGCCTGCGAATAAATAAAGTCAAACTTAAGTTTGATTTGTATGATTTCTGCTTTGCGAGTTTAAGGATAAACATGAGCACCAATTGAGTTTCCAAATCCTTTAACGCAGACTGCATTTTTGCATTTTCCGCAGTTTTAGCTTCCTCCATATCAGCCTACAAAATTGGGAGCACTTCAAACGATAGATAGCAAATTGGCGATATAAGAAATATCTTAAATTCTTGGAATGTAATCAAGTACCAATTGAGATTCCTTTGCTCGTATAACAGACTGCAGTTCTGCAGTTTCATTAATTTTAGCTCCCTCCATATCAGCCTAAAAAAGTCGTAAATCAAAATCAAAATTGAAAAATTAATGGATGAAATAGAATGATAAAACTACATCATGTAATCTCTTATTTGGGAAGGTATGACGCACCAATTTAACTTCCAACTCCTTTACAGCAGACTGTAGTCTTGCAGCCTCCATTTTCTTAGCTTCCTCCAGATCGGCCTGCAAAGATAGAAATCAAACCAAACAATCGATTTTTTTTTTTAAATTAACCCGATTCTAACTAGAGTTTAAATAGTTATTAAACTACATTGATATGTTGAAAGAAATAAGAATACTTACCCTTGCGTGTTCCTCCTCCTGCAACCGCATAGCGAGTTTTTTGACTTCTCTTTCCAATTTAGATTTGGCATCTTGGAGATCACTCGTATCCTTCGCAGCCTACATGAGAGCAAAAACTTGCAGGTTTCACATACACATTTACGGGAGATCGCTGCTGTTTTGTTTAAGTCAATTTAAAGAACATAAAACAGATGAAAGATGTAGTTACCTTTTTCAGATTCTTTAGTTCCATGCGTGCCATGTCTTTTCTGGCAACAGACTGAGCATAAATTGCTACTTTTCTCATTTTTAAATAACGACGCATAGCCAGATGTCGTCGACATCGACTCTGCAATTTTTCATGCAATGATATCAGTTTAAAATGATTGAAGCCGGTTACTTGACCTTAATGAACATAAAAGTCTGACTGGATACCTGGATACCAATTGCTGCTTTTGTTCGCCTTTTAGAATTATATGCATTCCGTGCAGCCATGCCACGCATTCCATTTTGAATAGAAATAACTGAAGAGCTCATGACTTTGTATCTATTCCGTTCATGACGCATGCGTGCGTGTTTCTGGATCCTCAAACATGCCCGTTCTTTTCTCCTACGTTCATAGAAAAGACGTGCAACTTCCCCTCTACATATAGTTTGTAATGGTATTGCTGCAGATCTTAACAAGATAAACTTCTTGCATGCAGAATTCCCGCGAAATTTGGTTTGGATTTTGGTAGCAGATCTTCCTAAAACCTCGCTTCTTCGAGCGTCTATTTCTGCCATCTGGCCTGCTCTGAGAAACACTTTCGTTTTACCTATCTGCAAGACTTTTGATCAGAAACATCATAAAATTCATAGCACCTGCGGCTACAACTCGAAATATAATCTTTCGTATACCTGATAGCCTTGAAGGTTCGCTTTCTCTAGTAGAATCTTCGAAGCCTCCACCTCATCGCTACAGTTAAACGCAAAGATAAAAGTATCAGAGCATATTATATGGACTACAAAGTGGGCTATAAATTTGATTTGATGTCCCTACCTTAGTTTTATAACATTAGGTGAAAGGATTTTGAAGCGCTCCACAAATTCATGAAACGGTTTACGAGTAGGAAAGCCTGCACAACTGATCCTGATTGCCTCCATAACTCCCTGAAATAACAACATTGTGTGCATGACGAGTCAAAAAGGTGGTTCGAAATTGTGACTCGTGCCTATACGTGCTAAACTTACCCCACATCGAAGTTGCTGCAGGATATTCTGATTCTCAAATATAGAAGGCTTTAGAAGATTATTCGGTTTGACACAGCGGACATAATGTGGCTCGGTGTGACTAAGTGTCTCAAGCAAGGCTTGTAATTGTTGCTGTGAAAACACGAGAATCATAATTTAGTACGGAGTAGCATATATAAGTTGACGGGTAAAAAATGTTGGATTTGAGATATGAAGCAAAAACAACCTTGAACTGGGAACCGATGGATATGAACTTTGAAGCTTTAGATGAATCTTGAGAAGAAGGTGGGAATAAGCTCGATACAAAGAAACACTTTGAAGCATTCATGAGAGCCTGATGCTCTGCAACAACATAGTCCTTGTTCTTATCCAAGAAGTAATCACTTTGGTACGTGACCTGAAACAAGGTGACTTCGAATAAATGATAGTAAATGATACGTAAATACTTTGCATCTTTTGTGATCTTTGAACGTGAAGTCTGTCTTTGACAAAAGGGAATATAAATGCATACATCACCAGCATAATGGCAAATGGTGAAGTCTGTCGTTGATAACTTTGGCTTCTTAAACCGTTTGTGACCTTTGAATGTCTGGTAAAGCTTTTCAGCAAAGGTAGCGTTAGTAGATCTTGGAAACATGCTGCATGGAATCAACATAATGATCAGTTTTGGATTTTTTTAAATTACGTCAAAATTAGACGAGACTAAACCACTGTTTGGAAACTTTACATACCAAGCTTCGTCCAAAAGAGCAAGGATTCCTCCGGGTTTCTGAAGCAATCGAGAACTAGATTCAATAAACTGAGAAAGATATTACATACGGCTAGAGGTGGCGGGTTGGCTAAGGTAAAAAAAAAAATTCAGCCGTTGAGGTCAATTTAACTTCTTTATCTTATTATAACAGGTACAACGCTGTAAATTTCCTATGAAGCTAATTTTTAACCGATATAACCCGAATCAACCCATTCATAGTAAACCCGTTGGAACTTGCCACCTCTAGTATTTGGTACCTATAATGAGGCAGCACGAACCTTTTCAATGAGATCTAGAATGTCTTGATTGTCCACAAACTCTATGTAACTCCAATCGATTTCCTCCTTGGTATATTCTTCTTGCTCCATCTTGAAAACATGCTGCCAAAAATAAAATCATTTGATTACACTTATGCATGCTCCAAAGATCCAAACGAAAGCTTAAGTTTACAAACCTGATTAAAATGTTGTTGGAGTTTCTCGTTAGTCAGATTAATGCAAAATTGCTCAAAACTGCATAGGCACGATTAATTAATATGTTAAACTGATATCCGATGATAAGTTTCTTATGCTCATGAACAGCTAAGATTACGAAGCTGCTAAGTAAGGGTCTTTGTGAAGTTTCCAAGAAATAACCTATATCTTAAATGATGAACCAAAAGCGTACCAGTTAAGCACCTGTTCGACTTGAAGCTCTCAAATCCATAAATATCCAGAACCCCAATCAAGAACTTCGACTTTGCATCTTGACCAATAGTATTATTAATCTTGCTCACAATCCTGCAAGATGCACAGGTCAAGTAACGTGTCAAAACGGGCCATTTAATACGGGGCAAAGCCGGTTGCAGTGACAGATGAACCTACCAATCAAACAATCTTGAATAAACAATTTTGGCCATAGCATCTCTACTGATAGCTGCCGAATTTGGATCAAGAGACTTTTTAATGCTTTCGCCACGAGTCACCATCACACGCTTGCAGAATGATTCTTGAAGAGCTGTCTCGTCACACCTAAACAGATTACGTCTACTTTACAACTAGCATTCTTGAAAAAAAAATATAGATATTATAAAATAACGAAGACTAACTACATGAAAAGCTCAGCTGCAGTTTTCAGATGAAATCGAGATTTATCATCTTTAGGTTGAGAGGAATCAGGTTCACTCCCCCTATCGAATTCAATATTCCCTAAGTGAAGAACTGCAGCCACAACACGGAATATAGCTTCCTGCTCATCGGAACTGATCCCGACAACCTCCATGGCTTGTTTTGTTGCAAGGTACTCTTTGCCCTCGTCCAATCCTGTAAGCTGGTAACAGTTTGATTGATTCAGGTAACGAAACGTCCTTGGATCCCCCAATTTATACTTTTCAGACACCTGGAAATTGCATCGATGAAGTCCGTTAAAAAGATCTTAACTAAAGACGGCACCGTGCATTTATAAAATGGTTTCCGTATCACTAGAAACCAAACTCGTTACCTCTGGTGGTGCTGCACACAGCATGTAAAAGCAATGATAACTTCTCTCAGGGTCAGACACTTGACAAACACGTGATCTTTCCAGCAAATAAGTTCTTATAGCAGCTCCGGATATCCTTCCCTGTTCGTTGAATTGGATCTCGACAAACTTACCAAAACGACTGCAAAATATCAGATTCGGTTAAATAAATTTGGTTAACCAAAAAAACGTATCACTTCATATAAAAGATTTTGTGAACCTTGAATTGTTGTTCCTAACAGTCTTCGCGTTACCAAATGCTTCTAAAACGGGATTAGACTGCCAAAAGAAAGAAATTTGTGACGTATGGAAATCGGAAGGAAAGCCTATTGACATGAGATTAATGTCCACAAATAAATACTCCGTATAACTTACTTCTAGGACCTGCTGCTCTACGCTCCGCTCATTACTTCCAGGACGACCTCCCATATAAGCGAGATATTGCATAAGGTTTTTAGTGCTTTCGGTCTTACCAGCTCCACTTTCTCCACTGACCAGAATGGACTGACTAACCCCTTCTTGAATCATCTGCCTGCATTCAAAAGTGTCATAAATTCGGAAAGTGTTTTGCACCCGGCTTAGCCTGTTATGACCCATTTTGTGACCTCTATCAATAATCAAAATACACAGAAAGGAAAATAAAAAGATTGCCTGTATGCCATATCCGCAATAGCATAAGGATGTGGGCTCAGTTCCCCGAGAGCTACCCCTTTGTATTTGTCCATCACACTTTTGTCGTATATATTTGGTATTCGTTTGAAAGGGTTCACCGCAATCAAAATATTTCCTGTGTAAGTCTAAAAACAGCTAGGTAAGACTTGATGCACGGTAAACATAAGCTAATTGATGCACGGTATGTACTCACATAAATTTCATCCATGTCAAATCGACTTTTTAAATTTCGTAGAACCCCAGGCTCATGCAAATAAGCCAACTTTGTCATATCATCCACTCCACCTTCACGGAACTCGGGATCTTTTGGGTACACCCGGGACAGTTTAGTAACAACCTATACAATATATAATGCATTAAAAAGCTTTCAAAATTTTCACCAATTTTTCTTTACTGCGAACATTTGAAAAACTTACTTCTTTTTCTGATGAGCATTTTACTTTGACTTCCTTGTCATTAATTTCCAAAACTTCAGCATCTATCCAAGCTACCCCAGGATCCTCTACCCAAACTTGAGATCCGACTATGATGCTGGCTGAAGTAGACTGCACGACAAATGCGTTTTATTGTGAACCGGTTAGAGTTAACAGAGCTAAGCATGTGTAATATTTGTCTAATACTGAGCTTATTATTATGAGAGTTGAACTGCCTAATTAACCAATAGACCCGTCAGAGAATGAAAGCAACTTAATATCAAGTTCTCAATTCAAGCAATGAAGAACAGAACAATGCCTTCTAGTCGCTTAGAAGGTCGATTAGCACTAGCGGATAGTTTCCCTACAGTTCCACTATCGTCCACGTACTCATTATCGTTTCGAAATGGCCATTTCTGTTTCAAAGAATATGCTATTATGGTTACCATTTTGGTTTCTAGAAAACTATTGTGGTTTGATCGGTTGGAAAATCCCTCTCATTTGGAGACACAAGCGAGGGTTCAATCCTCACTCCCTGCAAAAAGGTCGGAGGTCCTCTAGAACCAGCCTCTCTACCTTCACGAGGGGTACGGCTGTCTACATCTCACCTCCTCCATTAGCCTCTGGAAGACGAGATTGGATACCATTGAGAAGATTATGCCTATTGATCTTGTAGAATCTACTACGTCTATACAACCACAACATGCGCCATACAATACATTTATCATAAGTTAAAAAAAACCTAGAACAAAAATTCCAGCATAGTTTACAAATTTCCTATAAAGAACACAAAACGCATACAAGCAACTATTATTGCATC
This sequence comes from Glebionis coronaria, assembly GCA_025667525.1. NCBI lineage: Eukaryota > Viridiplantae > Streptophyta > Magnoliopsida > Asterales > Asteraceae > Glebionis > Glebionis coronaria. The sequence goes on along the minus strand of JANFOE010000054.1, from coordinate 1,068,499 downwards.
TCAAACTAGCTGGCTTGTATCGGTTCATAAGTCCAAATGCGAACTCACTAAAAAGGCTATCTTGTAAACGGAGGGAACACCTAGACTTATAAACCACCGACCAATCCTATACTTAGCTGATATATGGGATCATAACAAAAACCAATATCATAACATACACAATGCAACACTGGTAATGATCATAATCATCTAATCGCAAAACAATGTAATATCCTCCGTACAAGAATCAACTTAAGGAATGATATACGGTTAACCAAGCCGATTCGATATGAACCTTCCCACACTCGGTTCATATCACTTATAATGCTAAGGGGGTGTTTGGTTTGGCTTATATAATGTAAAAGCCCATTTCAGCTTATATAACATAAGCCTCAATTTTGTGGCTTATTTGGAGGTTTATGGGCTTATATAAGTTTATTATATCATGATAAACTTATATAAGCCCCTATGTCTCAAAATAAGCCACAAAATTGAGGCTTACGTTATATAAGGCGAAAAAAGCCATATTTCGGCTTATAATTCATAAACTCTAAATTTTTAAGCTTATTGGTGACCTATGGGCTTATATAAGTTTATTATATCATAACAAACTTATAAAAGCCCGTAAGTCTCCAAATAAGCCACAAAATTGAGGCTTATGTTATATAAACCGAAATAGGCTTACATTATATAATATAAGCTAAAACAAACAGGCCGTAAGTGTAGAACTCACTCCAAAAAGCTAGCATTCACGAGAAGGGAACACCTAGACATTATAAACCATCGGCCAATTCCATACTTGACCGATGTGAGATCATAACACAATGTACGTAGCACGTATATAATCACGAGAACACGTAACGAAAATAGGTAGTCTCATGATACCATCCACATTAACAATATTACTCACCATTTGGGGAACGATAGATCTCCTTAATCACAATGAACAAAGAAGATCTAATCAACCTTGGGTTAATTTTATAAAAATTTAACCCTAATTTTATAGTAAAATTTTTGTTACGTGTTTCTTTTTGTATGATGAGTATGACCAACGTGAATTTTTTTATATTCGAGTGACTTGTCTGGTCCACGTGGCATCCGAATAAAAAACTTTCATTTCTATAAAAATTATTTCTGAAAAAAATTTGTTTTTGAGTTTTGGTAACAAGTAATTATAATTTTATAACTTTCACAAATAATTATAATTTACAGGAGTAAAAAAACACAGAATAACTTGTGTCGTTAACTTTTTTTTTATTTATAAAATCAAGTTTATTAAATACAATGTTTGTGACTTAAGTGTCAAAACATTATTGTTCATAACACATTGCATTTTGGTAAGTAGTTTCACCCGTCGCACGTGCCAAGAAACTAAATTATCAAACGCGAAAGGACTAAACATGTGTTGATTTTCAACACATGGTTTCTCGTGTTTAGTCACTTTGCACGAGACTGAAATCCCTGATAAATCAACGCATGCATGTTTACGTCCAACCTATCCAAAAACCAACATGTCAGCGGGTCTGAGTGTGATCTTCCATCTGACGGGTCGGTCAAGAAATTCAGAGGTGCCTCTTTCTTGGCGGAGATCCCGACACACCTACATATGTCAAAACGAACCTTCTCAACAAAATCGTGTCGGTACTTGAAGCTTGAAAGTTCTTTACAATAAACTGTGTATTCTCCAATAGAATCGAAACATGCCTTGCGACAAACAGGACCTATCTACAATACATTTATCATACACTTGGGTTTTCCCTTGGTTTTGGGCTACCAGCTCACGTTTGGGCTTGGAATTGCGTTTGCGCTACATTCCTAATTACTAACCGCTTTCTTATACACCGCTCACTAATGTAACCCGATCTGAATTTTTTATCGATAACTAATAAACGCTCCGTCATGACGGGTTTCAAAACTCGTTCCCGTTACTTTTCAAATTTACGTGGATGTTTTTATGTCGTAATGTATAGGATTTATATCCTACAACCTGAAACTAGACTCGAAAACACGATCGTGAAGAGCACACACCCCAACAGATGAATCGACAGAAAAGACACACACAAGGTATTATCCCTAATCAAGGATTAGTATTAAAATAATGCGTGAATATCCCTTCCCCTTCACCTCCTTTTATAAAGATGAGGGGAAGTCGGTTTTGATTACAAAGAAAGAAAAGCAACAAGGCATGGGACACAAGCAACCAACCGACCTTTAATCTATTAGCTAACAATTATAGGAAACTCGACACTTCTAGACATCGACATAGGCAATATGAAAGACTAAATACATAATAATTTCCACCTTAAGCTTTATATTAACCTATCCCAACACTCATCAACTTCAAACAGTGTTGTAGCTTACGTTTAGGTACAACCTTCGTCAAGACATCTACAACATTGTGTTCGGTACCCCACTTTCAAGACTTCACCCGTCTTCGCTTCCAAGACTTCTCTAATAAAGTGATAGAACACATTGATTGCTTAGTACTTTCATGAAAAACATGATTCCACGATATGTGGATCGTGCCATGATTATCACAATTAACTGCCACAATGTCAAGTTTCACGCCCAACACTTTCAGGAGTCCTTTTAGCAAAATAGCTTCCTTCCCAGCCTCCATAATAGCCATATACTCCGTCTCTGTAGTTTAAAGATTCACCACGTGTTGTAGCATTGCCTTCCATCTTACAACACACCTATGTACTAAAATGTGTAACCGGTGAGAGACCTACCTTTATCTGGATCCTTCGCGTAGTCTAAATCAACAAAACCTGTTACGTCCATTTGGTTTCCACGACTTTTCGCATACACCAAACCAACTTTTACAGTGCCCTGTAAATATTTCATAATCTACTTCACTACTTCCCAATGAAGTTTACCTGGATTCGGCATCTGCTAACTACACTTACTGCATACGCTATGTTTGGCCTCGTACACACCATCAAGTACATTAAGCTCCCAACCGCATTTGAACATGGCACCGTACTCATCCTTCCGACATTACAATCCCTAACCGAGAAATCCTTCAACGACGACTTGAAGTGCCCACCTAATGATATCTGAACCGATGTCCAATTGTCTATTCTAAACATGTTTAAAACATTAGAAACGTACCCGGATTATGACACCTCAGAATCTTACGACTACGATCCCCAACGATCTCCATACCAAGAGTCTTATTTGCTTCCCCAAGCTCTTTCATGTCAAACTCCTTTTTAAGCAAAGACTTGGTAGACCGAATCTCGGCCTTGCTTTTACAAGCAATCGACATATCATCTACGTATAACAATAGATAAATATACTCCCTTGGTGCGGAATTCGTATAATATACGCAACCGTCGTAACTGCTACGCTTGAACTCGTTGCTCAGCATATACTCATCGAACTCTTATATCATTGCCTAGGTGACTGCTTCAAACCATAAAAATATTTCTTTAACAAACATACCTCGTTACTTTTTTCAAATCCCGATGGCTGCCTCATTAGATCAGTTATTCAAGATTTTCATGTAAAAATGCCTTCTTTACATCAAGATGCTCCAACTCATAATCTTTGCACACAGTCCATGTGAGTATAACCCAAATAGATGTGTGTCAAACTATCAACAAAAATTCTTCATTGTAAACAATACTTTCCTTTTTTGTAAATCCACGAGCCACCAACCTTTCCTTGTACCAAGGCTTTTGAGCACCTTCAATCCCTTCCTTTATTTTGTACCGAGCTCTTTCATGCCAAACTCCTTTTTAATCAAAGACTTGGTAGACCGAATCTCAACCTTGCTTTTACAAGTAATCGACATATCATCTACATATAACAATAGATAAATATACTCCCCTCGTGCAGATCTCCTATAAAATACGCAACTGTGTAACTGCTACGCTTGAACCCGTTTCTCAGCATATATTGATCGAACCTCTTAAATCATTGCCTAAGTGATTGCTTCAAACCATAAAAATATTTCTTTAACAAACATACCTTGCTACCTTGTTCATATCCAAGTGGTTGCCTCATTTAGATCACTTCTTCAAGATTTTAATGTAAAAATGCCCTCTTTACATCAAGCTCCTCCAGCTCATAATTTTAGCACCCAGTCAATGCAAGTATAACCCGAATAGATGTGTGTCAAACTACTGGTAAAAATAATTCATTGTAAACAATACTTGACCTTTTTGTGAATCCACGAGCCGCCAACCTTTCCTTGTACCTAGGATTTTGAACACCTTCCATCCCTTCCTTTATTTTGTAAAACCATTTATAGCTCACCTGCTTTTTCTCAACTGGATGATCTATTAACACCCAGATCTTGTTCTTCTTCAGATAATCCATCTCTTCTTCTATAGCAGCTTTCCACTTAAAACTGTCTTCACAAGCAATTACCTGATAGTATGTCAATGGTTCGTGAGTATCTTCTTCTTCTGCTGCAGCAAACGCACAACCAACCATATTACTCCCATCCTGAAACCTGGCCATTTTTATCCCGAACCAATTGATAATCTGTAAGATCTGGTGGCTGATAATTTTTTCCTGATCCCCTGCATCTTCATCATAGCCAGCTTCCTGATCTGTCTGGTCTTCTTGGTCTGCCTGATCTTTATGATCTGTTTGTTCTTCCTGACCTGTCTGATCTTACTCAGGCTTACGATTATTTAACCTCTAAAGTTCCACCTCTAACGTAATTCCTCAACATACTTATCATTACATGTACCAGAATCCTTCAAAGTGTCTCTATGCATGACAATTTCATTATCAAGCCCACATAGTTTGTACCCTTTCACACCCTCATGATAGCCCTAAAGAACACATTTTACCGCTCTCGGCTCGAGCTTACCTTTTTTAACATGTGAATATGTGACACAACTGAAAACCCTCAACATCCCATAATCATTAAGATGTTCTGACCGCATCTCCATAGGTGTCTTTTTCTCAATCGCTATCGACGGTGACCTATTTATGAGAAATGCCGTTGTACATGTCGCTTCCACCCAGAAGGTATTGGGCAATCCAAACTAAATTAATAAACAATTTACCTTATCCATGAGAGTTTTGTTCATCCGTTCTACTAACGCATTCTTTTGCGGTGTCCCGACAACTATCAAAATAGCAATCCCACTCTCAGTACATAGCTGCTCAAATTCTCGGTTACAAAACTCAAGACCATTATCCGTCCTCAACTTCTTAACCGTTCTCATATTTTGATTCTCTACTAACTGCTTCCACTCTTTGAACTTTCCAAATACTTCGTGTTTGAACCTGAGAACATAAACATATACCCTTATGGAATAATGATCATCAATATATAAGAAATACCTCTTACCTCCTAATGATTCCACCTGAGATGACCCCTAAAGTCTGAATGAACCCTGATTTTCTCACAAAAATCAAAACTAACATAATTCTCACAAAAATCAAGTTTACCTAGACTAATCTTACAAAACAAACCTTGCTTTCCAACACATGTAATCCTGCCTCACTGATATGTTCTAGTTTTTGTGCCAAACCTGCGCAAGACTGTCTTTTTCTTTAACACTAGCATTAAACTCACCTGCCATTGCATGGCCATCCAAAAGAGTATACACAGTTTTCCCTTCGGGTTCCAGATAAAATAACCCTAGAACTGTTGATCCCAAACTTAGATCGATTAGCTTTGTGTATACGAGATTAGATCAAGCAATACACGTAGAGAAACCTTTGTATATGCTTTGTGAATCTAAGTGTTATGCGGAATTTAACACTTAAACAAGAACACACAAGATGTAAACAAACTTTCACTTTGATTATGAATGTCGAACTTGCTTACAATGAAAGATGTTTACGAATGAAAACTTATATAAAACTTGATATTAAACATTAACCTAAAGGCCTTCTTTTATAGACATAAGAAGCCTTGTAAAATAATCTACGTATCAGCTATTCTAGGTAAAGATAAATATAGAAAATACATTGTCGTTTCTATCCTTACTAGAAGTATTCTAGAATATAATAAACGTGTAGATTATATCTTCCATCAGTGCTTGTCTTCAATGTGTCAACGCTTGACTTTAACTTGTCAACGCTTGAGCTGTCAGCGCTTGCTTTGTTCTTGTCAACGCTTGAATTGTTCTTGTCAGCGCTCAAGTGATCTGGCCTTAATTTATTCCCAACAAGAACCATTAATTACCTTGACTTTGCCTGGCTATAATTTTATGGTATATCTCTCTTTTTCAAGAGCTCCCAACAATGTCAAGTTTCTTTTCAATTTAGGAATATACGTGACATTGTGTAACACAAAAATTGATCCATATTTTAGTTTTACCATTACCTTGCCAATACCCCTAATCTTGCACTCATGTTGTTTCCTAAAGGTACCTTGCCCCCATCGCATTCTAGAAAATCAAAAAATACATCTAACCAGGTGACATTTGATTTGAACCTCCTGAAACCATGATCCAATCTAGCAGAGCCTCTGCACTCATCACCATCATCACTTAAGAACCGTCATAAATGGAACCACTAGAGTTTGGTTGATCATCATTCTTGATGTAACCTATTGAATTCTTGCGATTATTCTTCAGACAGTTTCTTTTCAAGTGCTCCTCAGATTGACAAATAAAGCATTTGAGTCTTCAACCTCGAGAATTTGATCTTGACTTTCCCCTTTAATGATGTGAATCCTTGTGGTCATCAAATCCTCCAAAGTCAAAGCTTCCCGTCCATAATGATGTTGGTAAAGAAGTTAGTAAAAATAAAGCAAGATCTTTGTTGGAATCGAGACCCAAAAAACCTGAAGATCGATTTGCGGAACCCTAGAGCCCAAGAAGATCGCAGAGTTACAACACCAAGGAACACAAAAGTATAACCCACAAAGTTAATCGAACGACTTAAGTTTTATTAATGACTCGATCAATTACAAGAAAGATTAAAATATGCGGTATGATTGAGCATCACCCCCACCTCATTTTATAGGGTGAGAGGGTCGGTTACCGATTGAAGATCGGGCTTGGGTCCAACCGGGCTCAAACATACAATATCGGAAACAAGCTTGGAAGGTAAATATCCTAATTTATAGTATAACTATTATTGGTAATAATGCTAACAATTTCCACCTTAGTACCAATACTAGTTAACCCCAACACCAAGTACCTCGACGCAATACTTGAACTTCGGACCTGGAACCACCTTTGTAAACGCGTCAGCTGCATTATCCTCCGTGCGTATCTTCGCTACTTCAATCTCTTTGGATTCCACGATCTCCCTGATGAAGTGATGCCTCACGTTGATATGTTTCGTCCTCTCATAAAACATATCATTTCTTGAGAGATGAATTGCCCCTTGATTATCACAATTCACAACCACTGACCTTAGGTTTATTCCCAGGTCGATTAGTAGACCTTTAAGCCAAATGATTTCCTTAACAGCTTCCGTAAGCGCCATATACTCCGCCTCTGTAGTAGACAATGTAACAACATGCTGCAGAGTTTCTTTCCAACTTACAACACAGCCATGCACCATAAACACGTACCCGATTATCGACCTACGCTTGTCAGGGTCTTTAGCACAATCGTTGTCCACAAAACCGTTAACATCTATGTGCTTCCCTTGATCCCTACCATACACTAGACCTACATCAGCAGTGCCCTTCAAGTACTTCAAAATCCACTTCATCGCTTCCCAGTGATTTTTACCTGGATTCGCCAAATACCTGCTCACAATGCTAACAACATACGCAATATCCGGTCTAGTGCAAGCCATCAAGTACATTAAACTACCTACAACATTCGCATATGGGACCTTACTCATTCTTTCCACATCCAAGTCACTCGACGGACAATCCTTCAAAGACACCTTAAAGTGTGCTCCCACTGGCACAGAGACCAACTTGCCATTATCCACTCTGTAGTTATTCATAATTTTATGCACATATCCCGACTGAGACACCTTCAGGGTTTGGTTACCCCTATCCCTGATAATCTCCATACCGAGTATCTTCCTAGTTGTACCAAGTTCCTTCATATCAAACTCTTTCCACAGCAGCCCCTTGGTATATTCAATCTCAAACTTGCTTTTACAAGTAATCAACATATCATCTACATACAGCAGTAGATATATGTACATACATGGTGCAAACTCCTTGAAGTAAACACAGCTATCATAGCTGCTACGGCTAAACCCATTGCTGACCATATACACATCAAACCGTTTGTACCGCTGCCTTGGATCCTGCTTAAGACCATAAAGAGATTTCTTCAACAAACATACCTTGTTGCCCGTTCCTTCTTCAAAACCAAGCGGCTGCCTCATGTAAATTGTTTCTTCACGATTACCATGCAAAAACGCCATCTTTACATCAAGTTGTTCCAACTCGTAATTTTCACAAGCAGTTAATAAGAGAATCACTCTAATAGATGTATGTCGAACCATGGGTGAAAATACCTCATTGTAGTCAATCCCTGCTCGTTGTGTAAACCCCCGAGCTACCAGCCTTTCTTTATACTTTGGTTTCTGAATGCCTTCAATCCTTTTTTAATCTTATACAATCACTTGCAGCTTACCAGCTTCTGACCACGTAGTTGATCGACCAGCTCCCAAGTATGATTCTTTTTCAAAGAACTCATCTCTTCCTTCATAGCACGAACCCACTCATCCTTTTCTGATGAATTAATCGCCTCTTGGAATGTGATTGGTTCATGTGTATCTTCTTCCTCAGCAATAGCAAACGCATAAGCCGTAATATCATCTTCTTCCCTAGACCCTGATGATATAGACAATGATACATTACCTTCATTCATATACCTTGCAGGTACAATAACTGTTCTCTTAGCTCTATCACACACCAAAACATAGTTGTCTAGATTCTTTTGTTAAGGCCTTGCATCTTCAACTTGATCCTCATATTCATTCTGTTTATTTACCCTAGTATGAGGATCCATAGTTTGTTCAACCCAACTGCCTTGAAGTTCCACCTTAAACTCAATTTCCTTCCTAGAATCTGCAGCACCAGCACCTTTGAGAGTATCCTTATACATAAGGCTCTCATTAAAGACCACAACGTCGCTTATGATTATCTTCGATTTAACATCATCCAACCTCTATAATTTGTATCCCTTCACACCTTCAGGATAGCCCAGGAATATGCATTTTATGGCTCTAGGCTTGAGCTTCCCCCTGATTTACGTGTGAATAAGCAACACAACCAAATATCTTCAACATCTCGTAATTCGCCGGATGTCCTGACCATAAATCCATAGGTGTCTTCTTCTCCAATACTGTAGATGGAGACCAATTGATCAGATATGCTGCCGTCACCGTTGCTTCCGCCCAGAATGATTCTGGCAAACCAGAATGAATCAGTAAACACCTAACCTTGTCCAAGAGTGTCTTGTTCATTCATTCAGCTAGACCATTCTGTTGCGGAGTTCCAGCAACTATCAAATGTCTTGCTATCCCGCTCTCCTTGCATAAGTTATTAAACTCATGATTATAAAACTCCAAACCATTATTCGTTCGTAGTTTCTTCCGTCTTATGCATGTCTGGTTTTCCACCAACTGCTTCCACTCCTTGAACTTGCTGAACGCCTCATTCTTGTGTCTAAGAAAATAAACCCAAACCCTCCTCAAATAATCATCAACAATTGACAAGAATTACCCATAACCACTCATCGATTCCACCCGAGAAGGACCCCAGAGATCCGCATGGACATAGTCTATTACTCCCTCCGTTGTGTGCTGACCTCGACCAAAAGTTACCTTGGTCGATTTTTCAAGAACACAATTTTCACAGAATTCGAGCTTACCTAGACCTTTCTTCCCCAACACCTCTCTTCTTTTGAGTTCATTCAAGCTTGCTTCACTAATGTGACCTAAACATTTATGCCACACCTGCGCAAGACTTTCTTTTTCTTCTATACCAACACTAGCTTCGCCTAATTCAGCCCAACCATCCAAAGAGTACACACAATTTTCCTTCAAAGTTCTCGAGAAAACCATCAAAGAACCCTTGATCACCTTTACTCTTCCATTCTGTAACTTCACGGTATATCCCTCTCGATCCATAGTGCCCAAAGATAACAAATTTATTTTCAACTCGGGAATGTAACGCACATTCTCAAGCACAAAACTTGAACCATCTTTCATTTGTACTCTAACATTCCCTGACCCCCTAATGGCACATGCTCTATTATCACCGAGCAAAACCATACCACCATCAAGCTCCTTAAAATCAAAGAAGAAGTCACTCCTTGGCGTCATGTGATAGGAACCACCAGAGTCTATGATCCACTCTAAGAACCTTTCCTCCGCCATCAACAAATCACCGTTGTCATAACCCTTAGAATACGAACCAACTTCCTGTTTTGCATTCTTGTTGACAAATCCAGTTGATTTCTTCTTGTTCTATTTTGGACAGACTTTCCTAAGGTGATCCTCATAATAGCATATGTAACACTTCACTTTATAAGTTCCTTTACCTTTTGACTTTGATCACGAACTACCACGTCCTTGATTACTCTGATGCTCTGACCTCCCCCTTACAAATAACCCATCACCACCATCCTTTGCATATGTCCTCTTCTTCAACTCCCATGAATTGAGGGTAGCCAAGACATCTTCCAAAGTGAGCGACTCCCTTCCATAAAGCAATGTCTCCACAAAGTTATCATATGAAAATGGTAATGATGTAAGTAACATGAGTGCCCGATCTTCGTCATCAATATCAACGTCTATGTTCGCCAAGTTACCGATCAACTTATTAAACTCATTTATATGTTCAGATAATTTCTTGCCTGAATGAATGTAGAAAGTGAACAACTTCTTCTTCAAGTACAATTTATTGGCTAAATACTTTGTCATATACAAAGATTCTAACTTTAAATAAACCCTCGCAACAGAATTTTCTTTGTTGACTTCCCTCAACACCTTGTTATCCAAGCACAAGAGTAAGGCACTGTGTGCTTTTTTATAGACATCCGTCATCAACGCCGCAGTGTTCTCAATGTCCGTCATGGTTTCGAGGAATGGATCTAAGGCAGCCTCCCAACCATGTTGAATTAATATACACCGCATCTTTACACGCCACAACCCGATGTCATTAGACCCGTCGAATTTTTCGATGTCAAACTTCGCTATCGACGACATATTCTTTCCCTTGTTGCGTAAATAACCCTCTTGCAAGTCGATTTAATTAGAAAATCCCTAAACCCTTGACTTCAAACAAGCAAACCCGACCGTAAACTTAATACCAAGTAAACCACGATCAAAACTTGAATCACAAGAACCCGCAACAAAAACCTTGTATTTACTAAATTATAATTGTTGATACCTTTTAATTATACTAAATCAAAAAATTAAAACCAACAATATAATAAACACAATATCTAATGGGCCTTTGTCACTTTGTATAAAACAAAGCCACATGATCAGTTGAGTACTAGCAATAATATATAGTAATAAAAAAACCCACGTCCCAAATACACTTCGTCTTCTCAGTCTTTAAAACCTGCAACTCGAAGATAACGATTCGACCAAACCTCGAACCCTTTTTCTTCCACAAATAATTCTTGATCTAGCACCGATCTTCGAGCAATGACTAACCGTAGCTCTGATATCACTTGTTGGAATCAAAACCCAACTAACCTAAAGATCGATTTGCGGAACCCTAGATGATTGGTGTATTTTGCATACACGTAATAGCATGTTAATTTAGGTGCACCCGATTCCATTGTATAATTTGGTTATTAAACTGTTTTTATTGTTTGCATTTAGTTAGGCATATGTATATTTTAGATGATCAAACCACGCTGGTTGAATTCCCTTTACTTACCTTTGCTTAGATTGAGTAGAAAATTTGAAAAAAACTTATGAAATATAGTAATGTAATAGTTGGGTTAGGACATTTGAAATTTATCTTATTCGGCTCGCCGCCCACGCACGGTGTCCTTAGAAAAGAGTTGGAGAACTATCATAATTATTGGTGGTAGTCATATGCTAGGCTTGCCTATTTGATTCGTCACCCGCGCAAGGTGATACTTTAGTTATTAGCATGGGTCAGACGCCAATTTTTATGATGGATATCATTGCACTTAGCTGAGACAATTTATGTGAAATAACCTAATCCTTGTATTGTTGTAATGAAATTAGGAAGATCAGTTTAATTTAGTGCATTGTATAATTATATCATGTGGTAGATAACTCCATCATATGATGTACCAGTAGGCACAAAGTATAGCTGTTCCCATTTAATTAAAACGGACTAAATTAACCGGTTCCCATGTGCCAATGCGTCTTAGTATGCACCTATAGGATAGATATTAATTTTTCTGAATGATTGGTCTATATATCAACCTTAAAAGGAGTGTATAAAGCGTTCGGGATGACTTGTATAAGAAACGGTCCCGGATGGCTAAAAGAAAAGAGCTTATGTGCGATGTGAAAAAAAAGTGAAAAAAATGAAAGAAAAAAAAATGAGAAAAAAGAGAAAAAAAGAAAGAAAAAAAGAAACGAGGTGAAAGTAAATAAGCTAAAGTATGATGTGCTCTTATGGTATAAAAACTCCAATGATATAAAATGTGTAAGATATTTTCACCTCTTGTTTTAGATTAATGTCTAGATTAATTATAGGTGTGCATTAGGTATGTTGGACACATGGTTAATTATATGAAATATAAAGTAAATAGAATCAATGAGAATAGTTATTCTAAGTGTTCAAGAAGGACAAAAATATTGGTAATCATTTTGGATTATTTTTCATGTAGGATGGTTATTAGTGTACTAGGTTAAATTTGATCTTTTTAATAGAATTTCAATGATATGATTAAAAATTATGAAATTAACATGTTTGTATATTTTTATTTTATTTTTACTCTAAGACAGAGTAAAGGTTAAGCTTGAGGGGGCTGGATTGGTGTATTTTGCATACACCTAATAGCATGTTAACTTAGCATAATTATATATTTATTTTTCGTTATACATGTACTTTTAATGTGTTTTGTGATTATGTATGTTACGAGTGAAATAAAATATAATGACCGCTTAATTAATTTTTTGGAGAAAAGACATTGTGAGCGCCGATAAATGAAGAAGAAATATTGAAGAAAAAAATTTGAGCGCGTCGCAGTATTTTCGGTCATCTTTTATTTGTCTGGGTTTTGTTTGAGCAATTCTTGAAGTTGGATTATTTTTAATTGGGCCAAAGTTATTATATCCAAAAGAATAAATAAAATTTTTTTTGGGGGCCCATTAAACATAACCGACACAACTTGCAATTGGGTGGAGCCGCATATTAAAACAAAAAAAGAATACTACGATTGACTTTTGGCGGAGAATTCTCTGACAAGAAAAAGACAAGTGATAACCATAAGTTGGGAGACTTTAATCACAAACAGTCGCAAAAAGAAGTATATTAAAAAAAAGCAAGAAGACAACTTGCAACAATTGGTATGCAGGGGACGATTATCAAAGAAGAAAATAAAAAGATTCCCATTGTTTTAGTATGATGCACAGTAGATCGTGGCTCGAGTACACCACGATGTCCGGCTAATTTTTTTGTAATTCCTTCCGGTAACTTTATTTATAGTTTGATTGTTACTTTTGGGTTATCATATTTTTATTACATTGATTTATGATTTATTTATAAATTATTTTTATTGACATAATATTATGTGTAATTATTTGTGCAAGACAATTTATTGTTAGTTAATGATTCATACTTATTTTATTTAGTTAAAAAAAAGATGGTCGTATAATCAACATAAGTTGTACCTAAATAAATTATTAAAACATAATTATTGGTTGGATTAATTTAAGATTTATTATCGCGAATTATTGATATACATAATAAATGTCGACATTAATTCATTCATATTAAGTCAAAATAATCTTTGTAAACGAACTGAAAAGTTTCGATAATCTATAAATGTGATCAACCATAAATATTAATAGCTGGAAGGGATTGCATTTTTTCTTTTAATTGTTTACATCCTTATTATATTTTTTAGCTTTATTATTAGTTTAATAATTATTTTAATTTTTAATTAGTATTTTTATTATCAAGAGTATTTTAATTGTTAGATTTCAAAACCAAAACATTTATTGATCAGTGATTACCCCAAAACTTAAACTAAAACCACATATTCCTCGTGGATTCGATACCCGCTTACCCTATCTTGCATAAGGTAATTAGGTTATTTTTTACCGGCACTTCGATGTTGATAAAAAATTTGGCGCCGCTGCCTAGGAATAGTGAGCTTTTCGTTTATGTTTTTGTTAATTTTTTTAAAAAATAACTAAAAAAATACAAAAAGAGTATTTTTCTTGTTTTGCTTGTTTGTTTGTTTTGTTTCTTGTGAGTGTGTAGGTTAGTGTATGCGCACACGTAGATCGGGATGTACATCACCGTTATCTTACGATCCTGAGGTTGAGAAAAGTGCAAGGTTGAGGAGGAAAACGTTTCGACAGTTTTCTACTAATCTTGATTTTTCAGGTTTAGCAGAGCTTTTCGCTGAAATGCCGGGTGATGACGATGTTGGCGGAGATGCTAGCAGAGATAGTAGCGGAGAAGAATCCCCACCACGGGGTGTCGATTCTTATTATAGGTCGGGGATATTCGAGGATCCCTCGCCTATCGTTTATCCGGATCCGGTTAAAGGGGTTACAAGTAACTTCAAGATCCAGCCGAACCTCATAGCAATTTTGCTAGTGTTTCGAGGTCGTGAGGAGCCATACGCACATCTACGAGAATTCTTCTCAATTGCTGACACACATCAGGTTAATAGCATTACCAAGGATGAGGTAAGACTTCGCCTTTTTCCTTTTTCTCTTAAAGATCAAGCTAAGGACTGGTTCTCATCTTTTGAGCCAGGTAGTATTAACTCATGGTCTGAAATGCAAGCTGCTTTTCTTGAGGAATTTTATTCTATAAGTAAAACTGCTTCCATTAGAAATAAGATTAAATCCTTTCGTCAAATCCCAAGCGAGCAGTTTCATGAAGCATTTAGTAGACTTAAGGAGTTATTAAGAACTTGCCCTCATCATGACGTTCCAAAATGGGAGCTTGTCAAAGTCTTCTATGATGGGTTGGATTATAACAACCAACAATTTGTTATGACAACTAGTGGGGGTATGTTTTTCTCGCGACCTATGGAGGAAGAATGGGAGTTTTTTGAAAAACTAAGCAAAGGTTCCAAGACCCAAGCTTTAGTGGATCGAAACAACCACCCATCTTCCGCCAATTCTATGTCTAACCAACGTGGCATAAATTCTGAGATTAGCGAGTTATGTAAGAAAGTTGATTTTTTGTTGAAAAATCTAGGAAAAGGTGTTCCAAATGTGTCTAAGGTGTCGCATAGTGGGTTCTCAATGTGTGGTGATCCAAGTCATTCAGTCTATAATTGTCAAAGTTGGGGGGCACCACCAAATGAGGAGGTGAATGGAGTCTATGTAGGTCGTCAACGAAATGGCCTATTCTCCAAAAGTTACAATCCTGGATGGCTCAATCACCCCAACTTTCGTTCAAAATATGAAGATAATCTCCCTAATAATGCCCAACAACAACACTATGGTTAAAAACCAAGGTATGAGGGTGGCGATTCATCTAACTTCCAACAAAATTCTTACAATCATAGGCCACAACAACAATATCCAAATCAGGGCGAAGGGCAAGATGATAACCGTCTCTTGAACCTTGACCAAAAGTTTGATAGGCTTATGGATTCATTGTCTACCAATAATCAATAGATCAATAGAAAATTTGAGGTCACCAATCAAAGACACGAGACCACTACCAAATCTATTGCAGCTCTTGAGAGACAAGTTGGTCAATTGGCGGATCAATTAAGCAAAAGAGATGAGGGAAAGCTACCGAGCTACCCCACCATGAATCCCACACACAAGAAAAATGGAAATGAGCACGTGAATATGGTGACATCTCTTCGAAACGGTAAAATCTACAACAATGACAAGGAAATTCCAAATTCCTATCATGATGTCGGGGATTTTGTTACTGATGACGAAATTATTGTTGAAGGTAAAAGTTCTGATAATGTTAAGTCCGGTTCTGAGTTGGTAAATGATTTGTTAATTGATTTTCCTAAACCAGCAACACCGAATCCTAAAGCTACTGAATCTCCCGAAGTTGGGGAGGGTGGCGTGTCCAGCACACTGTACCCTACGGCTTTGGAAAAATCGGCATCTGCAAAGTTAGCTAAAAAGGGTCCTCATGCTGAGGATATGTGGGAGACTTTCAAGCAAGTTAAGATCAATCTCCCCCTTATTGATGCTATCAAGCAAATTCCTGCATATGCCTAGTTTTTAAAGGACTTGTGTACTCAGAAGAGGAAGTTGAAGGCATCTTTGACTAAAAAGATTGACCTAACTGAGCATGTTAGTGTAGTCTTATCTAGCTCCCTTCCTCCTAAATTCAAAGATCCTGGAGCACCATTGATTTCAGTTGTGGTGGGAAATATTGCCATTAAGAAGGCGCTCCTTGATCTTGGTGCCAGTATCAACATCCTTCCTGCTAGTTTGGTCGATGACTTAGGAACTCTTCGTAAAACATACACCATTATTTCCTTAGCCGATCGATCTACCAAAATTCCTAGAGGTATCTTAGAGGATGTAATTATGAAAGTTGATGACTTCTATTACCCTGTTGACTTCTTTGTTATGGACACCGAGTCACAATACAAGGATGTTCAACCAACTATTATCCTTGGGCACCCATTCTTAGTCACGATAGATGCTAGGATTAATTGTCAGACCGGTGTCATGGATATTAAATTCGGTAATAAGAAGATAAGATTGAATGTGTTTAATTCTATGAATTCTCCTACGATGAATGAATGTTACCAAGTAGATGTGGTCGATGAGGAAATCCAAAAGCATGCGTCCCGTATGCTTAAGGATGATCCTTTGGAATTATATCTAACTTGTGAGAACAAGGAGATTCTTGATGTTGCTGAAGTTCAAGAGATTCAAGAGTGTTTGTTCAGTTCTTTGGACCATAAAAAACCACCTTGGTCTTATAAAGTGGAGCCCTTGCCTTCTACTTTTGACACGGCCACGAAGTCGTCTCTAGAGGTACCTCCAACTCTTGAGCTAAAACCTTTGCCATCCAATCTCAAATATGCTTTTCTAGGTCCTAACAATATGTTACATGTTATTGTTGCTTCTGATCTTTCTGAATCACAAGAGGAAGCACTTCTAAAATTGCTTTCCAAGTACAAAGCAGCGGTGGGATGGAAAATTGCAGACTTTAAAGGGATCAACCCTTCATTATGTATGCATCGGATTGTTACGGACCCAGATATTAAGCCATCTAGAGATGCGCAAAGGCGTCTGAATCCTAATATGAAGGAGGTAGTGAAGACGAAAGTTCTTAAATGGTTAGATGCTGGTATCATCTATCCCATCTCGGATAGTAAATGGGCAAGTCCCACTCAAACGGTGCCTAAAAAGGCCGGAATTACCATTGTGGAAACCGAGAGTGGGGAAAAACTCACAACCCGACCAGTTACTGGGTGGAGAGTGTGTATAGATTACCGTAAGCTGAATAATGCCACATCGAAAGATCATTTCCCACTACCCTTCATTGATCAAATAGTTGAGAAGCTTTCTGGTAAGAAGTTCTATTGCTTCCTGGATGGGTACTCCGGTTATAATCAAATACCCATCCATCCTGATGACCCGGCCAAAACTACGTTTACATGTCCTTATGGAACATTTGCATTTCGAAGAATGCCTTTTGGCCTGTGTAATGCACCTGCTACCTTTCAGCGGTGTATGATGAGTATCTTTTCTGACATGGTTGGAGAATCTATAGAGATATTTATGGATGATTTCTATATCTTTGGTCAGTCTTTTGAAAGCTGCCTTGATCAGCTTGAAAGAGTGTTAAAAAGATGCACCGAAACTAATCTGGTGCTTAGTTAGGAGAAGAGCCATTTCATGGTTCGAGAGGGAAATGTATTAGGGCATGTTGTGTCTGAAAAAGGATTTGAGGTTGACCGTGCCAAAGTTCAAGTAATTTCGACCCTTCCTCCTCCCACTACCATCAAAGGTGTGCGATTTTTTCTTGGTCATGCCGAGTTCTATAGGCGAATTATTAAAGATTTTAGTGCAATATCAAAGCCTCTTTGTAATCTACTCTTAAAAGATGCATGCTTTGACTTTAATGAATCATGTCTTGAAGCATTTAACATGCTTAAGCAAAAGCTTGTAGAAGACCCTATTCTGCAATCACCTGATTGATCGAAGCCTTTCGAGATCATGTGTGATGCGAGTGATTATGCTGTTGAGGCGGTTCTAGAACAGCGGGTCGATAAGAAACCAGTTGTAATCTTTTATGCTAGTAAGACTTTTTTAGAAGCTCAAATGAATTACACCACTACTGAAAAAGAGTTGTTAGTTATGGTTTTTGCTCTTGATAAGTTTAGGTCATATACTTAGGGGCATTCTAAGGTGATAGTATTTTCAGATCATAGTGCCTTAAGACATTTGTTGACTAAGAAAGAGACAAAACCGAGGTTGCTTAGGTGGATTTTGCTTTTACAGGAATTTAATCTAGAAATCCGGGATAAAAAGGGGTCAGAAAATGTAGTTGCCGACCATTCGTCTAGAATTATCCCTCCGCCATTCAACCCTTCTTATGTGATCAAGGAAAGCTTTCCATATGAATGCTTATTTGAGGTTTCTAAGGTTCCTTGGTACGCAAATATAGTCAATTACCTAGCTGTTAAAAAACTTCCGGAGTTTTGGTCCAAACAACAAAGAAAATACTTCTTCTCCCAGTTGAAGCATTATTTTTGGGAGGATCCAGAGCTATATAAAGTGTGTGTTGACCAAGTTGTTAGGAGATGTGTTCCTGGCCACGAGCATCTGGACATATTGGCTCATTGTTATTCTTATGCATGTGGTGGACACTTTGGTTCTACGAAAACTGGGCATAAAGTCCTACAAAGTCGTTTCTTTTGTCCGACTATCTTCAAGGATGCCCAGTCTTTTGTGAAAGCATGTATTCGTTGCCAACAAGTTGATGGGATTTCAAGACGTGATCAAATGCCTATGAATCTCATACTTGTTGTGGAGATCTTTGACGTGTGGGGTATTGATTTTATGGGACCATTCCCCACTTCACATGGCAATGTGTACATTTTAGTGGCAGTAGATTATGTGTCTAAGTGGATAGAGGCTGAGGCTACTAGAACTAATGACCATAGTGTAGTTCTTAAGTTTGTTAAGAAGAATATACTTGCTAGACATGAATTCCTAAGGCTATCATTAGTGATGGGGGTTCTCATTTTAAGAACTTTATATTTGGGAAATTATTGAAACACTATGGAGTTAATCATATGATAGCTACCCCTTATCACCCACAGACTAGTGGACAGGTGGAAGTATCTAATAGGGAGATTAAGCGAATTTTAGAAAAGACCGTTCGTAGTGATAGGAAAGATTGGTCCTTGAGGTTAGATGATACCTTGTGGGCATATAGGACGGATTTTAAGACTCCTATCGGTATATCACCGTATAAGTTGGTATATGGCAAGGCATGTCATTTACCGGTTGAGATAGAGCATAGGGCAGAATGGGCGATTAAGACCGTTATTCTGGATTTAGAGAAAGCATGTAGTTCTAGGAAACTTCAATTATCTGAATTGGATGAGATTAGACGTGATGCTTATGAAAGTTTTAGGATTTATAAGGAGAAAACCAAAGTTTTTCATGATCGACATATCACCAAGAAATCTTTCTTGGTTGGTCAAAAAGTTTGGTTATTCAATGCTAGACTTAAGCTTTTTCCAGGAAAGTTGAGATGTAAATGGACGGGTCCATACATTGTGACTCAAGTCTCTCCACATGGAGCCATTGAAATAAAAAATATGGTGGGTGGAGAGCCGTTTAAAGTTAATGGACACCGTTTGAAGCCGTATGTTGAGTTGGCGAGTGATCAGATGGAAACAGTGGATGTGGTTTACTTGGAACCACTCCAACCGTCTCAATAGCTCATATGAGTTATGTCTGGCTGAAGACGGTAAACTTAGCGCTTCGCGGGAGGCAACCCGTGGTTTGTGGTTTGAAGTGTGTGTATTTTCTTTTGCAATTTTTTATCTTATTTTTGTGTGTGTTTAAAACTTTGTGGGTGTGTTCTCTAAAAACTCTCACGAGACAAAACTCGTCCATTCGGGCTACCGAGTGGTTTAAAGGCTTGTTGCATACGCTAAATGCAACCGTGATTCCTACGAAAGTGAGTTAGGTTTTTGTTTTTGTGTGAGTTTGTCAAATTGATTTTTAACCAAAATTTCAATTTAAAGTTTTTGAATTAGAGGCAATGCAATGCTTTAAGTTGAGGGGGGTGGCACATGTGTTACATGTTTTTGTGTGAAATTTTGGTCAAAATGGTTAAAATGTGGTTTTTTGGGAAAAATAGAAAAATTTTAAAATTTTTTAATCACATTATAAGAGTCTTGTGCTAATTAGATGTGGAAGTTTCTTCTACATATACGTTTGTTGAGTGTTTGCAAATTCTGAAGATTAGCTTGTGGATGATTTATTGGAGCAAGCTAGAGGATTTGGCCATAATTATCAGATGCACCCGATTCTATTGTATAATTTGGTTATTAAATTGTTTTGATTGTTTGCATTTAGTTAGGCATATGTATAATTTAGATGATCAAACCATGCCAGTTGAATTCCCTTTGCTTACCTTTCCTTAGATCGAGTAGAAAATTTTAAAAAAACTTATGAAATATAGTAATGTAATAGTTGGGTTAGGACATTTGAAATTTATCTTATTCGGCTCGCCGCCCGCGCATGGTGCCCTTAGAAAAGAGTTGGAGAACTACCTAATTATTGGTGGTAGTCATTGATAGGCTTTCCTATCTAATTCGTCACTCGCGCAAGGTGATACTTTAGTTGTTAGCATGGGTCAGACGCCAAATTTTATGATGGATATCATTGCACTTAGCTGAGACAATTTTATGTGAAATAACCCAATCCTTGTATTGTTGTAATGAAATTAGGAAGATTAGTTTAATTTAGTGCATTGTATAATTAGATTATGTGGTAGATAACTCCATCATATTATGTACCAGTAGTCACTAAGTATAGTTGTTCCCATTTAATTGAAACGGACTAAATTAACCGGTTCCCATGTGCCAATGTGTCTTAGTATGCACCTATAGGATAGATATTCATTTTTCTGAATGATTGATCTATATAACAACCTTAAAAGGAGAGTATAAAGCGTTCGGGATGACTTGTATAAGAAACGGTCTCGGATGGCTAAAAGAAAAGAGCTTATGTGCGATGTGAAAAAAAAGTGAAAAAAATGAAAGAAAACAAATGAGAAAAAAGAGAAAAAAAAAGAAAAAAGGAAAGGAGGTGAAAGTAAATAAGCTAATGTATGATGTGCTCTTATGGTATAAAAACTCCAATGTTATAAAAGGTGTAAGATATTCTCACCTCTTGTTTTAGATTAATGTTTAGATTAATTATAGGTGTGCATTAGGTATGTTGGACACATGGTTAATTATATGAAACATAAAGTAAATAAAATCAATGGGAATGGTTATGCTAAGTGTTCAAGAAGAACAAAAATATTGGTAATTATTTTGGATTATTTTTCATGTAGGATGGTTATTAGTGTACTAGGTTAAATTTGATATTTTTGATAGAATTTCAATGATATGATTAAAAATTATGAAATTAACATGCTTGTATATTTTTATTTTATTTTTACTCTGAGATAGAGTAAAGGTTAAGTTTGAGGGGGTTTGATTGGTATATTTTGCATACACCTAATAGCATGTTAATTTAGCATAATTATATATTTATTTTTTGTTATACATGCTCTTTTAATGTGTTTTGTGATTATGTAGGTTACGAGTGAAATGGAATAAAATGACCGCTTAATTAATTTTTTAGAGAAAAGACATTGTGAGCGCCGATAAATGAAAAAGAAATATTGAAGAAAAAAATTTGAGCGCGTCACAATATTTTCAGTCATCTTTTATTTGTCCGGGCTTCGTTTGAGCTATTATTGGCGTTGGGTAATTTTTATTTGGGCTAAAGTTATTATATCCAAAAGAATAAAACAAAAAAATTGCGGCCCATTAAACATAACCGACACAACTTGCAATTGGGTGGAGCCGCATATTAAAACAAAAAAAAAAGAATACTACGATTGACTTTTGGGGGAGAATTCTCTGACAAGAAAAAGACAAGTGATAGCCATAAGTTGGGAGACTTTAATCACAAACAGTCGCAAAAAGAAGTATATTAAAAAAGCAAGAAGACAACTTGCAACAATTGGTATGCAGGGGACGATTGTCAAAGAAGAAAATAAAAGGATTCCCATTGTTTTATTATGATGAACAGTAGATCGTGGCTCGAGTACACCACGAATCCACGATATCCGGCTAATTTTGTTGTAATTACTTCCGGTAACTTTATTTATGGTTTGATTATTACTTTTGGGTTATCATATTTTTATTACATTGATTTATGATTTATTTATAAATTGTTTTTATTGACTTAATATTATGTTTAATTATTTGTGCAAGACAATTTATTGTTAGTTAACGATTCATACTTATTTTATTTAGTTAACAAAAGATGGTCGTATAATCAACATAAGTTGTACCTAAATAAATTATTTAAAACATAATTATTGGTTGGATTAATTTAAGATTTATTATCGCGAGTTATTGATAAACATAATAAATGTCGACATTAATTCATTCATATTAAGTCAAAATAATCTTTGTAAACGAACTGAAAAGTTTCGATAATCCATAAGTGTGATCAATTATAAATATTAGGAGATGGAAGGGATTGCATTTTTTCTTTTAATTGTTTACATCCTTATTATATTTTTCTAGCTTTATTATTAGTTTAATAATTATTTTAATTTTTAATTACCATTTTTATTATCAAGAGTATTTTAGTTGTTAGATTTCAAAACCAAAATTTTTATTGATCAGTGATCACCCAAAAACTTAAACTAAAACCACATATTCCTCGTGGATTCGATACTCGCTTACCCTATCTAGTATAAGGTAATTAGGTTATTTTTGACCGACAGTTCGTCGCTGATCACTAGAGCCCAAGAAGATCGCAGAGTTACAACACCAACGAACACAGAAGTAAAGCCCACGAAGTTAATCGAACGACTTAACTTTTATTAATGGCTCGATCAACTACATGAAAGAATAAAAGATGCGGTATGATTGAGCATCACCCCCTCGCCTATTTTTATAGGGAGAGGGGGTCGGTTACCGATTGAAGATCGGGCTTGGGTCCAACTTGGCTCAAGCATACATTATCGGAAACAAGCTTAAAAGATAAATATACTAATCTATAGTATAACTATTATTGGTAATAATGCTAACATTATTCATCCTCCAATTTTACCTTATTATTTTGCTAAATCGAGAATGATTTTGTTGAACTTATCTATATGCTCGAAAATCTTTCGTCCAATCGCATGTAGAATGTATACAACTTCTTCTTAAGGTACAACTTGTTGGCCAATGACTTTGTCATGTACAAAGTCTCAAGCTTTGACCAAACTCCCGCTGCAGCCGTCTCCCCAGTAACCTCTCTCAGAACCTTGTTACCTGAACACGAAATCATGGCACTGTGAGCTTTCTTGTCAAGCTTATATTTCTTTCTAGCTTCCATAGTGGTGGGAAAAACCTCCATAGTTGCTTCACAACCATGTTGGAATAATAAAGCACACATCTTGATTCTCCATAACCTGTAATCACTAGTTCCATCGAATTTATCGATGTCAAACTTAGCTCCCGTCATTCTTTATCCCTTTTTCGATTTGTTAAACCTTGTGAAAAAACCCTCACAATCACAAATTAACAAAGCCCCCTTGCGTAAATGCTACAAAGTAAATCCTTTTGTTTCAAGAAAAACTTAAATAATATTCAAATCAAACTTAGCCTAATAAATCTATTAAATCTGTTATTGACCCAACAATTTAAATCCAAATAACAAACCCTTGGCACAATGTAGAAAACCCTTTGTAGCCTTTTATATGAAATACAATAGTCTTTCTTTCTTCTTCTTCTCTTTGGTAACACCAACCACCAAAAGACAACAAAGAACAACCGTATGTTGATCTCAAATCAAGAAATCCCTTTTAAGTCAATCAACCTGCTGCTCTACCTTTATCCCTATTAAGAATGTGATCAAAACTCATATGGGCCGTTTAGTGCTTTTGGTATCTTAGGAAATAAGTGTGTTTTACACGACTTTTATTTTTTGGTATCTTCATAAGTCGGTTGTTTGTGGATTATAAATGGGGATTCATAAGATAAGAACTTTGTACCTTCGATTTCGTTTCATAATAAAGAAAAGCTTCCGCAAATCTTGTAGATTGTTGTTTATCTTTTGTTCTTCATCTTTGTTTATCGTTTGTTGATTCTAACAAGTGGTCAGAGATGATCGATCATCATGCGCATTAGATGAAGCTTGAATCGTTCATGAATTTAGGCTTGCCTTGATTCGTTTTTTATTTAGGGTTTTGATAAACCGTTAAAGCGTCAATTCGTTTTGAATTTGGGTTTCTCCTTTGGTTGTTTTTGCTTTGAATCATTTGTATTTGTTTGTAAAGAATCATCTTCTTCAATTGTTTTGTTTCTATTTTTTAGGGTTCGTTTGTGTTGCCATGATTGGGGAAAACAGTAAGTAGAGGATAATTTTTAGTTTGGGTTTTTGGTTGGGTCATCAGGTTGGGTATTTGTTTTAGTGATTTAGGTTTGGGCTTTTGGTTGGGTAATTGTTTTAGAGATTTGGGCTTTTTAATACTTTGTTTTTTTTATAAATTTGCTATTTATATTGTGTCTTGTTTTGAAAGAAAAAAAAGATGAATCTCAACTTACTAATATTAAAAAGTTTTTGGGAAAGGGTAACTTTAGCTTGTGGATGATCAAGATTCGAGCCTTATTGAAACACAAGGCATTTGGGCGTCAATTTCACAAAGACGGATGACATGAGTGATGCTAACTTTATGTTGCAAGAAGAAAAGGCGCACTCGACTAATTTGCTATGTTTATCGGATGAAGTTCTTTATGAGGTAGGTGACGAGGAAACGGAAAAAGGTGTATGGAAAAAAAATTAGAAGATATTTATATGACAAAGTCGTTGACTAATAAGTTGTTATTGAAACAAAGTTTGTTTTCGCTTCAAATGAAAGAAGGTAAATCATTGAAAGAGCAGTTTGATTCGTTGAATTCACTCTTAATGGATTTGAAGAATGTTGAAGTAAAGATTGAAGATGAAGATGCGGCTCTTGTTCTTCTTGTTTCGTTGCCTCCTTTGTTTGAGAGTTTTGTTAATTCTTTTGTTGTTGGTAAAGACACTATCACTTTGGAAGATGTTAAATCTAGTTTGCTTTCAAGAGAGCTTCGTCAACAAGCTTCATTAATTGGTTATGAGTCTGAATCCGTGGGTTTATCAGCCTCAAGTCGTGACAAGGGTCGATATCGATTTGATAAAGCTAAAGATAAAGATAAAGATGGAGTATCATCAAGTTCTTCAGGTCCTAATCCCAAAGTTATTTGTTACTATTGCAAGGAGGAACGCCGTTGGAAGTTCAGTTGTCCTAAGCTCAAGGAAAAAGAATTGGCAATGGTACTGCTAATGACAACTCGTGCTACGCGGGTTTCAAATGTGAGTTGCTTTGAATGGATTTGTTTGGTTGATCGTTTTTAGATTCGATCGTTTGTTTGTTTGTTTGGTTGGTTGATCGTTTTCAAATTCGATCATTTGTTTTTTTGTTTGTTTGTTTGGTTGATCGTTTTCAGATTCGATCGTTTGTTTGGTTGGTTGGTTGGTTGATCATTTTCATATTCTATCGTTTGTTTGTTTGTTTGAAATAAGCTAGTTTCTCTAGCATTTAAAATTTTGAATTTGTTTTGAGTTTTTGGTATTCCTTAAGAGTTTCGATCACGATGATGATTGTTAAGAATGTGATCAAACTCCTATGGGTCGTTTAGTGTTTTTTGTATCTTAGGCAATAAGCATGTTTTACACGGCTTTTATTTTCTGGTATAATTCGGTTTTTTGTGGCTTATAAATAATAAATCATAAGATAAGAGATTTGTACATTCGATTTCGATTTCGTTTAATAATAAAGAAAAGCTTCCACAAATCTTGTCGATTCTTGTTTATCTTTTGTTATTCATCTTTGTTTATTGTTTGTTGATTCTGACAATTCCAAGAACCCTTAAATATTGATTGATCCTAGTAACCAACAAATCCACAAAACCGAGCTTTGATATCACTTGTAGGATTCATATCCTACAACCTGATTACTAGACGCGAAAACATGATCATGAAGGGCACACATACCAACAGAATCGACGAAAAAGAGACACACAAGGTATTATCCATAATTGATGATTAATATTGAAAGAATGCGTGAATACCGTTGCCCCTCACCTCCTTTTATAAAGATAAGAGGAAAGTTGATTCTGATTACAAGAAAATAAATGTAACGGGTTAGGCTCGAGACACAAGCAATCAACCTACCTTTAATCTATTAGCTAATATTAATAGAAAACTCGACACTTTACTCCTTAAACATCAAGATAAGAAATAAGAAAGACTAAACACATAACATAACCCAACTATTCCCTTTTTACACTTTTTTCTTACTCTAATAAACTTTACCCTTTAAAATTTGTGACATCATTTTTCTTTCATTAATCATCAAATTTATTAGTACTAAATTCCAATGTTCTGAAAACCGGTTCAACCCGGTCGGTTGAACCGGTGGAACCGGAGACCGGTAATGTTACCGGGTGGTTGTCAGCCGGTTTTCAGAAGCTTCAAGACCCGGATTAAACCGCCGGGTTTTAGCCAACCCAGGTTAAACCGGTTCACATAATCCGACCGGTTTTATTTTTGTTGCTGGTGTATAGCAGTATGGCCGGAATAAATGGCGTTTGTAGATACAAGGAAGAAGACAGACAAAGTGAAAGAGGAGAAGAATCTGTTCAAAGTGGATTTAATAATGATTATACTATATATTAAATAGGGATGGAAACGGTGTCGTTTTAAGCATTTGCATGTGGTGTTGGTCTATGTTTTGTGTCGTTTCAAAAGCAGAAGTTAACCTCATAAATCCTTTAAAAATTAAAATTTCAAAATACCCCCTTGCATTATGTTACATGTTACGAAAACAGGTTTGCACTTTTAATTATTTATGATTTTTAATATAATAAACTTTATTTATCAAATATGAAAGGTATAAGTCACTGGCGGATTTCTTAAGGGACTGGGGAGGGCTCCGGCCCTCCCAAAGTTTTTGACGAGTAGTGTAAAATTTTTACTTTCCGTCTCAAAGTTATTGTCCACCTTATTATTTTGGTATGTAAAAAACAACTCGGCCCTCCCAAAATAAATGTTTCAGGTCCGCCATTAGGTATAACTATCGATTCACTCGGGACAAAGAATACTCTTTAAAATATCGTCAAATTACGAACCAAATAAGTCCAATATTCAAATGCTTCGAACAGACATATGATCTTATAAAAATATTTACACTTAATATATAGTTTAAAAAATTCTCCGGCAATAGTCCTTGAGGTTATTTGTTACTTGCAAAGTCCGTCACTGACGCAATTTTTTTTATATAACAATGTGTTTATTTATCAAATATATATCGCATATCTCTCGATTTTTTTAGGAGAGAAATTATCGTTGAAAAGATTGTCTAACTGTGAATTAAACGAGCCCAATGTTGCGATAGTTCTAACATACGCATGATTTTATAAAAAAATTGAAATGTAACCACATTTAAAATATAATTTTTTTTATCAAAATAGTGCTTTATATTATTCGTTCCTTGCAAGGTCAGTCATTGACGTGAACAATTCTTCTAATATCAAGTCACCGCAACCGTTGGTCCTACATCCTCCGCCGCGAAGCACGGGCTATATACCTCGTTTAATTTATTTTGGAGTGTGATTGGCATAAATATTGAATGGTAGTCTGACAATCAAATAGGGTATTTAATAGCTAGAAAGACAAAAAGTCTTATTTATAGGGTATTAATTAAATATAGTATTAACTAATTACCATATACGTACAAACTTTATACAGTGGGTTTAAAAGTCTCATAGTCTATTTACTATAGGAAAAAGTTATTTTGGAGCCTTGTTTTTTGGTGGAAACCAAGGGACAAATCCCCACCCTTCATTTAGCTTTGATCTAAGGGTGGGATTAATCTAAGATGTAATTCAATTAATCATTTTTTATTGCCAATATATAAACTCTTTTCCCCCAATTTTTTTATCACTTCGCTCCTTTTTTCAAACACAGTTCGTGTGTGTTTCTCTCAACCGTTTCAGTTACAAAAAAAAACCTCTTTTCTCATTTTGTTATTCCGATCCACAAATTCCGCTTCACCATTGATCATCGTTATCATTTTACTGCTTATTATTCCACAAATTCATTTATATTATGGCTTTTGATTTGAATGAACCTGCAGTTCCAGATTTAGATGCTGATTTAGTAGGTTTGGATGTTAATAACGGTTCTACTGTATCCGGATGCGGTTCCACTTCTCTTTTGGTTGATCATGATAACTGTGATTGTAAGTTTGTAGATTAACAACTTATTTTTTACTCTATTTTGTTGTTAATGCTTATTAACTGCTTATTTTTTTATCATGTTTTTGTATCAATTGTGATATGTTGATGTTTTGTTACTAGTTAACCTGTTTTTGTTGATGTTTTTTATGTTCTATCACTATTGATATGTTGATCTTTTTACTCTTTTGTTGATGTTATTGTTTGTTGTATCACTATTGATATCTAGTTTAAAAGTTTTTTGTTTTTGCTGTCCTTTTTATGTTTTTTTTTGTTTTATCGATAGTGATATATCATGTGTTTTATCATTTTATGAATTCTGTTTCATACAAGGTATTTAAATGTTTTTGTATGTATTATCACTATTGATATTTAGTGTAAACTGTATGTTTTTAGTTCTTTTATCATGTGTTATCACTAGTGATATATGATGTGTTTTATCAGTATGTTTTTTGTTCCAAACAAGAAAAGGTATTTAAATGTTTTTGTCTATTTTATCACTATTGATATTAGTTTAAACTGCTTTTGTTTTTTTGTTCCTGTCTTTTATCATGTGTTATCACTAGTGATATATGCTGTGTTGTGTTATATTATTTATGATATCTGTCCATGTTTTATTTTTTTGTTTATATTATATTCATTTTTCTTTGTTTTATTTCCTACAGCTGGTAACAGTGATAAAACATCTTCATCCTTTGATCATGATGAGATTCTTGACGGTCCAGATGGTTCACTTATAGTTGTTCCTAGGGTTTATGATAGTGATTTACCAGTTTTAGGGACTGAATATGATAGTGTTGATGAATGTATTAGTGTTTATAAGAAATACGCTTCAGTTGCGGGGTTTGGCATTAGACTATCTACTCAGAGACGATTACGTGGTGGTTTTGTGAAACATAAGACGTTAGTTTGTAATCGGTATGGTTGTCCGAAGAATATATCCTTGAATACTTTAGAGCCTAAAAAGACTGATAAAAAAGTAAGGACTTCAAATATTAGGATATGTGGTTGCAAAGCGCGTGCTGTCTTTGATTTGGTTCCTGGTACAATAAAGTATTCGTTGACAACTTTTAATGTTGAACATAATCATGAGCTTGATAAGCCTGAGTATAAACACTTGTCCAAATATGAGAGGAAGTTAACATACATCGAGCAGCTGTTTATTATCAAAGCTATGAGTTCAAATATTGGTGCTATTAAAGCGCATAAGTTTTATACTGGGTTGAAAGGGTCTGTATCTCTAGTTCATGGCACTCAGGTGAATTTTAAGAATTTTATTAATGGCTTGAACTTGTTCATAGGAGATAGTGACGCTCAGATGTTGATTAATCGTATAGAGGACAGGAAAGAGTATACAAAACTATTTTCTTTTGAATTTTTTGTTGAGAACGCGGAGTTGTGCGGTTTGTTCTGGGCTGATGAAGTTGCGAAGTGTAATTATAAGGAATTAGGTGATATTGTATCATTTGATGCCACGTACAGAACCAACAAGTATGTTTCATTATTATTGTTTCTTCATTGTTTTTTTTATTACTTTGTTAAAGTTTATACTATTTTTAAGGTACAAAATGGTGTTTGTACCATTTACGGCTATAGACAACCATAGAAGGTCTGTTACTGTTGGTTCGGGGTTGTTGAAGAAAGAAACTGCTGAATATTATGGATGGTTACTTCGATCGTTTAAGAAGGCAGTTGGTCGAGCGCCACAGATTGTTTTTGCTGATCAAGACGGTGCTATGCGTATCGCTGTTGCTGAGGAGTTGCATGAATCTAAGCATAGGCTTTGTATGTGGCACATCATTCAGAAAGTCCCAAAAAAGGTATTCATTTTTGTTTGTTTTTATATCACTTGTGATAAATTATTAATGTTTCATATAACAAACCAAAAGATTATATAGTTATCTTATTTGGCATTTTTCTTATCACTAGTGATAATGCATTGACATAAAAATAATTATTTTGTATATAATCTTTATTGTTATATCACTACTGATATTGCATTCTTTTCCCAGATTGTTTCTGAAATTTATGATAACACAAAGTTCAAAGAAAAGTTTGGCAAAATTGTTTGGAATATGTATATCCAACCTGATGAGTTTGAGCTTAGATGGAACAGACTTATGGAGGAGTTTAATCTTGTTGGACACAAGTGGCTAACGAAGATGTATAATATTAGAACATCATGGATCCCTGCCTTTTTGTTGATTCACCACTTTGTGGGTTAATGAGGACTACTTCCAGGTCAGAGAGCGAGAACTCTTTCTTTAATTATTTTTTGAGCTCCCGTGCAACCCTTGTGAAGTTTATGCTTAGTTACGAGTCTGCAATGGATAGGCAGAGATACCTTCAAGAACAGTTGGATCATCAGTCTTTTGACTCGTTCCCTACTTTGCTGACTCCATTACCAATCGAAAAACATGCTGCTGGTGTTTACACCCGTAATATTTTTAATCGTGTTCAAAAAGAGATTGTTGCAGGTTCATGGTTGTGTTCGGTAAATGGTATGAGTTCAAAAGAGGGTGTTTTTGTTATTCTTATTGAAGAGGAAGTATCTCAAAAGGTTGTTCCAGAAGTTATTGATAAAGAAAGTAATTCAGAGAATCTTGAAGAAGAGATTGAGTTGTATAAAAAAATTTCACGGAAGTATGAGGTATATTTTGTTATTTTTAATTTCTTAAGATTCATATGTTTTATCACTATTGATAGTTTATACATTATTTTTTTATAGCTATTTTAATATAAATTATCTCTTGTTTGATATATGATTGTTTTGATGTTTTTTTAGGTGATATATAACAGTCAAGATTCTTCAGTTTCCTGCTGTTGTCAGCTTTTTGTTCGTGTTGGGATTTTATGCCGTCATATTTTTTGTGCTTTCAAGAACTGTAATGTGTCTCGTATCCCAGATCAGTATATACTTAGGCGTTGGACAAAAGATTTGATTCCAGCTGATTTGAGGAACAAAAAAAACCGATATGGCGAGAAAAATGAAGCAATTGAGAAGCTTTCTATTGAGGCCGCAAATGTGTTTGAATCATGTATTCATATGTTGAGTAATAATGAGCCTAATCTAAATTCTTTTCTAGGCAAGATGAAAGCATTAAAGTCTGAGTTCGAAGTTGGTTTGCCTCCTATTCCAACACGTACAACTGCTCAGATTGTTGAAAAGTTTATGGGTGTTAAGGAGCCTAAGAAGAAGCTTGTGAATAATCCAACAGATGTTCGGACAAAGGAGCGTGAGAAGCAGCCACAGAAGCAGCCACAGAAGCAGCCGCAAAAGCGTATTAAGAGTGGAAGAGAGATTTCAATGGCTAAAAGCAATAAAAGGAGGAAGATGGGTTGTACTCTTTGTTCAAGTACTGACCACACCTATAGTACTTGCCCACTCAAGGATAAAGCTGATTTTTCTTATTCTACATTAGTTTCTTCTGTTGGTCGTGATGATAGAGACGGTTGTCATGTTGCTTAATTTGTTCAAGCTGTATATTCTAGAATCCAATGCAGTTTATCTACTATCAATTGTTTTTTTGATTATCACAAGTGATACTTTTATTTTCAATAATGTTGAAAACTTATGTTCATTTGTTTTATCACTAGTGATACTTTCCTTATGTATGTTCTATCAATTGTTTTCTTGATGATCAGTTTTATTTTTAATAATTGAGTTCAGTATGTTTTATCACTAGTGATTTAATGTTTAAAGTAGATAGTTTGTTTTTATCACTAGTGATTCTATGTCTTAAAATATCATGTTTGTGATTTGTTTGTGTTATGTTATATTCTTTGTGTTATTATTTCATGTAATTTGACTGTTTTTCAAGGTCTTCATTAAAAATATTTTTTCGATTCAATGAATCTGTTTCTTTCTATTGAAAATTTATAGTTTTTAATTTTACTTGAAATATCACAAGTGATAATTAATTTTTTTTTTGTGATAAATTTTAGTACTATGTTTTTTGGTTTTTATCTATGAAATTTACTTTGAATATATCACCATGGATAATGTATTTAGAATCTCGTGTGTTTTTAATCACAAGTGATTTTATAAAGATTTGATGTAAAATGTTCATTTTACTTAAAAAAGTGTAGGGATGATGAACACTTTCACACATACACATATGACAAACACTTCCTAAATGTTCAATATCAAAATCATTTTAAACAAGTTTCTCCTACCATTAAAATCAAAAAGACTAACCAAAGATGAATCAAATTTCACAAAAATTAACAAAAACATGGAAGGATCATCGAGTGTACCTCCGATTACAACAGATCCAATAGTTCAAAGCGAATGTACTGGAAATGATAAAGGTATTTCATTTTGAAAAGAAAAAAAAACATTTGTATTGTTCTATTGATTTTGCATTTGATTTATGTATTGTTCTTATTTTATGATGTTTTGTGATTCTATATTTGTTATATTTATATTTGCGTTTAAAATGTTTGTTAAAGTGCCTGAACTAATTATATGTCATTTTAATTTTCAGTTAATCAAAAAACTGTTAGAAGAAAACAATTGCCTAGACGTAATTGTAAGAAACGAACTGGCAGTATAAGTTTTAGGGAAAAAGAAGAGAAACGTAAAAGAGAATTTGATGAAGAAGAGATAAAATTGAAAGAAGACAGTTCTTTTGTTGATGATAAAAGAAGGCGAGAAGAAAGGGGAAAGGAAAAAATTATTGAAAGAAATGATGATTTTGTAATGAATGATTCAGAGAATAAGAGCCAGCAAAGGGGTAGAAAAAAAGAATATAGGTCATTGATATCACGTGCGTCAGTTAGGCCTCTTTACGAAGTAATGCGTTGTTTAACAGCCCAAAGAAAGAAGGTTATCAAAGATATGGGTTTTGGAGCTTTGATTGATTTTCCGATATTTGATATTCCAAGCAAACTTGCATTCTTTGTGGTTGATATTCTTGATACTACATCAATGCTATTAAAGTGTCAATCAGGAGACATATTACTTACTCCGAAAATAGTTAATCAAATTTTTGGACTTCCAATGGGTAACAGGAACTTGCAACGAGAAGGAGAACGACAATATGGTGATCCATTTATTAAAAAATGGAAAAGTCAATTCAAGAATGTCAACATGGTTACAATCAAAGAATTATCAGATGTTATATTGGAGTCTAAAAATGATGATTATATGTTTAGGATGAACGTCTTGACTTTGATTTCAAACACTTTAGGAAGTTGTGATGTATCATCAACTATCAAATTCACAGTCCTGAAGAATGTGTTCGAAGGTGATGACGTTAATGATATAAACTGGTGTGAGCACATTCTTGATTGTGCTAGTTTATCAAAGCTTGCATGGGAATCAAGGTTGAATCATAGGAAGAGTGTTGTGTATTACGGACCAGCTATGTTCCTGATGGTAATTTACGAACATTAGTATTTTTTATACCAACTTTGTTGTCTTATATAAAATTTGATAGTAATGTTATAATACATTTTATGATACAGCTTGCATATGTTCATTACACAAAGTGTGATCAGATGAAAGTAACGAGACGAGTACCATCGATTAAAAGCTGGGATTCAAGTCTGCTGAACCAAAGAGAAACAATTGAAGTCAAGAATAATTCTATGGGAACATCCGAAATTCTTCCAGATTTGGATGAAGTAGAGCAAAATGTACAAAGAGAGGTTAGTTAAGTTAACATTTTATCACTCGTTATAAATTAAATTATTTTGTAAGTCTAAAATTGTGTTTATTTTTTAGTTTAATCAACTTTAAAAGATTATCATTAGTGATTTATCAATAGTGATTAAATTAAGTAATAGATTATCAATAGTGATATATATGATCAGGGATACTCATATATGTAATCATAATTAACTAACAGATTATCAATAGTGATTATCACTAGCTATAAAAGTTTTAGTGTATTATCACTATTGATAATATATTAAAGTTAGTTTTTTATTAGTATTTATTAAAAAATTTAATGTTTTATCAATAGTGATTATCAATAAGTATATTTTTCTTGTACATTACAGGAATTGTATGGTTTGATTCATCAGAGTATTGAGAACATTTTAATAGATAAATCAGAAATAGAAGAAACAATCAATGACAATTTGTTGAAGTTCGAAGATGATTCTAAGCTGATTGAATTTAAGGCCAGACTAAAAGAAATTTTCAAAGAACCCGACATTCCAGAGTACCACACTTCTTCTTCAGAATCTGGCGATGAGAACGATAATCTTTCAGGTGGTGATCAAGATATGAAAATCAGTAGTCAAGATGAAGACGGTTTTAATGATGTAAATCTTGGTTCTGAGGTACAAGATGTAGGCACGAAAACAGAAGCTGGTGGTAGTAAGAAATTGGAATCCGGACTAGAAAACGTTCAAAGTGTCGATGAAACCATTTTTAGTGGTGGCACATACTCTGTTGGTGATCAAGATGTGAATATGTGTAATCAAGATGAGCAAGGATTGAATGATCATAATGTTGTTTCTGAAGGACAAGATGGAGGCACCAAAGCAGAAGTAGTTGGAAGTAGTACGAAAATGGAATCTGGGCAAGAAAATGTTCAAGATGGGGAAGGATTGAATGATCAGAATGTTGTTTCTGAAGGACAAGATGGAGGCGCCAAAACAGAAGAAGTTGAAACTAGTAAAATAATGGAATATGGGCAAGAAAATGTTCAAGATGATGAAGTATTGAATGATCAGAATTTCGTTTCTGAAGGGCAAGATGGAGGCACCAAAACAGAAGAAGTTGGAAGTAGTAAGAAAATGAAATATGTGGAAGAAAATGTTCAAAATGTTGATGAAAGAATTTGTAGAAATGATTCATTTTCAGTTTCCGAACAAGAAACGGAAATTGTCAATCAAGATGAGGTACTATTGAATGATAAAAATTTGTTTCTCAAGTGCTAGATGGAGGCACTAAAACAGAACACGCTGGAAGTAGTAAGAAAGTACAAAATGGGCTAGAAAAGGCTAGCAACATAAAGTGCCTTGCAGATTCTGATGATTTTGATTATGATGATCCTGGATTTTTGAAGCAATCAGTTGAAGCAATAGATCGAGTTTGCCAAAGTCAATACGATGAAGGATTAAATGGTCAAAATTTTGCTTTTAAAGGACAATATGGATCTGCAAAAACAGTAGAAGCTGGAAGTAGTAAGATAATGGAATCTCGACAAGCCAACGTTCAAAGTCTGCATGAAAGTATTTTTAGAAATGATTCATATTCTGTTACTGAACAAGACTTTGAAATAGATAGTCGAGATGCAGTACTATTGAATGATCAAGCTGGAAGTTTTAAAAAAACAGATCAAGCTGGACGTATTAAGAAAGTAGTTATTGGGCAAGAAAATGCAACAAACCAAAAAATCAATATAGATGTTGATGATCCTCAATTTTTGAAGGAACAAGTTGAAGCAACTGGTAAATTTTACCAAGTTCAAACAAGTACTTTCTTGGTTCATGATTCGGATTCAGACGAATTGATGAATTATTATTTTGAATTTATAGAGCCAAAACTTTTAGCTGAGCTTGCCGCAAAACATAAAGCCGAAGAAGAAAAAAATCAAAAAGGAGATAATGTACTAGTTATTGATTCGGACACATTATCTGGTACATCACCAACTGATTCCAGTAGTCCTTGGACTCCTGGTTCCCAGCCAAGTTTTGATTTGCGTATAACACCAAAAATTGAAAGGCAGAAACTCAGGGCAGAAAGAAAAAGAAAAAGGGAAGAACAGAGAAGTCGACGCAAGAACAAGTTTCAAAAAGCAGCAGTGGAAGGAGGAATCAATCAGCCATGGTGAGTGATTTATTTTATGTTTTAAAAAATATATCTACAATCCAGATTGATGTTTTGAATGATTTTTTTTTCTAGCTTCACATATTGCACTTTTAATAAAATTTGGTTATCGTATTCAATGGTTTTTTTTGTTCAAGGGTCACCCTGGTAAACATTGTATTTATCATATAGACATATAAGTACAATGGAATGTTGTTGCATGCTTTGTTAAATTTTTTTAATATTTATGTTCTACAAGTATATATTTATTTTCTATATTTTATCACCAGTGGTATCACACGTAAACAGTTTTTAATATTCATGTTTTACAAGTATACATTCATGTTTTATAAGTTCATTTTCTATATTTTATCACCAGTGATATCACACGTAAACAATTTTGTATAGTTATGTTTTACAAGTATATTTATTTTATATACTTTATCACCAGTGATATGACACGTAAACAGTTTTTAATATTCATGTTTTATAAGTATTGGTAATTTTATACACAGTATTTTTTTAATTTTTTTTATAGTTAGTGATAATACAGGTAGATATATTTTTAATATTGCAATGTTTTCTACCATCTTTTGTGTTTGAAATATTATTTTTGAAGTTAAAGTTGACATCATCTAAGTTTAATCAGCAAAAGAAGGTTCAACAATTGTTTAAGATACATCATTTGTATATCACAAGTGATATACTACAAAATCCTTGTTCTAATAAAAAGTACTAGCTGTTATGTTAACATAAGACTTGGGGCTTATCATTCATTTGCTATCTTTTTGTTGATAGCAGCTTCAACGATTTCTTGGACTGTTTTTTCGTCTTTGTCCTTGTTTTCATCTTCAAACTTCTTTGCATAGTCCGTCATCACTCCTCTCTTTGTGTTTACTTCATGCATTAAAATCTTTGTCAGATACCTCTTCCTCATTATGTTTATTTGCAGTTGATGATCTCTGTTTGTTTCGGGAACAATTTGAGGATTCCATTTAGACGCCATCTCTCCTTGATAAAGCTCCATATGCATCATTGTGTACAAGCCAATGTCGATTTTGTTTTCCAGAGTTTTCCATTTGAATTTCATCACTTTTGGCTGTTTGTCATTGCTTAGCTTCTTAACACACGTGTTTCCATGCTTCGTCAAGTAGTTGATCAACAAATTTATCTGCAGAAATTAAAATTTAAGAAATTAGTTATTGTGTATAGCCATGTAATTTATCTGCATTTTTATAATTCTACATTCAAGTAACATTATATATTTACTTACTATTTTGCCAAAGGCGTCTTGATACTTTTTCTTGTATTCCACATTTGAGTCGTTATCCAGTATCATAGCATTTGCTTTCTCAAGGTTGAAGACGATCACAAAATAATCACCTCCAACTATTGTTGGGAAAAACACAATTCTCACATCTTTCATCTTCTTCTTAGCTTGTGAAGAAATCATGTATTTGTGCAGCAACTTTTCAAACTTCTCATCATCGATCTCATTCAAACTCTCATTTTCCATCAGTTCCACATCCTATAGATAAAATATTTTTTAAATATAAATTTAGTTCTTATATTTTTTAAGTGATAGAACATTTTTTTTTCGTTATAAATTTTAAATGAACTTACGAAGTCAGTTGTTGCAAAGTATTGCCTTCTTAACCCTTTGCCTCCTGTGTGTATCCTTTCCTCATAATTTAACACTTTAACAAAAGTGTCAATTACTTTTTTATGTATCTTGAATCCAGGTGCAAGAGTTTGAATTTCTTCCCTGTTTGCTATAGTTCCACTTCCATCATCAAATACTTTTTCACTGCAAAACATTTATTATGTATTAGATTTATCACTAGTTTCTAATGATAATTATCCACGACTAAATAGTAAATATTAAAATTGTTTACCTGATCTGTCCTTGCATACAGAAGATGCTGTTTGCTGAAATCATTTCATCATAGTGCAACTTATCTTGTGTTCTGGACATCTCGTTCATGTACGGCGATTTATAATACATCGATGGTTTTGTGATCCTTTTTCCTCTTCCTTGTGCTTCCTCCTGGGCAATGCTTTCTATTTCGCTTTCTTGTTCTGTACCAAATGCATTCTCTTGGACTTTCGGGCTTTCATAATTTTTATCATCTGTTGCATAATTTTTTGTTAAGGTTTTTTG
Source organism: Glebionis coronaria (assembly GCA_025667525.1). Taxonomy (NCBI): domain Eukaryota; kingdom Viridiplantae; phylum Streptophyta; class Magnoliopsida; order Asterales; family Asteraceae; genus Glebionis; species Glebionis coronaria. Next base: position 1,030,020 of record JANFOE010000054.1, on the reverse strand, counting down.
TTTTTTATATAATCTATAAGTGTAAAAACTTTACGTTTTTTGATAAAAATTTATGTTTTTACCTTTAGTTTTTTCTGCATCCTGTTTTGCTTGTTGCCTTGTATTTTTCTTTGGTGTTGTTTCTACTGCTGCTTCCTTTATCGCTTTTTTTTGTTGCAGCTTCTTCTTTGTTTTTTTCTTTAGATGTCTCTTTGTTTTCTTCTGTTTGTGCTTTTGTTTTTTCTGCAACAACAGCTTCATGTTTGTCCTCTGCATGTTCCTTTGTTTCTGTTGGAGCTTCATGTTTGTCCTTTGCATGTTCCTTCTTTTCTAGTGCTGCTTCCTTTATGGGCTCTATTGTTGAAGCTCCTTCTTTGTTTGTTTTTGTTTGAGTAGATGTTTTTTCTCCATCTTTATCTGCTTTTGGTTTTTCTGAACTTTTCTTTTTTGGTGTTTGCTTTCCTGCAACTTTTTTTGCTGGTTTTTGAGCATCTTCTTTTGCAGTTGCATCCTTTTCTGTATTTGTAGCTTTCTCTTCCGCCTGTTTTTTCTTTGCCTCTTCTTCCTCTTTCTTCTTATTTTCAGCATCAGCATTCCTTTTTCTTTCAGCCTCCTCTTTCGCAGCTTCTTGCTGCTTCTTCTTTACATCTGCTTCTAAAAAGGATTTTTTCAAATTCAACATTTATACATTTCTAGTTACATATCACTAGTATTTGTTAAAGCATCATTATATTTTGTTGTTTTTGCTAGCCATAATTTGTTAAAAGTATCATTATACATTATTAGTCATTTATCATTTAACATTTATCAATAGTGATTTAACACTAGTTTATTTTTATGACTAGTGGTTAATCACTAGTGATTTGTCAATAACATGAACATGCTAAATTATTTGATTTTACTGACCTCTTTGAGCTTTGATTTTCTTTGCATCTTCTTGCTTTTTCTTCTTATCTTCAGCATCAGCTTTCCTTTTTCTTTCCGCCTCGTCTTTCGCAGCTTGTTGCTACTTCTTTTTTTCAAGTGCTTCGTAGTATATTTTATCAGCTTCGGCAAAGTCTGATTTGTTGTTGTTGCTCTCCTCGTGGACAGATTCAATAAACCCAACAGGACTATGAATATCATTTGTTGTTGCAGCTTTTCTAGTTGATGCACTAGCATAGTAATATGAATAATCCTTGGGTTCATCTACTTGAATTTCATTTCTAAACTCTCTTTTGAATCTTTGTACAAACAAGTTTAATCTTTCATCACCTTCAAAGACCTCTTGCATCTGCAAGTTTTCATTAATCAAATCTTGAAGCTCTCTTCTCTCTTTCAAAGTTCTTTCAAACTTTTCTTCTATCGTCTCGTATATAAGTTGTGTTGGAAAAAAACACGTGTTAGGAATTTTACATCACTATTGATAATCTATTATCACTATTTTTTACTATGACCTGATTAAATATTATGTTAATTTTTCAACTTTAATGTATTATCACTATTGATAATCTATTAAAAATCAACTTTTAATGGATTATCAATAGTGATAAAACTAAAAAAGAAAGATTCTCTCAACAGATTATCAATAGTGATAAGATTATCAATAGTGATAATCAGTATTTTAAGTAACTATTGATCAAATATTATGTTAATATTTCAACTTTAATTTATTATCACTATTGATAATCTATTAAAATTAACTTTAATGGATTATCAATAGTGATAAAACTAACAAAAAAATTCTTGATATAAGATTCAATAGTCATAATCACTATTGATAAACTATTATCACTATTTTAGTTTTGTCTATTGATTAATTATTATGTTAATTTTTCATCTTTAATGTATTATCACTATTGATAACCTATTAAAATCAACTTTATTGGATTATCAGTAGTGATAAAATATATTTGATTTTACTGACCTCTTTGAGTTTTTGCTTCTCATTTTCCTGTTCATCAACATTATTTTCTTCATCATCTTCTATCACTAAAACCAATCCAAACCGTCCACTCTTGATCTCCAAGTTTTCTCTTTCTTCTAAAAGATCAAAAGTCCAGTTTCTGATGCCAGGCCATTTTCGTGGTACATTCATCTCAGCAAACTTTGTGTGATGCAAGTAAACCAGCTGTTTATAGTATAATATTTAATAAAAAGTGTCATGCATTAATAATATGATATTAGACATAAATAAATAAAAAATTAAAGTGTAGATTAAAATTACCATTAGCACAACGTTTGGGCCGTAGTACCAGTTTTCCGCTGTCGTGTCTTTCCAGTTGACCTTGCTTACTCGAATGCATTCCCAAATGTAAGTGCACCAGTCAAAGTCGCTAATGACATCATCATGTTGTATGTTGTTTATCACATGATAGTTTATCCTCGAACTGTTATCACATTTTATCATGCAGTTTGCAAAGAGCATGAGGTAATTCATTTTGAACATGAAGTCTGTATCGGTTGTCTTCTGAATAACTTTGAAATATCTGTTGTTGTTGGATATTGCTTCTTTCCAAACGGTGCTTTGAATGTGTTTAAGAACACATCATTGTTTGCTCTTTCATGCTCAGATTCTAGTCTTCTTTTTCCCATTGGGATTCCTGTTGCTTCTCTGATTTTCTTTGGTGTGGACTTAATTTTTTTGCCATTTGCCAGTGGCAGCTCCATGTTTTGTGTGTCTAGGTTTTTAAGTACAAAATATGTGATCCGTGCCGGTACTTTGCTAAATCGAAGTTCCAACAAACTACCAAAGCCCATTTGTCTAATCACCCTTTTCCTTTCTGTCGATAGATTTCGATTAGCATTGAAGAGAGGTTGAACAGTTGTTTTAGCCCTCAATGGCTTGAACTTATCTTCATTTTTACTACCATTAGTTCCATCTCTTCTTCATCAGATTCTTCTTTCTTTTTTCCTTTTCCTTTTACTGTTTTTTTTTTCCTTTCCTCAACTTGATTTGCTTTTTCGTCTCTTTTCCTTTTGTTTATATTCTCTTGTTTTTCCTCTTGTTTCTTTTTTCCTGCAGGAACTCTTGTTGGCTTTTTTCCAGGTTCTATGTCAGTGGCTTTTCTTTTTCTTTCTGTTACTTCCTTTGAAGCAAACGCGACTACTTCTGTTGATGTTGTTTGTTGCTCAACTAAATCTAGTTGCTGTCTTTTAGCTTCAATTTTTCGTTTGTATGTTAGTTTTTTTGATGTCGGAGATGGTGTTTTGTTACCTTCAGTATTGCTTTGTGTGTTCAAATCTGCACAAATATAGATGTATTATGTTAGTCATTCATTTATATTTTTTTAAATATATTAAATGTGATACATAAGAAGTTTATAAGTATGCATCATATATTTTATGATATTTAATTTGTTAGTTTTATCAATATTGATAATCCACTTAAGTTATTTTTAATGGATTATCAATAGTGATAATACGTTAAAATATCAATACAAGTATGTCGCATTCTCACATATTTGATCACATTTATATATTTATAAAGAATAATTTTTTTTTATTTTCTTTTAAATGTACCTAGTGTTTTACCAATCTGCGGAGAAAGGTTTAGAATCGGGCATGTATTCAGAACTGCAGTTACAAAACAATTTTTATGTAAGTTTTCGTCTGAGTTATGAATTTTGTAATTTTTTTTAATAAATACTAACCCGATAAAGCATCTTCTATTTGAATTTCAGTACCTGGCAAATCTTCGAGTGGTGTTAAATCAAGAAAAATATCTCCATCTACATTTTTTTTAAATAGAAACTAATAAATTTCTTTTTTATTTCGAAACATTTTTGATAAATTTTGTTATATAATTTATCAATCCTTTCAAGTTTCTTATTCTGAAGACTCTTATCAATGTTGATATACATATACCAAAACTTACATTGTGCTTTTTTTGTTTATATTGATTATAATAATCTTATATAAACCCATAAGCGATAGAATAATTTTAAAAAAAACTGGGGCTTATAGTTTTTAAATTTATATGAACTTAAAAAAATAATAAACCTAATAAACTTTACATAAATCTTTCTTTAAAGTTATAAATTATTAAAAAGTTTATAAAAATAATCAAAAAAATCAATACAATATGACTTTAATTGATGATTAGAATCTAAAATTAACAATACATAACAAATCATCACAATATCCTCGAAATACCCAATTTAAACTCAGAAGTAGGTTATTATAATCAATATATGGATTAAAACATCAAATTAACAGATTAAATTAATTAAATTTAGAATAAATGTTCTAATAATCATCAAAACTAATAAATTATGAGTTAGAAAAACCATACTTTCATCCTGACTTGGTGTTTGTTCGTTTTCCATCGTTTTTTTAGGTATTAGATCCGTCTTGTTCCGATTCATCCATTTCTTTCGATTTCCCTTTGTGATTGAAGGTTTTGATTAGGTTTGTTTTTTATTTTAGAGAGGGTTAGGGTTTGTTTTGATTCTAGAGAGAGAAATGACAGCGGTTTGTGTTTTGTAGAATGAGAATGAAAGTGGTTGGGATGCATTATGATTGGGCGGGTTTTATTATTTTTATAAATTCCAACTTCCGCTTTTTTTTAGTGTAATATCAATGCTGATAGTATGATTGTGATTGATGATAAAAGTTTTTAACTTTTTCAGTTAAAAACGGTTTATTTTTTATTGACAGTTATGTTTTTTGATTTATCGATAGTGATAAATAATAAATTTTTTATTTATACATCAATGGTGTTAGTATTATATCTTTAGTATGTGTAATATCAATGGTGATAGTATCCTTATTTTAAGATTCACTTTTTTTGGTTAAAAAAATGTTTTTTTATATTGTTTTTTGATTTATCTATAGTGATCAATGATAAATTTGTGGTTTTATTTTAACTAATGCAATATTACTGTTGAAAATATCACTGTTGATAAATGTCACTATGTGTTTTGTTATTCTATATCAACATTGATAGATATATAATTTTTGTTTTTCCTTATCACTGTTGATATAAGCATATACTATCACACTATATGCAATATCACAGTTGATAAAGTCAACATCATTATTGATAAAAGTATAAAAAACATCTATTTTTTAATTTCTACAAATATTCCAGTCAATATCACTATTGATATAAAGTATAAGCTGAACAAAACATCATGATAAATATTGTCTTGATAATATTAAGATGCATTTTCAAACCAAAAGTACCAAGTTTTCATACAGATCATACTGTTTTAGAATACATAACCAAATTGTTCAATGTGTTAAAAGTTACACACATTCAAAATAAAAGTAGCAAGTTTGTTACACAGAATGACACTTATGACAAATCATTTTTGTTCACTTGGTCCTGCTTCTGTTCCTTCTCCTTGAATGTTTAATGCTTTATCAGACATCAACTTCCTGTGGTTGTTCATTTCATGGAGCAATATTTTTGTTGCAATTCTTGCTCTCAAGGTATCAATCTGCTTTCGGTGATCTTTATGACTTTCGTTGTAGATCCCTGTTTGCCATTTTCCAGCAGTCTCTCCTTGATACAGCTCCATATGCATCATCATGTATATACCACAGTCTACTTTTTCTTCTTTTGTCTTCCACTTCATTTGCATCACTGTTGCTTTCTTAATTTTCTTTCGTAATTCTTCTCCTTTTGGATGTTGATACGCCATCACGTGGTTGACAAAGATTTCCTTCTGAAATCATAAATATATAAAGATCGTTAGATATGTTTTTATTTTTGCTAATTAGACTAATTTTTCAAAGGTTACTTACCACAAAATCAAAATTTTCCTTGTATTTCCCTTCGTATGTTGCATCTGAATCGCTGTTGTCTAGTATCACATCCTTGACTTTATCCAGGTCAAAAACTATGACGTAGTAATGCCCATGTGCTATGATTGGAAAGAAGACCTGTTATTTTATCATAAATTTCTTAGAGTATACCTATTTTAAGATAATATAATAATCATATTAGTAGAATCTAATAGACTGTTTTTTTACCAGTCCGACGTCCATCATTTGCATTTCTTTGACATTGTTTTTTGTCTGAATCTCAAATAATTTGCTAAACAATTGGTACTGGGAGTCTAACTTCAAGGCTCTGTCCTCTGTCTTGTCTTGTAGTACTCCAGGTACCTGTTTCAATTTTTTTTTTCAAAATCAAATGTTAGTGCAATATTTAGATGTTTTTTTTAATTTTATTTAATATCTTACCGTCATTCCTGTATAAAATAATTGGCGTCTCAAATTGTTTTCTTTGAAACTTTCTTCATAATTCAGAATTGATACATATGTGTCGATCACTAAAGTTCCAACTTCCGTTCTTGGTGCCAACGTCTGGAGACTTCCTTTCATCAGCATATTACCTACTCCATCGTTAAAAACTTCAGCCCTGTGTAATATATCACAAGTTATAATCATAAAGCTTAATAATGATAAAGTTTTAAAAGTTAAAAGCATCATTTAGATGATTACCATTCATTTTCGTTGTCTCCAAAGATGGTTGATGTCAAAAGCTTTTCATCTTCTGTTATTTCAGCCTTTGTGTTTATATTCTTGTTGATGTAGTTTGACCTGAGAAATCTGTACTCTTTTTCAGATTGCTTCCTGGCGTTTTCGTCTTCTTGGTTTTGAATTTCTTTAATTAGCAAACTAAAACCAAGATTGATGTTCTGGTGGGAAGCTTCTGGCTGGTTTTCCTTCACTCTCTTTCCTTTTCTTTCGATTTCTTCTTCAGCTTTTCGTTTTCCTTCATTTTCGTTTTCAGCATCATCTTTTTCTGACTTTTTTGATTCATCAACATCATCATCATATTCACTATTCAGATTCATCTCTTGTGTTTCCATCATCTCTGTATCATGATAATCTTCTGGTTGATGATTGTCATTTTTTTCTTTTTGATTTGTTGCCTTTTCATTTGATGTTTCTTGTTGCCTCTTCGATCCAGTTTCTGAGACCCATTCTTCATCATTATGCTCATCGGTGTAGTGTGGGTCGTTTCTTTCTTCTGCGTGAGCTTCTCTTTCCAATTCATCACCGGAATCTGTTTCACTCTCATCTTTTGGAGGTTTTGGACCTTCCTTATCTTCATGATTTCCTGCATCATCATCATCATTGAAATCGTTGTCTTCATATTCTGTTGATGATGATGAGTAGTATTGTTCCCGTTCCTCCTCTTTGAAGATGTTTTTCAACTTTTCTTGAATTTCTTTTAGTTTCTCATCAGATCCAAATTTGAATAAATTCTCGTTGATCTTCTCTTCTATCTCCGCTTTTTCTATCAATATGCTTTCGATGCTCTCTTCAAGCATCTCATACAGTTCCTGCAATGATTATTAATATACATATTTTAGTATGTCAAACTTTTTTATATATTACATCTACACTGTATATCACTATCGATAATGTATTAAATTAACTTGCTTCTATAATATAGTTATTATTGATGATCTATTTAAATTTTAAATGTATTATCATAAGTGATAATTTATCTTAAAGAAAAGTCCTCATGTATTAATAAAACAAAAATGAACTTTAATAAGATTATCAATAGTGATAATCACTATTGATAATCTATTCACTCATTTAACTATCACTATTGATTAAATATTATCTATTTTTTCTTTAATGTATTATCACTATTGATAATCTATTAAAATGAAATTTATTGGATTATCAATATTGATAAAATAAACAAAAGAAGAATTATCTAATAGATAATCAATAGTGATAAGTTTAACAAAGAAATGAATCAATATTTATGGGTAGTTAATATCACGATTGATAATGTATTAAATTTAACTTGCTTCTATAATTTTTTAATTTATCAATATTGATAAATTTATCTTAAAAAAAGTTTATTATCATTAGTCATAAAATTAACACAACATAAATGAACTAATAGATTATCGATAGTGATAATTATTATTTATAATCTATTCACTAATTTAACAATCACTATTGATTAATTTTTATCTTTGATTTTTTCTTTAATGTATTATCACTATTGATAATCTATTAAAATGAACTTTAATGGATTATCAGTAGTGATAAAACAAACAAAAGAAGAATTTTCTAATAGATAATCAATAGTGATAAATTTAACTTAAAGAAATATTACCAGATAAAATATTATTTTAATTTTCTTTAATGTATTATCAGTATTGATAATATATTGAAATACAGTTTTTTAACTTACTTGTTTCTGTGCTTCTTCTTCTGCTTCATTCATATCATCCAGTATTTCTACTTCTCCCATCGATTTGTTTTGTAGTTCTTCTATTTCTCTTCTTATCAGGAGACTTGAATTCTAGCTTTTGAATGTTGGTGTTCGTCTCATCACTTTGAAATTCTCGAGGTTTGTATAGTGCAAGTATGCTAGCTGTTTCATAAAATATAGAACGTATTAATAGTGTGAAAGATAAAATTTATTAAAAAAAATTAGAATTTTTTACTTACCATCAAGAAAATCATTGGACCGTCATAAACAACATTCTTTTTGTTTTTTTTCTTGTTATCCCATCCAAGCTTTGATGTACTCACCCTATTTAGTACATGTGTGCACCAGTCTATTTCACTTACGTCATCTCCTTCAAAGACATTATTCAAGACTGTGAATCTGACAGTTGAACTGTTGTCACAGCCTGCAAATGTGTTTGAGATCAACGACAAAATGTTCAACCTGAACATGTAGTCCGTGTTTTTTGACTCAATTATTACATCAGATAAAGCTTTCAATGTTAGCTTGTTTACGTTGCTGAATTGCTGTTTCCACGTCAGTATAATTGGGTCATTGTATTCTCTTTGCCCTTCTCTTTCCAACTTTTTGTGTCCCATTGGAATTCCCAGAGTTTGATTAACTGATTTTGGAGTCAAAAATATGTCTCCTGTTGGACACTCTATCGTCATTGTGTTTGTGTTCAGCTTGTCTACAACAAAAAACGCCAGTTTTGTTGGAATTTCATATATTGGAAAGTCTATTAGGCATCCAAATCCCATGTCCCGTATGACTTTTTTTCTTTGTGCGGTCAGTCCCCTCATTGCTTCGAATAAAGGTCTCACGGTTGCGCGTGATGTCAATACATGATGTTCTTTTTCTGTTTTCTTTTTGTTCTTTTTCTTATCTTTCTGCTCTTCTTCTTCTTCTTCACTTTCATCAATTTTTTCAGCTTCATCACCTCCTCTGCATCTTGATGTTGATGCTTTGTCCTTATTTGTTCCAAATAGTTTCTTACATTTACTACTGATTTTCATTTTTTTTCTTCCACCAGTTTTCTCTTCTGCGATTAGATTGCAAGTTATTTAAATTTTGTTAGTAATGCCATTATAAGATCCAAATATCATTGATGCATTAAATAAACATAACATTTCACAAACAAATAGGATTCAGTAGTTACTTTGGCTTGTGATTAATGATTATACATTCAAATAACTAACACATCTAGTCTCTGAATAGAAGATGGACGAGAGGCTGTTAACTAGTTGTATTAATGTACTGGTAACTATGTATATAAAGTAAAGATGCACTTTGATACATAATAACTTTACATACAAACCTAAATGTATATAATTTGTTTCATTAATGTTTTCAAATCAACTAGCATTCCTAAATTTTTAAAATTACCCAAACCAAAATGTTGTTACACTTTTGTCATTATTACATATTTTTCATTGTCTAATGCTTTTATCAATATTGTTAAAGCACTTAGCAATGTTTTGTAAACCCTATTATCACTACCGATAAGCCTCTTAAAATTGTTAAGTTGATGTTTTAATGATAACCCTCTTATCAATAGTGATAAAGCACTTACCAATGCTTTTATCAACTATTTTTTTAAAACCTTTTTTTTAATGCTATATCACTATTGATAAACCACTTCTCATTGATAAATCATTTTTATCTATTTTTTAAATTCCTTTCTGTAATTCTATATCACTAGTGATATACCACTTCTCGTTGATAATCCCAGTTCTAATTATTTTTTTAAAACCTTTTTTCTGTAATGTTATATCACTAGTGATAAAACTTTTATCATTGTTGATAAACAAAAGTTTTAACAATATTTTTTGCATTTTAATTGTATATCAATAGTGATAAACCACTTATCTCTCGTTATAAGCTATAATTTTTAGTGGCAAGCCTTTTTATTGGTTTAAAGCCAAAAATCATCAATTTAATTGATTAAATCAATTATAATCATAATAAGCATATTAATTTTCTCAATAATCATCAAAATACTTTATAAATCATCAATTAAACAGATTTTAATCATGAAAAATATAAATAACCATTCTAATCTTCAAAAAAATCGTTTAAACATCATGTAATCAAAATCATAAGCATGCATGTAATTATCTAAATATCATATAAATCAATTAAATCATATTAATCATAATTAAAACTTAAAATCATCAAATTAAAACTATAAAATGTTGTATAAATTGAATAAATATGTTTTACCCTCTAGTTTTGCTTCTGTCACGTCGATTTTCACTGTTTTTTGCTCGAATCAGATGCAGTATTCTTCTGTTCTTCCATTCTTGTGTTTTTTTGTTAGATTTTGAAGGTTTTTGTGGCATTTTTGATGATTTGTAGATGTTTTTAGTCAGAGAAAATATATGGGAGACGGTTTGTTTATAGAGAGAGAGAGAGAGTGTGTGTTTTTTATTTCGAAAAATGAGCGGGGTGGTTACGTTTTAATTATTGATACATTTTCAATCTTTCACTCAAGTTTGCAAAGTTAACATTTTTGGTCCCTCCGTGTTTTTTATCCTTTGATCTGGTCCCTCCCAAATGGATGGTCCAGATTGAGCCATTGGTTTCTACCAAAATACAAGATTCTTTAATAACCGGACTCATTCACTATATTTATTTGGTAAGAAATTTATATCGGGTGGACAAAAAAAGTATATATCATGTTTCTTAAGATTAATTATTTTAAAAATTATTTTATTATTATCCGGTTTGACCCGGCGGTTTAACTCGTTGAACCAGTTAACCCGCAAACCGAAAGCTTGACCGATTCAATCAAAAAACCGGGTTTTAAAACATTGCTAAATTCCCACTACTCCACTTTCCAGAAACAAACAAGAACAATACCCGTGCGTTGCACGGGTAGATTGTTGCTTATAATTTTATATATAATTTTTATCTGTAGTTTTCAAAGTGGTTTAGATAAGCTACTTTGTGACATCTACGTACTCTGAGAATAAATGCGACTATAGCCGCCTCTTGGTTCATCAGCCATAACTATGGCAGAATGTGTACAATGGACCAATGGTTTGCAACTGATATGCGCATTAAAGCTCAACATGACTGATGTTATAATACTGTGTTTATTTTATAAATGATTTCTATAAATAAAAAAGATGACCGACCAAAACTGTTGTTAATAGCAACACAGTAGAAAAACATGTTTTTGACATTGATATCAATGGAAGACAATGCATTGCCTATATATAGTCTGGAACTAACAATAGAGCGGTCATAAGATTTGCGTCTGGTTTTCATTTGCAAACAAAAACACAAACACAAACATAGTTAGAAGAAACAACAATAGAGATGAAAAACACATTAGAGTAGTAAGCTATTACAGTAGTACTTTATTCAAGGAACTACAAATAAAAAAATGTCAAACAAAATGAAACAAAACTATAAAAAAATAATATTAAAAGACACCATAACAAAAATTGAGGTTTATTATATTCATAAAACTTAACATGTCTATACATATCTTCATTGTTTTCATCCTGTCGACACAATCTTCTGTTACTATTTATTTAGACGCGAGATATTTTGGTTCACTTAACCCTTTCATCTAGTTCGTCGTCATCGACAATTTCCTCACCAACAATTTCCTGCATTTGACATAAGTACATTTAACAATATATTGTGTCAAAAATATGAATCAAAGATAAATGAGCAATGTTATATTAACATGAGTGTTGCATTTTAAACTTCACCAACCCTTTACAATGTTCTCACCAACAATAGTACCATCGGAGAAAATTCATTGTTATCATCTTCCTCAAAAAAACATCTTCCCACTCAAAAAGGTCTTAAAAATAGACGTCGTTAATAATGAAGGCTAATATATAAAGTAAAATTATTCAACAGTAATATTCGTACCACCTCGTCATTTGAATATTCGATAACAATGCCAACATCCCGCTTCCAATTCATCAAGTTGTATGCACGTTTGTATTGTTTCATCGTCATATGCAAATCAAGATGAAGAAGGTTGCCCCTGAAAAGTTAAAGAATTTAATATACCTTTCATAACATACACGAATTCAAGAAAATAAAAAGAACGTGTGTCACTTGGTTTCCATTGTTTTCCAGTCACATACTCGTATGTGTTAAGCAAGTAATCTCAAATTTTAAAAGTGCACATTTTATGATGGTTAGTTAAATGTAGGTAAGTCAACATGACCTAACTATTTATCCATTACGTTGTATAAAACAATTGACTTTGTACTTATCCACAAACACTTTTTATAAAACGTGGGATATAAATGTCAGTTGCAAAGTACGATATTTTTGGATGAATTTATGCGGTCTGGATTTCTTTTGTTATTGATTGATACGTACATGAAGACCATCACATGTTAACTTGCCTTGACGTACAGTTACTCCACTACATGCACTAATGTAGGAATCACAATTAGCTTTTTTTGTTACATGCAAGTTTATGTAGTTATTAGTTCCCACGTTTAAGGTTTACTTCCTAAAAATTAGGATATCATCACATGTTTCTTTTAGTATTTAAGTGTATTCTGGTTATGCAATGTATAGAAAATGAATGAAAAAGAAACATAGTTTCAAGTCCTTTTCTCTCTAGCTTTCTTGGAGTCTTGCCCGCTCTAAGGGCCTTATCCCTCTAATCCTTAATCTATTTCTTGGAGATTGACTGCCTCAAGTAGTCCTTATCGTAACATTGATCGTAGGGTGTTCAAGTATGCCATGTCATATTTTTTTATCACTGCTTCGCCGGCAATAGATAAGTTTAATATGGCCAAGAGATTTATAAAACCCGACCTGAGCGGACCCAATTAAGCATCTACTTATTCGGGTCAATGTTTGTATTCGGGTCAAGCCGATTAACCAAAATAGTATCGGGTTGAAAATGTTTAAACTTTGGGTCAACTAGATTGTCCCGAGTTGTTTGATATTTTTTTTTATATTTTTCATGAGTTTACTACATTTAAACGTTTATAAAGTATAAACTCTTGCATAGTAAATTTTTTTCGTTTTACACTTTCCCCATGCTGATCTCCTTCCCAACAACAATTAAAGCCATGCATGCATCCCTATCAATGATGGCAGACGAAACATTTTAGTATCCAACGTTACACAAATCCTCAACACTTATATATATATTCACCCCATTACACATATTCATATATCCCTCAAATGAACTCAAACAGAACCAAAATGCCACACAAGAAGAATAATCAGATATCAAAGAGCATCAGTGAATCGATTTTTGCACTTTTAACAGAAGCCATCATCGAAGTTATTCTGTTGAAGCTTCCTGTTGAATCCTTGTTACGATGTAAGGCTGTTTGCAAAGAATGGTACTCTTTAATATCCCACCAACGTTTTATTAAATCGCATTATACTTTATCTAGTACCAACAACTTTTATGCATATCATAGAGTGATTCTCAACAATTGTGGATATCATGAAAAACTACCTAGTGGCAAATATGAAGCAAGAAACTATCTCAAAATCTGCCCACTTTCCGATATAATGTTTGATAAATGTGCTGATACTGCTAGTAATCTTAAACTTCCAATCCAAAGAACTTGGTCTCAGAAGGTTAAGATCGTAGGGTCTTGTAATGGATTATTATGCATTTGTGCTGAGAGTGAGGATACTAAAGTGTTTATTTACAACCCAAGTACTAGAAGAAGCAATTTTTTGCCTCGTTCTCAACATGTGGTCCATAATACTATGTATTTTTCCTATGGTTTTGGGTACGATGAGAAGACGCGGGATTACAAAGTTGTGAAATTATACAAGGCTTTGTCTTACTGGGGTACTTTGATATATTCGTTCAGAACTGGAAATGGAAGGAAATTGGTCGTTTGCATGGGGCTGATGCATTCGGTGATGCTGTTTTTATTAATGGAGCTTTTCATTGGGCTTCGGATCCACGAAATATAGTTAGTTTGGATATTGAGAAGGAGAGTTATGGTGAGTTTTTGCACCCGGCCGGGTATGATGTTGGAAGTCTTACGATGGGTCAGCTGGGGACTTTAGGAGAATGGTTGTGTGTGCTTTATAACTATTTTAGGAGTGACGCAGATCTATGGGTCATGAAGGATTATGGAGCGAAAGATTCTTGGACTAAATTGCTTTCCATCAAGCATCCAAGTGATTTATCTTGGATTCATTTGTATTCGATATTCCGTGCTCCTTTGTGTATTACAAATGACAGAAAATTGCTGTTGCCATTTGGGAAGAAGTTGGTTGTCTACGATTGTATAAATAGCTCATACTCCGAGATACAAAACTTCGAAAACACCCACGCATATCCCATGTGTATTGTTGTTGAGAGTTTAGTTTCGCCTTTTGCCCCGTTAGGCCTTGGTGATGACAATGGTAATGAAATTTAAGGTAATTTTTCTCTTTGTACTCTTTAGTATGTCTGCATATGCTGATGCTCGCACTCACTGAACAAACTGTGTTTTTTCAGGAAAGTGTGAAATCTCCGGAGTCTTTTACATTTATGGATGCAATTGAGGAAATATTCAAGCTAAGAACCCTCGGTGAACTTTAATCCAATCCTAGTATCTTAACAAATGAAATACGTGTACTCGTATGCTGTTATTTCCTTAAGTTAAATGTATGCTGCTGCCCTTTGAATCTTTCTTAACTGTGGAGGCTACAGTATCATTGTTATGATGTAAGATCGTTTGCTAAAATTGTTATGATTCATGCTAAACCGATGTTTGATAAGTATGCTAATAATGTGTTACTGCTTGTATATCCATTGCAACGAACTCGGCCTCAAGAAGAAATTAACTCGAGAACACGGTGTAGGCAATAACATCACCTTCGTGCAAATTGTGAAAAATAGCTATAAAATACTATCGTTTTTGAGTGCTTGCTTTAAATCTATGGCACAAGGTCACCAAAAACCATGGGACGACGGCAATGAATAATTTTTACTAATCGAGCAGGTTCATAGACCCTTTTTAGGGGAACAGCTAGTAAAATGAAATCCACATGAATAACTATATTCTATCGTGAAATCCGATCAACAAGTTCACCAAGTTTTTCAAAGCAACTGATCAATATGAAAATAGTAAACATGCATATAGATGATAGGCAGGGGTAACATACATCTGGTACATCAGTCTGCTAATTATCTTCATCTGCAAGAACCAGGAAACGCGTTATCTTTCTGTATACATTATCCCTAGTTCCCTGTAATATGCGTATGCGTATTAGATCCGTGCCTTCATCAAGGGGTTCAAATCGGATACGTCGTGGCCTTGCTGCACATGGAACAAGTTCAGTTGCCACATCAGCCTTACGTTTTCTTTCTTCTTTTTCTGTAACATTCTTATCGCCCAACCTCATTTGTATGACAAGTGTAGAAACAAAATATGAGGCGATTACAAGTAACTTTTCTTTTTCTATTTATTCTTCTATTAACAAAATGACATACATGATTTCGAATGTTATTACAAAACTAAGAAAAAAATGAATCAGATTACAACTAATTTACTACCATATACACATTAACACCCCTGCACTAAGTCAAGCCATAAGTGCGATAGCAGCTTCTTGTACTAATGGTTGAGTCGCATTTACAAAATACTCGGCCTCTTGCTCTACCTGGTCCCATGATCTATGCACATATCTCATCTTCTTAACAAACGCCACAAATTTCCTCCAGTTGTTGAAATGAAACAGCTCTTGGTTCAATCTCAGATATGTAAACGAGCACATCTCTTCGTTGTCTGATAATAAAGCTGCCCGCAAGATCTGTTCATGTGCGCACTCGTCGTACCTTGGCAAAGCGTTTTCTCCAGCAAGTGATACCTGTTAGCAAAATGCAGAACACTAAAATAAAAAATTGACATCAATAAAACAACGAGGTCTAAATTTTAAGTCAAACTATTAACATACCTGTGCTTCTCGTGTGGCTGATGCCACTTGCTGCACCAGCTTCTCTGGTGAGCACTGAGCGCTTTGAGGCTGTTCGTAGTCACGCATCTCTATGCAGGTGAAATTGAATACAGCGCCATGACGGCCTAAGGTTTTGGCTATTGGGAGGTAGCCATCACGGAAACGGGTATTGTAGTAACCAGCAGTAAGCTCTGGTGCATGGGACCGTGTTCCATAGTGCCAGTGGATACCGGCGATCTTGACAGAGATTTTTATACCTCGGTTGTTGAAAATGGAGGTTGCGGATGTTAAAATCCTTTCTCCGTGATCTAATAGCATTTGAGAGTACCACGAGAGGAAGAACTTCCCATATTCACCGTTCCAACCACCACATTGTCGTTTGAAAAAGTCTGTGTCTTCCGGCCAACTGTTGTAATCACCAGCGTCTGTGGGACCAGTGTCTCCCCATTCAGGATGACCGTAGTTCTCAGCTGCGGATTTCAAGCTACAAAGCATGTACTGCAAGTTGGTACATCAGAACGGTTGATATAAACACGAGCTAGTTTGAGGTTTTGCCAGAAGAAAAGTAAAAATGACTTACCTTGTCGTAACACTGGAATGCTCCTATTCCTGGGAATTTCCATATTCCATCTTTCTCAGGGTAAGACGGATATCTAAGCTCTCCTGCAGGACCCATTCCCACTTGAATTTCCTGCATTCATTTATTAGCAAAAGAGTACTTGCGAGATCTGTTTGGTTTGTTAGGGGAGTGAGTAATTACCACAATGGTGTCACCGAGAAGATGAGAGAACTTGTGCTTGAACGCACGCATATAGTCCGAGTAGCACTGAACGGGTGTCCTGCCTTTGAGGCACGGGATTGTATCACACCCAAGAGAAAGATACTCATAATTTCTCCGTCCCCATTGATCTGTGTACGCCAAATCTGGATCTTTGTCGATTTCTTCCACTACCCACTTTGGAAGCGGTATCCTACAATGTCAAAATAACTTTTCCATATCACATATCTATCACAAAGTTAGCAAATCATATAAAGCATCAAAAAAGCGGAACTCACATGCAAGAATCACCAACGTTTCCACCACATTGATGAAACGACATCACTGCTTGTACCTTCAATCCATACCTCTTTGCCATCTCAAAAAGCTCGGTGTAACCACCCCAGTTATACTCTCCTGGCGCCTCTTCCACCAAGCCCCACCACACGTCCATCATAACCCCTTCAACACCTGCGCTCTTCAATGCCTTAAAACTCGCTTTCACAGCTTTCCTTCTATTTAGACTGTTCCACATTGTTACGCTATCCAATGGCATCATCACATAGACTGGAACGCCCTTTTCTTCCTTATTACTAATGCTGCAGCTTGGATACTCTCGTTGCACCTCCATTGGAGCTGCAGGCAGCCGCCGGCGCCACTAGAGTCAATTATATTACAATTACACCAAAACAATACTAATATAACAAAAACATGCAAAAATGAAAGAAAAAAACATTGGCTGGTTTTGTGACTCGTCCGTTAATATATCTGCGGAAATCCTTTGAAAGGGTCATTGGCATCAGATTATTAATAGCATGCAGAAGGATTCATGGGTTATTCGGGACTATATGCTTAGATTTTGTCCATTTTGACCCGTAACCGTAACTTTTTTACACAAATTTAGCATTTTCAATATCAAAGAGTTTCTATACCTGGTTCCGTCCGGGCTGAAAAGCCATTGACAAATCTGGCTTCACGCCACCTCTCATCACCGGGGACATTGACTTAATCATGTCTACATCTTTCCTTTGTAAGGAAACACGAGGATTTTTAACAGGTGAAGGAAAATTCCTTACGGATCCTTTCACCACCTTTTCCACGTCACGAGAATCATAAGAAACCAACGAAAATGCTCCTATATTACGTAAGCTCAATTTCATTATCCTTAACTTTTAACCTTCTCAAATCACAAGACAGACGCATACACAAAAAAAACGTATACGTAAATTTGCATCCAGAATCAATCGTTCTGATTAAATCGTAAACTAATGGAAAGTTGGAAACACGTAAAACGTGATTCAAGAAATGAAAGTGGCCGATTTGTGTTGATAATGTGTTATCGTGTACGAGATTGTTGGATGAGATTTGTTGAGGGAAATGAAGGGATTGTGTGATGAGAAGCTAAAAATAGTAAGAAATGTTCCGAAACTGAAGCATGAAATGGATTAGATGGTGGCACTTGTATGAAGATGATTTTTGATCATTATATGTTTGTAAAATACATGGCCACACATATATTATACAAGCAGTCCTTTTACTCTCGGGTACAACCCCGCTTCAGCGAGATTGGGTATATTGTTGTTGTCGTAGAATGTCGATAATCAAAATTAAATTTTGGCATGTGATTTCGAAAAGGGTAATTTGCTGCATCTAGTTATAAGTAAAGTTGGTTTTGTTTGGTTTAAAGATCAAAATAAGTCACTTGGGAATGAATGTTCTAAAAACCGACCGATTACAAGGTCTGAAGGATTTCCGTCTCATACACACTTCCAAAGTCACTAGGGTGCTCCCGCTAGTAGGCATGGTGTCATGGTGATGGTTTAAAGCAGTACTGAGGAGGGAGGAAGCAATGCCTGATATAAAAAGCATTAGCATAGTAACTTATACTGCATGAATTGAATGGGGGTGAATGTTGGCGATAGGCCGATCAGTGTGAAAGGTATATAATATGCAATCTTCTTGTCGCAAGGGGTCTAATAGGACAGCCGTGTTTCGACCAAATAATGGTGGAAGACAAGAAACCAAATGGTTGTAACATGAATTGTCTTTCGTGGGTTGCAGTTTTGTGGACTTCGTAGAATCATTGATCAGTTTGTTAAACTACGGAGCATGTGTTAAGTGATCAAACATTATTCTGTAATGTGACAACCTCGTTGTGTAACAGTTAAATAACACCATGGCTTATCCTACACAAAACCTCGGGTAGGACCATTTACGTCTCGTTTGCAACTAACTCTCACCCCTGGGGAAATCAAAGGAATATCGACCTTCCAACTCATTTGCAGGCACAAATGACTTGCAACAATCTAAGAAGCTACAATCCCACTTACCATATCTATGTAATACCCAGTCATACCCAGTCATAACCGGTCATACCCGCCCGGACCCGGTCATACCCGCCCGGACCCGGTCATACCCGGTCAATCCCGCCCATACCAGGACAAACCCGGTTATAGCTGGTCTAACCCAGTCATACCCGGTCAAGCCCGGCCATACATGGTCAAACCCGATCAAACCTGGTCATACCCGGCCAAACTCGGTCGTACGGCCATACGCGGGTAAACCAACTAGTCTGCGAGCTTATACTAAAAGAGACAAGACAACCACGTTATATACTGGTGCATACTTCAATATTTTGGATCATTTCATGAAACTAACTCTACCTCGACCTAGCTACTACAGCCCTAGGTTTGATATAGTAGAGGGAATTAATGGGCAACAACCCTCCTGATAAGCATTTAAAATTCGGTACCTATGCCGCTTTTACAAACCTGAAGTCTATAACGAGACGATAATCAGATCAGCTCCCTATAAGCAAGCCTCAAATCCAACATTCTCAAATTCATAATATATAAATCACGCCAGAAGCTGGATACGCAAGAGCCAGAAAACATGTTTCTTCAAACCTCAAAGACACTGATCAGCTCATCAGCATACCAATCAATTTAGGGAGGCTCGAAGTTAAAGTATACGCCTTCTTAACAATAAAAAGAGTCACGTGAGGACGTGACCATAACTGTGTGTGGTGCATTAGTCTAATGCACCAGTTGCACAAAACAAGAGGAGAATAGTCTTAAAAGTTCTAAAACAGTTCTCAGTACTGTTTAGCTTGTGCATTCTGCAATTAGCAGGCTAGACTGATGCACATAAAACCAAAAACAGCCATTCCCTGCTTTTGAGCTAATACTACAGCAAAAACATTGTTTGCAGGCAAGTCCTACGACGTTGATCGCACACGTCCATAGAACTGGTTTCTCCCAACTAAATTCCTAAGACACACATTTTACATGTAAAATGATGCAGCCAGCATACAAAGTCTCCTTTAACTAACAACAATTCCTAAGAGACGCAAATTTGCGCCAAAATATGATCTGTAACAGAACCTCACTATGGAAATTGCAGAGCTAATGCAAATTTGCAGGATATATCTGCATAATTAAGTCGCAGTAAGGTCTAGCATGTACAGCCTGCAAGTACCAAGCAGTGATGCTGATACACGTAAAACTAAAAATAAGCATTCCCTGCTAGTTAACCTAAACTACAGCAAGGAGCTTACACAGATGTCCATGGAACTAATTCTCCCTCGAGCTACCTCCCAAGCACGGTTATGATATGTAAAAGGACACAAACAACATGATAGCAATCAATTTGGGAGTGGCTCCAAGGTTAAAAAAAATACGCCTTCTTAACAATAGTCTAACAATGCACCAATTGCAGAAAACGAGAGGAGAATAGTCTTAAAAGTTCTACAACAACTCTCGGTACTGTTTAGCATGTGCATTTTGCAAGTAGCATGTGAAACCAAAAATAACCATTCCCTGCTTGGGAGTTGATACTACAGCAAAAACCTTGTTTGCAGGCGAGTCCTACAACCTGATCGCACATGTTATAGAACTGGTCTTCCTCAACTAAACCCCTAAGACAAGCATATTACATGTAAAATGATGCAGCCAGCATGAGTAAGCACTTTATCATGCAGTGCCTGAGCTGCTTACGCAACCTTAAAGTCTAAAGAGAGTCGGGGTAATCATGTCAATTTCCTATAAACAGGCCTTTAAATTAGCTATAACACTTTCCAGCTCACCACCATACACAAGTATGCAACAGCCAAAACATACGTTTCAGCTAGGTTATAACTCAAAAATGCACTGTAATGACAGTCATGAACCCAATCATGCGGTATTAGTCTCAGCTTATATGACAGGATTATGAGCTTCTGAATAACTATAAGCTAATAAGCTCATTATCAATAGCTTATAACCTAAAGTGATTCACGTGATCAACGATTTTCAAAGTATTTCTATCTTACAGCGCTTAAGTGTGATTCGTGTGACCATAGTTGTGCTTGGTGAACTAATCAAACTCAAACCGTGCCCTAAAAAAAGATGAGAATAGTCTTAAACCTGAAGCAGGTCCCATTCCTATGTTCTGTGTAGCATATACCGCCTGCATTCTGCAAGTGGCAATCTTATAAGAATGGTACAACTTAAACTACTTACATGACTACTCCCGCCATTCCGCAATACAAAAGAGACATATCAAGAATTATGTATGTAGGCATATCCTTCGAACTTTATCAACCATCCCTCAACCTATCTTCTACATCACAAGTATGGAATATGCAGACAGCAAGTTAAGCATCACCTAAGGCCATAGCTGATTTTGCAAATTCTGCAGCCTAAAATTAATCGGTGTAATCAGATCAATTCCCTAGCCTCGCCTCCAACCAACTCATAAAACACACATCATACTAATGGGTGTTTGGATTAGCAAAATTTGCTGGCTTAAGGACTTATTTTAATTTGAAAAAGCTCATCAGCTATTTTTCTATTTTGTTATGAGCTTATCAAGTTGAGCTTATTGACTTATTTCAATAAGCTCAACTTGATTACCTGATAAGCCACAGAAAAAAGTGGGCTTAAGAGCTTTTCCAAAATCAAACAAGCTCGTAAGCTCGCAAAATAAGCTAATCCAAACACCACTATTTAGAGGGTGTTTGGGTGAGCTTATTACTCCGGCTTACGGGCTTATTTGAATTTGGAAAGCCAATAAGCTAATACTTTAGGGCTGACGAGCTTTACAACTTCAGCTTATGGATTTACTTAGGTCCATAAGCTCAAATAAATAAGCTCAGAAGCCCTAAAATGTTAACTTAGCGGTTTTTCTAAATTCAAATAAGCCCATAAGCCGGGGTAATAAGCTCATCCAGAAAATACGAGTGAGCAGCAATAGACAACTGACTCCACATACTTAACTGCAATCAACCATAAAAACAACACGCTAAACTCCACACACATACGCAACAAATCATATAAAACTATAATACCTTAACTAAAAATCTCGATCCTCTATCAATTTGATTTCACCAAACGCGCCGCAAATAACAAAACATACTCATCACAATCCAACAACTTCATAACTATACGAAAACTAAAACAGTAACTAATTAACCAACTGATTCAACATAAATCCGTAACAGATTCCAGAACAAGTGCCACGTCAGCATAACAAACTACTTATTAATATCAGCGTCATCAAAATCATCTGTAAAGGTGCTGAAGAAGCCATCATCAGCCAAACGCAATGATCCAAAGAACTATAATTCACCTTCCTGCTTATAAAACTCCTTATTTTACCTCAAAATAAGCAATCCCAAACACCCCCTTACATGACGAAACCTAAGATTATCAGATGACAGATAGCAAACCACTATGGCTTATATAGCTGGCTTATTGCTTACTTGGTTTGGGGCTTATGTTTCATAAGCCCAGGTTTTGCGGCTTATTTTAAAACTTTTCGACTTATATAAGCTTATCATGTCATTATAAGCTTATATAAACCAAAAAGTTTCAAAATAAGCCATAATAAATGAGCTTATGAAACATAAGCCGAAAACCAAATAAGCTATAAGCTGGCTAGCTTGTGTAGCGGGCTTATCACTTATGGATTATGTTAATTCGGGCTTATGTTTCATAAGCTCACTTAATATGGCTTATTTTGAAACTTTTCGGTTTATATAAGCCGTTTCATGATAAGCAGTAGCCATAAGACGGATGCATAAGTGGAAACTAACACCC
Source organism: Glebionis coronaria (assembly GCA_025667525.1). NCBI lineage: Eukaryota > Viridiplantae > Streptophyta > Magnoliopsida > Asterales > Asteraceae > Glebionis > Glebionis coronaria. The sequence goes on along the minus strand of JANFOE010000054.1, from coordinate 1,007,108 downwards.
CTAAAACAATCCCTAATTCGCGCAATACATAGCAAAAGTGCCATGTCAGCATAACAAAAGTGCCATACATAAAAAAACTTTGGGGGTGTTTGTTTCGGCGTATATAGCCGGCTTATGGCTTATTTGGTTCCGGGCTCATGTTTCAAAAGCTCATTTTTTGTGCCTTATTTGAAACTTTTTCGGCTTATAAACTTATATAGAATGAGCCAAAATGTTTCAAAATAAGCAACAAAAAAACGAGGTTATGAAACATAAGCCCAAAACCAAAAAAGCCATAAGACAGGATGCATAAGCGGAAATATAAAAGAATCCCTAATTCACACAATACATCACAAAAACACATTACTATAAAATTTCCAAACTACACCCGAAAATTAACATATGACAAATAGCGAACCATTAACATTAACCATTAAAAAAAAACTTAAATCACAATTTTGCCGAATATCTTCGCGTAACTGGAACCCTTAACTGAAATCCTTAACAAACTGATATAGTATAAGCCTAAAAAATCCAAAATAAGCCACTATAAATGAGCTTACGAAACATAAGCCCAAAACCAAAAAAGCCATAAGACGGATGTATACTAACTCCCCCTAAAACAATCCCTAATTCGCACAATACATCACAAAAACACATTATTATAAAATTCCAAAACCACAACAACCTAAGATTAACATATGACAGATAGCTAACCATTAACATTAACAATTTCACCGACTTTCTTCGCATTATCCAAATCCTTAACAAACATCAAAAATACATATGCTTACATGGCTTATCACTTATGGCTTACGTAGTTTTGGGCTTATGTTGAAAACTTTCGACTTACATAAGCTTACCATGTCATGATAAGCACGCACAAGCCAAAAACCAAAAACATCCCCTAAAACAATCCCCAATTCGCAATACATCACACAAACACATTACTATAAAATTCCTAAACTACAACAACCTAAGATTAACATATGACAGATAGCGAACCATTAACATTAACTATTTCGCATTATCCGAAATCCTTAACAAACATCAAAAATACATATAGAAAAAACTTCCTTACAATAAAACAGTAACGACAACAACAAACTAAACAAACACAAGTACCACGTCATCACCACAACAAAACTGCCACGTCACCACAACACAAGTGACACGTCATCATCATAAGCTAACTAATTGATATCAGCGTCATCAAAATCGTCAGCAAAGGAGTTGAAGAAGCCTTCATCAGCCAAACGGTAATGATCCAAAGAAGCTAAAGGGCCGCCTCCTTGTTCGAACAGATCAAATGAGTCCACGTCATCGACCTCCATTGCTGACGTCATCATCATCGGTTGGTCTTCCATTTCTGAGTACATCTCCATCACCGTTTTCATTTCTCAAAAGTCGGTTTTTTGTAAAGGGGCTTTTTGGTTATTTATAGCCAGAAAACCAAACCGGGTTAAATCGAACCGAACCGAACCGAATTGATTTTTTCGGTTCAATTTATGGTTTTTGGTTTTTAGTTTTTGTTTTGCTCGGTTCTGCCTTCGATTCGGTATGAGCCGAGACGAAAAAATACACATAAACTATCTAAACTTGCTTTGCTATGATAATTTTGGATCGGTTCTCAGTTAACGTTTTTCTCAAAATCAGTTTTCTTATCGAATTTCATCGGTTTAGTTTGAGTTTGACCTGTTGTTCAACCCTAAATTGTGATATTTACCTCTGTGTGTATGAGTAAAGTTTAGACAATATATTCTCAAGAATCGAACGAGATTGAACCCGAACTGGTTATTGCTTTCTGTTCGATTTGGGACTTGACCAAAAAAATACACATAAAGTGTCTAAACGTGCTTTGCTAAGTTAATTTCGGTTCGGTTCTCAGTTAAAGTTTTTCTCAAAATCAGTTTAATTGTGATATTTACCTCTGTATAAGTAAAGTATTGTCTAGAACAGAACCAGGATGAACCGAACTGAACCAATCTTATTCAGTTCTTTTTTATATAACTATGATATTCAGTTTCGGTTAACTTTTTTCTCAAAATCACTTTTTATGTCGAATTTAATCAGATCGATTATGTTTTGACCTGTTGTTGGAACCTAAATTGTGACATGTACATCTATTAATGAGTAAACTTTAGAAAATATATATTTTTAGAGAACCAAATAGGATAAGCTGAATTAAACCGACCTTATTCGGTTTTGTTTTATATAAAAAAATATTTTTGAAAGGCTAATATATTAAATCGCTGCTCGAGGTGTGTTTAAACAATCATGTCGATTGAGTTTGCGAAAATGTGATACATGATAAAAGAAAAAAAAAATCAATTTTGATTTTTGAAAAAAGTTAACTCACATTAATAAATTTAATTTAATCAATTTATACTCGATTAATCTTTGCCAGTTCAAATTTTTTAGATAAAACAATAAACTTTGTTAAAAACCAAACAAGATACAACTGGACTCCATACTGGACTAAAGTTACACACGACAAAAACAATCAAAGCCCAAAAGAATTGAGCTTTCAAATGTACGGCAAAATGAAACACAAAAGTCAAACACCCGGTATTTTCGACTTAGATTTTTAAAATAAATTGGTTTTATAAAATAAGTTTTATTGGTCATGTGAGTTTATGAAAAAGTTACAAGTCATAAGTTTTTATAAACCCGAACCTCATAAAATGGTCTAAAAACTTTAGTCCGGACCTTTAAACGATAAATTACTTGAACACTACCGTGTTGTCCCAAAACACATGACGTTTATACTTTCAGGGATCGTCAAATGAAATGTGTCAAATAAGATGACAGTAATAAGAAACTAACGTAAGTATATGAAACGGGTAAATTGGAGCTAAGTGTATTCGAATGGGTCAGACTGGGTTCACCACATTGCATCCTAGAATGCAGAGAATTCAACTAACATTTCAGTATTTTGCATAGAAACAAAATCTCGCAAGGAACATAATACAAAGAGCTAAATCACATGCAAATATATAGTCCAACGACATTGATTCGGTATCAATTAACTATCCATGCCTCGTAAACTCAAGAATCATGCAACAAATCTACTCAAACAGCAACTTTACCATCATCTTCTTGGACCGGTGGATGAATTTCCATGTCACCTGCGCGTTTCTTTTTCCTTCATCTCAAGCAGACTCCGAAGCCGTAGGCAACTGTAATCGTAGAATTCAAAATTATGATTGATATCTTGATTTATTTAAAGTCCACATGTATAAACAACTGTAACGCAGGCGCTAGACAGTGACGGGCCGAGGAAAGATACCAAGGTGGTTTACCGTACCACACATAGGTCCGCCTCTTATGCTAGAGATGTAAGAGTCGTTGAGTATTTTACCACAGGGGTTTCAATCACTCGAAAATCCTGCAATTCACACACATCTTTTTCATCCAACATTTATACATGTTTGTTTTTTTATGGTTTTACCGTTGGGTCAATTATTATGGTAAATAAACCAACTGAGCGGCCACCAAGGGTGAGGCTTGCATACTGCCCAATTAGATGTCACTGTAAGCTCAAATCACTAACAACTAACTCGCCGTTTAAAAAAATTACTATGGTAAATAAAATGTGCCCAAAGCCCCAAACTGAAATATGTTTTACGTTTTTCACCAATTTGACCCATATCATTTAGCAAAATTGGAAACTAAAACACACTACAATTCTGGGTTTTATGCAGCCTGTTGCTATGCAATAATGCAATCTGCATTTGGAATACAAGCATACACAACTAACACGTTTCATTTGGCTTGAATATAGTTTTGTGAAATGAACACTTGCGTGAAACCGTGGAAGTGCAGTTTCTTCATGTTTTCTGAAACTGTATAGTCTACTTTAAGCTAATTAAATGTAGTTCTAGTCTACTCCTAATCAATATTACACCATACACTTAAAGTCCCAAATCTACATTTAAGTTTACTATTTAACTTCCTACAAAGAGGTTGTTCTTACACTAGTCAAATTTTTTTCTTCATACAAAATTGCACATGTAGTTTGTTTTCTGTCCAAAAATGTGATGTTGGTCAGTTTGTTTTCGTGTGTCATTTATTGTTAGGCGTGATAGTCTGGCTTTAGTGTCTGTCTTCTGTTAATGGTGGTACCGAACTATATATAGTTATATACAGATAGCCATAAATGCAGCAAGTGTGATAATCTTTTGTATAAAAATGGGTCTGGTTTTTCTTGATGTCTTCTCTTTATTTCCCCTTCCAAAATAGCCTCATTCATATCTAAGGTGGCTAAATGGGGTGGATTGAACGGATATGGGTAGTGGGTTAAATGGACGTTGGTCCATGGACGCGGATTAAATGGGCAATTTTTAATATTTGGATCAAATGGACATTGGACCAAATGGACTTTGGTCAAATGGACAATATTAAAGGAGAAAAATATAGACTCAAGATTAATTTAACCAAATGCTTATATTTTGTCCAAATAGTCTATAATACCCATTTATTTAACCAAATGCTTTTATGTCGTCTAAATAGTCCAATTAAAAGTCAATACCTATTTAATCCATTAGTTAAAAAAAAAGGTCCAAATAGCCCAAAGTTAAGTATATGGACATGATTTACCACCTCTATTCATATCTATCCAGCCATGGTAATTGACATACTAAATGAGTAAATGTTATAACGCTAGTTTTACAGCGCACTTTTAAGAGAACAAAATCTCTCATAGCAATGAACAAAAGATGTTAAAAATAAGATCTTCTAATGTAAGTACCTGCATATCAAATTTGGTGGAACATTTGTATGACATCATTGTCAATGTAATCTTGCATAAATCTGATGCAATGCTAAATCTTTGCGCTATAACTATGTAAGTTGAAAAGTTTACAATCGAACTCCGTCAATAGCTTTCGTTTAAAAAAGCATTCGGATCCTAGTTAAAATATTATGAACTTGATAGGTAACTATATTATTTATATTGTTTATACATTACTGTTGAGGTTTTTACAAGCTTTTATGTCTTGGTTGGTGAAGGTGTAGCTTGTATATTTATTGCGTTTCTTATTTTGCCTATATATCTTCTTCATATACAAGCAACAAAAACCACCCCATTAACAAATCACTACCACCAATGCATATTTTAAAGCATAAGCCGATCAAGATGAGCTGTGTAGAAATCAAAGAGAGAACACTTACCAACGATATTAGGAACCATTTTCTCCTCTCTGGTTCTTCACTACTTCTCCATCTTCATCGAAAATTATAATTCTTAGAAAAATAATGTCCATCAACTCATTTTTAGATGGTTGTAGTGGATTTTGAACTGCCACAACATTCCCAAATCATGGACAATAAGAAAACATTATATCTTTTTGTAAGCGAAATCGATTTGGGAATGTTGTGGCTTCTCAAATGCCACTACAGCTATCTAAAAAATGAGTTGATGGACAATTATTTTTCTAAGGATTGTAACTTTTCGATGGAAGATGAGGGAGTAGTGAACAACCATTGATGATAGTTCCTAATATCGCTAGTAAGTATTCTCCCTTAGATTTTTACAAGCTGATATTTTGTGTTTCTCCCATGATAGTTACATGGAGTGGCTTCATACATAAACAACAATGGAGTAGTAGATAAGAATGTTTGTGAAGATGAATTTGATTCGGTACTAGCTATTATGATAGTCACAACGTGTAAAATCTTAAGAGCACATGGTATGGTTAGCTCAAGCCATGGGAACACCACAAAATTTTTACGGTATGGTAAGTGGTGGCTATATGATCCCACAACACCAAAACCTGCACAACACCAAAATTAAGGCTCCTTGGCTGGCTTGAGCCATGGAAAAAAACTGGGCCCTCATATTTCCACGTGTCAAGAAACTATTCGTTAAAAAAATGAAAAAAAAATATTAATGCACGAAAACGCGAGAACCGGGTACGGTTCTCACGTTTTCGTGTCGCGTTTTCGCGCGAAAACGTGTGCCGTACCCTACACGTGAGACACGAAAACGCCATATGGGGTGTGGTGTTTCGCGTTTTCGGGTGACGTTTTGACAAAATGCGAGGGGTCCCCCCCCCCCCCCCCCCTTGCTCTAAGTTAATTATAAATGATCATGATGAAATTTTGATATGTTGCTTAAGTGTGAGATACTTGATTAGGTAATCATAGGAGATATGCATAGAAAAGATATTAAGCAATAACGAAACTAGTTGATGATGTTTCTAGCATTTCATATGCTCAATTTTGAATGGTGTAAGATAATCTATAACATCATCTTACAAAGGTACACTTAAAAGGAGTACTATTAAGACTTGCTCCTAATACATTTAGTATGCTCCCTCTCAATGTCTTACGTAAGTTACTTATTCCACTTGATATACGATATGTGTCTCATGTGACACGGTTATCTCGTGCTTCAAAATGGATCTTTATCTTTATCTTTAATAAAAGAAAATATTTTTGAATCACAAAACCCCCCTATCTGACGTCATAATATTACGTCATAAATCAAGACCCGACAGTTACTTATCCAACTTCTTCTCCACCTTTCATGGCTACCAAAACCTCCAATAACATCCTAATTCCCAACCCCCTTCCTTTATTTCTGCTAATTAACCTGTAAGTTTCTCTTATTTCCTAACTCTGATTATTTGATTATCTATAGATGATCTTTCTGTTTCTTTTGATAATCTTTCGGTTTATTTAGTTCTTATTATGATTTTCCGATAAGGTAAATTTTGAATCACCCATTAAAATCTGACAAACCCTAATCTCATATCCTAATTTGTAATTCCTATTACACTCCCATCTTATGGTTTCTGATCTGACTCCTTTCAGAGATGATTGGAAATAAAGGTTCGGGTAATCCGATTGTGGAAACTCGCTGATTTCAAAAACCCGCAGGTATGATTATGAGAGCTTAATGTAGGGTATGGTTATCATATGTTCAAAACTTTGTGAGAAAAAGTTGTGCCCGTCAGGGGTTGTTTTTAATTTGTTATCTTATTTAATCAAGTTTAATATGTTTGTTGTCGTTGTTTTAGACTATTGATATTGTGGTTGATTTGATGGAATAATTTGCATTTTTTGTTTTCGTATAAGAGTCGTGTGTGCGGTTACTCACACGACTTATGTGTTGCAGGCAACACATTAACAGTAGCGCCAATGAATTCATTAAGGTTAGTTTTTAAACTTTTGATATTGCAGTTTCATTGTATGGTGTAAAGTTAGGTGAGCTTTGAAATGCCCTTTTTCTATACATATTATTAACGCGATGTCTTACATTGAACAGATTAGGGTGTCTCGAATTCAAGACTGTTTATGAACTGATGTCTGAAATTGAACAGATTAGGGTGGCTCACACTCATAAAATCACTATGGTCATGGCTTTTAACATACAGTAGTATCACTCTCTCATGATCTTGATAGCTGGTCTTTTTGGCCCGACATTAGATGCAGTTATACTTATCTATTACACTTTTAAGCTAAATATGTATCAAGCGTACAATTCTAACTTCTAAGCATCGATGAAATTTTAGTCGTGTATAAAACTTTCCTAAAGCGACAATTCTAAGCATAGATGCAATTTTAGTCGTGTATAAAACTTTCCTATGCGTACTTGTGTAGACTTAATTATTTTAATGCATGTGTCAGAATGTCATTACTGTTATTTCACGAAATTTGAGGATTGGGTACCCATTTTTTATGACTTAAGATGTGTGTTATCCCAATCGGGATTTTATCCAGTAGTTCGTAACATTTATGTGCAAACCCCCCCTTTCTTATTCAATTTTAATGTTTCATGGTTTAACAATTGCACAGAAAGCGAGAGGGTAAGTGGACAGCTTGCACCGGAAGCTAATGCCACGATTTTCACCTATGTATCCTATCGTCTTGAGGTATGTCTCTAATAGCCATATGTAGTTGATAATATGCAGATTTTAAGTTTTAATTATCTGGTTTATGTTATCGTGTATTATGTTTAGCAATGCTGCATTGACTTCGTATAAACAGTAGCTCGCGTAGTATATGTCTTAGAAGAGAATAGTGACCGCCAGTGTATTTGGTTAGTTTAAACTCTTTAAACTTTCCTCGAAAAGGAGGAGAATAGATATTTAGGCTTAGTAGTTTTGTTTACAAGATCAACAAGTGACTTGCTGTTTAATTATTGTCATTTATGTTTGTGATTTCATAGGAAAATACTGTGACATAAGTCCTGATTTTAGTGATTAATCATATCGATACAATATCTTTATCTGCTTATTTTAACTCATTGTATATGTTTTGAGGCCATTCATTAATACATATTGTTTAGGAGAAGACACTTGATAGTAGATATGGCTTAAAGTTAGTTGGGTTACTGTGTTGCCTGTATGGCTGTATGTTACCAGAGTTTGCCTGATTTGACACTTCGTATGAACCCGCCAACTTGCTCCATATCTTGTAGAATCTTTTTGAATTCCGTTTGCCTTATTTCTAACGTCATAATATGACGTCATATTAACATGTGTCACATTTTTGTTACAAACTTCAGCGGTTATCGATTATTGAGGAATTGTGAAACCGTTTTTGAAACTTCAGCAGTTATGGTCTGATTAAACTTCATTAATATTTGAAAATTATGTGTTCTACATCATGTCGCAACTCCTTCTTGATCTTCTATAAATGTAATCAAAGTCCCGACCAAGTATGTCTACGGCCTAATTTCATTCAATTTATTGTGTTAATTTGATTTGGCAAACTCTAATTTTGTATTTTATTTATTGATTGTTGGTTTCTCTTGATCAAGGTTTTACCCAACACTTAATTGTTGTAATTGGCTAACAAGAACTTGTATCTCATTGTTATTTACATATCATCTTCATGTAAAAAGTATAATCTATATGCACAGTAACTGTTCGTTGAAATGCTTCAATTAGTGAAGACTTCGTCTGAATCAAATTCTAAGTATTGTTGTCTGTTGTATAGGTTGTTGGGTTTCCTTAAGTTCCAGTTTGTTATGAAGCCTCTAAAAGCCACATATGGTAATGGGGATATGATGTTTTACTACAACATTGGTTTGGGTAAGCTTTTCGTCTAAATAATTTCTTGTCTTATACATTTGGTGTAGTTTGTTATGCATTGTTAAAAGGCATAAAAACTTCTTCGTTTGTATTCAATTAGCTGTCTTTGCTGGCGTATATGTATATTTTCTGGCTTTTGATCAAACCATCAATGATCTTAGATGGCAACCACATGAGACACATGCATTTCATTTCGTCGTCAGATTTTAAATATCAACACACGATGCATGAATGCTGCAACTTAATGTTTTGTATCTCGACCATCTACGAAAATGTCTGTTACATATTAAAACACTTGATGGTTAAACACCTAATAAATCATTAATTTTAAAAATCAAAATATCTAATATCATTACTTATGATATTCTATTTGTTTTGATTTCAAATGTTTATGCTCACCACGATATAAAGAAGAACGACAAGGTCTATTTTGCTTATGCAGATTATAGCATTGTCTTGGTCTCACTATCAGGTTACAAGTACCCGATTATTCTGCTGATCTTAGTTGATATAACTTTCTATATGTTTGACCAATAAAGTGTTTGCTTTAATGCTTGAATCAGTTATTAAAATTTATCTGGCCAAAAGGTTAAATATATACGAGGCAAACATTTTACCAATAAAGAGTGCTATATCTGTTGTTTAAGGCATAAACCCATTTCATACATTAAACCCAATATCAAACCTTGGTCTTTAAAGTGTTTTTTTTTTAATATAATGGATAGTTGGATAAGGTCTACATTGGTTTGATAATGTCAGTCACCATGCTATGTTTTTAAAACTTTCGGTACTACTGTCGCAAACTTGATAATGTGATCGGATAGTATGTCATTCACTACTACTGAGTCATTCAAGTCAGTTTCCATTTCTAAAACCATTTCTTATGTAAAAAAAAATTTATATGAATTAACCCTTGAGTAACTTAATTATCTTATTGGTTTTCTTAGTTAATACTTGGGTATATGAATCTGCTTGAGCCGTTTTGTTCTTCTTCGGAAGTGGATGCTTTTGGTTGCCATCAAAGTCTTGCTGGCAGTAGGGATTGAGACGCCCATCTTGTCCGACTTCTGTTATTTCTATGTTAAAGGTAATGTGTAAGGTGATGACATATTTCACGTTTAACATTTTTTTTTGTTTCTTAAATTTATCATAGAAATGGGTTTATAGGTACATTTATCATAAAACGGGCTCAGCTTTGACAAGACGGGTTAACCTTTCAGACTTTTTCTCTGAATATGAATGTTAAGCATTGTCCCTTTTAGGTTTCGAGTGAGTGCAAATGGGTCATTTTGGATTAATAATTAGTTCATATGTGCAAATTATGTGTATCAGTGATATGTGAATTTTTTTTCCTGGTAAAATTGCCCCTAACCAATTAAAGCATAAATAAACTATTGTCCCATAATTGATGCTATGGATGAGAATTACATGATCAAGAGTTCAAGACTATCGGGAAACAATGTCCGTTATGTTGTTTTTGCTTAACTGAATGCTTTTGAAGGATAATAACTTATATCTTGTGCTGAAGAGAACATGTATTCTCTATATATTTGACGAGATTGCTAAACCTTTGTTGAATCTTCAACTGTATTTTTTAGTATTCTTTCTTTTGGATGATTGCATTTGTAGTCTGATCCATTTTTTTTGCAGTTTCCAGTATTCATACAATAACGATACTCTGGTTCACCAAGTCGTACAGGAAGTAGATTAGCGCTAGATGTTAATGGATAGGTGACATAGGTCTGGTCAAGGTAATCGAAACAGCCAAACATGCTGGCTTTCTCGAATTGAGGGAGGGGGAATAGGCAGGCCTGCATAGAAGCATAAAGGGGAACAATTTAGGGAATTAAGCCCCCACCCTTTTATCATTGCAGATGCTACATACAGCTCAGGCGCTATCTTGCTTAGATGGGAGGTACTATGCTACATTTATATGATTGACATATTAGTATATGCATCACATCATCGAACTCAAGACGAGAAATAATGTATTTGGTGCAGGGTTTCCATGAACAAAGGTAATATTAAGTTGATATTGGTTAGTGTGGAGAGTGGATCTGCTAAAACTGAAAGCAAAAAACAACTCAGGAGCTATCTTGCTTAGATGAAAGGAAGGAGTGTGGAAAAAAGTCCTCGAGGTAATAATTAGATAAATCGATCTTAAATATGGATATTTTGTACCACTATTGCTTAAGTCTAACTTTTTATACCGTAATTTTACAGTAAATGTAAAACTTACCATTATGTATAAGTCTAACTTTCTATACCGTGATTTTATAGTAAATATTTTTGAAGCCATTTTAAGGGTTTTTTTTAACTCAAATGGCCCAAGAATGTTTCTTTTAATGGCTCAATGGTATAAAAAAGGTACAACAGCACAAATGAAAAGTACATTGATGTTTATGCAAACAAATTTTATGCAAACAAACTTAGATCATGCTAGATCTGAGTTTTCCACTTTTTTATTATTTATAATGCAATAGTTAATGTTTCTTTTTCATTATCACTTGATGATTATGGAGAATGAGAAAATATTCTCATACATGCAGCCACACAGCATCCTTGGACTTTCCTGGATTTCTTCTTGGTCATTTGCAATAGTTAACTGTTTTGGATGTATGGGCAGGGCCTCATGGGGTAAATAAGGAAAAGCACATTAAAGACTTCCTCATTTCGAGGAATATGGATTTTCTTAAAGAATTAACTTTGGGTTTTTTTTATGAAAGTTTTGTGTCTTTGTATGTCTCATTGTTTTCGTATCTTTTAGTAAGAGATGGCAAAACGGACCGACGGGAAAAGCGGACGACGGCTGAATTTCATTTGTGAATCTTTTATTCTAAAAGAGTGACTTGTGTAGAGTATACTACGAATTATTTACAATTGTGGTTTTTTATTGTCACCCGCAAAACCCGCGGGTCTATAGTCTAGTTTGTATATATTTAAAGTATATGCATCTTTACATGCTTATGTGTGACAAGTATATGCATCTTTACTTTGGTACATCTGTTGATAATGACAATCAATCTGGTTTTTAATTTAGAGAATGATGAAGTCTTTAGGTTACTTAGAAGTCGGGTTTGAATTTATGTTTAGGTGTGGTATGAGAACAAACGTTGAATGCGTATATATGCATAATATTGTCAAAGTTAAATATATATATGCTACAACGGGAAGTTTGGTATAGTCCGATCTATGTCTTTAATTTCACATGTATTAAACACTTGCATCACGAAATTGTGCCTTTGGAAAAGTATGGTAACTGCTTATTAAGATTGGAATCTACCATCTCTAGAAACAATCGATATAATCGAAAAGTTTTCCGGCCCTATCTCCCGTTGTTGGAATTTGATAGAAATTATGTTAGATGACACGAGAAAAGTTATTTTGCATCCTTGTTTTTTGGTGGAAACCAAGGGACAAATCCTCATCCTTCATCTAGTTTTGATTTAATGGTAAAGATTAACCTAAGATTTAAAAAAAAACACGGAGGGGTCATTTTTGCCAAAATATCCAAAAGTTGAAAAAATGGGCGGAGGTACCAAATTTATAAATATGACGGAGTAATGAATTATCACTAGTGATATTTCACTAGCGAAAATCAATGAAATATCACTGTTAATAAAACAATGAAATATCACTGGGATATTATGTTAATGAAATATCACTGGTGATTTCATTGGTTTATCTCTAGTGATATTTCATTGTTTTTATCAGTAACGAAATATCACTTGTGATAACCAATTTTCGTCATATTTACAATTTAGTCCTTCCGCCGCTTTTTTGCAAATTTTGGACATTTTGGCAAAAATAGTCCCTCCGTGTTTTTTTTAATCTTAGGTAATGGATGGCTAGGATTAGTCCTTTGGATTCCAACAAAAGGTTTTACAAATCACTGCATTAAAAATTGAAGTTCTTTAAAATCTCAAATGTGTCTCAAATTTAAGGAGGCCATACATTCATTGTTACCCGCATCAAGAAATTGAAGGCTTGTTTTAATTCACCCTACCTTTTAAGATAATTACCTTGACAAGGGTAAGGTGAATTGAAACGAGCGTTCAATATCTTGATGATAGTAACAATGATTCTAATTCTAAGGTTCCCTGAGAATTGAGACACATGTGAGATTCTAAGAAGTTGAAGTTTTGGGGTAGTAATTGTAATTACATTTAACACCATATCATGTAATTTGTATAGATTGTTCACGGAAATAGTAGATTCGATCTCATGAGAATGTAATAGGAAATTACTGTATTTTTTAAAGGACGATTTCCATATGCATGCCTAATGCATGGACAAGTAAACACATACGATGGGACTAGATCAAACTTCCCATTCTAGCATATATATTTTATTTTGACAACATTATGCGTGTAGAGTTGGGATCTATATAAAACTCTTTCCAATTAAAGACTAAAGGAACAAATCTCATCCCTTCAATTTTTTTCATCGGATATGATTTGATCCACCATTCATATTTAACACCTAAAAAACATATTCTATCTCCTTGTTATTCAACTGTATTCTATCTCTATCAAACACATATAACCTGGCCTACATCGCAACCACCTCGCCGGAGAAATAACAACTCGCCGGAGAAATAACAACTCGTCGTAAATCAATAAACAACGCCAGAAATTTTAATTCCTCCCACTGCTTCACTATAAACCAACACATTTCGCCTGAATCTCAACTAAACTCGCTAGAATCCCCAAAAAAATTCGTATACACATCTCCAGATCTGAATTGGTTTCGTAAGAAATGACAACTGGTTATCTACAATTGTGTTTAATTAATAAATAGGTGTCTGGTTTTAGTCCATGAATTAGTGGGATGTCATTTTTTTATTCACTTAATTCTTTGATGAAGGTCACCATCAACATTAAAAAGCAACAATAGTCAAGTGGATTTTTTGTTTTTTTTATTGAAACTTGTTCGGATTGTATTTATTATCTATGTAACTTATGCAAGATTTTTTTTAGCAAAAACTTATACTATAAAATTTGAACTTTAATTTTATATGAAGAATCTGAATTTATATGAAAGTATCAGGAAAGGTATTATGTCATTAACTTGTGATGTTACGAGCAATAAGAAATTATTTCACAAAAATCACGTGTGATTTGTCTCAAATCACGTGTGATTTTACACAAAACACTATGCTTTTGCATATGTATGGAGCTAAACCAAATAGTGTACTACTAATTTTATTTATCTGACATGTTTGTAAACAGATTTGTGATGACACCCTATTTCATAAAGCGCTTCAAGAAAATCGTTTATAATATGTTTTGAAACCCCTGAAATTCGAGGAAGAATGAGCAAAAGTTAATCAAAAATTCCTTGCTCAAAAGAAAATAAATGAATGGAAGACGTGTTTACGCATCACATGTAATTATCATCGAATCACATGTAATTCAGGCAAAATTTCATGTGATTCAAACAAAATCACATGTAATTCAGAAGCCAATTTCTTTTATATATTTTACACGAATGACATAAACATTTGAATATATAGACATAATTACATCTGATTCAAACTAAATCACATGTGATTCATTTAATGCGGGTTTGTTAGAAGAAGTTAATGTTTTGAAACACTTGAATCACATGAAATTCAAGCAAAATCACATGTGATTGTCAAATCAGATGTAATTCATGTAAAATTACATGTGATTTAAACAAAATCACATGTAATTCAGGTTCCAATTTGTTTTATATATTTTACATGAATGACAACAGACATTTTAATAGATTGAAAGAATTACATGTGATTCAAACAAAATCACATGTTCTAAAGTGGGTTCGTAAGAAAAAGTTAAGGTTTCGAAATGCTTAAATCACATGTAATGCGAGAAAAATCACATATAATTATCAACGAATCACAAGTAATTCAAACATAATTACATTTGATTCAAACAAAATCATTTTATATATTTTACATGAATGACATAAACATTTGAATATATAGACATAATTACATCTGATTCAAACTAAATCACATGTGATTCATCTAAAGTGGGTTTGTTAGAAGAAGTTAATTTTTTGAAACACTTGAATCACATGAAATTCAAGCAGAATCACATGTGATTGTCACCTAATCACATGTAATTCATGTAAAATTACGTGTGATTTAAACAAAATCACATGTAATTCAGGTTCCAATTTGTTTTATATATTTTACATGAATGACAACAGACATTTTAATAGATTGAAAGAATTACTTGTGATTCAAACAAAATCACATGTTATAAAGTGGGTTCGTTAGAAAATGTTAAGGTTTCGAAATGCTTAAATCACATGTAATGCGAGAAAAATCACATATAATTATCAACGAATCACAAGTAATTCAAACATAATTATATGTGATTCAAACAAAATCACATGTAATTCATAAGCCAATTTTTTTTTATATATTTTACATGAATGACATAAACAATTGAATATATAGACATAATTACATTTGATTCAAACTAAATCACATGTGATTAATCTAAGTGTTAAGTCCATATATTAGCAATGTACTCTCCCTCTTTTACAAATCTAGGTAATAATGTCAATATATTACCAATATAAGTAATTTACTTTTTAATTTATTTCGATATTAGCAACTTTGTCACTTGTTACCTGTTCAGCAGGTAAAAAGTATTCCACGTCATTTTTTTTCCTTTTAACTTTATGCTTATGTGTCTAGTTAGGTCAAACTTTGCCATGTTAAAAGACTAATATACCCTTTATTCAAACAGCAACAATATGAAGAAAAAAAACATATTATAAAAAATACAATCAAAAATTTGTCATCATTCTTTTCTTCCTAATTCAACCAACACTAATCTTCAATCCAAACACTTTTTTTCTTTTCTTTCTCAATAGTACAAACTCTTTCAATAGAAAATCCATGCACTATAAGAACAAAAAAACACAAAATTCAAAATCAGATCTGTGATATTATTGGCGGGATGGTGGCTGAACATGGTGACTAGACATGGTGGTGACGACGTGGTAGCTGGAAGTGGTGGTCACGAGTGGTGGGAACGGCGTGTGTCTCGCAGTGGTGGTCACGACGTGGTTGATGGAAGTGGTGGTCACGAGTGGTGGCTGGAACTGGTGACGACGACGTGGTGGCTCGAAGTGATGGTCACTCTATGGTGGATGGAAGTGGTGGGTCACAAGTGGTGGCGGGAATTGGTTGTGATGAGATGGGTGGTCGGGGTGTTGGCACGGTGGTGGTTGGTAGAGAGGCACGTGATGTTGAAGATGAAAATTGTGTGTTTGAAGATGAAGATATGAGAGAAATATACAAACACAACAAAATACACATGGAGATTTGGGTAATAAAAAAATAACACATGAAAATTATTTATCTAGTTGTCATAATCAACCGGTGATAATACCTATATATGAAATAAGTAGCCGGTTTGAATCACCATAATAGTAATATATTGACATTATAACCTAAATGTTTAAAAGATGGATAGTACATTGCTAATATATGAACTTAACCCTTAATCTAAAGTGGGTTTGTTAGAAGAAGTTAATGTTTTGAAACACTTGAATCACATGAAATTCAAGAAAAATCACATGTAATTGTCACCTAATCACATGTAATTCATGTAAAATTACATGTGATTTAAACAAAATCACATGTAATTCAAGTTCTAATTTGTTTTATATATTTTAAATGAATGACAACAGACATTTTAATAGATTGAAAGAATTACATGTGATTCAAACAAAATCACATGTTCTAAAGTGGGTTCGTTAGAAAAATTTAAGGTTTCGAAATGTTTAAGTCACATGTAATGCGAGAAAAATCACGTATAATTATCGACGAATCACAAGTAATTCAAACATAATTACATGTGATTCAAACAAAATCACATGTAATTCAGAAGCTAATTTTTTTATATATTTTACATGAATGCCAACACACATTTTAATATATTATCAATTTGTTAGAAAAAATTAAACCGCCACATAGAGTCAAACAGATGTCCATCTTATTTAAACCCTTTTTATGCCAAGTTTTTACACGTTATGCAGACCCTAACGAATCACCAATAGCCAAATCACAATTCTCAAATTCACTCAACCATCACTGAAGACAAACCATGCAAACTTGATGGGCAAGTATCAAATTCGAAACAAAAGGATTAGGACAAACAAAAAAAGTGAAAAGGGATGTAGAAATTTCATGGTTTGTAAACGTGTAAAACATATATGGATTTCAAGCTTAGGAAAATTAACTTTATATAGATGTTGTAATCATGAACATTTCTTTAATTATCATCTTAAATAATCATATACTGATATACCTTAAAAAGTTATAAAGCGTAGCTAACAAAATTCTCAGTGCCTTCAATATATTTTCTCTTTGTATGAAAGCTAAAATGTCATCAACTTTGTCAAAATTTATTAATGTTTCAACAATGTTGAAAACACCATCCAAATCTTCAACATCTCTCACAGGAGCATGACCCATTCTTAAAATGATGAAACCTATTTGAATCTCACATCACTATTTCTCTTCCCCTTACCACTGATATATACTTCATTGCAGTAAGTGTCACTGTCTACGTATACTCTCACATTCTTTAACATCCTTACTAGTTTTGCTTGTGACGTACTTACAAACCCAAATGCCACAACAATCTTCTCACTATGTTGAACTAAGTATCGTTCTTTTTCCTTTTCATCAAGCTCGTGCAGAAAGAAATCTGTATAAGTAGATATAAATAAGTAACTGGTGGATCGAAAGGTTACCGATGAGGTTTTGATGGCGATGACGGTGATGATCGATGGTGGTGGATGACGGTTGTAGGGTGCAAATATGGTCGTGCAGTAGTGGAGTGCGACGATGGTGACGACAGTGAAGACTGATGGTGGTCACGACTATGTGGGGCGATGATGGTCGTGCAGCGGTGGAGTGTGACGGTGGTGGTGTTAAGCCGGTGATGTAAAAAATTGTGGTTAGGGGAGAAAATAATGTGTATTATAAAAAGTGAGTGCATAGCATAAGTAGATGAGATGTAATTTCAACAGTTGGATTGAATTTGGATGGGAGGCTGAGATTGCTTCATTTGAACTCTTTTTGGTACACATTCCTTACGGAACTTTTCTCATAACTGCTCATGAAACGCATCTCGTATATGAAGTGGTAGAAGAATCTTGCACAAGACATTGAGAGCGTGCATGTTAAGTGCGTTAGGATCGAGTCTTGCATCATACTCTCTTATGTGATTATGTCAACACAAACATATTTTGCCAGAAACACCTATTAAGTACATCATGGAGAGAAAACAAGCAACTAGTTCACTGTTTCTTCGTTTGACATCGAAGTAAAGTCACGCATTTCTCTTAAATGAGAGACTAAACATATTCGTTTTCACACCATAAGTTGTTCTTTACTACAACAATTAACAAAAAAATTCATTATTAGTATATAGACAAGAGGCAAGACTACCCATGCGCCTTAATTATTGATTTTAATTTAAGCCGCATTTTTTAAGAACAAAGGTATTGAAATTTGTTTAAATTTAACATTGATATGATTTTAGTCTTTATATTAGCTAATTAATAAGTTATTAATGTTACGTTTATCTAGTTATTGGTCCAGTAGTAAAGGTCGGTTGAATTTGTTTGTGTCTCGAACCCAACCCGTTTTTTTTTCCGTTTGAGAGTCGACTTCTTGGAGTCAGTTTGTCCTACCCCTAATCTCTATGATCAGTGGCGGAGCTAAGATTTCTAAACATGTGTGGCACAAAAAAAATACCCCATGTTCTAACTTATAAAGAATAAAAAGTACCAATTTGCAACAAAACTTCTTACTTTAGTCTGATACGTGCTCAAGATCAAGTCCATTTGATTCTGCTTTCTCTCATGTTCTCTCATGTACGTTTATGATCATTTCATGCACGTTAGAATTTAGTTGCTAGTCTCATGCATTTTGGTTCACCCACTCACTTGTTTTCCCATGTTTTCTTTAGTTCCTTAAATGTAGCACATGTATGTAAGTGCTTCTTATTTCCTATATATACTACTGTAACTCTTTTTATAGGGAGGAGGAAAAATGAATGAAAGTTAAACTTAGTTTCTCTCTTAGTTCTTTGGAGTCTTGCTCGCTCTAAGGGCCCTATCCATCTCGTTTCTTAATCTACTTATTGGGAGATTGACCATCTATAATTTGGTCTTTATCAATGGTGCTTTCATCAGCTTACTCGATACCTCCAACATCTAAACCACCCACAAACATCCAAGATGAATTATCTGGCTTAAATGCAAAAGTCGATGCTCTAGTTAATATTCTCCAAGCCCGCCTCGGAATCACCCCACTTCACACCACCGTTACAAAATGTCATATGTCAAACTCCACGGATATTGATGTCACCTCCAAACCACATTCCACCTCTAACACCATAACAGACAACGCCAAGACTACATCTATGCCCATCAACATCGAGACACAATTCAAATTCCTCCTTTTTCGTTGCCACCCAGAAATCGTGTTACATACGTCCCTAACACCGAGACCAAGGTTACCACCCAAACTCCCTGTTTAATTTCGAACATTGCTCGCAGATCATCAGAAAACCAAACAAGCAAATCGAGCATCCATCCGGTAGTTGAACAAACCTACGACCATGACATGCGCATCAACGACATGTTAGCCATCTTTGGTTGCGTGAACTCATTTTTTCAAGATCACCCATGCCATCCACCAAAGTATGTTTTTCTTCAACCCGAACCGAAACCACCTTGGAAGCCACATGATATAGGAGATAATACCATGAGTCTTGAGGACAAGACTCGTTTTGAGGTGCGGAGTATTGATACGTGCTCAAGATCAAGTCCATTTGATTTTGCTTTCTCTCATGCATGTTTATGATCATTTCATGCACGTTAGAATTTAGTTGCTAGTGTCATGCATTTTGGTTCACCCACTCACTTGTTTTCCCATGTTTTCTTTAGTTCCTTAAATGTAGCACATGCATTATGTAACTGCTTCTTATTTCCTATATATACTACTGTAACTCTTTTTATATGGAGGAGGAAAAATGAATGAAAGTTAAACTTAGTTTCTCTCTTAGTTCTTTGGAGTCTTTCCCGCTCTAACGGCCCTATCCATCTCGTTTCTTAATCTGCTTATTGGGAGATTGACCATCTATAATTTGGTCTTTATCAATGGTGCTTTCATCGGCTTACTCGATACCTCCAACATCTAAACCACCCACAAACATCCAAGATGAATTATCCGCCTTAAATGCAAAAGTCGATGCTCTCGTTAATATTCTCCAAGCACGCCTCGGAATCACCCCACTTCACACCACCGTTACAACATGTCATATGTCAAACTTCACGGATATTGATGTCACCTCGAAACCACATTCCACCTCTAACACCATAACAGACAACGCCAAGACTACATCTACGCCCATCAACACTGATATCACAATTCAAATTCCTCCTTTTCCGTTGCCACCCAGAAATCGTGTTACATCCGTCCCTAACACCGAGACCAAAGTTACCACCCAAACTCCCTGTTTAATTTCGAACATTGCTCGCAGAACATCAGAAAACCAAACAAGCAAATCGAGCATCCATCCGGTAGTTGAACAAACCTACGACCATGACATGCGCATCAACGACATGTTAGCCATCTTTGGTTGCGTGAACTTATTTTTCAAGATCACCCATGACATCCACCAAAGTATGTGTTTCTTCAACCCGAACCGCAACCACCTTGGAAGCCATATGATACAGGAGATAATACCATGAGTCTTAAGGACAAGACTCGTTTTGAGGTGCGGAGTATTGATACGTGCTCAAGGTCAAGTCCGAATGATTTTGCTTTCTCTCATGCACGTTTATGATCATTTCATGCACGTTAGAATTTAGTTGCTAGTCTCATGCATTTTGGTTCACACACTCACTTGTTGTCCCATGTTTTCTTTAGTTCCTTAAATGTAGCACATGCATTATGAAACTGTTTCTTATTTCCTATATATACTACTGTAACTCTTTTTATAGGGAGGAGGAAAAATGAATGAAAGTTAAACTTAGTTTCTCTCTTAGTTATTTGGAGTCTTGCCCACTTTAAGGGCCCTATCCATCTCGTTTCTTAATCTACTTCTTGGGAGATTGACCATCTATAATTCGATCTTTATCAATGTTAGTCCCTATTATTTTTTTCGAAACATATGATGACGTTGTTCACAAGGTCCATTGCTCAAATACTTTCGCCTAATTTTATCTCTTATATTAGCGTCATAAGTAAAAATGCTTGGCCTCTCAGACGGATCCCTTGAATGAGTATTGAAATCACTACCATCTAACGATGAAGGAATAGGTGTTGATTGTGGAATCGGTTCAGGCGTAGTTTCTGAAATACGTTTAGGTAAAGTTCCTTCCTCATCGCCATTACTGCCACTTATGACGACAATTTTCTTTTATAATATCTTTTTTCTTAGAGACTAAAACCTAATAAGAGCATATGGTACGATGAACCATGTCTTGAGCCATGGCCACAACATGAGCATAAAAACGCAGACTCCCACACCGTCCCTCGCGTTATACACTCTCGAGCTGTAGTTGCCAGTCCAAAATGATGATCACAAATAATAAAGAAAAAAGTTAACTAATGTAAAAGGTCTAGGTATTAAATAGATGGGCTTTTCTTGGACTAACAATAGTGGCGGAGCTAAGATTTCAAAACATGTATGGCACAAAAAAAATACCCCATGTTCTAACTTATAAAGAATAAAAAGTACCAATTTGCAACAAAACACTTTAGTCTGATACGTGCTCAATATCAAGTCCATTTGCATCTGCTTTCTCTCATGCACGTATATGATCATTTCATTCACGTTAGAATTTAGTTGCTAGTCTCATGCATTTTGGTTCACCCACTCACTTGTTTTCCCATGTTTTCTTTAGTTCCTTAAATGTAGCACATGCATTATGTAATTGCTTCTTATTTGCTATATATACTACTATAACTCTTTTTATAGGGAGGAGGAAAAATGAATGAAAGTTAAACTTAGTTTCTCTCTTAGTTCTTTGGAGTCTTGTCTGCTCTAAGGTCCCTATCCATCTCGTTTCTTAATCTACTTATTGGGAGATTGACCATCTATAATCTGGTCTTTATCAATGGTGCTTTCATCGGCTTACTCGATACCTCCAACATCTAAACCACCCACAAACATCCAAGATCAATTATCCGCCTTAAATGCAAAAGTCGATGCTCTCGTTAATATTCTCCAAGCCCGCCTCAGAATCACCCCACTTCACACCACCGTTACAAAATGTCATATGTCAAACTTCACGGATATTGATGTCACCTCGAAACCACATTCCACCTCTAACACCATAACAGACAACGCCAAGACTACATCTACGCCCATCAACACCGAGATCAAATTCAAATTCCTCCTTTTCTGTTGCCACCCAGAAATCGTGTTACATCCGTCCTTAACACCGAGAACAAGGTTACCACCCAAACTCCCTGTTTAATTTTGAACATTGGTCGCAGATCATCAGAAAAACAAACAAGCAAATCGAGCATCCATCCGGTAGTTGAACAAACCTACGACCATGACATGCGCATCAACGACATGTTAGCCATCTTTGGTTGAGTGAACTCATTTTTTCAAGATCACCCATGCCATCCACCAAAGTATGTTTTTCTTCAACCCGAACCGAAACCACCTTGGTAGCCACATGATATAGGAGATAATACCATGAGTCTTGAGGACAAGACTCGTTTTGAGGTGCGGAGTATTGATACGTGCTCAAGATCAAGTCCATTTGATTTTGCTTTCTCTCCTGCACGTTTATGATCATTTCATGCACATTCAAATTTAGTTGCTAGTCTCATGCATTTTGGTTCACACACTCACTTGTTTTACCATGTTTTCTTTAGTTCCTTAAATGTAGCACATGCATTATGTAACTGCTTCTTATTTCCTATATGTACTACTGTAACTCTTTTTATAGGGAGGAGGAAAAATGAATGAAAGTTAAACTTAGTTTTTCTCTTAGTTCTTTGGAGTCTTGCCCACTCTAAAGGCCCTATCCATCTCGTTTCTTAATCTACTTCTTGGGAGATTGACCATCTATAATTCGGTCTTTATCAATGTTAGTCCTTATTGTTTTTTCGAAACGTATGATGACGTGGTTCACAAGGTCCATTGCTGAAAAACTTTCGCCTAATTTTATCTCTTATATTAGCGTCATAAGTAAAAATGCTTGGCCTCTCTGACGGATCCCATGAATGAGTAATGAAATCACTACCATCTAACGATGAAGGAATAGGTGTAGGTTGTGGAATCGGTTCAGCCGTAGTTTCTGAAATAAGTTTAGGTAAAGTTCCTTCCTCATCGCCATTACTACCACTTATAACGACAATTTTCTTTTATAATATCTTTTTTCTTAGAGACTAAAACCTAATAAGAGCATATGGTACGGTGAACCATGTCTTGAGCCATGGCCACAACGCGAGCATGAAAACGCAGACTCCCACACCGTCCCTCGCGTTATACACTCTCGAGCTGTAGTTGCCAGTCTAAAATGATGAGCACAAATAATAAAGAAAAAAGTTAACTAATGTAAAAGGTCTAGTTATTAAA
Source organism: Glebionis coronaria (assembly GCA_025667525.1). NCBI lineage: Eukaryota > Viridiplantae > Streptophyta > Magnoliopsida > Asterales > Asteraceae > Glebionis > Glebionis coronaria. Next base: position 983,467 of record JANFOE010000054.1, on the reverse strand, counting down.
TAGATGGGCTTTTCTTGGAGTAACAACAGTGGCAGAGCTAAGATTTCTAAACATGTGTGGCACAAAAAAAATACCCCATGTTCTAACTTATAAAGAATAAAAAGTACCAATTTGCAACAAAACTTCTTACATTAGTCTGATACGTGCTCAAGATCAAGTCCATTTGATCCTGCTTTCTTTCATGCACATTTATGATCATTTCATGCACGTTTGAATTTAGTTGCTAGTCTCATGCATTTTGGTTCACCCACTCACTTGTTTTCCCATGTTTTCTTTAGTTCCTTAAATGTAGCACATGCATTATGTAACTGCTTCTTATTTCCTATATATACTACTATAACTCTTTTTATAGGGAGGAGGAAAAATGAATGAAATTTAAACTTAGTTTCTCTCTTAGTTCTTTGGAGTCTTGCCCGCTCTAAGGGCCCTATCCATCTCGTTTCTTAATCTGCTTATTGGGAGATTGACCATCTATAATTTGGCCTTTATCAATGGTGCTTTCATCGAATTACTCGATACCTTCAACATCTAAACCACCCACAAACATCCAAGATCAATTATCCGCCTTAAATGCAAAAGTCGATGCTCTCGTTAATATTCTCCAAGCCCGCCTCGGAATCACCCCACTTCGCACCACCGTTACAATATGTCATATGTCAAACTTCACAGATATTGATGTCACCTTGAAACCACATTCCACCTCTAACACCATAACAGACAACACTAAGATTACATCTACGCCCATCAACACCAAGATCACAATTCAAATTCCTCCTTTTCTGTTGCCACCCAGAAATCGTGTTACATCCGTCCCTAACAGCGAGACCAAGGTTACCACCGAAACTCCCTGTTTAATTTCGAACATTGCTCGCAGATCATCAGGAAACCAAACAAACAAATCGAGCATCCATCTGGTAGTTGAACAAACCTACGACCATGACATGCGCATCAACGACATGTTAGCCATCTTTGGTTGCGTGAACTCATTTTTTCAAGATCACCCATACCATCCACCAAAGTATGTTTTTCTTCAACCCGAACCGAAACCACCTTGGAAGCCACATGATATAGGAGATAATACCATGAGTCTTGAGGACAAGACTCGTTTTGAGGTACGAAGTATTGATATGTGCTCAAGATCAAGTCCATTTGATTTTGCTTTCTCTCATGCACGTTTATGATCATTTCATGCACGTTAGAATTTAGTTACTAGTCTCATGCATTTTGGTTCCCACACTCACTTGTTTTCCCATGTTTTCTTTAGTTTCTTAAATGTAGCACATGCATTATGTAACTGCTTCTTATTTCCTATATATACTACTGTAATTCGTTTTATAGGAAGGAGGAAAAATGAATGAAAGTTAAACTTAGTTTCTCTCTTAGTTCTTTGGAGTCTTGCCCACTCTAAGGGCCCTATCCATCTCCTTTCTTAATCTACTTCTTGGGAGATTGACCATCTATAATTCGGTCTTTATCAATGTTAGTCCCTATTGTTTTTTTCGAAACGTATGATGATGTGGTTCACAAGGTCCATTGCTCAAATACTTTCGCCTAATTTTATCTCTTATATTAGCGTCATAAGTAAAAATTCTAGGCCTCTCAGACGGATCCCATGAATGAGTACTGAAATCACTACCATCTAACGATGAAGGAATAGGTGTTGGTTGTGGAATCGGTTTAGGCGTAGTTTCTTAAATACGTTTAGGTAAAGTTCCTTCCTCATCGCCTTTACTGCCACTTATGACGACAATTTTCTTTTATAATATCTTTTTTCTTAGAGACTAAAACCTATTAAGAGCATATGGTACGGTGAACCATGTCTTGAGCCATGGCCACAACGCGAGCATGAAAATGCGGATTCCCACACCGGCCCTCGCGTTATACACTCTCGAGCTATATTTTCCAGTTCAAAATGATGAGCACAAATAATAAAGAAAAAAGTTAACTAATGTAAAAGGTCTAGTTAATAAATAGATTGGCTTTTCTTGGACTAACAACAGTGGCGAAGCTAAGATTTCTAAACATGTGTGGCACAAAAAAAATACCCCATGTTCTAACTTATAAAGAATAAAAAGTACCAATTTGCAACAAAACTTGTTACTTTAGTCTGATACGTGCTCAATATCAAGTCCATTTGATTCTGCTTTCTCTGATGCACGTTTATGATCATTTCATGCACGTTAGAATTTAGTTGCTAGTCTCATGCATTTTGGTTCACCCATTCACTTGTTTTCCCATGTTTTCTTTAGTTCCTTAAATGTAGCACATGCATTATGTAACTGCTTCTTATTTCCTATATATACTACTATAACTCTTTTTAAAGGGAGGAGGAAAAATGAATGAAAGTTAAACTTAGTTTCTCTCTTAGTCCTTTGGAGTCTTGCCCGCTCTAAGGGCCCTATCTATCTCGTTTCTTAATCTACTTATTGGGAGATTGACCATCTATAATTTGGTCTTTATCAATGGTGCTTTCATCGGCTTACTCGATACCTCCAACATCTAAACCACCCACAAACATCCAAGATCAATTATCCTCCTTAAATGCAAAAGTCGATGCTCTCGTTAATATTCTTCAAGCCCGCCTCGGAATCAGCCCACTTCACACCACCGTTATAACATGTCATATGTCAAACTTCACAGATATTGATGTCACCTCGAAACCACATTCCACCTCTAACACCATAACAGACAACACCAAGACTACATCTACGCTCATCAACACCGAGATCACAATTCAAATTCCTCCTTTTCCGTTGCCACCCAGAAATCGTGTTACATCCGTCCCTAACACCGAGACCAAGGTTACCACCCAAACTCCCTATTTAATTTCAAACATTGCTCGCAGATCATCAGAAAACCAAAAATCAAATTGAGCATCCATCCGGTAGTTGAACAAACCTACGACCATGACATGCGCATCAACGACATGTTAGCCATCTTTGGTTGCGTGAACTCATTTTTCAAGATCACCCATGCCATCCACCAAAGTATGTTTTTCTTCAACCCGAACCGAAACCACCTTGGAAGCCACATGATATAGGAGATAATACCATGAGTCTTGAGGACAAGACTCGTTTTGAGGTGCGGAGTATTGATACGTGCTCAAGATCAAGTCCATTTGATTTTGCTTCCTCTCATGGACGTTTATGATCATTTCATGCACGTTAGATTTTAGTTGCTATTCTCATGCATTTTGGTTCACACACTCACTTGTTTTCCCATGTTTTCTTTTGTTCCTTAAATGTAGCACATGCGTTATGTAACTACTTCTTATTTCCTACATATACTACTATAACTCTTTTTATAGGGAGGAGGAAAAATGAATGAAAGTTAAACTTAGTTTCTCTCTTAGTTCTTTGGAGTATTGCCCACTCTAAGGGCCCTATCCATCTCGTTTCTTAATCTACTTCTTGAGAGATTGACCATCTATAATTCGGTCTTTATCAATGTTAGTCCCTATTGTTTTTTTCAAAACGTATGATGACGTGGTTCACAAGGTCCATTGCTCAAATACTTTCGCCTAATTTTATCTCTTATATTAGCGTCATAAGTAAAAATGCTTGGCCTCTCAGACAGATCCCACGAATGAGAATTGAAATCACTACCATCTAACGATGAAGGAATAGGTGTAGGTTGTGGAATCGGTTCAGGCGTAGTTTCTGAAATACGTTTAGGTAAAGTTCCTTCCTCATCACCAATACTGCCACTTATGACGACAATTTTCTTTTATAATATCTTTTTTCTTAGAGACTAAAACCTAATAAGAGCATATGGTACGGTGAATCATGTGTTGAGCCATGGCCACAACGCGAGCATGAAAACGCAGACTCCCACACCGTCCCTCGCGTTATACACTCTCGAGCTGTAGTTGCCAGTCCAAAATGATGAGCACAAATAATAAAGAAAAAAGTTAACTAATGTAAAAGGTCTAGTTATTAAATAGATGGGCTTTTCTTGGACTAACAATGGTCCATAAGTGTCGGTATATACAACATATTTTTAGCAAAACTAAACTTTCAATATCATTTCTATTATACTATATTATAGCTCACAATTGTTGACCTTTGACCAAGTGTATAAAATCAGTGAACAAAAATTTGTGAGATGTATACTATACTCACAAGCCAAATTCATATGTGGCATGTGCCACACGTTGCTGAGCCTTAGCTCCGCCACTGACTAACAATGGTCCATAACTGTCGGTATATACAACATATTTTTAGCAAAACTGAACTTTCAATATCATTTCTATTATACTATATTATAGCTCACAATTGTTGACCTTTGACCAAGTGTATAAAATCAATGAACAAAAATTTGTGAGATGTATACTATACTCATAAGCCAAATTCATATGTGGCATGTGCGGTACGTTGCTAAGCCTTAGCTCCGCCACTGTCTATGATGTGAGGGAGAGGGGTCTTGACACTTCGTTTTTTCAATTTTGTTCGGTTATGTATATTCTTGTATGTATTCTTTACTTTATACTCACGTTATAGTAGTTATGTGTGGTTTGTCGATACACTGTGAAAAGTCGATCGGTTCCGTTTCTAGTTCTTGAGTTGCTGGTAATGTCAGAATACACTGTGAAAAGTCGATCGGTACCTTAAGCTTATTTATGTTTGAGTTTCCGTAATAGGGTCTAGTTATACATGAAGACATTCAGAAGTTATTAGAAGTTATTTACGTTAGGAAAACTTAACATTCAGAAGTTATTAGAAGTTATTTATGTTAGAACCAAATAAGCTATAAGTCCTTTTTGCTTGATTGCCTGGTGGTATGGTGGTGAGAATTTAAGGGTGATCGCGTTGTTCGTGCAACTGTTATCACTCATCGCCACGTTGTCTGTTAGACTGATTGGTCGCATTTTGACGACTATCGAGCGGCCAAGGTAAACCAAAACTTTAAGGGTTTTGATTTTACGCGACGACTAGTTTATAAAAGCAATAGTATGATCATCTCACCTTTTTGTTTTTGTGAAATGTGGTTTATAAAAGAAATAGTATGATCGAGTTATTTGTTAACCTGATGTTGTTTTTAGCGTAATGAAAAACAAAAAGTCGAATCCAGTATGAACATATCTATCATCTTAAATGGAGACACATTACGGTAAAAACATCATCAGGTTAACAAATAACTCGATCATACTATTGCTTTTATAAACCACATTTCACAAAAACAAAAATGTGAGATGATCATACTATTGCTTTTATAAACCAGCCGTCACGTAAAACCTTAAAGTTTTGGTTTACCTTGACCACTCGATAGTCGTCAAAATGCGACTAATGGGTCTGGCAGACAACGTAGCGATGAGTGATAACACTTGCACGAACAACACGATCACTCATAAATTATCACCACCATACCACCAGGCAATTAAGCAAAAAGAACTTATAGCTTATTTGGTTCTAACATAAATAACTTCTAATAACTTCTGAATGTTAAGTTTTCCTAACGTAAATAACTTCTAATAACTTCTGAATATCTTCATGTATAACTAGACCCTATTACGGAAACTCAAACATAAATAAGCTTAAGGTGTTTGTCTAAGCTTGCGGGGCTATTTGTTTCGGCATATACAATGGGCTTATAGCTTATTTGGTTTTCAATAAATGTTTCATAAGCTCACTTTTTTGTGGCTTATTTGAAACTTTTTTGCCTTGCATAAGCTTATTACAAGATGATAAGCTTATATAAACCGAAAAGTTTCAAAATAAGCCATAAAAAAATGAGCTTATGAAACATTTACTGAAAACCAAATAAGCTATAAGTCTAACACCCCACCAAATGCTATGCGCAGCGGAACTACAACATTTGGGTGCTAGGCAGTTATCATCGCACACAAGATATATCGAACGACTCCAAAGAGACGTCAATTTAAAACTTAAATTAAAAATTGTTAAAATATACATGTCTACGGTTTTTCCAACCCCAATTGATACAACAGAGTTTTGCGTTTTCGGTCCCCATGAATCTCAACCCAAAAGTTACAGTTTTCACAACAACATGACATTAAAGTTAAAAATGTTTAAGTAGTAACGGGAGGAAAAACAAGCAGACTCCAAGCCATACACACAACCTCCATCCAATGCACGCTCCATCCTACACTTTAGCGGTTACCTGAAACACATGCTAAATTTGGTCAACGAAAACGTTGAGTGGAATTCATAGGTTTTACAATTCATTTTGAACATATGTGAAATAAAAACCATTCACGATCATTCATAGACTTGTCGATCAAACAATCTATATTCAAGATACTGGCAATTGTGTTTAAGACCATGACACTAAACCGTTAACTCAATCACCCGCGTAATAATTACCGGCGTGATTCAGATGAAACCAAGGCCCCTAATAAGGCATCAGTTGCCATTATACCTTATCTCTTATCACAAATTATCCGTCCGCAGGGGGTATCAACGTACTAGCCCTCGTCTCGGATAGGGTAGTCAACCCCATAGTACTATCACTTTGTATAAGCGGCTATTTCTAATCCACGCTAGGACTAAACAATAGTTAATAGTTCATGAATTTAGGGACTTTTACAACTAGGTACTTAACACAATTTCAAAGGCAACATTCGGGTCCAACAATCATTCATGACATATGTTCATTTTAAAAACTAGCATGCATTTCCCTCGCGGGTAAAACAGTTTGAAATCATAATAAGCGAGGCTATAAATTCACACCTTATATAACAAGTAGTCGATAGTTCGAGAGACGGTCACTGACGACGATACGGATGCCCGGGTAAATCAACACCTATCAAACCAAATAACGCGTAATGAGTAAATCTCATTTTAAATCCTTATGGTACTGTATAAAATACACAAATACTAGTCACTTGTGACAATTACAACTCACGCCAAAACAAAATGAAGGTCTACGATTTCTAAGGATTTGGTAATTAAGGAATTGATCTATTGATTAATGGTGGAAATGGGAAAGGAGGAAGATGAAGTGTAGAGAGAGAAAGGAGAGGGAAGAAAAGTAGAGAGAGAAAGTGATTAGATTAATGAAAAGTGTTAAATGAATGAATCACCAACCCATCCTAACATGCTAGGAGGGGTATATATATAGCCCACCCTACATGTGGGCTATATGGACTATACAATTACAAAGTGGACCACGAGCCCATTACATAATTATCGTTGGAGCGACCGATCCTTCATAAATACGTAAAACGTATTTCCAACAATCTCCCCCTAAGGGAGGTCGCTCCAAGTTACAAAGTTCTAAATATTCTATGGCTCGTGATCTATGCTAATAATGATGTGACCGAGACTTCCTTTGGGAAAACACATTTCCAACAATCTCCCCCTAAGGGAGGTCACACCATTTTACAAAATCTTAAACCTAGCATCTATGCTTGAGTCTTCGATCTTGTTCTTGTGAATATGCTTGATGTGATCTTTGACTTTAGTCTTGAGCATGTTTCCTTGCCTTGACCTTGTGCATTCATCACTTGTGAAATTCGCCTCTTTGTGACTTCATGTTCCACATACTTATACCTTTAAATTCTTGAAAGCGTCAGAGTTTGATACAGCGGAAGACTTGACCTTCAGACTTTCTTGAATTTGTTGAAGTACTAATTGTATGTAGTATAAGCATGTGGTGACGACTTCTTCTGGATTATACACCGCAATGCCACCTTCTTGTTACGCTGCATAAGACAGTTAGCAACAAACCATATACACGGATGAAATGGCCTTGAACATTTCATTCTAATTCGGTAGCATTTTACCTCCGGTCGGTGAAGACCGTTGGACGATATTAAATATCGTACTTGTGGCAGGTAGTTTCAATAAAGAACCTCCTTGACAAGATTTCGCGGGTAAACCCGTTCTCTTTACTCGACCGTCCAAAGCTGACTACGAACGTAAAGAGTGGGTCATTTGGATAATATTATCCGCATGATTTGAAGCCGTCAATTCATGTTCCTGGAACAAGTGAAGTTCAATTAAGAACCGCACCATCGTTGCTTTCCAGTTGTCACGTGCTTGATTCGTATAGAATCTTGCAAGTTACCTACCAAGTGCTGTTTGATGTTAACACTAGAAGGATTTCCATTCGTCACTGTAAATACTTAATAGTATTACTCTGAATGTTTTGGCAAGATCACTAAGATATTGCGTAGAGGCCTGGAACGTGTTTAAATTCATTTAAGAATTAAACCACTGTTGCTTTCCAGTTATCACAAGTTTGATTCATAAAGAATCGCACAAGTCACCTACCATGAGCTTTTTGATATTCGCTCAAGAAGGATTTCCATCTTCATTGTAAATACTTTCGTATTACTCGGATGTTCAGGCAAGATCATGAAGATTTTGCGTAGGACTCTTAAGATCTTTCTTACTTTTCACATTGTGTGAACAAGCAAGGAATAATGAAAGTGTGTCCTAATGAGATATTTGATGATCTCAAATGGCTCTAGACTCGATCGTGCATTTTGGATTTTAGTGATCGGAGGCTGGAGAGGAGTGCCACCTTTTCAATACTAATTTATTCGGAGTGAATAAATCAATAGATAGTGTGTTGTCTCCGTGTGATTAAAACAAATATCTTTTGAGAGATATCTGAGTTAGCTGGGATGGGTTGTGCCTTGCATCACTGGGTCCATGATGTCTATCTTCAATATCGAGAATCATAAATGATCTCAATAGCATATGAATTGACCCGGTTTCTACCTAAGGTTGTAAGGAGGGCTTCTTTCTTTACACCCTTTATCTTTACAATTCTTTTTCATTCTTCAACCCCTTCAATGCTTACCAATACGTCATAACTAGCACCTTGTTGTGATTGTTCCAGTGCTAACTTAAGTACTTGGTCGGCATTCAGCTACGTTCACAATCTTTCTCCATCTTTCCTAAGGACTACTATTTCTAGCTATGGAATGTCCTTGGGAAGATTCCTCTGGTTCTAGAGAAATCATTGGACTTTAACCTACCCTACCATCCTTATGTCACCACAATCTTCATCGTCGTGAAAAGAGATGTTTTGGGTAAGTGTATGTCACCATGAAATCCATTTTGAAGTGCAAATCCATTTTGCTCCCCCTTAACATATGCTACGATATTCGAAAACATTTCGCACATGTCGGGATGAGCTAACACGTTAAGTCAAACCATTTGTGATTGATCATATCCCATATTAAATCATATTTTCTTCCCCATATTAAAAATATTAACCCAATCGATGTTTTTAATATCAATTGATTTAATAGCATTTTAAGAAAATTTGGGAAGAAAAATGCAAATCCAATTATCTTCATGAGTTACACAAGCTCCCCCTCAAATTAATGAGGGTGTGCTGAAACGTAAATTAAATACCTTTTAAACACAAGTGTAAGGTATTTATCACGTGCAAGGATCATATATGATAATGTATTCACAAGATTAGCAATTTACGAGGTTGGACCTGAATAATGGAGAACAGCATATGAAAGAAGCACATGGTTCTTGTTCACGAATGTTGGTCACCTCGTCACGTCCCCGAGAAAGTTAATTCCCGTTGTTGAGTCAAAGCTTTCCGGTGAAATGCTTGACTTGATTATGAAAAGCGGGTTGCTATCTGAAATAATAGCAAACCATATGGAGCATGTTTTAAATCTTTTAAACTTCTGCTCGAACTTTATTTACAACCCCGTGTCATTATTGAATGACATTTCTAGGTTCGTAAATATTATCGATTCCAGAAGACATGCTCGTTTTATCAAAACGTTTTTGAACACACAATTTTGAAAGATTTAGAAAAACCTTTTGAGAAATTCTTGAAAAATTGTGTTCAAAGTTTTGAAAAAACCAATTACTTGAGCTTAAGATGTTGAATATCTTAAAAGCGAGCTCAAGTCCGAGAAGTTGTAAACTTCCCGTTGTTAAGGATAAGTTTATCATCGGCGATAAACTTTCCTTTTATCTGAAGAACGAGTCCTAAGCTGACATTTACTTAGAAGTCGTTTTCATGAGCTTGAAAACTTTGACTGTTTTAACGGAAAGCTCATGACCGAGAAAGGTTAATTTCTCGTTATGAAGAAAAGTTCTCTTATTTAAAAGATACACTTTCCTTTCTGAGCTTAAAACTTCGAATGTTTTAAGACAAGCTCATGACCGAGAAAATTGAATTTCTCGTTATGAGGATAAATTTATCATTAATGATAAACTTTCCTTTATTCGAAGTTCGAGTTACAGTTTGACATTTAACTGTAAGTCATTGTGCATGAGCTCAAAAACTTGGAATGTTTTCGATATAAGCTCATGCCCGAGAAAAATTAATTTCTCGTTGTAAGGATAAGTTTATCATCGGCGATAAACTTTCCTGCCTTTGAAGAACGGGTTATAGACTGTCATTTATCTATAAGCCTTAATGCATGAGCTTAAAAACTTGGAATGTTTTTGATATAAGCTCATGCCCGAGAAAATTTAATTTCTCGTTGTTAGGATAAGTTTATCATCGGCGATAAACTTTCCTTTCTTTGATGAACGAGTTATAGTCTGTGATGTGACTATAAGTCCTCGTGCAGCTTAACCATGAATCCCCTGAGACATTTGTTTCTCTGATATCTGCTTCTTCAGCAACCAAACTCTAAGAGTGTCCTTAGTTGAACGGTACACAACGATTGGACCGCTTCGTTCTTTTGGAACATCAACTTTGGTACCTGCATTCTCATTAGGAGTTTGTATACTTTTGCATGGGTTAGAGATATCTATTTTTGAAGCACGTGGGGGTTCACAGTGGGCTTTACTTGTGTCAGAGGTGGCCTGAGGGGATGATTCACTTGTCTTAGTTGGCAAACGTTTCCTTTTATAGAAAATCTTAAGTTCAGGCTTAAGTGATGTATCATCCTTTGCAATTTCCTCCCTAGTAGTCTTCGTAGAATCAGAGACTATCCTAGTTAAAGGGCACTCGTTTCCTACAAGAGTAAAAGTTCTACCAGTGGGGCGCCAAACTTTACCAAAGGGTTTGATTTTAGCTATCCACTGGGACTTAATTCTAGCACGGGAGTTCACCTCATCAAGTAATTTCTTGACACAAGCATCATGATTTGCCGTAAAGACACATTTTCTACATGTTTTACAAGTAGCATATTTAATGTCTGAATAATTCCTAGATGATTGATCGATGCTCCTAGAAGATGGCATGCTATGGTTAGCAGTGTTGGGTAATCTAGAAGGCATCTGACTAGGTTGGACATTGCTATCTCTTGCATGTGTCTTTTGCTTAGCTTCCCCAAGACCAGATTTATGGCAAACGTCATTTGAACTAGTTCTAGACGTGGTCTTGGTATTTTTAGGGAAACTAGAGGCAATCATATGATTTGGTCTTGCTAAAGCTGGAGTGATCACATAGGGCCTAGTTGCTGGAGTGTCTGGTCTAGAAAGATGAACCAAATCAACTTGGGAGGCAAACCGCGGTCTCGAGGATTGTGGTCGCTCGGATCTAAATGCAGTAGGTTGTCTGACAATCGGTTGTCTGACGAACTGATTTGTAGGCGGTTTCCCCAAGATTGATGGTTTTTCAAGCTTAGTGTCCACACTAGTTCCTCTATTTTTCCTTAACTCGTTTTTCAACGCAGCTATAGCAAATACCTTTTCCTGAACTTGGGCTTTTAACGTTTCATCTTCTTTGAGCAAGTTATCTTGGGATGCCAACTTAGATTCAAGCAGTTGAATTTGTTTCAAAAAATTATCCTTTTCAGCTTTAGAATCTAGAACAGTTTGATCCAATTTTCTTTCAAGAACAACGTTTGACTTTTCAAGTTTTTCAAAGTATGTTTCAAATTTATCCGTTTTCTTAGAAAATTCAAGTTTGGCATCCTCAAGATCTTTTGATTGCCGAGCTACGATTGTTTCGAGCTCTTTAATCTTAGAATCAGAAGCAGTCAATGAAGGAGTTATAGGATAATTATCATGATGTTTAGCATTCTGAACAATCTCTCCCCCATTATGACTTACATCGGATGAATCAGAAGTGGTATTGCTATCACTCGTTTCCATCCCATGTTTGTCATAATTAGGTTCAGAATTCTCAATATGCGGCATATCATCAGCATATACATCATAAACAACATTACATTGTACCATGTTTGCAGGCTCTGCGTCATAAATGGGTAAGGTGTCATCAAGAGAAATCTCGTGAACATTCCCTGACGTGCCACTGGCATCATGTTGTCCTCCTGATTCTGTGCTCTTGGCATCGCTAGGCTCCAATTTGTCAATCGTATGACCAATTTCCTCTTGCATCGATAAGTCTTGCACTTCATTATCATACCCTTGCTGAAGTCGAGATCTTTCATAAATCGAAGACGAGACCGAGGTCATGAGTTTCAATATTGTATCACGAAAAACTCGAAGCTCGGTATGTGTATCTCGAAGAAAAGATTGGCAAAGCATCGAACTTTCAGACTTGATGATATTGAAGTGGAGGAAAGGCGTGAGTTGTGTCACAAGAGCCTTATAAGCAAGTGCCGATGCAGAGTGATTAAGATTTTCATTGTTAAGTTGCTCTGCGAGTTGGGTCAAGATGGTGAACATTGATTCCATGAATATGTGACGATCTTGACCAAAGATTGTCACAAATTCGCTCCCTCCTTGAATCCGTGAAAGAGTGACTAGATGACACTGAAGCATTTGAAATGAATTGATGCCACTTTTCCTAACTTTGTTTGGCATTGAATGCGATTCTCCCTTGTGAAATCTCGAATGCAACGAATCCATTGTAGATTTGATGAAAATTGAAGGAAAAATTCTTGATCTCGTCAAATAAATCTTGTCACGTCTTTTTGTCTCACCACTTTTATCACTATGTCACGTTTAGATCTCGACAACACGACCGATGACACGTATCGTTTAAGAGAAATCTTATTCAAAATATAGCCTAAATTTCAACCAAACTTAAACTAATTATCAAGATTATCAAATTTAATATCTAAAATAAAACTTTTTCCAAAATAAAAATAAAATAACGAAAATTTACTCAACTTGAAAACTTTCTAAAATATAAAAAAATAAAAATAGAAAAACTGATTTGTTTAAAAATACTAATATTAAAAAAAAAAATCTGATATTTTTATTTGAAAAAATCGGATATTTATATATATTGAAATAGTCAATATTGTGTCCCAAAAAAAACAAAGTTACCAAAAAAAACGTTTTCTTGAAAAAAAATAAAAAAATAAAAAAATAAAGTAAGATTGAAATAAATAATAAAAAAAAAAAATCTGATACAAACTCCTTGTTTTCTCCGTCCAATCAACACGTGGCCCTAACTAAAAAATCCCACCGCCCCACTTGATTGCTTTGTTATATCCGCCCCACATAATGTCTATTTGTCTCTCTCTCAGATAAACTTTAAACAAACCTCCGTCTTCTTCTGTTATCAACCTCAAAAATCTCTCTCTTCAAAACTAAAACTAACTCTTCTCCAATCTCCTAACCACCCAAAAACACACACATTCTCACTTCATAACCCTAATCTAATTTTCTCCGCCCCCTAACTAATCTGATTCTCACAAAAATCTGATCTTTATCAACAATCCCAATCTCAAACAATTATCATCTATTCAATTATCATCTAAGAATCAATTATCACAAAGACGACAAGAGCAAAGATTTTGGCTACAAGATTCTTTTAATTAAGAGTCTCGGGTAGGTACTTTAACTTTGTTGCATGTTGGTTTGAGTCTCTCTCTCTACTGTAGTGTCGTTCTGTCAATTTTGTGTTGGTTGATGTGTGAGTCTGGTATGGGTGTGTTGTAAGCGAGGGTGAGGGTGTTTGGAGTCGTGAGGGGAGGGTGTTGTGAGAATGGATATGAGTCGAGAGGTTTGGGTTTGATTGGATGATAGAGGGAGTTCGAGGGAGTCGAGAGTGTGGTTGTTGAAAGGGTTTTCGAGGGTGATTTGTTTGAGTCTAGGGTGGAGGGGTCAGAAAGATGAGACGAGGGAGAGTTAGTGAGTTGGGTGAGTGGAGTCTGAGTTAGTCGAGGTTTGTTTGAGGTGTGATGGTCGAGGGATGAGTGATGCGAGAGGTTTTGGTGATGTTTGGTTTGTAACTGTTTTTGGTCAAGAGTGTTTTGTGACGAGAGTTGTGACGAGGGTGGGTTTGTGTGTTCGAGAGTCGAGAGACGAGGGGGAGTTCGAGGGTGAGAATGTGAGTGTGAGTCGAGAGTTTTTGGGAACAAAACGAGGGTGAGTCAGAGAGGGTAAGGGTTGGAGTCGAGAGTTGAGGTTCGAGAGATGTGAGGCTGTGAATGTTGATGTCGAGAGTTGTGAGTTTGATGAGGGGGTGTTATGTTTGTGTCGAAAATCAGTCTTGTTGAGTCGAAGTTGGGTGATTGGTTAAGTCTGTTATATTTTTTCTATTCGGAAAGAAATGTATTTGGAAACCCTATGCGGAAACCCTATGCGGAAACCCTATGCGGAATCCCTATGCGGAATCCCTATGCGGAATCCTATACGGAAAGTCCTATTCGGAAAGTTTTCTACTCGGAAAGTTTTCTACTCGGAAAAAGTTTCTATTCGGAAAGTTTTTCAAAATTCGTCCATACGGAAAGTTTCTCAAATTTCGTCCATACGGAATACGTTACAGTAGCTTGATTGAACAGATACAAGACTTTTGACTAAGATTGGATAAAACAGAGACGGATGTTGGACAGATTGATGGGATATGGACTATTGGACTGAATGGACCAAAAACCTGAGACTTTGGACAGATTTGAAGATGAAGAAAAAACTGACTAAAAAATGACTCATTAAAATGACTGATTAAAAAAAATGATTAAAAATGACTGATAACAAAAATAATTAAAAAACTTGATTATTTTTAAAATTTTTTTTAATAAAACTAGATGATTTAAAAATTGATAAAACTGATAATAAAAAAAAAACTGATAATGAAAAACTGATTGTAAAAAAAACACGAAAAAAATAAAACTGATAATAAAAAATAAAAATTGATAAAATATATAAAAAATTGATAAAAAATTGATCGAATGATGAAAAGATGGATAGAAAATTAGAAAAGAAAGAATTTTTACCACCAAATCAAAAGATAAAAAAATGCAAATCCTAAGATTCAACCATGGCTCTTGATACCAATTGAAGGTCTACGATTTCTAAGGATTTGGTAATTAAGGAATTGATCTATTGATTAATGGTGGAAATGGGGAAGGAGGAAGATGAAGTGTAGAGAGAGAAAGGAGAGGGAAGAAAAGTAGAGAGAGAAAGTGATTAGATTAATGAAAAGTGTTAAATGAATGAATCACCAACCCCTCCTAACATGCTAGGAGGGGTATATATATAGCCCACCCTACATGTGGGCTATATGGACTATACAATTACAAAGTGGACCACGAGCCCATTACATAATTATCGTTGGAGCGACCGATCCTTCATAAATACGTAAAACGTATTTCCAACACAAAACAACAAGCGTTACTCATTTCATACCATTTTTCCTTATTATTAACGTTATCCATTTTTATTCATTTTCGCCGATACTTACCAAAAGTACGGGCTGTTTTACCATACTTAACCATCTTTGTAAAATTTGACAAAATTCTCAAAAATACTATAAGACCTGTAGAAAACACATATTTAATCCCAACAAAAGTTTTTACTTCTACGACCCGTAACTCAACACTTTTCCAAACACTACGTTTTTCGGACTGAAATTGTACTTTGACCAAGTCGGACTCATTTGACCCGTTTAAAACACTCCATTGACCCATTTGACACCTAAGTCCTACAATAGACTCAAATGTGCAGGTTTGACACCAAAATTCAGCCCTTGACCATTTACCAAACTAGACTTATAGTCCCCGGGATTTGACCTAAAACCAAGCATAACTTCGGATTATGACGGTTTTCATCTCCCGGTACACGAATTTCAAAACGTCGTAACTTTTGACTCGTTAGGAGTCATAAGCTCTACCTTATATCAAATCGAAGCTAAGGAAATGCTCTACAATTATATCCTATCCACAAGACCTGTTTTCAAAATAATTTTTACGAAAATGCCTTAAACTTTCTGCCTAAAATCAACCTTACCAAAATCACACTAACGCTCGTTTCCAATCCCATTTATCATCACTAGACATCATCTTAAGCATCCCTAATCATAACCAAACAATGTTTTCAGTCCCTAACCCCTATTGATCATCAACCTCATAAAACTAAAATCCTAAAAACAAACATGCAATTAAATTTACCCATCTACAACATCTAAAAACATGATATTAAACACAAAGTCAAGCTCAAAACATGAACCACCATGATCCCCAAACACCCCCCATTGAGCCGTGGGGTTTGGGTGATCAAAACCCACCAACCAAATTGATTTTGGTTGATTTGTTTGGTGTTCTAGCATCCTTTTAGCATGAATTAAACATGCAAATGCCCAATTAACATCAAAAACGAATTTGAAAAATCTTGAAATTTTTGGATGAATTTTTTGTTAATGCATGTGTGAAATGAGCATGGATTAACACTCACTAGATGATTTTAGGAGGTGGTCTATGATTAGAATGGATCAAAACTCAAAACAAAATGGTGTGGTGGTGGTTTGGGGTTTTGGCCGTCGGCCTAAGGAGAAAAGGGAGGGGGTTTGATCTTTTTTTTTTGTAAAAATGTGTTGTGTGTGTGTGTTTGTCCCCATTTTGTGAAATGGGGGGGACCTATGTGCAATTTCACCTTTCTTTTGGCCTTAAGTAAAAACGACACCAAAACTTTGCGGTGACTCACTAGTCATTTTAGAAAATTTTACGGGAGTCGGAAATTATCCCAAACACTCCAAAATACTTTTGGGATACTTTAAATGTACCCGGAAAGCAATAAAACTCACCCGACTCGACTTAACACGAACCGTAAGTAAAATTCTCGAAAAATTACATTATCGATAAAACGTCAATAATTATAGAAATTTGGGCATCCATTGGAACCGTATTCGTCATCGTCCTTCTTAAATCGTCAATCGTCAAAATTATAACCTCGAACATCGGTTTCAACCAAAATACTAAAATATATAGCAATTAATATTTATTAAAAAATTCAAAAATTAGCGTAATTTAGGGTAATGTTAGTGACCTCGGTTCTAGGGTATCACATCCACCCCTCCTTAAAGAGAGCGACGTCCCGGCGCTCGCCTCTTCTTATACTCACATTTCGTGCCGCTGAAACAGATGAGGATACCTTTCCTTGAAAAAGTCCTCACGTTCCCAAGTGTATTCCGGTCCACGCCTAGAATTCCATCGAACCTTCACAATGGGAATTCTACTACGCTTTAGCCTCTTGACCTCTCGGTCCATAATTTCCACGGGTTCTTCCATAAAATGCATTTTGTCGTCCAGTTGAAGCTCGTCCAAAGGAATCACCAATTCCTTATCCGCCAAACTCTTCTTCAAGTTCGATACGTGAAACGTGTCGTGAATAGCACTAAGCTCGCTCGGCAATTCTAACTTGTACGCCACTGGTCCAATTCGTTTAACGATCTTAAATGGTCCAATATACCTCGGACTCAACTTTCCTTTCTTCCCAAAACGAATTACACCCTTCCATGGCGATACATTAAGCATAACCATATCTCCGACTTCAAATTCCAACGGTTTCCTTCTGTTATCGGCATAACTCTTCTGTCGGCTTCTCGTAGCAAGTAGTCGGTTCTTGATTTGCACAATCTTCTCGGTCGTCTCTAAAACTAATTCGGGTCCAGTCAATTGACTTTCCCCTACTTCACTCCAACACACAGGCGGTCTACACTTTCTTCCATACAATGCTTCGAACGGTGCTGCCTTGATACTTGCATGGTAACTATTATTATACGAAAACTCCACTAGAGGCAAGTGGAGTTCCCAACTTCCTCCAAAATCAATCACGCACGCTCGGAGCATGTCCTCCATCGTCTGAATAGTTCGTTCACTCTGGCCGTCAGTCTCCGGGTGATAAGCCGTACTTAAATTCAATTCAGTGCCCATCGCACATTGAAGCGATTTCCAAAATTCCGATGTGAATCTACTATCGCGATCTGAAATGATCGATAACGGCACTCCATGTCTGCAGACGATCTCCTTCACGTACACACTGGCCAGCTTTTCCATACTGTCCGTCTTCTTCATAGGTAAGAAATGAGCAGATTTCGTCAACCTATCCACTATTACCCATATCATATCACATCCACTAGGAGTTCTAGGTAAACCTGTCACGAAATCCATAGCGATTTTCTCCCATTTCCATTCTGGGATCTCTGGTTGTACCAACAACCCAGACGGTTTCTTATGTTCTGCTTTAACTTTCGCACAAGTCAAACACTTACTAACATAACGAGCAACATCCGCCTTCATATTCGGCCACGAATAAACTTTCTTTAGGTCGTGATACATTTTGTCCGATCCAGGATGTATCGAATACTTCGACTTATGAGACTCGTTCATAACCAAATCTCGTACTCCAGGCTTTCCTTCCTCAGATGAACACAATGGTAACCAAATCCGATTCTCGAAATACCTCAATCCGTCTGACCTAATCACAAAAAGAGGTTTCAATATTCTTCCCAAGTTCTCAGCATCAACATTCCCTTTCATTAATCCCCTCTCTTGAGCCTTCAGTATAGTTTCGGTTAAATCAACGCTCTCAGTCATCACCAAAGCTCTGACTCTCAAAGGTTTCTCCCGTTCCTTCCTACTAAGTGCATCTGCTACAACATTCGCCTTGCCAGGATGGTAGCGAATTTCACAGTCATAGTCACTCAGTAATTCTACCCATCGTCTCTATCGCATGTTCAACTCCTTTTGATCTAAAATGTGTTGCAAACTCTTGTGGTCAGTGAATACAACACACTTCGTCCCATACAAATAATGTCTCCACAACTTCAACGCAAAAACTACAGCTCCTAATTCCAAATCGTGCGTCGTGTAGTTCTCCTCATTCTTCCTTAGTTGCCTCGACGCGTAAGCTATCACCTTTTCACGCTGCATCAACACCGCTCCATAAACTTTACGAGATGCGTCACAATACACTACAAAGTCTTCGGTTCCTTCAGGCAATGACAATATCGGTGCGGAACATAACTTGTCCTTGAGCGTTTTGAAAGCGAATTCTTCCTCATCTCCCCATTCATACACCCTATTCTTTTCGGTAAGCTTTGTTAATGGTTTTGCAATGAACGAAAATCCTCTAATGAACCTCCGATAATACCCAGCTAAACCAAGGAATTGTCGAACTTCAGTCGGCGTTGTCGGTGCCGACCATTCCCTGATCGCTTCGACCTTGGCAGGATCCACGCGAACTCCTTTGCTATCAATCACGTGACCAAGGAATTGCACGGATTCTAACCAAAACTCACACTTCGAGAACTTCGCATACAACTTCTCTTTCTTCAGCAGATCCAAAATCTTTCTCAGGTGTTTCTCGTGCTCCTCCTTACTCTTAGAGTAAATAAGAATATCATCGATAAAAACAATAACAAACTTATCTAGATACGGCTTGCACACGCAATTCATAAGGTCCATGAATACAGCAGGCACGTTTGTCAACCCAAACGGCATCACTCGAAATTCAAAGTGTCCATACCGCGTACGAAAGGCAGTTACAGGGATATCCTCCTCTCTTACACGTAGTTGATGATACCCTGATCTTAAATCGATCTTTGAGTATACACTGGAACCTTGCAATTGATCAAACAAATCATCAATCCTCGGCAATGGATACCGATTCTTAACCGTCAACTTGTTGAGTTCTCTATAGTCAATACACATCCGAAATGAACCATCTTTCTTCTTCACAAACAACACTGGCGCTCCCCATGGTGATGAGCTCGGTCTAATAAATCCTTTATCCATCAACTCCTTCAGTTGATCCGATAACTCCTTTAACTCGGATGGTGCTAATCGATAGGGTGCACGCGCAACCGGCGCAGCTCCTGGCACCAAATCGATTCGAAACTCGACCTCACGGGTGGGTGGTAAACCTGGCAGCTCGTCTGGAAAAACTTCCGGATATTCGCAGATAACAGGTACCTCTTCAATCCTCGCCTCTAAATCAGCATCACTCGAAACTTGTGCCAAAAACACATCGCATCCACATTCTACATACTTCATCATTTTCAAACAAGAAATCACTTTCAAACGAGAAGTGCATTCGTCTCCTTTCACAGTCAAGACTTTATTCCTCAACGGGATCTGAACTAATCTCTCACCACAGACGATCATAGCATTGTGCGCCATCAGCCAATCCATTCCCACAATCACGTCAAACGATCCTAGCTCTATAGGCATCAAGTCGATTCTAAAAGCGTAATTTCCTAACTTCAGGGTACACCCCTTCAGTATAGAATTCGTGCTAACAATTTTCCCATCGGCTAACTCAACGTTATAACTAGTCGCTAACAACACCGGTTTTCTATCGATATGACGACTAAACTTAACATCTACAAAACTCTTGTCGGATCCAGAATCAAACAAAACACTAGCATAACAAGCGTCTAGCAAAAACGTACCGGTAACCACGTTAGGACCCTGTGGGTTATCAGCCGTCCCTACTTGATACACGGCAGCAGCATTGTTACCTCCTTGCTTGTTTCCTGCCTTCGGGCAAATCCCTTGCATATGGCTTCTCTATCCACATCCAAAACAACCCCTCACTCTTGTAGCATTCGCCCCAGTGGCTACCCCTTTCGTTCGGCAATCAGACATCCTGTGACCCGCTTTTCCACATTTGCCGCACGCAGGCGGGCAATGCCCTACGTGATACAAGTTGCATCTACCACAGTGGGGATTCACCTTCGCTCCTCTGGGGTTTGTCACAGCTCTCATCCCTTCATTCCTTCGCTGGTTAAACTGCTGACTGCGGTTCTGACCTTTGTTGTTTCGGTTTCTACCTCGGCTTTGACCCTGGGATTGGTTGCTCTGTGCCGCTTCCCACTTCCTCTTATTTCCTTCAGCAATGAAGTTCTTCTTGTCTTGGAGTTTGACATCCATCAACGCGTGAGCCATCTGGACCGCTTCATCAAACGACCCAGGTTTAGACGAAGTCGTCTCACCCTTGATATTACTGGATAGACCTTTGATGTACTGTTTCATCTTCTTGGTATCATCGGCAAAAGTGTCTGGACACAAAAGGCTTAGTTCATTAAACCTCCTGGTGTAAGCAGTGATATCATTGTTTTTCAAAGTCAGGTGCCTCAACTCATCTTCCAATTGGCCTAACTCCTCTTCCGGACAGAACTTCTTGGTCAAAAGAGCTTTAGTTGCAGTCCATGTTCTTGCATTCGCTACTGCCAATCCAACATTGGCTACTTGGGTGTTCCACCAACTCAATGCATCGTCAAGAAATGTAGCAGCCGCAAACTTGACCTTGTTCGCTTCTGAACAACCACTAATCTCGAAAGTACTTTCAACCTTTTCTAACCATCTCCTGAGTTCTAGAGCTCCACCAGTTCCACGAAATTGCGTGGGACCACATTTTATGAAACTAGAGTAAGTACATTCTCTTGGGGCTTGCTGTCTCCCCGCATTTCTGCCCTGGTCTGGATTCCTTCCTGCTCGGTCTGCTTCTAGCGCATTCGCAATGGCTTCCTGAATCATCGTGTTCACACGGGTTGCGGTTAGTTTTGGAGGCATGGTGCGTTATCAAATATACCTTTCTGCAAAGACAGGGAAAATAGAAAAACAATGTAAGTATACATATCAAGATTAAGATGGATTTCTCTTTCAAGACATAATATAAATACAACGACACATCACTACAGAGTTACTAATATTCATCAATTCACATCACAAAAGATCAAATTTAAGACATATCACAGATCATGAAAGGTAAACATGGATTGTATTGATAATCAACCAAAATTGTGATAAGTATTGCCACTACAATCATTCACCATAAAACTTAAGTCCTCAAGTTTTTCGTCATAATGCCATCATACAAAAGTCTAAAACAGTTCTATTACAACGATCAAAGATAAAATACAAGACAAGCAACTAGGCATGTGGTGATCCACACGGCCTCTTGGATGGCGGTTCGTCATCATCTTCCTCGGGTTCCTCATCGCTATCATCCTCGTCCACATCATCCATTTTTCTCTTTCCTTTGTCGTTCGGCCCACATTCAGTCTCCTTTTTCGTCCCTGACGTAGACCCACACTCAACCGCTACATGATTTCCCACAGTGATACAAGCACCTCTGGCAGGTGGCTAGATCATGAAGTCATTAGCTTCCATTTCCAAATCGTCCACAATTCTCCAATCTGGGGGCAATGATGCTCTCACTCGATGCTCCCAACTCTGCGTCCTAGACAATCTCACTTGATCTTCCCTAACACGGTCAAGACTGGCGCTCAAGTTCGTGATCATCGATCTTAGACTATTGATATCACTTTTGTTTGTATTTCCATCATACTCAATTCTTGAAGTCCTTTCCAACAGTCCTTGGTGTGCCCTTTCATTCTTATCAAACCTCTTAATTACCCTGGTCTCAACCACAAACCGCTCATACATCAACCTATCCATCCTCCTCAAACGACCCTCGGGATCCCAGTAGTGTCTTGGTCTCGGAAAGTAGACCCTTGCGATATTCTCATGAATAGATTGTGATTTTGATAAATTGCTGGACTCTGCACCACTCCCATTACTTACTCGAACAAATCCTGGCACTGTCCTCAAATAGTCCTTACAATTGTCCATCGGGCGACTAAAGGGTTGCTGCTCATATCGATCGGTCGGAGGTACTTCATAACCCTTTGGCAAATTCGGAGATTGAAACAAATCAGGTTCGGTCTGACCTACAGCATTCTCGGGAATGCCATCATCCATCAGTTCCTCGGGCTCTTCCTTAGAATCCTCACTCTCATCACTACTGATACTAAAGTTGTCCACCTCACTTTCATCATTGTCATTTTCCGGCCCTATTTCTTCTTCTGGAGCGATCCATCCATTGTCATTATCCAGCAGGTTCGGAGGAAACGGTCCCCCTTCGTGACCCACGACGTAATCGTTTCCATTACCATTAGGCGGTACCTCGGCCATTCCTGCAATAACAGAGAATTTCGGAGGGTACGTAAGATAACTATACATATTTATAAATACATGCATGCAAATGCAATGCAAAGGTGGTACATATGCCCAAAATGCAATAATATGATGCTCATGCATGATTAATACAAAAATTACGGTGTCGGATATTCCACGTATAATTTCAACGTCTACATATAGTAATTTCCATACTTACGTAATAATTACCCACATATATACTTCAACTCAAAAGTATACGTCAAATGCTATGAATACAAAAATAAACCTTACCGGAGCCATGCAGGATAGTTGTGTGTGCTTGGACAATTTCTTACGACACCAAAAGTTATAGTTTAGGATTTTCAAAACGACCTAGTTCTCTATAACTCATGGCTCTGATTACCAATCTCTAACACCCCACCAAGTGCTATGCGCAGCGGAACTACAACATTTGGGTGCTAGGCAGTTATCATCGCACACAAGATATATCGAACGACTCCAAAGAGACGTCAATTTAAAACTTAAATTAAAAATTGTTAAAATATACATGTCTACGGTTTTTTCAACCCCAATTGATACAACAGAGTTTTGCGTTTTCGGTCCCCATGAATCTCAACCCAAAAGTTACAGTTTTCACAACAACATGACATTAAAGTTAAAAATGTTTAAGTAGTAACGGGAGGAAAAACAAGCAGACTCCAAGCCATACACACAACATCCATCCAATGCACGCTCCATCCTACACTTCAGCGGTTACCTGAAACACATGCTAAATTTGGTCAACGAAAACGTTGAGTGGAATTCATAGGTTTTACAATTCATTTTGAACATATGTGAAATAAAAACCATTCACGATCATTCATAGACTTGTCGATCAAACATTATATATTCAAGATACTGGCAATTGTGTTTAAGCTCATGGCACTAAACCGTTAACTCAATCACCCGCGTAATAATTACCGGCGTGATTCAGATGAAACCAAGGCCCCTAATAAGGCATCAGTTGCAATTATACCTTATCTCTTATCACAAATTATCCGTCCGCAGGGGGTATCAACGTACTAGCCCTCGTCTCGGATAGGGTAGTCAACCCCATAGTACTATCACTTTGTATAAGCGGCTATTTCTAATCCACGCTAGGACTAAACAATAGTTAATAGTTCATGAATTTAGGGACTTTTGCAACTAGTTACTTAACACAATTTCAAAGGCAACATTCGGGTCCAACAATCATTCATGACATATGTTCATTTTAAAAACTAGCATGCATTTCCCTCGCGGGTAAAACAGTTTGAAATCATAATAAGCGAGGCTATAAATTCACACCTTATATAACAAGTAGTCGATAGTTCGAGAGACGGTCACTGACGACGATACGGATGCCCGGGTAAATCAACACCTATCAAACCAAATAACGCGTAATGAGTAATCTCATTTTAAATCCTTATGGTACTGTATAAAATACATAAATACTAGTCACTTGTGACAATTACAACTCACGCCAAAACAAAACAACAAGCGTTACTCATTTCATACCATTTGTCCTTATTATTAACGTTATCCATTTTTATTCATTTTCGCCGATACTTACCAAAAGTACGGGCTGTTTTACCATACTTAACCATCTTTGTAAAATTTGACAAAATTCTCAAAAATACTATAAGACCTGTAGAAAACACATATTTAATCCCAACAAAAAAATTTTTACTTCTACGACCCGTAACTCAACACTTTTCCAAACACTACGTTTTTCGGACTGAAATTGTACTTTGACCAAGTCGGACTCATTTGACCCGTTTAAAACACTCCATTGACCCATTTGACACCTAAGTCCTACAATAGACTCAAATGTGCAGGTTTGACACCAAAATTCAGCCCTTGAACATTTACCAAACTAGACTTATAGTCCCCGGGATTTGACCTAAAACCAAGCATAACTTCGGATTATGACGGTTTTCATCTCCCGGTACACGAATTTCAAAACGTCGTAACTTTTGACTCGTTAGGAGTCGTAAGCTCTACCTTCTATCAAATCGAAGCTAAGGAAATGCTCTACAATTCTATCCTATCCACAAGACCTGTTTTCAAAATAATTTTTACGAAAATGCCTTAAACTTTCTGCCTAAAATCAACCTTACCAAAATCACACTAACGCTCGTTTCCAAACCCATTTATCATCACTAGACATCATCTTAAGCATCCCTAATCATAACCAAACAATGTTTTCAGTCCCTAACCCCTATTGATCATGAACCTCATAAAACTAAAATCCTAAAAACAAACATGCAATTAAATTTACCCATCTATAACATCTAAAAACATGATATTAAACACAAAATCAAGCTCAAAACATGAACCACCATGATCCCCAAACACCCCCCATTGAGCCGTGGGGTTTGGGTGATCAAAACCCACCAACCAAATTGATTTTGGTTGATTTGTTTGGTGTTCTAGCATCCTTTTAGCATGAATTAAACATGCAAATGCCCAATTAACATCAAAAACGAATTTGAAAAATCTTGAAATTTTTGGATGAATTTTTTGTTAATGCATGTGTGAAATGAGCATGGATTAACACTCACTAGATGATTTTAGGAGGTGGTCTATGATTAGAATGGATCAAAACTAAAAAAAAAATGGTGTGGTGGTGGTTTGGGGTTTTGGTCGTCGGCCTAAGGAGAAAAGGGAGGGGGTTTGATCTTTTTTTTTTGTAAAAATGTGTTGTGTGTGTGTTTGTCCCCATTTTGTGAAATGGGAGGGACCTATGTGCAATTTCACCTTTCTTTTGGCCTTAAGCAAAAACGACACTAAAACTTTGCGGGATTGACTCACTAGTCATTTTAGAAAATTTTACGGGAGTCGGAAATTATCCCAAACACTCCAAAATACTTTTGGGATACTTTAAATGTACCCGGAAAGCAATAAAACTCACCCGACTCGACTTAACACGAACCGTAAGTAAAATTCTCGAAAAATTACATTATCGATAAAACGTCAATAATTATAGAAATTTGGGCATCCATTGGAATCGTATTCGTCATCGTCCTTCTTAAATCGTCAATCGTCAAAATTATAACATCGAACATCGGTTTCAACCAAAATACTAAAATATATAGCAATTAATATTTATTAAAAAATTCAAAAATTAGCGTAATTTAGGGTAATGTTAGTGACCTCGGTTCTAGGGTATCACAATAAGCCTGTTGTATAAGCCAAAACAAACACCCCTGTATTTGGGCTTATGAGCTTATACGATTTTGGCTTATAGTTCAATAAGCCTCAATTTTCCTGCTTATTCATGAATAATCAAATAACCATACAGAAATAAAAAAACAAAAAAAAACGAGATTCATGCCCATAAATCTTTGATCGGATTTTTTTAAGGTTTATGAAAGATTGGATTCATACCCACATCATGAAATTCTGTAAAAAAAACTCCATTTTCATTTTGCAACTGTACCCCTGACTAACTTTTACAAAACTCCGTTTTGGTCCCTCGAAAATGCAGATAATCTTAGCTGACCCTTTTTTACCCAAACAATTTTTTAGCTTATTTCAGTTGCAAACTGAGATTCGAAGATAATCCGCTCCTAACCGCACATTCGAACACCCCCTTAGTCTCTCTTATATATACCTTCGTAAGATGATGTTATCGATTATGTCAACATAAACATATTTTGCCAGTAACAGCATGGAGAGAAAACAAGCAACTAGTTCACTTTTCTTTCTAACATAGAAGTAAATTCATACATTTCTCTTAAATAGACAAGACTGCCCATTGGCCTTAATTATTGATTTTTACTTAAGCTCCTACTAGTTTTTTAGCCCGTGCACGCACAAGACTTGAACATAAAGGATAAATTAAGTAATAATTTCGTTATTACGATTATAGATTATATTTTTTAAAAACATATAATGTTTATATGTTTGATTGTATTCTTGTTTTACTGTGCACCGTGTAAATTAATATAAACCCGTCTAAATTTTTATTTTTCAAATTTCATACTTCTTTTACTTTTAATATTTTATTCTAAATAGTTATATCCTAATTATGAATCAATAAACCATTTCATCAACCTTGCACGTACACGATTTATAAATTAATGATTTTTTAAAGCTCAATATTATTTTATAAAACAATATTAATTTTTAATACCTAAATAGTTACGATGCTTATGAACCCACGAGTTTTACATCATTATGTGATAATATTAATTGATATTTTGTATAAATATTTGTGGCGCAAATGATTTGACTTTGTTAAACAGAAATGTTAACTATCTTTTTCTAGACATTGTGTGTTTAGTAACACACAACGACCTTGAAACAATATATTGTGTTGTAATATGTAGAATCCCGTCAATTTATTTTCATCTCACACCGATGTTTGACGTCTTGCACTTATTTTGATATTTATATTCATGTTAATAATAATTTACGTAGATTGCATTACTTGACTTTGTTAAGTGTCAAAATAGAATTAGACAATTATTTGTGTTCTTATTAAAATATTTTTAGTTATGTGATTTGTTGATTTTTTTTAATTTAACATATATGTTATATTTTAAAATATAAAGTCTCGAGGGTATAAAGTTTAAGGATGTCTTTTGTTTATTTTATAAAGTTAATAAAAAAATATGGAAAATTATAAGTTTACATTTAAGTCTATCTAATTTATTTAAAATTCAACCACTAAAGTTTTATTAATCTCCTCCTTCTTTTTAAAATTTTTATTTTCACAAATTTGACACATATATCTTTTTGTATTTTCATCAAACTTTTCCACCGAAATTTTTAATTGTGACTAAATTCAATTCAATTTTAACTTTTTTCAACCAATCACATCGCTTGATTTTGCTTATATGTCAAAATCAAACCATTTAATTGCTTCAATTGTTTTTTTACAACCTTCACTTTCTACTAAAATTCTCAAATAATCTAATTCTTTTAGTATATAAAAGATTTTAAGGACCTACTACACATATTAATGTATTGAAATTTGATTAAAGATATGTATATGTTATATATATTCGTAGAAAATAGTAGCTCTGTGTTCTCCTCGAGAGAGCTTCTCAACGAGCTAAAGTATGTCCAAATTAGAGTTAATATAAATGACATATTGTGTCTCAAGGTGAGGCACGTGAAACACAAATTTTGGAAAATAAAATTGTCCCACGTCGCTCAAAACATGAAGTGAAATCATGTTTATAGCGAAATCTTGGTTTCTACGTTCAATATTGGTTCGAAGCTATTGAACTTGTGCATGAGCGCGCGACCTGCAGACACAAATGCAGCTCCGAAATTCGCCTGGGTGCGGGCAGATTTATGGATCTTTTTTGCTGCATATTCAGAATTATTTTTTCTAGAAAATTATGTACATCTATTTAAGGAATAAATTTAGACTTTCTTATTATGCAAATCGTGTTTTATATGCAACAGATTTGCATGTCAAATTATTTTTGGAACATATAAACTGTCTTGATGACTAAGACATGAATTGGCTTTAAAATAAGCTCTCCTCATTCAGTTTTAACACACAGAAAAACGCATCCTTTTTCTAGCTCCATTACCAGACGATTTTTCACCAGTTTTCGATCAAAAACGCAGAAGACTTCCGTGATCTTTCAGGAAAATTTGTATGTCAAATTATTTTATATTTAACAGATTTGCATGTCAAATTATTTTAGGAGCATATATTCTATCTTGGTGATGAATTGACTATAAAATAAACTATGTCTTGGTGACTAAGACATGAATTGGTTTAAATACCATCCGTTGTAAATTATAAAGGGAGGTCGGGTTAATTTTTGTATTGGGTTGGAGAGTTAAGTGGTAGGCCTAAGAAAACAAATTTGGTGCAAAAAAAAAAGAGATGTGGTGTTTTTATGTTCGGGCTTTGTGCATACTTAAGCCCATACCTAATGTTTTTTTAAGAAAATTAAAAGCTTGGTGAAATTAGTTTTTGGTATTAACAAATAGAGTATTGGGGCTTAGTTATAGTTATTATTATTACGGGCTGATTTATCCCGTTAAACGGATGCGGGTTGGCGCATAAAATACAGTTTTAGGTTTCAGGATCGTTTTTCGATACGCGTTTCACTGCTATAAAATCTCATAATGAATGTGGTTTTTACTACCTCGATATATGACATGTGACATCTTGCGAACACATAGAACATTTTCTGACTTAACATTATTTTAGGGTACCCGCCAACGCATCGCGTGAGTACCCTACTAGTTGAATTAATGACGTTAGGCTAAATGTCTGCACACGATTTAACTCTATATTATGGTCCTTGTGGGATTTTGTTTGTGCTGCAAATGATGAAATTATAAAGAAGTCTTAGGATAGAGCAAATGATGCAAAGACGTATATTGAAGAAACGAAAGAGAAACGCCATCAAGGAAGTCGAAAAATGAGCCATGAGTTCGACAACACTTTGTCTTAAGTGATTCTAAGTGAGTGGGATTGGGAGGTTAAACCCAAAAGCACGACTCGTATTCAAGGCTATGTCTCTTGGCTATCAAATTGTGATAGTTGCTAGCTACTCCACATTAGGCAGGGGAAGAAACATAATTACAAGATCAGGAGAGTTCATGATGTTGGTGGCTTCAATTGAAGCACCTACATGATAAGTACCATAATATTGTAATATGTATAACTAAACCAACAACAAAAGTAATCGGGCCTGATATTCCACTAGGAAATGCATATGAGGTCTCACCCAAAAACTATCGTGAGTAAATTAAATTTGTATACTTTACATCTTAACCTACTAAAACTAGAATTGTAAACACAAAAGAAGGGAAAATTTCATATATACCAGATGAAGTTTCATAAATTATATATATTTTCCAAACACAAGTTCTTAATGCATAATATACAATACTATGTTTTGAGCGGGGAGATACATAAATATGAAAGTTTTGTAAGACATATATGTAAATGCTCCTAAAAAACACAAAACATAGACAAATAGAGACGAGAGTTTTGTTCTATGTGTCATTAATAAATATCTGCACATAAATTTATTTTGAGAGAAGATAAAATAAAATAAGTAGAATGAGAAGAAATCATGACCATATCTTTCATATGCACCTACAAAACCCATGCATCTCTTTTTAATATTCTTTCCCCTATTTAAAATGTGTGGTCCAAAATTCATCTTATTCTTCTCATTTTCATTTTCTTCTTACCAGATCACTCCTCAACTTATATTTATACATCCAAAACTTTCAAACACAAACATAAATAATAAGGTAACAAGTTTATAAGTCAAAACAGAGTCAACACGAATAACATACTATGAAACCACTAAGATGTTGTACACTCTTTAGCAAACTGAACAACCGGTCATGACCATCCCAAGGATTTTGGTGGCGTTAGACGTAGCTAAAAAAGTAGGCCCTTCTAACCCGCAAAATTTATGTATGTATTATCAAGTCGATTTATGCTAATACACTAATAATGAAAAATGTTATAGATATAAGAACAAGATTACAAGTATTATTTTTTGTTTGAATGAAGGTCGTTCTTTTAGCATTGGGTAACCTAAATTGTTGATCGTCTCCATTGAGATATTTATAAAAACACGACTACATACAAATCAAGTCACATAAAGACTCACAATCGAGTTGTATCCAAAAATAATACTAATAAACAACTATTGGTAACTTAGATAACTTGATATCTTAAACAAAGTTACAAACACTACGAAAATTAATGGTTACTTATAGTTCATTCTTCGATACTTTCGTACACTAAAATTAAATCAGAAATAAAGGAAAGTGTTGGGCTACAAATAGGTCTTCTAATCTAAAGTGGGAATATATGATAAAAGACATTGGAGTTTTCATTACATTGGACTTTAAGTATATGTTTCCCCTTGAAAACATTAAGGCCCGGTCCAAAATACCCCGTCTGACAACCGCTAGCCGGTACAACAACTCCGACAACAATCGTATGTCACAATTCTGTGCAAAGATAAATTTGCCATAGAATGGCCGTCAACTAATCGTCAACTTCATTTACCTGTATCGTACTCAGTTATTGGAAAAATATATAATTAAATAATGATAAATATAAGTAGTGTACTAAAATGAGTGTTTGGAATTTAAGGTACCTTAATATTTCGCGACCACCTGTTTCATCAAAAAATTATATTTTTATGATATTCACTAAAGAATAATACAAGAAAGTTTGACAACCGGGTCATCACCACCACCATAAAACTTGGTACACCTTGTGTTGGTGAGTTTAATGAGAGATGTTAATGACAAAAGGACTGACCGTAGGTAGATGTATACGAAAAATGAATGTTATTTATAGAAAGTTAGTGACTTAGGTGTGAGGGCGGGAAAGAGATAGCAAAAGAGCGGGAAAGAATAAAAATGACGACAAATTTTATAAAACCCACATAAAAAATTTACTACTCCAATTACTCATCTCCAACTACTCATAATTAATACGCACTACTCTATTACTTAACTCTCGAACTACTCACATTTATTTATTTACTAAATAATGTTTTAAAAGGCACGCTGATGAGGCTGGTTGAACCGTGACCTCGTCAGGTGACTAGACGGGTTTTAAGCGAAAAAACCGGTCAAACCAGTAGAATCCTGACCCGATAACCCAGTCGACCCAATTAAAAAATGTATTTAAAACATTGATAAGTTGTAATGTCGACAATGTTAATAGAAAGGCACGCCATGTCGCCGCTAAGGCTTCCGAAAAGCGAAAAGCGCAAGACTTGACATTTACTCTATACAGTAGTCCAATGTGCAAGCTTAGGATTTGATTTGAGATAAAAAGTGAAAAACATGATATAGCACGATAAATGATGATGCGTGGAGACTTATTTTTCCAATTTTGATAAGACAAAATTTTTATATAAAAACGAAAAAGATTACATGCACATATTATTTTTTTGACTTTTTTCTTTACGTTTGCCACTTTTTGTAAACTAGTATATTTAAAATATAATAAAAATATAATAATTTAAGAATATTTTCATATATTTTGTCGCTTTAAGTCAAGCCTTGAAAACGACTAACTCCCTATGACTTAGAAGGCGTGAGGTTTGGTCATGATGTCACGCCACGCCTCACGCTATTAATAATCTTTAGTATTTTACTCTCTTTAGTCCTTATACCTCGATTTATTAAGAGGCGATACATTTTTTATGGCTTTTGTTTCGTATTTCTTATATTTTACAACCTTTGATTTGTTAAATTCTAGAGTATATTTTAAGTTTTGTGTTTTTTTAACAGTTTTACTCACTTTATTAATAAGAAAAGACTATTATTTTATAATTATCGTATGCCTTTTTATGTTTAACTTATCAAACTTTATATTTTTTGTTTCATATATTTTTGTTGTAATATTAGGAGCAAACTTAAATATAGTTACGGACTTAAGTGTACTTTGTAATATAGATTAGGAATAGACTAATATTAAGAAGTATGTAGGTTAACCTCTAAGTTGGTTTATAAGAAGTTTCCTATTTGACTTAAGGAGGTTCCTACCCCTCTTCTCTATAAATAGGGGGTTCTATTTCATTGTATTCTTCTTTCTCAATATAATCTTTATTAGAGTTATTAATAAAGAGGTAGTTGAGGGTATACCGTGTGCATATATTTGTCGATTCTTTGTAGTCTCTCGTATTCACTACTTGTGCTCGATACAACTCGTGATGTATCGGTTCCGCGTTACCGAACTTCGGGTTTATTTTCGGTATCGTACAACAAGTGGTATCAGAGCTCACGGTTATTGAGGTCTCCGAAGATTGAGTGCTAAATCGAAGGTATGAGTCGTTAGAGATATCGAGGTTTCGATTCCGGGTTTTGCGAATCGTGGAAGTAGCGATCGGTACTAAGAAAAAGAAAAAGGTTTTCGATTTACAAATCGGTTTTTTCCTTTGTACCGACGATCGACGGGAGGAAAGGGTTGTGATGTATTATATAGCCCACGTGAAAGATATTAGCAAAAGCTGCAATTGACAAATAGCAACAAAAAGACTACCGAATGATGGTGCTTTTGTTTAAAACCAACTTCTATAAGTCTTTATTTTTTTAAATAAAGATTAAAAGAAGGTGTTCTTGCGGGGTTCTTGTGGTATAAGTTTTGATCGTGGTTCGTTTAGCGTTTCAAGTTCACTATCGGGTTTACTTGTTCGGAATGGAGGTTTTAGGGTATCTAATAAATTCGATTTGCAAGAAAGGTATTTTTTGTGATTCAAGTTTGATCGTGGTTTACTTGGGTTTTCAAGTTAGCGATTGGGTTGCTTGTTCGGTATCGAGGTTTTACGGTTCTCTAATAAATTTGATTTGCAAGAAGGGTATTTTCTTTGGGTTCAAGTTTGATCATGGTTTGCTTGGGTATCCAAGTTTACGATCGGGTTGGTTGTTCGTGATCGAGGGTTTAGAGGTTTTCTAGTAGATTCGATTTTTAAGAAAAAGTTTTAGCAACAACAGGTATATTGCACACGGCTTGCGAGGCTTGTCAGTAAAGTTGGTTAAGAAACAACTTGACAAGGTTTGTAGCAAGGTTAAAGAAGATTCAAGGCTTGTCGAGGTTGCAAGATTTCTTAGGTTATTAGAAATCGGTTTTGCAAAATTAAAAGTACGACAAGGGTTACTTCAAAAGGATTCGGGTACTTTCTTGATTCAAGGGTTGTCGATTTGTTGGATAGGTTAATTTCCAAGGCTTAATCGATATTTGAGTAAGAAAGGGTGTTCTTTTGAAAGGTTACTTGGTTTGATCGATTTCTAAGAAGTTTCTCTTAGGGTTATATCGATAAAGCAAAAGGTTTTCTTTACACAAAAGGGACTTCATAATTTGTGATTGTGGGGTTATTATATCACAAGGTTTAGCGAATTATTGAAGGGACTTTTTCGGTTTGTGATTGTGAGGTTTTTCACAAGTTTAGCAAATCAACAAAGGGATAAAGAAGAATGGCTAGTTCTATAACTAGGTTTAACATCGAAGATTTCGATGGGTTTAATGTACATAAGCTTGGAGGTTTAAAACAAGTTGGATTCAAACAACTTGGTCCTGGTGTTAAAACAGGAGTCCATAGAGTACAGGTTGATAAACGTGTTTTGTTTGAGGTGGAACTGCACGGAGCTCAAGGAGATCGTGAAGCTGGGGTTTTTCAGGTTAGTAACGATCATGCTGCAGTGGCTCAAAGATGGTTTGAGGTGGAACTACAGGGAGCTCAAGGGGATCGTGAAGCTGAGGTTTTTCAGGTTAGTAACGATCATGCAGCAGTGCCTCAAAGACGGTTGGAGGACAAACAACCTGAAGAAAAGACAAACACGGGCTGCTTGGTAAATGAGCAGGAAAAGGTACACCTTGGTATAAAGGTGGGGGCAAACATTATGGTAACTGGAGTACCAAGAGGGTGCAGAGGGTAATGTTCCTGAGAAGAACAACATGAAGGAGTCTATGGAAGCTAATCTAGGGAAATTACAGAAGTACAATGTCTGGTTAACAAGGTGGTCCCGGGTCTGAGGTTCCAACACTGGTAAAAGATGTTGAGTATCGGTTATGTTTAAGTGTTACTCCTAAGGTGAAAATTGTTGTAATATTAGGAGCAAACTTAAATATAGTTTAGGGACTTATGTGTACTTTGTAATATAGATTAGGAATAGACTAATATTAGGAAGTATTTAGGTTAACCTCCTTAAGTTGTTTTATAAGAAGTTTTCTATTTGACTTAAGGAGGTTCCTACCCCCTCATCTCTATAAATAGGGATGAGGGAGATCCTAGTTCATTAAATTTTTCTTCCTCAATGTAGTCTTTATTAGGGTTATTAATAAAAAGTTAGTTGAAAGTATACCGTGTGCATATATTTGTCGGTTTTTTGTAGTCTTTCGTGTTCGCTACTTGTGCTCGATACAACTCGCGATCTAACGGTTCCGCGTTATCGAACTTCGGGTTTGTCGTCGGTATCCTACAACAATTTTTTAATGTACCAATAAACAATCGCTTATATAAATAATGTGTACCTAAATTGTGTCCTCCATACCAAAGTATAAATCATTAACAGTTAAAAGGCAAATTTTGCCAAATGTCCATGCCACTTTTTATCCAGTCAAATATCATTTTCATTCACTAACTTTTTTCTTGAACTACACACTAACTTTTTTTTATTGATTAAGAAGCAAATTGCTCCGTATTATTCTGAGACATCCGTAAAATAACAATGGTGACCAGGGGCGGAGCCATGTACAATATTGTGATCAAGGCAACCACCCCCAATGAATTCTTCAATAAGCACTTCTTTTAATGCTAATTTTTGAACATTAATCGCCGTGCCCTCATTTAAAAGTTGAGAATGCCTTCGATGCAAAATATAATGTGGAAGAAAAAGGAAGAAACAACTGGTTTTGTGAAGTTCTTGAAGTTTTTTTAAGATGAACTTATTTTTATATACGTGTACAAATTTGTAGTATTGTTTGATTATTTCTAGAGATACATGAACCAACATTAATCCTTTTATATATAATCCATCTACAGAAAGCAAAATCCCATTGTAGCCAAAATATAAAGCTTGTGTTAGTTGCAAGGACAATCGAGTATATGGCTGGGTGTGTATTTTTTTTAACGGTAATTGTATTAAAAAATAACAAGACGCTAGGAACATTACAAAGAAATTAAATATGGGTTTTTAAACCAAAGCTCCTTTTTTGTTGCTAACATTTGTTTTAGATATATTTGTATTCAACAAAAAGAGTAGTCGTTTTTGCTATAGTTTTTTCCTCCTAAAGGTAATGTTACTTTTGTTTTTGCTCCGGTCCTGATTTTTTGACGCAATTATTGCTCGTTAGAAGGTCCTAACATGTTTTGTTAAGGTTGCATTTCGATTTTCCTACCGTGAATTTTTTTTTGCCCCCCGCGATATGATTTTCTGCTCTGCCACTGATAGTGACTGTAATTTTTTGACAAATAGACTATGTATTGTATCGCAAAACATCAAACGTCATTACAAATGGATTAATTAAGACTTGGGAGTCAAGCAGCCATTAACATGTGGTTAGTAAAGACCCGCCGAGAGTGGTTAAATAGATGAAGCCAAGTACGACGAATACACATCTTATGTGTCATTTAAAAAAGCTTATCTTAGATGCTCGTTAGGTGAAAATTTAGGGAGGCATGCAATGAAAGGTGAAAAAGTTTACCTGATCGAATAAGCAAACAAATAGAGTTAAAGTTGAAGACATATGAAAAAAAAATCAGGACATGCAGGTAACAAAAAGGTGAAAGTTATTAAAGAAGTTAGGTGATACTTTGAGATTTTTTGGTGAAAAAATTTAAAGCATCTCTCTAAAATATATACTTTTGGATTAAAAATAATAATGTGTTTTCTCCAAAATATTTAAATATAGCTAGAGTTGGAGTTAACTATATTATAAGCCAAAAGTTATAGCTTATGGCTTATATTTTTATAAAGTTGGTTGATACGATAGTTGGTTAAATTCAACTCTATTTACATCGGTGTAAAGAAGTTGCATCCCCTATTTACATATATAAGACACATTAGGAATTGTAGCTTGTAGTTTTAGGTGTACGTTGTGATTTGTGAACAAGGGTCTATCATGTCAAAAACAACCGATATGAGTTTTAAGTTTTGGGGTCGAGTCTAAGGCCGGTTCGGTCCGAATTTTACCCGATGCTCAACCCATCTAAATATTATACTTTACATCAGTAGAGACATAATTTCAAAACTAACATATAAGCTTGACCGACTATTCTTTCTTAACTAATTGGTTTTAGAATAAAACCTTAGTTGAACTTATATGTTAGACTTGATGACATGTTATGTCAAGATTCTTACAATACTAAACGTTACATGCCAAGTTGAAGCCATGAATGTAACATTTTTTTTCTTTTGAAACTATCATGTAAAAGGCCTTATTTTCAAATTTTCATCACAATATAAAAGTTGGCCGCTAATGCGGATGGCTTGCTGAAATTAGTAATTTAAATTATATTTATGAAATTAACCTTTCTTTTCACCATGAACCAATCTATGTATTTTAAAACTCAATAATTAAAAAGAAATTTTCGATTTCTTTTTCTATTAATGCGTTAAATCTCTAAAGAGTGAAAACAAGAGTTAAAAAAATCTATAATAAAAAATGTCACTAAAAGTCCAATAGTGGCATAGTTCTATAATGAGACAACAAATTTTCGGTTAAAAGTTCAAACACTCTTATTGTACTATTAGTTTTTTTGTACCGCAAACACAAAAATATAGCTTTTGAAAACCCGCGAAAATGTGCAAGGCATTAATGGTCATTAGTGTCGATACAATTATTTTGAAAAGCTACTAAAAAAACTCGTTGTTAGTTAAAACGGTAATAATTCAAAGAATCTTCTAGTCCTTCAACAAACTCATTAGATCGACGTATGTCACTAGCTTCCATTGCAATAGAAGTCGAAATTTCTTCATTGGAGTGTATTTTATCTTTAGGTTTTGCCAAATTAAACTAATCCAACCATAAGTTTAAACTGAAACGAAAAATCGTAATCTAAGAGTGAAGACTTAGATGTTACTACAATCGCAATACATTCAGAAAACCGCTTGAGCGGGCTGGAGAGTTGGAGGTTAAATTCAAAAATGCAAAGGTACCCCAAGCTACTTATCTTGTCCCTTTTTAGTCGATTGAATTTTATTTTTTTCGATATGAAAAGGTGGTATCACTATACAGTTAGTGATTTCGTTCTAGTGTAATGTTTACAGCGAGCGGAATCGCCGAATGTATAGTTAGACCATCTTTTGATATAGACAAAGTTAGTACAATTTAAGCGACTAAAAAAGGACAACAATTGAGCTAGATGTACTTATGCATTTTTTGAGTTTAACCTTTCAACCTTACTAATTATTGTTTTCTCAGAAAGTGCTTTGTAAGCCATGGTCTAACTTCTGACTTCCACCTTGCCGCTTTTCTTTACTTTGTTGAACACACTGGACTGTTCCATTTCACTTAAACACACTTTGGTCTTTAGGACACTTTTTACAATAAAAAAGGTTGTCGTGTTGTCCCAAAACACCTGACGTTATATGTTTTTCGAAATGGCAACTATGTTTTACTTGCAGAGACCGCCAAAAGAAATGGGTCGAATGAGACAAAACTCCTCTTTAAGTATTGATGACAGTAATAAGAAAGTAAACTAACTATATGAAACGGGTCAATTGAAGATAAGTGTATTCAAATGGGTCAGATTGGGTTGATAAAAAACACATATCCACACTGCGTCATAGAATGCACTATTTAACAAACATTTCAGTATTTTCCGCAGAAACAAAATCCCACAAGGGACATAATACAAAGAGCTAAATCATGTGCAAACATTGAGTGATTGAGTCAAACGTCATTGGTTCAATATTACATACTATCCATGCCTAGGTAACACCAAAATCATCCAACATTTTATGGTTTAGAGTTACCCTCGGGTTAATTTCTATCATAAAACAGAAATGTCCCTAAAGTGTAGTCTATTTTATTTTTTCGCCAGTTTGACCCGTATCAGTGTCAACTCAGTGATGACTTGTTTCATTTAGCAAAATAGGAAACTAAAACACACCACACTTCTGGGTTGTATGGAATCTGTTTCTATGTAATAATGCAATCTGCATTTGACGCGCATCCCATATCAGCCGCTTCATTTCGCTTGAATACGGTTTTGTGAAATGGACACCTACGTGAAATCCCGAAAGTGCGGTTTTTTTATGTTTTCGACTTTCTGGGAATGCTAAAGGAAATGGTTCAAATTTTATGGATAAATTGTTCAAACGGACCAAAGTCACCTCAAAGTATCAATCACATAAGACTAATAAAAACACAGGTCAAATAGGATAAACAAACTAAAACGAGTCAAATCGAGTTCTATGTGTCATTTAATAAATAAACTTACATTTATACATCCAAAACATTCGGACACATACACACAAATAATAAGGTAACAAGGTTATAGGTCAAAATCAAGTCAACTGAATAACATACCATGAAACGACTAAGATCAGATCCGGCTGTACACTCTTCAACAACCTGAATAACCAGTCATTACTATCCCGAAGATTTAGCTAAAAAGGTAGGCCCTTCTAACCCGTAAAATTTATGTATGTATTAGCAGATCTATTTATGCCAATAGTGAAACAATGTTATAAATATAAGAAAAAGAACACATATATTTGCTGTTTAAAAGAGTGTCATTCTTTTAGCATTTTGTCAGCTAAGTTGTTGATCATTTTCATTTGAGATATTTATAAAAACATGATGACATACTCAAGTCAGATAAAGACTCGCAATCGATTTGTAGCCAAAATAATACAAAACAACTATGAGTAACTTACGTAACTTGCTATATTAAACAAAGTTACAAGCACTACGAAATTGAATGGTTGCTTATAGTTCATGCTTAATACTTTGGTACACTTAAATTGAATCAGAGATAAAAGAAAGTGTTAGGCTACAAATAGGCTTTCATATGTACATGTCAATATGTTGGACTTTAATTATCTAGTGTCGCTCTAAAAATTTAAGCTCCGTTCCACTCAGTATATCCGACAACCACTAACCGGTGCAACAACTCCGACAGCAATCCTATATCACGTTTCTCTCCAAATATGAACTGGTTATGAGCATGG
The DNA here is from genome assembly GCA_025667525.1 of Glebionis coronaria. Classification (NCBI taxonomy): domain Eukaryota; kingdom Viridiplantae; phylum Streptophyta; class Magnoliopsida; order Asterales; family Asteraceae; genus Glebionis; species Glebionis coronaria. Next base: position 943,812 of record JANFOE010000054.1, on the reverse strand, counting down.
CGGTTAGCTCTTCGTCAACTTCATTTACCTATATTGTATTCATTTTTCGGAAAAACATAAACTATATAATGAAATATAAAGTATAATAAAATAAGGGTTGTTTGAGTTTTTACATACATAAATATTTCGAGACCACCTATTCCACCAAGAAATTGTACTGTTTGCTTGTGCGTCAAATAATACAAGTATGAACAATATATGATCCTCGCTAGAGTTTAAAACTTTTGACAACCATGGCCAGTTGCCAATACTTGTCATCACCACCAAAAAAAAACTTTGTGATTTTACTTGTGTTGGTGAGTTTTTAAGGGTGATATAAATGACAAAAGGATTGAGTTGTGTGTATATCTAAAACTGAATTGCTATTTATGGACATCTTGAGCGGGAAAGAGAGCTTAAAAGAGCGGGAAACTAAAAAAGTAGCAGGAAAAAATAGCTTGGTCATTGAGGTGTAGATGTGGTTGGATTTAAAAGCATCATTAATGCATTCGACTCTTTTTATATTTTATAAAACAAAAACTATATTTGTGTACAAAAAATATTGGTGACTAAATAGATCGATACTTTTTGTTTTCTCAAAATAACTTGAGTCGATCAAAGTGATCGGAACGAATTTGCACCATAAGTTGACACATACAATTATATTTTCACAATTGTAGTTTAAAATTACATGTGTCGATCTGTGGTGTCAAGTCGCCCTAATCGCCTCGGGTATTTTGAAAAACACAAAATGTGAGTTCATTTAACATCGATATTTTTTTCTATGGTGTAAAAATCGAATTATAATTAGGGTTTTTTTATTTAATTGATTTAGTCAAGTCATCGGATCACTGTTCAATCAGTTTAACCGAGCTTGTGATCAAATCTGGTTTTCGATCAGTTGACCGTTCACGATTCAACAAGTCGGGTCAACCCAGATTTTAAAACAATGTTTTTTTAGTTTAATATATAGACACATTATCATGTTATTTATTTTTAAGTATATTTGAATATTAAAATTTATTTGAATATCAACGGACTAATCTCCTATTTTCATATATATTTTAATTAATGGATAAGATTAAAACATAAATATATTTTCACTCTCTTTTTTCAAACATCAATATATCTTAAACCATTAATCGTTATGGTAAAAAAAATATACCGTTACGAAGAACATTTAGTTATTTTCCTATAAATATGCCATATGATACACTTTCTACAAAAAAAAAAATTTTTTTTGTTTTTTTCAAGTTCTTTTTAAGTTTTTTTCAAGTTTTTTTTGTTGTCAAAAATTATTATATATGATACTAGTATCTTATATGATGTAACACCAGCATCATATATGATATAACTTATCGTATATGATATAAACCAATAGCATATATAATTTAATAATAATTTATTATTTAACACTGGTATCATATATGATGAAACGTTATCATCTATGATATTTAACAAGAAAAAAATGATTTTTTTTTATAAAAGTTTATCATATTGCATATTGGTAGAAAGATAATGTACTACTCGTCGTGATAGTATATTTTTTCGTTTAAACTTAACAATTTAAGAGATATTTAATTATAAGAAATAGGTGAAAAGTAAAATATATTTAATCTTATTTAATAGATGCAAATGAGATAGATGGTGAGAATGAGTCTCCTCATATCTAAGAATGAGTCTCCTCATGTATCTTTCTTATTTAAACGACTAACTAGGAATGGTTAAAAAGACAGACCGAATGCGAAACTTCGGAACCTTAAATCTTAGAGTGGGGCGGGAATACTTAACTGGTTACGAGGCGGGTTCGAGGAGCATCAATGGTAAATCTTATTGGGTTTGGGGCGGGACGGGTAGAACATCCTTAACCCGACACACGCCCAAAACAATACATATATATAAATCTATTTTATTCATATATGGCGATATTACTATTTACGTAATGAAACAAATATTATCAAAGAAAAATACAGTTTTGTATCTCGTGATCAGAAAAAAAAAATCTTATTTTGTGTAATGTTCTTAAGAGTAGTTTTAATTTTTCTAACTTGGTTATTATTATTTATATTAAATTTGTTAAAAACCTATCGAGAGTACTAACTAATATATTATTAGTGGATCCTTGATTCTTCATATTATTGCATGTGATCACATTTATAAAAATATGACATAATAATAATCGGAGAACAACATGTATTAAGTGGATCATTGCCTTCACAAAAACCCATCAATAAAATTTCAACATGGATTAGAGCGGGTTTGGGGGAGAATCTCGCCCCGATAAGATCTCATTAAGAAGAGGGACATGTTTGGGGTTTGATTTGCTAATTGGCATTGGGGATTGGGATGATCTCGCGGCCCCATTGTCATTCATAGTGTTAATAGCCTCTAGTTGTATCATACTTATCACTCGTTTCTTTTATATGTATAGAACTATTTTTTTGGATTCTACGTTACTAAACTTGTATTGGTTTCCTCGTGCGATAACGCATATCAACACCCCTCTACTTTTTTATTAGTTAAGTTAAGAAGGGGATTATACCATACTATTTTTACACATCCAAAAATTATAAGAGCACACGGTGTTAAATACCTCAACACACATCACCTTTTTCACTTTGTTAGAGCGTTGTATGGTTAGCGGACGACGATGTTGGCGAATTTGCTTTCCTGGTGCGATAACGCATACCAACACCCTTCCACGTAAGCATAACACATCCTTCCAAGTTATCATACCCAATACTTTAATGGTGGGCAAGGTTCAATTTTAAATAAAAAATGTATTTGCTAATAGTAACAACTTGCTTTAGATTTATCAAGTAAATGAAGTTTCTGATAGAAAATTTTTCGTCATCTACATAGACAGTATTTCGTTTTTAAGATATTTACGAGCTAATATTTTTGTTTTAACAAGCTTAGCAATATACTGTTAAATAATACTACATGCGTTCTAAAATTATACAATGATACACATGAAAAAAGTTATTTTTCATCTTTATTTTCTACTACAGATCAAGGTATCAATCCTAGCCATTCATCATCACTTAAGATTTAAAATTATAGAGTACTAGTATTTTATTGATTATATTACTTGTAATAACTAGTTTTTTCATATTTAAAATTATAGACTCTTCGTTATTTTTACAATTTTTGAGTAACATGCAAGTTATAATAAATGCGCCTTAGGTGAAAATTTAAGGAGGCATGCATATAGTACTAGTATTTAATGGAAGGTTAAAAGTGTTTAGAATTGAAGGCATACGAAAAAAATCAGGACATGTAAGTTCTAAAAAAGTGACAGTTATGAAAGAAGTCACGTGATACTTTAGGCTTATTTGGTGAAAATATTTAAAGCCTATGTATCTCTTGAACGTATATTTTTCTTAGATTAATAATAATATGTTTTCTCCAAAATGTATAAATACAAGTAGAGTTGGAGTTACCTATATTACAAGTTAAAAGTTATAGTTTATTTATTTTCAACATAAAAAAATTTTATATTTTAAAACTCAATAATTCCTGAAAAAAATTCAGTTTCCTTTTTTATTAGTAACATTAGGGCAACCAAAGGTAGTTTAAAAAGAGGTTAATAAAATAATGAAGAGGTCTAAGAGTTTGTAAACCATAGTGGTGATAGGTTTATAAATAGGTTTATGATGTATAGGTCTAAAATCTTAGACCTCTTCGAAATTTAATTCATGTATAAATATTGAAAATTAATAAACTTTAAGAGGTTTATAGTGAAAAAGGTTTATGAAGCTAGAACTTTTATATATTAATGAAATTATTAAATTTTAGACCTTTGAAAAGTTCAAACCATTGTGGATGTCATTTACTTAATCTCTAAAAAGCGGAAACTAGAGTTAAAACGACAAAAAAAATTCGGTTACAAGTCGAGACTGTTATTATGTACTAATAGTTTTTTGTACCGCAAACACTAAAATATAACTTTTACAAAACCTGCGATAATGTGCAGGGCTTTAATGCTCACTAGTGTCGATACGATAATTTTGAAAAGCCTACTAAAAACTCGGCATCATCCAAAACAATAATAATTCAAATAATCTAAAGGACCTTCAACAAACACATTGAATCAACCTATGTCATCAGCTTCCATTGCAATAGAAGTCGACAATTCATTAGACTGTGTTTTATCTTTAGGTTTTGCCAAATCAAACAGATGCAACCATAAGTTTAAACCGAAACGACAAATCATATTCTAACAGTGAATACTTAAACATCACAACAATCACAATAACTTTATAGAAAACAACGTGAGTGATTGGGAATTGGAGAGTTGGAAACCCAAAAATGCAAAGGTACCCAAGTTACTTATGTTGTCCCTTTTTAATCGCTTGAATTATACTTTTTTGTACCAAAAGGTGGTCTCACTATACACATAGTGATTTTTGATCAGTGTAATGTTTACAGTGAGGGGAAATCACCGAATGTGTAATCAGACCACCTTTAGATATAAAAAAAAATACATTATAAGCGACCAAAAAGGGACAAAAATGGAGCTAAATATACCTATGCATTTTTGTAGTTTAACCAAGTGGTGTAAGTGTAACCCATGGTCCAACTTTTGGCTTCCCCGTTCTTGCCGGTTCTCTTTTCATTTCTTCAATATACTATTTTACATCATTTGCTTTATCCGAAGACTTCTTTAAATCTCGTTATTAACTTTGGTTTAGTTCACAACATTCGTTTCCCGTAATTCCTCATCAACATAAGTTCATCCATCATAAATGGTTGCATATTATTACAAAATGATGATAGTAGGTCAATCGAACCTAAGCATGCCCATTTCCATTTTGACCCATAACCTAAACAAATCATGTAAAGTAAGCCAAAACTAAGGTATGTACTCTCTCCATCTTAAAATCATTTCCCATAGACAAGAAATACAACGATTGCTTTTGTTTCCACGAAAGCACAAAAAAGATATTTTTACCCTTTTATAATTAATTATTGTCTTTTTTTAGTTTTGTATATAAGAATTTGGACTAAGAGTAAGCAGAACTATTATTTTTAGAAATAGACAATAATTTTGAGACGAACTAGAACAAAAGTAGGACATTAGTTTTGAAAAGAAAGTAGTATATTTTAAGCCTCTTCATATCTTTGCCCATAAATAAATAGAGCAATAGAATATTCAATGCAAATGTAGAAGTATTAGTGCCGTAACATCATTGACGAAACAAGTCTTATTGTTGGTATCACATTTTATGCACTAGTAATCACATCTTTCATTGGTGTCCGGACATGTTTGTTTCGGATTATATAGTCGGCTTATGGCTTATTTGGTATTTGGCTTATGTTTATAGGCTCACTTTTTATGGTTTATTTGAAATTTTTTAGCACAATGAAGTCGTATGAGCCCAAAAGTTTAAAATAAGCCACAAAAAGTGAGCTAACAAAACATAACCCAAAGATAAAAAAAAAGCCATAAGTAGGACAATAAAATCCAAAACAAACACCCCTAACCGAAGAAAGGTGAGATTTCAACCAACATTATTAGAGATACAAAGGAACGCAACATAATAAAAAGACAAATGAAAGTGACACGCAATTAAAAATGGTGAATTTTTTTTATCAAAACATAAATTGGGGTTAAAAGTACTTTCTAGAAAGTTTTCTGTGCTTGTTTAACATCTAGTCGATCTTGTCGTTAGTTCCTCCTCCATAATTTCCTCTTTTTCTTGCAGTTAGTTCCTCCGTTTGATTTTTCGTTCGCTCCATTAGTAGGATACCCGACGTCATATTCGTCATGCCTAAATAATAAAGACAAATCATTTACGGTTAAACTAGTGCACTATAGAAATTCATTTTCAACCATAAATTAGCATGTGCAATACCTATCATAATGTGATGCTTCAACTTTATAGGGCTTAAGACTAAACTAGTAAACATAATAAATAAAAATATAACAAATTAAAACGATACCTTTTTCTGTTATTTTAATAAATAAATACACATAAAGTTATTCTCGTGTAACCGATGTCGGCAAACCATATTCAGCAGCAATCCTATATGAAGAAAAACATAAATTACATAATGAAATATAAAGAGTAATATAATAAGTGATGTTTTGAAATTTTATATACTTTTATATTAATATTTCGAGACCACTTATTTCAACAAGAAATTATATATATTGTTTGTGCGTCAAAAAACAGAAGCACAAACGATTTATAATTTTGATTAGAGCTTAATGCTAGAAAATTTGACAAGCAAGTCATCATCACCACCACCATAAAACTTGGTACACTTGTGTTGGTATGATTTTTAATAACAAAGAGATTGAGCTGTGAGTAGATATACCTTAAAGTGAGTGTCATTTATAGAGAGTTGGTGACTTGGGTGTTTGGGCGGGAAAGAGATAAGAAAAGAGCGGGAAATAACAAAAGTAGCGACAAAATATATGGGTGGATTTGTGTTCGGGTGGGCCATGACGGGTCTAGATGTGTTTAGGTTTTACACGTCCAGGTTTTAGATCCCGTCAAAATAGGAGGGTCGGTTTGGGGTGAGGTACGTGTTGGCCGGGTTTAGATGTGTTTCGGTTTAAAGGCTCCGGGGTCTAGGTGGGTCTTCTAGACACGGGTTTAGATAGATTCAGGTTTAAAATGCATCGGTTTGGTTCCATATGGATTTTAGGACTCCGATTTTTACCAATGAAGCATTAGAAGCTTATACTAAAGTTAGAGATTAGTATCAAATATGCCGAGTAGCAGACTTCCAGTTGGCTTAAGAACTCATTACATGTTAGTAATTTACAATTACAACAATGTTCTTTGAAACTATACACAGGCCATTCAAGGACTTCTCAACAAATAAACGACACTTTGAATAAATGGTAATTCAATACAAGTAGTTCTGTATCATCTTGAAAATAATCCAACTTTGTTTATTACGTAGTAGAAAACAACCAGAAGCAGGATATGTAGCCAAAAAAACCATCATCGTCCTTAGCAAATGACGCCGGCAACGGATGATCAGGAATTATGCCAAACTGCAATCAGAACACTAGTTAACAGGCTTGTAACGGGTCAAATGAGTAACTTTACCCTTTGCGGTAACTGGGTTCTCCAAGAAGCCTGCACGCTTGTTAATCTTTAATGCACCAGCCAAGATCTCGCTTGCGCTTGCAGTTCCTTTGGTCACCTAAAAGAACCATAAAAATTAATATTACACGTGGCCATTTCAACCCATTTACTTATTTTTCTTAATGATATTTTACACGCCAAAAATATATAGAAAAATTTTAAAATCAGGACAAATAGTGCTGCGGACTTGCGGGTCAACCCAATCTGTTCACAAGTACAAAACATTGTTGGGCACACTCAGCAATCTAAATCACAATCGTGATTTAACAATGAAAGCCATTACAACACGTTAATGAAAAGATTGGTATATATGACATATATATCTTGAACATCACCGCTATCACAAATGTACACAATCACACCTTTATCTAACCTGAGATGCATCAGTTATAGCGTAAGAACTTTGAACTTAGCAATTTAGGTAGCTTTCAACCCATTTTTTACTTTTTTACTTCCTTATGGATTAAAACTTATACACGTATCGGACATTCAGAAGCGAATGGGTTTCATTAAACCATGTTTTCAAACATAAAAATCCAGATACGCAACCCTCTAATAGACGACAATTTTTTTTGCAGAACTGGCTGCAGACTTTCCAGATCTTAGCCGCCAAATGAAATGGGTAAAATGAGACAAAATTCCCCTTTCAGTGTTGATGACAGGTGACAGCAATAAGAAACTAAACTAAGTATTCAACTAACATTGCATTATACGCCGTAGAAACAAAATCCCACAAGGAATGTAATACAAAGAGCTAAATCCCATGCAAATATTTAGTGTAACGCCTTTGATTCAGTATTAGTTTACTATCCATTCCAAGACCCTAGTTAACTCCAAACAGCAACTTTACCATCATCTTCTTTGAACAATGGATGAACTTCCATGTCACGTGCACGTTTCTCTTTCATTAATCTCACGCAGACTCCAAAGCTGTACGCAACTGTAATCACAGTAGTCAAAATTATACGTAGTAATTGATATCGTATTCCATTTATGTTAAAACAGCAATGTGCTAAAAGTGTAATCTGTTTTCACCAATTTAACCTGTATCGTTTAGCAAAATCTGAAACTAAAACACATTACAATTATGGGTTTTATGCAACGTGTTGCTATGCAATGATGCAATCTGCATTTGGAATACAGGCATACACAACTAACCCATTTAATTTCGCATGAATACAGTTTCGTGAAATGGACACATGCGTATGTGTGTCAATCGCAAAAGTGCAGTTTTATTATGTGTTCGCCTTTCTAGGAATGCTAACGGAAATTGGCCAAATGAACCAAAGTCAGCTCAAAGTATCAATCACATAAGGCTGTAATAAAAAACAGGTCAATAGGATAAATGTGCAATTTCAAAACGCTTCACTATTCATTGGCATAGAAAAACCATAAACGAAATCCCACATGAGCATACTCTAGACTCTGAATATATTGGTTTCACATCCATTCTCTCTATCTGAGACGTTTCCAACCAAACACGTCCTAACGTTTTCAGAGAACCAATGAGTCGGCCAATGAGTCGGAAATCACGGTTACCAAAAAAAAAAAAAAACGTTTTCAGAGAACCAATATCTCAAGATTTGGCAACTCTAGACTCAGGAAGGTCTAGAGTCTAAGTGATAAAAGATCATTTGCGTAACGTCTAAGAAATTAATGATCACTTGCACAACCTAAGGAGACGAACCTCATTTACCACACGGATCAGGGGCTTGTGAACTCAAACCAAGATGCTCCAACGTGCGGGCTCATGAATTTTTAAATTGATGCATCATACATGTGTTTCTCAAGTTACATGTTGTGGCACTTGTATCTAAACAAAGTAATGATATTTGGTCGTCTCATTTTTATCGACTATCTATTTTCTTGCTTTAACTCAATAAATAATACTGGTTAAATTAAGATAAAAATTTATACAGTTTGATCGGGCTCATGAATTCAGGTTCTAAAGGTGCAGATTAATTGCTACTAGTTTGATTAAGGGGCGATGATTCCCAATGGTAAATGAATAACAAGCTATTTCACTAGACATCAATGATCAACCAGCACTTAACTTAGAATCAGACGACAAACAAAACAACACAATCTACATCGAGCAAATTGCTTTCAGGAACTAGTATCGTAATTACAAGGCACCACGTAGTTCAAAGGTATAATTACCAAAACAAGTCATTATTTACCATGAAGCAACACTTTCAGTTTTATCTTCAGGATGCACAGATATGATGTTCACCAAAAATGGGTTCTCCAACCGAAGCTTTGCTACCACATATCCATACATGTAAAAACTGTGAAATCCCTCTTGATAAGGTGCTTTGTAAATTTGACTACACATTCATGCAAGGTGATGAAAAATGTAGTTAAAGAGAAGAAGAAGAACAACAACAAGAAGGGAAAACGGCACATTGTCATCCGATTAACCTACGAAGAAGGTAATCTGTATTTATTCATGCTTATATCTAATTATTACATTTTCGCATTTATAGTCGGCGGTAGATTAATATATGTGATGATTTCTTAGATGCGGGTCTTGCGGGATAAAAGTTAGGATTTGGATCTAATTATGGTGATTTGGGAGGCCTTGAAAACGCCACTCTTAATTACTATGTGTTTGTGAAAGAGGTAGAGAAATTAATATATTGGACTATGAACTACAAGGAAATGTAATGTAATCCTTATCAGCTCACATCAAATAAATCAAATTCCCTAACTCTTTAACAAACATATAGTAATTAAGAGTTGCATTTCCAAAACCTGCCAAATCACCATAACTAGTTTCAAGCTCTAATTTTGATCCCGAAAGACCCTTTCCCATTAAATGATCACTTATATAAATCCTACTATAGACCATAAACTCAAAAATGTAATAATCAAATAAAGAATGAATAAATATAGATCACCTTTGTCGCAAATTAATCGGATGACAATGTGCCGTTTATCCTCCATCTTCTTTTTCCCCTTCAGCAAACTTTTCTCTTCTTGTTTTCTTCAACGTCATCATGATCATCCAACAGCTATGTTAAGAAAACCTGCTAATTAAGCACATATGTTTACTTTACGAGGTACCCACGAGTTCCAAGAAAACAATCGGTCCACTTCACTAATATAACAAGTCATTTCTTTTAAGTAGCAAGGGATATCTGACATTAAACTTTAACAATTAGGCCACTCGAGGATCAATCCCATTAAAAAAATGCGTTTTTTACGTATGGTCTGGTAAAACATGGTTACGAATGGATTAACTAAGACTCGAGCGTCAAGCCTTTACAAAATCCATAAGAAAACAATTAGCATATTAATCAGAAAAGGGTACGTGAGATGCTATTTGGCGAAATACCTCAAACTAAGACATGCGTTTACTATTAGGAGTTGCTTGCTGGTTAAATAGATGAAGCCAAGTACGACGAATACATGTAATCTTAAATGCTCATTAGGTGAAAATTTAAGGAGCTTAGCATGCAATGAAAGGTGAAAAAAATTACGTGATCGAATAAGCAAACAAACAGAGTTAAAATTGAAAGCATCAAGAAAAAAATCAGGACATGCAGGTTACACAAAAGTGAAAGTATTAAAGAAGTTAGGTGATACTTTGAGCCTACCTCTAAAATATAGCCTTTTGGACTAAAGATAATAGGGTTTAAGGTATTTAATAGCTACGTATTTTCTCAAATATATATATATATATATATATATATATATATATATATATATATATATATATATATATATATATATATATATATATATATATATATATATATATATATATATATATATATATCATACTTGTACTCATAAAATTGCTAAGATAAAACTTGAACTTTTGGTTTAACTGTTAATATGGTACCTCAAACTTTTTTCTACCTATTTTACCTTTCAGCCCAATGCCAAATTTTGCATCGTTAGTCCTTTAACTAACGACCATTTTTCCAGAGAAAAAAAATTAATTAAAAAAAATTATAATTTTTTCAAAAAAAAATTTGAGTTAAAAAAACGTTTTTTTTTGCTTTTTACGCTTATCTTGAATTGTTTAAATTCAGTTTCGATTTTTTTTTTAAAATTACTTTTCTTCGAAAAAAGTTAACTTTTTTTTATATTTTTCTCTTAATTTTTTTTAAAGTTATAAATAACTCACATGATTTTTTTCTAAAAAAAATAAAAAATTTAAATTATTTAAAAGCATATTTGTATTTTCCTAAATTAATTTTAAAACATTTTAAATTATTCCTTTAATGATTTTTTATATAAAGAACTTAATTTTAAATAAAAAATTTACTTTTTTCTCTTATTTCAATTCACTTCTAAAAAAAGTTTATTTATTTCCGAAAATACAAAAAAAAGTTTAAAATTTTTAAATTTTAACAAAAAAAATTTATGTTTTAAATATGTTTGGAAAAATTATAATATTTTTATAAGTTAAAAAAAAATTTGGAAAACAAAAAGGATCGTTAGTTAAGGACTAACGATGCAAAATTTGGCATTGGGTTGAAGGGTAAAATAGATAGAAAAAAGTTTGAAGTACCATATTAACAGGTAAACCGGAAGTTCAAGTATTATCTTGACAATTTTATAAGTACACGTATGATAAGGATATATTTGAGAAAGTACGTAGTTATTAAATGCCTTAACCCAAGATAATAATATGTTTTTTTTCAAAATGTTCGAAATATAGCAAAAGTTAGAGCTTATATTATAAGTTGAAAGCTCGAGCTTATATTTCTATAAGGTTGTTTGACAGCATACTTGGACTAAATTAAGATATATTTACATCGATGTAGCCATATTTGTCATGGTTATACGTTAAAACGAAGTCGTATCACATATTAACATGTATAAGACACATTAGGAGTTGTAGCTTTTCGTTTTTAGGTGGATCAATATTAAATATGCCGAGTAGCAGACTTCTAGTTGGCTTAAGAAATCAAACTACAACAGTGTTCTTCCAAACTATACAGATGCCAGTTAAGGACTTCTTAACAAATAAAAGACAGTTTGAATAAATGGTAACTCGAGTTTATTATACAAGTCGTTTTGTATCATTTTGGAAATAATCCAACTTTGTTTAGAAAACAACCGCAAGGAGGATCTCCAATGAAGCCAAAAAAACCATCATCGTCCTTAGCAAATGATGCTGGCAACGGATGATCAGGAAATATGTCAAACTGCAATGGGAATGGGTAACTTTTAGTGCAAGTTGAATGAACAGGGCCTAGTTGACCCAGAAGCACGTTTTTGTCCATTTATCAAAACTTTTGACAGATAATTAGCAAATTAAGCATGATTAGAAAACTCTATTGTTAAAAACTAAACTTTTAAATGTAATAATTATGCGCTTTGGAGGAAATATGACATGTTGGACCCATCCATTTCAGCTAATGTTCCCAAAATTTGACCGTTCGTTCAAGATATTACATATTCCCAACTGTATTTAACGAGTGAAAAAAACCCAGGTCTATCAAAGACTAAAGAGATCAATATAAGCCTCTGTGTGTAGAGAGAAATTGGAAGACAAAGAACTTTATTGATGTCGATGTGATCAGGGGTTTCATAACAAGTAACAGTAACAGTAACAGCAAACCAGATCCATAAGACATTCCAAATACCGGTTGAATTTTTCTGTGAATAAATAACGTTTTAGGATATTTTATCGAAAATGAAATGCTATTAAAATTATAGGTATTGTAAAAGTTGTTTACCCTTTGCCATAAGTGGGTTCTCCAAGAAGCATTGCACGCTTGTTATCCTTTAATGCACCAGCCAAGATCTCGCGTGCACTTGATGTTCCTTTGTTCACCTACAATAACCACAAACCTTAACATTACACGTGGCTATTTCAACCCGTTTACTTATTATTGTGTTCACTTCAGATTATATACACATAAATTCTTGTTGGTAGTATTGCTATGACTCTTAGTTCTTTGTTGTTTGTTTTTTTTTTGAAAAAAGAACTATCTGCTCTTTATTGTCATTGGAACAACGAAATTTAAGTACTCGTAGTTTATTTAGTATAAAATATAACGAAAATCAATAACAAGCAAACACAAAACTATAACATGTCAATATATCCATTTGAAACTTATGAGCATAATACAGTACATCATTAAGAAACAAAATGTTAAAAGTATGGACCTAATCTGCCTACCCATTTTAACCATGAGGACTTATTATGTTCTTTTGTAAACTTTCAGTTAGCTAAAGGACCTGGAATGAAGCACTACTTGGACTATGGGGACTATTGTTGTGAAGCTTCCATTTTGTTACTGGACTTGGGCTCAAGCCCATGTGAAGCCCATTTGGTTGAAGCCCATTGATAACGGCTCTATTAGCCTTTGTTTTGTTTATAGTGAGGAGCGTCTCCTCACTTGGTCATGATCGCCTCATTGTTTGACTGTATGTTTCTCGCACAGTTATACTCTCTCTCAAACTCTTGTAATCAGAAACCCTAGTTTATCTTTGTATTGTTTTGTGATTGTAAAACTATGATCATGTAGATCATAGGGCTACACGTGAGTAGCACTGGTAGTCTTAAATATTTTCTCTTATCTTGTCTTTTGTTCTTGATCTTATTTAATTGAAGGAAAACTGTTTGAGGTGTTTGATTCATGTTTTTCAACATGGTATCAGAGAATGGTTGTTGATAATCGATGAAAACTTTTTTAGGGTTTGAAAATTTTTTGGGGGTTTTATACGATATACACTTTTTTGATTAGATCTGCTATTGAGATAGCAGGATCTGTTAATATTACTTCTTGATTCAAAGTTTTGATACCTCAATTTTTATTTTAAAAAATTAGGGTTTCTGAGATCTGGTGTTTCATCTCATCTGGTTACTTTTTTGGACGATTGGTTATATTATTCTTCGATTGAAGTGTTTTTTCCTAATTTTCCTTGAGAAACAAATTAGGGTTTGACCTTCTTTGAAGAGATTCTTGGTTTGTGGTGATTTCCTCTGCGGGATTTGCATCTCTATTGCTGGTTCGAGGTTCTTTGGTCATTTTCCCTATTTATCCCTTGAAGGAAAACTAGGGTTTGTGATTTTGGAGGTTCGATTGTTTTCTAGACTAAGTGAATCTAGAAGCAACAGTTCGATTGTGCTTATTTTTTGGGTTTGGTATCATTCTCACACTCTCTCTTTTACTTGGTACTTGCTATTTGCTTCCTTGTCCTTTTCTGTTTATTGGTTGTTTGTTTTGTATTTTTCTCCCTTTAACTGGATCCTCACCATTTTTCTTGCCCTTGACCTGCCACCCTTGAGTGGTTTAGAAGCCTGGGAACTTTGTTGGCTTAGGACCAAGTTATTATTTGACCTGTTGACTTGTCACCATGTCTGAACATGGTGATACTGATACTGAGATTGTAACTGACCAAGTTACTCTTATCAGTAAGCTTGATTTAAGTGACCCATTGCATTTGCACCCAAATGATTCTGCTGTCTTGACTGTTGTTATTGTTAAACTTAAAGGAACTGAAAATTATCAGATTTGGGCTAATGCCATGTTACTTGCTTTGGAAGAAAAAAATAAAATTGGTTTTGTTCGTGCAAACATCACGATGCTTTGTCGATATAATTTCTTTGTGTTTTGTTGATGACAAACGTATAATTCGTAATACATTATGTAAAATGTTAAGGTACTCGTAATCACTCAAGAATACATTTGTATACTTCTCTCGACACCTCCAAGACCGCATTCGGCATGAATCACTCAAGGTATGTACAAACATGTCATTAACCTAACTAAGTGATCAAGGATTAATATTTTCTTAAAACTCACATTTTAATCAAATGTGACAAAAGATTTTAATTAACTTTATTTTAAGAAAATGGTTTATTAAAAAGAAAATGGAAATTTGAATTTGGCATATTCCATATGCCAAAGGAATATCCTTTGAGGGTATAAACTACCCCAGATGGCATATCCCCACTAAAGGACAAATTTGCACGGACTCCGACGCGGAGGTTCCTTAAAGGAACCCGCGGTTCCTTATTGATAAGGTACCGCGGGTAGAGATAAGGAACCGCGGGTGTTTTTGACCGTTGTAATGTTTCCCTATAAATAGTGGATCATTTCCAGGTTTTCTTTCAACCCTTTTTGCACAGTTTCTTTCAAAAACCATCTTAGATCCTTGATTAGTTAGTTTTGATTAATCTTGTTTAAGATGTGATTCAATCTTCAATCTCCTCATCCTCTCAAGTGCAAAGAGAAGAACACTATCATTACCATGATGTGTTGGGTTCACTACATGATGAAGATCTTTCCTTCTATAGATCTAAGTTATGTTTTTAGTCTTCCTACTATGTATATATAGAAGATCCAAGTGTTAGGTACACTTGGATGTGTTTATAAGGGTAGAATATCCAAGTGATGGGTATCCTTGGACTAGGTGTTAGTTGTGTAGATCCAAGTCTTGTTAGTACTTGGATATAGTGTTAGAGTTATAGATCTAAGTGATGTGTGCTTAGATCTATATGGTTTATGTGTTTAGGCCATAAAACACAAGGTTTGTTATGTTGGGCCATAAAACATAACTAGTGGGTAGATTAGGTTGTGTCTTGGTAGTTCTCACTAAACTCTAAAGTGATGTGGTTGTGTCTAGGTAGTTCTCACTAAACTATAAAGTGATGTGGTTGTGTCTTGTGAGTTCTCACTAAACTTGAAAGTGATTAGTAGTTGTGTTGTGTAAAGTTCTCACTTAGCTTCAAAGTGAAGAGTCGTGAAGATTGGTTCTAGCTTTCGATTAGAACTCGACATCTAGCCTTGTGTCGTTAAATGGTGAAGTGGGCGACGTTGTGTAGATTGGTCCTACCTAAGATTAGGACTCCACTTTTAGCTTAGAGTCGGAAATTGGATAAGCGACGTTGTGTATGGTTTCTCCACCTTAAGGAGTTTGTTGACTAGTGAAGTAACTCTCGAGTAAGGTGTACTCGAGGAGTGGAGTAGGGCGAAGAGGAGCTTCGTGACCGAACCACTATAAATCATCGTGTCGGTACTTTCCTTTACATTTATGTCTTTACCTTTGTAGATGTATTTATAGTTGCATACTTGTGTTGTGTGTTGTGTGCATCTCATAATCTAAACATCTAAGTTGCGGAAAAGCTATGGCTTAGTACGTGTGTACTTCGTGTTTAGATTATGGTCAAGTGTACATCACTTAGTCTAAACATCCTAGTTGTGGAAAAGCTTATGCTTAGTACGTGTGTGCTTAGTGTTTAGACTATTGCTTGTTGTACTCTTGATTTGATGTGTTTGTGTGTTTACTTACTTGTAGTATTTATCTTTCAATCAAACACATCTCATATCTAGTCAAGCTTGATCGAGAATTTGATACAAAGGATTGTCAAAGTTTAAACATGTAATAAACAGTTTCGTCCACTGTCGGCGGTTCCATAAATGGACCGGCGGTTCTTTATTGATAAGGAACCGCGGGTACACATAAGGAACCGCGCACAGTGGATTAAGCCGAAATGTTTTGAAAACTAACTAGAAACTATTCAACCCCCCCTTCTAGTTTCTACAATTGGTATCAGAGCGATGGTCACACAAGATCTTTGAAGTATATTGTACTTTAAAGCTTGGATCGATCCTTGCTCTAGTTTTTCAAAACAAATGGTTTTCAACATGAAAACAGTTTTTAAAAATAGAGACGATCTTTGTATCAAATTGTTCATGAAGAGTGATTACTTATAAAATGTGTTTTGTTGTTTCATTCGTACAAGTTTTGGTGTTAAATAAACTTTGTACAATAGCTTGAATTAAATCTTTTCATGTTTGGAAGTATAAAAATCTTTTGTGTCATAATTATCTCTAAAATACGAGTTCTGTGTGTCTAAAATGATTTTTTAGAGTCCTAAGTCCTTCCAAAAAGTTACCAAATGATTTTGGCCAAAAATCATTTTTTGTCCTCTGACCGCGGTTCTTTATTGTTCCCCGCGGATCCTTATCAATAAGGAACCGCAGTCAGTCTGACTTAGATTTTTGAAAACTTTGAAAAATCATATAAAATCAACCGTAAGTCCGTAGAAGTCGTGCCACCCGTCATTTCGAACGTAATTGATTTTTCTTTCAACTAAAAATGCTTTCAAACCTTTATTCAAACTTTAAAATTTGGATGGTTTCTAAGTTCCATACTTTGTCCAAAGTATTGACCGTCGGTTTGTCGTAAAACTTATGTTTTACTCTTTTCTATTAAGTTGGACATCTCTTGGTGATATATCTTTGAAAATTGATATATTTACAAAGTGTTAAACTTAATTAAATTTTAAATGGGTCAAAGACTATTTTCAAATAAAATCAAGCTATGAATACTTTGTTGTATCTAACAGTCAAAACATGGACGAATGATTTTATGTGTTAAGCTAATTGTTTGTGTGTGTTTCCTTGTGTGTTATTATTATATGTAGACATTATTAAGTGTTCCTTGCTATTTGTAGTTGTATTGCTTATATGTCTAGTCTCTTGTGCCTTGCTTAATATTTGTTAGTATCTAGTTTTTCCTAATTAGGATATATGCTAGATTTCTTGCATTTTAGTTGCAACATTATGTGTGCATTGCATATAGGATTAACATCTCTTGGTTTACAAATGTTACATAAACATCTTGTACACCTCAGCATGTTCTTTAACACTTTTAGGTTTGAAAGCTTTGGGAGCTTGCCAAATCTATTGATTTGGGTCGTCTTACTCGATCATTGTGTTATTAGTTCAAGTAGATAAATGTCTCACTATAAAACATGAAACACCCTTTGAAAATCTTAGCCATTTTCTCTTAAAAGAGTGTTTGTGGGAATCAAGAAAGATTTCGATTAAATATCAATGCATTATTCAAATTATGATTGGTATCATTATCGAATCTAATTGACATGTTTTTTAGTGTAGACATGAATGTGGTTTATTAATAATATACATCGGATCATAACTCACACTTGTGTTGATGGTGTTATATTGAATCTACTTGTTCAAACTGTTAGACATATTTTGTTTAATAATTACTTATAATGCACAATAGAGTCGGTTTGATAACTTGGATGTTTCATCCGAAATACTCAAGTAATTTACATTGCTATGCAATTTATAAATGTGTCATTTCCGAAAGACCAATCAAGAGTGTTCCTTTGGTTCGTGTAAACCTTGTTTATACACTTCAAAGTTATTGGCCTCAAGTTCTATTAAGGTAAATAACCTTAACTAGACTTGTTTGACAAGATATGCAATGGTGCATTCTTAACCCTCATTAGGTCATGCATTGTGTCGCCATGCAAGTTTCATCCTTGATAAACTTTATTAGGCAAATGTTGGAATTACATTTTGTCTAACTTGAGAATGACTACTAGAGAATTTATGCACTAGGATCTTAATTTGACCTAACGGTTGAATTACTTCCACGTGGGAAGTTGAGTTGGTGTATAACTCGTAAAAATGGTCGTGTTTAGCCTTAATTGAGCACCTCTAGGGATAGTCTCATACTCATTCTCTAAATTGGCTAAATGTCTCTTCCTATATATGACTAATGATAGTTTACTTTGATGAACTTTGTATGTCATTAGGAGTTTTTTTTGTAGCCATTAGGTTTTTCTTAGCTTTCCTCTTACGTGCTAATTGAACCTATGTGTCTTTCCTTTGTGTGTGTTCTAGTTTTTATTGCTCTTAAGCATGACTTTATGATAAGTTAGACAAGAACATTAGGATTTGCTGAATTGGAAAATCCTCCTTCACCACCTAAACCTAGCCTTTGTAGGCGGTTCTTTAAATAGACCGCGGTTCCATATCAATATGGAACCGCCGGTGGAGATAAAGAACCGCGGGCAGAAGCTCTCAAATTGGGTTTTCTGAAACTTACCAATTGTTCCAACACCCTTTGGAATCTCTGTTTCAAACCTTTGATCACTCCCAAAATATCTTGGGATTTCCCTTTTTAACCTGATAGGTGTGTAAACACCCATCCTTTTACCACTTAATTCTGGCTAAAATTAGACCAAAACACGTATTTAATATCATTTGTTTGGAATTATGCGTGGTTTTTGTGTTTATCGTGTTTTCAGAGCTAACCGGATGAATATTAAAGAAAACATGGGATTGTACGGGTTTTATCAAGGAAAAAGACTAAAGACGAAGTCTATTGTCCAAGAGATGCAAAAGATTTGAAGTCAATGGGCCTATTTGAAGATTTATCGAAGAAAAGGACCAAAGATGGAAGATTTACATATGTCAAAGAAACTCAAGTCTATTTAACGAAGAAATTAAAAGACGAGTTGAATTTAATCGACGACAAATCCCGAATCAGAATCGAAAACGTCAACTTTTTTGAAAAGACGAGAAGACAAGAAGAAAGGGAGAAAGCCCACTCACCAACCAAACACTAGGACTATATATAGTTTCTTCCTTCACATTTTAGGGAGTTAGTTTTAGTTTTCTTCCTTCCCAGTTTCTTTGGTTCGTTCCATCACCAACACCATTAGGGTGTTTGGTGATTTTTAATTTTTCCTTCAATCTTGTAAGTTTTAATCATTACTATTGTTAACTCTTACATTAATCTTTCAATCCAATCTTCCTATTCATCTTGTTCTTCATCATCTTTTTATTGCAAGTTCTTAAGTTCTTGTGTGATTGATTTTGATCTTTTAAAAGTTGTTGATTTAGTGTTTTTATTGGTGGGATTTGTTGCTTATGTTGTTTAAATGATTATTGGTTAATTTGGCAAAACCCTTTTTGAGTATTTGGTTTGATTTGATTTTAAAACGAATTGCCTGCACTGTTATTGTTCTTCAGTTCTTGATTTTCCGAATAGACAAGTTTCTGTTTGCCTTATTCGGAATTTTGGATATTCCGAATAGGTCTTTTCACTTTTCCTTTACTCGGAATAATTTATTCCGCATAGCAGAATCTTCCATTTCCTTACTCGGAATATTTGATATATTCCGAATAGAGCAGTTTTTTCCGAATAGGGATTCATTTTTCCGAATAGCTCGATTTTCCGCATAGGCCATAATATTCCGAATAGGATGTTTTTCCGCATAGGCCATAATATTCCGAATAGGATGTTTTTCCGCATAGGCCAATTTTCCGAATTGAGCATTTATTCCGCATAGAAACATTCCGAATAGACTTGTTTTCCGAGTAAGATTTTATTCCGAGTAGGATATTTTTTTTTTAATTCAAGTGTTGCTTTTTAATTGTTGATTGTTCTAAGTTTATATCTTTCTTTATTTTATTCATTTCCCTGTTTAGTAGATTAGAGAACCAAACCCATTTTTGGACACCAAGAACAAATCATTCCCCTTTTAAACCGAGATCAATTCGAGAGGATTCCGAGAATCGAACTTACATCATAGAAAATCGCTTGTATCAAATGGCGCC
This sequence comes from Glebionis coronaria, assembly GCA_025667525.1. NCBI lineage: Eukaryota > Viridiplantae > Streptophyta > Magnoliopsida > Asterales > Asteraceae > Glebionis > Glebionis coronaria. Next base: position 923,375 of record JANFOE010000054.1, on the reverse strand, counting down.
GCTGCCGGCTCTTCTCGTTAAGATCAAAAGTTTTTTGTGAGAACTTGGATTTTGGGATCCGTTCCCCGTGAACGTTACTTTTTAACAAAAAATTTCAAAAAATCCTAAAAAATATAAAATTTTCAAAAAATACAAAAAAATTAAAAAACATAAAAACCAAAAATATTTTTGCTTTGTTTTTCTTTGTTCGTTCTTTTGCAGGTGTATGCGTACTCGATCCACGTCATATCAAGAGCCCGAGCTTCTCGGTCACTTAGACATGGCCGGTGTACCACCTCAAAACAATAATAACAACAACAACCCGCCTTTCAACAACATGAACAATAACAACAACAATGAGCCTCTTCCAGATAATCGCCCGATGATTGAACTGCTGCAAGCTCATGTCGATGGCAACACTGATCCGATTGTTATACCAGCAATTGCAGCCAACAATTTCGAGCTCAAGTCAGGCTTTATCCAGATGGTCTCCGCTCAACCATTCTTGGGACGAACCATTGATGATCCACACGACCATATCAAGAGATTTTTGCAACTCACCAACACGGTCAAGTTCAATGGTGTTCCACAAGAGGTTATAAGGTTACAACTTTTTCCCTTTTCTTTAGAGGGACAAGCCCGGCATTGGCTTGCTAAGGAACCGCCACAGAGTATTCTCTCGTGGACGGATTTGGAAACTAAGTTCATCAATTACTTTTTTCCACCCTCTCGTACTACCGCTTTGCGGAATGAGATCATAAATTTTGAACAAAAGTACGATGAGTCGTTCAGTGAATCTTGGGATCGTTTCAAAGATCTTTTAAGAAAATGCCCACAACATGGTTTTACCAAAGTACATCAAATTAATACTTTTTACAATGGTTTAAGCATGAGTGACCAAGATTCACTGAACAGTGCCTCGGGGGGTAATCTATTGGCTAATACTTCCAATGCTGCTTGGGATATCATTGAGAATAAATCTCGTGTGCAAACCAAGAGTGTTCGGACCAATGTCGCTAGTGCTAGCACTAGTGACAGCGACAAGCGATTAGACAAAATCACTACGCTTCTTGAATCGCTTGTCACCCACACCGTCAGCAAAAACAACAGCAACAACGCTAAAAACGCCCAAGTTAACGCTGTCAGCCAACCTTGCGAGATATGCGGTGGTCCTCACTCTTACACCACTTGTACTGCCACCCAAGACTACCCTGCTGAGAATGTCAATGCGGCATATGGCACCTATCCTCAACCTGCTTATCAAGCTAGACCTCAAGGTGACCGTAACTTGCTTAGCTACCGCTCCAACAATTATCTTTCACCACCTGGTTTTCCCCCAAACAACCCAAAACAACAACAAAACCTCAATCGCCCTCCTCAACAACAACAACAGACTCGACAACCATACATACCTCCTCACAAGCAGCAACAACCACCTCAACGAAACAACCAAGTCTACCAACAACCTGCTTACCAACCACCTGCATACAATGTTCCTCCCAACCAAACCACCACTGCATTACACCAAGAGGTTGCAACCTACATGAGGACCAATGATGTGATTGTGGAAAATCTCCAACAGGAAGTGCGAAACTTGAAAGCAGACTTGGTCAAGCAAGGAAACGATTTGAGAGCCGACATGAGAAACACGTTGGATAGCCAAACTAATGATCTGAGGAACATGATGGCTGGTTTCTTCCAAGGTAATCAACCCTCTTCTTCGGGTACTCTTCCGAGTAACACCGTTGCGAACCCAAGAGGGGAGATGAAAGCAATCACCACTCGAAGTGGTAAAGGTACCAAGGAACCCGAGCTTCCTATACCTCCACCGGTGGTTGTGACTAAGGAGAACGAGTCACCTGCTCCTATTACTCATCCTTCTCCTTCCCCAATTTCTCCACCTCTTCCTTCTACCCCTCCTCCACCCGTGGTTGTGAGTGATCCTATTCTCCCAAAGCCTTCCTCTTCTTCCAATATACCTTATCCATCTAGGTTGAGGAAAGAGAAGCAAAAGAGCAAGGATGATATTCAGGTTTCGAACTTCCTTAAAATGTTCAAACAATTGAATTTCAATATCTCCTTCGCTGAGGCTCTCGCTCACATGCCCAAATACGAGAAAATGTTTAAAGATCTTCTGAGCGACAAGGAAAAGCTCCTCGATATTGCCAACACCCAACTTAATGAGAATTGCTCTGCAGTTCTCTTAAGGAAATTGCCAACTAAGCTTGGTGATCCGGGTCGTTTTCTTATCCCTTGCAATTTCCCGGGAGTAGAAAATTGCATGGCCCTAGCCGATCTAGGTGCCAGTATTAATCTCATGCCTCTAAGTGTTTGGAAGCAATTATCTCTCCCAGAGCTAGTCCCCACCAAAATGACTTTGGAATTAGCTAACCGTACGGTTGCTTATCCAGTGGGGATAGCCGAAGACGTCATTGTAGGAGTCGACAAATTCACCTTCCCTGCTGATTTCGTTGTCGTCGACTACGAGATGGACCCCCGTGTGCCACTAATTGTTGGTCGTCCATTCTTCAGGACCGGTCGCACTCTCATCGATGTTGAAGCCGGTGAGCTTATCATGAGAGTAGGTGACGATAAAGTAGTCTTCAACATGGGAAAGCTTTCTAAACAGCCTTATTCTTACGAGAGTGTTAATTGTATTGACGTTCTTGATGAGGCTTGTGAAGAACATTTCAAAGATGCCTGTAAAAATATTCCTACCTCTCTTCCCAATGTTGAGACCGTTTCCTCTATCGACTCATCACTATCTCTATTTGGAGAAAGTGATTTCCTTTGTAAAGATTTGGAAGCCACCATGGGAGATGTGAATTTAGACAATGACGATTCTACTACCAATTGGGATGAAGATCTCAGTTTCATTGCAAACCTCCTCAAAGAAGACAATCCTTCCCCTCCATCTTCCACTGTTATTGCTATCGATACTCCGACTTCGAATACGCCTCCCGTCGACAATCCTCCGGATCTAGAACTTAAGGAGTTGCCGCCCCATCTTGAGTATGTATTCCTCGAAGAAGAGAAGAAGTCGCCAGTCATCATTGCTAAGGATTTGAAGGATGAAGAGAAAGCCCGACTTGTCGCCGTGTTGAAAGATCATAAGAAGGCTATTGCTTGGAAGATTTCGGATATTCGTGGAATTGATCCTCACTTCTACACACACAAAATTCTCATGGAGGACGACTTTAAGCCCACAATTCAAAGCCAACGAAGGGTGAATCCAAAAATCCATGAAGTCATCAAAACAGAGGTTATCAAACTTCTTGATGCGGGTATGATTTACCCTATTTCGGATTCACCATGGGTTAGTCCAATCCATTGTGTGCCCAAGAAGGGCGGAATAACCGTTGTTCCAAATGAACACAACGAGTTGATTCCCACTCGTCTCGTTACTGGGTGGAGAGTTTGTATAGACTACCGCAAACTCAATGATGCCACGAGAAAGGATCATTTCCCTCTACCTTTTATGGACCAAATGCTTGAACGTTTAGCGGGTAATGAATATTACTGCTTTCTTGATGGTTTCTCGGGTTATTCCCAAATACCCATCGATCCCCAAGATCAAGAGAAGACTACATTCACTTGTCCCTATGGCACATTCGCTTACAAAAGAATGCCTTTTGGCTTATGCAATGCCCCCGGGACTTTCCAAAGGTGCATGTTAGCTATCTTCCATGACATGGTTGAACAAACCATGGAAGTCTTCATGGATGATTTCTCGGTCTTTGGGGATTCCTTCTCTTCTTGCCTTGCCAATTTGGAACGTATGCTTAAGCGGTGCGAAGACACTCGCCTTGTTCTGAATTGGGAAAAATGCCATTTTATGGTAAAAGAAGGCATCGTGCTTGGACATAAGATCTCGAAAGCCGGTCTTGAAGTAGACCGTGCTAAAGTCGATGTTATCGCAAAGTTGCCTCCACCTTCAACCGTGAAGGGTGTGAGAAGTTTCCTGGGTCATGCGGGCTTCTACCGTCGATTCATCAAAGATTTTTCTCAAATCGCTCGCCCGATGACCCACCTCTTGGAAAAAGATACTCCTTTTATCTTCTCCAAAGAGTGTCTCGAAGCCTTCAACTCGCTTAAGGATAAGCTTACTAAGGCACCCGTCTTAGATACCCCTAATTGGGAGCTTCCCTTTGAGTTGATGTGCGATGCTAGTGATTTTGCTATTGGAGCGGTTCTGGGACAAAGAGTGAATAAAGACTTCCAACCAATCCATTACGCTAGCAAGACAATGACTGGGGCACAATTGCATTATACAACAACCGAAAAAGAGCTTTTAGCTGTTGTCTATGCTTTTGAAAAATTCCGCCCCTATCTTGTCCTTTCTACAACAATTGTGTATACCGATCATTCCGCGCTGAAGTACTTTTTGACAAAGCAAGATTCCAAACCAAGACTTCTTCGCTGGGTTTTGCTGCTACAGGAATTTAAAATCGAAATTCGCGATTAAAAAAGGAGCTGAAAATCTAGCCGCGGACCATCTCAGCAGACTTGAGGATCCTTACCAAGGGGATCATCCGAACAAAGAAATCAATGATTCTTTTCCCTTGGAGACCTTAATGCCTATAAATTCGAAATCTGATGAAACCCCGTGGTTTGCGGACTTTGCGAACTACTTGGCGGGTGGATTTCTCAAGGAAGGGTTGACTTCCCAACAAAAGAAAAAGTTCTTCACCGACATTAAGACTTACTTTTGGGACGACCCTTACCTATTCAAACAATTTGCCGACCTGATTATTCGCCGATGTGTGGATGGACCGGCATCTTCGGAAATCCTCGATGCTTGCCACAAAGGACCCACCGGTGGTCACTTTGGTCCTAACTACACCGCCAAAAAAGTGTTTGATTCGGGATTTTATTGGCCCACCATCTATCGTGACGCTCACGATATGGTTAAACGATGTGATGCTTGCCATAAACAAGGCAAGATCACACATAAAGACGAGATGCCTCAGAATTTCATTCAAGAGTGTGAAATCTTTGATGTTTGGGGTATCGACTTTATGGGGCCATTCCCTTCTTCTAAAGGAAACAAATACATCCTTGTAGTTGTTGACTACGTTTCAAAATGGGTTGAAGCTAAAGCTTTACCTACTAATGACGCAAGGGTGGTTTGTAACTTTTTGAAAGCTCTATTCGCTAGATTCGGTGTGCCTCGCGCCATTATTAGTGATCGTGGGACTCATTTCTGCAATGACCAATTTGCTAGAGTCATGGCTAAGTACGGTGTAAATCATCGTCTTTCCACAGCCTACCACCCACAAACTAATGGCCAGGCTGAAATATCCAACCGAGGACTTAAGCGAATTCTTGAAAGAACCGTGGGAGAGCATCGTGCCTCATGGGCTGATAAACTTGATGATGCTTTGTGGGCTTTCCGTACTGCTTACAAGACCCCGATCGGCTGTACGTCTTATCGTCTTGTGTACGGGAAAGCGTGCCACCTCCCCATTGAGTTGGAGCACAAGGCTTATTGGGCCTTGAAGTGGGCTAATTTTGATATCAACAAAGCCGGTGACCTACGCAAGATCCAACTCAATGAGCTGAATGAACTTCGGAATGAGGCTTATGAAAATTCTTTGATCTATAAGGAAAGAACTAAGCTCATTCACGACTCCAAGATCAAAAACCGAGAGTTCCATGTTGGAGACAAAGTCTTACTTTTTAACTCTCGGTTGAAAATCTTTTCGGGAAAGCTCAAATCTCGTTGGTCCGGCCCATTCACCATTGCCCAAATTTTTCCATATGGTACTCTCGAGCTCGCTCAACCTAATGGACCTAATTTTAAGGTGAATGGCCAACGAGTGAAGTTGTACTTTGGTGAGGACACCTCTCAGGAGGTGATTCCATCCCTCACCACGTTCCCCATGAACTAATTTTGGGTCGAGTCAGGCTCGTGACTCGGTTATCAAAAACAAGCGCTCCTCGGGAGGTAACCCGAGTATCTATCCCTTTAACCCCCTAAGTGTAGGGGAGCCTCTATAGGTTCTTTTTATTTGTGTGGTGATGTGATTATAGGGATGAATGTACTCTTGGAATCTTTGAAGAACCGTGCTCCCGTGTTATCCGAAATCCGGTTCTATCTCTCAACTATCGTGATTCAATTTTCTTCATACTCACATTTGAAATTGATCACTTTAGTCGTCTCTTCCTTAACTCGAGTTAACCAACGTGCACAATGTCATAAGTGTAGGGGAGACTTTTCCCACATGCTTAAACATTGAGGACAATGTTTATCTTAAGTGTAGGGGGGACTTCTATCGAAGTTTTAAGTGGACTTTTCCATGAAAATGCCTTCATTTAACAGGAAAATCATATTTTTCAACATTTTTCAAATTTTTTATTAACTTTGGCCATTTAGTTGTAATTTTTAAATCTTTATCGTTGCTCTCATATGTATATATTCCATAATAAAGTCAAAAATATTAATAAAGTGGTGTAGCTAGTTTAGAAATCTTTGACATATTAGGCCTGTTGCGTTTATTTTGACTCAACCTGAATAGACTTATCCAAGTTTATTCTAGCTAGTATCCTTAACCATGTAGACCTTAATTGGTTTATTAGGCTAAGTGTCCACGAGTCTCATTACTTGAGATTTTAAATTGTGGAGGACGAGAAATGATAGAGTCAATTATAAGTCGGTATTCTTGCACAAGCTCACTTGGTGTAATTATTTGCCTATTCTCCCATCACGTGCTAATAAATTATCTGCAATAAGTAAGGTCGTACGATTTGAAAAGTTACTTAGCTTCTAGCCCAAGATCGTTTAAAAGTTGCTCGGTAATGATAAGAGTTCATAGCCAAGGCATAACTTATGAAGCGGGGCGCGAAGATTGGCGAGTCCGAAAAGGGCCTAACAAGGCATGAGGATTCAATTTTATTGCTGAAGATCCAAAGTGATGTGAAAAGCATTATTCCCAAAATCAATATGAAGGATCAAGACTCACGACGAAAAGCAATCAACTCCCATAAAGATCATAGAGAAGTCTATCCGAAAAGACCCTAACAAGGTATGAGGATAAATAGATCCAAGTCCGAAAAGGAGGCGGATCGTTGTATCTCAAAATCCCAATTAGAGATTGAAGAATAATCATGAAGTCGTGGTCAACAAAGTTGGAGCACCCCTCAAAAGTCTCCAAGTGAAGAAACTCTATTATGATGAGAAGACCATTATCTCAAGAACGTCTCTCGAAGATATGAAGTATGAAGTACATGCCAAATATCGGCCCGAGATAGGTCTCAAATCGTGAACCGAGTTATGCCAAGATATGAACTTTTTGATATCCCGAGAAGCAGTTTTAAGAGATTTTGTCCTTTAGCTAACTATTGATCAAATCGTCCTACTTTGCTTTCAGCCTAAATAAACTATCGAAATAAGTCCAAAAATGCATCTTCATGATCATTCTAAGACAAAAATAAAATATAAGAGATACACCTAGGAATAAGGGAGTTTAAGCATTTAATTAAGCCATGTGTGTAAGTGTTTGAATTGCTAACTTATAATAACAATGATCTCGTTTTTAAGCTTAGTCTGGGGAACGTGAAACTTGAGGGTGATTAATCTTCGCAGCACAAAAGCCCTAATGTAAGTCATTGATCTCTTTGCAAGTTATTTCTATGTAGCTATTTTCAAGTGAAAAATGGTTTTCTATCCTTTTAAGTTTTAATTTCTTTTAGTACTTCATTTTTTGTTTAGTAGTATTTTAATAAGGCCAAGGTTGATTAATTATGAGAAAAGTGTAAAATTGCTTTATCACTAAGCATTGCATGAGGGCATGGCAATGGTTAAGTGTAGGGGATTTGATAGGTGTGTAAACACCCATCCTTTTACCACTTAATTCTGGCTAAAATTAGACCAAAACACGTATTTAATATCATTTGTTTGGAATTATGCGTGGTTTTTGTGTTTATCGTGTTTTCAGAGCTAACCGGATGAATATTAAAGAAAACATGGGATTGCACGGGTTTTATCAAGGAAAAAGACTAAAGACGAAGTCTATTGTCCAAGAGATGCAAAAGATTTGAAGTCAATGGGCCTATTTGAAGATTTATCGAAGAAAAGGACCAAAGATGGAAGATTTACATATGTCGAAGAAACTCAAGTCTATTTAACGAAGAAATTAAAAGACGAGTTGAATTTAATCGACGACAAATCCCGAATCAGAATCGAAAACGTCAACTTTTCTGAAAAGACGAGAAGACAAGAAGAAAGGGAGAAAGCCCACTCACCAACCAACCACTAGGACTATATATAGTTTCTTCCTTCACATTTTAGGGAGTTAGTTTTAGTTTTCTTCCTTCCCAGTTTCTTTGGTTCGTTCCATCACCAACACCATTAGGGTGTTTGGTGATTTTTAATTTTTCCTTGAATCTTGTAAGTTTTAATCATTACTATTGTTAACTCTTACATTAATCTTTCAATCCAATCTTCCTATTCATCTTGTTCTTCATCATCTTTTTATTGCAAGTTCTTAAGTTCTTGTGTGATTGATTTTGATCTTTTAAAATTTGTTGATTTAGTGTTTTTATTGGTGGGATTTGTTGCTTATGTTGTTTAAATGATTATTGGTTAATTTGGCAAAACCCTTTTTGAGTATTTGGTTTGATTTGATTTTAAAACGAATTGCCTGCACTGTTACTGTTCTTCAGTTCTTGATTTTCCGAATAGACAAGTTTCTGTTTGCCTTATTCGGATCTTTGGATATTCCGAATAGGTCTTTTCACTTTTCCTTTACTCGGAATAATTTATTCCGCATAGCAGAATCTTCCATTTCCTTACTCGGAATATTTGATATATTCCGAATAGAGCAGTTTTTTCCGAATAGGGATTCATTTTTCCGAATAGCTCGATTTTCCGCATAGGCCATAATATTCCGAATAGGATGTTTTTCCGCATAGGCCATAATATTCCGAATAGGATGTTTTTCCGCATAGGCCAATTTTCCGAATTGAGCATTTATTCCGCATAGAAACATTCCGAATAGACTTGTTTTCCGAGTAAGATTTTATTCCGAGTAGGATATTTTCTTTTTTTTTAATTCAAGTGTTGCTTTTTAATTGTTGATTGTTCTAAGTTTATATCTTTCTTTATTTTATTCATTTCCCTGTTTAGTAGATTAGAGAACCAAACCCATTTTTGGACACCAAGAACAAATCATTCCCCTTTTAAACCGAGATCAATTCGAGAGGATTCCGAGAATCGAACTTACATCAAAGAAAATCGCTTGTATCATAACCCATTACTAGTTTGGATCATCCCCTCACCCTTTTAAACCCACCTTGTTAGCCATGTTCTTCACACCTCAAACCATTCATCCTTACCCCTTAAACCACCCATTACTACCATGGTTTCTACAAGAACCTCCAATTCTTCCAAAACCTCCTCTTCAAAGAGGCACCTCAAAATTAAGATTAAGTTACCTAAACTTAACTGTTCACCCTTTCACACACCCAAGAATGAGATTGTTCCTATTCTCATCTCTTCATCACCCTCACCACCTTTTGCTCCATGCAAGACTACCTCAACCCATGGTACCAACCATTCTAATGGTTCTACCTCCTATTCATTCCAATCTAGAATGAGTGAGCTAACCTCACCCTTCACTCTAAGTACTCTCTTGGATGTGACTACCCAACCTCAACCCATCTAAAGCATTCCCATTGTAAATGACTTTGTTGAACCCTTGGTGACTTCACCTTTCACCCCACCAAATTCTGCCACCACCCTTGTCTTTCATTTAAGCATGTGGATTGCTTATTGCTAAGACATCTAATTTAAGTAAATCTTAGGATTCTAGTGTAACTAAGATTAAAATTATGCTTAAGTTTTAGGCTTGTTTTATTATACATCTTTCTGTGCAAAGGTCATGCCATTTGGCTCGGCCTAAAGAATGCCGGAGCAACCTACCAGAGGGCTATGACGGCCATCTTCCATGAGATGATGTATAGACTATGTGGATGACATAGTAGTCAAATCCAAGACAAGGGTCAAACACATAGAAGTCCCTCCGATTAGTCTTCGAGAGGCTTCAAAAATCAAAGAACACGGAATTGTTTGAAAAAGTGGATGCTCATATAGGATCAAAGTGATACTACTACTTATAAGTCGAGTGGCCCTAACAAACTGCTTAACTGATCCGCGAGAAAGCGCATAAAAGAAATTTATCGATCGATAAAAGAGGCTCAAGTACATTAGTCCGTAACTGCCATTTTGACTAGGTGGATTTTTCCTTCTAGTTGACTTCTTTCTGCGGGGGCTGCACTCCATCTTTCTTCCCCCTTTTTCTTTTGATTTGGAAGACGGGCGTTGCATTTGATTCGAAATGCATGGTTTTCAGTATGTCTCCAGATAGGGGCCCCCCTTGCCTGGCTAGCTAGTGAGTGGTTCTTTGTATGATCGTTATTCTCTTGTATTTCCTTTCATGTTTTTCAACATGATTTTTCTTTGAGTATTGGATCTTGTTGTTATTATGTTTTTTTTCTTTTCTCTTATTTTGAGTCTTTTTCTTAAACTAATAAGAATTAGGAATCTTCTTGGAGATTTACATTACATGTAGCTTGATTTGTGATATCCAGATAGATGACTTGCTTGTATGCTACTTGCTTATATATCTTCTTGCTTATCCATATGTTATATGCTTAATTGATTAGTTAATGAATGCATGCTTATTATAAAGGTTTTGTCTTTGTCAAGCAATTCCGATATAATATCTCTTAGATGTGTCTAACTCATGCATGTCCTTAAATGCTACGTGCTAACATGTTTTACTTAGTCTTCTCTTTTTAAGTAATCTTGTTTCTTGCATGCCACATGTGTTAATTGCGCACCTTCTCTACATTGGTTTATTGTAGACTTCATAAGGCATTGCATGAATTATCTTATGTGCTTACTTGATTATGTGTTAGATTTTGTACTAACTCTTCATGTCTTCTTGAGCTTCTTTTAAGTTTCTTCTCTCATTTTCTTTCGAGATTTCGCTATCACCTTCTAAGGTATAGTATTCATGAATTATTTTGTGAAGTTATCCTTAACTTCTTTGTTGAGTCTCTCTCAATTCATTTTAATCATGCTCTTCTAAGTCGAGTCTCTTTCTTCTAGTCTTTCTAAACTAAGTTGAGTCAAGCCTTACCCTTTCCTCATCATGTAATTGTTCTTTGAACATCCACAATGATTGAGAAGAGCTACGAAACTTTGAGCATGTAGTTTATCGTATGCTAAACACCATTTGGTGTCGACATTCATACGCATTTTTGCCTATAATGTCCTATATCCCAAATTTTTCTTAAAGCGTCGATTTATCCACTTTTGGTTTTCCTTTATTTTTTTTTGGTCAAAAATGTCTCTAGGTTGAGATATTTTTGTTCCTCTTTTCGAGAGTTGATTGCGGTTAAAATTTACAATTGGTATGGGTGATTCCATCAATTCTAAGTTTTTAACCCCTTGAGATGATATCTTCAATTTCTTGGATGTTTCTTTTCTACATCTATTCCAACAATTTTGAATTAATTTCCTCAAAATCCTCTCCTTGTTTTTTTTCTTTGAGAGTTGATGGTTAAATCTTGAATTTTCTTGGGTGATTCCAAAAATCCTAAGCTTTTTACCCTTTGACATATTATCATTACAATTAGTATGAATGTTTCTTTTCTATCTCTATCCCAACAATTGTGAATTGATCTTGTCACGATCCTCTCCTTTATTTATTTATTTTTGGTTGATAGCATCACATGCACACTTCTTTCTTCAATGCTTGTCATTGTTTGTGCAAACGACTTGTTTATCATCCTCTTTTTATATATGCTCTTGTCTACTAACCTTGCTTTGTAGGACACTTCTAACCCATTTTTGTAGCTCGTCACTATTCTTGCTTTATTGGTGTCTCAAGCAAGGGGGAGCTCATATCAAAGGGGAGCATTTGCAAGAGTTCAAGTCATTACATTTGCGATCGTTGACTCACTCAAATTGCATTCATCGAACATCTTGCAAGTAATGCATTTTGGGCACTCGTAGATAAGCATATAATTATGCTTGGAGTTCGTTAACCTATGGTGATTGAAGACTTCACTAGGATGACGCAAGCTCAATATTTTTGTATAATGGGTTAATCGTTTGGATTCTCGCCTCTCAAACGACAACCACTATGGATGATTAGATTTTTGGATGCATGTTCTCTCGAAGTCAATCCTCCTCTTATACAAATGAAGACTACCTTTTTGATTCGACAAAAGGGGGAGAAGTAAGTGTAAACGAGTAACTTATGCATTTTAATATGTGTTGCGGTTTACTTGTTTGTCATCATCAAAAAGGGGGAGATTGTTAGTGCAAACATCACGATGCTTTGTCGATATAATTTCTTTGTGTTTTGTTGATGACAAACGTATAATTCGTAATACATTATGTAAAATGTTAAGGTACTCGTAATCATCAAGAATACATTTGTATACTTCTCTCGACACCTCCAAGACCGCATTCGGCATGAATCACTCAAGGTATGTACAAACATGTCATTAACCTAACTAAGTGATCAAGGATTAATATTTTCTTAAAACTCACATTTTAATCAAATGTGACAAAAGATTTTAATTAACTTTATTTTTAAGAAAATGTTTTATTAAAAAGAAAATGGAAATTTGAATTTGGCATATTCCATATGCCAAAGGAATATCCTTTGAGGGTATAAACTACCCCAGATGGCATATCCCCACTAAAGGACAAATTTGCACGGACTCCGACGCGGAGGTTCCTTAAAGGAACCCACGGTTCCTTATTGATAAGGTACCACGGGTAGAGATAAGGAACCGCGGGTGTTTTTGACCGTTGCAATGTTGCCCTATAAATAGTGGATCATTTCCAGGTTTTCTTTCAACCCTTTTTGCATAGTTTCTTTCAAAAACCATCTTAGATCCTTGATTAGTTAGTTTTGATTAATCTTGTTTAAGATGTGATTCAATCTTCAATCTCCTTATCCTCTCAAGTGCAAAGAGAAGAACACTATCATTACCATGATGTGTTGGGTTCACTACATGATGAAGATCTTTCCTTCTATAGATCTAAGTTATGTTTTTAGTCTTCCTACTATGTATATGTAGAAGATCCAAGTGTTAGGTACACTTAGATGTGTTTGTAAGGGTAGAATATCCAAGTGATGGGTATCCTTGGATTAGGTGTTAGTTGTGTAGATCCAAGTCTTGTTAGTACTTGGATATAGTGTTAGAGTTATAGATCTAAGTGATGTGTGCTTAGATCTATATGGTTTATGTGTTTAGGCCATAAAACACAAGGTTTGTTATGTTGGGCCATAAAACATAACTAGTGGGTAGATTAGGTCGTGTGTTGGTAGTTCTCACTAAAATCTAAAGTGATGTGGTTGTGTCTAGGTAGTTCTCACTAAACTATAAAGTGATGTGGTTGTGTCTTGTGAGTTCTCACTAAACTTGAAAGTGATTAGTAGTTGTGTTGTGTGAAGTTCTCACTTAGCTTCAAAGTGAAGAGTCGTGAAGATTGGTTCTAGCTTTCGATTAGAACTCGACATCTAGCCTTGTGTCGTTAAATGGTGAAGTGGGCGACGTTGTGTTGATTGGTCCTACCTAAGATTAGGACTCGACTTTTAGCTTAGAGTCGGAAATTGGATAAGCGACGTTGTGTATGGTTTCTCCACCTTAAGGAGTTTGTTGACTAGTGAAGTAACTCTCGAGTAAGGTGTACTCGAGGAGTAGAGTAGGGTGAAGAGGAGCTTCGTGACCGAACCACTATAAATCATCGTGTCGGTACTTTCCTTTACATTTATGTCTTTACCTTTGTAGATGTATTTATAGTTGCATACTTGTGTTGTGTGTTGTGTGCATCTCATAATCTAACCATCTAAGTTGCGGAAAAGCTATGGCTTAGTACGTGTGTACTTCGTGTTTAGATTATGGTCAAGTGTACATCACTTAGTCTAAACATCCTAGTTGCAGAAAAGCTTATGCTTAGTACGTGTGTGCTTAGTGTTTAGACTATTGCTTGATGTACTCTTGATTTGATGTGTTTGTGTGTTTACTTACTTGTAGCATTTATCTTTCAATCAAACACATCTCATATCTAGTCAAGCTTGATCGAGAATTTGATACAAAGGATTGTCAAAGTTTAAAAATGTAATAAACAGTTTCGTCCACTGTCGGCGGTTCCATAAATGGACCGGCGGTTCTTTATTGATAAGGAACCGCGGGTACACATAAGGAACCGCGCACAGTGGATTAAGCCGAAATGTTTTGAAAACTAACTAGAAACTATTCAACCCCCCCCCCTTCTAGTTTCTACAGGTTTTATTGATGGATCTTGTAAAAGGTCTGTTACTAATGAGATTTTGGGAAAATAGTGGGACAGGGTGAATGCTATTGTTTTAGGATGGATACTTAACTCTATTTCTGAGGAACTTTTTCTTGGTCAAATTTTTTCAAAGAAGGCTAGACATGTTTGGTAGGAACTCAAAGAGACCTATCATAAGGTTGATGGATCTGTTATTTTTAATTTGCATCACAAGACTAATACTTTGAAGCAAAATGGGTCTAATTTGTCTGATTATTATCATAAGTTGAATGCTTATTGGAAACAATATGATGCCATGGTTGAATTGCCTGCTTGTGTGTGTTCTGCTTCCAATGACTTTAAAAAGCATAATCATTGTTGAAGTTGATGCAATTTTTGATGGGATTGGATGATTCTTACATGACTAGAAGAAGTTCTATTTTGTCTAAAGAGAATCTCCCTGATGTTAAGGGAGCATGTGCCATCATTTCTAGTGAGGAATCTCACAGGATGGCTTCTGGTAGTAGTTATGGGTCCTCTCAAAGGACTCAAAACTCTGCTTTTTTCTCTAATGGGCCTGCTAGAAACAATACTCAAAGACCTCAAAACCCTCAAAACTCTCAAGCTAGTAATTTCAGACCTAACCCTGGGAACAATGGCAACTTTAGACCTAACTCTAGCACCACTGGTTTTAGACCTAATGCCCCTAACAACAATGGGTATATACCTAATGGTATTAGTAATGCTGATATTGTTTGTGAAAACTGTGGTTATAATGTGCACACCATTTATAGATGCTTTAAAATCATTGGTTATCCTAGTGATTATGGAAAAAGAAAGGGGGGGGGGGGGCAAAACTTTAAAGGAAAAAGTGTCTCCAATAACTCTGTTGGGACATCTTCTTTTACTGGGTTCACTGATGAACAATTGACCACTTTACTCTCTCTTATTAAGGATAACAAAAGCTCTGCTAATGACTCTCAAAAGGTGGTTCATGCCAATATGGCAGGTATCTATTTCAACAATAGCAAAGCTTTTAATGATAATTTTGAGAAATTTTTTTGTTGTAGCACTAACATCAAATCTAAACTGCCTTATAAAGGGAAAGTTGTTGATTCTGGGGCAAACCAACATATGACCAATAATGAATCTGATTTGGACAATGTTTTTGACATCTCTCACTTAAACATTAAAGTGGCTCATCCCAATGGGACTGAAGCTGTTATTTCTAAAACTGGTAACCTAAAACTTCCTATTGGGCTGGTTTTGTTTGATGTTCTTGTGATTCTTGATTATTGTGTTACTCTTATTTATGTTCATAAACTTGCTTAGGATAACAAAGTCTTGGTTGTTTTTTTATGAGAATAAATGTTTTTTTGTGAATCAGGAATTGAATCACCAAACTGTTTTAGGGACTGGTAGACAATGTGATGGTCTTTACTATTTAGATATAGAAGGTACTAAGGTTGTGCATGACTTCTGTGTTCCTACTTCTTCTCTTTCCAAACATGACTGGCATGTTAGATTAGGTCACCCTGCTGACCCTTCTCTAAGTGTTCTTAAAAAGAGTTTGAACATATCTGATTTTGATCAACATGATTTGTGTGAAATATGTCAAAGAGCAAAACAAACTAGAGAACCATTTCCTTTAATTGATCATAAAACTAAAGTTCTTGGTGATCTTGTTCATTTAGATTTGTGGGGTCCTTATAGGGTGACCAGTCACACTGGTCATAGGTATTTCTTGACTGTTGTGGATGACTATACAAGAGCTGTTTGGGTGTACTTGATCAAAAGTAAAGATGAAGTTGGGATTTATATTGAAATATTTTTCAATCTGCTAAAAAACCAGTTTAAAACTAATGTGAAAATCTTTAGAAGTGAGAATGGAACTGAATTTGTTAATCATGTTTTTCAAAAAATTTGTCATAATCATGGGATTATACACCAAACCTCTTGTCCCTACACTCCACAACAAAATAGGGTTGTTGAAAGGAAATATAGGCATCTGCTCAATGTTACCAGATGCCTTATGTTTTAGGGGGGAATTCCTTTGAGATTTTGGACTGAATGCATTCTAACTGCTACCTATATTATTAACAGAATGCCTTCTTCTGTGCTAAATGGTAGATGTCCTTATGAGATGATTTATAATTCATCCCCAAACCTCTCTCATATTAGGACCTTTGGATGTCTTTGTTTTGCTACTATTTTAAATAGTCATGATAAATTGTCCAAAAGATCTGAAAAATGTGTTATGATGGGTTTCTCTAACTCTCAAAAGGGTTACAAGCTTTATAGTCTTGACAGCCATCAATTTCTTGTTTCTAGAGATGTCAAGTTTTTTGAATCCATTTTTCCTTTTAAAGATGGTGTTTTGAATAAAAAGAATAATAATGAAGAATTTGATGTTTTCCAAAATGATAAGGCTTTGACATTTTTTACTTAGAAACCCCTGAGCTACCCTATGATGATGATGAGAGTAACAAATGCACATAATGGTGACCATGGGTCACCAAGTGCTAGTAGCCCACCCATGAGTCTAGGTGACAGTGGACACATTGCCCCAGGCAATGATATCACAAATGCCAGTTCAAGGGGGAGGCTGCCACACTTGATGATAATCACAATTCTGAGGGTCACTTGGAAATTAACCAAAGTCTTCCCCCTCATGCTCATAGCATGGGAGAAGACTTGGGTGATAATTCTAATGTTAATGCTCAGGAAGGGTTAAGAAGGTCTTCTAGACCTTCTGTTTTTCCAAAAAATTATAATGATTTTGTTGTTCAATCAAAGGTCGAGTATGGGATTGAGAGGTTTGTGGGATATTCTAGGATTAAGGGTGATGCTTTGTGTTTTGTTACTCAATTAAATAAAAATAGTGAACCTATGAACTTCTTTGAAGCCTCCCAAAACCCTCAATAGGTTGATGCTATGAATTTAGAGTTTGTTGCCTTACTTGAAAATGATACTTGTGATTTAGTTGAGTTACCTCATGGTAGAAATGCTCTTAACTCTAAGTGGGTTTGGAAGCTTAAGTTTAAATCCAATGGTGAAATAGAAAGGTATAAGGCTAGACTTGTTGCCATGGGTTGTGGTCAAAAGGAAGGGATTGATTATGAGGAAACCTTTTCTCCTGTTGTGAAAATGGTTACCAGTCTTGGCCTATTTATCAACTTGATGTTAACAATGCCTTCTTGTATGGTAAGCTTGATGAAACAGTTTACATGAAACCTCCACAAGGATTTTATACTGGTAACCAAAATCTTGTGTGTAGGTTGAAAAAATCTATTTATGGTCTTAAGAAGTCTCCTAGACAGTGGAATTTTAAGCTCACTTCTGTCCTCATTGAGAAAGGGTTTGTTCAAAGCAAATCTGATTACTCTCTTTACACTAAGTCTGATGATAAGTTGTTCATTGCTGTTCTTGATTATGTGGATGACATAATTGTTACTGGGAATAATAAGACTGAGATTGATAACTTCAAAATGTTTTTGAAAGGAAAGTTTAAAATTAAAGACTTGGGAAATTTGCAGTATTTTTTGGGGATTGAAGTTATCAAGACTGACTCAGGTGTTTGTTTAAACCAAAGGAAATATGTGCTTGATCTCTTGTCTGAATATGGGTTGCTTGCCTACAAACCATCCAAGACACCCTTGGTGTCTATGATGTCTATTTCCAATCAACCTTCTGAAAATGACCCTTTACTTGATAATATTGTTGAATATCAAAAGCTTATGGGTAAGTTGATCTATTTGACCAATACCAGACCTGACATTTCTTATGTTGTTCACTGTTTGAGTCAATTTATGCATTCTCCCTTGTTGTCTCATAAGAAAACTGCTTTCAGAATCCTGAGGTATCTAAAAGGGTCTCCTAGCCTTGGTATTAATGTTGTAAGAAACTCTGGTATGTCTCTTAAAGCTTTTTCTGATGCTGACTGGGAAAAATGCATTGTGACTAGGAGGTCTGTGACTAGGAGGTCATGGAAGAGTAAAAAACAACACTCTCTCTAAATCCTCAACAGAAGTAGAGTACAGAGCTCTTGCTTCTGTGACTAGTGAAGTCATATGGATCCTAAAAATTTTAAAGGATTTGAAATGTTATAATATTTTGCCTGTGGATCTGTTTTGTGACAGCAATTCTGCTATGAAAATAGCAGCCAACCCTGTGCTTCATGAGATAACTAAGCATCTTGAAATAGACCTTCACTTTGTGAGGGAAAAGATTTAAATGGTATTGTTAAAACAGTTAAGGTGGACTCTGCAAATCAAATTACAGATGTCCTAACCAAAAGGTTGGACATTGAACAGCATCAAAAGTTTCTTAACAAACTTGGAATGATAAACTTCTATGGGTAATCAGATTAAGGGGGATGTTAAAAGTATGGACCTAATCTACCTACCCATTTTAACCATGAGGACTTATTATGTTCTTTTGTAAACTTTCAGTTAGCTAAAGCACCTGGAATGAAGCACTCCTTGGACTATGGGGACTATTGTTGTGAAGCTTCCATTTTGTTACTGGACTTGGGCTCAAGCCCAGGTGAAGCCCATTTGGTTGAAGCCCATTGATAACGGCTCTATTAGCCTTTGTTTTGTTTATAGTGAGGAGCGTCTTCTCACTTGGTCATGATCGCCTCATTGTTTGACTGTGTGTTTCTCACATAGTTATACTCTCTCTCAAACTCTTTTAATCAGAAACCCTAGTTTATCTTTTTATTGTTTTGTGATTGTAAAACTATGATCATGTAGATCATAGGGCTACACGTGAGTAGCACTGGTAGTCTTAAATATTTTCTCTTATCTTGTTTTTTGTTCTTGATCTTATTTAATTGAAGGAAAACTGTTTGAGGTGTTTGATTCATGTTTTTCAACAGAAAAATTTAATACAATCACATGTCAAAGTAGCAGGTCAAAAAGCTAATAACCTGCAATAACAAGAATATATGATTTAAATTAGCTTTTTGTTTTGAAAATTTTAGGACCTGGATCAAACCCCAAGTGTGCCTATGCTGACAACCGCTAACCACCGAAACAACCAATGTTTTAAAACCCGGTTTTCAAATCAACCGGTCGAGTCACTGGGTCCGGGTAAACCGAGTCAATCCGGGTTTTTTTTAAATAATTTTTTTTCATATTTTTAATAATTAACAAAAATTATATAAAAACCAAAAAAACTTTCGTGTATTAAACATATAAAACTATTTACCAACCAATATAATACTACCTCCGTCCAATAATAAGTGTCAACTTTGACTTTTCTCGGTCTTTCTTATTCAACTTTAACTAGAAATATTTTTCATTTGTGTTACATAATACTAGATGAAAAATATATGTATGGATTGAGATTTAAATGCATTTTCATAAATATATTTTTCATCCAGTATTATATAACATAAATAAAAATATTTATAGTCAAATTTGAATAAGAAAGACCGAAAAAGTCAAAGTGGACACTTAATATGAGACGGAGGGAGTATGTAAAAATAAAATTTCATCGTAAATATGAAAAACTTACATATTTAAAAAAAACGAAAAAATTGAAACCCGGTCGGGTCTCAAGAACCGGGTTGACCCGAATCACCCCAAACCCCGCGGGTCTAACCAATTTTTAAAAATATAAAACCCAAATCAATATAAGTCGTTTTTCGATCGAAACCGGGTCAACCGATTAACCCGACCGGATCGACCCGGGTTTGAAAACAATGCCAAACAACTACAATTCTATATCCCATGTATATAGTGAAAAGATATGATAATGCTAAATTTGAAATGACAAGTCTTTCACAGAAGTTAAAAAAAACAAGACAATGGAGCAATTTTCTAGATTTCATTCATATCCTCAAATGAACAATTACTTGAAATTAAATATGCAAAGTCCACTAATCTAGAAATCAGGAAATCATGTTGGAAAATATGTCAAATGATTGAAAGACAATTAACGATGTCATTATGTATACTAATGTGAATTGAAAATAAATTTAATTTATTATTTTATTTTCATTCATGAGACATTAGTGAAATTAATTTTGTTAATTAATTTTGACTGTTTTCTTCATTTCCTTTGAATATATCATGAGAGTTCTTCCCTTATTCTATAGAACACCGATCGAAACCACACATCAATACTCCTTTCATTTAATTGTCGTTCATGTTGACTTCTTCGTAGAGGAAACATACATGTTGGTTTGCCTAGATAATCCGTTTGGGCTAAACGGGATTATCCGTTGTTGTTATATCTTGGGAGATAGACGTCTACGATTCTCAAGCACCGTGGAGTGGACAAATCTTTCTTGAGGAAAGTGAGAGCAACAAACGCCTCAACATTTTCCATATATGTCTTTCTGAGTTCTCACATTCAAAATATTTTCGGTATCATTCTCTACACTTTATGTTTTTACGTTATTTCCATTTGTCTCTAATAGCAATACTTCATATATATATACAACAAATCATGCATGCGTTAAGGAAACGTGCAGCTATTCTAATGAAACTTCTTCTTGGTGGTGGAGACCAAATCAAGTAAGGATTGATTCTTCATTATTCTTTGTTTCTTGGAAAGAAGAAGTTGCATTAGAATAGCTGCACGTTTCCTTAACGCATGCATGATTTGTTTGGGAATGGTGGGTCGATATCGTCCTGATGTGATATCGTATCAAGATACCCAGCATATCAGATACTCCGCCAACTCTCTCTTGAATGCGTTTACCTAAATTGTATTCATATTTGAAAAAAAAAGTAAACTAAATAATAAAATATAAAAAGTATGTAGTAAAGTAAGGGGTGTTTGAGATTTTAAATACCTTTATTCCGAGATCACCAATTTCATCAACAAATTATATATCTTGTTTATGCCTCAAAAAATAGAAGCAAAAATAATTTATAATTTTTACTAGAGGTTGATACTAGAAATTTAGAAAACCACATGATCACCACCACCAAGGTTAAACTTGGTGCACTTGTATTGGTGAGAAAAAGGATTGAGTGGATGGATATACCAATGAATGTTATTTATAGAGTTGAGGACTTGTGGGAAAGAGAGCATGAATGGGCGGGAAAGAAAAAAGTTGCAGCAAAACATCATTAATCATTAATGCTAGAGGTGCACAGAAAAACTGGTTTTTAAACCAGAACCGGAAACCGGGACCGGTCAAAACCAGTTTATTATAAACCGGTTTCGGTTTATTTAGGAACCGGAGGTTTGAGACCGGTTCATGATTTTCAAGAAAAATTCGGTTTTCCAACCGGTTTATGGACCGGTTAACCGCCATAAAAATTAAAATAAAAAAAACCGGAAAAATCTAGTGGCAATTCAAAACTTTTTAAAAAAAAATAAAAAAATAAAAATCGGAACCGGTTAACCGGCATAAACCGGTTAACCGGCATAAACCGGTTAACCGGCATAAACCGGTCTGGGACCGGTCTAGGACCGGTTCTACCGGTCTGTAAATTTCATCTCCCAGACGGTCCGGTTTTAAACCGGTTAACCAGACGAACCGGTCTTTTGACCGTTGACTAGGGACCGGGCCGGTCTCGGTTTATAAAAAAACCGGACCGGTTAACCGGTTGTGTGCACCTCTAATTAATGCATTTGAGTTTTTTTAGTTTACTATTAATGAGACATCATCTTATCATTTAAACTTAAAAAAAACACTTCAATGTATTAAAATTTAAGATTACATAACATAATAAATTTATACTTTATTATTTCAATATTACATTTGTTCCACTATCTTTATTATTTAAAAGTATAATGGTGTTTAAATGTATCATGAGTCATCTGTTCATGTTATATATGAAACAAATTTTTTTAATTTCATGTACTTGCATGTTTGATACATTTTATATGTGATGGCTATTTTGCCCCAATGTGAGTTAATAGACGGTTATAAAACAAAAAAAAAGTATATAAAAATGCAAGTTTATTACATAAAATGACAAAAAATTAATTGCTCTATATATAGAATGAACGAGTGACAACCAAGATATGTATTGTAATTGAACACAAAAAAAGGACACGTTGGAGTTCGCGCATATAGCCTTTTCGTATTATGTTATTCTTGAATTGTCTATCGATTTATTAGAACATGAACGAGACGATAAAGAAGATGAACTCACAAATATGTTTGATCTATTATTTCGACGTACTTTAGTATACGTATGTTGCTCCAAGTCTCCGATTAAAGAAAGAGTCGGTTTATTATACAAACTTGTATTTTCATAGAAACTAAGGGACTCATTTTAGCCATTGATTAGATGAGACCAGATCTTAGGATAAAAAAAACGGAAGGACTAATGTTGCAAATAATCAAAACTAATTAGGGACTAAATTGCAAATATTATGTATTCTACAATAACCGCTCCAAAACTCATTTCCCCCGTATCTATCTCTCTCTAAACACATACATCATCTGTCTAAAAATCCAAACCCTAAAACTTATATTCAAGTCGATGCCGCTAACAAAAAGACCAAATGTTGAAACAAAAGAAGATCTGAAACACGGTATGATCCTTTAATCACGATTTTTTTTAACTTTTTTTTCGATTTTGACCTAATCGTTCTAAGAATCATACATTATTGTCGATAATGTGGATTTAATTGATATTAATTTTATGATTTTTGAATTGATTTTATGATTGTTGAATTTATTTTATAATTGTTGATTTAATTTTATGATGTATAAAACCTGTTTGATGAAATGTTTGAACTAATTTTAAGTTGAATGTTATATCTAGATATATAATGATATAAAGTAGCTTGCATAGTGGATAGTACTTACGCTTATGGTTTCTTAAGTAGCCTGGGTAGTGGATATAGAGTAGCGTAGATCTTGCTTTGTGTAAACCATGGTTGGTGAGCAGATAAAAAGCAAATTATATCCAGATATAGTTGATATATATCTGGATATAATCTAAAAAAAACATGAAGATGATGTGTGCTGATAGACAGCGTATATTATTAGGGTGAATGAGGAATATGGTTGATGTGTGTTGATTGACATAGATAAAGCAAACTTATTACTATAAATTAATAACAAAATGGGCTATGTGAAGTTGAGCTTGGGTTCCAATAGGTAATTGAAGTGAGATTCTATTGAGGCGACTTGTGAGATATCAATTCTGCTTGATTTAGGTGAAGTTGAGCTCAGGTTCCAATAGGTTAAAATAGGAAGAACATGATAAGTTAACTGGTTATTATCATACAAGAATTAGTATTGAGTTAGAAGCCAAATATTCCATTATAAGAAACATTATAAGCCAAGTGATCACAAGTAGATAATATATTCATGAGATACTTAAGATTGGCTTAGTTTAAAAGTAGTCGAGCTCAAATATTGACTTGGATAAACAAATGCATATTTAACCTTAAAATGATGGAATTCCTATTTGAAGCAGTCGTTATGATTTGTCTTCTTCCCGTACAGAAGTTGTTTATGGTCAAAGAATGAGACCACTAACGACAACTTACACCAGGTTTGATGATTATCAACTGTCACCATCATTCTCTCCATCCGCTTCTCGATCTTCGCCAACATACATCTCCGGTGGGAATTACTTGCAATCTCGGCTGCGCTCCGAGACTAGTGCCCCTGTTACTATACCTAATAATGCCATGTGGGCCAGAAGCCCGCGATACCTTTCTCCTATTAACATGTCTGATCCTAATCGACATTCTTTTCCACCCCCATCGAAAGGTAAATTCATCTAAAACTGAATGTATCTAATCCACAAATTTGCCTTCTTGTGATTCTGATTGTGATTTTGCTTGTGATTTAGTTTTACAATTGGTTTTAAACATATTGTTTGTTAAATTGAAGGTAGGTTAGTAGGTAGGTAGCTTCGTGGTTGGGCGTAAATGTTGGTGTGAATATTATTTTTTTCGTTAACATGTTAAAGGTTAAGTATAGTCGTTATAATGTGTTTTGATTTGTTGAATTACACTGTGTTGGATGTTAAAATTTGAAGTACTCGATCGATGTATGTAGTTGCGTCATGTTTTTATTATGTGCTGTTAGGCCGTTTACGATGTTATGTGTTGTTGTTATGGACTGTGATGATTTTGTGATTTTTGTGGTGATTTGATGTTTGTGTTGGTGTATGTGTTGGATCAATATACCTGAAAATATATCTTGATATACCTGAAAATATATCTTGATATATTTTCAGGTATATCAAGATATATTTTCAGATATATTCAAATATATTTGAAGTGTCTCTTGAATATACCTGAAAATATATCTTGATATACCTGAAAATATATCTTGATATACCTGAAATATATCTTGATATATTTTCAGGTATATCAAGATATATTTTCAGATATATTCAGATATATTCAGATATATTTGAAGTATATCTTGATATACTTGAAATATAAAATATATTAATAAAACAAACATTTGAAGTACTCGATCGATGTATGTAGTTGCGTAATGTTTTATTCTGTGCTGTTAGGCCGTTTACGATGTTCTGTGTTGTTATTATGGACTGTGATGATTTTGTGATTTGATGTTTGTGTTGGTGTATGTGTTGGATCAAGATACCTGAAAATATATCTTGATATATTTTCAGGTATATCAAGATATATTTGAAGTATATCTTGAATATACCTGAAAATATATCTTGATATACCTGAAAATATATCTTGATATACCTGAAATATATCTTGATATATTTTCAGGTATATCAAGATATATTTTTAGATATATTCAGATATATTTGAAGTATATCTTGATATACTTGAAATATAAAATATATTAATAAAACAAACATTTGAAGTACTCGATCGATGTATGTAGTTGCGTAATGTTTTTATTCTGTGCTGTTAGGCCGTTTACGATGTTCTGTGATGTTGTTATGGACTCTGATGATTTTGTGATTTGATGTTTGTGTTGGTGTATGTGTTGGTGTATGTGTTGGATCAAGATACGTGAAAATATATCTTGATATACATGAAAATATATCTTGATATACCTGAAAATATATCTTGATATATTTTCAGGTATATCAAGATATATTTTTAGATATATTCAGATATATTTGAAGTATATCTTGAATATACCTGAAAATATATCTTGATATACCTGAAAATATATCTTGATATACCTGAAATATATCTTGATATATTTTCAGGTATATCAAGATATATTTTCAGATATATTCAGATATATTTGAAGTATATCTTGATATACTTGAAATATAAAATATATTAATAAAACAAACATTTGAAGTACTCGATCGATGAATGTAGTTGCGTAATGTTTTTATTCTGTGCTGTTAGGCCGTTTACGATGTTCTGTGTTGTTGTTATGGACTGTGATTATTTTGTGATTTTTGTGGTGATTTGATGTTTGTGTTGGTGTATGTGTTGGATCAAGATACCTGAAAATATATCTTGATATACCTGAAAATATATCTTGATATACGTGAAAATATAACTTGAAAGATTTTCAGATATATTCAGATATATTTGAAGTATATCTTGAATATACCTGAAAATATATCTTGATATACCTGAAAATATATCTTGATATACCTGTAATATATCTTGATATATTTTCAGGTATATCAAGATATATTTTCAGATATATCCAGATATATTTGAAGTATATATTGATATACTTGAAATATAAAATATATTAATAAAACAAACATTTACTTCACTTTTCTTTTTATACTGATGCTTCACTTTTCTTTGTTTAAGTACTGATACTTAAAATATATAGTAACTAACAGTTTTTATAACATTTACTTATGCAGAAAAGAGTAACTATCAATTAAAGAAAAGAAAGCCCCCACCGGCCAAAAACATAAAACAAAGAAAAGTGACAGAGGATGAAGAAACTGATAACGACATAGAAGATACTTATGAGGAGGAACCAAGAAATAAATCAGTACTTACTCAAAGAAAAGTGAAGTCAAGTTCAAGCAGAAGGAAAGAAGCTGAGGAAAAACTGATAACGACATAGAAGATACTGACGAAGGAAGCTTAAAAGAGAAGGAGAACGGGAATTCGATGATCCCTTCCTAAGAGATTGGAAACAACAATTTAAGAATGTCAACCAGATCACAATAAAGGCTTTATCGGAAGTTATAATAGAAATAAAGAAAGCGGATTACATGTTCAGAATGAACATCTTGACATTAATTTCAAATTGTTTGGGAAGCTGCGACAACAACTCAACGATCAAGTTCACGGTTTTAAAAAATGTATTTGTAGGCGATGATGCTAACGATATCGATTGGTGTACACACATACTTGAATGTGCAAGCGTGTCAAAACTAGCATGGCACACTACAAATAACCTTGAGTACTATGGTCCAGTGGCGTTCTTGATGGTACAATAAATCATAGATTTAAAATTTTATATAAAATAAGTCATATAGCATGCTATGGTCCAGAGAGCGTGATGAAGATAGTACAATTGCTTTACGAATTCGTGATCAATATAAAATAAGTCATAGATTTAAAATTTTATATCTAGATATAAAATTGTTATATCTAGATATAAATTTTTATATCTAGATATAAAATAAGTCATAGTTTTAAATTGTTATATCTAGATATAAAATGTATATCTAGATATAAATTTTTATATTGATAGCATGTTTATATCTAGAAATAAAACATGTATATCTAAAAATAAAAATTATATTGATAGCATGTTTATATCTAGATATTAATAAAAAGTCAACAAAAATGACTATAAAAATCACGAATTAAACACAAAAATAAAACAAGGAACTATTCAATCAATCACGAATTAAAGTCAAAGAAGGTAAAATTATGTTGGTAAGACAAATGAAAAAAAAGTAAAAAAAATATTGATATGCTTTTATCTCTAGATATATAATATAAAGGAGGTTGGAAGAGCCAAAATATCCTTGGAGACCTAACATGCTCTCTGGGAGCGGGGAGTATGAAGAGCCACAAAATCTGATTTAGGTTCACCTGCATTCAGTTACCACTTCATAAATCGAAAGTACATTAACCAACTAGTTATAATTTTGGCTTGAGAGACTCATATGGTACCTGAAACAGTTGGAGCTTTTGACTGAGATGTTACATTAGTGGTGACTAACATCATATTATTTAAGTAGTTAATATTAATACATTCTGGCTCTTCTTCATGCTAGCATCTCGATGTAAGATCCACACCTTCTTCCAGGGAGAATGCGTGCAGAAATTTCTCAGCACGTGTTTCTGAGATGTTTTGGCTACTGCTGAAATGTAAGAACAAAACAACTTGAGTCTGTGTAGATATATGTAGTTATTATTGAAATGAACCAATTGTTAGAATTTTATGAAATTAATTCTCATTAATCATGACTAGATTACAATGTAATATCTAGATATCCTTTATATATGTATCTGATCATAATTATTAAATTGACCCTTATATCTGGATATAAAGTGACATTAAAAAAGTTAAAAATGTATGTCTAGATATACTTTATATATATCCAGATATACATTATATATATCTGGATATACTTTTTATATATCTAGATATACTTTGTATATATCTAGATATACTTTATATATATCTGATCATAATTATTAAGTTAGCCCTTAATTCTGGATATAAAGTGACATTAAAAAGTTAAAAAGGTATATCTGGATATACTTTATATATATCTAGATATACTTTATATATATCTAGATATACTTTATATCTGATCAGAACATCTTCGTTTATTCGTCATAGCGGAACATTTCAAAACTTAAACATCAAACAATTGTTCAACGGAGAAACCAAAACTATATGTAAAAGTAAAACTAAACATAGTGAACGAGCATGAAATGACTAGAGATTCTAAAAACCTTCAAACTTAGGTCGAGTTAGTTTAAATTTTACATGCACGACCCCAACGATGAACCCCAACAGTTCAGTCTTGCAGACCAGCACTAACATGAACAAAGAGCTTCAGCCGGTCTGTGAGGATTTCGCCATGAGGACCACATCCAATCTTCTCTGAAGTCATCTCCAGACCCAAATATGTCGACTTGAAGCCAACATCGAACCCTTGACCGTCTCAGCAAGTGAACAAGTACAAACCAAAACTTATCCACACCCTAACCACTCAAGGGTGGCCTAGTGGCAAAAAGATTTGTGGCTATCACTCCAAAGTGTGTGAGGTCTCAAGTTCAATTCCCACTAGGTGCAAACAACCTTGAAGTGGCCACGCCAACCTCCTGAAAAGGGAGGGCTTTACCTGGTTTGAGTCTGTGTGGCGGTGGGCTCAAACCCCGTGGATTAGTCGGCCAATGAGTCGGAAATCACGGTTACCAAAAAAAAACTTATCCACACCCTCATCAACATATTACCTTCCACATAACGACACATTAGAACCGATCACAAAAGATGCTAAGAAAACGTCTTCATGATTTACACCTCTGTCGTACAAGAGTTCCCACTCAGGTATCTTTACACCTCTCGACTGGTTCATGATTTAGCAAAATAAGTAATGCCCCTTCAGTTTCAGAAAGTCGTAGGATGCTTGATTTTAGATCTTTTATAGCACCAGACAAAGAAAGATTGTTCTCCTTTTCTTTTGAAGCCCATCCGTTGCGGTTGTCCAGCTGAGACAAAAAAAGTAAACTTAAAAGATGTTCCTCATCTTATCTGAAACAAAAAAAATAAAACATAAAGAAATGAAATGTCTACATGGAATTTATAAGTTAACATGAAGATGGGATCAGATGGTAAAGGAAGCACCAACAAACCAAGACTTATCACTTCGATTTACAAGGCCAAAGTTATATGTTTGTCGGCTTTCATTTCAGATATTAGCCGATCCTTCTCTCTTAGCCAATCAAAACTCATTTATGAAACAAAGTCCCATGCTTCATCATAAGTTATGAATATTTACTACTATTTCTTAAATGACAGATTATTTCACACTCAATATCAACAAAAAAAAATCAATAAATTTGTTTGAATTCAAATCGATATGAATTACTTCATTAGTGTTCGAGTTTGAAGCTTCATTTTCTAGAAATGCTTCTTGAAGACCGTTCATCCAACCAAGGTTAATAGCTAAAACTTCCAATGCTACCCCTAAGTGGCATACTCCTAGCTAACCTATTGACTCTAATTAACATGTTCAAACGTTGCTATTGAAGTGACACAACTGAGTCAAATAACCCATTGACTATGATTATTGAAATTTCAATATATAGCATTCCCTATTGACATTGTGAAACCATCAAATCCATTCAGCTTCTTAATCAAGCCTCAGTCTGAATTTCCTGATGACTTTGTAGGAGCATCACTAAGTTTCTAATTGTTTTTATGCTGACATAACATGAAGCACAAAGCATTCCGTGAATTTTTTTACCTTCGAGTTTATTTGTATACTACATACAAATATGCATTTATGTACTAGAAAGTATTATACTAATATACAGCTTGCCATAAAAACAATTGAAATTAGTTACATAGTACTAGTATATTTAATGCCTTCTGTTGTACTATGAAAAAAATGATGCTAATATACAACCCGATACCTCGACTTATCGGAAAACAATATAAGCCATAAGCCCGCTATATAAGACAAAATAAAGTTCATAAATAAAGTTCACACGGTGCAGGTGCCATGGATTATGAATCAACAAATAAAGTTCACAGACCTTGCACATAATTTGGTTCGGGCATTTCATCAAACAGCTGATAAGCATAATAAAATTGAATCAATTTGTTGCAATGACTGTGATAAAACTATTAACTAAACAATTATTAGAAGCAATATTCGATCTGAACGCCGACTACTAATATGTGAATGATGAAAGTGTAAAATTGAACAAGCCAAATTTAACATAATAACCTTTAAATTAGTGATAGAAAGGTGCTGCTATGGCAATGGCGACGATTGGTCCTTCAATGGCAGTTTGTACTATAGTTGGTTGGTATAGTGGTGGTTTGAACGCCGGTGATCGGTGGTTGTGTTGGCAATGTAGTTTTCGCTAATCGGTGCACCCAGAGGATGTATTTGTTTTTTACACAGGTGTGTGTTTAAAGTAAAAGAAACCCGACAAAAAAATAGAATTTTACAAATTAAATCTTAGATTAATCTGAGTCTTTAGATCAAAACTAAATAGAAGGCTTGGATTAGTCCCTTAGTTTCTTAGAAAAAACAAGTTTCCAAAATAACTTTTGCCTTAAAGAAAACCAACCATAAAAAATTTACTACTCCAACGATTCATATTAAATGCGCACTACTTTAATATGTGAACCTCCAACTACTCACATTTATTTACTTTTCCAACCATCTATAATATTTACTAGATAGTAGGGCTGAGCAAGGCAGACCCAAAACCGACCCGGACCGGAAAACCGGACCGGACCAGACCGAACAATTTCAGTCCGGTCCTCGGTCCGGGATTTCAGACGAATTAGGTACTCGGTCCGATCGGTCTGATTCGGTCTTACCAAAATCTCGTGTAATACGTCTAATAGGACCGGACCGAACCGAGGACCGAACCGGACCGGACCCGACTATTTCGGTCCGGTCTCGATCCGGGGTTTCGGACCATTTCGGTCCTCGGTCCGGTCCGTTTTTTACCGGTCCGATCCGGTCCCGGACCGATGCTCAACCCTACTAGATAGTGCTATTTGATACTTCATTTAGTTATCTTATGTCCTTTTTTACTCGCTTTGTTGAGAGGCAAAGCAATTTGTTATGGTTTTGTCATGTATATTTTTTATTTTACTACTTTCAATTTGTTAAAATTTATATTATATATTCTGTATTTTTTCAAACAGGTTTACTCGTTTTATTAACATGACTAGACTTTTTTTTATATATTTCTCATTCGTATTTATGTGTTTGACTATTTTTTACTTATTGAACTTTATATTTTTTCCATATGTTTTTAAAGGTACAATAACAAATCTTTTTAATCCAACCATAATTTAGTCAATATATTATTACTCATAAAAATATCAATCTCAATCCTTTAATCCAATTTTTTTTACTAATTTGATGACTCAAGTAAAAGTCCGACAATCAACCGCATGCTAATAAAATTTAATGTTAACTATATTTTTGGTCTTTATAATTTGTCGAGTATAACAGTTTTGATCCAAATATCTGAAAAGTAACGGATCAAGTCCTAATTTACTCGACCCGTAACACTTTTGGTCCCTAACGTTAGTTGACTAACATTTAACTGTTAAAAGAAAGAGTATTTTTGTCTTTTCACATGTAAACAAAAAACAAACACATATTTTAACTTCACACAATCAAAATCTCACGTCCAAACTCCCTAACAAAACTTAACATATTTTCATATCATTTCATCTCGTTTTGGGAAACCTTTACATATATGATGTGTGGGATTCGACCAAATCCCATAACAAAAGAACAAAACTAAACCACAACACTAGCCACTGAGATGGCTGCATTTCCAATTTTTCCAGTAAGCTTCCAACCAACGAGATTACCAATGTTGAAATCAAGATCCAAATTGTAATTTTGTTTCCTAGTGAAGTATATGAAGACCGACAACATCGAATTTGGGTTGTGAACATAACTCATCGTTGATCTATATCAAAAGCTTAGCATTCTTTTAATTTTTGAATACAAAATTGATACGACCCTCTCGGGTAGTATTGGGATAGGGTACCACTTTTAGTGGGTGCTGGCTCCTTAAGAACGAGAGATGAGAGAATCAGATATTTGTTTAACTTTAACTTTATATTAAGAACAATGGCATGGTATTTATAAAATATAATAATGAAACCCTAATCCTATGATAAGTAGTAGTGGCCCGTGACCCGACCCACACGAAAGCCTGACGTAACAAATTGAAAGGTTATTGTAGGCATTTTATGTCATGAGACAAGGGTATTTTAGTCATTTTATACATTTTAACTCGTAAAATGTTAGTCAACTAACGTTTGGGTCCAAAAATGTTACGAGTTGAGCAAAATAAAACTGGATTTGTTACTTTTTGAACCTTTTGACCAAAATCATTATACCCGACAAACCATAAAGACCAAAAATGTAGCTAACTCTAAAATTTAAATAACGTGTACCTAAATTATATCCTCACTCCTCAGTATAAGTAATTTTTAGTGTTAAAAGGCCAAATTTTTTCAAAAAAGACCACGCCAATTTTGATTCAGTCAAATATCATTTTTATTCACTAATTTTTAGTGTTAGAGCATCCATTATGATAGTGTAAATATAAGTTTATAATATTTTGAATAGGTCTATACTTTTGCAAATCATAGTGAAAGATCAGTTCATGCTTACTTGGCATGAAAATGTCTAAAATCTTAGATTTCTTCATAATTTAATTCATTTGAGATATATATTATGTTTATAAAGTTTAAATGATTTATGTATAATGACAATAAGTTTATAAAACCAAAAAGTTTGAAAATTAATGATTTTGATGAATTATAAACGTTTGTAAAGGTCTAATATGGAATGCCATTAGATGTCAAGTTGGACATAACTGTAACAACTTCTTTCCTTTTGAACTGACATGATCGAGTACAAGGACTTATTTTCAATTTTACGTTACAAAATAAAAGTTGGCCACTAAAGTATGGTGTTGAAATTATTATTTTAAACTATATTTGAACTACATGAAATAACTTTTTTTCACCATAAAATAATTTCTATATTTTAAAATTTAAAATTTTTAAAAAGTTTTCGATTTCTTTACTTATTATTGACATTAGTTTCTCATTTACTAAATTTCAAAAGAGCAAAAATCATAGTTAAAAAAAGAATCTCTAAACAAAAATGTCACTAGCTAGAAGTCCAATAGTGGCATAGTGTTGATAAAAGATAGCAAGACAAGAAATTTGCCATTAGAAGTTCAGACCCTCTTATTATGTACTAGTAATATTTTGTACCACAAACAAAAAAATATAGCTTTTGTAAAACCCGTGACAGTGTGTGCATGGCTTATTATGATCCAAAGAATCTTAAGGACCTTCAACAAACACATTGATTCAATATATGTCATTGGCTTCCATTGCAATAGAAGTCGACAATTTTTTGGACTATGTTTTATCTTTAGGTTTTGCAAAATGAAACAAATCCAACCATAAGTTTAAACCGAAATGACAAATCGTATTCTAACAGTGAAGACTTAGACATTACTACAATCGCAATACACTCTAGAGAAACGTGAGTGGGCAGGAAGAGTAGGAGATAAAACCCAAAAATGCAAAGTTACCCGAAGCTACTTATTTTGTCCCCTTTTATGTTTTAGTCGCTTGAATTGTATTATTTCGATATCAGAGAAACTGGTCTCATTATACATTTAAGCGACTAAAAAAGGACAACAATTAAACTAGATGTACTTTTGCATTTTTTGAGTTTAACCTTTCAATCTTACACATTTTGTAACCCATGGTCCAACTTTTGACTTCCTCCTTGCCGCTTTTCTTATCATTTCTTCAATATACGATCTTTGCATCATTTGTTTTATTCCAAACCTTCTTTAAATGTCGTCATTAAATTTGGCCCACTTCACGAGATATTCAGTCTCCTACAATCGTAACAACATCTAATCATAAATCGTTGTGTATTACTATATAGTACGTCAATCGAACTTGAGTAGACCCATTTTCATTTCTACCCATACCATAAACAAATCATGTAAGTGAAACCTAAGTTTAAAATTATCATTCACAAACAAGAAATAGAAATTTTATTGCTTTGGTTTTCACGAAAGCTAAAAAGACAATTTTACCTTTTTATAATATAATTTTTGTCTTCTTTTAGTTTTGTAAATAACAATTTGTACTAAAAGTAATATAGTAAATTTAGACAAATAAAACTATTATTTATTGAAGTGAACAATAGTTTTTGGTACATACGGTAAAATAGAAGTGGACATTGGTTTTTGAAGGGAAGTTGTATATTTCAAGTCTTTTCATAATTCACACACTTGCACATAAATAGAACAACATTATATTCAATGCATATGCCGAAGTATTAGTGCGTTAAAAACATTGACGAAACGTGTTCTCATAGCCAGAACCACATTTTATGCCCTAGAAATCACAATTGGTCTTTCATTGGTGTCCGAACGTGTTTGTCTCGCCGTAAATAGTCGATTTATGGCTTATTTGGTTTTTGACTTATGATTTTTAAGCACATTTTTTAATTTTCATCTTATTTGAAACTTTTCGGAATGATGAAGTCATATTAGCCGAAAAGTTTCAAAATAAGCTACACAAAAGTGAACTAATGAAACATAACCCAAAAACCAAATAAGCCATAAGCCGGGAATAAAAGACGTAATAAATATCCCCTAACCAAACACTAGTGATTCTAGTTATTATGTTTATCAACTTCAGAAAATAATTTAGACAACTCACCTAGAACATGGTTCCTGTGGCAGTTGATAAAAGATGTGAAACCGCTACATATTGTGCATGGGTGATTGTCAACATACACCTATGCCGTGAAGCTAGAAATTGACATAGATGCATCCGCAGCATCTAAGGCAACATCTCAAGGACAGGTTTCTCCAAGACTAATATTATCAACCGTCAACGACACACAATAAAAAGTAAAGAGTTTTTATGAAACATAAACTAGGTTTAAAAGTACTTACTTGAGGGCTTTATGTGCTTGTTTAACATCGAGTCAGTTGTATGGTAGGAATGGCGGGATACATTGTTAGCTGGATGAATGTTATTGTTAAGTCATGTTTGCCCTATGATATAGAGATTGAAGGTCCAAATGGAATCCATTTCCTAGAGGCACTGAACTAAAGGGTTTGATCTGCGGCCTCCTGAACTGTTCGCATCACTCTCTTCGGTTCAAGAAGTTAAGTCCACAAGCCGTCCTAACGAGCAAGAAAATTTTTTTCTTTTTCTCTCAAAGCGAGTATAACTTTGCTTATCAAAGAGGTGGACAACATTCTATACGTAGTTGTCTGTGAATGGGAACCAGTTTCGTTTTTATGATGGTTTAACGACATGATACTTCCGAGCCTTTACTTCCTCCTCCGTTTGTTTTTTCATTAGCTCCATTAGTAGAATACACGTCGTCATCATGCCTAAATAATAGAGAGAAATTCATTTATGCTTAAACTATTTCATAATATATATATATATTCTCAACCATTGATTTGTATATGCAATACCATAGAGATGCTTCAACTTTATAGGTATTAAGACTAAACTAGCTTCTTTATGTTATTTTAATAAATAAATTCACATAAACTTATACATCCAATATGAAAAAAAAAACATAAATTTCATAATGAAGGATAAAGTAATAAAACGAGGGGTGTTTTGAAATTTTAAGTACCTAATATTCCGAGAACACCTATTTCAACAAGAAATTATATATCTTGTTGCTTTGTCAAAAAACAGAAGCATAAACAATTTGTAATATTGATTTAAACTTAACAATAGAAAGTTTGGCAACCACATGATCACCACCATCACCATAAAACTTGGTACACTTGTGTTGGTAAGAATTTTAATGACAAAGGAATTGAGCGGTGAGTAGATGTACAATAAAAGTGAATCATTTATAGGGAATTAATGACTTGGGTGTTTGGGCGGGAAAGAGATCCAAAAAGAGAAAAGAGCGGGACATAACAAAATTTGCAGCAAAATATATGGGTGGGTTTGCGTTTGGGTTCGGGCTGGTTTACGACGGGTCTAGTCCCGTCAAAATAGGTGGGTCGGTAAGGAGTGAGGTTCGTGTTGGCCGGGTTAAGATGTGTTTGGGTTTAAACGGGTTCGGGTCTAGATGGGTCTTCTAGACATGTGTTTAAATAGTTTCGGGTTTAAAATGCGTCAATTTAGGTCTAGACTGTTTTTAGGATTTCGTTTTTTTCCAATGAAGCATTAGAAGCTTATACTTAAGTTAGAGATGCAAAAAATTTACATAAGTAAAGCTATTTAAATTTCTAAGAAACAGATGAAGAAAACATGTGAAAATAGGTGAAGCCATAGCTAGAGATGGCAACGGGGTCGGGTCTGCGGGGAATAGTTCATACCATCCCCATCCCTAAAGTTTAATATGTATCCCCATCCTCGTCCCCATCCCCATTGGGTTTTATATGCTACATACCATCCCCATCCCGAACGGGGAACGGGGATCCCCAATGGAGAGTCGGAGAATTTTTTCCCGTTACACAATTAACATTTAAATATGTTTCAAATGACGCAACCATTACAAATAACACAATACGGTAATATCAAACAACATTAACCAATATTAAAAATAACAACATTAACATACAATATTTCATTATGAAATGTTAGTTTAAAATGAGATATTAATCATGGATTGATAGAATTTTAAATATCTAATAGATATATAATTGTATATTTGAATAAAGATATTCGGGTACAGTTTCGGGGACGGGTTTGGAGAACCGAGGGTATTACTATCCCCGCCTCCATACTCGTTTTTTATTATCGTGGAATACCCACCCCCATCCTCATACCCGGTCAACTCGGGGATCCCGGTCAAATCGAATTCGGGTATCGGATTCTCCGTCAGGTTTGGAGTTTTTTTGTCATCTGTAGCCACAGATAGTCCTTTGATAACTGCAGAAGCGAGACCACTATCAAATATGTCGAGTAGCATACTTCCAGTTGGCTTAGAACTCATTACATATTAGTAATTTGAGTTAGTTATACAAGTCGTTTTGTATCATCTTGAAAATAATTCAACTTTGTTTAGAAAACAATGAGAAGCAGGATCTCCAATGCAGCCACAAGAACCATCATTGTCCTTAGCAAATGATGCTGGCAATAGATGATTTGGAATTATGCCAACGTGCAATCGAAGAGAATACACTAGTTAAGGAAGGCAAAGTATAAGGGCTTGTAATGGGTAAAATGGGTAACTTTTAGTGCATGTTGGATTAGTAGGGCTTGGTAGACCCACAAGCACGTTTTTGTCCATTTTATCAGAACTTTTGACAGATAATTATATATTAAGCGTGATTAGAAAACTCTATTGTTAGAATCGGAACTTTAAAAGTAACAGTTATGGGCTTTGGAAGAAATATGACTTGTTGGACCCATTCATTTCTGTTAGATATTTGATTTAACCTCGTAAGGTAGTTTGGTAATTTTGGTACTAAAGGTAATCTAGTCATTTTGGCAGTAGCTTAAGTGTTAAGTTCTGCAAGCTTGTGTACTTGTAATACGCTTTGAATAATAAAGATGTAGAAATTCCTTTTGCTACCAAACCATCTAATGTTATCAGTTTTGTTGCTGCACTTTTGCACATCATCATTTAAGGAACACGCAGGTAATCTTAAATGCTCGTTACGTGAAAATTTAAGGAGGAATATGGAAGAAAAATCAAACAAGCAGAGTTACAATTAAAGGCATATGAAAAAAAATCAGGACATGCAGGTTACATAGATGTGAAAAAGGTGATACTTGAAGCCTCTTTGGTGAAAATATGTAAATCCTACCTCTAAAATATAGCCTTTTGGATTGAAGATAATAATGTGTACGTTCTCTTCAAAATTTTTAAATATAGCAGGAGTTTAAGCTTATATTTTAAGTCTGAAGCTTGATCTTAATTTTTTTATAAAATTACAAAAAAAGTTGGATTAAATTCAGGTATATTTACCTCGATGTAGCCATTTAACATGGTTAAACGTAAGGGTGGCTAATTGGGTGGACTGGACGGGTATGAGCAGTGGGTTAAATGAACGTTCGTCCATGAACGCGGACTAAATGGACAATTTTTAATATTTGGACTAAATGGACTTGGACCAAATGGGACATTGGACCAAATGGACTTGGGTCAAATGGACAATATTAAAGGAGAAACAATAGATTCAAGATTATTTAATTGGCAAAAAAAACCATCACATATAATCCATAATACCTATTTATTTAATCAAATACTTTTATGTTGTCCAAATAGTGTAACTAACATAAAAGTCAATACCCATTTAGTACATTAGTTTAAAAAAAGAGTCCAAATAACCCAAATTTAAGCATATGGATATGATTTGCCACCTCGAGTTAAACATTAAAACAAAGTTGAATCATATATTCACATGTATAAGACAGATAAGGAGTCGTAGCTTATAGTTTTAAGGTGCACATAGTGAACAAGAGTATGGCATGAACAAGTAACATATGTATCTTTATGGTGTAGTGAACAATACTTCAGTATGCATGAACACAACTGCTTTGTTCCATCATGTCCAAAACGGAGGGCAGAACATCCGATTGACCTAAATAATATTGAACTTCTCGAGTGGCCATTGGTCCATCTTGGTTCTTATGACTTTGTGTTTTATGTCTTTGGGTCGGGTTTGGTAAGGCCGGTCCGGTCCGAATTCTACCCGATCCTCACTCCTACCAACCTAAATTTTAAACATTGGATGCGAAGCTCGAGCATCAAGCCATGAATGTAACAACTATTTCCTTTTGAAACTATCATGAACAAGGCCTTATCTTCAATTTTTCATCACAATATAAAAGTTGGCCAGTGGGTTGTTGAAATTATATTTTTAATTATATATTTTTTAAAAAGTTGGCACTAATTTTTCATCACAATGTAGTTTTTTTATTTCAAACACAGAAATATAGGTTTTGCATGTCACCTCATTCTTTGGATGTTTTTTGGTTATTTTGTGAATGCATCATAGCTCTTTGTAAAACCTGCAACAATATGCAGGTCTTATTATGCTCATTTGCGTCGATACAATTTTTTTGGAAAGCTATTAAGAAACTTGGCATTAGCCAAAACGGTAAGGATCCAAAGAATTGAAAGGACCTTCACCAAACACATTCAATTAACCCATGTCATCAAATTCCATTGTAATACAATAAAAGTCAACAATTCATTCGAGTGTGTTTTATCTTTAGGTTTTGCTAAATAATGTCGATCAAGTCATAAGTTTAAACCGAAATAATAAATCGAATTCCAATAATGAAGACATAGACGTTACTCCAATTATACTATGTTAAAACAGAAATGTCCCCAAAGTGTAGTTTTGTTTTATTTTTCGCCAGTTTGACCCGTATCAGTGTCAACTCAGTGATGACTTGTTTCATTTAGCAAAATAGAAAACTAAAACACACTATAATTCTGGGTTTTATGCAACCTGTTGCTATAGAATAATGCAATCTGCATATGAGGCCAAACCCATACCTACTGTTTCATTTCGCTTGAAAGCTGTTATGTGAAATGGACACCTGGGTGAAATTGCGAAAGTGCAGTTTTCTTTATGTTTTCACCTTTTTGGAAATGCTAAAGTAAATGGGTCAAATTTTATTTGGTCAAATGGACCAAAGTCAGCTCAAGGTATCAATCACATAAGACTAATAAAAACACAGGTCAATAGGATAAACAAACCAAAACGAGTCAAATCGAATTATATGTGTCATTTAATAGATAAACTTAGGGGTGTAATCGAGTCGAGTCGAGCTCAAGCTTAGTAGGGCTTGAGCTTGGCTTGATATTAAAATTATAGGCTTGAGCTTAGCTTGATAGCTTGTCAAGCTTTACCAATCTAGACTTAAGCTTGGCTTGATAAGGCTTGATAAAGCTTGAACTTGGTTTGAAAAGCTTGAATGTGTATAAATTTTTTATACTAAAACTCATCAATAAACATATGTATAAAAAAATCATTACTTAAAACAAATTTGATTTATTTAACATTATTAAAACCAATAACAAAATTATCGTACAATCTTGGTTTCAAAATATGTTTTGCACTCTAATACGCTTAAGGTCCCAAAAGCCATTGCATGATGTGAATGCGAGCAAAATTTAAACACGTTGCGTTTAGTATTAAGAAAAGTACAAAAAATATTTATACACAAATTGTATTTCACCAAGTACCGAGTATTAAGGTAACAAGGTTATAGGTCAAAACAAAGTCAACTGGAATAACATGCCATGAAACGACTAAGATCAGATCCGGCTGTATACTAGCAAACCGAATAACCACTCATTACCGTCCCGAGGATTTTGGTGATCCTGGGCGTAGCAAAACAGGTAGGCCCTCTTAACCCGCAAAATTTATGTATGTATTAAGAGGTCGGTTTATGTTAATAGTGAAAGAATGTAATAAATGTAAGAAAAAGAACACATGCATTTGCTGTTTAAAAGAGTATCATTCTTTTAGCATTTTGTCAGCTAAATTGTTCATCATCTCCATTTGAGATATATATAAAAACACGATGACATACTGACTCGCAATCGATTTGTAGCCATAATAATACAAAACAAATATTGGTAACTTACATAACTTGCTATCTTAAACAAAGTTATAAGCACTATGGAATTGAATGGTCAATTATAGTTCATGCTTAATACTTTCATACACTTAAATTGAAGCACAAATAAAGGAAAGTGTTAGGCTACAAATAGGCTTTTATATGTATATGTCAAAATATAGGAATTTAATTATCTACAGGTGATTCTTGAGTTATATGATACCCTGGGTGAAACTATCAAAAAATGGCCCTAAATAAAATTATATATGAAACAATTAAACTATATATCTAGTAATTATTCACTCACTAAGATGCAGGGGCGGAGATAGGCTATAGCCACCTGTGACACGTGCCACACACTGATTTTTACGAAGAAGGGTAGATTTCTAGTGATTTGTTTTGGTTTTTTATGTGCTACACCCATTTGGAGAGATACAAGTTTTTACAGTGTTTTTAAGAAGTAAAAGAAGATGATAGATAATGAATAGTAGCACTGGTGCTCACTAATATTTTGTTTAGTTTGACTTTTTGGTATACTAGTTTAGTCTACGTAGGAGCAAGAGGCATAAACTTATTTTTGGTTCTCATCATCATATACAAGTACAATTCCAATTATAGATAGAGGTTTGATATAATAAATGATCGTTTTTTATGTCAAGAGGCGAGACGTTAAAACTCGGCTTTTTTTGTTCCCATCATAATAAAATGACAACAAGAGGCATAAACCTAGTTAAATTATTTCATCACATATTTACTAAAAGGGTAAACTACAAATTTCGTAATTTCGTATATTGACTTTACAAAAACGGCGATTTTTCCACTGAGTGAAAATGCTCAACAATTTTGTCATCGAATTTGTTCAAATCGCGCAAAAAAAATTGAGTAGAATTTTTTTAACTTTTGGCCGTTATCACCAGCTATCTCCCTCACATGCCATGCACAATTTTTGTCTTTCCAATCCCCCTCTTATCCCAACATTTTATGCAAAATTTGTCCCTTCAAAACTCTTCTTCCCCACTTTAATTTGCCTCTGAAAAATTTCGTAAAAATTTTTATGATTGAAATTAAATTATTTTTATGGTTTGTCTCAATTACCCTGATACAAAAACAAATACCACAATGAACTAGTTTTACCTTAATTAGCGGACTACTAACATAAAAAAAAATTACGAAGTGAAGCGAGCGGAATACGTGCCACACACAGTTTAAAATCCTGTTCCACCACTGCTAAGACAAGAGTAAGTTTTGAATTTTGTCTATGTGGTTTATACTCGATCACCACCCATTCTTTGTAGAAAACAAGTACAGTTAAAGTTTTTATTATTGACAAGTCTTGCATCTTACATAAAGACGTACAATAAGACAAGATTTACAAGATTTACAAGGTTTATCAAACATAAAAAACAATCGTTGTAAAACTTTGCCAAAAATATGAAATGTGCGTTTTAGGTAACTATAAGAACAAATTTTGAGTTAATTCTTAAAATAATTGTAAGCATAATTGTTAACTCGTGAAAATGAATAACATTTTAAACCGATCTTCGATGTTGAACAAATTAAATTGATTTTAAAAATAAAATTATATGCTTCATGTTTTATTTTTAAACTCTACATATCAAATATTATACAGTTGTGATAATTGCGTATGACAAATTTAAATTTATTGGTTCCACTTATAAAATGAATCTTATAAAATATTTATCGTAGTAAAAATCATTAATTACTACGTAGAAAAGAAACGTTTGAAAAACGTCTTTTACGATCCCGTGACAAAAAGTTTCTTTCTCTTGTCTGATCAATCAAATTTTGTCATGACTTCGTCATCTTAGTAAGAATTTAGCCGGAAAAAAATAAAGTATATAAATATAACACCGTAAATATGATGCCTCTGCTCATTTGATGCCCTGGGCGGTCGCTCACCTCGCCTAGCCCCCGAGGCCGGCCCTGATTATTTAGTGCCGCTCTAAAATTTTAAGCTCCGCTCCACCCTGCATATCCGACAACCACTAACCGGTGCTACAACTCCGACATCTATCCTATATCACGTTTCTCTCCATATATGAACTGGCCATCAGAATGGTCTTCAGCTATTCGTCAACTTCATTTATCTGTATCGTATTTATTTTTCGAAAAAATATAAATTATATAATGAAATATAAAGTATAATAAAATAAGGGTTGTTTGAGTTTTTACATACATAAATATTTCGAGACCACCAATTCCACCAAGAAATTGTACTCTTTGCTTGTGCGTCAAATAATAAAATACGAACAACATTAAAACTTTTGACAACCATGGCCATTTGGCAATACTTGTGTTGGTGAGTTTTTAAGGGTGATATGAGTGACAAAAGGATTGAGTTGTGTGTATATCTAAAACTGAATTGCTATTTATGGACAGCTTGGGCGGGAAAGAGAGCTTAAAAGAGCGGGAAGTAAAAAAGTAGCGGACAACAATAGCTTGGTCACTGAGGGGTAGATGTGTGCATACAAAAAAATATAGGTGACACATGCATCGATATTTTTTTTGTCTCAATATATCTCCGAGGCGTTAAAGTAACCGAAACAAGATTTCGTTAGTTGGCGTCAAGGGCCTTGCGTCGTGGCCACCAGCCCACGCGGTGGGTTTTCATCTTTTTTTTTAGAATTTAAAGGTTATATACTTTTTATGGTACCAAAAATACTCTATCACCACTCTTTATAAAAAGTGGCGTCATAACATTTCTCTTGCATAGTCTATTTTGATTACGTGACACCACTTTTTGACTATGACACCACTTTCATGGCTCACCGTTTCCTTTGTTCTAAGGTGCAAAAATAGAATCTTAATGGGTTTTTTTATTTGATTGATT
The DNA here is from genome assembly GCA_025667525.1 of Glebionis coronaria. Taxonomy (NCBI): domain Eukaryota; kingdom Viridiplantae; phylum Streptophyta; class Magnoliopsida; order Asterales; family Asteraceae; genus Glebionis; species Glebionis coronaria. The sequence goes on along the minus strand of JANFOE010000054.1, from coordinate 880,049 downwards.
TTGTCAAGTCGTCAGGTTACTCCTCAATAAAGTTAACCAAGTTTTCAATTAAAACCGACTTTCGATTTGAAATTGTGTATAATTGAAGTTCGTTTTCTCAGTTCTTAACCAATTGGAAGTCCTAACAAAATCAGGTTTATAATCTTTTTTGGTTGGTAGGGTTATTTGGATTTTCTATGTCTAATTGATCAATCAAGTAAAAAGTTGAAAAAATATTAACTACGTAACCGTAAAACAATTAGTCAATTACCAAATTTTATTCAAGTAAAGACAAAAATGTAAAACTATGAAATTTAAGTGCTAAAAATGTAAAATATTGAAACTAATGTGCTTGAAATGTAAATCAGTTAACTACAAGGACTAATTATGCAAATGTGACAAACTAATAACCAAAATGTAACAAGATGTAAAACTGATTAACTGAAAATGTGAAGTTTTGAAAATACAAGGACTGAATTAGTGCAAACCCTAGATTAGTGCAAGTTTACCCTTTAATGAAAACAGTTAAACACTTGAGGGGCCAAAATGCAATTAAATGTGAAACTTCATCAAAAACGGGCTAAGACAAGTAATAAGCTCGTTTAAGCAATCTAGTGAACCAAATAAGCTCTAGTAACTTGCAAAATGCTTAAAATCCAAAATTACCTAGGCTTGTAAAAGGAATAAGTCTGAAACTTAGTAAAACTCAAATAAGCAAATCCTAATAAGCCACAATTAAGCTATCTGATAAGCTGAACATGCACAATTTAATTTTCTTATCAAAACTTGTTAATCAAGCCATAAGAGGCAAGAAATGTCTTTTAAATTGAAAATGGTCCAGTAATGAATTCAGAAAATGGAAATAAGCTAAATCAAGCTTATTTGACCAACGTTGACCAACTTTTTCAAAAAGCTGAAAATTTCCAAACTTACTCAGGAACACTTTCTAAATGAAAATATGAAAGAAAATTGGGAAGTTTCTGAAGTGGAAATGGAGATATTAGAAAACAGATTAAGCACAATATTACAGAAACTTGACTTATCTCAGCAGCTTAATGATTTGCTTATTTCTACCTTGTTTCAGAAAACTGTATAATTTCCCTAAAAAGCTAAAAGTTCAGATGTTAAGTGAAAGATTAGAACTGGTTTCATACAATTTCATCCAAAAACAAAGAAATGCTAAGTGATTGAAATCAAGAACTTTTTATGAACTAGTGAATTGAAAACTGACCCAAACTATTTTTTGTGCCAATTGCCTTTTTGACTTAAGAATTGATTTGAAAACTACCAAACTTGGTTTATTATGACTTAATGACTGAAAATGAACAAAACTTAACCAATTTCCAACACTTGAACTCAAATTGAATCCTAATCCTAAACACTAGTTAAGTGATTTCTAACAAACTTTCATGAAATGAAACAAGGCAATTGGTTGAACTAGTAGAAAAATTATATCAGACTAAGTTTGACTACTTAAATGAAGTGCAAATAAACCAATAACAAACAGTTACACAGACTAGAACTCAATATGAACTAGTAAGCTAAAATTGCTGATAAAATGATGACAGGAACTAGTATTAAGCTAATGAACAAGTATTAAGCTACAATTAAGCTACTCAAACTTCAAAATTCAGTTCAAATTCAATCTAGGCACATTTGATCATGCAAACAATTAAGCTAAACTAGGAATTGAGCAGGCAATGCTATTTAGTGGAACAAGAACTCAGAAGTGTTAAACCTTGAAGCATAAGCCTCCTCTGATGGAGTAGGTTGGCGTTGAGCCACCTAGATAGTGTTAACCACCACCTTAACACTATCAACAATCTACTCAACCTGCTACAATCAGCATAATCTCCATCTTTGAACCTTTAAGCTTCAAAATCAACAAAGGCCAGTACTGGATGAACAGAACACTATAACAGCTTCAAGAATTCAAAACTTAGCTAATTATGATCATTTGTGATCATAATAAGCTAACATCAACACAAGGATAACAGAATTGCAGGTATGAACAGTAACTGAAGAAGATGAATGTGAATTTTATTGATTTAGGAATGAAGTTTGTTACTAAGCAGGTAAGGTAGTTACAACTAAGCTAACTAACTCAAGAGCTTGTCAGACTCTTGAGTTGGTTGAGCTAACTAACTAGAACTAGGAATGAGAGAGAATGGAGATGTGTGTGAAATTTACACACATTAACTACTTTTGAAAATGAGAGATTACAATCCTATTTATAGACAAATTGTGAGGAAGTTTTGGAGTTGATGACGTGTTCCAACCATTTGATTTTTGCCACGTGTCACTAAGTTGCTAAATGTTCATCCTCATGTTCTTCAAGAATTGGGGATTTTTGATCTATTAAGTTTGAGCTTAATTGGTTGTATCCAATGTAATCCTCTCTAAAAAACGATCAACTTTCATGTAGATAACTCTTTCTGAAATCTAGTGTAGCTCAAAATCACGTCTGGGTTCTTTGTTGAAGAAGAAGACCACGTGTCACTTTCTGGTTGGGCGAGGAGTGAGCACACGGATTATTATCCAAAGTGGATAATTGGATTATAGAGTGTCTTGCTCTGATTGGGTGAAATGGGATAGTGGAGATTATTTAATTAATTGCGGCGTAGTTAATGCAAGAGGTGAGGTGGCAACTTGGCTGGCAATCCATGTGCTTAATTTTCTGCCTTCTCATTGGTTGAGACTATGTCACACGGATTGAACTTGTTTAATCTTTGGAAAATGGCAATTTAAGCCCCTTAAGTATGGCAGATTCACAATTTAGGCTAGGAACTTCATTTCTTTGGCATAAATGGTACTTCCACTTGCATTATTGATTAATTTGACCCTTCGGCTTGGTTGACTGAAGAGTTACCATGTTTGACTTTCATCTTGACTTTGACAAATTTACACTTTTAGTCCTTCAACTTTGGAGTGTTGTCAAGATAGGTCCCTTATCTTCAAAGTCTTGTCATCTTTGAAACTTCTTTGTCTTTTTCATCCAAATAAGCTTGATTTTCTTCTTGTTTGCTTGAAAATGTATCCTTCTTACTAATAAGTGTGTAAACACTTATCCTTTTGCCACTAAAATCAAGGAAAAACAAGACCTAATCATGTGTTTTATATCGTAATAGTCGGAATTACGCGTGGTTTTGTGTTTTTATGTTAAAATAGGTACAAAAGATCAAAAGGAAAGAAAACACGGGATTTCACGGTCAAATGTTGAAGAAAAGTCCAAGAAGAGACGTAGACAAAGTCAAAGACCAAAAGTGTGCCCAAGTTCACGAAAACCGGCTAAACCGACACGTTTTTGAAGAAACAATCAAGGAAGCCGAAATCGAGCTCGTTTTAGTGGATTTAACTTTAAGGAGGACATTTGGGCCAAGTGGGTCCCACATTTGGGTATTGGGCCTAAAAGCCCAATAACCATTTTTCCTTTATCAAAATAAACGGATTTTGTCATCAAAATTGGGCCCAAGCCCATAATGCTAAATAACAAACCGGATGGAAAGGATCATTGGGCCAAGCCCAATTATTTGCACAAACAAGAAACGGTTAAGTGAAAAGTTTTCACTTGGTTTGGTCAAAGAGACCAGTAAACTCTCACACACGTTTCAACTTACTCACTACTCACCCCACACATTAAATAAAACGCTTTTATTTTACCCACGCACATTCACTTATTTCGTTAACAACAAGAAACCCACCCACCTCCTCCTTCTTTCTCTCCCAAAACAACAGCTTCAGTTTTTACTATTCCCAAACCCTAGAACATAATTTACTCATCAAAAATTGGGGGTTTTACCTAAAGTGTGTGATTCACACACTTGGGGATTAAATCCCCAAGTTAATCGGAGATCCAACAAAGTGGTCCTATCCTACATGGCAAATCCCTTTGTTTTGATTGGCTCACACACCTCTCCACCACTACCTCATCTAGTAAGAATGATCCACATCACCCTCAAACTATCACAACAAACACAAAAGTGCCATGCTGGCAATCCAAGTGAAAGAAAAAGTATCTTCAGCCGTTAGATGAAGAAGAGAAGTGAGAGAAAGAAAAAAAACGTGTTTGACGGCTAGGATTTAATTGCTTACTCAAGAAGAATCACAAGAGGGTTTGCAGGGTTTCTCCTATAAAAACCCCTCATATCTGTAATTTTGAGATGCCTTTTCTTTTTAGTTAAATTTTTATTTTTCTGAAAAATAGATTTTAGGTTTAATGTAATTTCTTTTTATAAAGTATTGTAATCAGTTTATTAATATTAATGAAATTTCAATTTTCTTAAATCTTTGTCTCGTTTGATATTATTTCATTTTTATCTTAAATCTGTTTTGATTTAAATAATTATTCAATTAAAAAGGGTAGGAATAATTTCCCCTACTGGGAAATTATATTAAAAAAATTATTGGTTTGTTACTATTTATGGTTCGAGGAAGATGGTGATGATGATGTTTGGTGGATAAATAACGGTGGTGTTTTGTTCGGTTTATTTCGGTTCATAGGGGGTTCAGCGCCCACCTACTGCCCAACGGAATCATCAAAAGGTTTTATTTCTTTTTTTTTATTCTTGTTAAGTTTTAGTTAATTTTAAATCTTCTTATTAGTTTATCAGTCTGCTTGGATCTGCTTGATTAGTAAGTTAGTCTTGGTATGCTTAATCGATTTAGCTTATAATTCTGCTTGGTACGTTTCTGTGTGGGTTTTGAGTTTTTAGATCTGCTTATTTTGGTTAGTGGCTTATTAAGTTTTGTTGGTCTAAGCTTATTTAGCTTTTTTCTGATATTTCAGTTTGTTTGGATCTAGTTTATTTTGTTAAGTAGTGTTCGGGTATCGTAGCTTATTATTATTAATCTGCTTAGCTGCTTATTTTCTTTGTGCTCATTCGGTTTGGCTGGTGTCTGATTCACTTTTGATAGGTTGCTGTATGCTTCTAGTTAGTATATTTGTTTTGAGTGGTTAATCTTATATTGCTTATGTTGCTTATTTTGCTTATTTGGTTTAGCTGTTAGTGCTTAACTGCTCTTAGGTTTGTGTAGTTATTAGCTTATCTAGGTTCTGCTTATTTGCTTAACCTTTTGTGCTTATTTGTTTAATTTACTTATCTGCTTATTTTTGTCATCTGTCATAGCTTATTTGGTTTGTTACTTTTCGCTGATATTGCTTTGTTAAGGTGACAGATCCATTTGATATGTTTACTCCAAAGTTCCAAAAAATAAAGTCAAAATAATAAATAGGTAAAAAGTTGTCTCCGCTGGGTTTCGAACTCATGACCCTTAGCTTAGCAGACATACACCATAACCAAATGCTCTAGACTCTTATTTGTGTAGTATCAGGCTTCATTAAATTAATATAGGTTAATTTCTATCTGGCAGTTTTAGTTATTTAGTTTAAATACATGTTTTTAGTTTTATTAAATTTATTTAAAAAGTTTTATATCAATTTCGTTTTATTAAGTTTAAATAGTTTTAAATAGATTTCATTTAAATTTCAAAATAGTTAAAAATAGTTTAAAAATTAGTTTATTGAATTCAAATTAGATTTGTTTTAATCATTTTAATTAGTTTTAAAATTTAAAAAGGTTTTAGTTAATTAAAATAGATAAAATAGATTTTTCAATTAGATTAAATAGTTTTTTACTTAATAGATTTTACTATAAAAATACCAAAAATACGTTTTACCAAGAACAAGTTAGTCTTACGTTAATTGGAAATCAATTCGAGTCGAGTCGAGGAAACAAACATTAATTGCTTAAATTGGACTAAAAATCCTAACATTAAATTAGCGCCGCTGCCGCTTCGTTCGTTACGATTGACGATTTCGTGAGACGTTTGGATTTTGGGATCCGTTCGCTTTGAACGTTATTTTTCTTGCAACAAAATCAAAAACAAAAAAAAATCAAAAACTTAAAAATACAAAAAAAAAATTAAAAAAAAATCACAAAATTAAATTTTTTCCTAAGATTTGCACCAAAAAAATTTAAAAAAAATACAAAGTAATACTTTTTCCTAAAAGTATTACACCAAAAATATTACGTATTAGTGATATTTTTCTTAGTTCGATTTCTTTCGATTTTTCTTGTGAATATATATTTTTCTAAAAAAATACAAAAAGATTTTTCATTTATTATATTATATTACGTAGAACATTAATTTACCTACTTTTCAAATAAGCCTTAGTTGGGATTTCATCACCTAACTATTGTATTCGCATCCATAACGAAAAAAAGGGCAAAATAGATAAATACTAGTAAGACGTTTGAACTCAAAATATACAAACTATAAGGTGGGTATAAGGCGACACGCAATAAAAGGCCGTCTAAGGAAAAATGTTTTTAAGTGCTTTGTGCCACCTCGTTTCCCCGCTTGCTTGTGCGTATATTGAGAGGGACGGCCGATTATTGGTTTGCCAACTCAATTAGTATTTAAGTATATATTTTTGTAGCTTTTTCATATTGCACCTCGAGAGGGAGAATCCTTTTCCTCTCAAAGTCGACCGAGGTCACCTACCTCATTCCAAGTTTTAATTGTATGCGCACTCGCGCGCGTACATACATACCGATTGGTGTACCAAATACTTCTAATTCTTCTAAAAAGAAGAAGAAGAAAAACAAAAAGACCGTCATTAAAGCCGATCCCGAGAATCGAGCTTTGAACAACACGATGGCAACGGATAATCGACCAATGATTGAGATTCTACAATCTCACGTTGAAGGAAACGATGATGCGATTGTGGTACCGGATATTGGAGTTAATAATTTTGAACTTCAAACGGGTTTTATTCAAATGGTTTCCGCTACACCATTTTTAGGCCGTACTAATGATGACCCACACGCTCATATCAAACGTTTCATACAATTAGCCAACACCGTCAAATACAATGGGGTGCCACAAGAGGCCATTCGTTTACAACTCTTTCCTTTTTCCCTCGAGGGACAGGCCCGGATTTGGCTTGATAAGGAACCACCTCAAAGTATTACCACATGGATTGACTTAGAGACCAAGTTCATAAACTACTTTTTCCCACCATCACGGACCACTACTTTAAGGAATGAGATCATCACCTTTGAACAACAATATGGTGAAACGTTTAGTGAGTCTTGGGATCGATTTAAAGAGCTTTTAAGAAAATGTCCACGACACGGTTTCACTAAAGTGCATCAAATTAATACGTTTTACAATGGTTTAACTCTAAATGACCAAGACTCACTTAATAGTGCCGCGGGGGGCAATATTCTTGTGAAATCGATGAACGAGGCTTGGGCCATAATTAAAAACAAGGCTAAAGTGAAAACCAAGAGTGTTAGGGCCACTATGGCAAGTGCTAGTTATAGTGAGAATGATAAGAGAATTGATAAGCTTACATCTCTTATTGAATCAATTGCTCTAAAAACCGACGCCCTAAATGGTCAAGTTAATGCCATGAAAGAAACTTGTGAAACGTGTGAGACTTGTGGTGGACCGCATTCATATTTTAATTGTGACAAGGTTTACAATAATCAACAAGAAGATTATGCTTTTAACAACAATGAAAATGAGCGGGTTCATTTTAAACCAAATGTTGATGTTAACCATTTGTCTTACAAGTCTAATAACTATTTGGCTCCCCCGGGTTTTGTAGCACCACAAAGACCACCCCCACCCGCCCAAAATAGGAACCAAGGTCCTCAACGGGGTAATTTTCAAGAAAATTCTAATCAACGGGGTTTTAATCAAAATCAAGCGAATTTTCAAGGGCAAAACCAAGGGTTCAATAATCATAATCAAGGATTTAATCAAGGTTATAATCAATATCAAAACCAAGGTTTTCCAAATCAAGGATTTCCTAATCAAGGGTACAATCAAATGAACATGCATAATCCTCAAATGGACTTGGTTCTACAAAAATTAACCGGCCATGAGCGAATTATGAGAGAGATGCAAGAACCGACCGATAAAAATTTTTTGACTATGATTCAAACCCTTCGTCCCCAAGGTGCCCTCCCTTCGAACACAGTGACCAATCCTAGGGCTAATGTTAATGCTATCACTACTAGGAGTGGTAAGACCACCGTAGAACCTTCCTATCCCCCACCTAACCAAGGACCCGAGATACCTTCTTCTTCTACCCAACCTCCTTCTTCTTCTACTTGTGACATACTACCCGTTATGCCTTCGTCTACACCTTATGTTCCACCGATACCTAAATTTTCTACCACACCTTCGGTTCCCAAACCGATTCCTTCCCCTTCCATTTCTACTCCTCCTCCACCAAAGGATTTGAGTGAGCAATCCACTCCAAAGCCTTCATCTCAACCCAATATACCTTATCCCTCAAGGTTGTGGAAAGAGAAATTGAAGAATAAGGATGATATTCAAGTTTCGAACTTCCTAAAAATGTTCAAACAATTGAATTTTAATATCCCCTTTGCCGAGGCGCTCGCTCACATGCCTAAGTACGCTAAGATGTTTAAGGACCTTTTAAGTGATAAGGAAAAATTGCTCGATATTGCCAATACCCAATTGAATGAGAATTGTTCCGCGGTTCTTTTGAGAAAATTACCGGTTAAGTTAGGAGATCCCGGTCGATTCCTTATTCCTTGTAATTTTCCGGGTGTTGAGAATTGTATGGCTTTGGCGGATTTCGGAGCGAGTATCAATCTTATGCCATTGTCCGTGTGGAAACAATTATATTTACCCGAGCTAGTCCCCACTCGTATGACATTGGAATTAGCTAACCGTACGGTTGCTTATCCGGTGGGGATAGCCGAGGATGTTTTTGTAGGAGTCGACAAATTCACTTTTCCCGCCGACTTCGTTATAGTCGACTATGAGATGGATCCCCGTGTTCCCTTAATTATGGGACGACCCTTCTTGAGAACCGGGCGTACATTGATTGATGTAGCCGCAGGTGAGCTTATCATGAGGGTCGGGGATGATAAAATCGTCTTTAACATGGATAAACTTTCCATACTTCCCGATGAGCCCGAATCCGTGAATTACATCGATGTGCTCGACGAAGCATGCGAAGAACATTTTCACGAGGCTTGTAAGAGCGGGATTTCTCCATTACCTCATGTTGAGACCGTAGCTTCTATTGCTCCTTCATTGACTCCATTTGGAGAAAGTGACTTTCTTTTACAAGAATTTGAAGCAATTTTAGGGGATGTGGATCTAAAATATGACGATTCTCCCACCGATTGGGAAGAAGACATTCGTACCATTGAGATACTTCTCAATGAGGACCATATTTCTCCACCTACTCCTAAGGAAGTTACAAACAATGATCCTAATTTGACTAAGCCTTCCACCGAAAATCCACCGGATTTAGAGCTTAAGGATTTACCGTCTCATTTAGAGTACGTTTTCTTAGAGGAGGATAATAAGTTAACCGTCATTATTGCTAAGGACTTAAAAGAAGATGAAAAATCCCGACTTATCGATGTGCTTAAGAATCATAAGAAAGCAATTGCTTGGAAAATCTCCGACATCCGCGGAATTGATCCTAATTTTTGTACTCATAAAATTCTCATGGAAGATGACTTTAAACCCGCAATCCAAAATCAAAGAAGGGTTAATCCAAAACTTCATGAAGTCATTAAGAAAGAAGTTATCAAACTTCTAGATGCCGGAATGATTTACCCTATCTCGGATTCGCCATGGGTTAGTGCCGTCCATTGTGTGCCTAAGAAAGGCGGAATCACCGTTGTTCCCAATGAAAACAACGAGTTGATTCCTACTCGACTCGTAACGGGTTGGCGAGTTTGCATCGACTATCGTAAGCTCAATGATGCCACTCGTAAGGATCATTTCCCTCTTCCTTTCATGGATCAAATGCTCGAGCGTTTAGCGGGTAATGATTTCTATTTCTTCTTAGATGGTTTTTCCGGATATTTTCAAATCCCTATCGATCCAAAAGACCAAGAGAAAACCACATTCACTTGTCCCTATGGAACATTTGCTTACAAAAGAATGCCTTTCGGCTTATGCAATGCTCCCGGGACTTTCCAAAGGTGTATGATGGCGATATTTCATGACATGGTTGAAGAAACTATGGAAGTCTTTATGGACGATTTCTCGGTCTATGGTGATTCTTTCTCTTCTTGCCTTGCTAATTTAGAACGTATGCTTAAACGGTGTGAAGACACTCGTCTCGTTCTTTATTGGGAAAAATGCCATTTCATAAGAAGGCATCGTCCTCGGTCATAAAATTTCCAAAGCCGGTATCAAAGTAGACCGTGCTAAAGTTGACGTCATTGCTAAGTTACCTCCACCTACCACCGTCAAAGGAGTTAGAAGTATTTTAGGCCATGCGGGATTTTATCGACGTTTCATCCAAGATTTCTCGAAAATAGCTCGTCTAATGACTCATCTCTTAGAAAAGGATGCTCCTTTCATCTTCTCTCAAGAATGTCTCGACTCTTTCGAACTTCTTAAAGGTAAATTAACTAAGGCATCAGTCTTAGTCTCTCCAAATTGGGAGTTACCTTTCGAGCTCATGTGCGATGCTAGTGATTTCGCGGTAGGAGCGGTTTTAGGTCAACGAGTTAACAAACATTTCCAACCCATTCATTATGCTAGTAAGACAATGACGGGGGCTCAATTGCATTATACCACTACCCAAAAAGAGCTTTTAGCTGTAGTGTATGCTTTTGAGAAATCCCGCCCCTATCTTGTGCTTTCCACCACCATCGTTTACACCGACCATTCCGCCTTGAAATACTTGTTGACCAAGCAAGATTCTAAACCGAGACTCCTTCGTTGGGTTTTGCTCCTACAAGAATATAAAATCGAAATTCGTGATAAAAAAGGAGCGGAAAACCTAGCCGCGGATCATCTTAGTAGACTTGAGGATCCTTATCAAGGGGAATCTCCAAATCAAGAGATTAATGAATCTTTTCCCCTTGAGACCTTAATGTCTATTAATTCCAATCTTGATGATACCCCATGGTTTGCGGACATTGCAAACTATTTGGCGGGTGGTGTTCTTATCGAAGGGTTATCGTCCCAACAAAAGAAAAAATTCTTCAATGACGTTAAAACGTACTATTGGGACGACCCTTATCTTTTCAAGCAATGTGCGGATTTAATCATTCGAGATGTGTTGTTGGGCCGGCGGCTTTACAAATCCTTGAAGCATGCCATAAAGGACCCACCGGTGGTCACTTTGGTCCTAATTACACCGCTAAAAAAGTTTTCGACTACGGATTCTATTGGCCCACCATTTATCATGATGCACATGAAATGTTTAAGCATTGTGATGCTTGCCAAAGACAAGGCAAGATCACACATAAAGATGAGATGCCTCAAAATTTCATCCAAGAGTGTGAAATCTTTGACGTATGGGGCATCGACTTTATGGGGCCATTTCCATCATCCAAAGGAAACAAGTACATCCACGTAGCCGTTGACTACGTATCAAAATGGGTTGAAGCAAAGGCTTTACCTACTAACGATGCGAGGGTGGTTGTTAACTTCTTGAAACAATTGTTTGCTCGATTCGGTGTGCCTCGTGCTATTATTAGTGATCGCGGGACTCATTTTTGCAATGATCAATTCGCACGAGTCATGGCTAAGTATGGTGTCAATCACCGACTTTCCACCGCGTATCATCCACAAACTAATGGACAAGCCGAGGTTTCCAACCGTGGTCTTAAGAGAATCTTAGAGCGAACCGTGGGAGAGCATCGTGCCTCATGGGTTGATAAATTAGATGATGCTTTGTGGGTTTTCCGTACCGCTTATAAGACACCTATAGGTTGTACCCCTTATCGCCTTGTGTACGGAAAGGCGTGCCACCTCCCTATTGAGTTGGAGCATAAGGCTTATTGGGCCTTGAAATGGGCTAATTTTGACATAAACAAAGCCGGTGATCATAGGAAAATCCAACTCAATGAACTCAATGAAGTTAGGAATGAGGCTTATGAAAATTCATTAATCTACAAGGAGAAGACTAAGCTCATTCATGATTCCAAGATTAAAAAACTGAGAGTTCCATGTTGGTGATCAAGTTTTACTTTTTAACTCTCGGTTGAAAATCTTTTCGGGTAAACTTAAGAGCCGTTGGTCCCGTCCATTCACCGTGGCCCAAGTCCTCCCTTATGGCACCATTGAGTTATCCTAACCAAATGGGCCCAACTTTAAGGTGAATGCCCAACGGGTTAAGTTGTACTATGGAGAGGACATCTCTCATGAGATGATTCCATCCCTCTCCATATTTCCCTTGAATTAATTCGGGAAATCGAGTCGAGCTAGAGACTCGTGATAAATAAATCAAGCATCGTTTAACTAGGTTAGATTTTTACCTTTACCATCCTTTCCACCCTTTTTCACCTTCATCCATTTTCACCAATAAGTGTAGGGGGATCCAAGTAGGTTGTTTGTGTGTTGTGATGTTGTGCAGGGACATGTGCTTTGATGATCCACTTTTGGTACTTTTGACGTGACCTGTGATCCCGTGTTCCCGTGTACCCGGTTCTATCAAAACTATTGTGATTCATACATGTATATAAATAAAGACGAATAAATATAATCACTTTAGTTGTCCCTTCCTTAGCTCGATTTTAAACAACGTACTCAATGTCCTAAGTGTAGGGGAGTTTATTCTCCCACATGCCTAAACATTGAGGACAATGTTTATATTAAGTGTAGGGGGACTTCTGTCGAATTTTAGTGGGCTTTTCCATGAATTTGACCCCATTTAACCGGAAAATTTTAAAAAATTTCAAAGTTTTTCAAATTTTTGATCTATTTTGGCCTAGTAGTATTTCCATTTATTTTCTTTCCTTTTGTCATCGCATTCATACTTATATTTTCCATTTCAAGAATAAAGTCAAAAATAAATAATTGAATAAAATGGTTTTAACAAGATTAGATATCTTTGATATATTAGGTCCGTCGTAAATATTTTGACTCAACCCGAGTTTACTTATCCAAGTTTACTCTAGCTAGTATCCTTAACCATATGGACCTTAATTAGTTTATTAGGCTAAGCATCCATGAGTCTCATTCCTTGAGATTTTAACTTGTGGAGAACGAGAGATGATAGAGTTGATAATAAGTTTAAGGGTTAATTTTTGCTTATATGAGTTTTTGTGGCTCTTTCTTCCCGCTTGTATATTTAATTGCTTAATAAATGAGGATTCTTGCAAAGTAGATTCGATATCTTAACTCTTAGCCAAATCTTTATTCTCCTTGTGATTAAAGCATGAACACATTGAGGGTGCCAGCGTTGTGGACTTCCGACTAAGGTGGCTCATAACCACTAAGTAGGAGGTATTCAGACCATGGGACCGCGGAATTTGGCCTACTATACATATCATAAATAAAGAAAGAATAAGATTAAAGCATGACCTCAAGGATCCTTAGGGTGTGGGTCATGTAGCACGAACCTTGTCATTAGAGCCTTAGGGTGTATGGCATGGTAAGTGTTGAATAAAAATTGAGCAAAAAATCTATTCCCTCGTTTATCGTTCAAGGAGCCTTAGGGTGTGGACAATAGATGAGGAGCATTTTTACATCTTAAAGAGCCTAAGGGTATATGATGTGAACTTGCTAAACTCCACATAAAGTCTACATGACTTTGGAAGAATAATTAATAAGTAGTACTATTGGCCAATTTTTGGGTCCGGGAATTTATTCCCCAAATCGTGTTAAATCATCCTTGATGTGGGCTTACTTAAGTGACAACGTTTTTGAGGACGAGGTTAGGTTTTGAGTGTCGGGTTTGCACCGTTTGGCCTTCATTTTTGGAATAATAATGATCAAATAAGTCAAATGAGCCTACGGGTGAATGACAATCAATAAAATCTAGAGATACAACGTAGGAATTGGAGAAAGAGTATTACACAATTGTCTTATATAAGTGGTTTTAACCTAAGGACTTATGGTAAACAATGATCTCGTTTTTAAGCTTGGTATGGGGAACATGAAACTTGAGGGTGATTAATATTCATAACACTAAAGCCGTAATCTAAGTCTTAGATTTCTTTACAAGTTTCTTCCATCAAATAATTTTCAAGTTAATAAATTGTTATAACTTTTGTTTCCTTTAAAGTTTTTTATCTTTTCATCATAGTAGTATTATTATATCTTAATAAAGGTCGAGATGGATTAATTATGAGAAAAATGTAACTTAATGCTTTAAAACTATGCATTGCATGGGGTCATTACAATGGTCAAGTGTAGGGGATTTAATAAGTGTGTAAACACTTATCTTTTTGCCACTAAAATCAAGGAAAAACAAGACCTAATCATGTGTTTTATATCGTAAAAATCGGAATTACGCGTGGTTTTGTGTTTTTGTGTTAAAATAGGTACAAAAGATCAAAAGGAAAGAAAACACGGGATTTCACGGTCAAATGTTGAAGAAAAGTCCAAGAAGAGACGAAGACAAAGTCAAAGACCAAAAGTGTGCCCAAGTTCACGAAAACCGGCTAAACCGACACGTTTTTGAAGAAACAATCAAGGAAGCCAAAATCGAGCGCGTTTTAGTGGATTTAACTTTAAGGAGGACATTTGGGCCAAATGGGTCCCACATTTGAGTATTGGGCCTAAAAGCCCAATAACCATTTTTCCTTTATCAAAATAAACGGATTTTGTCATCAAAATTGGGCCCAAGCCCATAATGTTAAATAACAAACCGGATGGAAAGGATCATTGGGCCAAGCCCAAATATTTGCACAAACAAGAAACGGTTAAGTGAAAAGTTTTCACTTGGTTTGGTCAAAGAGACCAGTCAACTCTCACACACGTTTCAACTTACTCACTACTCACCCCACACATTAAATAAAATGCTTTTATTTTACCCACGCACATTCACTTATTTCGTTAACAACAAGAAACCCACCCACCTCCTCCTTCTTTCTCTCCCAAAACAACAGCTTCAGTTTTTACTATTCCCAAACCCTAGAACATAATTTACTCATCAAAAATTGGGGGTTTTACCTAAAGTGTGTGATTCACACACTTGGGGATTAAATCCCCAAGTTAATCGGAGATCCAACAAAGTGGTCCTATCCTACATGGCAAATCCCTTTGTTTTGATTGGCTCACACACCTCTCCACCACTACCTCATCCAGTAAGAATGATCCACATCACCCTCAAACTATCACAACAAACACAAAAGTGCCATGCTGGCAATCCAAGTGAAAGAAAAAGTATCTTCAGCCGTTAGATGAAGAAGAGAAGTGAGAGAAAGAAAAAAAACGTGTTTGACGGCTAGGATTTAATTGCTTACTCAAGAAGAATCACAAGAGGGTTTGCAGGGTTTCTCCTATAAAAACCCCTCATATCTGTAATTTTGAGATGCCTTTTCTTTTTAGTTAAATTTTTATTTTTCTGAAAAATAGATTTTAGGTTTAATGTAATTTCTTTTTATAAAGTATTGTAATCAGTTTATTAATATTAATGAAATTTCAATTTTCTTAAATCTTTGTCTCGTTTGATATTATTTCATTTTTATCTTAAATCTGTTTTGATTTAAATAATTATTCAATTAAAAAGGGTAGGAATAATTTCCCCTACTGGGAAATTATATTAAAAAAATTATTGGTTTGTTACTATTTATGGTTCGAGGAAGATGGTGATGATGATGTTTGGTGGATAAATAACGGTGGTGTTTTGTTCGGTTTATTTCGGTTCATAGGGGGTTCAGCGCCCACCTACTGCCCAACGGAATCATCAAAAGGTTTTATTTCTTTTTTTTATTCTTGTTAAGTTTTAGTTAATTTTAAATCTTCTTATTAGTTTATCAGTCTGCGTGGATCTGCTTGATTAGTAAGTTAGTCTTGGTATGCTTAATCGATTTAGCTTATAATTCTGCTTGGTACGTTTCTGTGTGGGTTTTGAGTTTTTAGATCTGCTTATTTTGGTTAGTGGCTTATTAAGTTTTGTTGGTCTAAGCTTATTTAGCTTTTTTCTGATATTTCAGTTTGTTTGGATCTAGTTTATTTTGTTAAGTAGTGTTCGGGTATCGTAGCTTATTATTATTAATCTGCTTAGCTGCTTATTTTCTTTGTGCTCATTCGGTTTGGATGGTGTCTGATTCACTTTTGATAGGTTGCTGTTTGCTTCTAGTTAGTATATTTGTTTTGAGTGGTTAATCTTATATTGCTTATGTTGCTTATTTTGCTTATTTGGTTTAGCTGTTAGTGCTTAATTGCTCTTAGGTTTGTGTAGTTATTAGCTTATCTAGGTTCTGCTTATTTGCTTAACCTTTTGTGCTTATTTGTTTAATTTACTTATCTGCTTATTTTTGTCATCTGTCATAGCTTATTTTGTTTGTTACTTTTCGCTGATATTGCTTTGTTAAGGTGACAGATCCATTTGATTTGTTTACTCCAAAGTTCCAAAAAAAAGTCAAAATAATAAATAGCTAAAAAGTAGTCTCCGCTGGGTTTCGAACTCGTGACCCTTAGCTTAGCAGACATACACCATAACCAAATGCTCTAGACTCTTATTTGTGTAGTATCAGGCTTCATTAAATTAATATAGGTTAATTTCTATCTGGCAGTTTTAGTTATTTAGTTTAAATACATGTTTTTTGTTTTATTAAATTTATTTAAAAAGTTTTATATCAATTTCGTTTTATTAAGTTTAAATAATTTTAAATAGATTTCTTTTAAATTTCAAAATAGTTAAAAATAGTTTAAAAATTAGTTTATTGAATTTAAATTAGATTTGTTTTAATCATTTTAATTAGTTTTAAAATTTAAAAAGGTTTTAGTTAATTAAAATAGATTTTTCAATTAGATTAAATAGTTTTTTACTTAATAGATTTTATTATAAAAATACCAAAAATACGTTTTACCAAGAACAAGTTAGTCTTACGTTAATTGGAAATCAATTCGAGTCGAGTCGAGGAAACGAACATTAATTGCTTAAACTAGACTAAAAATCCTAACATTACTTACCTATTTATACACAAACACAAAACATACCACATATTTCCGCTTTATAGCACAAAAGTTAGGTATTTTACTTGTGTTTTAGGGTGATTTGTTCATTAATTGATACGAGTTTTTGCTCATATCAAATCCCCTACACTTGAACATTGCCATGACCTCATGCAATACTATATTTTAAAGCACAAATTTACATTCTCCTCATAATTAATCCACCTTGGCCAATATGGAATGCATCTACACTACTCTACACTATATGATGCATGATTTTGATTTTAAACAATGTAATGCAAAAGAAACAATTCTACTTATATCTTTTTGGATTTTTCTTAAAATGGTTTTGATGGAAATAACTCATAAAGAAATCAATGACTTAGATTAGGGCTTTGGTACCATGGATACTTATCACCCTCAAGTTTCACTTTCCCCATACCAAGCTTAAAAATGGGATCATTGCATTCACAAGTAAAAAGTGCATCAACTTATTCATGACAATTAAATGTTGAACCGGTTATTATTTGAGCAAATTGCTTTTGGGCAAATTTGTCATTATTTAAAGCGTGAAGTAAAGAAATGCAAAATCTAAAAATAAGGAAGCACAGTTTTAATCCTAAGTAATCCTCTCATCCATTACTTGAAAAACCGCTCATAATTAATATGAGTCCGACTCAAGAATAATAAGTCATTCGTTTTATGTGTAAAATCCTCATGTCATGCGTTAATAAGTAGCTACACACTCGCTAAGGAAAAGAAAATATAACTCACTCAATAATTTACATCCGCCATCTTTTTGAGACTTTGGATCTTCAACCCCGCAACCAGTCAAGTAATATTGGATTGGAGAAACTATTAAATCCCCGCAACCCGTCAAGGTAATATTGGAATCTAATAGTTACGATAATTAACACTTCACTTCCCCTCTTGGGAGTCTTGTATTATTATTTTTTTTCTTTTTTTTTTTTTCTAGCCACTCATTTTTTTATAAGCCGCTCTTATTTTTCTTTATTCCTCACAAAGAAAGTTGAAAAGAATAAAAGGAAAAACACCCGCTAAATATTAAGCATGACATAAGTCTAGTACACATAAAACGTTCTAACTTATTATCTTAAGACGTACTTATATCAACCATGAATGATTAGACAAAAATGCATAAGAGATTACAAACCAATTAAAACCGTTCTTGATTATTTATTAACATATATACATGCGAAGAAATTAGAGGTAAAGAAGAGAAGGGTTTAGCCACAAGTAATTATCATGAAGTTTATCTAGCCCTTTTATACTTGCTTCAACTCTATCATTTCCCATTCTCCACAAATTTAAAATCTCAAATAATGAGAGTGGTGGATGCTTAGCCTAATAGACCAATGAAGGACTACATGGTTAAGGATACTAGCTAGAGAGTGCTAATATAAGCAAACTCGGGTTGAGTCAAAATATCCATGGCGGGCATAATATGTCAAAGAAGTCTAAATTTGTTAAACCATGTCCTTTATTATATTTTTTTCTTTTTATATATTTTTGATGAAAAAGAAAAAAAATATATACAATGCAAATGTGTTTTGCAAATGAAAAATGATCGATGCAAAAATTATGAATGCATATTTTTTGGTAGCCAAAGTAGATCAAAAATTTGAAAAATGTTTGAAAAATTAATTTTCCATGTTATCATGAAGGTCAATGACAAGTTCTAGGTAAGGTCACTTCGATAGAAGACCCCCTACACTTAAGCTAAACATTGTCCTCAATGTTTAAGAGCATGGAAGTATAAAAATTCCCCTACACTTATGACAATGATTAGACTTTGCTTAACCCAAGTTAAGGAAAGATCAACTATAGTGAATTCATTTTTAAAGCACAAGGTGTCTATGAAAGATCACAATAGTAACGAAGTGAACCGGATACAAGGGCCTCCTCCATAATATCCAAAGCACGAAATGAGTGAGAAACCCTACAAACATCATGAAGACAAAAGAAGGTCTACCCCAACACTTCTCATCAAATTGCTATCCTTATTTCTAACCTACAACACTCTAGTTCTAACAAGTTCTAAACCTAGTTATTCAAGCTTGATTTAAGGAGTCTCTAGCTCGACTCTTCCCACAATGAATTAATTCATGGGGAAAATGGGGATCTCTTGGACCATTTCAACGGAAATGTCCTCCCCAAAATAGTGCTTCACACGGTGACCATTCACTTTAAAATTTAGACCATCGGGTTGTGACAACTCAATAGTTCCATATGGAAATACTTGAGCAATAGTGAATGGACCGGACCATCTAGACTTAAGCTTGCCCGTAAAAAGTTTCAACCTTGAGTTAAAGAGGAGAACCGGATCTCCAACTTTAAACTTACGGTTCTTGATCTTAGCATCATGCAATTTCTTAGTCTTCTCCTTATAAAGCAAAGAATTCTCATAGGCATTGGCTCTCAATTCATCCATTTAATTAAGTTGGTTCTTTCTATGTGAACCGGCTTGGTTTAAATCAAAGTTAGCCCACTTGAGAGCCCAAGATGCCTTATGTTCTAAATCGAATGGGAGGTGGCATGCTTTTCCATAGACAAGCCTATAAGGAGTACAACCAATTGGTGTCTTAAAAGCCGTCCTAAAAGCCCACAAAGCATCATCAAGCTTATCCGACCAAGAAGCTCGATTCTCTCCCACCGTTCTCTCTAGAATTCTCTTTAAACCACGATTTGTAACCTCGGTTTGACCATTGGTTTGAGGGTGATACGCGGTAGAAAGTCTATGATTAACTCCATATTTTTTCATAACTCTCGTGAATTAATCATTACAAAAGTGCATACCATGATCACTTATGATGGCCCGAGGTACTCCAAATCTAGCAAACAATTGCTTCAAGAACTTCACAACAACTCTAGCATCATTAGTAGGTAAGGCTTTGGCCTCAACCCATTTGGACACATAATCCACTGCAACAAGTATATACTTGTTTCCCTTGGAAGATGGAAAAGGTCCTATAAAATCTATGCCCCATACATCAAAAATCTCACACTCTTGAATAAAATTTTGTGGCATCTCATCACGTTGCGTAATTTTTCCTTGTCTTTAACATACATCACAAAATTTCACCATCTCTTGGGCGTCTTTGTAAATGGAAGGCCAATAGTAACCCGAATCAAAGACTTTCTTGGCGGTATAGTTGGGCCCAAAATGTCCACCCGTAGGTCCTTTATGACAAGCTTCTAGAATCATAAATGCCTCGGGCCCATCTATACACCGTCTAATGATTTGGTCCGCACATTGCCTAAAAAGATAAGGATCATCCCAAAAGTAGTACTTAACTTCCTTAAGAAACTTCTTCTTTTGTTGTGAAGTAAGACCCTCTATAAGCACATTCCCCACAAGATAGTTTGCTATATCTGCAAACCAAGGGTTGGCATCCTCTTGAGAAGAGATAGACATGAGCTTCTCTATTGGAAAGGATTCATTGATTTCTTTATTAGGAAAATCTCCTTGAAAAGGATGTTCAAGTCTACTCAAGTGATCCGCCGCTAAATTCTCGGCTCCTTTCTTATCTCGAATTTCTATCTTAAACTCTTGAAGCAATAAAACCCATCTCAAAAGCCTAGGCTTAGCATCTTGCTTTGTCATGAGATACTTGAGAGTGGAATGATCCATATACACTATGGTTTTGGATAGCACAAGGTATGGTCTAAATTTCTCAAAGGCATAAACTATAGCAAGCAACTCTTTTTTCGTGGTAGTATAATGAAGTTGTGCACCAGTCATGGTTTTACTAGCATAGTTTATAGGTTGAAAATGCTTATTCACTCTTTGTCCTATGACGACCCCCACCGCATAATCACTAGCGTCACACATAAGCTCAAAAGTTAATTCCCAATTTGGAGAAACCAAAACGGGAGCCTTAGTCAATTTCTCCTTAAGAGTCTCAAATGAATCCAAACACTCTTGGTTGAAAATGAAAGGAGCATCTTTTTCCAAGAGATGGGTCATCTGTCTTGCTATCTTAGAAAAATCTTGTATGAAGCGCCTATAAAATCCCGCATGACCTAAGAAACTCCTTACACCTTTAACCGTAGTGGGTGGGGGAAGCTTAGCAATCACATCAATTTTAGCTCGATCCACTTCTAATCCCTTATTGGATATTTTGTGTCCCAAAACAATTCCCTCTTTCACCATAAAGTGACATTTCTCCCAATTAAGAACTAAACGTGTTTCCTCACAACGCTTAAGCATTCGTTCTAAATTGGTGAGACATGAGGTAAATGACTCTCCAAAGACGGAAAAGTCATCCATGAAAACCTCCATTGTTTGCTCTATCATATCATGGAAAATTGCCATCATGCACCTTTGAAATGTCCCCGGTGCATTACATAAGCTAAAAGGCATTCTCTTGTAAGCAAATGTACCGTAGGGACAAGTGAATGTGGTCTTTTCTTGATCCTTAGGGTCAATGGGTATTTGGAAATAACCCGAAAAGCCATCAAGAAAGCAATAGTACTCATTTCTCGCTAAGCGTTCAAGCATTTGGTCCATAAAAGGTAATGGGAAGTGATCTTTCCTAGTAGCCTCATTAAGCTTCCTAGAGTCAATACAAACTCTCCAACCGGTAACAAGTCTCGTAGGAATAAGCTCAGTGTTCTCATTAGGTACAACAGTGATTCCACCATTTTTTGGAACACAATGTACCGGGCTAACCCATGGAGAGTCGGAAATGGGGTAAATCATGCCCGCATCAAGGTGTTCGATAACTTCCATTTTAATGACCTCATGGATTTTTGGGTTAACCCTTCGTTGACTTTGAATGGCGGGTTTATAATCATCCTCCATAAGGATTTTGTGTGTACAAAAATGTGGATCAATTCCCCTTATGTCAGATATTTTCCATGCTAAGGCTTTCTTATGTTTCTTAAGGACTTCTATGAGTTTCTCTTTCTCATCCTCTTTCAACTCTTTAGCAATGATCACGGGTAATTGGTCTTTGCCCTGAAAGAAAGCATACTCTAGGTGGGATGGAAGGTCCTTAAGTTCAATTAGAGGTGAACTCTCTATGGAAGGTTTAACTATGGATGGATCATCATTGGTTACTTCTTGTGGAATGGGGGAAGGAATAGGGTCCTCATTGAGCAACTTTTGGATGGTAAGAATATCTTCTTCCCAGTTGATGGGAGAATCATCATTTCCAAGAAAGTTGGACTCAAATTCCTCCAAGGGGAAATCACTCTCTCCAAAAGGTGTTAAGGAGGGAGCAATTGAGGCCACGGTTTCAATATGGGGTATATCCTCACTATTACTCTTGCAAGCGTCATGAAAATGCTCATCACACACCTCATCTAGCACATCAACTATATTAATAGTCTCACAAGGTTTAGACTCCTTAACCTCTTTCTTATCACAAACTTTCCCTAACTTAAACACCACTTTCTCATCCTCTACTCTCATAATTAGTTCTCCCTCCCCCCACATCTATCAAGTACGACCCGTTCTCAAAAATGGTCTACCAACAATCAAAGGAACTATAGGATCCATGTCATAATCAACCACTACAAAGTCGGTCGGAAATGTAAACTTATCCACACCTACAAACACATCCTTCGCGATACCTACGGGGTAAGCTATGGTACGGTTGGCTAACTCAAGTTTCATCCTAGTGGGAGTGAGATCAGGAAGAGAGAGTTTTTTCCAAACCGATAAAGGCATGAAGTTAATGCTTGCCCCTAGATCCGCCAAAGCCATGCAATTTTCCACCCCAGGAAAATTACAAGGTATCAAGAAGCGCCCCGGATCTCCAAGTTTTGTTGGTAAGGTTTTAAGTAGCACGGCGAAACAATTTTCATTAAGGGATGTGTTGGGCAAATCAACCAGTTTTTCCTTGTTGGAGAGTAAATCCTTGAACATCTTAGCAAATTTTGGCATGTAAGCAAGAGCTTCCGCAAAGGAGATGTTTATGTTGAGTTGCTTGAACATCCTTAAGAAATTTGAGACCTGTATATCATCCTTGTTCTTTAACTTGTCATTTTTCAATCTTGAAGGGTAAGGAAGATTTGGTTTAGGTGTAGGTGTTGTAGGTGTTGTAGTGGAAGATTTATCTTTGTTAGCTTCTTCATTGGGAATTGTGGAAGGTAAAGGAGAAGTGGGAATAGGTTGAGAAGGTGTATTTGTTTGAATAGGAGCATTTGGAGGTGGTGAAGTGGATGTAGAAGGCTTATCACATGTAGGAACAAAAGTAGGTTTAACAATAGGAGGTGTAGGAGGTGAAGGATCCTTTGTTGACTTTCCACTTCTTGTTGTAATAGCATTAACATTTTCCCTTGGGTTTGTTTGTGTGTTAGATGGTAAAGCCCCTTGTTGTCTTTGATTGAAAAGCATCATAACTTTCATATGTGTTTCCTCATGCATTTCTTTCATTCTTTTCTCATTAGCTTGGAACCTCCTTTCATTCTCTTGATTCATTTTGTGAAGAAGCTCAATTGTGTTATAATCATGTGGCACATTCCCTTGAAAACCTTGGGGTTGGAAAGGTGGAGGTTGATTGTAAAACCCTTGATTGTTGCCTTGAAAGGTATTTCCTTGATTGTGAAAAGTATTTGGTGGTCTATAGTTATTCCCTTGGTATTGTGGCCTTGGACCTTGGTTCCTTTGTAACACTTGAGGGGGATTTTGTTGAAGTTGGGTGGGAGGTTGGGGTGGGAATCCCGGTGGTGCAAGATAGTTTTGAGACTTATAAGAAATGTTATTTTGATTGATGTTGGGTTTGAAATGTTCACGATGTTCCTCTTGGTAAGCATAACATTCCCCTTGATAACCTTGCACCTTATCACATTGTTGATAGGAATGAGGATCTCCACAAGTCTCACATGAAAGGGTAATAGCATGCACATCACTTGTGGAATTGTTCAATGAAAGGCTCTTAATAGCTTGGATCAATTCTTGATGTGCCTTAAAACTCATATCATGATCCCTATCTATCTTTTGAAGTATCTCTTGGTGACTCTTGAGGAATTGGTTATCACAAGGTGTTTGAGAATTGTTTTGGATAACATGAACCCTTTCTTCAAATTGAGTTTTTGTTTGTACCATTGCTTTGGTCTCAATAATATCCCAAGCCTCTTGAATGGATTTAAGAATAATATTTCCTCCCGTGGAAGCATTGAGTGAGTCTTGGTGATGAGGTTTAAGGCCATTGTAGAAAGTATTGATTTGGTGAACTTCATCCAATCCATGGTTAGGTCATCTCCTCAATAACTCTCTATACTCCTCCCAAGCATCACTAAATGTTTGACTAGGTTTTTGTTGGAAGCCTATAATTAAGTTCCTCAAAGCCGTGGTCTTAGTTGGGGGAAAGAATTTGTTCAAAAACTTCGTAGTGAAACCATCCCATGTGGTAATGCTCTCGGGTGGTTGTGTATCTAACCAATGCTTAGCCGGACCCTCTAGTGAAAATTGTACCAATATCAACTTAATGGCATCATGGGGAACTCCATTGTACTTAATGGTGTTGCAAAGAGCAAGAAATCTCTTAAGGTGATCATGAGGATTATCATTCTTGTTCCCATAAAAAGGTGTGTTTGAAACCAAGTTAATCATGGATGTTTTTAGCTCAAATATGTTTGCGGGAATATCGGGTATCTTGATAGCATCGGCATATCCATGCACATTGGATTGCAATTGCTCCATCAAAGATCGAGTATCAACTCCGGCCATGGCTTCTTGTTGTGGATGAATCAAAGCACGATTCTCGGGATCGGCTTGATGGACGGTGGTGTTCCTACTCTTTCTCTTTTTCTTCCTTTTCGGAGGAAGGGGTTGTACACCAATCGGTATTTGTGCACGCCCGCGAGTGAGCATGCAACTCAATACGAGGAATGAGAGAGAAGCTCTCGTGTGACTTTGAAGAGAAAAGGATTATCCTCTTCGAGTTTCAATATGAAATATCCACAAGAAAATAATAATATACGTATGTACTACTTGGGTGAAAGACCCCAATGAAGCCTTCCTTCTTAGAATACTCACAAGCGAACGGGGGGGTTAGGTGGCACGAAGCACTTAAGTACCTATTGACCCTTAGATGGCATTTTATAGCACATCGCCTTTCTATTCACTTAATTGTTTGTATTCTTCGAATTGTTGCGTATTGGAAGTATTTATCTATTCTTGCTTTATTTTGTTTGATCGATACACGTGTCAAGGACCGGAACGCCCCTCAACACGGTGTATTGCCTTGGCAATACTTATAGAGAATATGTGTGTTGGTTGTTCTTATACGTATACGTATTTACTTATAATAATATATGGAAAATATTTTTGTATTTATGAATTTTTAGAGAAAATACTATATGTACATAAAAAGCGAGAGAATCCAATAATATATATTTTTTGGTGCAATCTCTTAGGAAAAAGATTGCTTTTTGTATTTTTTAATTTGTTTGGTCAATTCTTTAGGAAAAGAATTGTTTTTGTTATTTTTTAGTTTTTATGTATTTTTATATTTTTAATTTTTTTATTGTTTTTTATTTATGATACGTAAAAATAACGTTCACTAGGTGAACGGATCCCAAAAGCCAATGAAAACCGTCAATCGATAGTCTCTCGTAAAGTCAAAGAACCGGCAGCGGCGCCATTTGAAATTGTGTATAATTGAAGTTCGTTTTCTCAGTTCTTAACCAATTGAAAGTCCTAACAAAATCGGGTTTATAATCGTTTTTGGTTGGTAGGGTTATTTGGATTTTCTATGTCTAATTGATCAATCAAGTAAAAAGTTGAAAAAATATTAACTACGTAACCGTAAAACAATTAGTCAATTACCAATTTTTATTCAAGTAAAGACAAAAATGTAAAACTATGAAATTGAAGTGCTAAAAATGTAAAATATTGAAACTAATGTGCTTGAAATGTAAATCAGTTAACTAAAAGGACTAATTATGCAACTGTGACAAACTAATAACCAAAATGTAACAAGATGTCAAACTGATTAACTGAAAATGTGAAGTTTTGAAAATACAAGGACTGAATTAGTGCAAACCCTAGATTAGTGCAAGTTTACCCTTTAATGAAAACAGTTAAACACTTGAGGGACCACAATGCAATTAAATGTGAAACTTTATCAAAAACGGGCTAAGACAAGTAATAAGCTCGTTTAAGCAATCTAGTGAACCAAATAAGCTCTAGTAACTTACAAAATGCTTAAAATCCAAAATTACCTAGGCTTGTAAAAGGAATAAGTCTGAAACTTAGTAAAACTCAAATAAGCAAATCCTAATAAGCCACAATTAAGCTATCCGATAAGCTGAACATGCACAATCTAATTTTCTTATCAAAACTTGTTAATCAAGCCATAAGAGGCAAGGAATGTCTTTTAAAATTGAAAATGGTCCAGTAATGAATTCAGAAAATGGAAATAAGCTAAATCAAGCTTATTTTACCAACGTTGACCAACTTTTTCAAAAAGCTGAAAATTTCCAAACCTACTCAGGAACACTTTCTAAATGAAAATATGAAAGAAAATTGGGAAGTTTCTGAAGTGGAAATGGAGATATGAGAAAACAGATTAAGCACAATATTACAGAAACTTGACTTATCTCAGCAGCTTAATGATTTGCTTATTTCTACCTTGTTTTAGAAAACTGTATAATTTCCTTGAAAAGGCTAAAAGTTCAGATGTTAAGTGTAAGATTAGAACTGGTTTCATACAATTTCATCCAAAAACAAAGAAATGCTAAGTGATTGAAATCAAGAACTTTTTATGAACTAGTGAATTGAAAACTGACCAAAACTATTTTTTGTGCTAATTGCCTTTTTGACTTAAGAATTGACTTGAAAACTACCAAACTTGGTTTATTATGACTTAATGACTGAAAATGAACAAAACTTAACCAATTTACAACACTTGAACTCAAATTGAATCCTAATCCCAAACACTAGTTAACTGATTTCTAACAAACTTCCATGAAATTAAACAAGGCAATTGGTTGAACTAGTAGAAAAATTATATCAGACTAAGTTTGACTACTCAAATGAAGTGCAAATAAACCAATAACAAACAATTACATAGACTAGAACTCAATATGAACTAGTAAGCTAAAATTGCTGATAAAATGATGACAGGAACTAGTATTAAGCTAATGAACAAGTATTAAGCTACAATTAAGCTACTCAAACTTCAAAATTCAGTTCAAATTCAATCTAGGCACATTTGATCATGCAAACAATCAAGCTAAACTAGGAATTGAGCAAGCAATGCTATTTAGTGGAACAAGAACTCATAAGTGTTAAACCTTGAAGCATAAGCCTCCTCTGATGGAGTAGGTTGGCGCTGAGCCACCTAGATAGTGTTAACCACCACCTTAACACTATCAACAATCTACTCGACCTGCTACAATCATCATAATCTCCATTTTTGAACCTTTAAGCTTCAAAATCAACAAAGGCCAGTACTGGATGAACAGAACACTATAACAGCTTCAAGTCTTCAAAACTTAGCTAATTATGATAATTTGTGATCATAATAAGCTAACATCAACATAAGGATAACAGAATTGCAGGTATGAACATTAACTGAAGAAGATGAATGTGAATTTTATTGATTTAGGAATGAAGTTTGTTACAAAGCAGGTAAGGTAGTTACAACTAAGCTAACTAACTCAAGAGCTTGTCAGACTCTTGAGTTGGTTGAGCTAACTAACTAGAACTAGGAATGAGAGAGAATGGAGATGTGTGTGAAATTTACACACATTAACTACTTGTGAAAATGAGAGATTACAATCCTATTTATAGACAAATTGTGAGGAAGTTTTGGAGTTGATGACGTGTTCCCACCATTTGATTTTTGCCACGTGTCACTAAGCTGCTAAATGTTCATCCTCATGTTCTTCAAGAATTGGGGATTTTTGATTCATTAAGTTTGAGCTTAATTGGTTGTATCCAATGTAATCCTCTCTAAAAACGATCAACTTTCATGTCGATAACTCTTTCTGAAATCTAGTGTAGTTCAAAATCGCGTCTGGGTTCTTTATTGAAGAAGAAGACCACGTGTCACTTTCTGGTTGGGCGAGGAGTGAACACACGGATTATTATCCAAAGTGGATAATTGGATTATGGAGTGTCTTGCTCTGATTGGGTGAAATGGGATAGTGGAGATTATTTAATTAATTGCGGCGCAGTTAATGCAAGAGGTGAGGTGGCAACTTGGCTGGCAATCCATGTGCTTAGTTTTCTGCCTTCTCATTTGTTGAGACTATGTCACACGGATTAAACTTGTTTAATCTTTGGAAAATGGCAATTTAAGCCCCTTAAGTATGGCAGATTCACAATTTAGGCTAGGAACTTCATTTCTTTGGCATAAATGGTCCTTCCACTTGCATTATTGATTGATTTGACCCTTTGACTTGGTTGACTGAAGAGTTGACCATGTTTGACTTTCATCTTGACTTTGACAAATTTACACTTTTAGTCCTTCAACTTTGGAGTGTTGTCAAGATAGGTCCCTTATCTTCAAAGTCTTGTCATCTTTGATCCTTCTTTGTCTTTTTCATCAAAATAAGCTTTATTTTCTTCTTGTTTGCTTGAAAATGTATCCTTCTTACCTATTTATACACAAACACAAAACATACCACATAATTCCGCTTTATAGCACAAAAGTTAGGTATTTTACTTGTGTTTTAGGGTGATTTGTTGATTAATTGATATGAGTTTTTGCTCATATCAGATCACCCGACCGTTCACGATTCAACAAGTCGGGTCAACCCATATTTTAAATCAATGTTTTCTTAGTTTAATAGTTTAACACATTATCATCTTATCATTTAATTTTTAAACAAAATATTCATAATACATTAAACTCTATACGATTTAATAGTTCTACATTTCATTGTATAAATAACACACTAGTTTTAATGCCCGTGTACGCACGGAACTTGAATTTAAACGACAAATTAAGTAATAATTTTGTTATTTTTATTTTATGTATATTATATAGTAATGATATATGTTTAACTATATTGTTGTTTTACTGTGTACCGTGTAAATGAATATAAACTCACTTTAATTTTTATATTTTGAATTTCATACACTTTTTGTTTTCGATATTTTTATTTTAGATAGTTATATCTTAGTTATTAATCAACAAATCATTTACATCAACTTTAACGTACACGATTTATAAATTTATAATTTTGTAATGCCTAATATCATTTTATAAAACAATATTAACATTTTAAAACTTAAATAGTTATGATGCTCATGGACCCACGAGTTTTACATTATTTTTCATTATGTGATAATATCAATTAATATTTTGAATAATATTTGTTGCACAAAAGATTTAACTTTGTTTAACTGAAATATTAGCTATTTTTTCTAGACATTGTGTGCTAAGTAACACATAACGATCTTGAAAAATATATGTTTTTATAATGTGTATAATCTCATATATTTATTTTCATCTCAAACGGATTTATGATATCCTGCATTTATTTGATATTTATAATTAGTTAATAATAATTTACGTAAATTGCATTGTTTGAGTTTGTTAAGTGTTAAAATACAAATAGACAATATTTTTGTTTTTATTTGAATATTTATAATCATGTGTTTTATTGAATTTTTTATTTAATATATATGTTGTATTTTTAAAATATAAATGTAGAGGGTATAAAGTTTAAGGGGTATTTTGTTTATTTTATAAAGTTACTAAAAGATATAGAAAATTATAAGTTTACACTTAAATCCATCTAATTTATTTAAAATTCAACCACTAAAAGTTTATTATTTCACTCCATCTTTTTTAAGTTTTTATTTTCACAAATTTGACACATATATCTTTGTGTGTTTACATCAAAATCTTCCACCAAAATCTTTAATTTTGACTAAATTGATTTCAATTTTGACTTTTCTTCACCAATCATATCGCTCGATTTTTCTTATGTGTCAAGATCAAGCTATTTGATTGGTCCAATTGTTTTTTTTACAACCTCCACTTTTTATTAAAATTCTCAAAAAATCTACTTCTTTTATTATATAAAAGATTTGTTCTTGTATGTTTATTATTTAAAGGGCTAATTAGGGATGGCAATAAAAACCTAAACTAAATGAGGAACTTGGAAACTCGAAGTTTTAGAGAGAGACGAGAATGCTTATCTGGTTACGAGACGGGTTCGGAGAGCATTAGCGGTGAATCAAGTCGAGTTTGGGGCGAGAACGAGTATAACGTCTCCAACCAACACACACCCACAAACGTCTCCAACCAACACACGCCCACAACAATACATACATATAGATATACTATATTTATATATTGGGATATTACTATTTATGTAATGAAACAAATATTATCAAACAAAAAAGTTATTTTAGTATTTATAGTTTTTTATCTTGTGGCCAGAAAAAATATTATTTTATGTAATGTTTTTAGAGTAGTTTTGATTTTTCTAATTTGGTTATCATTATTTATATTAAATTTGTTAAAAACTTATAAAGAGTAGTAACTAATATATCATTAGTGAATTCTTGATTATTCATATTATTGCATGTGGTTGCATTTGTAAAAGAGTAAAACTGTAAAATACATCCTTGTGGTTTGAAATTTTTCACACAATACATCCCCGGGACTAACGATGCAGATATTGTTCGTTATCTTCTGACGAGGGATGTATTTTGCAAAAAAAGTTTAATTTTTATGAAAAAAAAGTTTTTATTTCATTTTAATTTTTTTTCGAAAAAAAGTTATATTCTTCAAAAAATGAAAATAAGTTTAAATTTATTTTCAAAAAAAGTATTAAAATTGTTTAAACATTTAAATTTATAATTTGTAGTAATTTTTTTAAATATCTTTTTAGAAAAATAAACGTTTTTCTTTTTAAAAAGTAAAAAAAAAATTAAATTTGTTTAAATTTTTTAAATGTAACTTTTTTTTAAGATAAAAGTTTTAAAATATTTGTATTAATATTATTTTATTTTAATAGTTAAAAGTTTTATTTTATCTTTGAAATAGATAAAAATATTTAAAGAATTTTAAATATTTTTTATTTTTTCAAAAGATTAACGTCTAATTTTTTAAAAATAATTTAATTTTTAAGATAAAATAAAATTTAAAACATATAAATATTTTAAAACATTTATCGTAAAAAATTTACTTTTATCTTAAGAAAAGCTAAAAATTATAAACAATTTTTTTTTTACTTTTTGAAGAGATAAACGTTTATTTTTCTAAAAAGTTGTTTACAAAAATTTAAAAATTTTAAATTTAAATGTTTAAACAATTTTAAAACTTTTTTAGAAAATAAATTTAAACTCATTTTTTCTAATATAAAACTTCTTTTCGAAAAAAATTAAAACAAAAAAAAAACTTTTTTTCGAAAAAATTGCTTTTTTTGCAAAATACATCCCTCGTTAGATTATAACAAAAAATATTTGCATCGTTAGTCCTAAGGGATGTATTGTGGCAAACGTTTGCCTAACGAGTGATGTATAGTGCCAATACTTTCAGCGAGGGATGTAGTGTGTGAAAAAGTTCAAACCACATGGATGTATTTTGTAGTTTACTCTTTGTAAAAATATGGCATACTTTCTTCGTTTCATATTAACTGTTCACAATGAAATATATTAGATCTTTTTTCATGAACTTTGACCATAAATATCTATGGTGTGTTACAAAACACTTAATGAAATTATACTAATGAATACTACATTACAAACTCTACCAATTCATAAATTTTACATAAACTATCATATAACATAAAAAGAAGTGATTTCGATCATAAATGAAGAAAAAAGACTTAGATAAAATTAACTTTGACACTTGATGTGAAACCGAGCTAGTAATACAAATGGAGAATAATGTATATTAAGTGGGTCGTATCCTTCACAGAATCACACCGATAAGATTCTAACACGGATTGGAGCGGGTTTTGGGGTGCATCTTAAGATCTCATGTTTAAGGTGTGGTTTGCTAATTGGAGTGGGTATTGGGATAGTCGCCTCGCCACATTCTCATTACTAGTGCTAATAACCTATAATTGTATCATACTTATCACTAGTTTCTTCTATATGTATGGAAATATTTTTTTTTCGATTCTATGTACTAAACTTGTATTGGTTTCCTGGTGCGATAAGCATACCAACACCCTTCTACTTTTTATTAGTTAAGTTCAAAAGGGGATTATATCGTACAGTTTTTAGACATTCAAAAATAATAAGAACACACGGTGTTAAATACCTCACAACATACCACGTTTCTCACTTTGTTCGAGCGTTGCCTGGTTAATGAAATGGCCGACAACATTGGCGAATTTGCTTGCCTGGTGCGATAACGTATACCAACACCATTCCTGTAAGCATAACGGATCCATCCAAGTTATCATACCCAACACTTTAATGGTGACTATAATTTTGTGACGAATGGATTAGTATATTTAGATGTTTTTCTAGTGGGCAAGGTTCAATTTTAAAGAAAAAATGTATTTGCTAAAAATAACAACTTGCTTTACATGTATCAAGTGAACGAAGTTTCTGCTAGAATTTTCTTGCGGCATCTTTAGACCGTATGATTTACGATATTTACCAACTAATATTTTTGTTTTAACAAGCTTATCAATATACTGTTAAATAATACTACATGTGTCCTAAAATTATACTGTAATACACATGAAAAACGTTGTTTTTCATGTTTGCTTTTAACTATATAATTGAATATAAATCCTAGCCAGGGACGGTGCCCGGGGCACTTACAAATTTTTTAGATTTAGTGTTAATTTTTGAAAAAAAACATTAATTTCTCTCAAATATATATTAAATGCATATGTTGCATCCAAATGTGTTTCTAGTCAAATTTAGTTAGTATAGTTAAAAAATTGAACTCTGCGATATTAAGATAAAAAATAAGTGTGTCCCCGGTTTCCTCCCTGATGCTAGCCATATATCACCTAAAATTTAAAAACAAAACGATAGACTCGTTGTTGCCAAAATATTTAAAATTTATTAAAAAAAACCACGGATGGACTAAAGGTTTAAATATAACGAAAACTAATCATCTTTATTGATATTTCACTAGTGATAAAAGTAAAGAAATATATAGACAGATATTTCATTCCTTTATCACTAGTGATATTGCATTGATTATATTACTAGTGATAACCATTTTTTGTATTGCAACTATAGCATCTTCGTTCATTTTTACAATTTTTGATTAACATGCAACTTATCTTAAATGCGTGTTAGGTGAAAATTTAAGAAGGCATGCATATAGTACTGATATTTAATTAAAGGTGAAAAAGAGTTTAGAATTGAAGGCATACGAAAAAAAATCAGGACATGCAAGTTATTCAAAAGTGAAAGTTATTAAAGAAGTTAGTTTGAGCCTCTTTGGTGAAAATATTCAAAGCCTATTTATTTCCAGAATGTATATTTTTGTTAGATTAAAAATAATAATATGTTTTTATCTAAAATGTTTAAATATAGCTAGAGTTGGAGTTAACTACTATATTATAAGCTAGAAGTTATAGTTTATATTTTTTCACCATAAAACAATATTTATATTTTAAAACTTAATAGTTGCTGAAAAAAATCAGTTCCTTTTTTATAAGTGACATTGGTCATTTACTTAATCTCTAAAGAGCATTAACTAGAGTTAAAAAAATCTGTAATAAAAATTGTAACTAAAAGTACAATAGTAGTGAGATAAGAAACCGTCGGTTACAAGAGGTGAGTTCTATATAAAACATGAACCAATAAAAAAAGAAAAGAATCAGTCTCAACCATTCATTTTTCCAATCAAAAAATAAAAACTCATCTTTCACATTTTTCTTAAAAACACCATATTTTTCAAACGATAAATCGTCAAATTACGAAAAATACACCATTAACACGAAAAAATTCTTATCTTTCAGTAGATAACCACTTTGCTATATTTTTGACCATTTTTTATTATTGCGATTTTCGACTATAAAAATCACATGTGATTCGGAAAAATTACATGTGATTTTTTATAAAAAAAAAATTTTTTTACAAAATAAATAAATAACTTTTATTATTATTTATTAGTGTAATTATTTACATAGTCGAATGTAAACACGTAACAAGTTACGTCACTAGATTTTTCATATAGTTTCGATGATTATTTATTGAAATTTTTGTCAAAAAAATTACACATAATTTGTAAAATCACTAGTAATTTGTAAAATCAATTGTGATTTGTATTTCTAAAATGCATGTGTGAGTCTATATATCGCATGTGATTTCATAATTTTACATGTGATATTAAAGTAACAAATCACGTGTGATTTCAGAAATCCTTAAATTGTAAATGATTTTACAAATTCACGTGTGCTTTATAAAGTAATAAATCACATGTAATCCGTGAGTGCGGAAATTAAAAAAATCGTCGAAAGTATATAGAAGTACGTATCATTAAAAAGAAAATTTATCACAAATCACATGTGATTTGGTAAAAATCATGTCATTTGACACAAATCATAAGTGTTTAAAAAAATTACTTACGGTTTGGCGAAAATTATGATTTTTGATTTAGTATAAGTAACTTGTTATTCGGATCAATCACATGTAATTATCATTAAATGACATGTAATTTAAGCATAATTATATGTGATTAAAATAAACTCATAACTAATTCAAAAGCAAATTTGCTTTATATATTTTACATGAATCACATGTAAAAACACATAGAGAATCACATGTACTTCAAATAAAATTACATGTGATTAAAACAAAATCACATGTAATTCAAAAGACAGTTTACTTTCTATATTTTATATAAATGACAACAAAACATTTTTATATATTGACAGAATTACATGTGATCCAAACAAAATCACATGTGATTCATCTAAAGTGGGTTTGCTAGAAGAAGTTAAGGTTTGGAAATGTTTGAATCACATGTAATGCAAGCAAAATCACATGTAATTATCATCGATTTACATGTGATTCAATGCAAGCAAAATCACATGTAATTATCATCGAATTACATGTAATTGAAGCAGACAATTTAATATATTAACAAGATTACATGTGATTAAAAAATCACATGTGATTCATCTAAAGTGGGTTTGTTAGAAGAAGTTAATGTTTCAGAATGCTTGAATCACATGTAATACAAGCAAAATCATATGTAATTATCACAAAATCACATGCAATTCAAGCAGAATTACATGTGATTCAAACAAAATCACATGTAATTTAAAAACCAATTTGTTTTATTTATTTTACATAAATGAAAACAGATAATACATAATTAAAAAAATCACATGTGATTCATCTAAAGTGGGTTTGTTAGAAAAAGTTAGGGTTTCGAAATGCTTGAATCACATGTAATGCAAGCAAAATCATATGTAATTATCACCGAATCACATGCAATTCAAGCAGAATTACATGTGATTCAAACAAAATCACATGTAATTTAGAAGCTAATTTGTTTTATATATTTTACATAAATGAAAACAGATAATACGTGATTAAAAAAATCACATGTGATTCATCTAATGTGGGTTTGTTAGAAAAAGTTACGATTTCGGAATGCTTGAATCACATGTAATGCAAGCAAAATCACATGTAATTATCACCGAATCAAATTCAGAAGCCCATGTGTTTTACATATAGTTTTTTTGGGTAAAGGAGACTCCACACCCCGGTAAAATGAATATAATTTATATTAATGGTAACAAACATTTTAATATATTGACAGAATTACATGTGATTCAAATTTTTAATGTAATTCACATAAATCACATGTGATTTTAAAGTAATAACGAAAATATTTTTGTCATTTAATAGACGGTTATTTTCATATACTTTCTACGATTTTACAATGTTGAAATTATCGTCAAAAAAAATACACGTGATTTTCACAAATCGCATGGGACATTACAAATTCAAATGTGATTTTTACAACAATAAATCAAACATGAGTTTTTGAGAATCACACGTAATTTTTCGAGAATCACATGTGATTTTTTTTACGAAAATTTTTAAAAAAAGTTCGCCGAAAGTATATAGAAGTGCATATCTATAGAAAGATAATTTAATTCCCGTCGTGACGGTATAATTATTTTTTCATAACGATTAACGGTTTGAGAGATATTTAATTTTTAAGAAATAGGATGAAAGTGTGTATTTTTAATTAAATTTAAAAAGATTAATATACACCATTAGATGTGATTTAAATGCATGGTGGAGATTGCTTCCTTTTTTTTCTTTTTTGGATACATGTTTCTTAAGAAACTTTCATCCCGGTTACAAATCTAGAGAATAATATTATGTACTAGTATTTATTTTTAACCGCAAACTAGGGGTGTCCATGGTTCTAGAACCGGACCGAATCAGAATCTAACCGCAAGAACCGTAAATTACAGAAAATGTAGAACCGAGAACAGTCCCTAATTCTTCGATTTGGTTTCGGGACGGTTCCGGTTCCGGGATAGGATTTTTTGCGAATTTCCGACGAGAACCATTGTGTTTAAAAAGTTTATTTTTTATTTTTCAATCTTTCGTAAATGACATATTATAACAATACAAACACACAGAAAAATGTATTCAAGAATAAAAACCGTACCAATGATTTCAATAGTTTAAAATAACATAAACAAAAACACAAAATGTAAAAAAATATTAAGTGTATAATTGTTAAAAAGTATCTAGAACACGCATTTATAATCCAAATCTCATAAAAAAGCTTAACACTCAATCACTTGTTTGCTTTTATAACTTCGTACCGCTTCTTCCATCCCCTTAACAACCCTGTCATCATTTAAAAGATTTTCAATTTCATCCACATTTATTTTCATCTATCCCTTCTTATCCAATCGTTGGTGTAAAGCAACGCCTCCACAAGTTAACTTGACATTCTTGTTGATTAAAGACTAGGAATTTAATTTCTAATTTTTAAAAAAGCATACATGTTCTACATAATGTCATAAGCAAACCTTGTAAAAACCTATATTTGCAAAAGAATGGTTCTTTCGGTAAAGAACCGAAACCGGACGGTTCTTTCCCGAACCATCCCGAGAACCAAAAATTTAGAATTTCGGGAACCAAGCACCGGACCATGGTTCTAATATACATTTCGGTTCTAGGATAGTTCCGATACAGTTCCTCGATTCTTGTAGTTCCTCGGTTTTTCTGGACACCCTACCGCAAACACAAATATATAGCTTTGGTAAAATATGCGATAATGTGCAGGGCTTTAATGCTCATTAGTGTCGATGCATTATTTTGAAAAGGTACTAAAAACTTGGCATCATCTAAAACGGTAATAATTCAAAAAAATTTAAGCACCTTCAACAAACACAATTAATCAACCTATGTCATCACCTTTCATTGCAATAGAAGTTGACATTTCATTGGAGTGTGTTTTATACTTAGGTTTTGCCAAATGAAACATATTCAACCATAAGTCTAAACCGAAACGATAAATAAAATTCTAACAGTAAAGACTTAAAGGTTACTACGATCACAATACACTCTAGAGAAAACAACGTGAGTGGAGATGGGAGAGTGGGAGGTTAAACCCAAAAATACAAACATACCACAAGCAACTTATGTTGTCCCTTTATAATAGCTTGAATTGTATTTTTCTTTTGTATCACAAGGTAGTCTCACTATACATTTAGTAATTTTCGTTTAGTTTACACTGAGCGAAAATCGTCAAATGTGTACTCAGACCACCTTTAGATATCAAAAATAATAGAATGTAAGCCCCTAATAAACTGGACAACAATGGAGCTAGATGTACCTTGCATTTTTGTAGTTTAACCCCAAATGTTGTAAGTTGTAACCCATGGCCCACCTTTTGGCTTTCTTATTCTTGCCGGTTCTCTTTCTATTTTTTCTTACATCATTTGCTTTATCTAAAGGCTTCATTAAATCTCATTATTAACTTTGAATTAGTTCACGACACATTGATTTCCAACAATTCCTAATTGGCATAAGTCCATCCATCGTAAATCGTTGCGTATTATTACAAAATAATGGTAGCAGGTTAATCGAACCTAAGGAGGGCCCATTTCCATTTCAACTCATACCATAACCAAATCATGTATAGTAAGACAAACCTAAGTTATATACTCCATCCGTCTTAAAATCGATACTAATGAACAATAAATACAGAGTTTATAAAAATATATTTCTTTTGTTTCCAGGAAATTTGATTTTCACGAAATCACAAAAACACACATTTTTACCCTTTAATAATTAATTATTGTCTTCTTTTAATTTTGTATATAGGAATTTAGACTAAGAGTGATATGGTAAACCAAAATAAGTATAACTATTATTTTTTAAAATGAACAATTATTTTAGGAAAAATTAAAAAAAAAGAAAGAAGGACATTAGTTTTGAAACGAAAGTATTATATTTTAAGCCTCTTCATACCATTGCTTATAAATAAACAGAACAACAAAATATTCAATGCAAACGTAGAATTAGTAGTTCCTTAACATCATTGACGAAATTGCTCTTATTGTTGGTGTCACATTTTTACGCTAGAAATCACAATCGATCTTTCATTGGTGTCCAAATGTGTTTGTTTCAGCTTATATAGTCGGCTAATGACTTATTTGGTTTTTGGCATATGTTTCACAAGCTCACTTTTTGTTGCTTATTTGAACTTTCCGGTATAACAAAGTCATAGAAACCGAAAAGTTTCAAAATAAGCCACAATAAGTGAAGTAACAAAACATAAGCCACAAACCAAATAAGCCAAAAGCAGGTAATAAAAGCCAAAAGAAACACCGCCTAAGCGAACACATGTGAGTGCAACCAACACTATTAGAAATACAAACGAACGCATCATAATAAAATACAGTAGAAGGATAAATGAATGTGACACGTAATAAAAAGTGATGATTTTTCATCGAACATAAATTTGGGTTAAAAGTATTTTCTAGAAAAAAATTTGTACTGTTTGACGCCGTGCCGATCTTGCCGTTAGTTCCTCCTCCATTACTCCCTCCTCCATAAGTTCCTCCATTTTTCTTGCCGTTAATTCTCCAATTGGGTTTACCATTCTCTCCATTGTGTAGAATACCCAACATCTTCTTCACCATGCCTAAATAATACATACAAATTCATTTATGGTTAAACTAATTCACTATGTATATTTATTCCCAACCATAAACGTATCACAATGACATACTTCAACTTTATAGGTCTCAAGTCAACTAATAAACATAAGAAATAAAAATATAACAAATTAAAACGATAGCTTTTATTATGTTATTTTAATAAATAAATGCACATAAACTTACGCTCATACAACCGGTGCCGGTAAAACATCCTCAGCGGCAATTCTATATAAAAAAAAACAAATTACATGAGAAAATATAAAGAGTGTAATAAAATAAATGGTGTTTTTGAATTTTAAGCACCTTTATATTATTATTTCGAGACCACCCATTTCAACAAAAAATAAAAAAAATTATGTGTGTCAAACAATAGAAGCATAAACAATTTATAATCTTGACGAGAGCTTAATACTAGAAAGTTTGACAACCACGTCGTCAGCACCATCACCATAAAATTTGGTGCACTAGTGTGTAAGAGTTTTAAGATAAAAGGATTGACAAGTAGCTATTTATAGAGAGTTAATGGTTAGAGGGTGTTTTGGCATGAAAGAGGTCAGAAAAGAGAGAGAAAGAACAAAAGTAGCGACAAAATATATGGGTGGGTTGGGTTTTGGGTTTGAGTTTGGATTGGGTCACTGGGAGTAGGCGTGTTTAAGTTTAAACAGGTCCGGGTTTAGATCCCGTCAAAATGGGTGGATCGATTTGGGGCGAGGTTCGTGTTAGCCAGGTCTAGAAGTGTTTGGGTTTAAAAGGGTCCGGTTCTAGGTGGGTCTTCTAGACATGGGTTTAAATAGTTTCGGGTTTAAAATGGGTCGGTTTGGGTCTATATGGTTTTTAGGACTCTATTTTTTCCAATGAAGCATTAGAAGCTAATACTTAAGTTAGAGATTAAAAAAAAGTAACACTAGTAAAGATATTTAGAGTTCTCAGATACAAATGAAATCAACATATGAAAATAGTTGCAGCGATAGCTAGTCCTTTAATAACTACAGAAGCAAGATCAGTATCAAATATCTCGAGTAGCAGACTTTTAGTTGGCTAAGAACTCATTACATGTTAGTAATTCACAATTACAACATTGTTCTTCGAAACCACTTTTTTGCAATAAAAAAGGATGTTGTGTTGTCCCAAAACACCTAAGGTTATATGTTTTTAAATGTCAACTATGTTTTTCTTTAAGGGACCGTCAAATTAAATGGGTCGAATGAGACAAAAGTCCCATTTAAGCGTTGATGTAATAAGGAAGTAAACTAACTATATGAAACTGGTCCATTGCAGATAAGTGCTTAGATTGTTTTATTCATAAACACATATCGGTTAGATAACAAATTTCTTCACCACACTGCGTCATAGAATACAGTATTCAACAAACATTTCAGTAGTTTATACAGAAACAAAATCCCACAAGGGACATAATACAAAGAGCTAAATCATGTGCAAACATTGAGTGATTGAGTCTAAGGTCATTGATTCAATATTAGTTACTATCCATCCCCAAAGTTTAGTCTGTTTTACTTTTTTGTCAGTTTGACTTGTATTAGTGTCAACTCAGTGATAGAGTGATGACTTGTTTCATTTAGCAAAATAGAAAACTAAAACAAATTACAATTCTAGGTTGTATGTAACCTGTTTCTATGCAATAATGCAATCTGCATTTGACGTCTAACTCATAACTCTGCCACTTCAGTCGTTTGAATACAGTTTTTTGACGTGCGTGCAATTGCGAAAGTGCAGTTTTCTTTATGTTTTCACCTTTGTGGGAATGCTAATGGAAATGGGTCAAATTTATGGATAAATTGGTTAAATGGACCACACTCAAAGTATCAATCACATAAGACTAAAAAAACAGGCAAATAGGATTAACAAACCAAAACGAGTCAAATCGAGTTCTATGTTTCATTTAATAAATGAAATTATATTTATACATCCAAAACTTTCGGACACATACACACAAATAATAAGATAAGAAGGTTATAGGTCAAAACAAAGTCAACTCGAATAACATACCATCAAACGACTAAGATTAGATCCGGTTGTACACTTTTCAACAAACCGAATAACCAGTCATTACCGTCCTGAGGATTTTGGTGACCCTCGGCATAGCTAAAAAAGGTAGGCCGTTCTAACCCGTAAAATTTATGTATGTATTAAAAGGTCGATTTATGCTAATATCGAAAGAATGTAATAAATATAAGAAAAAGAACACATGTATTTGCTGTTTATAAGAGTGTCATTCTTTTAGAATTTTGTCAGTGAAATTGTTGATCATTTCCATTTGAGATATTTATAAAAACACGATGACATACTCAAGTCAGATAAAGACTCGCAATGGATTTGTAGCCAAAATAATACAAAGTAACTATTGGTAAATTACATAACTTGCTATCAAAAAGAAAGTTACAAGCACTATGAAATTGAATGGTTACTTATAGTTCATGCTTAACACTTGAGTACAATTAAATTGAATCAGAAATAAGGAAAGTCTTATGCTACAAATAGGCATTCGTATCTAAAGTGGTAAGATAAAATACATTGGGGTTTTCATTACGATGGATTTTAATTATATGTTTCCCCTTAAAAACTTTGAGGCCCAGTCCAGCATACCCCGTGTGACAACCGCTAGCAGGTACAACAACTCCGACATCAATCGTATATCACAATACTGTCCAAAGATAAATTTGCCACTAGAATGGCCTTCAACTCTTCGTCAACTTCATCTACCTGTATCCTATTCAGTTTTTGAAAAAACATAAAATTAAATAATGAAATATCAATAGTTGTAATAAAATAAGTGTTTGAGATTTAAGGTACCTTAATATTTCGAGACCACCTATTTCATCAAAAAAATTATATTTTTACGATCACTAGAGAATAATAGAGAAACTTTGACATCCAGGTCATCACTACCACCATAAAACTTGAGCCGTGGGTAGATGTGCAAGCTTAAGATCTTATAAAATCTCGATCTTGATCATAGGATATTATGATCTACTACGACCCGAATTTACTTTTTCTCGAAAAACAAACCAAAAAACTACAAATTTATAGTTCTATTTTGTGTAATCTAAAAAACAACGTGTAAATCTTCTTATACATTTTATAATCATGATTTAGGACCTCATTTTTATGAAATATTCGTATAATTTTGTGTTTACGATGTGTATTAATTTGTATGTTTGTAAAAATTGCAAAAACTATTAAAAAATTACATTTTAGTAGGATTTTACGATCCGAAACCTATTTTACGATCTCGATCTTGCAAAAACGAAAACGATCCTATGTAAGATCTCGATCTTGAAAACCTTGATTCATATTATTGACTAAATAATATTTTAAAATGCGGGTTGATGAGGCTGAATAACTGGTTGAACTGTGATTCAGTCGG
Source organism: Glebionis coronaria (assembly GCA_025667525.1). Classification (NCBI taxonomy): domain Eukaryota; kingdom Viridiplantae; phylum Streptophyta; class Magnoliopsida; order Asterales; family Asteraceae; genus Glebionis; species Glebionis coronaria. The sequence continues at coordinate 837,754 of JANFOE010000054.1, read as the reverse complement.
ATGTCTGGACAGATTTTGAGCGACAAAATCGATCGAACATCTAATTAAATCGGCTGAATCGTGACCCAATAACTCAACGGGCCAATTAAAAAACATGTATTTAAAACATTGATAAGTAGTATTATCAGCAATGTTCTAAAACGCACGCCAAGTCACTGCTCATGTCTCACAAATACGTAAGGCTTGACATTCACGCTACACACTAACCCAAAGCGTAATCTTAAGGTTTGACTTGAGATCAAAAGTGAAAATGTGATAAAGCGCGATAAATCGTGACGTGTGAAGGGTTTTTTATTTTATTTTGATAAAATAGATTTTTTCTATATTAAAATAATATACAAATATAGTTTTTTAACTTTATTCTTTATGTTTGACACTTTTTGTAAATTTAATAAAATTTGAAACATGATATAAATATAATAATTTAATTATATTTACATATTTTTTGCCACTTTAATTTACGCCTTAAAAAAGTTATAACTCGCTATTGATTATAAGGCGTGAGACTTGAACATGATTTCATGCCACGCCTCACGTTAGTTATAACGTTGAATATTGGTACTCTCTTTAATCCTCTTACCTCCTTTTTTTACTCGTTTTATTAAGAGGCAAGATAGATTTATATGGTTTTTGTTTTGTATCTTTTGCATTTTACTACTTTTGATTTGTTAAATTTTATATTTTATGTTTCATATATTTTTTAATTGTTTTAGTCATTTTATTAATAAGATAAGACTATTATTGTATATCTGTCATTTGTATTTTTTACTTTTTTTTAACTTATCAAACAATATATTTTTTTCTTTTGTGCATTCTTAAATATAAAAATAACCAATCCTCTTTATTTATTTTTCCAAATACTTCAACGTTTAATAGAACCATAATTCCGTCTATATTTTTACTCATGAAATCATGAATGTCAATCCTTCTAACCCAAATTATTTCACTAATTTATAAATTATTTTTAGTGTTATATTATGAAGTATAAATCTCTTTTAGTGTTAAAAGACCAATTTTAATAATGATCATGCCACTTTTTATTTAACCAAATGTCGTTTTCATTCGCTAACTTTTTTTATTGACCACGTCACCAAACCACTTTTTCAAAAAAATTACCACATTGTACTATCGGGTGGTTAATTATATAGATGAAGTCAAGTACGACGAATACACGTGAAGTGTCATTTAAGAAACATGCAGGTTATTTTAAATGATCGTTTGGTGAGAATTTAAGGAGGCGTGCAATCAAGGTGAACAAGTTTACGTTATAGAATAAGCAAACAAATAAAGTTAGAATTGAAGGCATATGAAAATAAATCAGGACATGCAGGTTATGTAAAAGTGAAAGTTATTATGCTGGTGGGAGTGACATTGAAGTCACCCGCGAGTTGACCAAACTCACGCGCGGCTCCCACTCCCACCCCTTAACGTGCGCGTGAGTTTCTCAAAAAAAAAAACACGGGCAGACTCACCTGGGTGAGTTCTGTTATTGTAGGACCCTCTTGTATATATATATATTTTTTAATCCATCTTTTCTTTTTTAAATACTAAATTTTACCACACAAAATTTTCACACACAGTTTTATTATTTTCACACACAACTTTTTGTATTTTCAAACCCAATTTCTAAATCAAAAATGGCATGCTCATTCCCACATACCGAAGCTGAGATTAAGGCTATGATTCGAAAAACAAATAATTCAACAACAACGTCGTTACGATTAGCTTATAAAGTTAGGTGATGATTTCGATGATGCGTCCGAAGAAAATACGAAATTGCGCACGAAATGTGAGAAAAGCCGTGATCTCTCCCCACAGAAGCGTCATTTAATCGACACGTATTTTAGAGATCAATCTGATATCGATTTCACATTCCGGAGATCTTTGTTTAGAAAGTCGATAAAATTGGAGGGTAGAATTGAAGAAAATACTAAATGGTTGAATAACTTGAGTTCTTCGTCCCAATCTCAAACAACTCATATCGTTTATTCGTCGCAACAACACCGAAGCAGAAATGAGTCGCCCGATCTACCCTTTCCAATTCCAAACGACTCAGATGGCAGAATGACTGACACTGAGGTGTATCAACTATACCTAGATAAAAAAGTGTTGAGACAAACTCTGGATGAAGAAGAAAGGGAACGAAGGGAGCTGGAGGCACAAATTATGACGGAAGGAGATGAAGAAGAAACAATGCGTTGGGAGTTACAATTATTTTGAAAAGCTACTAAAAACTCAGAATCAGTTAAAACTGTAATAATTCAACGAATCTTAAAGACCTTCAACAAACACGTTGAATCAACGTAGGTCATTAGCTTCCATTGCAATAGAAGTCGACCTTTCTTCATTGGAGTGTGTTTTATCTTTAGGTTTTTCCAAATTAAACTAATCCAACAATAAGTTTAAACCGAAAAGAAAAATCGTAATCTAACAATGAAGAACTCAAGACTTAAACGTTACTACAATCGCAATTCATTCTTGAGAAAACAACTTGAGCGGGCTCGGGGGTTGGATGTTAATTCAAAATGCAAAGGTACCCCAAGCTACTGTCCCTTTTTAGTCGCTTGAATTGTATTTTTTTATATCAAAAGGTGGTCTCACTATACAGTTAGTGATTTTCGTTCAGTGTAATGTTTACAGCGAGTAGAAATCGCCAAATGTATTGTCAGACCATCTTTTTGATATTGACAAAGTTACAATTTAAGCGACTAAAAAGGGACAACAATTGAGTTAGATGTACTTATGCATTTTTTGAGTTTAACCTTTCAACCTTACTCAGCTCATTATTGTTTTCTCTAGCATCACATAACACAAACTGTTTTGTAACCCATGGTCTAACTTCTCACTTCCCCTCGTTGCCGCTTTTCTTTACTTTCGTGAATATACTATCCAGGTGTTTGGATGTGTGGTTAGGAGGAGATTATCTCCAAATCTCAGTTCCAAAATGGAGATAAGTTAAAAAAAAAGTGTTTGGGTAATAAATGAAGATAAGTGATTATTTGCGTTTAGAAGCTCCAAAATGGAGTTTTGAAAAAGTTAGTGGGGAGCTACTTATTTCATTTTCAAAACAGAGTTTTGGAAAAGTAAGCTTTCAAAATGGAGTTTATTATCAAATAATCAAATTTGCCAAACATTCAAAAAAGTGATTATTTGATCATTGCGATTTCAAATTGGAATATCAAATCCAAACACTATTTTTTAAAATGGATTTTTCAAAATGATGATTTTTCAAAATGTAGTTTTCAAAATGAATAATTTGTTTTCAATAAGCACATCCAAACACCCACTATCTTTGCATCATTTGCTTTATTCCAAGCCTTATTTAAATGGCATCATTAAATTTGGCCCACTTCACGTGACATTCAGTCTCCTTCAAACCCCAATCAGCAAAAGTTCATCGATCATAAATCGTTCTGTATTATAAAATGCTCAACTAATATAAAAACAAAACAAGTAAGCAAATTAACTTATGTAAAAAAAAAAGACAATTTTACTTTTTCTTATAATTAATTATTTGTCTTCTTTTTAGTTTAAATAACAATTTCGAGTAAAAGTAATATATTAAACTTAGACAAAAATAAATATTATTTTTATAAGTGGAAAATAATTTTTGAGACATACGGTAAAATAAACGTGGAGATTGGTTTTAGAAAGCAAGTTGTATATTCTAAGACTAGGTTTATTTACAACCTCATCCAACTCAACTTTTCATTAAAATATTATTTTTTACTCCTTCAATTATACAACCAATATATTCAACCAATTCTAACCTTTTTTACTATTTATCAACAACTCAACCCAACCTAACTTATAATATTATTTATTTAATATTTAATTTATTTACGCAAATTTTATATTAAATAAAATCAAATCATTAAACAGCTTAATTTAAGTTATTTACAAAACAGTTACCCACTTTATTTTTGGACAATTTGAGCCCAAATAATGCTAACCCACTTCATTATACTTAAAAACATGTTCAACCCATACTTCTTCTACCACTTAACCCTAAAACCATCAGACTAATATATCCGTAGCCACAAACACACAACAATCACACTGAACGTATAAACCCATAACGAAGACATGAATCATCTTTGCATCAAGATCTTTTAAATGGTCAAAGGCAATGTTTTAAAACCTAGTTTTTTAGTTGACTCGGTCTAGTGACCGGTTCACGGGTCAACCGGTTCAACCGGTTAAACCGTCGGGTCAACCCGGTTCCTTATATATGTATATTTTTTATATTTTTAATGTGTAGTATTTATTTTTTACTCACTAGCCTTAGTTTTTATTTGTATATTTATAATATTATTGTAAACATGTGCAAAAATAATTAATTTATACTTACAATTTGTAATAAATTATAAGTTTGACTTTATTTTAACTAACACTATTAATCATTACTTTAATATATATATTTAAAACTTAAAAATATTTATAAAAAAAAAATTTGAAATATATTTTTTTTTTAAAACGTGACCCGGCCGGGTTAATCAAACCGGGTCAACCCGGGTCAACGAAAAATCGGCGGTTCAATCCGGTTCTCAAACAAGCAAAAGCCCGGTCACATCTGGCCCGATCTCTGAGCCGGTTCACGGTTCAACCGGTTCAACCGACCGGGTCAACCCGGTTTTTAGAACATTGGTCAAAGGTAGGCTGTTTTAATCTCGTTTTGAGCTTATAGATTGATGATGAATTTCACTAATACTTGTGTTTTAAAAACACCTTTTCAAGTATTCAAAGAGAAATCTGAGATTATTAGGATTTCTTTTTCATTTTGTTTTATGAGTGGTTATTAATCTTGTGACACGTGGAAAGGTTGGTTGTGCAATCTGAGGATCACGTTGTGAACCGATCGGGAGGAGGGTTGGGTTACTTTTGCACTTTTTCTAATTTACTGGGTCATTTCTTTTATGTCGAACATCCAATCGGTTGGATCAGTGTCACTGATAAACGTAGTCTAAGCGTCTTCACACACTTACCCATAAATATAACAATAGAATATTCAATACAAATTCAAAAGTATTAGTGCCTTAAAATCATTGAGAAACTTGTTCACATAGTTAGAACCACATTTTCTGCCCTAGAAATCAGAATTGGTATTTCATTGGTGTCCGAACATGTTTGTTTTAGCTAACCGGCTTATGGCTGATTTGATTTTTGGTCATGGTTCATAAGCTCAGTTTTGTAGCTTATTTGAAACTTTTGGGTATGATAAAGTCATATAAGCATAAAAGTTTCAAAATAAGCCACAAAAAGTGAGCTAATGAAACATAACAAAAAAACCAAATAAGCCATAAGCCAACAATAAAAGCCCAAACAAACACCTTTGTCGGCTACATTGTTTAGGGTGCATGGGTGATTGTCAACATACACCTTTGCCATGAAGCTCGAAATTGGCATAGGTGCATCCGCAACACCTAAGGCGACATCTCCAAGACACGTATCTTTACGACTAACATTATTAACCATCAGCGATACACAATAAAAAGTGACTAGTTTTTATGAAACACAAACTAGGTTTAGAAGTACTTACTTGAGGGCTTTATGTGCTTGTTTAACATTGAGTCAGTCTTAGGGTAGAATGGCGAGCTACATTGTTAGATGAATGAATGATATTGATGAGTCGCCTTTGCCCTATATTATAGAGATTGAAGGTCCAAATGGAATCCATTTGATAGAAGTTAAAGCCATCACGCGTCCTAAAGAGCAAGAAAAAGTTTTTCTTTTTCTCTCAAAACGAGTATAACTTTGCTCATCAAAGAGGTGGAGATTTTTCTATACGTGGTTGTAAGTGAATGGAAACCAGTTTCGCTTTCATGATGATCCAATTGACATAATACTGTCGAGCCATTGCTTCCTCCTCCGTTTGTTTTGCCATTAGCTCCATTAGTAGAATACACGTCATCATCATACCTAAATAATAGAGAGAAATTCATTTAGGGTTAAACTAGTTCACTATATATATTTATTCCCAAACTTTATAGGTGTTAAGACTAAACTAGCTTTTTTATGTTATTTTAATAAATAAATGCACATAAACTTATACATCCAATATGAAGAAAAAAAAACATAAATGCATAATGAAAGATAAAGAGTAATAAAACGAGGGGTGTTTTGGAATTTTATGTACCTAATATTCCAAGACCACCTATTTCAACAAGAAATTACATATCTTGTTTGTGTGTCAAAAAATAGAAGCATAAATAAATTATAATCTTGATTAGAGCTTAACACTGGAAAGTTTGGCAGCCACATAAAACTTGTACACTTGTGTTGGTAAGAATTTTAATAACAAAGAGATGATATACTTAAAAGTGAATGTCATTTATAGAGAGTTGGTGAGTTCGGTGTTTGGGCGGGAAAGAGATAAGAAAAGAGCGGGAAAGAACAAAAGTAGTGGCAAAATATATGGGTGGGTTTGGGTTTGGGTTCGGGCTGGTTCACGACGGGTCTAGATGTGTTTTGGTTTAAACGGGGCCACCTCTTAGATCATGAAAAAATAGGTGGGTCGGGTTTACTGTGATCAGGTTCGTCATGGGCCAGGTCTAGATGTCTTTGGGTGTAAATTCGCCCCGGTTTTAGATGGGTCTTCTAGACACGGGTTTAGATGGATTCGGGTTTAAAATGCGTCGATTTGGGTCTATATGGTTTTTAGGACTCCACTTTTTTTCCAATGAAGTATTAGAAGCTTATACTAAAGTTAGAGATGCAAAAATGTAACATAAGTAAAGCTACTTAGAGTTCTAAAAAAACAAATGAAACAAACATATGAAAATAGTTGAAGCGATAGCTAGTCCTTTAATAACTTCATAAGCGAGATCAATATCAAATATACCGAGTAGCAGACTTCCGGTTAACTTAAGAACTCATTACATGTTAGTAATTTACAATTACAACACTGTTCTTTGAAACTATACAGATGCCAGTCAAGGACTTCTCAACAAATAAAGGACAGTTTGAATAAATGGTAATTCAAGTTTATTATCATCTTCAAAATAATCCAACTTTGTTTAGCAAATGATGCTGGCAACGGATGATCAGGAATTATGCCAAACATACTGCAACTAGTTTACTTACTATAAATATAATGAAAATCACCAACAAGCAAACACAAAACTATCACATGTCAATATATCCATTTGAAACTTATGAGCATAATACAGTACATCAGTAAGAAACAAAAACATAATACAATCACACGTCAAAGAAGCCAGCCAAAAAGCTAAAACCTGCGATAACAAGAATACATCATATATCTTTTTGTTTTGAAAAGTCTAAATGTCTAAAGAGGCATTTAACAACATCATAAATCCTTAGTATGAATATAAAAACTATAGAATTACAATAATGATTAACTTTATGTGATTTACAAGGTTACATACAGTACAGAAAGACTTTTGGTTGACTTTCAACCCGTTTAACTCTTTCCCTTTTTTGCTTCAACAGCTCAACTCATTAAAAAATCAATGAGTTAGAAATTGCTGCTTATAATTAAAAAAATGGTCAACAAATTACTTGTTCCGGTAGGACATGTAGGTTGAAACTTGAGACATGGTGAGTTTCTCCAAGGATGGTATTGAAGGGAGGCACACCAAACATTAGAGGTCGAAAATAAATAATATCCTCGTGTATATGACAACCACGGGAATCCATTCAAGCTGAAGCTATTCTTACATTCAAATCATTCATTCTTAACAAACTCTTGTATTGCATCCATAAGACAAAAATCCGAAAATTTATGTATCCGACTATCCACAATAGTTATGACAAAATAACAAACTGAAAACAAAAGATTTTTCAGAGGCGTCGCATAATTTTTTTCTTTTTATGATTACGAGCACTAAGTTACCTCATAAAGAATTTATGAGGTAATTTCACATGCTTTGAAAAGACAAATTTTATAAAAAAATACACTTAGTAACCTAAACTCTAGGGTTCGTCCCAGGGTTTAACATATTTTGTCCCAACTTATCCATTAAGTCATTTACAAAGTATAGTATCACAAAATAGGTTCGCTCATGCAAGTTCTAATCACATACACTCGACCTTTCCACACACCGTAACTATAAGAGAAGTATAACCTTCCATTTTAGAGCCGTTCATTCATTCACCTCGGATCTTTATTGAGAATGATGTTGACAGGCCATTAATCATATGACTTCAAGGATCGTTCATATTAAACAGCCATCAGGAAAACAATCATCATATCAACATCACAAAATAAGAAAATAAAGAACAAAGGGATATGAACCCTAATATACTTTCTGATATATTGAATCAAGTGGGTTGCTTTGAATTACAAAAATCGTAATCTATATATAATACTTGAATCGGTGCCTCATACAAATAGGCGATACCGTTGCCCTAAAAGTAAAAGATATATCTAATCGTTCTAACCTACAATTGCCATATTATGAACTCCTGGGCTTGAGTCTGTGGGCCCAAACATAAACGTTGCATGATTTTTCTTTTCTTTTGATATCACCGACATTAAAAGTCCAACACGGGTCTCACCCAAAAACTATTGTGAATAAAATGTTGATCTTCTCCATTTCAGATATTTATAAATATAAGAAAAAGAATACAAGCGTTTGTTGTTTAAAAGAGGGTCGTTATTTTAGCATTTCGTAGGCTAAATAAATTGTTGATCATCTTCATTTGAGATATTTATAAAACCACGATAACATACAATTCAAGTCACATAAATCGATTTGTAGCCAAAATAATACAAAACAAATATTGGTAACTTACGTAACTTGCTATCATACACAAAGTTATAACCACTATGAAAGTGAATGGCTACATATAGTTCATGCTTCAATACTCTCATACACTTAAATTGAAGCAGAAATAAAAGTAAGTGTTAGGCTAAAAATAGGCATTCAACTCTAAATCAAAAGTGGTAATATTGGGCTGTAAAACACATGTTGTTTACATATTAAAGAATATATATGACATTTTCTAGGTCTTCAATCGTTTTGTTCCCTCTATATTTTGCATCAAGTGTGCTGGCGTGCGTGCCCATGCTAACAATCAGCCCCGTGTAACCGGTGCAACAACCGGATATTGTTCAAAGATAAACAAGCTGGTAAAATCTCCGTCAACTCTTCCACAACTTCATTTACCTGTATCGTATTCATTTTAGAAAAAATAATAATTTAAATAATGAAATAAAGAGGATAGTGCAATAAGGTGTGTTTGGGATTTTAGATACCTTAATATTTCGAGAGCACCTATTCCACCAAGAAATTACTGTACATTATATTTTTTGTTTGTGTTAAATAATAGAAGTAGAAACAATTTATGATCTTCAGTAGTTGTTAATACTAGAAATTTTGACAAGGACTTCATCACCACCACTACCATAAAACTTGCTGCACTTGTGAGAGTTTTAATGAGTGGTGTAGAAGAGAAAAAGGGTTGAGAGGAGTGGGTAGATACATACTAATGAATGTTATTTATAGAGAGTTAAAGCCTTGATGTGAAAGAGTGTATGAAAAGGCGGGAAAGAAAATATAAAATAACTTTGTGGTTGGATCTAAAACCATCTTTAGAGCTTAGGTGGTCCACACCAAGATCCTGGTGTTATGGAAAAAGTGACTGTCATGTCAGTAATCCACTCCATAACATCAGAACTCTATAACACCAGAAATCAGGCGGTATGATTAACACCAGATATTTTGGTGTTATAGAGGTCCTGCTATATTTTTTTTAACAAACTATTTTATAAAATTTAAATTTTCATTAATAAAAAAATGTTACAAATAAATAAAAACTACTAGCCGTTATGTTTAAAAAAAAAATTGGCTATAACGCGAGCTATGGTACAGTCTCGCGCTATAGGCTCGCGTTATACTATCATTTTGAGCTGGTGAGTACGGCGCCAGAGGCTATGGCACGAGCTGAGCGAGCGTGTAGTGTTTGGCGCCATCAAGCTCGCGCCATGGCTATGGCTTGAGCCATGGACACCCGTACCGTGCCTCTTAATGCATTTGACTTATTTTATTTAGTTTTATGGAAACAAATATGTTAACCTATTATTACATAGTATTTCACTAGGTAGTAGTATTGATACCTCCTTTTTTACTCGCTTTACTAAAACGCAAGACAATTTTTATGTTTTTTTGTTTCATTGATGTACCAGTAACCAGCCTCTTATTTATTCCTCCAACTACTCGAACTTTTATTCCAACCATAATTCAGAGATATTTTACTTACAAAAATTATGAATCTCAATCCTTCTAACCCAAATTATTACACTAGTGACGTGGGAAACGTTTGTTTGTTGACATAGGAAGGTACGTATGTTGGATTGGGCTTTATAAAAGCCAATAGCATTTTATAAAGAAAAAGGTATGTGAAGTATCATTTAAGGAACATGTGACATGTAGGTAATCTGAAATGCTAGTTAGGTGAAAATTTAAAGAACATGCAGGTAAATAGTTAGGTTGGGGAGTGGTGGGATAATCCTACGGGTGAGTCCAAATTGGCAAAACTCACCATATGAACCTCACCAAAGCCACGCGTGGCTTTTATCAAAAAAAGTCATTACTTGTCACTTACTCACGTCTGTGAGTTTACAAAAAGTGGGCCCAGTATTTTATTTTTTAGTTTTTTATTAGATTGTGAGTGGGGATTTAATAGTGGGGGTATTTAACGGGTATATTTTATATAAAATGAAGGTGAGGTGGAGGTGAGTTTTTTTTCCTTAGTAACCTTAAAAGGTGAGTTGTGGGTGAGTTGAGGTGGCGCTGATGTGGCGGTGAGTTTTTGTTTTACCACTCCCTGGCCTTAGAATTGAAGGCATATAAAAAAATTCAGAACATGCAGGTTACATAATAGGGAAAATATTTAAAGCCTATCTCTAAACTATAGCCTTTTAGGTTAAAAATAATAATGTGTTTTCTCCAAAATGTTTAAATATAGCTGGAGTTTATATCATAAGCTAGAGCTTGATGCTTTAGTTGAATTAGATTGAAATCCCGTTTATTATAGTTAAAAGTTAAAACGAAGTTGCATTACATATTTATGTATACAAAGACACATTAGGTGTTGTAGCTTATAGTTTTAAGGTGTGTGTAGCAAACAAGAGTATGCATGAACAGAGGCGGACCCACATGGGAGCCAGGTGTGGCACGGGCAACACCCCTATTTCAGGTCACGAAGGGTAAATTTTGTATAGAATAAGTATTTTCTCGACACGTGCAACACCCATTTTTACCTAATGTCATACAACTTTATTACTAATAATCATAAAAAAAAAATTGTGCAACACCCTGTTAGTCCGCCTCTGTGCATGAACAAGTAACAAGTGTATCCTTAAGGTGTAGCGAACAAGACTCCAAGTATATCCAAAACTGAGATTGAACCTACCCGAGTGGCCATCGGTCCGGTCTCGGTCCATATGACTTTGTGTTTTCAGTCTTTGGTCGGGTAAGGCTCGCCCGGTACGGGTTTTACCCGAAGCTCACCTCGCCGACCTAAATTTTCAACATTAGACGTCAAGTCCGAGCATCGAGCCATGACTGTAACAACTTTTTCCTTCATATAGTATCATAATCGAGTACAAAGCCCCACCTTTTTTTATTATATTAGAAATATACTAAATAACCTTTTTCACCATAATACAATTCGGACTTTTTAAAATCAAGAATTATTAAGAAACGATTTCTTTGTTTATTAGTGACATTAGTTTTGTCAACTACTAAATGTTTAAAGAGAGAAAACAATGATTAACAAAAAATGTAACTAAAAGTCCAATAGTGCAGATAAAAGATAGCGAGACAAGACATTTCCAGTTAGAAGTTCATACCCTCGTATGATGTAATGGTAGTTTTTTGTAGCGCAAACACAAAAATATATGTTTTATAAAACATGCGACAATGTGTAAAGGACTTACTATGCTCTTTGTGTCGATACAATTATTTTGAAAACAACTAAGAAACTCGGCATCAACCACAAACAACGGTAATGATCCAAAGAATGAAAAGGATCTTCACCAACACGTTCAAACAACCCATGTCATCAACTTTCATTGTAATAGAAATCAAGAGTTTTAAGCGAGTGTTCAAAGAAGACATTCTACCGCTTGGATGTCATTGTACGACTCGACCCACTAACCACTAACATTCACCGTTTTAAAAAAAATAGAAATCAAGAGTTCATTGAAGTGTATTATATCTTTTGCTTTTGCCAAATGAAACAAGGTTTAATTTGAACTTAAACGACAAATCGGATACTAACAGCGAAGACTTACACGTGACTACAACCACAATATATTATAGAGAACACAACTTGAGCGGGCTGTGAGAGTTGAAGGTTAAATCCCAAAATGCAAAGGTACATCGAGCTAGTTGTTGTCCTTTTTTTAGCCATCTCAATTATATTTTTTTCATATCAAAAGGTAGTGGGATTATACATTTGGTGATTTCCATTAAATGTAATATTTACAGCGAGCGAAAATCACCAAATGTATAGTTAGAACACCTTTTGATAGCCAAAAAGAAAATACAATTTTGAAGACTAAAAAGGGACAACTTATAATACGGAGTAGTGGAGTACCTTTGTAGTTTATGAGTTCAATCTTTTACCCTACTCATTATTGTTTTCTCTGATATCACATAACTTGAATGTACTTCTTTGCATCATTTGCTTTATCTGAAGACTTCTTTAAATGTCATCACTAACTTTAGCTTAGTTCACGATACATTCACTCTCTCGCAACCCCTAATCAGCTTAAGTTCATCTATCATAAACCCATTTTATCAATCGAATTAATTGGAAAAAGATCGAACAGGTTGGGTGAAAATTCTTAGCTAAAAACTGAATGGGTGAGATGAGTAAGGTCAAAGATGTTTATTCCCAACTAAACTACCAGTAGTAAACGCACTATAATTAAAAATATACTAACAAATAAAAACCATAATTTTAATAAATAAAGGTTCATAATATTATACTCTCATACATCCAAAATCTTTAGACAAGTAATAATGTAACAGGTAAAAAAATTCAACACCAATAACATACCGTTAAACCACTAAGATCATACCCAGCCGTACACTTTCGACAAACCAAATTTCAACAAAAAAAAAATACAATTTCTTAGTGAAATAGGTGGTTTGGGAATATTAAGGTACATCAAAATTACAGTCTTTATATTTCATTATGTAATTTATCTTTTTCTAAATACGAATACGATGCATGTAAATGATGGTACAAGGAGGTCGGTGTTGAAATGCAAATGTTATCATATCTATCAACATGATCTTCTCTAAGTGATTCTCCTTCTTGTGCATTGATTTAGTAGTCTCTATGCAATTAAATCCCATCAGACGACTTTGAAATGCCTTAACAAATCCTCTAAGTCCTGAAATATGTAAAATTTTGGAACTTGTAGGAGTTGGTGACATATTTTCCACATCTATCAAATCTGCCAAAGGAAAGTAACTAGCTAGTTAGTACACTGTACACACGTTTCAAAATTAGCTAACTTTAACAACCGTAATAAGATTCTTCATTCACAGTTATCACATGATCTTGTTATATGCATCATTTTGTGGGATTTTTCTAAAGGACAAACACAACTTAAAATTAAATTACAAACTAAATATAAAGAGAGTAATAAAATAAGAGGTATTGGACCTCTTATGTACCTTAATTTTTCCTGAGAAAAAAGTGGTATTGGACCTCTTATGTACCTTAATTTTTCTGAGATCACCTATTCCATCAAAAAGTTGTATTTTTTTCTGTGTGTCAAACAATAAAAGCAAAAATAATTTATCATCTTCACTAGAAGTTAATACTAGAAATTTTGACAAATACTTCATTACCACCACCATCATAAAATTTGGTGCACTTGTGTTGGTGAGAGTTTTTGTGGACTGATGTAGATGAGAAAAACGAATGTAATTTATAGTTGAGGACCTGGCGGGAAAGAGAGCATGAAAGGGCGGGAAAGAAAAAAAGTTACGGCAAAAAAGCATATTTAATGCATCTGACTTTTTTTTAGTTTACTGCCGTACTATTGAGACATCATTTTATCATCTTTTATATAATAAAAGAATTAAATTTTTTGAGATTTTTAGTTAAAAATGGAGGTTTAGAAAAAATAACTGGACCAATCAAATAGCTTAATTTTGACACATTAACCAAAATCAAAGAATGTGATTGGTCCAAAAAGTCAAAATTGAATTAAGTTTAGTCAAAATTAAAAATTTTGGTGGAAGAATTTGATGAAAACACATAAAAATATATGTGTCAAATTTATGAAAATAAAAACTTAAAAAAAAGGAAGGGTTTAATAAAATTTTAGTGTTTGAATTCTAAATAAATTAGATAGACTTAAATGTAAACTTATATTTTTTCATATTTTGTTAGCAACTTTGAAAAATAAACAGAATACCCTCTTAAACTTTATAACCTATATTTTTTATATCTAAAAATATAACATATATGTAATATTAAAAAAATCAACAAATCACATAATTATAAATATTCAAATAAGAACACAAAATATTGTCTATTTTTATTTTGACACTTAACAAAGTCAATCAATACAATATATGTGAATTATTATTAACACGAATAAATATCAAAATGAATGTAAAACCTCAAAAATCGATGTGAGAAGAAAATAAATAGACGAGGTTTTACATATTACAACAATATATATATTTTTAAAGTCGTTATTTGTTACTAAACACACATTATCTATAGCTAACATTTCAGTTTATATTAATTTATACAGTACACAGTAAAACAACAAGATAATCAAACATATAAACATTAGATGTTCTTAAAAAACATATATAATATACATAAAGTTGCAATAACAAAATTATTAATTAATATATCATTTATATTTAAGTCCCGTGCGTGCACGGGTATTAAAACTAGTTTAAATTATTATAAACAAATAGCTTGCAATGTACTGAGTATTAAAATTTACGATTTTGAAAATTACCTACAGGGCCTTATTGGCTATGTGTTGTCTTGCAGAGGCTATGTTTTAATAGCCATGATAGTCGGGAATATGTTTTCCCGATATTCTTTTTGACACGTGTTAGTCAGAGAATGGACAAGATAAAAAAAATTTCAAGTGAAATGCGTATTTGTTTTTCCTGACTATGGCAGAAAGGGGGGTCCACCCACATGCTTTCGACGGTCCACACTGCAATTCAGTGAACCGTGTTTTTGGTTTTTATTGCCTAACAAAAAGGGCTTTGTTACTTAAGACAAAATATATATTATATTTATCCTAAATTTAGCCTTTTTAAATTTAGTAAATAAATATTCTCTACTATGTACAAAATAAAATTATCTGGAACTTATTTTTCTAAAAACCATCGACTAATTAATATATACTAGTATGATCCTCGCACGGTACCCGATAACTATTTTTTAACGAACAAATGTTACATTTTAACTTATCAAATATATATTCAAAGTAAAAAATTAAATCTAATTAAAATAAATTTAATATCATTGAAAATTTTAAAATTTAACAAAAATATATTAAAATGGATGCTAAATTAAAGAGCACGAAGTTTTAAAAAATATGACGAAATTATATTATAAAAAAGATAAATAAATAAAAAGATATTTTAATTTAAAAATAAAAGTTTTTTAAATAATTTGTTACATAAATATTTGTTTCAAATAATGAATGGATGAGATTAATTTATCAAATATGATCTAATGACTTAAATTTAACATTCTTATATTAATTTTAATTTGGAGTTAGGTTTGGTAATTTTAGATTCGGGATTCAAATGGGAGTTAGATTTGGATTAAGCTTTTTTATATAATAGTATAGATATAGAAGTATATATATATATATATCTTAAATTATATATAAGAGGAGGGATTTGCCACGTCATCAATCAGGATACTAATCCCAGTCAGCACATTGGCTTTTTTTGGGCCGCATGGGCTTATGTTCCGGGCTTAACATCACGACTCCCGTCGGATATATCTATCCTTCCAAAACATTCCCCGTCTTCTATTATCTTCCAAACCCTAAACGGAACCCCCAAAAACTAATCGATCCATATCTTTTTTAAACTTTAATCGATCTCGTGAAGCATGATGGTAAGATTCCAGATATTATATAGTTATATTTATGATATTGTCGCCTCTAACACATATATAAGGTTATTGCAATTTCAATTATCAATCTTTGATGTTAGGATTAGCATATTCTAATTACAATTAATTATTTGTGGGGCAGTTGCTACATAAGGTACAAAAGCGAGAGCTTTTGGCTATCTGTGACTAGGACCGATCAGATGACCCGCCTAATGGAATATGGATGGGACTGGCATAGATGCTTAATGATGAGTACTTGAAATTTACATACACATGAAAGCAATGTGCGTATACGACAATGGAACTGAGGGGATCTCATAGTAGACGGGTAAGTTGGTTTCTTTCATATGGATATGTACTGACATTTTTACCTTGTGCATTATATGATTAAATCTGTTTATATAAGCATTAAATAATTAGCAAAGTTGCACTAGCCTTTCTCATACCTGTTTTCCCTGGTCTGCATATTCATTGGAGTATCTGCTGCAAGGGTGTAACATCCCGCAGGTATGGCGTGATTGTCAGTTCTCTAGATTAGGTCTTCTATGTAGTAAAGAATCATAATTACAAAGCTTAATGTGGTTCAATTTATGCATTTGGCAGATCACGTAACAGAGTCATACTTGACATGGCTAACGCATGCTTTCCTAATGAAATATCGCTTAAAGAAGTGAAATAATAGATGCTTAAAGGATTTATTCTAAAAGTTCTCTATATTAAGGAGCTCACAATTGGGATTTCGTGCTCTAAGGTTATATTTCCTTTTCTTCCCTAGCAATTTGTGTCTTTTTGTTATTGGTTTTTAGTGGTAGCCTTTGCCTTTAAGATATTCTTATTGATTATTAAGTCAAACGTAATAAAGTTTGAATGATCCTATATTATGGTAACTTTCCTATTAAATTGTGAAGAGAGCATATATTTAAAAATATTATAGGAATCCTCAACTCAAAATATATTAACATCTAAACTATACATAACATAATGATAATTAAGAGTCCGAAAAACTGAAGTTTTAAGTAAATAAAATACCGTACTATTAATATGAGATTCTGAGATGCACTGTAGCATAAATAAAATACCATACTATTTGTCAAATTGTTGTTATTACCTGCAAACCCAGAGTCGGTCGTGGAAGATTCGCTGCTACTTCTGCTAACCTAGATCATTAGCAATCTCTTGCTGTCAGATTTCATTTGTGTTCCATTTTTGCGTTCAGAGGCCACTGTTGAAGTTCTACCTAGGATTTTTAAAATTAAGTATGAGCATGGTACTTTGGAGGAACTCCTTTACGTTGATATACCTATAGAATATCACCTGGTCAAATTGTCATGGACTATGCGAAAGCCATACAGGAAACTGTTTTTGAGAAACCACAGGTTGTCAACTAGGAATAGTCCTTTTAGCAGATTTGAAGTTTAGTGCCGGGTACTATTTTTAAAAATGTGGCTCTTGATTATTCGTAGTATATTTATTTAGAAGTGTCTTCACTGTATCCTACTAAATTTTTAGATATGCTCTTGGGAGTTATGTGCTAGGCATCATGAAGATCTTATTCCCGGGAGATTGCTGATACCACGACCATATATTTCATTCGAAAAAACATGCGGTCACCTGTAAATGTATAGCATGCTCAGCATCATGTGGTTGTGCCAGCAACAACAAGGTATGTGGCTTATCAGCTTGGTCTTGGTCTAACCAAAGAGGCCGGCTTTTAAACTAGCTAACATGACAAGAATATTAGTTACAGTTGTGCCCATTAAGGTAATGACTAATGGAATATTTCTGTGTAAGTTATAGGTTTCTAAATTTTCCTTATAGTAGCATCTAATTTTAAGGTTATGGTAAATTTTAATTGAGGCCAGATTTGATAATGTTGCCATCTTTGTGTTGTAGAACAAATTTCATTGAAGCAATACTCGTAATTATATTGGATGAACCTCATGAGAAGAGTCCGAATACAAGTATACTTATTGCCTATCTTGCACCTGGCGAACTAAATGCTAAAGAACTCGAGCACCTTCTTGGGATGGATAAAGGTAAAATGTTTTCAGTATCCATTACTATTCTCATTCTAGGGAAATATGAAATTTCACTGCACGCCTCGCTTCGACACACGTCCTGAAAGGCTAAAGAGATGTTACATGTCGCGTGCAAGTAAGCATCAGGAGCGTTTATCGTTTGAAGGTATATCAAGTTGTGAGTTTGCATCTATGTAGACACTTTATAAATATGTTGGTTTACATGAATATTTTTTCAGAACCTAAAGATTAGGACTAAAAATTAGTTCCCAATTTTCTTTACCTAAATTGTTTTCGATAAACACTGAGTACTTATAATGGCACCAACTGTTACATTAACTCTTTTTCACTACATATGTTTCCATATAAGTTTAATAGATTATAAACGACATTTGCTTTCCCCTTATTTTGTACAATTTTTTGTGTTACATATAGACGAGTTCAAAAAACGAAGACTACGTCACTGTCATACGTTGTTGTAGATTCTTGAAAGAATGAGAGTACATTAAATGAGAAGGTGAACTTTGCCCTATGGAAATATAAAGTTGAACTCACATATATGTTATCAGACATGTTATCTGATATACAGAAAGTTAAGAAGCACATTGCAAAATGAAACCCTTGTGAACCAGGGTATAATATCTGTGTTTTCCTCGAACAAGTCAAAATAGAAATGTGTAACTAATAGGGGGATCTTGACTGGTCGAATCAGTTGCAAGTTGGCAAGATGAGTAGACTACTTATGATATTGTCTTATAGCTAATAAGGGGATCTTGACTGGTCAAATATGTAGCTAGATGACGAGTGTCTGGGATTTCATCAAAGGGCTGATTTGATCTGTGCTTTCGCTTTTTCCAGTTGAGCCTCTTGTGGATGAATGTGAAAAAGGTGCGTTTTATAACAAAACTTGTCAGTTCTTGAGTTTTCATCTCTCAAATAGTTAACCACCTGCATATGAATGTAATATGTTTAGATAAAATCATTGCTTATTTCGAATTTGGATAATAACTGGAAGTAGAAGACTAATCATTCTTTAATCGATCAGACCAAGTGATCGATATCACTGGTCAAGATTTTCACAAGCCTATACCTGATCTCTTAGCTTATTTGAAACAAAGACATATACTTTAGACCGTAATAGTACGTTTGAGCTGATTAATACTGAAAATAGATTGAGTGAATGTAGATAGTGTCTCAAAAGTATCAGAAATAAAATATTGGCGTACGAAAACACTATTAAATGACAAAGAAAGCAAGTAGGTAGAAATATAGAAGTGATGAGTATTTGGATTGTGTATCAGGTCAAACCAAGTTCGAGTTTAACATGTATGACCAATCGAAGTTCAAAATGGATCTAAATTGCCGTCTTTGCTGTGCATCTGCTAGAAAAGGAATTTTTATACCCGAATGCAATGTTGTAGGGCATATTTTTAGCAGGTTGTATTTAATGGAAACGGATAATGTAACGAGGCCGTGGAACATTATTAGCTAAGGTTGTGAAAATTCCAGTACACCTTTTAATTTTGCATGATGTTTTGTTGGAAATATGATGTTTTGTCAGAAATAGAATTGTATGATAGGAGAATTTTGATGTAAGAACTACCTAAAAACATTTCATGAGTTCTTGGTGGGTTTGATTTTATTGGAGAAGGTATTCCCATTGCCATTGGTGCAGATTCACTAGAAAGTATAGAAGGGAAGTTTTGGTGCAGAATGCACTAGAAAGTACAGAAGGGAAGTTTTCAACCAAGCTGACTGATCATGTCACGTTGGCCTTTTTTGGAGACGGTACTACAAATGGTGTAGCATTTATGATTATGATTTTGTATTAAATCCATAAATATAGATCCTTTGAATATCGATGTCACGTGTTTTCAGATTCGATAGGTAAGAGTTTAATTGTAGATGCAGGTGAAGAATGGTCAAACAATCGATCTAAAGGAGAAAAAACGAATGAAGACGATTTAGCCCTTAAAAAGACGCTTTATGATTGTACGTTCCATGCATTAATTTTCTAAGAACTACGTAAGTCATGAAATTCCTTGCTAACAATTATATGTTCCTGCTTTGGTATGACACAGGAAAAGTAGTTTCATAATAGGCTGGAAAATTCCACATATTGGACCATTAATCGAAGCATGTTCTTGGACACTCCTCTTCATATCTGAGTATGGATGGTGTGGGTGTTGAAGTTATCGGTTCCATTAAATAACTGCGAAGGCGTTCGAGAGTTAAGGTTTGTTTGTCTTTTCTCAGTTAACAACCTCTTGCACACGTCTGATATGAAAGTCTAGAAGTATATTGTGGTTCCTCATCTGAATTAAAAGCCCAAGTTATATGATTTGATAACCACTATCTAAAATCTCACAGGTTACGGATTTACATCGTCACAAAATTGACCATATCACATGGAAAGTAGACTTTTCCTCTATCTATGAGATTCAGCGATTGCAGTTGAGTTTTGAACCCGACTCATGGCAAGTAGACTCGTCCTATATCTTTGAAAATTGGAAGATGTTGCAGCTAATCCTGTTCCACCACGTACAAAACAGTTCGTTGTGCTCAGTGTGGTCATGGAGAAGATGTTTTCTTCAAGGTACTTGCTTTCATCTTTACCAAATATGGACCAATTAGAAATAATCACATGGCTTTATTATATTATTATCGCACGAATGCTGACATTCAAGATCAAGAATATTATCATCTCTATACTCGATCACACTTTTTTCTGCTAATTCGATATAGTGGAAACCAATCTTAACCCATCTATATAAGAGTGGTTCAACGTTTGTCATTTGTTGATAACAAAATGTGTAATTCTGACCATTTTGATTTATTTTTGTGTATAAATTGTTTTTTTGTATTGAAAAGAATGTATTAGTCATGTTAACCTTTTAAAAAATGAGTTAAGAAGTTTTGTACATTTAAATTAGAATTCTTTATGCTAGATACCATCATGAAAAGCTGATGGAGAATATCAAACTCTTTTAATTAATAATGTTGCCTCCTGTAAGAAGAGTTTATCGACACTTTCAGTCTTTCACAGATAATGATGGCAAGAGAGACGGCAATCTGTTCTTCTCATGCTTGCACAGGATGATGTGAGGTAATTTCTAATTTTATAATACCTATAAAAGAATGTGGCTTCTTCTGAGATTATAAAACTTAAAATTGGTATATGTAAATTTGCAGGTGTAATACTTTGTTTGTGATGGTTTAAGTAGACAAGACAAGAACACTAATATCCTCTCGGTATGCTTACGCATTGACTTGTCTGGCTGTCAAAATGGACTTCTCTTTGTTCTGGAAGGGTAACAAAATAACTTACTTTATAAATAACGAGAACTATTATTCATACAGTAGACATCCGATTGTTTGAGATGGTAAACATTGTTTACAACCATGTCATAGTAGTTTGTGGTATGTTTTCACCATCAACATTTCTTACATATAAGTATGAAGCGTACCAGTGTTTAGTTACAATGATATGCATATGCTCTTCGTCCCCATGATGGAAATTTTAGTGTTACATATGGCGTTTTTTATAAGGGACCCTTTAGTGGTTTGCACAGATCTGAATGTGAAAAAGTATGTATTGAGTAAATGACCTTTCTAGAATATTAAAAAGGATAAATGATTAATCTTGTGGAGCTTCTTGGCACTATTAATTTTGTAGAAAGTTATTTGGTAGCTTTGTTCGAATAGGATCGACACGAGGAGGCGCTGATGCTTCTAGAAACACTAGATATAAAGAAAGTTCCCTCATAGGAAAGAATTGAAAGAACTTTTAAATCAGTGGGAGGTCGTCCTCGATAGTTACTTAGAAAAGATTGGTTCTGGTAGCAAAGCCTATGTTATGGGAGGTACTGACAAGTTTCAACAGTGGCATGTCTATTATGCTGCAGCTAATGCAGCCAAACAACCGGTTTACACCCTTGAAAAAAGCGTGACAGGTTGTCACGTATTCAAAACCTTTTTAAAAGATAGTAATTGTGTTGTATTTGCAATGATTTTTTGCGTGACCATGGTAAGCCATTACCTTAATTTATTATATTTTCATGTTTGTATATTCTGATTTTTGCAATGTTAGGTGATTGTTTAGGCTCATGCGATGATATCTAATGGTGGGGTGATAGCTCCAGATGGGTTAAACATGGTTGCACTACTAGCTCAAAGACATGTTCCGTCTGTTGTTCTTGCAGGCATTCAAAAGGTAATTATAAATCTATGGGTCTAAATATTTTGCGAATTCTGCAGTCTTAGTGTATTGTGATTTTAGAACTGATTATTAAATGTAAAACTCGGTTTTGCCATACAATTGAATTCAAAACGGTCATACTTGCTATAACCGTACTCATTGCATAAGAAAGAATATAGGTTCTCATAATTAATATTACAACATTTCCTACACTGATAAGCGTTCTCATGACAATTACTACAAATTCCATTCTTATCAGGGACGGGGAGACTGCAGCATAAGCATTGCAATGGTTCAAGAGATAGATCCTATAGATTCTCATAAAAAGAATCAAGTTCCATCATGAAGTTACATGTAGTGATGGGAATAGGGAAATACACTTTCAGATGAGACTGATTGAAAGCAAGATGGCATAAATTTGCAAACTACCTTCACTCACTTTGAGTTGCGAGCATCATGAATATTTACTTCTGTCATGATTTTGTTACGTGTATAGCACTTTGGACAATTACATACACTTTGATATCATAATTAACTTCATAAAAACGATATAGTTGGTTAGTTTTTTTGGCAGGTTGTGGTAGACAGATTATCCAAGGTTTGTTATGAGGATACTTTAAGATATTTGTCTTTTTTAATCATTAGATAGAAGTGTATTTTATTTGAGATACTACTATATTAGTAATTGGTCGTAAATTTATGCATATTAAATATCTTTTCTTTTTAGTTATTTCATGTTTCCTAGAGCCGATATTCGGTGCATGCAATTTTATTAAACTGTTTACAACCATGTCAATGAATGGAGAGTTGTCCTTCCATCAAACAAATATTATTTTCACTTAAATTCATGTTTACTAATCAAAGTTCTTGGATCCACAGTTTACACGTAAGATTATGGAATTGTTTTTTTTCCTACAATTATTACACGTAGATGTGTCAAATCATATCCATTTTGATGTTTGATACTCCCTTCGTTCCAAAATTATTGTCACTAGACAAGAATTACACAGTTTAAAAAAATTACATTTATTACAGCTTTCTCTCTCTTATTTTATAGCATAATGTTAGTTTTATCTTTAAAATTTGTAATAACAATTTCAATCAATCGCCATATGTACTGAGATTGTTCGGGAGACATGGTCCAAGCCCGGTACGAGGATGACTTGTGCCTAGGGGTGCAATGAATTCTTTCCTTTTTTTCGGTATGCCGCTCCGCGAGCTAGGATCAAATTTTCAGATGTCCCTTTCGTTTACAACAACCTTAACCGCCTGGAAATGCTAACCAAAACTTCAATGGTAAAGGAAGTATGCCAGTCAGCGAGAACATTAAGAGATAATGGCGCTTCCAACGTTTAGATAATATAGTAATTTATCAAAGTTTCATGTCTATTTTTAGTATTAGACAATAATTTTAGGACATCCTAAAATAGAAAAATGGACAATAATTTTGGTACGGAAGGAGTATTTTTTTTGACATTTTCTCAAAAAGGTTAAGACACTTTTAACCTATTCATTATTAATGAATTAGATAAGCGAACATGCAAGACACGAAATGGGTTCAATAAGCGTATGCAAATAGTAAATATGATACTCGGCGAATCTTTATAATATTTTTTA
Organism: Glebionis coronaria; assembly: GCA_025667525.1. Lineage (NCBI taxonomy): Eukaryota > Viridiplantae > Streptophyta > Magnoliopsida > Asterales > Asteraceae > Glebionis > Glebionis coronaria. The sequence goes on along the minus strand of JANFOE010000054.1, from coordinate 813,829 downwards.
ACTTTGGCTTTTAAACAATTATTATTAATTTCAATTTCTACATTTTTATACATATTTTTTCCCGTCTTAACTTGCTCCCACACCCGTTTTACCAGGTGCTTGTGCTTGTGCCGCCCGCCCATTTTGTCACCCTAATAACACGTAATGCTGTCTTGAGTATATATTGTATTCAATTCACCAATATTGTTCGGTTAGGGTGCAACTTTAGATTTCACATCTTTTCAAAATAAATTAATTATTTGGTCTTTAGTCTATTATATATGCTCGATATCTACGTGGAAAGTACGTATGTGCATGGAATGATCTAAAGCAGTTACTAATGTTATTTTAATATAACATTTTTAACTGATACATTTGTTTACCACAAAACAAATGTTTGTAGTTATTTTTTAGCACGAATATTTAGCTAAATAAAAAATGTAAAATATAACTATATATAAATATTTAAAAAATAAAAAAATATTAAACGACAATCAGAAGTCATACCCGTCCATCGGACGGGTTTTGCAACTAGTATATATATATATATATATATATATATATATATATATATATATATATACATATATATGATAATTCCATTCTTAATATTTACCATATTATACTACATTAATTACTTTTTTAAATACTATAGTTTAAATAATTAATTAATATTAAGTCTACAATTAATTCAATTATTTTACACTACTCAAATTAAATAAAATTCTATTCCAAAAAATTTTCACTATTGTTGAAGACTTTTCAGAAAAGGGCCCCACAATTATGACATAAATTGTTGAAGACTTTTTTAGAAAATGGCCCCACAATTTCAGTACTATTACTCTTGGCATGTGTAGTGCGAATTTTTTTTCAAACGAATCGCCAGTTGACACGTGTCTAACACATACTCGGGGTTTAGATTTCCCGACATTCATGGCCATTTTAGTAATCCCAATAAATAGTAGCTTCTGCTGGACAACATGTTCAAAAGAAGGCCCTGTATGAAATTTTCACTTTACGATTAGATAACTCTCAGAAAATTTATACTTCATTATTTATAAATTACATTTGTTCCACTATCTTAATTATCTGAAAGTCTAGTAATCTCTATATGTATGGAACAACTTCTTTTTGTAATTTTCTATTATAAATTTGCATTTTTGTTATTACATCTTCGTTTCAAAAAGAATCAACGCTGGGACGCAACCTATTTTTCTATTTGCTCACAACCGCGTCGTACCCTCTAGTAGAACCTGTCTCGGTTTCATAGTACTTCAATACTTTTAGCCAAAAGCCCTTTGTTTTTTACTGTTTCCAACAATGCTATTCTCGGAAACATAGCACCAACCTTTGCACAACGCCGACTCTTCATCACGTGTCCATTCTTTTGGTGGCTCACTTGAATTACCTGCTTGGCTTTTATAGCACGTCTAAAGGACTTCTTAGGTTTGACTGGTGACATCTCTTCCTCGTCTTCAAGGTTATATGCACCGTGAAATGACCCTTGTCCCGAACTGTAACACCCCATTTTGATAAATGGAATGTCACGCGTAATTATGGCGTGTCATCAAAGCATACAAGGATAAATGCCTAAACATTACATGACCATAGGGAAAACCGGAATCAAACATCGGTTCCCAAACATAAGCCCAAAACATAAATAAAGTAAATGAACAAAAAGGAAGACTAGACAAGCATAAATATGAAGGCAAGAGGAGAAGGAATCTAAGGTAGCTCCCATCCTATGCGTGTCCTCCAAATTCTCCAGTCAGTCCTTGAGTACCTGCCGTTTTGGGACATGGAAAGGAAAGTAACGGATGAGCCAAACGCTTAGTGCACGGATATAGACATAGTATAAATGACTAAAACATAATAAAGACTTGATAGCAGCGGAAATGTATAAGTCCTGGAAAACCTGGAACATGTTCATAAAACTGGTTTTATAGTTTGAAAAGCCTTATGTTTATCTTATGAAAACTGTTTAACATATTTTACCATTAGCCAATATAGGTCATGAAAATCCACCGGGCATGAATACTTAGAGGGGTGACCTCATCATGCAAATTAGAGGGGTTGCCCCTAATTTAATATATTGGTTTTTGGGTAGGAGGGATTAGCTCCTTGTGAAGGATGCAAGGCACACACCACATTCACCATGAAATCTTGACTATGCATCCAATAACCAACTATGCATCCAAATACAATGCTTCCGCTCAATCAAACAAAAAAAGGTGAAGAAAAGAATATGCGACTTTCAGCATTCGTTCCAGTTTGTCCGTCTGAATTGCTCTTTTTCAAACTGCAAGGGAGTATTAGATGAGTCATTGGCCATTGGCCTATGGGCTTTGAGCCCATTAGAGTTTAGGTTTATATTAGATTATTCTCTAAGCCATGTTCTATTATAAATAATAGATATGCTATGTTATGTAATGGTGATTCTCTCAATCAATAAAATATATTCAGTGTTTTACATATAGTTTTGTTAAATGGACACCTGCGTGAAATCGCGAAAGTGTAGTCTTTTTATGTTTTCGACTTTCTGGGAATGCTAAAGGAAATGGGTAAAATTTTATGAATAAACTGGTCAAATGGACCAAAGTCAGCTCAACGTAGAAGTATCAATCACATAAGACTAATAAAAAGTAGGTCAATAGTATAAAGTATAAACAAACCAAAACGAGTCAAATCGAGTTGCAGCAGTAATGTTACTGCAATCCCAATACATCATGGACGTATCTTGGTATATCCAATGCTAACCGAAGAATGTCTAGCTAAGACCCTTATATGACGTCCCAATGAAGGCGTAACTTTGATAGGCCGTTGGGGTCTAAGGCTGCTTCTGTTCCTCAGGTTACTCCTATTGTAATATCTAATCCCTATGATGCTTTATCTACTCTTAATAAGGAGGACAGTGGTACATCTAAGGTTACTGGTCCCGGTGATGAGGAGGATGTGGATAATGTTTATGATGAGACGGCAAATCATATGAATAACTCTCAATCAGGGGCAAGCACTCCCGCTGTTGATGTTCTTAATGTTTAGTATTGCGTCTTGGAATATACGGGACTTGAACTAGTCCCCTAAGCAGAGAGAGGTTCGCTAGGTGGTTGATGAGAATAATTTAAGTGTTTGTGCTATTTTGGAGTCTCATGTTGATGTATCTATTGTTTATGACACATGTCGTAAGGTGTGTAGGAGATGAAAGTGGCTTTCTAATGGTAGCTTGTGTACTAAAGGTTCTCGTATTATTGTTGGTTGGAATGATGATATGGTTGATGTTGGTGTTATGGATCAAACGGAACAGGTTATTCATTGTCATATTAATACTCGGGCGGGCCGGAAAACTATTTTATGTTCCTTTGTGTATGCTGCCAATTACTATGTGGATCGTCGTGGGTTATGGAATGATCTTGCTGCTCATGCTTATCTTATGCATGATAAGCCATGGGTTTTGATGGGTGATTTTAATTCTGCTCTTAATCTTGAAAATCACTCTTATGGTGGGTATGAGCTGAATATTGTTATGCGTGAATTTAACGAATGTGTTCAACTCATGGAGGTTATGGATGTTAATGCTACTGGACTTCATTTCCCATGGAATCAAAAACCTCAGGGTGACTGTGGTGTTCTTAAGAATATTGATAGGATTATGTCTAATATGGTTTTTATTGATGAGTTTCTGGGTTCTCTAGGGGTGTTTCAGCCTTATCGTATATCGGATCATTCTTCGTGTGTTCTGCGTATTCCTAAGGTAAGTAGACCGAAGCCTAAACCATTTAAATTCGCTAATTTTCTTGTTCATAAGGAAGGGTTTCGTTCTGCTATTCTGAATGGGGGGAATGTTAGTGTTTCGGGTTGTGCTATGTTTCGTGTGGTTAAACGTCTAAGACATCTTAAAGCGCCATGTCGCAAGTTGCTCCATGAGAATGGTAATCTGCACGCCCGTGTGATTAGGACCAAGGATGAGCTTGACGCGGCTCAAAGGGCTCTTGAGGTAAATTTATCAAATACAGATGTTCGCGAAGTTCATGCTCGATGTCTTTTGGCGTTTAGGGAAGCGTCTCTTGATGAGGAAAGGTTTTTGAAACAGAAAGCTATCATCGAGTGGCTTGATGCAGGTGATTCTAATACAACTTATTTTCATAAAATTGTTAAGTGTTCGAATACCCGCAACAGGATTGATATGGTGCGAGACATGTCTAATGTGTTGTGTGAAGGGAATGATGTTGCGACTGCGTTTGTAGCACACTATGAACAGTTTCTTGGTTTGGAGGGTGTTTCTACCTCTTTTGATTCACATGATTTGTTCTCTAATGTTCTTGATGCGCAACGTGCTTTAGATATGGTTCAGGTGGTGTCAGATGCTGAGATTAAGAATGCTATGTTCTCGATGGGTGATGATAAAGCTCCTGGTCCGGATGGTTTTACAGCTGCGTTTTTTAAGAAGGCCTGGGATATTGTGGGTGGTGATGTTATATGTGCTATTCGGGACTTTTTCACTAATGGTAAGTTGCTTAAAGAAATTGATCATACTATTATTGCGCTTATTCCAAAGGTGACTGTTCCTAATAAAATCACGGATTATAGATCTATTTCGTGCTGTAATGTGATTTTTAAATGCATCACGAAGATTATTGCTAACCGTGTTAAAGTGGTGTTGGGGGACTTGGTTTTTGGGTAAAAGGGAATCATCCCTGGCAAAATATATTAATCACCCAAAAATCATGAAGTACAATGGAATGTGACTGTGTGTCACATTAACCTCAAGCAAATAATGCTTGAACAGCCAAAAACGAATGACATGCCATCCGTCTTACATCAATATTACAAAAACAAGGGCACCAATAGGAAAGAACACTACAACAAAATAAGGCTAATGCAACATTTTATAAGCAACACTTTTAAAACTGTTGCATTTTTTAGAGTATTAAATTTAAAACGACACTTTAGAAATAAGTGTTGCACTTTTAGATCTATGCAACTTTTTACAAAAGTGTTGCTAACTCTTTTAGCATATTAAATTAAAAGATTTCAACTTCCATCATATCCCCTCCTAAAATGAAATTATATTTCACTTGCCCGCCCTTCCCAAAATCATTTTCCCCCTTTTATAAAAAAATAAATAAATCATTTTCCCCCAAATAAGTTTTCTTGTCTCTCACCCTAAATTGAAAATTTATTTGTTTCTAAAACAATTTCTAATCACCTCCATGATTCTCTCTCCCCCCCCCCCCCCCCACTTCTTCGTTAATCTCTAACCACTTTGCGAGATGTCAATATTTCGTAATATAGATTTGTTAATCCAAGATCTATTTTGTAGCCATGTTTGCTCGAGTTTAGAGCCTTTATCAAGGTAAACAAAACTACTCTATTGTAATATTATGCTTGATTGTTAATCGTGTTGCCAGTAAACGTCTAATTAGGTTATATGGTAAGAAGTTCTTTTTATATGTATACATGATGTTACCAGTACCCTATATACGATTTTGATATAGACTGTTTATGCGGATAAGATTGCTTGACTCTAAAGCTTTTACTAAGCCAACAAATCAGAACTACTACAACAATAGTAAGTAGCATGATTGTCAAATTGTTATTTTTTTAAATCTTAAAGAATCCTAATTATATGGTCACTGTATGTATTGCGTGCGATTTTGGATCTGAATATCAGTTATATCATTCATATAAAAGTGAACGATGTTATATTTATTCCCGTTTAAGCAATTACAATTGGTTTAGAAGGCCTCTTTATTTTGTCTGCTTAGAATTTGTTTATTGATTGAAGTAATATTGATGCCTGGTGTTTATGACGAGCATGTATACCTTTTTACTTTCAAGATTTTGATGCCTGACCATTGTGCTTCAAGTAAGGTTCTAAAAGCTTTGCAAAGGCTTCACACAAGCCTCACAAAGGCGTAAGGCTTGACCTGCACGCCACGCAATAGGTCAATGCGTGGGCTTAAGGCTTGACGTGAGACGAGAAGCGATAAATGTGATAACGCGCGAGATAAGTTGAGTAAAATAAGTTTTTATATGGAAATGAAAATATTATATGCAAATATAGTTTTTTTACTTTATTCCTTATGTACAACACTTTTGTAAATTCAATATATTTAGAATATTTTATAAACATAATAATTTTTGAATATTTTCATATTTTTTTGTCGCCTTAAGTCGCGCTTTAAAAACGTTGTGCCGCTACGCTTCGCTCAAAGTTCAAGGATTGGCCATGTCGCTGCACCACGCCTCACGCTATTTATAACCTTGGTTCGAAGTATGTTAGAACCCCGAGTGCGTGAATGCAAACAAATATATTTTTAATGCACTCTGATCATTGCAGTCTACTACAAGTGACTTAATATGGAGCATGTGGGCATGGTATAAGAAGTTGTCACACGACTTGGAGCTTTGAAAAACATCTAAGTTCCATCATCATGTCTATCACCAGCTTGCTTGTATGAATGCAAAACTTGTTTTGTTTTAGCTCTTCATCAACCTAGACATGGCATGCTATTGTTTGTGTACATATCTCATTACTCCTTGCTTTTGGAAGCCGCGTGATGGTGCTTCTTGATGTGTATTCTTCTATCAAGACCACAACATCAGGAAACTTGGGTTTCATTTTTTTATGCAGAAAACAGATGGGATATGGGGCACATACATATTCAAAGGAGCTTTCTGATATTGGTAAGTATGTCTTAACTCTGAAGCTCATTGATAGAGTCAATAACAACCCCTGGTGCTCCCATTTTTACTTGACCAATTCAAAAAAGGGCCTTCCATATTACTTCAGTCACTAACGTTACTCAATTGTGTCTACAATTTTAATAAGCTCGCCTTTGCTCTTAGATTTGATATCGTATTCCCGTTAAATAGAAACCTTTTGTTGATATTTATGGCTTTTGGGTCTCTGGGAATGGGAGGATATTTAGATAAAAGAACTTCCATGTGCACGAAGAATACAACCAAGTTATCAAAAGATGGAAAAATGCATCCTTGCTACGCTAGTGTAGTTTATGCCCGCCCATTCATTAGTGAACCTAATAAAGTTCTATATATCATGGATATGGCGCACCTTCTTTGAGAAAATTGCCAATTGTTGTAGTCACTCGAGCCTCCAAATACTTGACTTCTTGGTGGTATGATTGTAGGTGTATATAAACTCTTAGCCAACGATCATGTCCAAATATCAATTGTGTATTTGTAGAATATGTTAAGTTATTAATCTTTTTAAAGTATTGGTTTTTAACAAGTTTTGGAGCAATAATGCAAGACATATAGTAGAGTGATATAAAATCCGTGGGGTTCTTTTGGTTTGATCGGTTCAACGAAGGTGCTCTATGCACGTTAGCCTATTCAATACATTAAAGGTGTGTCTAGGCGTTGTAGCATAGTGATCTAATTTGGTTGATACTCTATATAGATACTATGAATGTAATACTTTCATATAGTAGGATACAAATCGTTACATAGCATTAGAAAAGTGTATCTACAAATTCAGTAATGGTAGTACAGTTTCATATAGTAGGATACAAAGCACACTAAGACCCTCTATAATGTAGAAAAAATCATTATAAATGTTCCTTGTTGTTTTTAGGTTGGTAAGATTGATCTCAAGTTAAACACACTGGAATTTTGAGCTTAGAAGCTTTGCAGCCAGGTGAAGTTCGAAAATATTGTTCATCAACATTTCTGTGTTGCTCGGATGGACATGACGATTGGTTGTAAGCCTGGATAAGCACACAATCAGGTATGCATTGAAAAAAAGGAATAAATGCATATCTCCATAATCATATTCACCATAATGTATATTTTCTTTATTTACAAACGAATCTCGATTACAATTTCTTGATTTTTTGTAGAGGAGGACGTTACCTATGGAAATCTATACATCGTGAATACCTGAGGTTATTCAGGAATGAAGTTACTAATAATGAAATTACGTTAAATCCAGATGGTTCGGTTGTATATCCAACCGCTTTCCAGCAACAAGTGCAGAATAATTCAAATTTGATGGCCCAATTGTTTCAGCTAAACTTAATATATAGTTCAACTTTCTGGTGCATCTATGTTGTGGAGTTCCTAACCACTGATTTGAATAACAGATTGATCTTGAGTTGGCACAATTATTCTTGGGAACAACAAAAATAAATTGAAAGATATTACGGGTGCGACACCGACAGAGATCTGAACTATTTTTGACAGAGATCTGAACTTTTTTGACATAATCAACGTAAGGAGGAAGAAATTGTATATTACTAATAATTTAGGAACGATGTTGGCCACTTGGTTCCATGCTTTATTAAATCTATAAAAAAAATTCATCTAGAAGTTTTTTTTTGTATTGTATTTGATAGTTTGTTCATGGTATGTCATTTGTCCACAGGCACTATTCTATGCAGACCCTTTTGATGTGGAAGCACAAAACAAAATTAAAATTGCAATCCGCCAGGTTTGTGATTATATATCTTCTAAAAAATGATAATTGAAACCCGTCAAGTTTGGGATTATACTATAACTCTATAAGGCCATAAAAGATAATAATTCACCACTCCTCATCCCCATAATGACCCAAAATTACATGTATGATTAAGGTCTACTGTTTTATTAATGTATTGATAATTAGTAATGTTGTTGGCTTCGATACTTTATTAAATTTGTATTTTTTTAATCTGAAAGTTATTTTTGTGTATTGAATTTGATATATTTGTACACGGTATGTCGTTTGTCCACCGCATAGGCCTACTATACAAGGCCTTTTGTTGTGCAATCAGCCAGGTTTGTGATTATATCTGTTCTAACAAATGAAGATTGCAATCTGTTAAGTTTTGGATTATACTAAGGTCATAAAAAATAACAATTTACCATGCCTCATCCCTATAATGACCAAAAACCTCATGTATGTTATATGGTGTTTGGTTTATTTTTGTATTGATTGAGTTTTCGAGGACATGAATGATATTGTACAAAGGAGTTTTTGTTTTTGTGATAAGTAGTTATCCTTTTAATTTCAAGACATGTAGAGAAACTAATTTTATATCGTTTTCTGTGTGTAAGCAGGCTGCATTGCTTTCACATAGTTTACCACACAAAGAGCTGCATGTGGAGAGCCTAAAAAAGATGGGGATTCTGATTAGATAACTTTTGTATCAGATTATGTATGTTAGTTGCTTTACATCAAATAACTTGGTCAAAGTACCGTATCATATTTTCTAATTGTATTTTGTTAATTCTATTATGAAATGAAAATGTCAATTTGTATTTTAGACTTGCTGAGAAAATCTTGTATTCTAAACATCCGATGTTTGTGTTAAATTTAAATAATAGTACAAAGCATTAGAAAAAGCGTTGCACTAAAATGGTAAAACAAAAAAAAAGTGTTACATTTGATACATTAAAGTGTTGTATGTTTACTAGTTCAAAATGAAGAAGTGTTGCACTTTTATGTGATAAGTGTTGTTATTAAATCTAAGAGTGTCGCACATATGTGTATAAGTGTTGCACTTGAGTGTAAAAAATGTTGCATTTTATTATGAAAGTGTTGCATGTTGAAGTATCACAATTTCAGAAGATGAGCAACACTTTCGAAAAGTGTTACATAATCTGATATAAGTGTTGCATATACCTAAGGCGACGTTGCATAACATAGCACTTGGCAAAGTGTTGCATTATGCGTAATGCAGCATTTTAAAGACATAACACAACACTTTATCGGTGTTGCTCTAACTTCAATTTGTTGTAGTGGAACCACCTAAAGGTACATAAACAAAAATAAACCAAACTCATCTAAACACCGAGTCAGGAAGCTCCCACAATCGCGCATAAACATCCCCTTCTTTAGTACGTTTAAAGCTACAAGAAAGGAGTTTAAGGCGAACAGCCGCGTAGATACAATCAATCACTTGCTTCTCGGATCTTTTAGACTTCTTAAATAAACGCCAATTGCGTTCTTGCCATATAAAGTACGAGGAAGCCGCAAGAACCAATTTAGCCAGAACAATATGCGTCGACTTGTGATTTGCGTTAGGACCAAGCTGATCAACAATAGTATAAACATTATGTGGAACATGAGCAAGTCCAGCCAAGGATTTCATATGAGACCACACTGAATAAGCAAATGAGCAATCAAAGAATAAGTGATCATGAGAATCCAGGGTTCGCTCACACAACGAACATGAAGAACCAAGATTGCTAGCCGCTTCCCACCAGCAAACGCGATCCTGTGTTTTAAGTTTACCCTTGATAATAAGCCAAAGATTGAACGCATGACGCGGAATATTATTAGGAAACCACACCACATGAAACCAACTAACTTTATTATCTCTTGGACGAATTGCATTCCATACCAGATTCACAGAAAACGACTTGAAAGAACCATCATTAAGACGCCATACCAAACTATCGTGCTCATCATTCACCGGGACTAAACAAGTAGATAACACAGGGAACTTAGAACTAATATACGGAGGCCAAACCCACGTACCTGCATGAATCAGGTCCGCAACCATCGTTTGAAGATTCAGACCAGACCTGTGGATATCCCTATACGAAACAAAATTAGATAATGGCCCGATGTCGCACCACCTATCAAACCAGACCGAGGTAGCAGCTCCATTACCAATCTTATGCCAAACAAAATCACGGATCATGGGCCGCAAACGTAGAATATACCGCCAGCTACAAGACATGTTGCCACTAATGGGCACATCCCAAAAATTACGAGTATGAAGCTTATACGCCCTAATCCACCTTACCCAAAGCGAGTCCTTATTAGAAAGTAACTTCCAGATATGACTTACCATTAACGCCGCATTAAAATGAGATAAACGTCTAATGCCCAAACCACCTTCATCCTTAGGAAAACATACCACCTCCCAAGCAACCTTCGATTTGCCTTTATTAGTATCACCAGGGCACCATAGAAAACTCCTCATAATTTGTTCAATATCATGAAGAACTTTAGTCGGAAGCATAAACACCGTAGCCCAAAAAACATTCATAGAACCTATAACCGAACGAATAAGCTGAAGTCGACCGGCAATAGACAATGTTTTATTCTTCCAATCATCAACATGATTGTGGATTTTCTCCACAAGCTCCTTGCAATCCCTAATCAATAACCGCGAAGAAATCAATGGAACCCCAAGATATTTAACCGGAAACCTTCCTTCCTCAAAAGGAAGAACATGAAGAATAGAAATCTTAACGTGATTTAACACGTTACAAAAATAAGCTGTGCTTTTTGGAAGACTTGGCACCAAACCGGATGCCTTCTTGAATTCATCAAGACTCTCTTGGATCACACGGGCAGAACCAACATTACCATATGCAAAGAGAAAGAGATCATCCACAAAACATAAATTGATAAGCTCCAATTTGTCACAAAAGCGATGATAATAAAAGTCTTCCGCTTCCATAACCTTTCTTTTCAACATACGAGTAAGAATTTCCATAACAAGAGTAAACAAGTATGGGGAGAGCGGATCACCTTGACGAAGACCCCTTTTACCACGAAAGAAGCCATGCAAGTTCCCATTTATGCAGATAGAGAACGACGTAGTTGAAACACACTCCATTATCCAAATAACCATACGCTCATGAAAACCATAACCAATAAGGATCTTACGAAGAAAATTCCAATCAACTGTATCGTATGCCTTTTGAATATCGACCTTGAAAGCACACCTAGGAGCTCCTCTATCCAAATGATAATTATGCACTAACTCTTGAGTCAATAATATGTTGTCTGTGATACTTCGATCCGGAACAAAAGCTGATTGATTAATATCAATAAGCTTCTTCAAACAATCCTTTATCCTATTAGCAATAATTTTGATAATACATTTGAATAATACATTGCAACATGAAATAGGTCTATAGTCAATAATCCTCGTAGGATTACTGACTTTAGGAACAAGCGCAATTATGGTGTGATTTAGCTCTTTCAATAATTTACCATTTGTGAAGAACTCCCGAACGGCTTTAATAACATCACCACCAACAATGCTCCAAGACTCCTTAAAGAACGCAACAGAGAAACCATCGGGACCCGGAGATTTATCATCTCCCATTGAAAACATGGCTTCTTTAATTTCACGATCAGTAATCACTCGCACCATATTAGAAGCCACCTGCTCATTAAGACAATTAGCAAATAAGCCTTCCTCATGAAAAACATTAGGCCCATCAGCTAAACCTAGAAATTGTTCATAATGCTCAACAAACGCTTCGGACACAGCATCATTAATAAGAAGAGAACCCGTGTTGTCCATAACCGCATCAATGCGACTTCGAGAAACACGACTCTTTACAGTCTTGTGGAAAAAACTAGTATTTGAGTCACCCTCTTTAAGCCAAGTAACTTTCGCCTTTTGCTTCAAAAACCTTTCTTCCATTAAAACTGCCTCATTAACTCAGCCACACATACCGCCTCCTTAGCTCGAATCGACTGGTTAAATGGGTCTTGATCAAGAATCGTTTGAATCTGGTCCAACTCACTACGAATACGAGAAACATTCAAATGCAAGTTTCCTTTCTCAATCAACAGCTTCCTCAATGGCTTCTTCAAAGATTTAAGCTTTTTCACCACACTGAACTGAAAGAAACCACTTTGATAATTGTTCCATGCCTCCTGTACCACATTTAAAAATCTATCATGTTTAGTCAAAACATTAAAAAATTTAAACGGTTTGTGCTTCTCCTTAATTGACGCGGGAATACACAAGACTGCTGGCGCATGATCAGAGTTACGGTACGGTTTAAACACTGCATGGGAACCAACAAAAACAGAAGTAAATTCCAAATTTGCCATAATACGATCCAATTTTCGAAGAATACCATCATTTCCTCTTGGTTTTTGGTTCCAAGTAAAATGAAGGCCGGGCCAATTAACATCAGCAACTTCAATATCATTTACACAATTCTTAAATTCATTCATAGCAGCACATGTTCGTGAAGAACTAGAAGTAGAATCCTCCAAAAATAAAGTCGTATTAAAGTCGCCAAGCAAACACCAAGGACGATCTTGAACAACCAACTTATGCTTTTTGAGACCCTCCCATAAACTACGCCGATGTCTATAATCATTATGAGCATAAATAAACGAACAAAGAACTTCGCGTCTCTCCTTTCTCAGCCACACACGAACATGAGTAGCTTGGTCATCTTGATGAATAACCATAACATCAACAACATTGTGATTCCATCCTAAAATGATACGAGTGCCCTTTTTACAAAGAACCCCATTTGAAGTCCAATCCCAATGTCTAAAAATAAGTGAACACAATCTGTGCAACTTAGAAGTAGCAACATGAGACTCTAAGATTGCACAAACCGAAAGATTATTTTCCGCAATAACCTGCCTAACCTCACTTTGCTTAGGGGAGAAGTTAAGGCCCCCGAATATTCCATGAAGCGACGTTAATCATTGGAAACCGTAACTTCAGGAGTGCTTGCCCCTGTTGGTTTTCTATCATCTATAATAATCTCTTCATCCACCTCATCATCATCGCAATCCTCATTAATATGAGGATCATCATCTCTTTCATCATCATTTTCAGATAAGGCACCAAAAGCATTTTGAGTAGGAATAGATGAGGAAGAAGCCTTCTCATGTCTTGGCTTCCCTGTACTCTTAATTGTTTCATTTTTATTATTTTTATTCCCACTATCAACCTTCCGATATTGCAAATTAAGAGCTGGTTTAGTCAAGCGTATACCCTTAACCTGCTTGTTTTTCTTTCTACCCTTGGAGTTCTTACGCTGTACCACAGTAAAACCATCCTCATTCTCCTTTGTATCAGTAATCATCGTCGGGTTTTCGGACAATTCTCATTAGCATGGCCAAACACCCTACACCCATCACATCGAGTAGGAAGCCATTCATATTCCACATCTATTTTAACAAGTGTGTGTCCCTCTCCACTTACCAACAGAATAGGAATAACAATAGAGTTCTTAAACTCTTCTTCCGATGAGAACTCAATAAGCGCACGCGCATACGTATTACGCCCCCAGGAGCTTACACACATGTCACTTGTGTATGTGTCCAACATAATCGGTTTCCCTAGCTGAGTTGTAATCAAACTTAATCCCACTTCCGAGTATGCCACTAACGGAACATGGTGAAGGCGTACCCATAGCGGAGCAGACTTGATCACACCTTTTTTAAGGACAGCATTTGGTGTCCAAGTATTAAGCATTAAAGGGACACCCCTGATTAGCCACGGACCACTCTCCATGGCACTTTCCATGCCCACTTTAGTATCAAACTGGAACATGAAAAAGTCCTCATGAAGTTGAATGCGTTTAAGACCATATTTGGCCCACGTATTCTTAACATAATTTTCAACCAACGGAAATGCTAATCGATCACCAATAAAGTAGCCAAATAATGTATTCTCAAACCTGGCACTCACTTCCTCCATAGCTTTCAGAGGAAGAACAACATTCGCCCCTGCAACTGTTTCAGAGTTATGAAGCTCCTCAATCTTAACAACCTGCTTATTAATCGATTGCGTTTGCTTGAGAGCATTAACAAAAGACGAAGATGATGCAGCATGTGAAGAAGCCTTAGGGATAACCTTGTTAGTTACAGGCGCAAACACACGATTCACATGTGTCTCATAAGATCCCGGTGTTAAAGACTCATGCATAGAAATGCTCGAGTTATCATTCTTCCTCACATTCCCATCCACCTTTTTACACTTATCACCAAAACCACCTGGATGAGCCTTCAAAGACTCCATTCTCTCTAATTAAACAACCAAACACCTCAGCAACAAATTAGGGCACAAAAGCTGAAACGCCCCCAAAACCCTAATTAGGGTTTCAGCGACAACAATACAGACCAAGCCCTAATCAATCATTTAGCAATCAAACACACCTGAATAAATACAATTAAAAGCGCAAATATGACAAACCCTAACAAGGAACGATTTTAAACCCTAGACCACAAAAATCTTAAAACAGAAATCAAGAACTCGTCCACTTGTAGGAAACTTCAATCAAGGATAATCACAAGGATCATCAACAAGATTAGGGCCCTAGCAAGATAGAATTAACGATTAAAGAGTCAAGAAATCGGATTAGAGATAGTTTGAAAAAATCGCCGCCATTGTTGAGAGATTAGGGTTTTCGTCATTCGTTTTCATGTAATGTGTTGGGGGACTTGGTTAATATCAATCAATCTGCATTTGTTCCGGGGCGAAGGATTTCGGATAATATCTTACTTACACAGGAATTAATGCGTAGTTATCATAGGAATATTGGGTCTCCTCTTTGTGCTTTCAAAGTGGATATTCAAAAGGCTTATGATACTGTTGATTGAGGTTTTCTTAAGGTGATTCTGCGGGGTTTAGACTTTCATAATACGATGGTTGAATGGATTATGAAGTGCGTGACTACGGCCTCTTACTCTATTTGTATTAATGGGAATCTCCATGGCTGGTTTAAGGGTAAACGTGGGCTAAGACAGGGTGATCCATTGTCACCTTATTTATTTACGTTGGTTATGGGAGTTTTGACTCTTTTGATGCAAAGGCGTGTTCGTATGGCGGAGGAGTTTTTTTTGTCATAATCATTGTGAGGACCAGCATATTGTTAATCTATGTTTTGGAGATGACTTATTTATCTTCGCTAGGGGGCATCAGGATTCGGTTCGCACCATTATGGATACTATGGAAGAATTTAAAAATGTGTCAGGTTTGGTTCCTAGTATTCCTAAGAGTACAGCTTTCTTTTGTAATGTTCCACCTGATGTGAAAGCTAGTATTCTGAATCTTATGCCGTTTGCGGAAGGCACATTGCTAGTGCGTTATCTTGGGGTTCCTCTTATCTCTTCCAGGCTTCTTTATAGGGATTGCAAATTTCTTGTGGAAAAGTTGGAGAGTCGGGTGCAGGATTGGCATAACAAATTTCTATCTACTACAGGGAGACTTCAACTTGCTAAATCCGTGTTATCATCTATGCACTTGTACTGGGCTTCAGTTTTTATTCTGCCTGTTCGGATTATTAATGATCTTGAGCAGCTTTTGAGGAACTTTTTATGGTGTCAAGGTGAGATGAAAAGGGGGAGAGCAAAGGTGGCGTGGGAGGATGTGTGCATTCCACAAAGTGAGGGCGATCTTGGTATTAGGAGGCTTGATGATTTTAATGCTGCTCTTATTACCTCTCATATTTGGTCTCTTCTAACGCGTAAGGAATCATTATGGGTTCAATGGATACATTCGTATAAGTTAAGGGGTAGGAGCTTTTGGGATGTTCCTTGTATTGGTGATGTAAGTTGGGGTTGGCGTAAGCTTCTTCAGCTTAGGACATGTGTGCGGCCGTTTATTTGGTATAGGCTTCATGATGGTAAATCTGCGTCTATGTGGGCTGCTGAGTCTCCATTACGTGATACTCTTACGGTACGTAATATTGTTAGGTCAGGTTTTACTCTTAGGATACTGTTGCTGACTTGATTGAGAACAACGTCTGGAAATGGCCTACTGATTGGGTGGACAGATTTCCTGCTGTCGTCTCTATTCCTGTTCCCGCTCTGGAGGAGGGGCGACCGGATTCTCTGGTATGGCGTGATGGTGGTGGTTCTTTGCAGCCATTTTCTGTGGCTCTAGCTTGGGATACGCTACGAATCAAACGTCAGGCTGTGGTTTGGTACCATGTTGTTTGGTTCTCCCATTGTATTCCTCGACACTCGGTGCATATATGGCTTGTTGTTAAGCAGAAACTGAAGACTCAGGATCGGTTGCGACAATGGGATGTTGGGCCTGCTGTGGATTTAAGTCTGCTACGGTGTCCTTTGTGCAAAGTCACTCCCGATTCTAATTCTCATTTGTTTTTTGAGTGCTGTTATTCTTCACAGGTGTGGATGCATATTCGGGTACTTTGTGGTATGGATTCCATTCCTCCTCGTTTGGATGATGTTTTGGCATTTCTTATACCAATATTAGATGGGAAATCTACTACTAGTATTATTGCTCGTCTGGTTGTTGCGGCTACCGTATACTTTATTTGGATGGAACGGAATGCTAGATTGTTCAAAGGGAAACAGCTTTCTGTGGATAAACTTGTTAGTATTATTACTTCCATTGTTCGTCTCAAGCTTATTACTTTCAGATTCAAGAAGATGACTACACAGTCTTTGGCTATTTTATATCGGTGGAGACTTCCGTCTTCAAGTGTTTCTCATGATGGGAGTACCGGGTAAGGGTTGTACTCTTTTTTCCTTTTTGGGGTTTTTCCCACAGGGTTTTTCTCGAAAAGGTTTTTGAAGGAGGCAACCTTATCTGGATCCTTTACTCCCATTATGCTGTTGCTGGTGTTTTGGGTGGTCGCCTGGTTCCAAGATTTCTTCTGATTGGAGTTTGTTAATACTGTTTATTACACTAGTTTTCGATTTGTAATGTTAGCTTAGTGTTGCTGTGTTTATGGCCTGTTATAAGCACTTGTTGATCAAACTTTTGGCTTGAGGTTAATACGGTATTTCAGCCGTATTTCATTTGTACTTAACATTGGTTTTTTTGGTTAATATATTTACTGGGGTAACTCCCTTTACCAAAAAAATAACTTTGTTATCAGGCTAATTTGCTTTTTTTGTTGATAAAGATGATAACTGTCTCATGATTCGTACTAAAAATAAAATAATGACGATTTCTTTTCTGTGCTGTATGCTCACAATGTTGAGTCGCAAACAAGAATAATAGCATGCTTTTCTTCAAATTATGAAACAATACTTGTATACTAAAATTAGGGGTCTCAAGTCTTAACATAAGAATCTAGAGGCATGTGTCAGAATGGTAAATCACTAATTATATAGTCGGACTACCTTTTGATATCGAAAGATACAATTTAAGCGACTAAAAAGGATCAACAGGATAGAGGAACCTTTGCATTTTTTGCTTCAACAACCTCCAAGCCCCACCAACTCTAGTTTTCTCTATAATCACATAACAGAAAGTATTTGTAGTGATTCGTTCACTACAATCTGGTTAACTAGATGCGGAAAACACGATCTATGAAGCCATCGACAGAAAATAAACAATACAAGGTATGTACCCTAATCGATCCGATTAGTTTTATTGATAAAGAATGCGTTGTGAATCCTATCCCTCCCTCATCTCCTTTTATAGAGACGAGGGGGAACCAGCTATTACATAGACACGGGTCGGGTTGGGCTTCGACAAACCAACCGACCTTTATTGTACTTAACTATTTAGGAAACTCGGGACTTATACTTTAGACACGACTTTAGGCTAATAAAGACTAATACATAATAGTATTTATTTGGGAACCCATGCTTCATTGCCTTCCTCCTTGACGCTTCGGACCGGGTTGGACCGGTCCGGTTCGGTTCTCGATCCGGTCCGGTTTTATTAGGCCAAATAAACGAGATTTTGCTAAGACCGAACCGGACTGGACCGACCGAACCGAATTGCTCCAAAACCCCGGACTTAGGACCGAATCGAAATTATTCTGTCCGATTCGGTTCGATTCGGATCGGTTTTAGGTCTGTCGTGCTAAACCCTACAAGAAACTTTGACACCACGTCATCACTACCACCATAAAACTTGAGCCATGGGTAGATGTGCTGTAAAAAATAAATGTTATAGAAACTTAATGACTTAGGTGTGAGGGCGGGAAAGAGATAGCAAAAGAGCGGGAAATAATATAATTTAGTGGCAAAATTTGTAAAACTGACTACCAAAAATTTACTACTCCAACTACTCACTCTTCAACTATTCTAACCTCTAACTACTCACATCTATTTACTACTCCGACCATTCATATTACAGTATTGTTTTTAAACGCAAGTTGATCAAGCTGGATAATTCGTTGAACTGTGACTCGGTCAGATGATTCGACGCATGGTTTAAGCGAAAATCCTCGATTAAAAATTCGGTTAAATCAATTGAACCATGACCCGATAAATAGACCGGGCCAATTAGAAAACCTGTATTTAAAACATTGATAAGTAGTATTATTGGCAATGTTCTAAAACGCACACCATGTCGTCGCTAAAGCCTCGCAAAAGGCGTAAGCCCCAAAGTTTGACTTGAGACAAGAAGTGAAAAAACATAATAAAACGCGATAAATCATAATGTGAGGAGGCTTTTTTATTTCAGTTTTGATAAAATAGATTTTTTTATATAAAAAGAAAATGATTGCATGCAGATATAGTTTTTTAAATTAGGGTCATTTGCATATTTCTCCACCTAAACTTCCATATTTGCATATTTCCTCAAACTGTGCTTAAACCGCATTGTAAATATGCATTAAAACCTTTTACCTTCGGGAAATATGCAAATAAATCACTTTAGTTGGGTATATTTGCAAATCTCCCTTTAACCTATTTCTTATGTTTGACCCTTAAATATGATATAATATAATAATTTAAAAATCTTTTCATATTTTATGCCGCTTTAAGTCATATTTTAAAAACACCATGACTCATCATAGTTTATAAGGCGTGAGGCTTAGTTATGCTATCACGTCATAGCAGAGACGGAGCCAGGAATCTGTGTTAGAGGGGCACAAATTATTCTTCGATGAACATTCCCGTGTTAGAGGGGCCTAAAGTATTTTTCAATAGCAGTATAGAGTTTTCTTTTTGGCAAAATTGTTCAAAAAAATATTACTGTAATTTAGAGTGTTGAAGTAAAGTAGGTAGTACAAAGGTTTTAAATTAATTTTTTAATAAAAATAAACATGTACAGTTGTACACCACTCATAAAGCAAACATAGTAGTAATAAACACATCTATACAGTAATAATAATTTTATTTTAAAGTCATCTTCTTTATTCCTATCAAACCTCCATTACAATGAAAAAAAATATCTAAATTTGTTGATAAATTAATTTTTACCTTGCTTTCTTTCACATTATTATAAGTAAGTCTGCCATTGTTGGGGGTGGCACAACACCCTCTGGCCCCCACTCGCTCCGTCCCTGCGTCATAATGTCACGCTATGTATAACCTTGATTATTGGTTCTCTCTTTAGTCATCTTACTTTCTGATTTTTGTTTCATATTTTTTTATAGTTTACTACTTTTGATTTGTTAAAATTTATATTTTATGTTTTATATTTTTCTCATTAACTTTACTTTATTAATAAAACAAAACCATCTATTATAGTTGTCATCTATATTTTTTGTTTGACTTATTAAACTAAGCATTTTTTTCGTGCAATAACCGATCCCTTATTTACTCAAACTACTTCAACTTTTAATCCAACTATAATTCCGTTTTGTATGTACATTTAAATGTGTGATTGTAATTTTGTTTATCGTTCTTCTTTTTATTAATCTTCTTATTAGATCTTAACTCTATATATTATATATTATTACTCATAAAATCGTGAATGTCAATCTTTCTAACCCATATTATTTCACTATTTAATGTTTTCTCAAGTAAAAAGTCCCACAATCAACCGCATGCTAATCTATATCTAAATAATGTGTACCAAAATTATGCCCTCGGTATATATCATTTTAAGTGTCAAAAGGCCACTTAAAAAAAATAACCACGCCACTTTTTACTCTGTACTATCAGGAGTGGTTCAATAGATGAAGCCAAGTACCGCGAATACATGTAAAGTGTCATTTAAGGAAGATGCTACTTATCTTAAATGCTCGTTAGGTGAAAATTTAAGGAGGCATGCAATGAAAGGTGAAAAAGTTTACGTGATCTCGAATAAGCAAACAAACAGAGTTAGAATTGAAGGCATGTAAAAAAAATCAGAACATGCAGGTTATGAAAAAGTGAAAGTTATTAAAGAAGTTAGGTAATACTTTGAGATTCTTTGATGAAAGTATTTAAAGCCTGTCTCTAGACCATATACTTTTAGATTAAAAATAATTATGTGATTTCCCCAAAATGTTTGAATGTAGCTAGAGTTGGAGTTAACTATATTATAAGCCAAAAGTTATAGCTTATGGCTTATATTTTTATAAAGTTGGTTGATACGATAGTAGGTTAAATTCAAATATATTTACATCGGTGTAAAGAAGTTGCATCCCATATTTACATATATAAGACACATTAGGCGTTGTAGCTTGTAGTTTTAGGTGTACGTTGTGAACAAGGGTATGCATGAAGTAACAAATGTATCTTTAAAGTGTAGTGAACAATTAGACATCATGTTATGCATGAACACAACTACTTCAGTCTACTCCAAAACCGAGGACTAAATCGATTGAGTTTTAAGTTTTGGGGTCGAGTCTAAGGCTGGTCCGGTCCGGGTTTTACCTCATGCTCAACCCACCTAAATATTTATTGGGTGTATAAACCCAATATTATACATTGGCAGAAACATAATTTCAAAGGTAACATATAAAATTGGTGAACTACTTCTTCTTAACTAAATGGTTTTAAAATAAAACTTTAGTTGAGCTTATATGTCAAAATTGACGAGATAACATACCATGAAACCACTAATATCCGAGTGTACACTCATTAGCAAATCGAATAACCCGTCATATATGACCATCCCAAGGATTTTGGTCGCGTTGGACGAAACTAGTCGATTTATGTTAATACAGTAACACTATTACTGAAAGAATACACGTAATTGTTGTTTGAATGATGGTCATTCTTTTAGCATTTGGTAAGCTAAATTGTTGATCATCTACATTTAAGAAATTTATAAAAACACGATAACATAAAAATCAAGTCAGCTAAAGACTCGTAATGGATTTATAGTCAAAATAATACTACAAAACAAATATTGATAACTTACATAACTTGTTATCTTTCAGAAAGTTACAAGCACTATAAAATTGAATGGTTACTTATTAAGTTCATCCTTCGATACTTTTTTACACTTAAATTGAATAAGAAATAAAGGAAAGTACGAGGCTACATATAGGCCTCCAACTCTAAATTTAAAAGGGTAACGATCAAAAGAGTCCACTTTTTTTAGAGCAACATCTAAACTAGTCCAAAAACATGTTTTTCTGATTTTGTCTCATTTTTTTCCAGGGCAACAAATAAGTAGGGCAATTGCCCTAAAAAATAGGGCACTTACCCCAGTAAATAGGGCAAAAGAGGACATGTGACGCATTCTGCACCCCAGTTGCCCTATTGCCCTAAAAAAGGACATTTTTTCGGAAACAGAAGAGTTAAAGGCTCTTTTGGGAATGGGCAACAAGGTTTGGGACTTTTTTGATCATTTATCCAATTTAAAATGGGGACAATTCTTGAAATGCCCAAATATGTCATTTTTTTCCTCTTGCACCCAACAAATGAAAATTTCTCAAAATGTATTATTCAACTTATTTAACTTATACAACTTATACGACTTGTCCACAAATATAAAAAGAAAGTTTAATAATTGTTCTTTTTTCTAAGTTTTAATACTTGTAATAAAGTATAATTTTCTCATTTTTGGACAAGTCGCATAACTTGCATAATTTGCATAACATATTTTGGGAAATTTTTATTTGATGGGTGCAAAAAAGGTGACATCTTGAGCCATTTTATGAATTTTTTTAAATGGTAATATTGTGGTGTAAAAGAAAGGGTTTAAGTTATTAAATATTTATATGATTTTTTAAATACATCCATATGATACGTGTATCAATTTTATTATTTATATGATACGTGTATTTTGTGTTTTCGTGTTGATATGATACGTAATCACCTTGATTTTACCAAAATACCCCTGTCTTACTTGCCTTCATCTTGTACATATCAAAATCCAGATTTCAACGCCACTTTCGTCTACCAACCACCATCTCCGACCAAAACACCAATAAAAAACATTTTCATTTTCACCACCACAATCAAAACCCAAATTCTTCAAATTCACACTTCAATTTATGGTGAATGGTTCTTTAAATCTGTGAGATAATCATTTACTTGGATGATTCGGTTTAACATATGATTTGTTTTTTGTATTGAAAATAAGACTCATTTCTTTAGTCAGTATTGTGTAATTCACATCTTCAATTTATGGTTTTTTTATGTTTTCCTTAATTATTTCTGTAAACGCAAAACATCGTTTCTTTCCTAAAATAGAATAACAAAATCAACTAACGGCGCGTTTGGTACGATTGAATCGTTAAAAATGGAATTGCAATAGAGAATGAAATTGTTGAGAAAGAAAGACTCTAAAATGAACCAAGATCTTCCGTTGTTTGGTAAAGATAGGGAATGAACTGATGAGAATCCCGCAAATATGTATTCTTGTGTCTGGAGCAGGCTAGGCTAAGAATGACAAACTTGAATTGTGTAGATACTATACCAGATCAATTATGCACACTAATGAATCTTATCAAGATGATCACCAAATAGATATAACTCATGTAATTTAGGTTAACATTAAATAAATTGAGGCTAAAATTTTTTTAAAAAACAACAAATTGAGGCTCATAGTGAATACAAATCACGAATATGTGTTACTACACCATAACCATTTTCGTGTTGATCCGTAGCAAAAGTGTATGCCACATCAGATTTTAGTCCATAACATCAAAACTCATCGAAACGCGAAAAACTCCTCCCTGGTTGGCTTGAGTCATGGGAAACAAGTTGGGCCCTCACATTTCCACGTGTCAAGAAACTATTCGTTTTAAAAAAACTAAATGCACGAAAACGCGAGACACGGTACGGTTCTCACGTTTTCGTGTCGCGTTTTCGCGCGATGGCTTGAGCCGTCCCCTAGGCGCGAGACACGAAAAACTCGAGCTGGGGTGTGGTCTGTCGCGTTTTCCCCCTGCGTTTTCCCTCAACGCGAGGTTTTCCCTCCCCATACCCTGTGTGTTTAGGATAAATTAATTATGTATCCAAATTTGTTATGACTTTTCAAAAACAAACTGAATGAAAAATTTATTTCAGTGGAAGAAACCATGTAATTGTTTAGTGTTATTTCATGTATGAACCATATTACTTAAAAAAACTATTTAACTGAATTGACTCTAAATCGTGTGAGGTTTTAATTGAGGATCGAAGACTAATGAAAATTAATTTGTAAAGAATACATAAATTACAAGATGACAACAATAATGTTTAAGGAAGAACAAATGTTTTGAAGACAAAAGTTCTCTAAGGAACATGCATCCACAAAAAAAAAAAAAAATCAATCTCCACCATCCATTTAAATCACATCCAATGTATATTAATCTTTTAAATTTAATTAAAAAACACATTTCATCCTATTTCTTAAAAATTAAATATCTCTCAAACCGTTAATCGTTATGGAAAAATAATTATACCGTCACGACGGGAATTAAATTTTCTTTCTATAGATATGCACTTCTATATACTTTCGGCGAACTTTTTTTAAAAATTTTCGTAAAAAAAATCACATGTGATTCTCGAAAAATTACATGTGGTTCTCGAAAACTCATGTTTGGTTTATATTTTAAAAATCACATTTGAATTTGTAATGTCACATGCGATTTGTGAAAATCACGTGTATTTTTTTGACGAGAATTTCAACATTATAAAATCGTTAAAAGTATATGAAAATAACCGTCTATTAAATGACAAAAATATTTTCGTTATTACTTTAAGATCCCATGTGATTTATGTGAATTACACTAAAATGTTTGAATCACATGTAATTTTGTCAATATATTAAAATGTTTATTGCCATTTATATAAAATATGTTCATTTTACCGGGGTGGAGTCCCCTTTACCCAAGAAAAATATATGTAAAACAAATTGGCTTCTGAATTACATGTGATTCGCTGATAATTACATGTGAAGTTGCTTGCATTACATGTGATTCAAGCATTCCGAAACCGTAACTTTTCTAACAAACCCACATTAGATGAATCACATGTGATTTTTTTAATCATGTATTATCTGTTTTCATTTATGTAAAATATGTAAAACAAATTGACTTCTAAATTATATGTAATTTTGTTTGAATCACATGTAATTCTGCTTGAATTGCATGTGATTCGGTGATAATTACATATGATTTTGATTGCATTACATGTTATTCAAACATTTCGAAACCTTAACTTTTTCTAACAAACCCACTTTATATGAATCACATGTGATTTTTTTAATTGTGTATTATCTGTTTTCATTTATGTAAAATATATAGAACAAATTGGCTTCTAAATTACATGTGATTTTGTTTGAATCACATGTAATTCTGCTTGAATTGCATGCGATTCTGTGATAATTACATATGATTTTGCTTGTATTACATGTGATTCAAGCATTCTGAAACCTTAACTTCTTCTAACAAACCCACTTTATATGAATCACATGTGATTTTTTAATCACATTTAATCTTGTTAATATATTAAATTGTCTCTTGAATTACATGTAATTCGATGACAATTACATGTGATTTTGCATGCACTGAATCACATGTAATTCGATGATAATTACATGTGATTTTGCTTGCATTACATGTGATTCAAACATTTCGAAACCTTAATTTTTTCTAACAATTCCACTTTAGATGAATCACATGTGATTTTGTTTGAATCACATGTGATTCTGTCAATATATAAAAATATTTTGTTGTCATTCATATAAAATATAAAAAGTAAATTGGCTTCTGAATTACATATGATTTTTATTTGATCCCATGTAATTTTACTTGAATCTCTATGTGTTTTTACATGTGATTCATGTAAAATATATAAAGCAAATTTTCTTTTGAATTAGTTATGAGTTTATTTTAATCACATGTAATTCTGCTTAAATTACATGTGGTTTAATGATAATTACATGTGATTGATCCGAATAACAAGTTACTTATACTAAATCTAAAATCATAATTTTCGTAAAACCGTAAGTAATTTTTTCAAACACTTGTGATTTGTGTCATGATTTTTACCAAATCACATGTGATTTGTGATAAATTTTCTTTTTAATGATACGTACTTCTATATACTTTCGACGATTTTATAGTTTTCGCACTCACGAATCACATGCGATTTATCACTTTATAAAGCACACGTGAATTTGTAAAATCATTTAAAATTTAAGGATTTCTGAATACACACGTGATTTGTTACTTTAATATCACATGTATATTTATGAAATCAAATGCGATATATGAAGTCACACATGCATTTTAGAAATACAAATCACAATTGGTTTTACAAATTACTAGTGATTTTACAAATTATGTGTAATTTTTTGACGAAAATTTCAACAAAAAATCATCGAAACTAATATGAAAAAGCTAGTGGCGTAACTTGTTACGTGTTTACATTCAACTATGTAAATAGTTACACTAATAAATAATAATAAAAGTTATTTATTTATTCTGTAAAAAAACTTATTTTTTTATAAAAAATCACAAGTAATTTTTCCGAATCACATGTGATTTTTATAGTCGAAAATCGCAATAATAAAAAACCGTAAAAAATATATCAAAGTGTCTATCTACTGAAAGATAAGAATTTTGCCATCACAACGGTGTATTTTTCATAATCTAACGATTAATCGTTTGAAAGATATGATGTTTTTAAGAAAAAGGTGAAAGATGAGTTTTTATTTTTTGATAGAAAAAATGAATGGTTGAGATTGCTTCTTTCCTTCTTTTTTGGATGCACATTCTATGAGGATCTCATAATTCTTAACGATTAAATCGTACCAAACGCGCCCTTAATGTTTTTCTTTAGTTATTAATCTCTTTTCTAAAGATAAAAAAAAACCTTCAAAATTCTTAGAGAGTTAACCACAACTGCGAAATTCATGGAACTCGTGTTTCTAATTCATCACATAGTAGTAGTAGATTTGTCATTGGATTGTAAACCTATACGGGTGTATATTTACGTGGATACGTCTGTTCATGGTGTTTAATGATGTTTTTCGAAGATGGTGATTGGTAGCCGGAGGTGGCGTCGAAATCCGGGTTTTGATATGTAGAAGATGAACATGAATAACGGAGAGGTATTTTTGTAAATCACGGTGTTTACGTATGATATCAACACGAAAACACAAAGTATGTGTATCATATAGATAATAAAATTCGTACACGTATTATATGGATATATATACTACATATAAAAGACATTAGTATCTTTCTCCTCATTTTATTCTAAGTAATACTACTCTTAAAACGTGTGATACAATCCTCAAATGCACAAAACGTAACTTTAACTCATACAACTTATAAAGCTTATGTTATAAATCATTCATACATTAAATGTCTCTTAAATTTTAAACTTAGGCAATACACATGATAAAACATAAAGTACAAACTAATTAAATACACTCATTAATGTTATTTTTAAAACACCTTTAAATAAAAAATATATGTTATTATACATATTGTACAAACTAATAAAACACATAAATTCTCATACAATATATATGATTGACTCCAGTTCGTCTAGCCAGTAAAAG
The DNA here is from genome assembly GCA_025667525.1 of Glebionis coronaria. Taxonomy (NCBI): domain Eukaryota; kingdom Viridiplantae; phylum Streptophyta; class Magnoliopsida; order Asterales; family Asteraceae; genus Glebionis; species Glebionis coronaria. The sequence goes on along the minus strand of JANFOE010000054.1, from coordinate 786,530 downwards.
TCGGCCAAATACGAAATAGAAGGAACTTGATTATTTTTTCCAGACTAATCGGTTAGTTAATCTTATTTTGTTTACGCATGAACTTTAATCACAGGGTACTAGCCGCCGCGTTAATAACTTAAACCCCAAAAGAAATATGTATATGTCATTCTCTTCTTTCTTCAATTATTTGGTGACTTTTAAAATATTAGGTCGTGGGCCACATCCCGAGCTTGTCCTTATTGACAACCGTTAACTGGTGCAACAACTCCAGCAACAATCTATCCCACTTATATAATCTAAAGATATACTGCTCAGCTGTTACATCAACAACTCTCCATCGACTTCATTTATCTGAATTGTATTCATATTTGGAAAAAGCATAAATGAAATAATGAGATATTAAGAGTGTGTAGTAATGCAAGAGGTATTTGAGATTTTAAATTCCTTAATATTTCGAGACCACCAATTTCACCAACAAGTTAAACTTTTTGTTTGTGCGTCAAACAATAGAAGCAAAAACAATTTATTATCTTCACTAGAGGTTAATACTAGAAATTTTGACGTCATAACCACCACCACCACCATAAAACTTAGTGCACTAGACACTACTAGTGTTGGTGTGTTTTAATGAGTAACGTAAGTGACAAAGGAATGAGCAGTGGGTAGATTTTCCTATAAAACGAATGTTATTTATAGAGAGTTAAGGCTTTGGCGGGAAAGAGAGTGAAAGAGCGGGAAAGAATAAAAATAGTGCCAAAACAACATAGTCGGTTTTGTCATAGGTTTTTAATGCATTTGAAACTTTTTTTTAATTTAGTATATTTATATTTTATCATCTTATCATTTAAAATTTAGAAAAAACATCCACAGTAGATTAAACTTTAAACTTTAAATGGGATATACATTTTATTATTTAAATTTTACACTTGTTTCACTATACTATTTAAAAGGCTTTGGCCTCTAAGTTTATGATACTACCACTATAAAATAAATAGCATTTACTTACTAAAAGTTTTGCTTACTAATAAGTTTTACAATTATTTAAGTTACTAGACTATATACCCGCGGGTTTCGCGGGCGGTATTAAAAAAATATACCAAAACTTTGCACCTTTTAACTCGGCATGACTTGAAACAAAGTATCTCTTAACTGGTATAAGTATCACTCGTAATGCATATCCAACATACATAAAATTTCAGTTCATCTCCTTATGTACAGATTTCATTACACATAACAACTTTAATAGGTAAAGAATAATGAGATTTCTCTAAGCACACACTAAAAACTGAGCTACTCATGTAAAATAATAATTGTTGACATGCTTATAAAAGAAAAATGGTGGTTAGTTGAGGAATTTTTTTGATTAAAAAAGATTGCTTTAAACTAAACTTCACAGCCTCCCATGTCGATATCTTCCAGGCATGTGTATATCGCAAAGACATGAGAGCCATTTCCCACACCATATGTTCAAGATGCTTAATGGACTCACTTTCGATCCCAGAATTTCAGACCAAACTGATATCTCTACTATATGGATATGAAAGAGTCTGCTCCAATAAACTAATTCGACATCAAAGAACCATCTGTATAGAAACCATAATGACGTGTTAGATCCACTGATAGAAGAGATAAACACCAAAACTTAATGAAAAGTAGCTATAACAGAGGTGCGGCGTGGGTTGGACATCATGTCAAGTTCAATGAAGGTTTTTCTACAGTTCAAAACGGACCGGGTCGATTATAAGAGAACTGTTATAAGAATGTTATGGCAAAAGATAGTGCAAAAAGCTTCTTACAATAGAACATTGGGTATGTCATGCTACTGTGATAAGAGAAAAAAATACGACATCAACTAAAACACGAAAATGTGTCCTATATCGACCCAAGAAGATTTGACTTTAAAAAATGAATGAAAGTTAAAGAAAGCACACAAATTTCATACCTTTTTAAACCAATATTAGTAAAAATCATGCTTGCAGCAGCTCTCGTGAACATCTTAAAGTCACACTGCGATACATGTCAACTTTGTATTAATATAAATCTAGTGGATCAACAATGCAATAGGATATAAAAATCATAAACAAAAACAAAAGTCTGAAAAGCAATTATGTGTGTATCACGAACTTATGAATATTAGCAGCGCAATTGTTAGTATATTCAACTTGTACATACAATGTTTTGAGAAGCAAAAGAGCACATCTATTACCACGAAATAATTAATATATTATTACTTTCCTTGTGCAAGCTTATATGAAACCGGACTCACACACAAGATACAAAACTAATACAAAATACGTACCATGTATTGTCCTTAATTGTTTTCAATCCATAATTATAACAACTTGTTACTAAAAGATATGGAAAAAAGTATATAGCCTGATAAAACACATGACATAGTTAAGCATCTCACATCCCTCACATCGGCAAATCTTATTGAAATTATATATATGATCTGGACATATTTTCATTTTATTTGCTTTTAAATAAAAAATTCAGAAAGTAAGTGTTCTGTCAACCCAACCAAACCAAACACTACCAATAATGCATATTTGACCCGTTTGGCCGCCTCTACATAACACTTCTAGTGCAGGTCAAAAGATACAAAAGTGGGATAAGTTAGCAAGCATATACATTCATGTTGATTCCAAATTTCTTTGTCAGATAACAAATTTGTTAGTCAACTTCATATGAGTGTGAGCTTGTTGACCCATCTGACCACTTTTGACCTGTCTTCAATTAATCTAAAACACGATCGAAATAGATTAAGCCGGATTTTGATGGGTCAAAACTACCCCACCCAGCATAACATCAGGTTATAGATATGTGCAAATAGTTTGCAACTCTAAATCGGCCACTTACAGTTAGTCTTAAATCTAGCATCTTGCTAGTTTTCTATCAATAAATCGTTGTTCAAAAAAAAAACTTACAGTTAGTCTTAAAGTAAACAAAAAGGGACCTTTTACATAAATATACAAACAAATAAAAAAACACCAAATTATCATATACGTACTGATATTCAGTTGGAAATATGATAAAAAAAATCATATCAGAATACTCATTAGTACTTAGCACTTACAAGCCATCGACCTGAGAGCAGTTCATATTCCCAATTAAACAAAGTTGCTAATAGCTTTAATTTTCCCAAACTGCCCTACAAATTTTTTGAATATGCAATTCCAAACACCACTTTAGGTACTCAAACAAAGCATCACATATAACATTGAATGTTCGCCTCTTTTAGGTGTCGTGCTAAAACCACCATTTTATCTGCTAAATCTGCTTAAAGTTTCCTATTTGCTAGAAAATATATGGATGCTCTTTCTATTAAAAGTGGCACGATCAGTAGGTTGTATTAGAGTTCTACTTAAGTTTGAGTAAATAAATTCGTCCATCTCACCAAATAGGCATAAATGGAAGGATAAGTGAATAAACGTACCATTGCCCTTCAAGCGCGTAACAGCTTTAGGAAATCAAATAAAAGAATTATGCTCACAACATAAAAGATCGAATCAAAGCCTCCTAATAATTAAACCTCGGCGGCTGAGCATAGACTAAAAGAATGTGACAAGCGCAAGCAAAAGCGACGGTGTTTTATTTTTAGTTATTCCACTGCTGCTGACTCATTTGTTGTGGTGTCCTGCACAGGTTGTTCTAGAGGAATAAGCGAGCCTTGCGGCAATACTTTTCCATTGAGTTCAGCTCCATCCAACAAAACTTTAAATGCGTCTTTTGACCTACCTTTTGAGTAAAGATATCTTACGGATTCAGGTACAGTATTATAAAACAGAAGTGACACAAAAGATGATGTGAAGACACCCCAAATAATATTTTTAGTGAAAATCTTATTAGTGAATTAAGAAATGTTGGATTGTGGTATGTCGTGCTATGATTTACCTATTGTGTAAAAGATCTGAGGAATATCAAAAAACCCAGATGAGAGAGACGGCTCGATGTTAACCGAAAGGTAAATGTTTCTTCTATTGGCCATTATTTTTATGCTTCTTTCATCCACCGCGTCAAAGAAGCTACATTGCAAGTAATGAGGGATCTACAAAATTTATTAAGATTCAGTGGCTACAAAACAATTATCATATCGCTACACCACTAAATTTAAAAATATATATTGACGCTATTAGAAAATCTAGGTTTTAGTGGATACATACTTATTGGCTTACTTGATAATCCGCATTGTGTATGATAGGGAATGCTCGTCTATCAAAAGGTGTAAATAACTGAGCTCTTTTCTATAGACCTGGTCTTTTGATCCAATACCCAAATGATTCTTACCAGCCACACGACCATCATGCTTTGCATCAGTTTTATTAAGATGTAAATTGGGAAGTGAAAACACAGATAAGTTACCCGAATTATTAGTACCGAATCATCAAAAACTACATGTGCTAAACCTGCACAGGACAAAGAGAATCTACTGCTTGGATCCTTGATGTTTTCCCACCAGTTTGCTTAAATTTTGACCCATTTCAAGTATCCTACAGTCTGTGGCAATGGCTTTTGCTATGAAAACATTGTCACCTGATATCAACTGAATCCTGACACCAGCCGCGCAAGGGTCAAAAGAGAGAAAACCTCATCCGTTTACCCATTTGCAAACGTGTACAAATACTATAATATTTTGGTCTTTATAATAAGTTATTCCTACTATTGCTTACGAAAAGGGATTTGCTAATTGCTCCAAACTAAGGGTCTAGTGTTACGTGAACATGAAACCATCCCATAAACTAAAAAGGACAACTCTTATGATTTTACATTCATCAAATCCCGGAAATGAGCAATTTTTTAGTTATGCGGATTAAAATAATATTATGTACGGTTATATATATTTGTACCTGAGATGGTGTCCATACTACTTGATTAATCGTGTTAACCTCATAACTGCAAAGTCTAGATGATCTAAAAAGGGGAAAAATCTATATATCAATATTCATATGTTAAGAGCTCATAAGCTTGATATGTATGTGTTAATAATAAACTCTATTCAAGAAGATACATCTAGCCATAAAGGGTTGTATACATTCTATTTCGGTTTATGTATTTTAATAAATTGATTTGGTATTTATCAATAGTAATAATAAACACATGTTTGGGTTTGTAGCTGATGAATTTATCTACTTGCAACTGAAAGATATAAGTTAAAGCAAGCACATAAGAAGATTTGACTTAAAAAAATGAATGAAAGTTAAAGCAAGCACACAAATTTCATACCTTTTTAAACCAATATTAGTAAAAAGCATGCTTGCAGCAGCTCTCGTGAACATCTTAAAGTCACACTGCGATACATGTCAACTTTGTATTAATATAAATCTAGTGGATCAACAATGCAATAGGATATAAAAATCATAAACAAAAACAAAAGTCTGAAGAGCAATTATGTGTGTATCACAAACCTATGAATATTAGCAGCGCAACTGTTAGTATATTCAGCTTGTACATACAATGTTCTGAGAAGCAAAAGAGCATATCTATTACCACAAAATAATTAATATATTATTACTTTCCTTGTGCAAGCTTATATGAAACCGGACTCACATGATACAAAACTAATACAGAATACGTACCATGTATTGTCCTTGATTGTTTTCAATCCATAATTATAGCAACTTGTTATTAAAAGATATGGAAAAAAATATATAGCCTGATTCTGATATATGGATGGCTAAGAACAACTAAATATTGAGACATCACAGAAACCAACTCAAAATGTGAACTTAATTTAAGAGTTTAGCTAAAAACATCTATAAGATATTGTACAAAAATAATTATTAATATAATCCCAACATCAGTTTATCATATTTAGACAAGGGTGCCTCGATTATACGAAAATTTTCTTCAAGACATTAGCTACTCCTCAATCCTGGACTGGCAACAAAGCAGATAAAAAAGACTTCGCATATGGCAAAAAAATGTTGTAACTTGTACAAGCTCATGTTAATACCGAGTCCTTTTGACAGTATACACGCAAAAAGACGCTAGCTCAATAGGAGACTATAAGGTTGTTATATCCCATTACATCATGTGAATAGATAATAGCCTAAGATTTGGTCTACATATAGAATCTTCAAAATTAACAACACTACACGCACACAACTAAGTCCACTTGGCCGAAACTTATTCTACACATACATCCACATTATCTTTAACATACAGAAAACTAAGTAAGGCATTTCGAACAATTGGTTTAGACATCACATGACATAGTTAAGCATCTCGTCAAACACTTAACCTACACTTATAGTGGGCTTATGGGCTGATTTAATTTTGGCTTATATTTTATACGGCCTAATTTTCTGACTTATTTTAGGACTTATAGACTTATATAAGTCAGCCCATGAGCAAAAAAAAAAATAAGCCGAAAAATTAAGGCTTATGAAGTATAAGCTTAAACAAACACCCCTCTGTATACCAGTATAAAAAACTTTTAAAGTCAAGTTAGATGTATGCCATATGATAATAGCTGCTAAATCACAGTAACATAGATAAACTAATCGTACCTACACAAATGGCGGCAATCCACAATAAGCACTCATAAAAAGTAGAATTAATCCTCCTTCAAGCATGAAAACCCAAATTAAAATCACAAAAAATAATATGAAGATCCAAATTAACAAAAAAATTATTCCTTTTTTAGTTAAGATGAAGAATCATAAAAACCCTTAGTATGAATCTTCACAATAAAACCCCCAAATATGATTGGCTATAAAAAAGTTAAATATTCTCAAATGGGGATATATAACAACATATAAGAATTAAATAAAATTAACCTGATACAATAAATCCTACTTTTAATATCATGTTTAATTTTATCATCTGATTCACAAATACTTGATTCACAAATACTTGATTCACAAATGAGTGTAATGAGATGATAAAAAAACATGGAGATGAAATAGGAGTTGATATGTGAATTTTGATTATTATTGGTATGATAACTGAAGATGACAGAAAAATACGGATAGCAGTTGAGGTGTATATATGACGTCAATATATAACGTCAGAAAAGGGTTAGTGTGATTCAAAAAGATTTTCATTTATTAAAGATAAAGATTATGACTTTTTGAGTAAAATGAGGTAATCATACTTGTCTTATTCTATTTTTGCAGATTTGGTAATTAGTGTTTCGAAAGTGCAGTCAAACTACCTGGTCTTTGTGTTTTGTATCATTTTAATACTTTGACTTAACGGTTGTTAAAATTTATCTGTTACTAAAATGAAAATTTTGTCTTTTTCTTAATCTTCATCCCCAAAACACTAGAAGATACCCATATTTTGATTTGAGTAATTCTTTATCAAAAATCAATTTGAATAATTCTTGATAAAAAAATCTAATAATCTTGTATCCCCTAAAAACATCTTCTTATCAGTAACCTACTAATCCATCATTATCCTATATCTTCTTCCCAACATCTTCTTAACAAAGAATCTACTAATTCGTTTGGAGTCTGATGGCGAGTGCACAACAAACACAACGACAACATGTAATAATCTAATAATACCTAAAGTGAATTGAACAACATTGACTAATGAACCATCATAATTTGGAAAATAAGAAAATGTAATACATAAAATAACCTACCAAACGAAAAACACAGCTTCCAACATCATAAGATAATCTAGCCATCATAACATATCATCATATCATGACCTTAATACATAATTAAAATATGAAACAAATGCCATATTAAAACTCCAGCAAAGTGGGTGCGATTTGTCTATAATCTTTTTTGAACAAACGAGGACGTAAAAGTTGCACTAATTAGCAAATTGAGTTAATGTGTGTGTTTTTTATTCTCATTACAATCACGTTAAACAGTTTCATATGCAGAATCTAATTCATAACTAGTGATACACCATACTGGATTTTCATAAAATGATTATTGTTAGGATCAACATTCGGATAGCAATAGCATTCTCCATAATTCAGTAACAAAGTCCGGTATGTACGAAAGGATATAGAATTATTCAAATTGATTTTTGATCAAGAATCATTTAAATCAAAATCTGGGTATATGTTTGGTGTGTTTTGGGGAAAAGGACAAAGAAAAAGATAAAATTGTCACTTTAATAACGGTCATTTTTTAAAAATCGTTAAATCAATGTATCAAAATGATACAAAACACGAAAACTACGTAGGCGGTTTGCACTTTGAAACATTGGCTACTAAATATGCTATGATTTATGCATTTTACTCTAACTTTTTCTTAATAAAACACAATGAATATAAAAGTAAGTAAAAGAAACCCCTAACTTTTGCTTATTCTTCTTCCTACTAAAAAAAGTCATTAAAAATTTTACACTTTTGCTTAAGAGTATGAGTTGATAAAAATAACTTTCGGTGACTTTTTTTTAATAGAAATTGATATAAAATACTTTTAGCAACCTCCCTTATTGCTTACTTTTAGAATCGTCACTCTTTCTTTCTATATGGGTCGAACATTTTTTTTATATTTCCATGTACTAAATTTTTATTTTTTATTATTTTTATTTTATGACCATTTTTCTCTTTCTAGAGTTAATAAAATTAAAAAAAAAAGGTTATCAAAATGCAAGTTTATTACATAGAATGATAAAGAAGGTTTAATTCGATACATATAGAAAGAATGGGTGACAATAGAGGTGAAAATAAACTGGATAAACCCGGTTTTTGGTTTTTACTAAATCGGTTTTGCTAAAGCCGGTTTTTAAGAAAACCGGTTTCGGATCGGATGGGATTTTTTCAAGGCGGTTTTTTCGGTTAAAAATGTTCGTATCGATTTTTTTTAGTTATAAATTTTCGTTATCGGTTTTTATCGGGTTTTTCGGTTAAAAACGTTCAGATCCGGGTTTTTTCGATCATAAATTTTTAGTATCGGTTTTTTCAGAATTTAATACTTCGTTCACCATGATACAATTTGATGTCACCAAAAAATTCCGGTTCACCAAAAAATTCCGGTTCACCATGATATAATTTGGTAGTCGGGATTGAATCTCATCGCAATGCCTTGAAGCCCCTTAATGGGAAACTGGATGGCTAGCATGGGGGTTGATATTCTCTTCGTGAGATGATTTGAACTCGGGTCGAGAGACTTGGTACCTCGGTGACACGCAAAATACTCCGCTACACCAAACTGCCGTTCAAAAAAAAAAGGAACCTTTGCATTTTTTGCTTCAACAACCTTCAAGCCCCACCACTGTAGTTTTCTCTAGTATCACATAACAGAAAGTATTTATTTTGGAACCCATGCTTCATTGCCTTCCTCCTTGACGCTTCGGTCCGGTTCGGTCCTCGATCCGATCCGATCTTATTAGGCCAAATAAACGAGATTTTGGTAAGACCGAACCGGACCGGACCGGACCGACCGCACCGAAAACCGAATTGGTCCAAAACCCGGACCGAAATTATTCGGTCCGGTTCGGTTCGGTCGATCCGATCCAGTTTTCTGGTCCGAATCGGTTTTAGGTCTGCCGTGCTCAACCTTACAAGAAACTTTGACATGCACGTCATCACTACCACCATAAAACTTGAGCCATGGGTAGATGTGCTGTAAAAAATAAATGTTATAGAATCTTAATGACTTAGGTGTGGGGGCGGGAAAGAGATAGCAAAAGACGGGAAATAATAAAATTATCGGCAAAATTTGTAAAACTGACTACCAAAAATTTACTACTCCAACTACTCACTCTTCAACTATTCTAACCTCCAACCACTCACATCTATTTACTACTCCGACCATTCATATTACATTATTGTTTTAAAACGCGAATAATTCATTGAACTGTGACTCGGTCAGATGATTCGACGCATGGTTTGAGGGAAAACCCCCGATTGAACATTCAGTTAAATCTATTGAACCATGACCCGATAAATAGATCGGACCAATTAAAAAACATGTATTTTAAACATTGATAAGTAGTATTATTGGGAATGTTCTAAAACGCACACCATGTCGTCGCTAAAGCCTCGCAAAAGGCGTAAGCTGAAAGTTTGACTTGAGACAAGAAGTGAAAAAACATAATAAAATGCGATAAACCATAATGCGTCGAGGCTTTTTTATTTTAGTTTTGATAAAATAGATTTTTTTTCTATAAAATGAAAATGATTGCATGCAGACATAGTTTTTAAAATTATTTCTTATGTTTGACCCTTAAATATGATATAAATATAATAATTTAAAAATCTTTTCATATTATGCCGCTTTATGTCATATTATAAAAACACCATGACTCATCATAGCTTATAAGGCGTGAGGCTTAGCTATCCTATCACGTCATGTGTCACGCTATTTATAACCTTGAGTATTGGTTCTCTCTTTAGTCATCATACTTTCTGGTTTTTGTTTCATATTTTTTATATTTTATTACTTTTGATTTGTTAAAATTTATATTTTATGTTTCATATTTTTCTCATTATTTACTTTATTAATAAAACAAAACCATCTATTATAGTTGTCATCTATATTTTTTTTTACTTATTAAACTAAGCATTTTTTTCGTGCGTTTTTAAATGTACCAATAACCAATCCCTTATTTACTCAAACTACTTCAACTTTTAATCCAACTATAATTCCGTTTTGTATGTACATTTAAATGTGTGTGATTTTTTTTTATCGTTCTCCTTTTTATTAATCTTCTTATTAGATCATAACTTTATATATTATATATTATTACTCATAAATCGTGAATGTCAATCTTTCTAACCCATATTATTTCACCATTTAATGATTTCTCAAGTAAAAAGTCTCACAATCAACCGCATGCTAATCTATATCTAAATAATGTGTACCAAAATTATACCCTCGGTATATATCATTTTAAGTGTCAGCAGGCCACTTAAAAAAATAACCACGCCACTTTTTACTCTGTACTATCAGGAGTGGTTCAATAGATGAAGCCAAGTACCGCGAATACATGTGAAGTGTCATTTAAGGAAGATGCAACTTATCGTAAATGCTTGTTAGGTGAAAATTTAAGGAGGCATGCAATGAAAGGTGAAAAAGTTTACGTGATCTCGAATAAGCAAACAAATAGAATTAGAATTGAAGGCATGTGAAAAAAAATCAGAACATGCAGGTTATGAAAAAGTGAAAGCTATTAAAGAAGTTAGGTGATACTTTAAGATTCTTTGATGAAAGTATTTAAAGCCTGTCTCGAGACCATATACTTTTGAGTAAATTACACCGTTCGTCGCTGTGGTATGTATTGACCGACAAGTTTCGTCCCTTGACCAAAAAAATGCACCAGTCGTCCTTAAGTGGGTATACGTTATGTATTGTTAGTCCCTCCCTTTTTAAGGCCCACTAAATGACGTTATACACGTATCCACAAAGGGTATTTTAGTCTTTTCGTCATCCACTATCTCCTTTATCTTCCCTACTTACCCTAATATTTCTTCTACACATCACCTACAACCCATTACCACCACCAATTAATTCTCACCATCAAATATTAAATCTCACAATCACAATTAAAATTAAAAACATTTATAAAAGCATATGACAAATCAATCTAAATAAAATCAGAACACCCAATTTAAAACCAAACTAGCCATGATTCCCTTATGTGTTTTCTGATACAAATTAAAACAAAAAACACAAAAATCAATAAAAATTGACGTTCGATTCTTCTTGATATTTCCTTGTTAAATTCAGCAGCCATGGCTAAATTAAGATTTAAGATTCTTCTAGATCCTATGGCTGAGAATTGTATGAATGGTATAACTGCGCTCTAGAGAAAAAAAATATAGTTCAAGAACTCACTTAGCAGTTACAGCGGGTGATGATGATGCTCGCTAGTTCCTGTTTCTCAAGGTCAATGCAGCTAACTTGCCTATAAAGGACCATCTTGAATTTGCGTCCGAGTTTATGGGCCGTGTAATAGGAAGTGTAAGATCCCTGCCAATCCAAATGGTATATAGATAATAAAGCCTATCTTAAAATAATTGGCATGTATACAGAAAAATGATGGGAATTCAAACTTAGTAACATACCCATCAACGCGTTTTTCTTTGCAGCGGGTTAATGTATTTTCAGTATAATCCTTGTATACGTTATCCATTAAATTCTTTTCCAGTCTTTCGATTTTGGTGGATGACACAATATCCCAGATCTTTAGCAGTTGGATGCTTATAGAATCTTGTACTACGATGTCTACTGCCCAAATCAAATACAAGTCCTGCATCACATTGTACTTTTCCAGAATTGGACACGTTTCTTCTATGTTCCCTTTCGTGTTTCCATCTTTTTTAGGGATCTTTTTTCGTGTTCCCATGGCTGCTGACTTTAACAAGGAAATATCAAGAAGAATCGAACGTCAATTTTTATTGATTTTTGTGTTTTTGGTTTTAATTTGTAGCAGAAAACACATATGGGAATCGTGGCTAGTTTGGTTTAAATTGGTTGTTCTGATCTTATTTAGATTGATTTGTCATATGCTTTTATAGATGTTTTTTATTTTAATTGTGATTGTGAGATTTAAGATTTGATGGTGAGAATTAATTGGCTGTGGTAGGTGATGTGTAGAAGAAATATTAGGGTAAGTAGGGAAGATAAAGGAGAGAGAGATAGTGGGTGACGAAAAGACTAAAATACCCTTTGTGGATATGTGTATAACGTTATTTAGTGGGCCTTAAAAAAAGGAGGGACTAACAATACATAACGTATACCCACTTAGGGACGACTGCTGCATTTTTTTTGGTCAAGGGACGAAACTTGTCGGTCAACGCATACCACAGGGACGAACGGTGTAATTTAATCTATACTTTTAGATTAAAATTAATTATGTGATTTCCCCAAAATGTTTGAATGTAGCTAGAGTTGGAGTTAACTATATTATAAGCCAAAAGTTATAGCTTATGGCTTATGTTTTTATAAAGTTGGTTAAATTCAAATATACTTAGAGTTAACTGTTTTTTTGGTCCTCGTGGTTTGGTCTCGTAATCACTTTTGGTCCAAAAACTTATATAGTTTCGTTTTTGACCTAAAACGTAAACTTTATCTTCACTTTTGGTCCATTTCTGTTAACTCCGTAAGTTTGACTTGTTTGACCGTCAATTAAGAGGGTATTATTGTCTTTTCATTATGTTATACTAAGAAAATCATATGTATTCCACCAAATCAAACTATATATTTTCTCTTTATTATTTACTTCATAGAAAAGAAAAAATAATAATTTTTTTTTCTCAAATCAAAAACAAATTACCCAATTTTAGTAATCTGTTCTTAAAGAAAATCAACGTAGCACCCTTACCAGCGCACAATTTGTTTTCTCATATATTCGGATATGTATCTCTAGATCAAAAAATCACAAACACTAGCACACAAAACAAATCGTTAACAATGTTAGCACCATTACCACATCCTAAATCTAAACAAAAAATCACTACCAAAAAATCACTCATAAACCATATTTCCACTACTAAAAAACACTCGTAGATCTTTATCCCTTCTTTCCAATCACTGCCGACTATCAATGCCCATCACCAACTACAACTACTCCACCGCCTCCCATCATAAACACAACATCACCATCTCACCGACTACCTAAATTGTTAAAAAAATTGAAGAAGCTTTGAATAAAGGAAAAAAAATGATTAATCTTTCAAATCAAACACTTCCTCAACTATTAAAACCATGGATCTGAAAGTGGCAAAGATATCGACGTGGGTTTGAGATGTTCTTCGTGCTTCAGATTGAAAGTTTTTATTTGATTGTTCTTGTCTGAATCTGGGTTTTGATAGTTAGGTTTATTTGATTGTTCTTGATTTGGGTTATTGTGTTTATTAAATTTGTGTGTGGATCAGGATACTCGGATGTGGTGATGGGATAAGATCAGGATACTTGTAAATTGGTGTGTGTTTTGTAAATTGGTGATGATGGGATAAGATCAGTATACTCGGATTTATAAAAGATGTGGATTAAGTATATATAATTTTACATGGAATGTTTTTATAATAATAATAATAATATGAAATAACTATAATAATATAAAATAATAATAATAATAATACTAATAATAATAATAATAATAATAATAATAATAATAATAATAATAATAATAATAATAATAATAATAATAATAATAATAATAAAGATCACAATAATAAATAGAAGGGTAATTTAGTAACGTCATATTATGAGAATGAGGGTATTGTAGTCATTTTATACGGTCAAACGGGTCAAACTGAAGGGATTAACGAAAATGGACCAAAAGTGATTACGAGACTAAACCACGAGGAGCAAAAAAGCAGTTAACTCATATACTTACATCGGTGTAAAGAAGTTGCATCCCATGGTTACATATATAAGACACATTAGACGTTGTAGCTTGTAGTTTTAGGTGTACTTTCTGAACAAGGGTATGCATGAAGTAACAACTACTTCGGTCTACCATGTCCAAAACTGAGGACTAAATCTATTGAGTTTTAAGTTTTGGGGTCGAGTCTAAGGCTGGTCCGGTCCGGGTTTTATCTCATGCTCAACCAACCTAAATATTTATTGGGTGTATAAACCCAATATTATACATTGGCAGAACCATAATTTCAAAGGTAACATATAAAATTGGTGAACTACTTCTTCTTAACTAATTGGTTTTAAAATAAAACTTTGGTTGAGCTTATATGTCAAACATATGGAGATAACATACCATGAAACCACTAATATCCGAGTACACTCAATAGCAAATCGAATAACCCGTCATATATGACCATCCCAAGGATTTTGGTGGCGTTGGACGTAACAAGTCGATTTATGTTAATACAGTAATACTATTACTGAAAGAATACACGTAAATGTTGTTTGAATGAGGGTCGTTCTTTTAGCATTTGGTAAGCTAAATTGTTGATCATCTACATTTAAGAAAATTATAAAAACACGATAACATAAAAATCAAGTCAGCTAAAGACTCGTAATGGATTTGTAGTCAAAATAATACAAAACAAATATTGATAACTTACATAACTTGTTATCTTTCAGAAAGTTACAAGCACTATAAAATTGAATGGTTACTTATTAAGTTCATCCTTCGATACTTTTTTACACTTAAATTGAATAAGAAATAAAGGAAAGTACGAGGCTACATATAGGCCTCCAACTCTAAATTTAAAAGGGTAACGATCAAAAGAGTCCACTTTTTTTAGAGCAACATCTAAACTAGTCCAAAAACATGTTGATATGATACGTGATCACCTTGATTTTATCAAAATACCCACTCACCTTCATCTTCTACATATCAAAATCCAGATTTCAATGCCACTTTCGTCTACCAACCACCATCTCCGACAAAAACACCATTAAACACCAATAAAATAACATTTTGCAATTTCACCACCACAATCAAAATCCAAATTCTTCAAATTCACACTTCAATTTATGGTGAATGGTTCTTTAAATCTGTGAGATAATCATTTACTTGGATGATTCGGTTTAACATATGATTTGTTTTTTGTAATGAAAATAAGCCTCATTTCTTTAGTCAGTGTTGTAATTCACATCTTCAATTTATGGTTTTTTTATGTTTTCCTTAATTATTTCTATAAACGCAAAACATTGTTTCTTTCCTAAAATAGAATAACAAAATCAACTAAATGTTTTTCTCTAGTTTTTAATCTCTTTTCTAAAGATAAAAAAACCTTCAAAATTCTTAGAGAGTTAATTAAAACTGCCAAATTCATGGAACTCGTGTTTCTCATTCATCACATAGTAGTAGTAGATTTGTCATTAGATTTCGGTGGGTAAGAGATTAGCGTTTCCCATGGTCGAGAAGTATGTTAAACATGCTTGCGGACGTTTTGGTTTGAAACGGGTCATGACTCATCTTGGCTTATTTCTTTTTTAATTCGATTCACGCATAGGCATGGAACAGGTTATGAAGGGGGGTCCTTGGCGAATCAATCTGGTCCCTATTATGTTAAAGATATTGATGCCGAATATACTACCTGAGAAAGAAGCTGTATCTAGTGTTCCGTTATGGGTGAAAATGCATAACGTGCCTTTAGTAGCATATTCAAAGGTGGGGTTGGATGTGATTGCTGCTAAGGTGGGTAAACTCTTAAGATTGGATGCTCAGACGAATAGCATCTGTCTCAATTCATGGGGGCGTAGTGATTATGCAAGAGTGCTTGTGGAAGTTTCTGCTGATACACCTCTTGTTACTTCAGTTGATGTTGAGATCCCCCTTGATGTGGACAAGGGACATGTTATGGCCAAGATTGATATTGAATATGAATGACAGCCTCCTAGGTGCGGGACTTGTAAAGTGTTCGATCATCTGGAGGATTTGTGTCCGAAGAAGTCGACTAATTACCCAAAGCGATCAAGAATGGAAGGCAAGGTTAAACAGGCTGTTTCTAAGCCTATGGTTGACATGGGTAAGCAAAACAACGGTAAACAGGTTAGTTCTCAGCGCTATATTAAAGGAATTCGTGTTAACATACCTAAGACTAAGCTTGTTTACCGTGCGGTGGTTAAACCGCAAGAAGGAAAACATGTTCATTGCAACATGGAAAAGGTCACGACTACAACCAAAGCACCGACTCTATCTGAAACTTCAAGCAATGATAAACCAAAATATATTAATGATGATATTAGTCTTGCTGATGCTAGGAAGTTTGTAGATAAGAAAAACGAAGAGGATTCGATACTTGAATTTATTGGGAATAATAATAACGAGGGCTGTAGTTCGTGGGACAAATCGGATGCTAAGGTTTCGTCAACGAAACTGGATTCTTCTATGGACGTTCTTAATGCAGATTTGGATACGGACATAGGAGAGGTTGTACTACCTCATGAGGGATCTTCTTTTCCTAGCTCTTCGTTGGGGGGGGGGGGCATTCTTTGGAAAAGGAGGTCCTAAATGTCTATGATGACCATGATGATCAATTTGATGAATACTCGGGCCTCTATCAAGAATTTAGTGATCAATTTGATTTCAAGCTACGTAGTCATAGGAAGTAATTTATTTCTGTTTTGTCATAAGATCGACATGTCGTTCTTATGTACTAGAAAGGGAAGTAGCAAATTTATTCTTTGTTGTATTTTGCCTATGTAACGGGCCGAGATGAGGGACTTCACCCTCATCCATTGTACTTCAACGTTTTTTTGTTGTAATTCATTTTACCGGGGTCTATCCCCTTTACCCAAAAAAAACCTATACGGGTGTATATTTACGTGGATACGTCTGTTCATGGTGTTTAATGGTGTTTTTCGAAGATGGTGATTGGTATCCGGAGGTGGCGCCGAAATCCGGGTTTTGATATGTAGAAGATGAACATGAATAACGGAGATGTATTTTTGTAAATCATCGTGTTTACGTATGATATCAACACGAAAACACAAAGTATGCGTATCATATATATAATAAAATTTGTACCCGTGTTATATGGATATCTATACTACATATAAAAGAGATTAGTATCTCTCTTCTCATTTAATTTTAAGTAATATTACTCCTAAAACTTATGATACAATCCTCAAATGCACAAAACGTAACTTTAACTCATACAACTTATAACGCTTATTTTATAAATTATTCATACATTAAATGTCTCTTAAATTTTAAACTTAAGCAATACACATGATAAAGCATGAAGTGAAAACTAATTAAATACACTCATTAATGTTTTTTTAAAACACCTTTAAATAAAAAAATATATGTTATTATACATATTGTACAAACTAAGAAAACACATAAATTCTCATACAATATATATGATCGCCTCCGGTTCGTCTAGCCAGTAAAAGTCGGCCAAATTCGAAATAGAAAGAACTTGACTATTTTTTCTAGACTAATTGGTTAGTTAATCTTATTTTGTTTGCGCATGAACTTTAATCACAGGATACCAGCCGCCGCGTTAATAACTTAAACCCCAAAAGAAATATGTATATATCATTCTCTACTTTCTTCAATTATTTGGTGACCTTCTAAAATTTTAGGCCTCAGGCCACATCCCGAGCTTGCCCTTATTGACAACCGTTAACTAGTGCAACAACTTCAGCAACAATCTATCCCACTTATATAATCCAAAGATATATTGCTCAGCTGTTACATCAACAACTCTCCGTCGACTTCATTTATCTGAATTGTATTCATATTTGGAAAAAAACATAAATGAAATAATGAGATATTAAGAGTGTGTAGTAATGTAAGGGGTATTTGAGATTTTAAATACCTTAATATTTCGAGACCACCAATTTCACCAATAAGTTAAACTTTTTGTTTGTGCGTCAAACAATAGAAGTAAAAACAATTTATTATCTTCACTAGAGGTTAATACTAGAAATTTTGACGTCATAACCACCACCACCACCATAAAACTTAGTGCACTAGACACTACTAGTGTTGGTATGTTTTAATGAGTAACGTAAGTGACAAAGGAATGAGCAGTGATTTTCCTATAAAATGAATGTTATTTATAGAGAGTTAAGGCTTTGGCGGGAAAGAGAGCTGAAAGAGCGGGAAAGAATAAAAATAGTGCCAAAATAACATAGTCGGTTTGTTATAGGTTATTAATGCATTTGAAACTTTTTTTAATTTAGTATATTGATATTTTATCATCTTATCATTTAAAATTTAGAAAAAACATCCACAGTAGATTAAACTTTAAACTTTAAATGGGATATACATTTTATTATTTAAATTTTACATTTGTTTCACTATACTATTTAAAAGGCTTTGGCCTCTAAGTTTATGATACTACCACTATAAAATAAATAGTATTTACTTATTAAAAGTTTTGCTTACTAATAAGTTTTACAATTATTTAAGTTATTATAACTTTTTGAGTAAAATGAGGTAATCATACCTGTCTTATTCTATTTTTGCAGATTTGGTAATCAGTGTTTCGAAAGTGCAAGCAAACTACCTGGTCTTTGTGTTTTGTATCATTTTAATACTTTGACTTAACGGTTGTTAAAATTTAACTATTACTAAAATGAAAATTTTGTCTTTTTCTTAATCTTCATCCCCAAAACACTAGAAGATACCCATATTTTGATTTGAGTAATTCTTTATCAAAAATCAATTTGAATAATTCTTGGTAAAAAAGTCTAATAATCTTGTATCCCCTAAAAACATCTTCTTATCAATAACCTATTAATCCATCATTATCCTATATCTTCTTCCCAACATCTTCTTAACAAAGAATCTACTAATTCGTTTGGAGTCTGATGGCGATTACACAACAAACACAACGACAACATGTAATAATCCAATAATACCTAAAGTGAATTGAACAACATTGACTAATGAACCATCATAATTTGGAAAATAAGAAAATTTAATACATAAAATAACCTACCAAACGAAAAACACAGCTTCCAACATCATAAGATAATCTAGCCATCATAACATATCATCGTATCATGACCTTAATACATAATTAAAATATGAAACAAATGCCATATTAAAACTCCAGCAAAGTGGGTGCGATTTGTCTATAATCTTTTTTGAACAAACGAGGAAGTAAAAGTTGCACTAATTAGCAAATTGAGTTAATGTGTGTGTTTTTTATTCTCCTTACAATCACGTTAAACAGTTTCATATGCAGAATCTTATTCATAACTAGTGATACACCATACTGAATTTTCATAAAATGATTATTGTTAGGATCAACATTC
Source organism: Glebionis coronaria (assembly GCA_025667525.1). NCBI lineage: Eukaryota > Viridiplantae > Streptophyta > Magnoliopsida > Asterales > Asteraceae > Glebionis > Glebionis coronaria. Next base: position 766,944 of record JANFOE010000054.1, on the reverse strand, counting down.
GGATAGCAATGGCATTCTCCATAATTCAGTAACAAAGTCCGGTACGTACGAAAGGATATAGAATTATTCAAATTGATTTTTGATCAAGAATCATTTAAATCAAAATCTGGGTATATGTTTGGTGTGTTTTGGGGAAAAAGACAAAGAAAAAGATAAAATTCTCACTTTAATAATGGTCATTTTTTAACAATCGTTAAATCAAAGTATCAAAATGATACAAAACACGAAAACCACGCAGGCGGTTTGCACTTTTGAAACATTGGTTACTAAATATATAAAAATGGAATATCACAGGTATGATTTATGCATTTTACTGTAACTTTTTCTTAATAAAACACAATGAATATAAAAGTAAGTAAAAGAAACCCCTAACTTTTGTTATTCTTCTTCCTACTAAAAAAAAGTCATTAAAAGTTTTACACTTTTGCTTAAGAGTAGGAGTTGATAAAAATAACTTTCGGTGACTTTTTTTAATAGAAATTGATATAAAATACTTTTAGCAACCTCCCTTATTGCTTACTTTTAGAATCGTCACTCTTTCTTTCTATATGGGTCGAACATTTTTTTTATTTCTATGTACTAAATTTTTATTTTTGATTATTTTTATTTTATGACCATTTTTCTCTTTCTAGAGTTAATAAAATTAAAAAAGGTTATAAAAATGCAAGTTTATTACATAGAATGATAAAGAAGGTTTAATTCGATACATATAGAAAGAATGGGTGACAATAGAGGTGAAAATAAACTGGATAAACCCGGTTTTTGGTTTTTTCTAAATCGGTTTTGCTAAAGCCGGTTTTTAAGAAAACCGGTTTCGGCTCGGATGGGATTTTTCCAAAGCGGTTTTTCGGTTAAAAATATTCGTATCGATTTCTTTCAGTTATAAATTTTCGTTATCGGTTTTTATCGGGTTTTTCGGTTAAAAATGTTCAGATCCGGTTTTTTTCGATCATAAATTTTTAGTATCGGTTTGTTTTCAGAATTTAATACTTCGTTCACCATGATACAATTTGATGTCACCAAAAAATTCCGGTTCAAAGTTCACACCCTCTTATTATGTAGTTTTTGTGCCACACAAACGCAAAAATACAGGTTTGGTAAAACCCGCTTCAATGTGCAAATCTTATTATACTCGTCAGCGTCGATGAAATATTTTGAAAGCTATTAATAAACTCAGTGGAAAAAAGGTAATGATCTAAAGAATCAAAAGGACCTTCACCAAACACATTGAATCAACAATTCATCAAATTCCATTGCAATAGAAGTCAACAGTTCTTCATTGGAGTGTGTTTTATCTTTAGGTTTTGCCAAATGAAACAGATCCAACCAACAGTTTAAACCAAAACAACAAATCGTATTCTAACAATAAAGACTTAGACATTACTACAAGCACAATACACTCTAGAGAATACAACGTGAGTGGGGCTGGGAGAGTGGGAGGTTAAACCTAAAAATGCTAAGGTACCCGAAACTACTTATGTTGTCCCATTTAAGTCGCTTGAATTGTATCTTTTCGATATCAAAAGGTGGTCCCATTATACATTTAGTGATTTTCGTTCAGTGTAATGTTTATAACGAGGGGAATATATAGTCAGACCACCTTTTGATATTAGAAAAACATTTTTTTAATAAATAATACTAGTAATTCTTAAGCGACTAAAAAGGGACAACAATTGAGCTAGATGTATTTTACATTTTTAGAGTTTAACCTTTAAACCTTACTCGTTATTGTTCTCTCTCGTATCACATAACACAAAATGTTTTGTAACCCATGGTCCAACTTTTGACATCCTCCTTGCTATATTCCAAGCCTTCTTTAAATGTCGTCATTAAACTTGGCCCACTTCACGAGACATTCAGTCTCCTGCAATCCCCAATCAACATAAGTACATCTATCATAAATCGTTGCGTATTATTTGAGCATCGACAATGCTACCAAGTCTTTAAAGACTTGGTGCATTTAATCCATGATAAATTTATTCATTGTTTTGCTTCATAATTAATGCTTGTTCAATTTAATGACAATAGCTTGGTACTTTTCATGTGAATGACTTGGTAGTTTACAAGTCTTTGTAAAAAATTCATTCACAAAGTGTTTGCTTCAATGGTAAAAACTACACTTATAGCTTTTTTTAAATAGGAAAAAGTCATTCAAAAAGCATCTCATTTTGGATGCTCTTACAAAATGATAAGAGTAGGTCAATCGAACTTGAATATGCCCATGTTCATTTCAACCCATACCGTAAACAAATTAGGTAAGCCAAACCTAAGCTATGTACTTCATCCGTCTTAAAATTATTGTTCACTGATAAAAATACATTGTTTTGGTTCCACGAAATCACAACAAATGAACTTATGAAACATAACCCAAAAACCAAATAAGCCATAATCCGGAAATAAAAGCCGAAAGAAATATCCCCTAACCGAACTCTAGTGATTCCAGCCATTATGTTTATCAACTTCAGAAAAAACTTACACTACAAGAAAACAAAGAACAGGTGACGGGGTTTTCCCTGGCTACACAATGTCGCCAGGGATAACCCCTTTTCCCTGGCGACATTGCTGACGTGGCGTTAAAGCAGATTTACTTTTTGGTCAAAGTTTGACTAGGGTTTCCCTGGCGACATGTCGCCAGGGATAATCCGTCCAAAATTAGATACCAAGTGAAAGAGCGCGAAATTTTCCCTCCAAAGTTTCCCTGGCGACATGTCGCCAGGGAAACTTTGTCCCAACTTATCCCTGGCGACATGTCGCCAGGGAAACTTCGTCCATCGTATTTAACAAAAATTATTTTTGCTAATAACTTGTCAAACTTATCCCTGGCGACATGTAGCCAGGGAAACCTTTGCCGTACGTAATTAGTTTCAAAGTTAAGCACAAAATGTGTGGCGGTCTTTTACCCGCCAAATCCCAAATGTTTCCCTGGCGACATGTCGCCAGGGAAACTCCTTGTCATATATTTAATTAGTTTTTGCTTGTTATGAAAAACTATTAATTATTCCATATAATTATTATTTTAACTATCGATCCGATGTTATTTTATTTTTGCGACGTTTATATAATAAAAATGAGACATTTATAAAACAATATTTATTTATTCCAAATAATTATTATTTTAACTATCGATCCGATGTTATTTTATTTTTGCGACGTTTATATAATAGAAATGAGACATTTATAAAACAAACATTTATTTATTCATAATATTATACATAGCCCTTGTGGAATCAAATGGAAAACTTACAAACAGACATTACTAATCAACTTAAAGTTCGTGAAGTAGTGCAACCGATTACTACTCCACGCTAAGATTTTCCATTTCATTTAAAAGCTCATGAAGTATTACAGCTGATTGACATGCGTGGTCTTCAGGATGCCTTTTCATTTCTAGTCTTGCCTCTAACATCTTTATCTTTATATCTTTGATCTTGCAATTTGAGCACTCAGTGGTTGCAGATTCAGAAGATCCTGAAGAACTTGGATGTATTGAACGCCTTGAAGGAGAACCTTGAGGTGTTGAAGATCCAGAGGGAGATCTTATACGGAGTTGGAGATCTAGATCATCCTTCCATATAAAATTTCCACATCCATAATCTTCTTTTTTTGGCTGTTACAAAATAAAAAAAATGACATGACATGTTATTTTAAAAATCACACATATTACATAAATAAAAATACTTTAGATTGTTTACTTTTGAAAGAGGACATTTATAATAAAGTTTACCAAAGCTATGGTGTTGATGTGACTGTCTCAACACTATATATCCATTTCCACATATACACTTATAAGCTTCACGGGGATCCATCTGCTACAAAATCAGGTGGTGGTGGTGGTGGTGGTGAGTTTGGTAGGAGATGATAAGTGTGTGTGTGATCTGCTGATGATAAGTGTGTGTGAATCCTTTTATGGTCAAAAAGTGAGGGAAATGGTTAACATTTTCCCGCCAATGTTTTCCCGCCAACATTTTCCCGCCAATAGTTAGACGTTAGATATTCAATGGATGACCTGGTTTGTTATGGTTATACGTTTGATGTTCAATGGATGACCCGGTTTGTTATGGTTATACGTTTGATGTTCAATGGATGACCCGGTTTGTTATGGTTATACGTTAGATGTTCAATGGACTACTCGACATGTGTTGGTTACACGTTAGATGTTCAATAAATGAGTCGGCATGTCTTGGTTACATGTTAGATGTTTAATAAATGAGTCGGCATGTCTTGGTTACACGTTAGATGTTCAATGGATGAGTCGGTATGTTTTGGTTACACGTTAGATGTTCAATGGATGAGTCGGTATGTTTTGGTTTACACGTTAGATGTTCAATGGATGAGTCGGTATGCATTTGTTAAACATTAGATGTTCAATGGATGAGTCGGCATGTCTTGGTTACACGTTAGATGTTCAATGGATGACCCGGTTTGTTATGGTTATACGTTTGATGTTCAATGGATGACCCGGTTTGTTATGGTTATACGTTTGATGTTCAATGGATGACCTGGTTTGTTATGGTTATACGTTGGATGTTCAATGGATGAGTCGGTATGCATTTGTTAAACGTTAGATGTACAATGGATGAGTCGGTATGTGTTGGTTACACGTTAGATGTTCAATAAATGAGTCGACATGTCTTGGTTACACGTTAGATGTTCAATGGATGATTCGATATGCATTTGTTAAACGTTAGATGTTCAATGGACGACTCGACATGTGTTGGTTACACGTTAGATGTTCAATAAATGAGTCGGCATGTCTTGGTTACACGTTAGATGTTCAATGGATGAGTCGGTATGCATTTGTTAAACATTAGATGTTCAATGGATGAGTCGGTATGTTTAGGTTACACGTTAGATGTTCATTGGATGAGTCGGTATGCATTTGTTAAACATTAGATGTTTAATGGATGAGTCGGCATGTCTTGGTTACACGTTAGATGTTCAATGGATGAGTCGGTATGCATTTGTTAAACGTTAGATGTTCAATGGATGAGTCGGTATGTGTTGGTTACACGTTAGATGTTCAATAAATGAGTCGGCATGTCTTGGTTACACGTTAGATGTTCAATGGATGAGTCGGTATGCATTTGTTAAACATTAGATGTTCAATGGATGAGTCGGTATGTTTTGGTTACACGTTAGATGTTCATTGGATGAGTCGGTATGCATTTGTTAAACATCAGATGTTCAATGGATGAGTCGGCATGTCTTGGTTACACGTTAGATGTTTAATGGATGACCCGGTTTGTTATGGTTATACGTTTGATGTTCAATGGATGACCTGGTTTATTATGGTTATACGTTTGATGTTCAATGGACGACCCGGTTTGTTATGGTTATACGTTGGATGTTCAATGGATGATTTGGTATGCATTTGTTAAACGTTATATGTTCAATGGATGAGTCGGTATGTGTTGGTTACACGTTAGATGTTCAATGGATGAGTCGGTATGTGTTGGTTACACGTTAGATGTTCAATAAATGAGTCGGCATGTCTTGGTTACACGTTAGATGTTCAATGGATGAGTCGGTATGCATTTGTTAAACATTAGATGTTCAATAGATGAGTCGGTATGTTTTGGTTACACGTTAGATGTTCATTGGATGAGTAGACATGTCTTGGTTTCATTTTAGATGTTCAATGGATGAGTAGACATGTCTTGGTTACACGTTAGATGTTCAAAGCATGAGTCGGCATGTCTTGGTTACACGTTAGATGTTCAATGGATGACTCGACATGTCTTGGTTACATGTTAGATGTTCAATGGATGAGTCGGTATGCATTTGTTAAACGTTAGATGTTAAATGGTTACCGAATTACAATAAATCGAGAAACTAAACAGAATAAATCGGAATGAATTTAGAAATTAAACTGACCGGGATGATATAGTTATTTTATAAATAATTATTATTATTTTATAAATAGTAATAATAATTATTATTATTTTATAAATAATAATAATTATTATTATTATTTTATTACTAATTATAATAATACATAAGTAACAAGAAATTTTATTTTCACAAAAATTATCCCTTGCGACATATTTGACTATCCCTGGTGACATGTCGCCAGGGATAGTTTCCCTGGCGACATGTCGCCAGGGAAGGTTTGGGAGATACGACAATACAATTTAGGTACGTGTATATGCGTTGAAAAGTCAAAGGTATCCCTAGCGACATGTCGCCAGGGAAACTTTGTCACACCCCTCCAAAAACTTTCAATCACGCGCGTTTTTGGCTAAACGACAAAAGTAGATAGTATCCCTGGCGACATGTCGCCAGGGAAACTATGGACCTTAATTGACCAGATCTGCTTCTCTTTTCTCACAACACTTATCCAAAAAAAAAACTCATCCACACCCTTCGCTGCTGTTGCTGCTGTATCACCACCACCACCACTCTCCTCCACACCCTTCGCTGCTATATCACCACCACCACCACTCACCACCACTCTCCTCCACACCTGCACACGTGCACTAACCACCACTCACCACCATCTCCAGTCGCCAACACCACCACCACGCCATCTACATTCACCGGCACCACCACCACTGCAATCTATATTAAGGTTTTTTTATATAATTTATATTGTAATTGATAGTTTAAGGTTTTTTTTATATAAATTTTTTATAATTTATATTGTAATTGATTTTTTATATAACTTATATTATAATTGATAGTATATTTGGTTTTGTTTTTACATATCCGGTCACCGCAGCCGAGTCCCGACCGTAGCCGAGCCTGACCACAGCCGAGACCCGACCGCAGCCGAGCCCCGACCACAGCCGCGCCCCGACCACAGCCGAGACCCGACCACTCTTTAACGGTATGTTTTTTTAACTTTTAATTGTAATTGATAATACATATTGTTTTTTTTAGTTTTTTTTAGATTCCCTGGCGACATGTCATCCGGGATGTTTAAACTTGTTAATTTTTGTTAAACATAAATCCAAACACTCCTTATGCTACCTATTTGATGAGAATAAATTCTAATAATCTTTTTTGGATAAGCTGATTTCAAACAGGTTAACCTGGCTTATCAGAATAAGCTGTTTGATAACAACTTATCCTAATAAGCTTATCAGGATAAGCTGTTTGATAACAGCTTATCCTGATAAGCTTATCAGAATAAGCTGTTTGAAAACAGCTTATCCTGAGAAGCTTATCAGAATAAGCTGCTTATTCTGATAAGCTTATCGGGATAAGCTGTTTTCAAACAGCTTACTCTGATAAGCTTATCGGGATAAGCAGTTTTCAAACAACTTATTCTAATAAGCTTATCAGAATAAGCTGTTTGAAAACAGCTTATTCTGATAAGCTTATCGGGATAAGCTGTTTTCAAACAGCTTATTCTGATAAGCTTATCAGAATAAGCTGTTTTTATTATATGATATAAATGTTTTATTGGACTAAGCCTTAGGAATGTTTTAGGATTTTAGCGATTAATTTCGGAAAATTCCCGTCTGAAATTGATCAACCTATAGAAAACCCGTCCGAAGTTAATTTATTAGGAATTAACTTCGGAAAGTCCCCTGTTTGGGACTGCTTTTTGAATGTTTTGTCTCATTTAGGATATGAATGCGTATAACCGATTTAGTATTTGATATGATTTCGACAGTGTTTCTCTTTTACTCCTACGAATATGTCTTTAAACACATATTTGGGGAGTTGAGGGGAAATGCTGTCGAAATTTTCTCAAATAGTAAATCGGTTATACGCATTCATATATGAGACGAAACATTCAAAGGGTGGGTTAGGATTGCCTTCCATAGTTGCACTAGGTGAACATACTATTTTCTATACTTGATAATTATATCTTTTAATAAATATTATTATATAATTATATACTTTGTAAATAATAATTATATATTTTATAATTATTTTTTATAATTTGATATAATACATATTATTATTTATGAAATATATAATAATTATTTTTTAAAATTCCTTGTGTTAATTAAGTTGCATATAATAACTAAATGTATCGTTAAAACACAGTTATGGTACTCATTGATAAGAGTTGGACACGGTTAGAGCGTCATCAGCCAGAATTTATATTGGGTCTTACCAGTTTTGTCAAGCATTCCAGGAAGTTTGTGAATCGTTTGAATGAGATACCATGTCCATGCAAGCGTTGTCGAACAAGACTCTTGGTACATATTGACCTTCTTTCGAACCACGTTATGAAGTCCGGGTTTGACAACAGTTATACAACATGGGTAACACCATGGTGAACCGGCTCCTCCTACACCTACACCTCCTCCACCACCACCGCCACCACTGCCAATAATAGATAACACAAGACAACCTTTGATTAGTGACATGACATCGTTACTTGATGATCTTACCTATATGCCTCCGGACTATATTCCTCCTCCACCTCCTCCCAACTCAAGTAACAGACGGACTCAAGCTAACGAGTTTGAAGAGTTATATCGCAGTGCCAATGAGCCACTGTACCCTGGTTGTGTAGAAGCGACTCGATTAGACTTTATGGCAAAGTTTACACATTATAAGGCCAAAGGTAAAATCACCGATACCATATTCAATGATATTCTAGAGTGGATGCAAACTATCTTTCCCCCAAGCAGAGGATTCAAGCTCCCACCGTCATACTATGTAATAAAGAAGACATTTAAAACGATCGGGTTAGGGTACGATTCGATATATGCTTGTGAACACGATTGTTGCTTATTTCGGGAAGGATACGTCGATTTGGATTTATGTCCGGTGTGTAATACAAGTAGATGGAAAGACACTAACACGCCGGGGAAGAAAGTTCCTAAGAAGGTGCAGTGTTACTTTCCGATCATTCCTAGACTACAACGTTTGTACAAGTCTAGTAAAAGTGCAAAGGATATGATTTGGCATGCTACTGGAAAGTGTACGGAGCCCGGTAAGATGCAACACCCGTGTGATGGTGCGACTTGGAAGAAATTTGATGCCAAGTATGGTGATTTTGCAGCAGAACCAAGAAATGTTCGATTAGGGTTGGCTGCTGATGGTATCAATCCATTCGGCAACCTTAGTCAGACTTACAGCATGTGGCCGGTGATATTGACAACATACAACCTGCCTCCGTGGTTGTGTATGAAAGAGAGTTCTTTAATGCCGACGCTGTTAATTCCTGGCCCTAAATCCCCGGGCAAGGACATTGATGTTTACTTGAGACCTTTAATTGATGATCTAAAACTTTTATGGGATGGTGTCAGTACTATAGACCAAGCTACAGGCGAGGCATTCACCATGAGAACGATGCTTTTATGGACCATCAATGATTTTCTGGCTCGAAGTAGTTTTTCTGGGTATAGTGGGCAAGGTTACAAGGCTTGCCCTACATGTAATGACGACACTCCATCTCTTCATGTGGCAAGCAAATAGTTTATGTTGGCCACAGAAGATTCTTACCGCTCCGCCATAAATCCAGGACTTCACGTTTATTCAATGGTAAACCCGAACACCAGCCCCGTCCTAGAACATTTACCATGGACCGGATTAACGATCAACACGCTTCACTGCCAAACTGACTGCCCGGTAAACATAAGAATTTTGGGGGTGTGAAGATAACACGCAATTTTCATGTTGAGCCTAACTGGTCTAAACGGTCTATTTTTTACGAGCTTGAGTATTGGCCTTTTCTTTCACTAAGACACAATTTAGACATCATGCATATCGAAATTAATTTGTTGGAGGCCATCCTGAACACTTTGTTGATGAATGACAAATCTAAAGACACTGTCTAGGCAAGACAATACTTGGAAAAGTTGGGCATTCGAAAAAGCTTGTGGCTCACCCAAAGTAAAAACGGGAAGTGCAAGAAGCCTCAGGCTTCGTATTCCTTCACACCAGAGAACAGGAAAAAGTTTTGTCAGTACATCAAAAGTGTTAAACTACCAGATGGGTTCGGATCCAACTTCAAGCACAAAGTAACCGATAACGATACCAATATAACGGGCATGAAGTCTCATGACTGTCATATAATGATGCAACGTTTACTTCCTTTCGCACTTCAGGAATACTTGCCTGTTGAGATTGGAAGACCACTGATCGACCTATGTAACTTGTTTAAGCAACTCTGCTCTACAACTTTAATGGTGGATGACATGTTGACTGCTGTAAAAAAAGTGGTTGACATTTTGTGCGATCTTGAGCTCATATATCCTCCTGATTTCTTTGACATTATGGTTCACTTGGTTATCCATTTACCTGATGAGGCCATTGAAGGCGGGCCTATCCGCCCCCGGTGGATGTATCCATTTGAAAGATACATGAAAAAGCTAAAAGGTTATGTACGAAATAAAGCTAAGCCAGAAGGTTCGATTACGGAGGTTTATGTTGCACAAGAAGCATTGACTTCTGTTCTAAGTATTTTCGGGATGATGTTACCACTAAATTTAATCGTCTCGACCGTAATGTGGACCCCCCTCCCCCAACGTGTCAGTTTCAGGTGTTCCGATCGGTATGTAACCCGCTTGGGAAAAAGTCGTTTATTCTGTTCTCTTATCAAGAGTTCAAGAAAGTGGAATGGTATGTACGAAACAACAGTCTTGAAATCGACAAGTATATTTCCGAGTTCAAGAGGTACGCGTTTTTTATTTTATTTTGAAACTTCTTTTTCTTAACAATAGCGACTTATTCTAATACCATGAACGTTTTTCAGATTATATCCTGACAAAGACACGAAAAAAGAATTCTCCGTGTGGTTTGGGAAAATGGTAAACTTAGACTTATCTTGTGTACTTACCTGTAAAAAATAATATTATTATAAATAGTTTTTTGTAGCTAATCCTTTATTTCTCATAGATCCGTCAACGTCACGTAGACAATGACAAAGACCCAGAGGTTATCCAAACCAGCGAGTTATTCGCTTTGGCTTGTGGACCATCACCGCATCCAATCTCACTAAACTCTTGCATAGTCGACGGTGTGAGGTATGTCGTGCACAGTCGCGATGAACGTCGTACAACTCAAAACAGCGGCATTTGTACGCCTGGCCCTGAGAACACAATGGCTTATGGTCAGCTTCAACAGATCCTCGTTTTCATTATTTGTCATTCAGTGTTGTGTTGTTCAAAGTTAAGTGGTTCGACACTCGCCCCACATTATGTAAACAACGTCTTATCTATAGAAACAACATGACTCAACTCACCGACACAAGAGTTGAGTTTTGGAAAGATGATCAATACATTCTCGCAACACAAGTCAAACAAGTCTTCTACATTGAAGATAAGAACAAACCTAACTAGAAGGTCGTTGAACATGTTAATCATAAAAAGTTTTCCAACGGGGTTGTCATAGTGTCAGATGCCGTTCCTGATATTATACATTTTGACAACTCATCTGATCTACCACTTTCCACTGATTTGAATGACTTGGGTGATGTGACCTTGAATATAGATGGCCACGAAACGGAGGTTGATGCACCGCCAAATATCATTGATGTTGATGACGAAGACGATGGTATTACTGATGATGAAGACGTCCCTCATGATTTAAGTGATGAAGAACGTGTGAATGATGATGATGGTGAAGACAGAGTTTATTCCAGTGAAGAAGAAGATTGACCTTTAGTTGTAACTTGCAAAAGACACTTATTTGTTTGAATGAATGAATCTAATTGTTGTGGATTGTTTAAATGTGTATATTTATTTGGATGTGTTGTATTTGGATTTGTGCATGCTTATATTATTTTGTTCATGAATTTGTCTATGTTATGCTAATTGTACTTGTACAGATGTCAGCAGATGTTGTAGGATCACACGGTGGTGACGGTGGTGGTGAGGATGAACCTCCTACGCCAAACATCCGCAGCGGTTGTTTTGCCTTATTTAGAAATAAAGGTAAGAATATTTGGATTATTGTAACACAATCATAAATTTGGTGCATATATATGTTGCTTGACTTGAATTTTTATGACTTTGTCACTCACTTGATTTTTGCAGGCAAAGGCAAAAGAAGAGAAAATTTGGGCGGCAGAGAGGCCGGTAGAAAGACTCGGGGCATTACCCGATGTATCGATTTGTTGGAGGAAGTTGGTGAGCATGGCCTTGTCCCGATAGATTTTGAAGAAAAATATTTCCGGCCTCGCGGCACGCATGCTCAGCATTTATCTAATTACATCGGGGATTGTATCAGGAGGCTCGTGCCACTGTACTACCCAAGTTGGAATGATGTCCCTGATGAGATCACGACGTTGGTTTGGGCGAACATAGAGGTCAGTTATCATTTTTATGTTCATAACATTATTGTGTTTATTTATTTAATGGTGAATATATTTAAATAAATTTGTTTATTTATTTATATCATATAAATAAATAACAAATTTAAATAAATATACAAATTATATCTTATTTATTTATATCATATAAAGTTTTTTTAAATATATATAAAAATTTCGAATAAATATAAAAAAATTTAAATAAATATATATTTGATGAGAATAATGTAATAAGCTTTTTCGGATAAGCTGTTTTCAAACAGCTTATCCTGATAAGCTTATCAGAACAAGCTGTTTGAATACAACTTATCTTGATAAGCTTATCAGAACAAGCTGTGTGAAAACAGCTTGTTCTGATATGCTTATCAGGATAAGCTGTTTTCAAACAGCTTGTTCTGATATGCTTATCAGGATAAGCTGTTTTCAAACAGCTTGTCCTGATAAGCTTATCAGGATAAGCTGTTTTCAAACAACTTGTCCTGATAAGCTTATCTATTCAATCTGTTTTCAAAAAGCTTATGCTTATCAGGATAAGTTGTTTTTATTATAAAAAATTAAATAAAAATATAAGCCATTAAATAAATAAACAAAATAATGTATAAATTATATCTCTAACTCTAACTCTGTGTTTGTTTTATTTGTTGTATATGAATGCAGGCTAAGTTTAATTTGACGCCACACAAGAGTGATCATGATAAATGGAAGGGTATACGTGGCGGCATCAATCAAATGCTTACAAAGAGTTACAATTCTCGAAAAAATACGCTCAAGACAAAGCATTGGGTCCGAGACATCGATACCGGCACGGTAGACATCGGTAGAGTCCGTAGCGAGCGTCCTGAGGAAATTACTTCCGAGGACTGGGAAAAACAGATCGCACTTTGGAGTAATCCGGATTATGAGAAAAGATGCCTGACGAACTCCCAGAACCGGTCTAAGCAAAAGACGCCGAGTCGGCAGGGATCCCGATCATTGGCACGCCTTCGAGACGAAGTGGTGAGAAATTCTATAATTAATTTACATACATATATGTCTTTGATTATATGTTTTGGTGTGTTGTGATTTTTTGTTTTGAATTTGCTTCATTCGATATATGCGTGTCTATGTATGTATAGACGCAAGCTGCAATTGAAGCTGATGTGCCACCCCCAACTGTCATTGATCACTTCTTCATTGCGCACACCGACCAGGATGGGAATTTTCCTTGCGACGCGGACCGCGTTATGTATGTAAGTATTTTTTTTTAAAATTAATTAATTAATTATTTTTTTTTGGATATGCCTTGGTTTTTTACTATTCCCTGCCGATAAATAATGTACCAACCCGACTAATAAATAATATACTAACTGTCGTTTGTTTTTGTCACTTCATTAGGAAAGGATGCTTGTGATGAAGGCTGAAGGCAAACATACAGACGACGAGATCAACCGTATCTGCCGAGCTAGAAATCAGCGAGGCCACATGCCCGGTGTCGGCCAAATAGTGTCGAGAAGGACTGCTCAATATATTCCTCCTCCTCCTGTCATCGACCCACGATTCGAATAAGCGGCTCAAGTGTTTGACTTTATGAGAAGTGACTATAGGTTTGCCGATGCGTTCTCAGCATTTCTATCGGGTGGTGCTAGCGGGAGTGGCACGGGAGGCAGCGGTAGTGGCGCCGGCGGGAGTGGCACGGGAGGCAGCGGTAGTGGCGCCGGTGGGAGTGGCGGGAGTGGTAATGATAATGTCGACGGGTAGAATGGCAATAATGGTTAGTATGCTTGTCTTGTTTTTCCTACCTTAGCATGCAAGTTTAATAATTGTAAACCCCGAATTGCAAGTTTAATAAGTGTAACTAGGAAGTTTGTACTCAAGTTGTGACATATGTATTTGTATTGATCAAGAGGTTACATGTTATTGTGTTTTGGTACTAGATTCGTGGTAGATTTTTAGTATTTGTATCTTCAGGTTTTGTATTTGTATTCCCAGGTTTTGGTAGATTTTTTCCGGAAAAATTCCAGAAAAAATCTAGAAATAGCCTGCTGTGCAGGCTGCTAAAAAAATGTCAAAGTTTCCCTGGCGACATGTCGCCAGGGAAACCATACACTCGCTTGACTTTCAGAAAAGTCATCAAAGTTTCCCTGGCGACATGTCGCCAAGGAAACTTGGACTCGCTTGACTTTCTTAAAAGTCAGCCAAGTTTCCCTCGCGACATGTCGCCAGGGAAACTCGAGCACAACGTTGACTTTTCAACGCCAGGCGTTGACTTGTCAACGCTACGAATAGTTTCCCTGGCGACATGTCGCCAGGGAAACTCAAGCACAACGTTGACTTGTCAACACCAGGCATTGACTTGTCAACGCTACGAATAGTTTCCATGGCGACATGTCGCCAGGGAAAAGTGAGGTTTAATAATCATTTTTACTTAAGTTTGTTAATCAGCCAACTTTTCCCTGGCGACATGTCGCCAGGAAAACTTTCCCGCACCAAATCCAGCGTGGCACCAATTTTTGAACCAAAGAGCTGCGGGGCCCACTTAGTCGCCAGGGAAACCCGAAATAGTCGCCAGGGAAACAATCCCGCACTAGCCTTCGTTGGCGACGTTTCCCTGGCGACATGTCGCCAGGGAAACGTCATGAATTTGGCCAGGAAAGGGGTCGAATATTGTAGTGTTAGACAACTCACCTAGAACACGGTTCCTGTGGCAGTCGATAAAAGATATAAAACCGCTGCATATTGTGCATGGGTGATTGTCAACATACACCTTTTCCGTGAAGCTAGAAATTGACATAAGTACATCCGCAGCATCTAAGGCAACATCTCCAAGATAGGTTTCTCCAGGACTATTATTATCAACCGTCATCGACACACAATAAAAATTGAAGAGTTTTTATGAAACATAAACTAGGTTTAAAAGTACTTACTTGAGGGCTTTATGTGCTTGTTAAACATCGAGTCGGTAGTATGGTGGAATGGCGGGCAACATTGTTTGATGGATTAATGATATTGTTGAGTCGCATTTGTTGTATGATATAGAGATTGAAGTTCCAAATGGAATCCATTTTATAGAAGTTAAATCAACCAGTCGTCCTAAAGAGCAAGAAAAAAAAATTCTCTCAAAACGAGTATAACTTTGCTCAGCAAAGAGGTGGAGATTTTTCTGTACGTGGTTGTCAGTGAATGGAAACCAGTTTCACTTTTATGATGATCCAGTTGACATGATACTTTGGAGCCATTACTTCCTCCTCCGTTTGTTTTGCCATTAGCTCCATTAGTAGAATACACGTCATCATCATGCCTAAATAATAGAGAGAAATTCATTGGGAAAATCATTTAAAAATGTAGTAAACTTACCACTTTTTATGGTTGTGTGTGCTAAACTATTTTTTTTCTTATTGTGTGTATTAAACTTTTTAATTTCGATAATTATGTGTATTTTGAGACGATTTTCCGTTGTAAAATTACCATTTTACCCTTAAAATTTTGAAAAAATAGGGGTAAAATGGTCACAAAATACACACAATGATATGAATTTGAAGGTTTAATGCACACAATCAGAAAAAAAAAATAGTTTAATACACACAACCATAAAAAGTGGTAAGTTTACTACATTTTTAAATGATTTTCCCAAATTCATTTAGGGTTAAACTAGTTCACTATCTATACTATCTTATAAAGGAAAAACCAAAATGGTTGAATGTTGAAAATAAAATGGTTGAAACATTGTGGGTCCTACTAAATATATTTACTTCCACCATTTTTCTTTCATCTCATATATATAAAGCACACAATCTAAAAGACACACATTCTCCACCATAAAAAACTAACCTAACCATCCAACACCAAAAAATACCACCACCACCGCATCTACTTTCCAACGCAGTGTCTCGCCACGCCATCGAACCAAGCCACCCTTAATACCACCACGTAGTCCACTGAAACCACCGCACGAGACCCAGCCGACTCCTGTTGCCAAACCACCAAAACAATCGGCTACCAAAAAGGTTTTTGAATATTCGAGTTATTATTTTAGTTTTATAATAGTCTTTCGCTATTTATTATGTTTTGAATTTTTTTTTGTGGATCTGAGAAAAATATTCGTAGATCTATGTTTATTACTAAATTTCTTAACGTTTTTTACAGTAACTACTGGAAAAAACCGCCGAATGACCGGAAAAAGAGGTCGTCTTCGCTTAGTCGCTGGAAAAACTTCCAACTTCGAAATCTACGTCTCACAAAAAATTTGTTTTAAGCTTATTAAACATGTTTTAAGAGTTTTCATTAATAGATCTGTATATTATATGGTTATAAGATCTTAGTTTTTGAGTTTTTTTATTTTTTATTATTACAGCCACATCTGTCGCCGCATTCCGACGCCTCACACACATCAGCCGCACCACAAACAGGACCTCACCCATAAAATAAGGTTTTTAAGGTTTATGGTAAGTTTGAGTTTTCTAAAGATGTATACGTATATAAATCAAGGTTTGATGGTTTTCTATTATATATTCGTACAATTTAGTTTTAGAGGTTTTTATAATGTTTTAGAATTTTTTACAGCCACTGCCTATTTTCGTCATTGGCACTTCAGCCGCACCACACAACCATGATTACCCATAAAGTTTTGAAAGTTTAAGGTGTATTTGATCTTTTTTAATAGAGAAATATATCTAATCAAGTTTTGATGTTTTTTTAATAATTTTGAAGACTTTATTTGTTAGTGAAGGATTTCAAGGTATTTATAAACTTTTTGGTATTTTTTTTTTGTTACAGCCCCCACTTTCTGTCGGAATCCTATCCAGCCTTAGCCGAGTTCTCGCTACTGCAACGGGATACTGCTTTTAAACTTTGTACAGTTTATTTAGAAAGTTTATTTGTAAATTTTATTTAAAAGTTTGATTAAGTTTTGTTACATAAAAGGTTGTGCGTGTCTTAATTAAGTTTGCATGTATTTTGTTTACCCAGATGTATTCTTTATTAAATGTTGGAACATTTTTTAGAATCTGATGATAGTATTAAACGTTGGAATTTGAAATAAACTTTAAAGCTTTAGAATTTTTGAAATTCAAAAGCTCTAATATTTCCGTACTTTTTCAATTCAAATTTTAAAATGTAAATTTTTCGAATTTGTAATATTTCGAAATTTAAAAAATATAACATATTTATAATATCTTAGAATGCTTTGATTTATTGTTGTTAACAATAATAACGGGGTTTGGTAAGAAGTTTTATCAAATTTAGTTTGAAATTTGAAATATGTATGTTGTTTAAAATAATACTTTTAGTACCATTTAGTAATCTGAACTTAAAAATGGAATGTTGTTTAAATAGTTAAATAAACAACCTTTCAATTGGTACCATGCTATCAAAGCATGTCCTTGAAAAAGATTTCCTAATCGATACACTTTTCTCTAAAGTAGTTATTCAATGTTAATTTTTTACGAAACTAAAAACCACCGCCGATAGCGGATACTCAGAAAAATGCACCCATGTTATTAGAAAAACCCTTGCAACAATGCAACCATGTTCTCGAAAAATCATTCATCGTCAAAATTTGGTCGAAACTAAAAACAACTGCCGCTAGGCGCGGGTACTCGGCTGAAATATCACATGTTACCACATTTTGCAATTATACTTGGATCTTACGACGATGTAATGTTTCGTTAATTATCTGCCGCTAGGCAATTCCGTCGCTATGCGCGGGTACTCGCCTAGTATATATTTATTCCCAAACTTTATAGGTGTTCAGACTAAACTAGCTTCTTTATGTTATTTTAATAAATAAATTGACATAAACTTATACATCCAATATGAAGGAAAAAAACAATAAATGCATAATGAAAGATAAAGAGTAATAAAACGTGGGGTGTTTTGGAATTTTATGTACGTAATATTCCGAGACCACTTATTTCAACAAGAAATTATATATCTTGTTTGTGTGTCAAAAAATAGAAGCATAAATAAATTATAATCTTGATTAGAACTTAACACTAAAAAGTTTGGCAGCCACATAAAACTTGGTACACTTGTGTTGGTAAGAATTTTAATAACAAAGAGATTGAACTGTGAGTAGATATGGACATTATAGGACATAAATATGTTATTATGATCTTTTCTAATTATTCTAACATGTTAAAAATAATCACATATAATACTTGAATTTGGGATTTGGTAATGTTCTTCAAAAAAATACAAAATCAAATAATTATATAAGCCCGAATATAATATAATTCACAAGCCTAAAGATAAATAACCTTACGGTCCGTTTGGTATATGAGTGTCATTAGGTATACCTAAAAGTGAATGTCATTTATAGAGAGTTGGTGAGTTTGGTGTTTGGGCGGGAAAGAGATAAGAAAAGAGCGGGAAAGAACAAAAGTAGTGGCAAAATATATGGGTGGGTTTGGGTTTGGGTTTGGGTTCGGGCTGGTTCACGACGGGTCTAGATGTTTTTAGGTTTAAACGGGGCCACGTCTTAGATCATGAAAAAATAGGTGGGTCGGGTTTACTGTGATCAGGTTCGTCATGGGCCAGGTCTAGATGTCTTTGGGTGTAAATTCGCCCCGGGTTTAGATGGGTCTTCTAGACACGGGTTTAGATGGATTCGGGTTTAAAATACGTCGATTTGGGTCTATATGGTTTTTAGGACTCCACTTTTTTTTCCAATGATGTATTAGAAGCTTATACTAAAGTAAGAGATGCAAAAATGTAACATAAGTAAAGCTACTTAGAGTTCTCAAAAACAAATGAAACAAACATATGAAAATAGTTGAAGCGATAGCTAGTCCTTTAATAACTGCACAAGCGAGATCAATATCATATATACCGAGTAACAGACTTCCGGTTAACTTAAGAACTCATTACATGTTAGTAATTTACAATTACAACACTGTTCTTTGAAACTATATAGATGCCAGTCAAGGACTTCTCAACAAATAAAGGACAGTTTGAATAAATGGTAATTCAATTTTATTATCATCTTCAAAATAATCCAACTTTGTTTAGCAAATGATGCTGGCAACGGATGATCGGGAATTATGCCAAACATACTGCAACTAGTTTACTTACTGTAAATATAATGAAAATCACCAACAAGCAAACACAAAACTATCACATGTCAATATATCCATTTGAAACTTATGAGCATAATACAGTACATCAGTAAGAAACAAAAACATAATACAATCACACGTCAAAGAAGCCAGCCGAAAAGCTAAAACCTGCGATAACAAGAATATATAATCTTTTTGTTTTAAAAAGTCTAAAAGTCTAAAGAGGCATTTAACAACATCATAAAGCCTTAGCTATTAATAAAAAACTATACAATTACAATGATGATTAACTTTATGTGATTTACAAGGTTACATACATTGCAAAAAAGACTTTCGGTTGACTTTCAACCCGTTTGACTCGTTCTCTCTTTTGCTTTAACAGTGCAACTCATTCAGAAATCAATGAGTTGGAAATTGCTGCCTTTAATAAAAAAATGGTCAATGAGTTGGAAATTTAGGTTAAAACTTGAGACAATATGGTGACTAGTGAGTTTCTCCAAGGATCGTATTGAAGGGAGCCACACGCCCACACCGAACATTAGAGGTCGAAAATAAATAATATCCTCATGTATATGAGAACCACGAGAATCCATTTAAGCTGAAGTTATTCTTACATTCAAATCATTCATTCTTAACAAAATCTTGTATTGCATCCATAAAACAAAAATCTGAAAATTTATGTATCCGCAATTGTTATGACAAAATAACAAATTAAAAACAAAATATTTTTAGAGGCGTCGCACAATTTTTTTTTGTTTTTATGATTACGAGTACTAAGTTACCTCATAAAGAATTTATGAGGTAAATTGGTGGTTTCACATGCTTTGAAAATACAAATATTATAAAAAAAATTACACTTAGTAACCTAAACTCTAGTGTTCGTTCCTGGGTTTAACAAATTTTATCCCAACTTATCCAGTAAGTCATTTATAAAGTGTGTATCTCAAAATAGGTTCGATCATGCAAGCTGATCATATACACTAGAGCTTTCCACATACCGTAACTATAAGAGAAGTATAACCTTCCATTTTAAAGCCGTTCATTCATTCACCTCGCAACTTCGTTGAGAATGATCAGATCTCACCCAAAAATTATCGTGAATAACTCAATAAAGTGTTGATTGTCTCCATTTGAGATATTTATAAATATAAGAAAGAATACAAGTGTTTGTTGTTTATTCCATGGCTATATTACAAGACTTTGGAGAAACTCGATTTGTAACATACAAATCAAGTCACATAAATCGATTTGTAGCCAAAATAATACAATACAAATATTGGTAACTTACGTAACTTGCTATCTTACACAAAGTTATAACACTACTTATAGTTCATGCTTCAATACTCTCATACACTTAAATTGAAGCATAAATAAAAGTAAGTGTTAGGCTAAAAATAGGCATTCAACTCTAAATTAAAAGTGGTAATATTGGGTTGTAAAACACATGTTGTTTACATAATTAAAGTATATATATGACATTTTCTAGGTCTTCAATCGTTTGGTGCCCTATATATTTTGCATCAAGTATACTGGCCTGCGTGCCCATGCTAACAATCAGCCCCGTGTAACCGGTGCAACAACCGGATATTGTTCAAAGACAAACAAGCTGGTACAATCTCCGTCAACTCTTCCACAACTTCATTTACCTGTATCGTATTCATTTTGGAAAAAATAATAATTTAAATAATGAAATAAAGAGAATAGTGCAATAAGGTGTGTTTGGGATTTTAGATACCTTAATATTTCGAGAGCACCTATTCCACCAAGAAATTACTGTACATTATATTTTTTGTTTGTGTGTTAAATAATAGAAGTAGAAACAATTTATGATCTTCAGTAGATGTTAATACTAGAAATTTTGACAAGGACTTCATCACCACCACTACCATAAAACTTGCTGCACTTGTGAGAGTTTTAATGAGTGGTGTAGAACAGAAAAAGGGTTGAGAGCAGTGGGTAGATACATACTAATGAATGTTATTTATAGAGAGTTAAAGCCTTGGCGTGAAAGAGTGTATGAAAAGGCGGGAAAGAAAATATGTAGCAGCAAAATAACTTTGTGGTTGGATCTAAAAACATCTTTAGAGCTTAGGTAGTCCACACCAAGATTCTGGTGTTATGGAAAAAGTGACTGTCACGTCAGCCATCCACTCAATAACATCAGAACTCTATAACACAATGGTTAACACTAGATTTTTTGGTGTTATAGAGGTCCCGCTATATTTTTTTTAACAAACTATTTTATAAAATTAAATTTTCATTAATAAAAAAACGTTACAAATAAATAAAAACTACTAGCCGTTATGTTTAAAAAAAATTTGGCTATAACGCGAGCCAAGGTAGAGTCTCGCGCCATAGGCTCGCGTTATACTATCATTTTGGGCTGGTGAGTACGGCGCCAAAGGCTATGGCATGAGCGAAGGTGTAGTGTTTGGCGCCATCGAGCTCGCACCATGGCTATGGCATGAGCCATGGACACCCGTACCCTGGCCTCTTAATGCATTTGACTTATTTTATTTAGTTTAATGGAAACAAATATGTTAACCTATTATTACATAGTATTTCACTAGGTAGTAGTATTGATACCTCCTTTTTTACTCGCTTTACTAAAACGCAAGACAATTTTTATGTTTTTTTGTTTCATTGATGTACCAGTAACTAGGGGTGCAAACGAGCCGAGCTGAGCCCGAGCTTAACAGGGCTCGGGCTCGGGCTCGAAACATAAAAGGTAGGCTCGAGCTCGGCTCGATAGCTCGTCGAGCTTTAACCGTTAAGGCTTGAGCTCGACTCGATAAGGACTCGAGCAAAGCTCGAGCTTAGCTAGAAAAGCTCGAAATTTTTTATATTAAACAAATACACCACTAATATTAACACACCACCACAAATTCTATGTTTTTATTAAACTATGATAACGATTATCAATAAATTATTCAATATTTTATAGAGTTATCCTTTATAATAAGGTTAATATTCAAATCAACGTTGATTTACTTATATAAAAATATTTTTTTATTAAGGCTCCAAAAGCTCGATAAGAGCTCGAGCCGTGCTATCAAAAGCTCGAGCTCGGCTCATTATATGTTTCGAGCCCTATTATTGGGCTCGAGCTCGGGCTTGAGCTCGATAAAAGCTCGGCTCGATCGAGTCGAGCTTGAGCTCGAGCTCGAATAGCTCGATAAAAGCTCGGCTCGTTTGCACCCCTACCAGTAACCAGCCTCTTATTTATTCCTCCAACTACTCGAACTTTTATTCCAACCATAATTCAGAGATATTTTACTTACAAAAATTATGAATCTCAATCCTTCTAACCCAAATTATTACACTAGTGACGTGGGAAACGTTTGTTTGTTGACGTAGGAAGGTACGTATGTTGGATTGGGCTTTATAAAAGCCAATAGCATTTTATAAAGAAAAAGGTATGTGAAGTATCATTTAAGGAACATGTGACATGTAGGTAATCTGAAATGCTAGTTAGGTGAAAATTTAAAGAACATGCAGGTAAATAGTTAGGTTGGGGAGTGGTGGGATAATCCTACGGGTGAGTCCAAATTGGCAAAACTCACCATATGAACCTCATCAAAGTCACGCGTGGCTTTTATCAAAAAAAGTCATTACTTGTCACTTACTCACGTCTGTGAGTTTACAAAAAGTGGGCCCAGTATTTTATTTTTTAGTTTTTTATTAGATTGTGAGTGGGGATTTAATAGTGGGGGTATTTAACGGGTATATTTTATATAAAATGAAGGTGAGGTGGAGGTGAGTTTTTTTTCCTTAGTAACCTTGAAAGGTGAGTTGTGGGTGAGTTGAGGTGGCGCTGATGTGGCGGTGAGTTTTTGTTTTACCACTCCCTGGCCTTAGAATTGAAGGCATATAAAAAAATTTAGAACATGCAGGTTACATAATAGGGAAAATATTTAAAGCCTATCTCTAAACTATAGCCTTTTAGGTTAAAAATAATAATGTGTTTTCTCCAAAATGTTTAAATATAGCTGGAGTTTATATCATAAGCTAGAGCTTGATGCTTTAGTTGAATTAGATTGAAATCCCGTTTATTATAGTTAAAAGTTAAAACGAAGTTGCATTACATATTTATGTATACAAAGACACATTAGGTGTTGTAGCTTATAGTTTTAAGGTGTGTGTAGCAAACAAGAGTATGCATAAACAGGGGCGGACCCACATGGGAGCCAGGTGTGGCACGGGCAACACCCTATTTCAGGTCACGAAGGGTAAATTTTGTATAGAATAAGTATTTTCTCGACACGTGCAACACCCATTTTTACCTAATGTCATACAACTTTATTACTAATAATCATAAAAAAAAAATTGTGCAACACCCTGTTATAAATCCTGGGTCCGCCTCTGTGCATGAACAAGTAACAAGTGTATCCTTAAGGTGTAGCGAACAAGACTCCAAATATGTCCAAAACTGAGATTGAACCTACCCGAGTGGCCATCGGTCCGGTCTCGGTCCATATGACTTTGTGTTTTCAGTCTTTGGTCGGGTAAGGCTCGCCCGGTACGGGTTTTACCCGAAGCTCACCTCGCCGACCTAAATTTTCAACATTAGACGTCAAGTCCGAGCATCGAGCCATGACTGTAACAACTTTTTCCTTCATATAGTATCATAATCGAGTACAAAGCCTTATTTTCAATTTTTCATTACAATATAAATAACCTTTTTTTATTATATTAGAAATATACTAAATAACCTTTTTCACCATAATACAATTCGGACTTTTTAAAATCAAGAATTATTAAGAAACGATTTCTTTGTTTATTAGTGACATTAGTTTTGTCAACTACTAAATGTTTAAAGAGAGAAAACAATGATTAACAAAAAATGTAACTAAAAGTCCAATAGTGCAGATAAAAGATAGCGAGACAAGACATTTCCAGTTAGAAGTTCATACCCTCGTATGATGTAATGGTAGTTTTTTGTAGCGCAAACACAAATATATATGTTTTATAAAACATGCGACAATGTGTAAAGGCCTTACTATGCTCTTTGTGTCGATACAATTATTTTGAAAACAACTAAGAAACTCGGCATCAACCACAAACAACGGTAATGATCCAAAGAATGAAAAGGATCTTCACCAACACGTTCAAACAACCCATGTCATCAACTTTCATTGTAATAGAAATCAAGAGTTTTAAGCGAGTGTTCAAAGAAGACATTCTACCGCTTGGATGTCATTGTACGACTCGACCCACTAACCACTAACATTCACCGTTTTTAAAAAAATAGAAATCAAGAGTTCATTGAAGTGTATTATATCTTTTGCTTTTGCCAAATGAAACATGGTTTAATTTGAACTTAAACGACAAATCGGATACTAACAACGAAGACTTACACGTGACTACAACCACAATATATTATAGAGAACACAACTTGAGCGGGCTGTGAGAGTTGAAGGTTAAATCCCAAAATGCAAAGGTACATCGAGCTAGTTGTTGTCCTTTTTTTAGCCATCTCAATTATGTTTTTTTCATATCAAAAGGTAGTGGGATTATACATTTGGTGATTTCCATTAAATGTAATATTTACAGCGAGCGAAAATCACCAAATGTATAGTTAGAACACCTTTTGATAGCCAAAAAGAAAATACAATTTTGAAGACTAAAAAGGGACAACAACTTATAATACGGAGTAGTGGAGTACCTTTGTAGTTTATGAGTTCAATCTTTTAACCCTACTCATTATTGTTTTCTCTGATATCACATAACTTGAATATACTTCTTTGCATCATTTGCTTTATCTGAAGACTTCTTTAAATGTCATCACTAACTTTAGCTTAGTTCACGATACATTCACTCTCTCGCAACCCCTAATCAGCTTAAGTTCATCTATCATAAACCCATTTTATCAATCGAATTAATTGGAAAAAGATCGAACAGGTTGGGTGAAAATTCTTAGCTAAAAACTGAATGGGTGAGATGAGTAAGGTCAAAGATGTTTATTCCCAACTAAACTATAATTAAAAATATACTAACAAATAAAAACCATAATTTTAATAAATAAAGGTTCATAATATTATACTCTCATACATCCAAAATCTTTAGACAAGTAATAATGTAACAGGTAAAAAAATTCAACACCAATAACATACCGTTAAACCACTAAGATCATACCCGGCCGTACACTTTCGACAAACCAAATTTCAACAAAAAAAAATACAATTTCTTAGTGAAATAGGTGGTTTGGGAATATTAAGGTACATCAAAATTACAGTCTTTATATTTCATTATGTAATTTATCTTTTTCTAAATACGAATACGATGCATGTAAATGATGGTACAAGGAGGTCGGTGTTGAAATGCAAATGTTATCATATCTATCAACATGATCTTCTCTAAGTGATTCTCCTTCTTGTGCATTGATTTTGTAGTCTCTATGCAATTAAATCCCATCAGACGACTTTGAAATGCCTTAACAAATCCTCTAAGTCCTGAAATATGTAAAATTTTGGAACTTGTAGGAGTTGGTGACATATTTTCCACATCTATCAAATCTGCCAAAGGAAAGTAACTAGCTAGTTAGTACACTGTACACACGTTTCAAAATTAGCTAACTTTAACAACCGTAATAAAATTCTTCATTCACAGTTATCACATGATCTTGTTATATGCATCATTTTGTGGGATTTTTCTAAAGGACAAACACAACTTAAAATTAAATTACAAACTAAATATAAAGAGAGTAATAAAATAAGAGGTATTGGACCTCTTATGTACCTTAATTTTTCCTGAGAAAAAAGTGGTATTGGACCTCTTATGTACCTTAATTTTTCTGAGATCACCTATTCCATCAAAAAGTTGTATTTTTTTCTGTGTGTCAAACAATAAAAGCAAAAATAATTTATCATCTTCACTAGAAGTTAATACTAGAAATTTTGACAAATACTTCATTACCACCACCATCATAAAATTTGGTGCACTTGTGTTGGTGAGAGTTTTTGTGGACTGATGTAAATGAGAAAAACGAATGCAATTTATAGTTGAGGACCTGGCGGGAAAGAGAGCATGAAAGGGCGGGAAAGAAAAAAAGTTACGGCAAAAAAGCATATTTAATGCATCTGACTTTTTTTTAGTTTACTGTCGTACTATTGAGACATCATTTTATCATCTTTTATATAATAAAAGAATTAAATTTTTTGAGATTCTTAGTTAAAAATGGAGGTTTAGAAAAAATAACTGGACCAATCAAATAGCTTAATTTTGACACATTAACCAAAATCAAAGAATGTGATTGGTCCAAAAAGTCAAAATTGAATTAAGTTTAGTCAAAATTAAAAATTTTGGTGGAAGAATTTGATGAAAACACATAAAAATATATGTGTCAAATTTATGAAAATAAAAACTTAAAAAAAAGGAAGGGTTTAATAAAATTTTAGTGTTTGAATTCTAAATAAATTAGATAGACTTAAATGTAAACTTATATTTTTTCATATTTTGTTAGCAACTTTGAAAAATAAACAGAATACCCTCTTAAACTTTATAACCTATATTTTTTATATTTAAAAATATAACATATATGTAATATTAAAAAAATCAACAAATCACATAATTATAAATATTCAAATAAGAACACAAAATATTGTCTATTTTTATTTTGACACTTAACAAAGTCAATCAATACAATATATGTGAATTATTATTAACACGAATAAATATCAAAATGAATGTAAAACCTCAAAAATCGATGTGAGAAGAAAATAAATAGACGAGGTTTTACATATTACAACAATATATATATTTTTAAAGTCGTTATTTGTTACTAAACACACATTATCTATAGCTAACATTTCAGTTTATATTAATTTATACAGCACACAGTAAAACAACAAGATAATCAAACATATAAACATTAGATGTTCTTAAAAAACATATATAATATACATAAAGTTGCAATAACAAAATTATTAATTAATATATCATTTATATTTAAGTCCCGTGCGTGCACGGGTATTAAAACTAGTTTAAATTATTATAAACAAATAGCTTGCAATGTACTGAGTATTAAAATTTACGATTGTGAAAATTACCTACAGGGCCTTATTGGCTATGTGTTGTCTTGCAGAGGCTAT
Source organism: Glebionis coronaria (assembly GCA_025667525.1). NCBI lineage: Eukaryota > Viridiplantae > Streptophyta > Magnoliopsida > Asterales > Asteraceae > Glebionis > Glebionis coronaria. The sequence continues at coordinate 739,606 of JANFOE010000054.1, read as the reverse complement.
GTTTTAATAGCCATGATAGTCGGGAATATGTTTTCCCGATATTCTTTTTGACACGTGTTAGTCAGAGAATGGACAAGATAAAAAAATTTCAAGTGAAATGCGTATTTGTTTTTCCTGGCTATGGCAGAAAGGGGGGTCCACCCACATGCTTTCGACGGTCCACACTGCAATTCAGTGAACCGTGTTTTTGGTTTTTATTGCCTAACAAAAAGGGCTTTGTTACTTAAGACAAAATATATATTATATTTATCCTAAATTTAGCCTTTTTAAATTTAGTAAATAAATATTCTCTACTATGTACAAAATAAAATTATCTGGAACTTATTTTTCTTAAAACCATCGACTAATTAATATATACTAGTATGATCCTCGCACGGTACCCGATAACTATTTTTTAACGAACACATGTTACATTTTAACTTATCAAATATATATTTAAAGTAAAAAATTAAATCTAATTAAAATAAATTTAATATCATTGAAAATTTTAAAATTTAACAAAAATATATTAAAATGGATGCTAAATTAAAGAGCACGAAGTTTTAAAGAATATGACGAAATTATATTATAAAAAAGATAAATAAATAAAAAGATATTTTAATTTAAAAATAAAAGTTTTTTAAATAATTTGTTACATAAATATTTGTTTCAAATAATGAATGGATGAGATTAATTTATCAAATATGATCTAATGACTTAAATTTAACATTCTTATATTAATTTTAATTTGGAGTTAGGTTTGGTAATTTTAGATTCGGGATTCAAATGGGAGTTAGATTTGGATTAAGCTTTTTTATATAATAGTATAGATATAGAAGTATATATATATATATATATATATATATATATATATATATATATATATATATATATATATATATATATATATATATATATATATATATATATATAGAGAGAATTTAGATCAAATAAGAACTTTTTAAAGTTTTAAAAGTGAGAACTCAATCAATACTTGACAAGTGGCAATTAACCTTTAAAAGAAACAGAAAATAAATTATATACCCAAAGGGTAATACCGGTACTTTGCACTTTTATTAACGCTACTAGTTACTTCCATTTACCTTTCATAATTGTAGAATTAAAAAAAAAAACTACAATCAGCCTTCACCTCCAAAAAGAACGCCTATCACATATCCTCCATCTTCATTTTCACTTTCAACCGATCCATAAAAAATATGCATATTATCTTTATGATACATTAATCCTTATATGCATATTATCTATGTATGTATCAATGTTTGGGTAAAACACAAGTTTTCGGTTTACGAAGTCTGCCATGCCAGAGTTTGCACGTCATCGGAGACCTTGGATTTTTTCAGATCTGGTGATCATGATTGTGTCTAAATCTGCTGATGTACCATTATTGTTGCCGGATTTTGCCTCGTCTCCACTGTGTTGCTACTGCTACACCGGTACCATCTTAAAATGTGTCACCGATACACCGGTACCATCTTTGGAATTTGTCGCCGGTACACCGGTACCATCTTGGGATGTGTCTCCGGTACACGGTAACATCTTTGGATGTCGACGGTACATCGGTACCATCATGGGATATGTCACCGGTATATCCGTACCATCATTGGATGTGTCGCCGGTACACACGTTCAATCTTATAATGTGTACCAGATCTGATAAGTGATGATGTTCGCTTTCAGTGTGTCTATCAAGCACTAGTTAGATTGTCATTTTGGAAAAGCTTTTACTAGATGAAAACAAAAGTGTTGATGTGCACCATTAATGCTTGTCTAAATATTTTGTAATGTAAATAGATTTGTTAACTTATGTGCGTATCAAACATGTATCAATTATTTGTGCTTGCTGTTATTTAGTACGTAGTATTATTTATTAGCAAAAGTTTTTCTTATCTTGTGAATTAGTTTTAAAAAATATGGTTGGTGAAAATAATATAGAAAAATATATCAGATATATATATCAGATAAGAAAAAAATGACGGTAACTAGAAAATCGACAAATATTAATTGGAAAAGTGTCATTAGAATTCTCAAAAATACCCTTGAAACTCTATTTAATATATACATTGTCTTTCATTTAATATTCATCTAATCTAACACTAATTAGAAGATCTAACGGTGCAAATTAGTTCTCATTTTACTAACTTTAAAAATTCTCTCATGCTAACCCTCCTATATATATATATATATATATATATATATATATATATATATATATATATATATATATATATATATATATATATATATATATAGATTTGCGTTCATGTAAGAACCAATCTTAAAATAAAAACAATAAGACCCAACCAAAATATGACAAGTGGCACATTTAATTAAAAGTATAGATAATTTAATATAATGTACCTAAGGTTACTATGGTAATTAGCTATAGCTTTTGTACCCTAATATGACGTGTAGTTACAATAACTAGAATTGATGGAATCACTTTCATTTTGTGAAAAAGTTAATGAATCTGTTTTTTTCTCTCTTATTTAAGTAGCCAATTAATTATATCCTCTAATTAATTCTTCGTGAAAAGCGAACGTCTATAGTCATCAACATAAAATATTTTTTTATTTATTTCAATTCGATCTTTAAAAATGGTAGCGACGATTTAATTTGATTTTCATAATCAGATCGGGTTACATACACGCCGTCAATTTTTGCTTTGATTTAAAACATATTTCAATTATTATTTATATCTAGACAACATATCTTTTAGTTTTGAAACTTGAATGACGTAAAGATTATATGTAAATATTTTTGGTTTTGAAACTTGAATGGTGTTAAGATTATATGTAAATATTCCATAACAGTTAATGCGTATGTGTGAAAAAAACTATAATGTGTCACAAACATAATTTCTAAAATGTATCATAAAAATTAATGTGTCACTATAAACGTATCAAAACTTTAGTGAACTTAGTGTGCCGAAAAGGCTATTTTTCACTAAAAACGCGTTATAAAATAATTGTTCACTACTAATATTTAAAAAAAAAATTGTGTTTCGACAAGCTTATTTTGTAACTAAAAATGTGTCATAAATAAATGTGTCATAAACTAGTGTGTCATATAATTATACTAAAATCTTATAATGTGTCACTAAAAGTACTTCATTTTTAGTGTGTCACTAAATGTATCAAGAATCTAGTGTAATTAGATATAAACTAAAATTATTGTTGTCACTTATATTTGTATTTATTAAAAACTGTATCATATACCACTTTTCTAAATTTTGGACGATGGTTGTACACGTAATTTTCGTGTGTCACAATTTTAGAAGCTAAGTAGATATTCTTTGTTTAAAAATTAAGTTATCAATATGTGTGCTTAAACAAATGAAAGTGAAAAATTCAAAGAAAATTTATGCTACATGTAAAAGTAAAACGAAGAATGATACAGAAAAAAAACGGACGATGTGAATAAGTGTTCAATTAGGCATTTTAAAGTGGTCATATAATTTAAGTTAATTACATTCATGCCACTCAAGCCATATTTATTAAGTGACATTATTATTGATGCATCTAATGGTCCACATTGGTTCTTATTGTTTTTACTTTAAAGTCGGGCACCACAATAACGCTCCTCTATATATATATATATATATATATATATATATATATATATATATATATATATATATGATAATTCCATTCTTAATATTTACCATATTATACTACATTAATTACTTATTTAAATACTATAGTTTAAATAATTAATTAATATTAAGTCTACAATTAATTCAATTATTTTACACTACTCAAATTAAATAAAATTCTATTTCAAAAAATTTTCACTATTGTTGAAGACTTTTCAGAAAAGGGCCCCACAATTATGACATAAATTGTTGAAGACTTTTTTAGAAAATGGCCCCACAATTTCAGTACTATTACTCTTGGCATGTGTAGTGCAAATTTTTTTTTCAAACGAATCGCCAGTTGACACGTGTCTAACACATACTCGGGGTTTAGATTTCCCGACATTCATGGCCATTTTAGTAATCCAAAAAAATAGTAGCTTCTGCTGGACAACATGTTCAAAAGAAGGCCCTGTATGAAATTTTCACTTTACGATTAGATAACTCTCAGAAAATTTATACTTCATTATTTATAAATTACATTTGTTCCACTATCTTAATTATCTGAAAGTCTAGTAATCTCTATATGTATGGAACAACTTCTTTTTGTAATTTTCTATTATAAATTTGCATTTTTGTTATTACATCTTCGTTTCAAAAAGAACCAACGCTGGGACGCAACCTATTTTTCTATTTGCTCACAACCGCGTCGTACCCTCTAGTAGAACCTGTCTCGGTTTTATAGTACTTCAATACTTTTAGCCAAAAGCCCTTTGTTTTTTACTGTTTCCGACAATGCTATTCTCGGAAACATAGCACCAACCTTTGCACAACGCCGACTCTTCATCACTTGTCCATTCTTTTGGTGGCTCACTTGAATTACCTGCTTGGCTTTTATAGCACGTCTAAAGGACTTCTTAGGTTTGACTGGTGACATCTCTTCCTCGTCTTCAAGGTTATATGCACCGTGAAATGACCCTTGTCCCGAACTGTAACACCCCATTTTGATAAATGGAATGTCACGCGTAATTATGGCGTGTCATCAAAGCATACAAGGATAAATGCCTAAACATTACATGACCATAGGGAAAAACCGGAATCAAACATCGGTTCTCAAACATAAGCCCAAAACATAAATAAAGTAAATGAACAAAAAGGAAGACTAGACAAGCATAAATATGAAGGCAAGAGGAGAAGGAATCTAAGGTAGCTCCCATCCTATGCGTGTCCTCCAAATTCTCCAGTCAGTCCTTGAGTACCTGCCGTTTTGGGACATGGAAAGGAAAGTAACGGCTGAGCCAAACGCTTAGTGCACGGATATAGACATAGTATAAATGACTAAAACATAATAAAGACTTGATAGCAGCGGAAATGTATAAGTCCTGGAAAACCTGGAACATGTTCATAAAACTGGTTTTATAGTTTGAAAAGCCTTATGTTTATCTTATGAAAACTGTTTAACATATTTTACCATTAGCCAATATAGGTCATGAAAATCCACCGGGCATGAATACTTGGAGGGGTGACCTCATCATGCAAATTAGAGGGGTTGCCTCTAATTTAATATATTGGTTTTTGGGTAGGAGGGATCAGCTCCTTGTGAAGGATGCAAGGCACACACCACATTCACCATGAAATCTTGACTATGCATCCAATAACCAACTATGCATCCAAATACAATGCTTCCGCTCAATCAAACAAAAAAAGGTGAAGAAAAGAATATGCGACTTTCAGCATTCGTTCCAGTTTGTCCGTCTGAATTGCTCTTTTTCAAACTGCAAGGGAGTATTAGACGAGTCATTGGCCATTGGCCTATGGGCTTTGAGCCCATTAGAGTTTAGGTTTATGTTAGATTATTCTCTAAGCCATGTTCTATTATAAATAATAGATATGCTATGTTATGTAATGGTGATTCTCTCAATCAATAAAATATATTCAGTGTTTTACATATATTTTTGTGAAATGGACACCTGCGTGAAATCGCGAAAGTGTAGTCTTTTTATGTTTTCGACTTTCTGGGAATGCTAAAGGAAATGGGTAAAATTTTATGAATAAACTGGTCAAATGGACCAAAGTCAGCTCAACGTAGAAGTATCAATCACATAAGACTAATAAAAAGTAGGTCAATAGTATAAAGTATAAACAAACCAAAACGAGTCAAATCGAGTTACAACAGTAATGTTACTGCAATCCCAATACATCATGGACGTATCTTGGTATATCCAATGCTAACCGAAGAATGTCTAGCTAAGACCCTTATATGACGTCCCAATGAAGGCGTAACTTTGATAGGCCGTTGGGGTCTAGGGCTGCTTCTGTTCCTCAGGTAACTCCTATTGTAATATCTAATCCCTATGATGCTTTATCTACTCTTAATAAGGAGGACAGTGGTACATCTAAGGTTACTGGTCCCGGTGATGAGGAGGATGTGGAAAATGTTTATGATGAGACGGCAAATCATATGAATAACTCTCAATCAGGGGCAAGCACTCCCGCTATTGATGTTCTTAATGTTTAGTATTGCGTCTTGGAATATACGGGACTTGAACCAGTCCCCTAAGCAGAGAGAGGTTCGATAGGTGGTTGATGAGAATAATTTAAGTGTTTGTGCTATTTTGGAGTCTCATGTTGATGTATCTATTGTTTATGACACATGTCGTAAGGTGTGTAGGAGATGAAAGTGGCTTTCTAATGGTAGCTTGTGTACTAAAGGTTCTCGTATTATTGTTGGTTGGAATGATGATATGGTTGATGTTGGTGTTATGGATCAAACGGAACAGGTTATTCATTGTCATATTAATACTCGGGCGGGCCGGAAAACTATTTTATGTTCCTTTGTGTATGCTGCCAATTACTATGTGGATCGTCGTGGGTTATGGAATGATCTTGCTGCTCATGCTTATCTTATGCGTGATAAGCCATGGGTTTTGATGGATGATTTTAATTATGCTCTTAATCTTGAAGATCACTCTTATGGTGGGTATGAGCCGAATATTGTTATGCGTGAATTTAACGAATGTGTTCAACTCATGGAGGTTATGGATGTTAATGCTACTGGACTTCATTTCCCATGGAATCAAAAACCTCAGGGTGACTGTGGTGTTCTTAAGAATATTGATAGGATTATGTCTAATATGGTTTTTATTGATGAGTTTCCGGGTTCTCTAGGGGTGTTTCAGCCTTATCGTATATCGGATCATTCTTCGTGTGTTCTGCGTATTCCTAAGGCTATGGCATGAGCGAAGGTGTAGTGTTTGGCGCCATCGAGCTCGCGCCATGGCTATGGCATGAGCCATGGACACCCGTACCCTGGCCTCTTAATGCATTTGACTTATTTTATTTAGTTTAATGGAAACAAATATGTTAACCTATTATTACATAGTATTTCACTAGGTAGTAGTATTGATAACTCCTTTTTTACTCGCTTTACTAAAACGCAAGACAATTTTTATGTTTTTTTGTTTCATTGATGTACCAGTAACCAGCCTCTTATTTATTCCTCCAACTACTCGAACTTTTATTCCAACCATAATTCAGAGATATTTTACTTACAAAAATTATGAATCTCAATCCTTCTAACCCAAATTATTACACTAGTGACGTGGGAAACGTTTGTTTGTTGACGTAGGAAGGTACGTATGTTGGATTGGGCTTTATAAAAGCCAATAGCATTTTATAAAGAAAAAGGTATGTGAAGTATCATTTAAGGAACATGTCACATGTAGGTAATCTGAAATGCTAGTTAGGTGAAAATTTAAAGAACATGCAGGTAAATAGTTAGGCTGGGGAGTGGTGGGATAATCCTACGGGTGAGTTCAAATTGGCAAAACCCACCTTATGAACCTCACCAAAGCCACGCGTGGCTTTTATCAAAAAAAGTCACTACTTGTTACTTACTCACGTCTGTGAGTTTACAAAAAGTGGGCCCAGTATTTTATTTTTTAGTTTTTTAATAGATTGTGAGTGGAGATTTAATAGTGGGGGTATTTAACGGGTATATTTTATATAAAATGAAGGTGAGGTGAAGGTGAGTTTTTTTTCCTTAGTAACCTTGAAAGGTGAGTTGTGGGTGAGTTGAGGTGGCGCTGATGTGGCGGTGGGTTTTTGTTTTACCACTCCCTGGCCTTAGAATTGAAGGCATATAAAAAAAATTCAGGACATGCAGGTTACATAATAGGGAAAATATTTAAAGCCTATCTCTAAACTATAGCCTTTTAGGTTAAAAATAATAATGTGTTTTCTCCAAAATGTTTAAATATAGCTGGAGTTTATATCATAAGCTAGAGCTTGATGCTTTAGTTGAATTAGATTGAAATCCCGTTTATTATAGTTAAAAGTTAAAACGAAGTTGCACTACATATTTATGTATACAAAGACACATTAGGTGTTGTAGCTTTTAGTTTTAAGGTGTGTGTAGCAAACAAGAGTATGCATGAACAAGTAACAAGTGTATCCTTAAGGTGTAGCGAACAAGACTCCAAGTATGTCCAAAACTGAGATTGAACCTACCCGAGTGGCCATCGGTCCAGTCTCGGTCCATATGACTTTGTGTTTTCAGTCTTTGGTCGGCTCGCCCGGTCCGGGTTTTACCCGAAGCTCACCTCGCCGACCTAAATTTTCAACATTAGACGTCAAGTCCGAGCATCGAGCCATGACTGTAACAACTTTTTTCCTTTATATACTATCATAATCGAGTACAAAGCCTGAAAGTTATTAAACAGAGTTAGAAAAGAAGGCATGTGAAAAAAAATCAGGACATGTGGTAACAAAAAAAAAATGAAAGTTATTAAAGAAGTTAAAATTGAAGGCATGTGAAAAAAAAACCAGACCTGCAGCAGGTAACAAAAAAATGAAAGTTATTAAAGAAGTTAAAATTGAAGGCATGTGAAAAAAAAACCAGACCTGCAGCAGGTAAAAAAAAATGAAAGTTATTAAAGAAGCTAGGTGATATCTTCGGATTCTTTGGTGAAAATATTTAAAGCCTACATCTCCAGAATGTATACTTGATTAGATTAAAAATAATATATAGCTAGAGTTGGAGTTAACTTATACTAGTATAAGACAAATTAGGAGTTGTAGCTTGTAGTTATATCTTTAAAGTGTAGTGAACAAGACTTCATGTATGCATGGATGGACACAACTGCTTCGGTCTACCATGTCCAAAATCGAGGACCGAACTGATTTAACCGAGGTAAGACTAAACCTACCCCGAGTGGTCATCAGTCCGGTCTTGGTCCGTATGATTTCGCACTACAACAATCCAGCCCTTCTCCATCGGGGTTTTCCCCAGCGACATGATGTCGCTGGGGAAAAGACGCTAAACGACAAAAATCTTCTGACGTGGCAAACTTTCTCAAAAAATTTTTGACCAAAAAATAAAGAAAAGTTTCCCCATCGACATGTCGCTGGGGAAAAGTTGACTGAATTTTGACCAAACTATTTCACAAAAAATGCAAGCGGGAGATTAACCCGCCAACTTTTCCCCAGCGACATGTCGCTGGGGAAACTTTCTTCCACGTCTAATCCAAGTGATTAGTGTTAATGCGTTGTTTAATTTATGTCCAAACTTTTCCCCAGCGACATGTCGCTGGGGAAACTTTTTAGGATTCCCTCCAAAGATTTTCCGTTAACGCGCCTATTTTACAAAAAACGAACAAAACTTTCCCCAGCGACATGTCGCTGGGGAAACGTTGACTTCTATTTGACCACCAATTTTCAAAAAATGTGTAATGTTTATATAATATTTTAGTAAATATAATATATATTAAAAAATATAGTTATTAAAATTTAAAATAGTATATCTCTTTTTATGATAAAAAAAAGTGAGACAAATGGTTAATTTTCTCGCTAATGTTTTCCCGCCAATGTTTTCCCGCCAACATTTTGCCCGCCGAAAGTTAACATTCACTGATAATTGTTAATATTCATTGTTAATATTAATTAAAAATTGTTAACATTCATTGAGGCTTACAAACAGACACGCCTAAACCTAACTTTATTCTACACGGACACTTAAACACGCGCTTAATTAGACATGGATATTAAACCGATAATAGACTCATAAACACGAAAACAGATACATCATAAACTAGTTCAAACGAATGTTCCCCATGTCATCGTAAAGGTCGTGAAGTAGTGCAGCTGAATCCAATGTGTGCCTATCAGAGTTGCGGTACAACTCTATCGTACGCTCAAGTACCATTATCATTCCATTCAAGCGCACACAGTTTGCACACGCTGAAGAGCTTGGAGAAGAAATTGGAATCGTTGAAGGTCTGGTAGAAGAGCTTGGAGGAGAAAAGCTCGTTGAAGGTCTTGAAGAAGAGCTTGGAGGAGAAAAGCTCATTGAACCTCCAAGAGAATTGATTAGTAGTTGGACGCGTTCGTCTTTCCATAAAAAAATTGCATCCATATGAAACTGGAGGTTGAACCCGTGAACGTGGACAAGCATAGTACAGTCTACCAAAGTTTTCAGTTGTCCACGATTCTCGAAGAACTACATCTCCATGTCCACACCTGCACGGAAAAGCTTCATGCTTCAACATGTACATAATAACAATTTGTTTATGATGATAAGTGTGTGTGATCTGCTGGTGGTTGTGATGATAAGGAGTGTGTGTGGTTCTCTTTTTATGCTAAAAAAGTGAGGGAAATTGTTAACATTTTCCCTCCAATGTTTTCCCTTTAATGTTTTCCCTCTAATGTTTTCCCTCCAATGAACATCTAATACGTTGAACCTCTAATGTTGAACCCTATCTAATACGTTGAACCTCTAATGATGAACCCTATCTAATACATTGAACCTCTAATGTTGAACCCTATCTAATACGTTGAACTTCTAATGTTGAACCATATCTAATACGTTGAACCTCTAATGATGAACCCTATCTAATACGTTGAACCTTCAATGTTGAAACCTATCTAATACATTGAACCTCTAATGATGAACCCTATCTAATACATTGAACCTCTAATGATGAACCCTATCTAATACATTGAACCTCTAATGTTGAAACCTATCTAATACGTTGAACCTTCAATGTTGAACCCTATCTAATACGTTGAACCTCTAATGATGAACCCTATCTAATACATTGAACCTCTAATGATGAACCCTATCTAATACATTGAACCTATAATGGTGAACCCTATCTAATACATTGAACCTCTAATGATGAACCCTATCTAATACATTGAACCTATAATGATGAACCCTATCTAATACATTGAACCTCTAATGATGAACCCTATCTAATACATTGAACCTATAATGATGAACCCTATCTAATACATTGAACCTCTAATGTTGAAACCTATCTAATACGTTGAACCTTCAATGTTGAACCCTATCTAATACGTTGAACCTCTAATGATGAACCCTATCTAATACATTGAACCTCTAATGATGAACCCTATCTAATATATTGAACCTTCAATGTTGAACCCTATCTAATACGTTGAACCTTCAATGTTGAACCCTATCTAATACGTTGAACCTCTAATGATGAACCCTATCTAATACATTGAACCTATAATGATGAACCCTATCTAATACATTGAACCTCTAATGTTAAAACCTATCTAATACGTTGAACCTTCAATGTTGAACCCTATCTAATACGTTGAACCTCTAATGAAGAACCCTATCTAATACGTTGAACCTGTAAAACCCGTATTTAAAAATCAGAATATTTAAATACGCAGTTTAATTTTAATAAACTATATAAGTACTAATTATTAGACAGAGATATAAACGCAGAAATTAAATACGCTATCCCAGTTTATTTAAATATTACAGATAATATTTATTCAGATAATAAGTATTTAGTCTCAGAAAATATTACAGAGGAATTAATTATTTTACAGGAATAATTAAACGTTAATATTAAATACGAGTAGTCTCAGTTTATTTAAATATTACAAATGAATTAGTATTCAGAAAATAATTATTGAGCTTCATAATATATTACGTATGTATTATTACACGAAAAATAGTTATCGCGATTCAGAAACAAAAACGCGAGAAAATAATATATACATGTATTTAAAAAAATAAAAAAATAAAAAAATAAATAAATAAATAATAAGAAGTAAAGGGGCTGGTTGTTTAGAAAAAGAGAAAAGAGAAAAGAAGTTTGGGCCAAGCCCATGTGAAGAAAATAAACACGGGGGGTTTCCCCTTTTCCCCATCCCACGACAAAAAAAAAAGAAAAGAAAAGAAGAAAAACTAGGGTTTTATCCCCATGGTGGCTGCCGACAGATTCGGGAGGTTTCATTCATGTTCGTGTGTTTTGTCATCCCGTCATCAAAGCTCACAGCGGTAATAAGATTCCTTCCCTAAATTTCAGTTTATAACACGGTTGAGATTTAAAAGGATTTTTTAAAAACAAACGAATTATAGAAATAAACAAGAAAAGGTGTCGGGTTACGATGGATTCAGGGAAAAACCGAGACCAGCAGGTCTCGGTATGGTGTGTGTTTTTGTTTGGCCAGCCGCGACCCAAAAAAGGGACGGCAGTGGTGGTTCGTTGGTGTAGAGCCGAGACTTCAACGTCTCGGTGGTCTCTTTTGTTGCCCAACCTCGAACCGCTAGTCCATCAAGGGTGTTTGGTTTGAAAACAAAAACAAACAGGGTGCGTTTGGGTCTGCAGAAAAATAAGGGTGCGTTTGGGTCTGCATAAACATAAAGGTGCGTTTGGTTTTGTCACAGTGAAAACGGTGGGAAATATAGACTAACAGTGGGAATTTAATGTAGGCAGTGGGAACTCTAATATAATGAAAACAGTGGGAACTGTGTATAACTAGCAGGGGGAATTTAGTAAGGAAAATAGTGGGAACTGTGTATAACTAGCAGGGGGAAGTTATTAAGGAAAACAGTGGGAATAATTTTAGTTTGGTTAAAGCACTTTATAAATAAGTTTTTATATTTTAAAAATAAAGTTAAATATATTTATTATTTTGTTTATTTAATTAGTAAGACTAAATCGATTTTAGCTTTGTCCTTTTAAAAGTCGGAATTAATTTATTATTTAATTAATGACTTATTTCAGAAAAACTAAATTTGGGAATCTTTCTAATTCAGGAAACTTTCTATTTTTAACAGATTTCTATTTTTAGTAATATCATAAATTCAGAAGACCTGTTATCAGTAATCGACAATACAGGAATACACTTATCAGTAACATTTGAACTGTCGGAATTATCAGATTATATACCTATAGTATTATAAGTATAAAATAAATCGAGCCAAGAATAGTTAAAATCATTAATAATAAAGGGATATCAGTCAACTTATTTTCGCGTCCATTATTTATGTAGTATCCGTGAAGTCAGATTCGATCCGTCGGCTTTCAGTCTTATTTCAGTACTGGACACAAGGTACGGATTTCCGTCCTTTCAGTAAGGACTTCCTTTCTATGCATGATTAGGATTCCCCGTTTTCAGCCAAATGTTTTCCCCAGTATATGTTTAAGTTTATCAGTAATCACGTTAACAACTAAATAAATTACCTGAGCATTATATACAAGCACGACCAGTTTATGTACTAGTTACGGAGGTACCGTAACCACGGCACTTGAGGCACCGGTGTCGTGACTCACATGCAGGAGAGTGATATCCTGCATCGTCCCACTCAGCTCAGCTTGGCCATTTTATCAGTATTATTAGTGGGGCGTATGGATGCATCCTAGGCTTATATGTGTTACAAGTTATCAGGGTGAATGTGGTGTGTGCTCTACATCCTTCACATTGGAGCTGATCCCTCCACCCAGCACAGTTATTTAGAGGTCACCCCTCTATAGCATGACGAGGTCACCCCTCCAGTTATTCATGCACGGTTGTTACAGCACGTGACCTATATAAGCTCTGGCAAATTAAAATACAGTAAATGCATGTTTTCAGAATTAATAGTTATATTTCAGTATTAGTGTATATGAACCAGGTTTCTCAGATTTTATGCAGAGTTCTACCACATGTTACATATCAGTATTACAGCTTCAGTATTCTATCGCCTGTCTCATTCAGTATATTCTTATCATGCTTGATATTCGTTCACTAAGCGTTATGCTCAGCCGTAGTTCCTTTCATGTTCTAACGGCAGGTACACCAGGACTCTCATAAGATTCTGGGAGCATGTGCATTTGGATGGAAGCTATCCAGACTTCTTACTTTATGCACTTCCTACATTATTGTGCTTATTTGGACATTGTTTAGTCCTTTCATTCAGTATTTTATTTTTCACGTTTTGGGCTTATGTTTGGATTGCCGATGTTGATTCCGGTATTTCCTTTATGGTCAGTTAATGTCTTAGGACATTTACCTTATGCTTTGATGACACGCCATAAATACACGTAACGGTCCACTTATCCAAGTGGGGTGTTACAATTATGGTATCAGAGCTATAGGTTCGACCTGTAGGCTCTAAAACTTGACCTGTGACTAGTGGGTAGTCACCAGGAACTTCTCAGATTTTGGCGTTGTTATCTTTCATGTTTCTCATGCATTTATCAGTCAGTTTTCTTCAGTTATCAGTCAGTTTTCTTAAAGTTTTGACTAAGTAAAAGGTTGGTACACAACTAGCCATATTTAGTCGCATGTGCTTTTTAGCGAATTTTCGTTTTGGTGAGCTGACCATAGGCGTTCACCCTTGCCCGTTCAGATTTTGTATTGGTAAACCGACCATAGGCGTTTACCCTTACTCATGACAGATTCATGTTTCAGTCAAATATTACTTGGTGAACCAGTCATAAACGTTCACCATTTCTCAAGTCAAATTTCATGCTTTTCAGTCAAATGATGTTTTGGTGAACCGATCCACAGTTGTTCACTTTTGTCATATCAGGACATTTCATAAATTTTGACAAGTATAGATTGGACTACAGCAATCCATATTTAGTCCGAGATTATAAATTTCTATACATGACAGTTCTCGGAAAATTTTGACCAGTATGGATCGAACCAGAATAGCCCATACTTAGTCTCATGTTTTCTTCTTTGAATTCCGTGGATTGAACCATAGCCGTCCACATCAGTTAATATTACACATCAGTTGATTTAATATTTTTATGTTCCTTGTAACAGTCAAATTTTTCATACCCTCACGTTGATGTCATCTACATGATAATTCAGTTTCATGTCTCCTTACGAGGATTATGTTTTTAGCAAAGTAATGATGTTTTCATGTTAAGATACACAAGAACTTCAGAAAAACCCGTTTTCATGATAAATCATGACTGACCTTCATTAATCATGCTTAATGCTGACCACTGTTGGGACTTCGATTATATCAGACTTTTCAGCCTCGAAACAAGCAGCAGTAAGTCGACGCAGGAATTGTCAGCCTATCATGTTATTTATTTCAGATCAGTTTACTACCGTTTAAATCAATTTATTTCCTTAATCATGTCAGACAAGCGACACCAATATCGATCATCCCATAAAATTTCCACCAGTGTCATGTACAGCATTCCATATGTACCCCATGTACAGTGTCTTAGTTATACTCCACATACAGTACTTCATGTGTACTCCACGTACAGTGTCTCAGATATGCACCATGTGCAGTATTCATTTTATACTTCATGTACTGTAGTCCAGGTGTACTCTAGGTACCCTACTCCATGGATATGTCCACAATCATCTCAGACGTTTCCACTTGACGACATTCTACCAGGTGCTGATGCTGCTCGTGAGTTGAAGATTGTACCAGATGCTGATGCTGCTAACACCTTGAAGAACTCACAAATGTTGATGCTGCTGATACTTTGGAGATTTCTCAAGATGCTGATGCTGTTTATACTATGAAGACTCTACAGAATAAGGACGAAAACTATACATTTGAAATTTCTGAAAAGAATAAATTTCAACCATCAGACATTTCCATTCTATTCCATTCTTTTACTTTCCCAGTTAGAATCTCGGTCATAATAACGACCATCGGGAAACTGACAGACAAGGCGGTAATGACAACCACCGTGCTTAAAAATAATCAGTCAGTAACCATCGGAACTCCGGAACGGACGTGACCAGAAATACAGAGGTCAGTAGTCTAGCCGGTTCGCCAATCCTAGTAGTTACCAAAATTTTTAACCTTGTTCAGCTTCATCTACTAAAACACGTGTCAAGACATCAGTCAAGGCATAGGCCTCAGGTATCTTTTCGGAAGACACATATTAGGACACCAGTCATGGTACACGTCATACAAATCTTTCCGCAAAATACGAGTCAGAACTCATAACTCCAGTATGTTTCTAAACCAGGCCCTCAGAAATTCAGGGTACCCTTCAGAAAGGGGTATACCCGTTCTGTTATGCCACGCATGAATCAGATCATTAAAATTCAGTCACCACCACTAGATTATTATTAAGATTAAACACACGGTAATGATTATGTGAGGTTACAGACGAACCCCCTCAGTGGAAGTCGCCACGTTACTCCACGTATTCCTATGTCAGCTTTATGTAAATCAGGTATTTACCTACCTCTCAGCCGAAATGGCTCCACCGAATCACCTATATTATTAAGGTTTCCTTTCAATTAACGACGAGATCTGTCTTACTAAATTCTAAATATATTATTATACTTTCTACCAGAAAAATCAGTACAAATTACGTCTACCTTACAAGCACGCGACTTGTCAGTCCATAGCTACGAAGACTTTTACCTACCTGTTATTAATTCACTTCTGAAATTCCTTAAATTCATGATCACCAGATTATTCCAGAGTTCCAGATATAATTTCAGAAAGTTTTCAAGAAATTCCTCCCTAACCACTAGACATAACTTAACATCAAGCTCTCTCAAGAACAGAACCTATTTTCAAAACTCCTTATTTCAAGGCGTCAGCTAAGTTAAAAGAGTTGCGACAATTGCTGCCAGAGTTACCGGAACGAGGCAAAATCGCCTTAGCACATCACTAGAAGATGCATCATTTTCTGTCCATCAGAAATAAGACCAGTAGCATGAGGTCATGTATCGACCACCGGAAAATTTATCAGATCACCATTTCAAATTGATATTCAGTCCACGTATAGAAGGTTATCTGACCTACTACGATGCCTTGAACATTTTTCCAGAAAAGTTACGATCATACTACCATCAGTGGTGAAAAGAAGAACGTGATATCCTCCAGACTACGGTTGCACTCACTATAGTCTTTGAAAGGGTTAATATACAAAGAAGTTACTAAACTTTCCAAGAAATTTGTCCTAAGGTAACAAACTTTCATTTTGTGTTTCTAAGTTACTAAACTTTACTAAACTATACATCACTATAATTTAGTGTTAATTTGAGTAACATGAATGCATGTTTTTTGATAAGTTAAGTAACATAAGTGTCTTGTTTTTTCATGTTAAGTAACATAAATATCACGTTTTTGATAAGTGGGTAACTTAATCAACCGGTCATATGAACATTAGTAACTTAGAAACATAAAATGAACGTTCGTTACCTTAGGACAAATTTCTTGGAAAGTTTAATAACTTCTTTGTATATTAACCCTCTTTGAAAATTTTCATCCATACTCTTAGGCTCTCTAATGCCCCAGCTATAGTATGAACCTTATGAATAAAATTTTCCCATGATTCTCAGATGAACTCGTCAGCATATTCATTGATCACATTCTGATCTACCAAATCCTAAAGAAGAACACGAGAATCACCTTCTCACAGTTGTACAGAATCTTCGATAGGAGAAGATTTTGTATACAACTTTCCAGATATGAATTCCGATTGAACAAAGTGGCATTTATGAGCCATTCTACCCTAGCAGAAAGAAATTTCAAACAATGCTGCGGAGGTGAAGACCATCACCTGATGGTCCCGACCGACGACTGTGAACGAAGTACAAAATTTTCTAGAACTCAATTGACTACTACCGTAGAAATTGCCAACAATTCTCACTAAAAATGTTTTATGACTATTCAACCAGATTTCCACCAGAATGTTTTATAATCCCAGACAAAACTTTAATAGAATCCGTATCACACATTAATGCAGCTATGTTCATATCTAGATGCCTGACCTACTGCAGGTTCAAGATAGAACGCCGTCATGTTAGTGAGTTACTACATCCCTTAGAAATTTCTGAACATAAATGAGACGAAATTCCATGAAATTGTTATCAGCTACCACAAGCTCAGAGAAAGTATGATACTATCTAAGTTATCATCAACCATGTAATCAGCCTGCTGCGTTTTTTTTTTCATCCGAAAGGATCACGCCGTAGCAGAAAATGTTGAAATTCAGCAGTAAATCGTACGAATTCAAGGCATTCCATCGACCATCATATCAGACAGAATTCATGTTCACGATCACGTGTATGTTTACGTTTACGTTTATTTTCACTTTCACGTATACGCCTCATTCGCAGTATGATGCTGTTTCAGTTCATCTTTTATGCTATCTCATGATTTGAGTTCACGTTAGCGTTCATAACATTGTTCACGTTCAGGTTCGTGTGCCATTTCACGATACACATTTCGCAGTTATTACCGAATACGGTGACAGAAAACTTGAGGAACCATAATCAAGGTTAGCATAGCTATTCCATAACCAGGCAGACGTTTCACATCCCAGGCCGTATCGTTCGGCATCCTTTCCTCAATCATTATACGTTCATATGTTCTAGTATCACGTTCACAGTATAATTCACGTATCACATTCATGATGTATTCCATTCCAAAGCTCCTCTTATAATTATGAACTACGTTCACAATTGCTCACTCAGCACGTTCACAATTGTTCACGTGATTCGTCCTTATATATTTTTAGCAGTTCACTCAAAGATATAAATGTTAGCTTTTCAGGAATATTATTACGTATCGTTTCATGCATCCTACATGCTATAGCTTATTTCATTCTATCATACTCAGAGAATCCATCTTAAATATGGAACCAGAAGCTTTTCAGCATCAACAGGACAGGGTCATCAGGACCAAGATTATGTTTATTATGTTAGACCTTTGAAGGAATCGTTTCGAGCGGGAGGCCACTCGAAACGGAGGAGTCCATCTGGACCTCTCATTATATCCTTCAATAAATTCAGTTATGTTCTTTCAGTCATGTCAGGTTTATATCTATCAGCAGCATTATGTCTTAATTAGAAGACAAATTATCCTTCAGCTTATTTGTCTCAGTTACGTGCTTTCAGTTCTTATAACTTCATCAGCTTATTTCCTTTAATTCGAGGACGAATTTCTCCTTTTTAGAGGGGAAGAATTGTAAAACCCAGTATGGTCGTATCCTTAATTCGGGGACGAATTATTGTTTTTAGAGGGGAAGAATTGTAAAACCCGTATTTAAAAATCAGAATATTTAAATACGCAGTTTAATTTTAATAAACTATATAAGTACTAATTATTAGACAGAGATATAAACGCATAAATTAAATACGCTATCCCAGTTTATTTAAATATTACAGATAATATTTATTCAGATAATAAGTATTTAGTCTCAGAAAATATTACAGAGGAATTAATTATTTTACAGGAATAATTAAACGTTAATATTAAATACGAGTAGTCTCAGTTTATTTAAATATTACAAATGAATTAGTATTCAGAAAATAATTATTGAGCTTCATAATATATTACGTATGTTTTATTACACGAAAAATATTTATCGCGATTTAGAAACAAAAACGCGAGAAAATAATATATATATGTATTTTAAAAAAATAAATAAATAAGTAAGTAAATAAATAAATAATAAGAAGTAAAGGGGCTGGTTGTTTAGAAAAAGAGAAAAGAGAAAAGAAGTTTGGGCCAAGCCCATGTGAAGAAAATAAACACGGGGGGTTTCCCCTTTTCCCCATCCCACGACAAAAAAAAAAGAAGAAAAACTAGGGTTTTATCCCCATGGTGGCTGCCGACAGATTCGGGAGGTTTCATTCATGTTCGTGTGTTTTGTCATCCCGTCATCAAATCTCACAGCGGTAATAAGATTCCTTCCCTAAATTTCAGTTTATAACACGGTTGAGATTTAAAAGGATTTTTTAAAAACAAACGAATTATAGAAATAAACAAGAAAAGGTGTCGGGTTACGATGGATTCAGGGAAAAACCGAGACCAGCAGGTCTTGGTATGGTGTGTGTTTTTGTTTGGCCAGCCGCGACCCAAAAAAGGGACGGCAGTGGTGGTTCGTTGGTGTAGAGCCGAGACTTCAACGTCTAGGTGGTCTCTTTTGTTGCCCAACCTCGAACCGCTAGTCCATCAAGGGTGTTCGGTTTGAAAACAAAAACAAACAGGGTGCGTTTGGGTCTGCAGAAAAATAAGGGTGCGTTTGGGTCTGCATAAACATAAAGGTGCGTTTGGTTTTGTCACAGTGAAAACGGTGGGAAATATAGACTAACAGTGGGAATTTAATGTAGGCAGTGGGAACTCTAATATAATGAAAACAGTGGGAACTGTGTATAACTAGCAGGGGGAATTTAGTAAGGAAAACAGTGGGAACTGTGTATAACTAGCAGGGGGAAGTTATTAAGGAAAACAGTGAGAATTATTTTTGTTTGGTTAAAGCACTTTATAAATAAGTTTTATATTTTAAAAATAAAGTTAAATATATTTATTATTTTGTTTATTTAATTAGTAAGACTAAATCGATTTTAGCTTTGTCCTTTTAAAAGTCGGAATTAATTTATGATTTAATTAATGACTTATTTTAGAAAAACTAAATTTGGGAATCTTTCTAATTCAGGAAACTTTCTATTTTTAACAGATTTCTATTTTTAGTAATATCATAAATTCAGAAGACCTGTTATCAGTAATCGACAATACAGGAATACACTTATCAGTAACATATGAACTGTCGGAATTATCAGATTATATACCTATAGTATTATAAGTATAAAATAAATCGAGCCAAGAATAGTTAAAATCATTAATAATAAAGGGATATCAGTCAACTTATTTTCGCGTCCATTATTTATGTAGTATCCGTGAAGTCAGATTCGATCCGTCGGCTTTCAGTCTTATTTCAGTACTGGACACAAGGTACGGATTTCCGTCCTTTCAGTAAGGACTTCCTTTCTATGCATGATTAGGATTCCCCGTTTTCAGCCAAATGTTTTCCCCAGTATATGTTTAAGTTTATCAGTAATCACGTTAACAACTAAATAAATTGCCTGAGCATTATATACAAGCAAGACCAGTTTATGTACTAGTTACGGAGGTACCGTAACCACGGCACTAGAGGCACCGGTGTCGTGACTCACATGCAGGAGAGTGATATCCTGCATCGTCCCACTCAGCTCAGCTTGGCCATTTTATCAGTATTATTAGTGGGGCGTATGGATGCATCCTAGGCTTATATGTGTTACAAGTTATCAGGGTGAATGTGGTGTGTGCTCTACATCCTTCACATTGGATCTGATCCCTCCACCCAGCACAGTTATTTAGAGGTCACCCCTCTATAGCATGACGAGGTCACCCCTCCAATTATTCATGCACGGTTGTTACAGCACGTGACCTATATAAGCTCTGGCAAATTAAAATACAGTAAATGCATGTTTTCAGAATTATTAGTTATATTTCAGTATTAGTGTATATGAACCAGGTTTCTCAGATTTTATGCAGAGTTCTACCACATGTTACATATCAGTATTACAGCTTCAGTATTCTATCGCCTGTTTCATTCAGTATATTCTTATCATGCTTGATATTCGTTCACTGAGCGTTATGCTCAGCCGTAGTTCCTTTCATGTTCTAACGGCAGGTACACCAGGACTCTCATAGGATTCTGGGAGCATGTGCATTTGGATGGAAGCTATCCAGACTTCTTACTTTATGCACTTCCTACATTATTGTGCTTATTTGGACATTGTTTAGTCCTTTCATTCAGTATTTTATTTTTCATGTTTTGGGCTTATGTTTGGATTGCCGATGTTGATTCCGGTATTTCCTTTATGGTCAGTTAATGTCTTAGGACATTTACCTTATGCTTTGATGACACGCCATAAATACACGTAACGGTCCACTTATCCAAGTGGGGTGTTACAGAACCTCTAATGATGAACCCTATCTAATACATTGAACCTATAATGATGAACCCTATCTAATACATTGAACCTCTAATGATGAACCCTATCTAATACATTGAACCTATAATGATGAACCCTATCTAATACATTGAACCTCTAATGTTGAAACCTATCTAATACGTTGAACCTTCAATGTTGAACCCTATCTAATACGTTGAACCTCTAATGATGAACCCTATCTAATACATTGAACCTCTAATGATGAACCCTATCTAAAACATTGAACCTTCAATGTTGAACCCTATCTAATACGTTGAACCTTCAATGTTGAACCCTATCTAATACGTTGAACCTTCAATGTTGAACCCTATCTAATGCATTGAACCTCTAATGATGAACCCTATCTAATACATTGAACCTCTAATGATGAACCCTATCTAATACATTGAACCTCTAATGTTGAGACCTATCTAATACATTGAACCTCTAATGATGAACCCTATCTAATACATTGAACCTCTAATGTTGAAACCTATATCTAATACGTTGAACCTTCAATGTTGAACCCTATCTAATACATTGAACCTCTAATGTTGAAACCTATCTAATACGTTGAACCTTCAATGTTGAACCCTATCTAATATGTTGAACCTCTAATGATGGACCCTATCTAATACATTGAACCTCTAATGATGAACCCTATCTAATACATTGAACCTCTAATGTTGAAACCTATCTAATACGTTGAACCTTCAATGTTGAACCCTATCTAATACGTTGAACCTCTAATGATGAACCCTATCTAATACATTGAACCTCTAATGATGAACCCTATCTTAGATATTGAACCTTCAATGTTGAACCCTATCTAATACGTTGAACCTCTAATGATGAACTTTATCTAATACATTGAACCTCTAATGATGAACCCTATCTAATACATTGAACCTTAAATGTTGAACCCTATCTAATATGTTGAACCTTCAATGTTGAACCCTATCTAATACGTTGAACCTTCAATGTTGAACCCTATCTAATACATTGAACCTCTAATGATGAACCCTATCTAATACATTGAACCTCTAATGATGAACCCTATCTAATACATTGAACCTCTAATGTTGAAACCTATCTAATACATTGAACCTCTAATGATGAACCCTATCTAATACATTGAACCTCTAATGTTGAAACCTATCTAATACGTTGAACCTTCAATGTTGAACCCTATCTAATACGTTGAACCTCTAATGATGAACCCTATCTAATACATTGAACCTCTAATGATGAACCCTATCTAATACATTGAAACTTCAATGTTGAACCCTATCTAATACGTTGAACCTTCAATGTTGAACCCTATCTAATACGTTGAACCTTCAATGTTGAACCCTATCTAATACATTGAACCTCTAATGATGAACCCTATCTAATACATTGAACCTTTAATGTTGAACCCTATCTAATACGTTGAACCTCTAATGATGAACCCTATCTAATACATTAAAAGTATCTAATACATAAATATCATATATAAAAAATATACATTTATATAAAACTTATTATTTTTAGTTATATAAAAGTAAAATATTCAAATATATAAAATTATTATTATTAATTATTTAAAAGTATATAACATCAATTATCTAAAAGTAAAATATACAATTATATAAAACGTATTATTATCAATCATTTAAAACTAAATTACATAAATATCATATATAAAAAATATACAATTATATAAAACTTATTATTTTTAATTATATAAAAGTAAAATATTCAAATATATAAAATTATTATTATTAATCATTTAAAAGTATATAACATCAATTATCTAAAAGTAAAATATACAATTATATAAAACGTATTATTATCAATCATTTAAAACTAAATTACATAAATATCATATATAAAAAATATACAATTATATAAAACTTATTATTTTTAATTATATAAAAGTAAAATATATAAATATATAAAATTATTATTTTTAATTATATAAAAGTAAAATATACAAATATATAAAATTATTATTATTAATTATTTAAAAGCATATAACATAATTGGTTTCCCTAGCGACATGTCGCTGGGGTAAGTTTCGTTTACCAATTTTAGAAATCCCTCCAAAAAATTTCATTAACGCGCTTCTTTCACAAAGCGACAAAACACAATTTTCCCCAGCGACATGTCGCTGGGGAAAAGTTCGTTAATTTCTAACGTTTATTAAACCAGCTGCGCAAAACGACAAAGTCTAAGGTTTCCCCAGCGACATGTCGCTGGGGAAAAGTTCGTCAAGAAAAAGGAAAGTTTCCCCAGCAACATGTCGCTGGGGAAACTTTTAACTAGACCTTATCCTTATACGATTTACAGAAACATCACTTATCTCCCAAACCTCTCTTATCTCTTTCTCTTCTCTGCGTAAAACACCATCACCACTGCCCATCTCCATCACCACTGATCATCTCCACCACCGTCACCCATTTCCATCACTCCCACCATCACCACTGATCATCTCCACCACCGTCACCCATCTCCATCACTCCCACCGTCACCACTGCTAATCACCACCACCGTCACCCATCTCCATCACTCCCACCATAACCACTACGAATCACCCCCACCATCACCACTGCTAATCACCACACCACCACCACAACAAGATTTATGTAATTTAGTTTTTAATTCAATTGTTTATATAATCTAAAGGTTTTGTTTTTTTTAATTCAATTGTTTTTTATAAATTGAGTTTTTATATAAATTTATAGTTTTTATTAATTGAATGTTTAATTAAGTTTTTACTTTAATGTTTTATATTATTGTAGCCGACCGCAGCCGACCACAGCCGAAAGCAGCCGACAGCAGCCGACCACAGCCAAACACCACAAATAACAGGTATGTTTTTTTTAATTCTAACTGATAATATATGTTATTTACTTATTTTTATAATTTTGGTTTCCCCAGCGACATGTCGTTGGGGATTTTTATCATTTTGGTTTCCCCAACGGCAGCGTAGGTAGCAGTAGTAGTAGGCAACGTAGGTAGCGATAGGCAGCGTAGGAAGCGGTAGGCGGCAGTAGGCAGCGGTAGGCAGCGTAGGTAGCGGTAGGCGGCGGCAGACAGCGGTAGACAACTGTAGCAGCGACAAGCAGCGGGAAGGTATATTTTATATAAAAGAATTTCGTTTGGTTTCCCCAGCGACATGTCGTTGGGGATTTAAAAATGTTATTTTCTTGTGTTAAATTTAAATCCAAACACTCCTTATATATGATGACTATCCGAAGAGAACACTTTATTTTGATATAAGCTGTTTTCCAACAGCTTATTCGTATAAGCTTATCAGAACAGCTTTTTCTGATAAGCTTATCAGAATAAGCTGTTTTCAAACAGCTTATTCCGCTAAGCTTATCGGGGTAAGCTGCTTCAAACAGCTTATCCTGATAAGCTTATCAGGATAAGCTGTTTGAAAACATTTTATTCGGATAAGCTTATTTAGAATAAGTTGTTTGAAAACAGTTTATCCCGATAAGCTTAGCGCAATAAGCTGTTTGAAAACAGCTTATTCTGATAAGCTTATCAGGATAAGCTGTTTTCAAACAGCTTATCCTGATCAGCTTATCCGAATAAACTGTTTTCAAACAGCTTATTCCGCTAAGCTTATCGGGATAAACTGTTTTCAAACAACTTATTCTGATAAGCTTATCCGAATAAACTGTTTTCAAACAGCTTATCCAGCTGTTTTCAAACAGCTTATTCAGATAAAGCTTATCAGAATAAGCTGTTTGATATAAATGTTTTATTAAATTAAACCTTAGGAATGTTTTAGGATTTTAGCGATTAATTTCAGAAAATTCCCGTCTGAAATTGATCAACCTATAGAAAACCCGTCCGAAGTTAATTTAATAGGAATTAACTTCGGAAAGTCCCCTGTTTGGGACTGCTTTTTGATTGTTTTGTCTCATTTAGGATATGAATGCGTATAACTGGTTTACTATTTGAGATGATTTCGACAGTGTTTCTCCTTTACTCCTACGAATATGTCTTTAAACACATATTTGGGGAGTTGAGGGGAAATGCAGCCGAAATTTTCTCAAATAGTAAATCGGTTATACGCATTCATATATGAGACGAGGCATCAAAGAGTGGGTTAGAATTGCCTTCCATAGTTGCACTAGGTTAACAAAACATCTAGGATTGCTTTCCATAATTGCCTTCCATGTAATAATAACTAAATATACGGATAAAACGCAGTTATGGTATTCGCTGATAAGAGTTGGATAAAAAAACCGAAACTTTCTAAAGAATTTAATGAAGGTCTTACAAATTTCGTCAATCCTTGCCGGCCATTGGTGAATTCTGCGGGGAAAATTAGATGTCCATGCAAAAAATTTCGAAATGTATTATGGAAACCCATCCATTGGATTGGAGAGGAAATTGCTATAAACGGGTGGGACCCACTTTATACCACATGACTCAAACACGGTGAACCGGCTCCACGTGCGCCAGTGATAGATAACCTAGGATAACCTATGATGAGTGACATGACAGCGTTACTCGATGATTTTAGCTATATTCCTTCGAATGAACCAACACAAGGAGATAATATTCGTGAGACTAGTAACCAACCGACTCAACCACCTCAAGCCACTCGTACCGAGTTTGAAGAGTTGTATGCAATTGCCAACCAGGCGCTGTATGATGGTTGTGAACATGTGTCTCGACTAGACTTTATGGCAAAATTTACCTATTTTAAGGCTAAAGGAAAAATGACAGATTCTTTATTCAATGAAATATTAGAGTTTCTCCGATATATGTTACCCGATAGTAAAGGATTCAAGTTCCCACTGAACTACTATGAAATAAAGAAGACATTTAAAACGATCGGGTTAGGTTACGAGTCGATACATGCTTGTGAACACGACTACTGCTTGTTTTGGGAGGATAATAACAATCTGCAATTCTGTCCGGTGTGTAAAACGAGTAGATGGAAAGACACTAACACACCGGGGAAGAAAGTTCCTAGGAAGGTGTTGCGTTACTTTCCGATCATTCCTAGACTACAACGTTTGTACAAGTCTAGACATACTGCAAAAGACATGACTTGGCATGCTACTGGAAAGTGTGCGGAGCCTGGTAAGATGCAACACCCGGTTGATGACGCGGCTTGGAAGAAGTTTGACTTGAAGTATCCAGAGTTTGCAGCAGAACCAAGAAATGTTCGACTAGGGTTGTGTGCTGATGGTTTCAATCCATTCGGCAACCTTAGTCAGACCTACAGCATGTGGCCGGTGGTATTGACAACATACAATCTGCCTCCTTGGTTATGTATGAAAGAAAGTAACTTTATGCTAACGTTGTTAATTCCTGACCCTAAATCCCCGGGCAAGGACATTGATATTTACTTGCAGCCTTTGATTAAAGACCTGAAGACTTTGTGGCACAAGAACGGTGTTGATACTACATACATTATTTCACAAAAGCAGTTCAAGATGAGAGCGATGCTTTTATGGACCATAAATGATTTTCCTGCTCGAAGTAGTTTGTCTGGGTGGAGTGGGCAAGGTTACTATGCATGCCCTACATGTAACCTAGAAACTCCATCTATTCATGTCACAAGCAAAACAGCTTATGTTGGCCATAGAAGATGGTTAAAGAAGCCCATAAATGGAGGAGTTCACGTGTTGACTTTAATGGCCAAACTGAACAGAAAGATCCACCTAAAGATTATAACCAGCCGGATGTAATCAAAGCGCAACATGATAGATTGCTAAGGCGTACGCCGGGTAAACATCTGAAACATGGGGGTGTGAAGATTTCCCGCAATGTTACAGTCGAGCTTAACTGGACTAAACGGTCTATTTTTTACGAGCTTGAGTATTAGCCTTTTATTTCACTAAGACACAATTTAGACATCATGCATATCGAAAAAAATGTGTTGGAGGCCATCTTGAACATTTTGTTAATGAATGACAAAAGTAAAGACACCGCAAAAGCAAGACAAGACTTGAAAAAGATGGGCATTCGAAGACCTTTGTGGCTAACCGTAAACCACAAGGGGAAGACTGTGAAGCCCGAGGCTGCATATTCTTTAACACCAGAGAACCGAAAAAAGTTTTGTCAGTACATCAAAAGTGTTAAACTACCAGATGGGTTCGGATCATGCTTCAAGCACAAAGTGACCGATAATGATACAAATATTACGTGCCTGAAGTCTCATGACTGTCATATAATGATGCAACGTTTACTTCCTTACGGACTTCAAAATTACTTGCCCGAACATATTGCAAAACCAATAATCAATCTGTGTTCCTTGTTTAAGCAACTCTGCTCTACAACTTTGATGGAGGAGGACATGTTGAAAGCTTCGGTCAAGGTGGTTGAAATTCTATGTGAGCTTGAGCGCATATATCCTCTTGCTTTCTTTGACATTATGATTCACTTGCCCATCCATTTAGCTCTAGAGGCTCTTGAAGGCGGGCCTATTCAACCCCGGTGGATGTATCCATTTGAAAGATTCATGAAGAAGCTAAAAGGTTATGTAAGAAATAAAGCTAAGCCGGAAGGTTCGATCACGGAGGGTTATGTTGCAGAAGAAGCATTGACTATAAGTTCTCAATATTTTCGGGGTGTTACCACGAAATTTAATCGTCCCGATCGTAATGTGGACCCCCCCTCCCTCAACGTGTAAGTTTCAGGTGTTCCGATCGGTATGCAAGCCGATTGGTTTACTGTCCTTTCCTTATTTTCCTATCGAGGAGTACAAGAAAGCGAGATGGTATGTACTTAACAACAGTCCTGAGATCGACACGTACCAAGACCAGTTCCGGAGGTACGTGTTTTTAATTTTGTAACTTTTTTTTCTTAACTTATCATTTCGACGACTTATTCTAATAGCATGAACGTTTTTCAGGTTATTTCCAGAAAAAGACAAGCTAGAAGAATTCCCCCACTGGTTTAAGACGCTGGTAAACTAACACTTATTTTGTGTACTTAAGTGTAAAAATAACAATATCATATTTTTAGTTTTCTATCTAATCCTATCTTCTTCATAGATCTTTGAACTTCACGCACAAAATCCCCAAGACCCAGAGTTTAGCCCAACCAGCGAGTTATTCGCTTTGGCTAATGGACCATCAAGGGCTCCAATGTCAGTAAACTGTTGCGTAGTAGATGGTGTGAGGTATGTCGTGTAGAGCCGCGATGAACGTCACGTAACTCAAAATAGCGGCGTTTATTCGACTGATCCTGACGGGAAAACTAACACTTATGGTCGGCTTCAAGAAATCCTCGAGTTTGACTATTTGTCGTTTAAAGTTGCGTTGTTCAAAGTTAAGTGGTTCGACACTCGCAACACCGTTGGTAGAGTGGTGGAAAAGTGAACAATACATCCTCGCAACACAAGTCAAACAAGTCTTCTACCTTGTAGATCCAGCCAAACCCAACGTGAAGGTCGTCGAACATGTTAATCATAAAAAGTTTTTGAACAACGGTGTAATCGTGGTAGAGAACGAACCTGATATTATACATTTGGACAACTCATCTGATCTCCCACCTTCTACTAGTGATCTCCCACCTTCTACTAGTGATCTCCCACCTTCTACTAGTGGGAATGACTTCGGTAATTACACCTTCTATATAGATTTGCATATAGATGGTGAATCAACGGAGGTTGACGCACCGCCAGATAACGATGATGTTCCTAACGAAGACGATGATGATGAAGACCCCCTTCCTCATGATTTAGCAGATTCTGATGTTGAAGACCTCATCAAAGATGATGATGGTGTTGAGAAATTTTATTCTAGTGACGAAGAAGATTAACTTTGTGTTGTAACTTGTAAAATACGCTTATATATTTGAATGAATGAATGAATGAAATTGTTGTGGATTGTTTAAATGTGTAAATTTATTTTGATATTTAGATTTGTGCATGCTTGTATTATTTTGTTCATGAATTTCTACATGTTATGCTAATTGTACCTGTATACAGATGACTGATGTTGCACGGGGACATGGCGGGGACGGTGGTGGCGAGGATCCTTCACGTCCACGTCCTCCATCATTCGGTTGCGGGGGTTGCTTCGTCAACCGGGGTAAGAATTTCTGGATTATTGTAATACAAATTTGATGCACATATTTAACTTGTTTCCCTTAACTTTTATGACTTTATCACTCACTTGATTTTGCAGGAAAAGGAAAGAAAAAGCCCAATTTGGGCGGGAGGAGAGCCGGCAGACAGAATACCCGGGAGAAGACCCGCCGCCTGAAATTACTGGATGCGGTGGCCGAGAATCAAAACCGGCCGGTCGAGATCGACTTTGTACCCGGTAGAGGTGACCTTGTTATACCTGTCGGCCCCTACTCAGAACATTGGGGAAACTTATTCGGGTGTGTCGTTAGGGAAATACCTTTGTATTACCCTTCGTGGAGCAAGGTCCCCGAAGGGTACAAGGCGGCGGCCCGGGCAGCTATTGGGGTAAGTTATCATTTTATATTTATTTAATTATCGTGTTCATTTATTTAATTATATATATATATTTAAATTTGTTTTTTATTTATATCATATAAATAAATAAACAAATTTAAATAAATATATAAATTATATTGCTAACTCCGTTTTTAATGTGTTGTATTGTGTATATTTATTTAAATTCGTTTATTTATTTATATCATATAAATAAATAAACGAATTTAAATAAATATGTAAATTATATTTCTAACTCTGTCTTCAATGTGTTGTATTGTGTATATTTATTTAAATTTATTTATTTATTTATATCATATAAATAAATAAACAAATTTAAATAAATATATAAATTATATTTCTAACTCTGTTTTCAATGTGTTGTATTATGTATATTCATTTAAATTCGTTTATTTATTTATATCATATAAATAAATAAATGAATTTAAATAAATATATAAATTATATTTCTAACTCTGTTTTCAATGTGTTGTATTTGATTGTAGACAAAATATGATCTCACGCCGTACATGAACACCCCTCGGTGGAAGAGTATTTATGATACCATTAATGCACAGCTACAAAAATCATACAACACCAGCAAGGCTAGTCTGAAGCGAGATTACTGTGTAAAAGACCCCGAGACTGGAGAATACGATGTGGATCAAATTAGGCGGAACAGACCCGACGAGCATACACCTGAAGTGTGGGAGAAACAGATAGAGTTTTGGACTGACGAAGCTAACAAAAAGCGATCCTCAATAAGCAGCCAAAATCGGTCCAAGGCAACACTTGTCTCCCGACATGGTTCTCGGTTGATCCCTCGCACTCGACAGCTCATGATAATTATTATTATTATTATTATTATTATTATTATTGATTCTACATTATTATAGTTTTTTTTATTTTTTTTATTTTATTATTATTATTATTGTTTTTTATTTTATTATTTTATTATATCATTATTGATTTTACATACATATTATTATTGCCGCATTTAATTAAATTGATCTTACTTACGTGTGTATGTACAGCAAAAGGCGTCCGAAACCCAACAGGAGCCTACAGAGATCGACATGTTCTATCCTCTGCATACGAATTCAGATGGTGTATTTATAGATGAACAGTCTCTCCAGTTGTATGTAAGTATTCTTTTCAAAACACACTTTAATGAATCATTGATTAATAATCTAGCAACCCGACTAATATATTTACTATCTTGTGTTATTGTCACCACACAGGATCAGATGAGGGAGCTAGAGGCGACGGGTGAGCACACCACTGCCGAGATCAACAGGATGGTGCGAGGAGGCAAGTTTCGCGGCCACCATCCTGGCATGGGTATGGTATTGCCGGGATACACCAGTACTCCCCCGTGCTTTTCGCCACCACCCCCTGAGACTCGTCGGGATCAGGATGTTGATTTCATGATGGGCGTGCTGAGAAACGACGACAGGTATGGCGATATTTTTGCCGCATATGAGAGTGGTGGTGCCAGCGGGAGTGGGAGTCGCCCGGGTGATGATGCTGGTGCCAGTGGGAGCGGGAGTCGCCCGGGTGATGATGCTGAGGATCGGGAGGGTGGCGATGATGCGAGCTAGTCGTGTCATATATGTGTTTGTTAGTATGGTACATAGTTTCTTTATGTTCATCTTGACTTGTTTCCCTATTATCCTAAATTAGAACGCTTGTTTTCCTAGTATCCTTAACTATCCCGACTTATTCCTAGTATCCATGTGATCATTAGAACGTTATATTATATTTTGGTGCAAGTTTGAACTTATTCCGCGTTTGTGTTGATTTGTATTTCAAGTTTACTTTATATGTGTCTTTTGGTGAGCAAATACAGGTTTTTGTTACAGGTTTTGGTAGATTTTTTCCGGAAAAATTCCGGAAAAAATCTGGAAAACGCCTGCTGTGTAGGCAATTTAAAAAAAAACCTGCAGACTCTTCCCCAGCGACATGTCGCTGGGGAAACTTTGGTTATTCGTTGACAAGTCAAACGCAAAGCGTTGACAAGTCAAACGTATCAAGAGTTTCCCCAACGACATGTCGCTGGGGAAACTATGGAAAGTGTTGACAAGTCAACGGCAACGCGTTGACAAGTCAAATGAAAGGAAAGATTCCCCAGCGACATGTCGCTGGGGAAACTTTGTAATTAGCTAAAATGGTTATGTTTAACTTAATTTTTTATTTAATAAGGACTTTTCCCCAGCGACATGTCGCTGGGGAAAATATTGCCACCGTGGCAATCTGTTCTTTCAGGAAAAGTCTGTGGGGCCCACTGGTCGCTGGGGGAAGTCGCTGGGGATACTTTTAACAACTAGCATACCCCAGCGAATTTTCCCCAGCAAAATGTCGCTGGGGAAATCTATCCCTAGCGACATGTCGCTGGGGAAACCCCAAAATTATCGCTGGGGTAGGGCGCGAATGTTGTAGTGTCGTGTTTTAGGTCTTTGGGTCGGGATTGGTAAAGCCGGTTCGGTCTAAATTTTTCAACATTATATGCCAAGTTGGAGCCATGACTGTAACAAATTTTTTCCTTTTAAAACTATCATGCATTATCGAGTACGAGGCCTTATTTTCCATCTTTCATCGCAACATATAAAAGTTGGCCACTAAAGTGGGTTGTTGAAATTATCATTTTGAATTATATTTGAACAATATGAATTAACCTTGTTTGTTCACCATGATACAATTTCTAAATGCCTGAAGGTGCTCTGCACAAAAGATGTCACCAAAAAATTCCGGTTCAAAGTTCACACCCTCTTATTATGTAGTTTTTGTACTACACAAACGCAAAAATACAGGTTTTGTAAAACCCGCTTCAATGTGCAAATCTTATTATACTCATCAGCGTCGATGAAATATTTTGAAAAGCTATTAAGAAACTCAGTGGAAAAAAGGTAATGATCTAAAGAATCAAAAGGACCTTCACCAAATACATTGAATCAACAGTTCATCAAATTCTATTGCAATAGAAGTCGACAGTTCTTCATTGGAGTGTGTTTTATTTTTAGGTTTTGCCAAATGAAATAGATCCAACCAACAGTTTAAACCAAAATGACAAATCGTATTCTAACAATAAAGACTTAGACATTACTACAAGCACAATACACTCTAGAGAATACAACATGAGTGGGACTGGGAGAGTGGGAGGTTAAACCCAAAAATGCAAAGGTAACCGAAGCTACTTATGTTTTCCCATTTTAGTCGCTTGAATTGTATTTTTTCGATATCAAAAGGTGGTCTCACTATACATTTAGTGATTTTCGTTCAGTGTAATGTTTATAGCGAGGGGAATGTATAGTCAGACCACCTTTTGATATTAAAAAAAACTTTTTTTAATAAATAATAATTCTTAAGCGACTAAAAAGGGACAACAATTGAGCTGTACTTTTGCATTTTTTGAGTTTAACCTTTCAACCTTACTCATTATTGTTCTTTCTCGTATCACATAACACAAAATGTTTTGTAACCCATGGTCCAACTTTTGACATCCTCCTTGCTATATTCCAAGCCTTCTTTAAATTTCGTCATTAAACTAGCTTGGCACACTTCACGAGACATTCAGTCTCCTACAATCCCCAATCAACATAAGTACATCTATCATAAATTGTTGCGTATTATTACAAAATGATAAGGGTAGGTCAATCAGACTTGAGTATGCCCATATTCATTTCAACCCATACCGTAAACAAATTAGGTAAGCCAAACCTAAGCTATGTACTTCATCTGTCTTAAAATTATTGTTTATTGATAAAAATACATTGTTTTGGTTCCACGAAAGCACAAAAAGTGAACTAATGAAACATAACCCAAAAACCAAATAAGCCATAAGCCGACAATAAAAGCCGAAAGAAATATCCCCTAACCGAACTCTAGTGATTCCAGCCATTATGTTTATCAACTTCAGAAAAAATTTAGACAA
This sequence comes from Glebionis coronaria, assembly GCA_025667525.1. Classification (NCBI taxonomy): domain Eukaryota; kingdom Viridiplantae; phylum Streptophyta; class Magnoliopsida; order Asterales; family Asteraceae; genus Glebionis; species Glebionis coronaria. The sequence goes on along the minus strand of JANFOE010000054.1, from coordinate 705,671 downwards.
CTCACCTAGAATACGGTTCCTGTGGCAGTCGATAAAAGATTTGAAACCGCTGCATATTGTGCATGGGTGATTGTCAACATACACCTTTGCCGTGAAGCTAGAAATTAACATAAGTGCATCCGCAGCATCTAAGGCAACATCTCCAAGATAGGTTTCTCCAGCACTAATATTATCAACCGTCAGTGGCACACAATAAAAATTGAATAGTTTTTATGAAACATAAACTAGGTTTAAAAGTATTGCGGTGAAGCTAGAAATTAACATAAGTGCATCCGCAGCATCTAAGGCAACATCTCCAAGATAGGTTTCTCCAGGACTAATATTATCAACCGTCAGTGGCACACAATAAAAATTGAAGAGTTTTTATGAAACATAAACTAGGTTTAAAAGTACTTACTTGAGGGCTTTATGTGCTTGTTAAACATCGAGTCGGTAGTATGGTGAAACGGCGGGCTACATTGTTTGATGGATTAATGATATCGTTGAGTCACGTTTGTTGTATGATATAGATATTGAAGTTCCAAATGGAATCCATTTTATAGAAGTCAAATCAACGAGCCGTCCTAAAAAGCAAGAAAAAGTTTTTCTTTTTCTCTCAAAACGAATATAACTTTGCTTAGCAAAGAGGTGGAGATTTTTCTATACGTGGTTATCAGTGAATGGAAACCAGATTCGCTTTTATGATGATCCAGTTGACATGATACTGTCGAGCCATTACTTCCTCCTCCGTTTGTTTTGCCATTGGCACCATTAGTAGAATACACGTCACCATCATGTCTAAATAATAGAGAGAAATTCATTTATGGTTAAACTAGTTCACTGTATATATTTATTCCCAAACTTTATAGGTGTTAAGACTAAACTGCTTCTTTAGGTTATTTTAATAAATAAATGCACATAAACTTATACATCCAATATGAAGAAAAAAAACATAAATGCATAATGAAAGATAAAGAGTGAAAGTTTATGGACATAAAATTAATAGTCGTGTGATAGGATCGAACTCGAGATTATGGGATTGCACACAATACGTAAAGGGTTAATTTTATTTATTAAATATATTTATTATATTTATTAAATTGAACCAAAGCTTAACTAACGATCGTTAAATAAATTAAGAGTTAAGTTAAACGATCGTTATAAAATTAAATAAAAGAAAAGAAGGAGACGGAAAATTCCGGAAGCCACCTTTGGGTGGGCTTCGGCCGGCGGCTAAAAGCGCCAAAGGAGAAGAAAAAATAGATTTTCTTTATTAAATTGTTTGATTTTTCTAGCCTATATTAACAACCCTTTAGCCCTCATAATTTTTGCTCATCCCTCTCTCTTCTTTCCTGTGATCAAAACAAAAGGCAAACACCCTTTTTAGGGTTCCTTTTAACCTCTTGGTTTTGATTTCTTGAATCTAGTCCTAGCCTCTCTTTAGGGTTGTTGGGTAGATTATTCCACAAGTGTAGAAGCTTCGTTTATACGTGCTAGACTCACGGTTAGCCCGTAGCATTACGTGTGTACAAGAGCTTAGTATAGTTTTACATTAAACTATATCTTGATACTGTTCTACATAAACCCTAATTGGTGATCTTGTGGATCTTTGCTAGGATAAAGGTATGTAACCTAATTCGTTTAATTATAATTGTGTTATTATGATCTTGTTAAATCACTTCCGCTATTACGTGTTTTGATCTTTGCTTATGATTATATAATTGTTATGAACTTCATAAACCATCAGTGGTATCAGAGAGCCGTTTTAACATGTTATAATTATCGAGATCTAAAGTTTTTTAACTAGTGATGATTTGAGTTAAAATTACATATTGTTTTTTAGGTTTTAACAAAAATTAGGGTTTTGTTTTTTGTTTTTTTTAAAACCGGCCTAGCCGAATTTTATTAAAAAATAAAAATAAAAATTGTAAACCCTAAAATTACATGGTATAATCTTTAGATGTTTGCATGGATTAATTGTTATGTCATGTATGGTTACGATTCGTAATATTTTAATTATTAAGAGTATGTAGGAGATCCGTGATGAACATGCATGTTTTTTCACGGATCATATGATTTTATATGCTATTTGCTTTATTTGATTCAAAGTTTTTAAAATTAGGGAAGACTTTTATGTTCATAAAACCTTAGATTTGATGATCTTTGAATAAATTGTTATGCATGTGGCTATTTGATTTAGGTTTTTTTGTACCTACTTGTTTTCATGCGTTTTTTTATGTTGTAAACAAGGGTAATTTTTCCAAGGAAAATAATATGGACTAAATTTTAATCAAATTATTGAATTGTTTTGAGATCTAAATTACATAGAATTACGTTGATTGATAATTTAACGGCCTACTCCTTTTGACAAACTATAGAGTGGGTTTAATGCACCGCTGGTCATGTACCCGGTTAAGGAAGGAGGTGCTATGCTATTAGTCGCAGACCGAATTGCCGGCTCGCCTGTGCGTCAAATTAAAATTACCTACGATTATCTTTTGCATTATATCTTAAGGTTGATTTTCCGCAAATTCACATCCGAAACACAATGAATAATGTTATTGCTTTGTGCTGTAGCTGAGTTCTAGAAAAAGTACGGTGTGAATAGTTGTGGGTAAAGTCTTTAATTGGTTTAACCAATACCTCAACTTGTGATTTATGGAGAAATTTTTGACTAACCAAAAGGTTTACTAAAAGTTTTATTAAACTTATGCTATGGAGATGTATGCATACTTCTCCATACATGATTTGGACACCAAAATCAATACTCTTAAATTTAAGTCTTATGCCATCTAATTGACGAACACTTGAAGTTACAATTGTCGTCATATGAGATTTTGGACGATGTTGTAATGGAGAGAAAACTTCATGACTGAATAAGATTGCACATGAATGTTTTACGTTCTTTAGATTAGTTGACTTAATTGAGTTACTCAGTGAGATTTGGAAACTTAAGGCGTAAAGTAGGGATAAAACATGTTTACAATGCAAAATGACTTTTGGCAATGTAAATCCCTAAAAATATCTAGAAATTGAATATTTTGTTTGTCAACTATTGTTCGAAAAGTTACCATGTTGAATACATTTGTCACTAGCAGATCAACTGATGTGATAAGTTTATGTCAATATGGATTCTAGTTTCAAGGAAATACTATGGTTTTTTATTACCAGGGTAATTTAATTTTCTTGAATGGTATTATTGAAAATACTAATATTTGATTGTCCTAAACTTACTGGCTCAACCCGAAAACAATATGACTATAAGTTCTGCGTTTAAAGCTTTCTTTGATCGTCCTAAACTTACTGGCCCAAACTTCAATGATTGGTATCGCTCACTAAGAATTGTCTTGAGAGTAGCGGTCGATATCTTGACTACTCCTTATCTAGAGGATCTTGCGGAAGGAGCATCTGATGCGCAAAGGCTTGAACACACTGCTAATGTTAAGAAGCACTTTGAGGTGGCTGCTTTAATGTTAGGGAAAATGGCTCCTCCACTTCAACAGAAGTATGATTTATTTTCACCTAAGCGAATGCTTGATGAGCTCAAGGCTATGTTCGAATAGCCGCAAGTTGTGGAGATCTATGACCTGGTAGATGCTTTGCATAGTTGCAAGCAAGCTCCTGGAAAGTCTGTAAGTGCCTATTATATGGAAATGAGGGGTTATATGGAACAACTCATTGCACTAGGACAACCCTATGATCATAATATGGCTATCAACTTGATCAATAGGTCCCTTAACAAGGACTTCAATGATTTTGTTTGAAATTATAATATGCATTGCACGGGGAAGACAGTTAATGATTTGCATGCAATGCTCATTGACTATGAAAAGGGGTTAAAGGACAAGACATCTGCTTCTACTCCTCTTGTGCTTTATGTACAAAAGGATAGTGAATAAGCCAAAACCGCAAGCGAACAAGAAGAAAGGCAAGGCAAGGGTGATAAGGAAAACAAGTTGCGACTTATTCTAAACCTAAGCAAAACTTTTTCAAGAAGAATAAATATCAGAAGGATGAGACTTGTCACCATTGCAAACCAAGTGGTCACTGGAAGAGGAACTGCCCTCTTTATCTCGATGAGTTGCGAGAAATAAAGAAGGATGAGCTTAATGATGTAGCATCTTCAGGTAACTTATTTATGATAGAGTTATTTAATCTTACATATAAATCAAATTCCTGGGTATATGATACGAGATGCGGTATTAACATTTGTAATACCCTGCAGGGATTTGAGTTGGAAAGGAAGCTACCTATGGGGAACAATTTCTGCAAGTGGGCAATGGCGCACAAGCAGCGGTTGAAGCCATAGGAACATTTAATCTAGTTTTACCTTCGGGTTTAGTACTGAGTTTAAATAATTGTCATTATGCACCTACAATTGTTAGGGGTGTTATTTCCTTTTCGTATATGTTGGATCTTGGATTTATTCACACTATTGATCATAATAGAATTTTTGTTTTCAAAGATGGTTTATTCTATTTTGATGCAATTTCTGTGAATGGTGTTTTTGAAATTAACATGTATGATAATAATTCCAAGAGAAAAAATAATTCTGTTTTAGCATGAATAAGAAGAGAAAGTTAGACAAGAACTCTTCTTATCTTTGGCATTGTAGACTTGCCCATATTGGGAAGACTCGCATACAAAAGCTTCAACGTGATGGTCTTTTGGAAAATATCAATGATGAATCATTTGATAAATGTGAGTCTTTTATCTCTGGAAAGATGACCAAGAAACCTTTTAATAGCAATATTGAAAGGGATACTGAACTACTTGGTTTGATGTACACTGATGTGTGTGTACCACTTAGGCATGTGTCAAGGAAAGGTGCTAGCTACTTCTTAACATTTTACGGATGATTATAGCCGATATGATTATGTTTATTTACTCAAGCATAAACATGAGGTATTTGAAACATTCAAAGTTTTTAAAGCGGAAGTAGAATTGCAACTAGGAAAGAAGATTAAAGCTCTTCGTTCTGATCGAGGTGGTGAATATTTAAGTCAAGAGTTTAAAGATTAGTTAAGTGAGAACGGAATTGTTCAGAAACTTACTTCTCCATATACTCCACAACAAAATGGTGTATCCGAAAGGAGAAATCGTACATTATTGGATATGGTGCGATCTATGTTTAATCTTACAACTTTACCTTTATCCTTTTGGGATTATTCTCTAAAATCTGTTGTTCGTATTATGAATATGGTTCCCACAAAGACGGTTGATAAGACACCATATGAACTATGGCATGGAAAAAAGCCATATTTGTCTTATTTAAAGATTTGGGGTTGTGAGGCGTATGTGAAACGTGACTCTAGAGATAAACTCCAACAACGCTCAGTAAAATGTATCTTTGTAGGTTACCCTAAGGAAACTATGGGTTACTACTTTTATTATCCGCCTGAGAACAAAGTTAATGTTGCTAGGTATGGAGACTTCCTTAAAAATGATCTTGTAAATCAAGAATTCAGTGGGAGAAATTATGATCTTGAAGAAATTCAAGAAGATGCATTTCCTTCTGAAAATACTAGCGAAGAAATTCCAATAGAGCCAGAAAGTCAAGGAGCTCCACCGGAATTAATTCCTCCACGTAGGTCTGGAAGGACTAAACGTGCACCAAGAAAACTATGTCTTAACATAGAGGATGATGAGGAGGAAGTAGGGGATCTTGGTGAACCTGCTAACTATCGATCCGCAATGCTTGATCCAGAAAAGTCAAAATGGATAGTTTCGATGAATGAGGAAATGAAATCAATGGAAATTAATGATGTTTGGATTCTTGTAGATGCGCCTAAAAATGCTAAAGTAGTGAAAAATAGGTGGATTTTCAAGAAGAAAACCGACATGGATGGTGAAGTACAATCCTATAAAGCACATTTAGTAGCTAAAGGTTTTACTCAAACTTTTGGCGTATACTACGAGGAGACATTTTCTATGGTAGAAGACTTACGAGCTATTAGGATTCACATAGCTATAGCAGCATACTATGACTATGAGATATGGCAAATGGATGTTAAAACTGCCTTCTTGAACGGTCGCTTAGATGAAGACATATATATGCAACAACCGGAAGGGTACGTAGATCCTAAATATCCAAAACGCGTATGCAAACTTGAAAGATCTATTTATGGTTCGAATCAAGCATCACGTCAATGGAATAAACGATTTGATGAAGAAATCAAAATTTTTGGATTTATTCAAAATCGTGATGAGCCATGTGTATATCGTAAAGCTAGTGGGAGTAATGTAGTGTTCCTAATTTTATATGTCGATGACATATTAATCATGAGAAGTAACATTCCAAGACTTAAGGAAGTTAAGGATTATCTTGGTAAATTTTTTTCTATGAAGCATTTGGGAGATGATGCATATATTCTGGGAATTAAAATCTATCGAGATAGGAAAAGACGGTTAATTGGTCTTACTCAAGATGCTTATATTGATAAGATATTGAAGAAGTATAAAATGCATAACTCCAAGAAAGGTTTTCAAACTATGAAGGTTAAGCATGAATTAAGTCATGAGTTAGATGCATCAACACCCGAAGAGGTGGCTTACATGCAGAAGGTGCCTTATGCTTCGACTGTGGGAGCTATTATGTATGTTGTAAGATGCACAAGGCCTGATGTGGCGTTTGCTCAGAACTTGGTCAGTCGTTACCAACAGAATCCAGGGAAGCTTCACTAGACTGCTATTAAACATATACTAAAGTATTTGAGGAGCATGAAATATATGTTTTTGGTATTTGTGGGTAAACCAGACACAAAACTGAATGTTACAGGTTTCTGTGATGCGTCCTGGTAATGTGATAAAGACAATACGAAGTCTCAGACGGGTTACATGTTTGTCATCAATGGAGGAGCAGTTGACTGGAAGAGCAAGAAGCAGACAACCATTGCTATGCATGCAACTCAATCGGAGTACATGGTCGCTTCAGAAGCTGCAATGGAAGCTGTTTGGATTAGGAAGTTTATTGTAGATTTTGGAGTGATGCTTTCAATTAAAGAACCTATTGATATATATTGTGACAATTCTGGTGCAATAATATTCGCCAATGATTCTGGAGTCATGAAAGGCGCCAAACACTTTAAATGTAGATATCACTACGTTCAAGAACAAGTTGAAGCTCGTGAAATAAAATTAATGGAAGTTCACACCGAAGATAACGTAGTTGATCCTTTTACTAAGGCTTTGCCGAGACCAAAGGTATTTAAGCATGCCAAAGCAATTGGGCTGCAACTATCTAGCGAACTCATGCAATAAATGTGTGATTAGTATTTGGATAAAGGATGTTAAAACATTATTGAATTGATGAAATAAAGATTGGTTTTCGTTTATTTTCTGTTATTTAATTTTGTATCCTATTTTACAAGTTTTAATCCATGGATAATTGTTATGTTCTAAATGTCTGTTGTCGATTAATAATATGAGAATATTATTAAACTAAGACAATTCAAAATAGTGACAGAGTATACTTGAAAGTATATTGGTCAATTTTGGATGATATTTGATGAATCAAATATTGGACTTATCCCAACTATATGATTTTACTTTATGGATCTTTGTCATTAAGTAAATCATAAATAGTTATCCTTAGACATGAGATACCAGGAAACTGCATTGAATGTAGTGCATTTGTGTAAGGGAACATAACGCTAAACGTAGCTGGTAGCTGTAAGGGTTACTTTCAGAAGTGTTGCAAAGTTCGTAAGTTTCGCTTGTAGTCAAAATAGGATTTGTTTCCTTCAAATTATTTTGAAGTATATTACAGCTGGGCCCCTCAGAGGAGTAGTAAGATGTTTGTGTGGCCACACCCAAATTTGTTTTGGTAATCTTGCTATATCCGTAAACGCGAAACAGAATGGTTAATGAAGGAATGACTGAGATCCAAATCTTATTAACGTTGTATTTGAAATGAAAGGATAATAATAATGATGAATGATTAAAAGGTTTTGTCCAGGAGTCCTTACACGAGTTGTACTAGTGACATTGCTAGTGTAACTAGACGCTAGTCAATGTAATCACGATATTCGAATTTTGTTCAAGTGGGAGTTGAAAGTTTATGGACATAAAATTAATAGTCGTGTGATAGGATCGAACTCGGGATTATGGGATTGCACACAATACGTAAAGGATGAATTTTATTTCTTAAATATATTTATTATATTTATTAAATTGAACCGAAGCTTAACTAACGATCATTAAATAAATTAAGAGTTAAGTTAAACGATCGTTATGGAATTAAATAGAAGAAAAGAAGGAGACGGAAAATGCCGGAAGCCACCTTTGGGTGGGCTTAGGCCAGCGGCTACAAGGGCCAAAGAAGAAGAAAAAAAAGATTTTCTTTCCTAATTTGTTTTGTTTTTCTAGCCTATATAAACAACCCTTTAGCCCTCATAATTTTTGCTCATCCCTCTCTCTTCTTTCCTGCGATCAAACCAAAAGACAAACACCTTTTTTAGGTTCCTTTTAACCTCTTGGTTTTGATTTCTTAAATCTAGTCCTAGCCCCTCTCTAGGGTTGTTGGGTAGATTATTCCACAAGTGTAGAAGCTTCGTTTATACGTGCTAGACTCACGGTTAGCCCGTCGCATTACGTGTGTACAACAGCTTAGTATAGTTTTACATTAAACTATACCTTGGTACTGTTCTACATAAACCCTAATTGGTGGTCTTGTGGATCTTTGCTAGGATAAAGGTATGTAACCTAATTCGATTAATTATAATTGTGTTATTATGATCTTGTTAAATCGCTTCCGCTATTACGTGCTTTGATCTTTGCATATGATTATATAATTGTTATGAACTTTATAAACCATCAAAGAGTAATAAAACGAGGGGTGTTTTGGAATTTTATGTATCTAATATTCCGAGACCAGCTATTTCAACAAGAAATTATATATCTTGTTTGTGTGTCAAAAAATAGAAGCATAAATAAATAATAATCTTGATTAGAGCTTAACACTAGAAAGTTTGGCAGCCAAATAAAACTTGGTACACTTGGGTGTTTGGGCGGGAAAGAGATCGAGTTGTGAGTAGATATACCTAAAAGTGAATGTCATTTATAGAGAGTTGGTGACTTGGGTGTTTGGGCGGGAAAGAGATAAGAAAAGAGCGGGAAAGAACAAAAGTAGCGGCAAAATATATGGGTGGGATTGGGTTCGGGTTTGGATTGGGTCACGGGTCTAGATGTGTTGGTTTAAATGTGTCCATGTTTAAATCCCATCCAAATTGGTGGGTCGGTTTGGGTTGAGGTTCGTGTTGGGCAAGGTTTAAATGTGTTTGGGTTTAAACGGGTCCGGGTCTATCTGGGTATTCTAGATATGGGTTTATATTTTTTTCGGGTTTAAATGCGTCTGTTTGGCTCTATATGGAGCATTAGAAGCTTATACTTAAGTTACAGATGCAAAAAAGTAACGCAAGTAAAGCTATTGGGAGTTTTCAGAAACAAATGAAACCAACATATGAAAATAGAGCGATACCTAGTCCTTTAATAACTGCAGAATCGAGATCAGCGTCAAATATAACGAGTAGCAGACTTCCAGTTGGCTTAAGAACTCATTACATGCTAGTAATTTGCAATTACAACAATGTTCTTAAGGACTAATTAACCCACAAACACATTTTGAATGCGTAAGGCCTAATTGACCCAGAAACACAAGTGTAAACGGCTGGTAATGGGTCAAAGGGGCTTCCAGTGCGTGTTGAATGTGTAAGGCCTAATTGACCCACAAGCACGTTTTTGTACACATTTTTTAACTACCAATTTGTAGATTTTATCTATTGTTCTCAAATTTTGAATGTTTCGATCATTTAAGATAATGCTCATATAATGGGTAAAAGATCCCAATCTATCAACAACCAATGAGATCGGTAGTCCTTGTGTATATAGATGGATAGAAAGATAGAGAGACTTATTGATGTCGATGTGATCAAGGGTTTCATACCGAGCAACAGTAACAGCCAAACCAGATACATCAGACATTTCAAATACCGACTGGATTTTTTGTGAATACAGAACATTTTAGGACATTTTATCGAAAATGAATTGCTATTAAAAGTATAAGTGTTGTAAAAATTGTTTATCCTTTGCCATGAGTGGGTTCTCCAAGAAGCACTACACGCTTTTTATCCTTTAATGCACCAGCCAAGATCTCACTTGCACTTGCAGTTCCTTTTCACCTACAAGAACCAAAAACCTTAACATTACACGTGGCCATTTCAACCAATTTACTTATTTTTCGTGGTGATATTTGACATGCTAAACATATATAGAAATTTTTAAAAATCAGGACAAATAGTGTTGCGGGTCAACCCAATCAATTCACAAGTACAAAAAATTGTTAGGGCACACTCTACATGAGTCACAGCAATCTAAATCGCAATCGTGACTTAACAATGAAAGCCATTACAACACGTTAATGAAAAGATAGGTATAGAGATGATATTGCATTCCATTTAGCCATTACGACACCTTAATCTCATGCAGACTTCAAAGCTGTACGCAACTGTAATCACAGTAGTCAAAATTATGGTTAATATTGTATTCCATTTGAAGTCAACTGGTATAAACAACTGTAACGTATGCGCTATAGATGCAAGAATCAACAGGTAATAAATATAATCACAGTAGCCAACATTTATGTTTTTTTTAAGTTTTACCTTCGGGTCAATTACTATGTTCAAACAGTAATGTGCCCTCAGTTTGATCTATTTTTCACCAATTTGACCTGTATCGTTTAGCAAAATCTGATACTAAAACACATTACAACTCTGAGTTTTCTGAACATGTTGCTATGCAATAATGCAATCTGCAATTGAAATACAGGCATACACAACTAACCCGTTTCATTTGGCTTGAATACAGTTTTATGATATAGACACATGCGAGAAATCACAAAACTGCAGTTTTTTTATGTGTTCGCCTTTCTGGGAATGCTAAAGGAAATTGCCATTGGCCAAATGAACAGTCGTCTCAAAGTATCAATCACATAAGACTGAAATAAAAAACAGATCAATAGGATAAATTGTGCATTCAAATCGGTGGGGATTGCATTGCAACAAATTACTTCACCACAAATTGCATTTTCAAAACGCTTCATGAAATCCCACATGAGGACAGTAGTATAAGTATACTCTAGACTCACCATATATAGGTTTCTAATCGATTCCCTCTATCTAAGACTTTTCCAACCAAACATGTCCTAACGTTTTTAGAGACCCGATATCGCAAGATTTGGCAACTCTAGACTCAGGGAGGTCTAGAGTCTAAGAGATAAAAGATCACTTGCGCAACCTAAGGAGGCCAACCTCATTTACCAAAGGGATTGCGGGAATCGTGAACTCAAACCAAGACGCTCCAACGTGCAGGCTCATGAACTTTTAAATTTGTGCATCATACATGTGTTTTTCAAGTTACATGTTGTGACACTTGTATCTAAACCAAGTAATGATATTTGAACGTCTCGTTTGTAACGACTATCTATGTGCTTTTTACACAATAAATAATAGTTAAATTAAGATAAAAATCTATACGTACAGTTTGATCGGGCTCATGAATTCAGGTTCTAAAATGTTGCAGATTAATTGCTACTAGTTTGATTAAGGGGCGATGATCCCCAATGATAAATGAATACCAAGCTATTTCACTAGACATCAATGATCAACCAGCACTTAACTTCAAATCAGATAACAAACAAAACAACGCAATCTGTATCGTAACCAAATATCCATACATGATGTTCACCAAAAATGGGTTCACCGAAAATGGGTTCACCCAAAATGGGTTCTCCATCCGAAGCTCTGTAACCAAATATCCATACATGTAAAAACTGTGAAACCCCTCATGATAATGTGTTTTTCCAACAGTACTCCTTTCTGAAGTTTCAGGCCTTCCTGCCTTGATTAATGCTGCTGTCACCAACCATACAAGAGCTGCAAACCCAAATCAACAATTATATCGTCATTTTCATCCGTGTCACCTTGATTTTATTCTTGAAGGACAGTAGTGACGGACTTTTTTTAAACTTCGTATATACAGAAAGTCTAGACATATATTAGAGCATATATTATAAAAAAATCCTCAATGAAACTTGCCTCACTCTTGTTAAGGTCCTGCTTGGCATTTGGAGAATTCTACACCAAGTACTTGGTGACTCGAGTAATCAATGCCTCTTGATGGTCCATAACTTTGTCGTCGTCCATATTCACTGTCACCTACTTCAAGTTCACAAATGGACAAGTGTCCGGGAGGTTTGACGTAGTCGTGAAAAATCCTCTTGGTACATATAAGAATTTTTTTTAATTAGATCATAACAGTAATCATCTCAAATAGAAAAAGGTGTAGGGCTTTACCTGGGTTGAGTCTATGTGGCTGTTTATATGGCGGTGGATTCAAAATCTGTGATTAGTTGGCGAATGTGTCACAAACTATGGTCACCAAAAAAGAAACAACAAAGATAACCTTATGAGGCCCACGTCGACATCCAGATATTCAACACTTCTATGTTTGGAGAAAATATCAATAAGTGGTCCAAAAGACTCTTTTTACTATTTCTCTTTGTTACTCTCGACTTTATCCACTATAGATGTACTCTTTGTACAATATCAACGACTTCACTAAACTTAACATATTTACATTGAAAAGGGTAAGGTGAACTGTAACAAGCCTTCAATATCTTGATACGAGTAGCGGTCATTATAAGGATTCCTCGGAATAGAGACACGTTTAAGATTCTAAGAAATTTAAGTTTTAAACAAATGATTGTAAATCTTTTGGCAATAAACACCATGTCATCAATATAATTTGTGTCACATTCGGACAATTTGTGATCTCTTGAACCAATCTATATAGGATATTGCAGAGTGTAATCGGGGAGTTGTTCGAACCTTTCTCCCATTGACCGAATTTGACACAAATTATATGAGATGACATGGTGTTTAATGCCAAAAGTTTTACAATTATTGCTCAAAAATTGAAGTTCTTAGAATCTTAAATGTGTCTCAATCACAAGAATCATTACAATGAGTGCTACTCGCATCAGGATATTTAAAACTTATTTCAATTCACCTTATCCATTTTAGGGTAACTATCATAAGTTTGGTGGAGAGATTGACATTCTACGAATGGTACATCTATCATGGATAAAGGCACGAGTAACTATCATTAGCATTTTATAAATTAGGAAAACGTACGTGAAAAGCATATTTAAAGCAAACATCATTCAGTTTACCATGTTAGGTTCATAATAAACTTCTAATATTGTTTTTATGGATTTTATAAGGGCTTGGCGCAGGTTGTATACCGAAGATGGGGAGGCGGTTCTCTCGCCATACTCCTCACCAAATCCAAGCAAACTGATCACGCGTTGAGTCGCCTGTCCTTCACACACACTCGTGGCTTCTGTTTGTTATGTTTATTAAATCTTTCAAATTTCTCCAATTTCTTTTCTTATCTTAGCATCATTCTCACGATTCGCTCCTGAGTCACCATGTGTCTACTACTCCCTATAAATACTTATTACATTAATTAAAAAAACCTTTAAACTCAATCCCAATCGAGTATACATTTATAATATAGCTATAATGTGTAATCGATTGAGATTGGTCCTAAAGGTTTTTTTTAATATAACAAGGATCCTAAGGAGAAGTAGACAAAGCCGGTGAAAGTTTATGGACTTTAAAATCGATAGTCGTGTGATAGGATCGAACTCGAGATCACGGGATTGCACACATTACGTGAAGAGTTAATTTATTTATTAAATATATTTATTATATTTATTAAATCAAACTGTAGCTAACGATCGTTAAGTAATTAAAAGTTAAGTTTTAAACGATCGTTATAGAATATTAAAGAAGCTAAAAGAAGGTGTCAGAAAGTTCCGGAAACCCCCTTTTAGCACATGTATATCCGGCCTAATAAGCGTCAAAGGATAGGGATGAAAAAGTTTTAGGCTTTATCTTTGTATAAACCTTGGAAGATAAGTTTCCAAGGTGTATATAAACAAACCTTAAGGCCTCATATTTTTCACTCCATATTCTTCTTTCTAGCTCTAAACCGCCGGCCATATACACCTTTTTTAGGGTTCATCTTTGATTTTCTAAAAGCTATTTTAGATCTACTCCTAGCCCCTCTCTAGGGTTGTTGGGTAGATCTTCCATAGGCTTGGAAGGCTCGGTTCTGTTCGTGCTAGACTCACGATTAGCTCATCGTATCACGTGTGTACAAGATCGTGGTGTGATCTTATTTTAGATTACATCCTGGTGGTGTTCTTGATCTATTTTTACCGGTGATCGTTCTGCTAAGGAAAAGGTATGTAACCCTAACCTTGATTAATTATAATTGTGTTATATAAAGATCTTGTTAATCTGCTTCCGCTGTATGCTCTTTGATCTATGTTAGGGTTTTTATAATTGTTATGATAATCATAAACCATCAGTGGCATCGAGAGCCGTTTTAACATGATTATAATTATCAAGATCTAAAGTTTTTTTTACTAATATTGATTTGTGTTAAAATTACATGTTGTTTTTAGGTTTTATAAAAATTAGGGGTTTTTGTTTTTTTTATTGTTTTAAAAATGACTTTGCCATTTTTTTATAAAAAAAAAAAAAAAAAAAATTGTAAACCCTAAAATTACATGGTAATTAACTTTAGATGTATGCATGAATTAATTGTTATGTCATGTGTGGTTACGATCCGTAGTAGTTTTTTAATTGTTAAGAGAATATGGAAGATCCGTGATAAACATGCATGTTTTTTACGGATCATATAATTTTGATTGCTATTTGCTTTATTTGATTCAAAGTTTTAAAATTAGGGAAGACTTTTTATGTTCATAAAAACCCTAGATTTGATGTTCTTTGAATAAATTGTTTGCATGTGGCTATTTGATTTAGTTTTTTTTGTACTACTTGTTTTCATGCGTTTTTTTTAATTGTATGTTGTAAACAAGGGTAATTTTTTTTAAGAAAAATAATATGGACTAAATCTTATCAAAAATTAATGAATTGTTTTGAGACCTAAATTACATATGATTTGTGTTGATTAGAATTGCAATAGCAACTTAACGGCCTACTCAATTTTGACAAACTATAAAGTGGGTATAACGCACCGCTGGTCAAGTACCCGGTTAAGGAAGGAGGTGCTATGCTTTTACGCTGACCAAATTCCCGGCTCGCCTGTGCGTCAAAATTGGAATTACCTACTGTTGTTATTGGTATAATTCTTTAAGGTTGTTTGGTTTAACCAATACCTCAACTTGCAAATATATGATGAACTTTTAGTCTCACCAAAAAGTTTACTAAACGTTTTATTAAACTTATGCTATGGAGATGTATGCATGCTTCTCCATACATGATTTTGACACCAAAATCTATACCCTAAAAATTTAAGTCATATGCCCTCTAATTGACGAACACTTGAAGTTACAATTGTCGTCATATAAGATATCGGACGATGTTGTAATGGAGAGAAAACTTCATGACTGAATAAGATTGCACATGAAGGTTTTACGTTCTTTAGATTAGTCGACTTAATTGAGTTACTCAGTGAGAACTGGAAACTTAAGGCATAAAGAAGGGATAAAACATGTTTACAATGCAAAAGTTTTTGGCAATGTAAATCCCTGACATATCTAGAAATTGCAATATGATTTGGCAATTATTGTTCGACAAGTTACTGTGTTGAATACATTTGTCACTAGCAGATCAACTGATGTGATAAATCTATGTCAATATGGATTCTAGTTTTTCAAGGAAAATACTATGGTTTTATTACCGGGGTAATTTTATTTTCTTGAATTTTATTATCGAAAATACTAATGTTTGAACTTATTTCTGTAGAAATGGCTCAACCCGAAAACAATCTGACAATAAGCTCGGCGTTCAAAGCATTTTTTGAACGACCTGAACTTACTGGCCCTAATTTCAATGATTGGTACCGCTCACTAAGAGTTGTTCTGAGAGCAGCGGGTACCATCAATATCTTGGAAACTCCTTTTCCGGAGGATCTTGCTGAAGGAGCAACTGATGCGGAAAGGCTTCAACACGCTGCTAACGTTAAGAAGCACCATGAGGTGGCTGCTGTAATGTTAGGGAGAATGACTCCATCACTTCAAAGGAAGTATGAGCTATTTCATCCTAAGCAGATGCTTGATGAACTCAAGGCAGTGTATGAAACGCCACAAGCTGTAGAGATCTATGATCTGGTTGATGCTCTACATAGTTGCAAGCAAGCTCCTGGAAAGTCCGTAAGTGCACATTACATGGAGATGAGGGGTTATATGGAACAACTCATCGCACTAGGACAACCCTTCGATCATAATATGGCTATTAACTTGATCAATAGGTCCCTTAATAAGGACTTCGGTGATTTCGTTCGTAACTATAATATGCATTGCACGGGGAAGACAGTTAATGATTTGCATGTAATGCTCATTGACTTTGAAAAGGGTTTGAAAGATAAGGCACCCACTGCTACTCCTCAAGTACTTTATGTACAAAAGGGTAGAGTGTCGAAACCAAAACCGCAAGGGAATAAGAAGCAGAAAGGCAAAGGCAAGGTTGATAAGAGCAAGCAAGTTGCGACTACATCAAAACCGAAGCATAACTTTGCTAAGAAATCTCTGAAAGATGAGACTTGTCACCACTGCAAGATGACTGGACACTGGAAGAGGAATTGCTCTCTCTATCTCCATAAAATGACAGAACATAAGAAGAAGGCTGAGCAAGTTGCTGCAGCACCATCTTCAGGTAACTTATTTATGATAGAGTTATTTAATTTTTCATACAAATCAAACTCCTGGGTATATGATACGGGATGTGGTATTAATATTTGTAATACCCTGCAGGGATTTGAGTTGAAGAGGAGACTTACCTATGGGGAACAATTTCTGCAAGTGGGCAATAGCGCACAAGCATCAGTTGAAGCTATAGGAATATTTAAATTAGTTTTACCTTCGGGTTTAGTACTGTCTTTAAATAATTGTCATTATGCACCTACAATTGTTAGGGGTGTTATTTCCTTTTCTAGTATGTTGGATCTTGGATTTACTCACACGATTGATAATAATAGAATTTCTGTTTTCAAAGATGGTTTATTCTATTTTGATGCAATTTCTGTGAATGGTGTTTTTGAAATTAACATGCATGATATAAATCCCAAGAGGAAAAATAATTCTGTTTTTAGCATGAATAAGAAGAGTAAGTTAGACAAGAACTCTTCTTATCTTTGGCATTGTAGACTTGCCCACATTGGGAAGACTCGCATACAAAAGCTTCAACGTGATGGGCTTTTGGAAAATATCAGTGATGAATCATTTGATAAATGTGAATCTTGTATCTCTGGAAAGATGACCAAGAAACCTTTTAATAGCAATATTGAAAGGGCTACTGAGCTACTTGGTTTAATACACACGGATGTGTGTGGACCACTTAGACATGTGTCAAGGAAAGGTGCTAGCTACTTCCTGACGTTTACGGATGATTATAGCCGTTATGGTTATGTTTATTTACTTAAACATAAACATGAGGTATTTGAAACATTCAAAACGTTTAAAGCCGAAGTAGAGTTACAACTAGGAAAGAAGATTAAAGCTCTTCGTTCTGATCGTGGTGGTGAATATTTAAGTCAAGAGTTTAAAGATTATTTAAGTAAGAATGGAATTGTTCAGAAACTTACTTCTCCATATACTCCAAAACAAAATGGTGTATCTGAAAGGAGAAATCGTACATTATTGGATATGGTACGATCTATGTTTAATCTTACAACTTTACCATTATCTTTTTGGGATTATGCTCTTGAAACTGCTGTTCGTATTCTGAATATGGTTCCCACAAAGAAGGTTGATAAGACACCATATGAATTATGGCATGGCAAGAAGCCATATTTGTCTTATTTGAAAGTCTAGGGTTGTGAGGCGTATGTGAAACGTGACTCTGGAGATAAACTCCAACAACGCTCAGTAAAATGTATCTTTGTAGGTTACCCTAAGGAAACTATGGGTTACTACTTTTATTATCCGGCTGAGAACAAGATAGTTGTGGCTCGGTATGGAGACTTCCTTGAAAATGATCTTGTAAATCAAGAATTCAGTGGGAGAAATTATGATCTTGAAGAAATTCAAGAAGATACATTGCCTTCTGAAAATACTAGCGATGAAATTCCTGTAGAACCAGAAAGTCTGAGTGTTCCACCGGAATTAATTCCTCCACGTAGGTCTCAAAGGGCTATACGTGCGCCGGACAAACTATGTCTATACATAGAAGATGATGAGGAGGAAGTAGGGGATCTTGGTGAACCTGCTAACTATCGATCCGCAATGTCTGATCCAGAAAAGTCAAAATGGATAGTTGTGATGAATGAGGAAATGAAATCCATGGAAATCAATGATGTTTGGAGTCTTGTAGACGCACCTAAAAATGCTAAAGTAGTGAAAAATAGGTGGATCTATAAGAAGAAAACTGACATGGATGGTGATGTACAATCCTACAAAGCACGTTTAGTGGCTAAAGGTTTTACTCAAACTTTTGGCATAGACTACGAGGAGACATTTTCTCCTGTAGCAGACTTACGAGCTATTAGGATTCTCATAGCTATAGCAGCATACTATGACTATGAGATATGGCAAATGGATGTTAAAACTGCCTTCTTGAACGGTCGCTTAGATGAAGACATCTATATGCAACAACCGGAAGGGTATGTTGATCCTAAATATCCAAAACGCGTGTGCAAACTTCAAAGGTCTATTTATGGCCTGAAGCAAGCATCACGTCAATGGAATAAGCGATTTGATGAAGAAATCAAAAAGTTTGGATTTATTCAAAATCGTGATGAGCCATGTGTATACTGCAAAGCTAGTGGGAGTAATGTAGTGTTCCTGATTCTATATGTCGATGACATATTGATCATGGGAAGTAACATTCCAAGACTTAAGGAAGTTAAGGATTATCTTGGTAAATGTTTTTCTATGAAAGATTTGGGAGATGCTGCATATATTCTGGGAATTAAGATCTATCGAGATAGGAGTAGACGGTTAATTGGTCTTAGCCAAGATGCTTATATTGATAAGATATTGAAGAAATATAACATGCATAACTCTAAGAAAGGTTTCTTACCGATGGAGGTTAAGCATGAGTTAAGTCATGAGAAAGATGCATCATCACCTGAAGAGGTGGCTTACATGAAGAAGGTGCCTTATGCTTCGGCTGTAGGATCTATTATGTATGTTGTAAGATGCACAAGGCCCGATGTGGCGTTTGCTCAGAACTTGGTCAGTAGATACCAACAGAATCCAGGAAAGTCCCACTGGACTGCTGTTAAGCATATTCTAAAGTATTTAAGAAGTACGAAAGATATGTTTTTGGTATTCGGGGGTAAACCAGACACAGAATTGAATGTAACAGGATTCTGTGATGCGTCCTGGCAATGTGATAAAGACGATACGAAGTCTCAGACGGGTTACGTGTTTGTCATCAATGGAGGAGCAATTGACTGGAAGAGCAGTAAGCAGAAAACCATTGCTATGCATGCGACTCAATCTGAGTACATGGCCGCTTCAGAAGCTGCAATGGAAGCTGTTTGGATTAGGAAGTTTATTGGAGATCTTGGAGTGATGCCTTCAATTAAAGAACCTATTGATATATATATTGCGACAACTCTGCGGCAATAATATTCGCCAATGAACCTGGAGTCATGAAGGGCGCCAGACACTTTAAACGTAGATATCACTACGTTCGAGAACAAGTGGAAGCTCGAGAAATAAAATTAATAAAAGTTCACACAGATGATAACGTAGCTGATCCTTTTACTAAGGCTTTGTCTAGGCCAAAGGTAGTTAAGCATGCCAAGGCAATTGGGCTGCAACTAGCTAGCGAATTCATGCAATAAATCTGTTGATTAGTATTTGGATAAAGGATGTAAGACATTATTGAATTGATGAAATAAAGATTGGATTTCGTTTATTTTTCTGTTATTTGATTTTGTATCCTATTTTACATGTTTTAATCCGTGAGCATTATGATGTTTCTAAATGTCCGTTGTCGATTAATAATATGGGAGTATTATTAAATTAAGACAATTCAAAATAGTGACAGAGTATACTTGAAAGTATATTGGTCAATTTTGGATGATATTTGATGGATCAAATATTGGACTTATCCCAACTATGTGATTTTACTTTATGGATCTTTGTCATTAAGTAAATCATAAATAGTTATCCTTAGACCTGAGATGCCAGAAAACTGCATTGAATATAGTGCATTTCTGTAAGGTAACCTAACGCTAAACGTAACTGGTAGTCATAAGGGTTATTTTCAGAAGTGTTGCGAAGTTCATGTGTTTTGCTTGTAGTCGAAATGGGATTCTTTCCTTCAAATTATTATTTGAAGTATAAATACAACTGGGCCCCTCGGGGGAATAGTAAGATGTTTGTGTGGCCACACCCAAATGTGTTTTGGTAATCTTGCTATATCCGTAAACGAGAAACAGAATAGTTAATGAAGGAATGACTAAGATCCATATCCTTATTAACAATGTATTTGAAATGAGAGGATAATAATAATGATTATATATCATTAAAAGGTTTTGTCCAGGAAGCCTTACTCGAGTTGTACTAGTGACATTGTTAGTGTAACTAGACGCTAATCAATGTGATTACGATATTCGAATTTTGTCCAAGTGGGAGCTGAAAGTTTATGGACTTTAAAATCGATAGTCGTGTGATAGGATCGAACTCGAGATCACGGGATTGCACACATTACGTGAAGAGTTAATTTATTTATTAAATATATTTATTATATTTATTAAATCAAACTGTAGCTAACGATCGATAAGTAATTAAAAGTTAAGTTTTAAACGATCATTATAGAATATTAAAGAAGCTAAAAGAAGGTGTCGGAAAGTTCTAGAAACCCCCTTTTAGCACATGTATATCCGGCCTAATAAGAGTCAAAGGATAGGGATGAAAAAGTTTTAGGCTTTATCTTTGTTTAAACCTTGGAAGATAAGTTTCCAAGGTGTATATAAACAAACCTTAAGGCCTCATATTTTTCACTCCATATTCTTCTTTCTAGCTCTAAACCGCCGGCCATATACACCTTTTTTAGGGTTCATCTTTGATTTTCTAAAATCTATTTTAGATCTAGTCCTAGCCCCTCTCTAGGGTTGTTGGGTAGATCTTCCATAGGCTTGGAAGGCTCGGTTCTGTTCGTGCTAGACTCACGATTAGCTCATCGTATCACGTGTGTACAAGATCGTGGTGTGATCTTATTTTAGATTACATCCTGGTGGTGTTCTTGATCTATTTTTACCGGTGATCGTTCTGCTAAGGAAAAGGTATGTAACCCTAACCTTGATTAATTATAATTGTGTTATATAAAGATCTTGTTAATCTGCTTCCGCTGTATGCTCTTTGATCTATGTTAGGGTTTTTATAATTGTTATGATAATCATAAACCTTCAGCCGGCTCCACCGAATAAGAGTGAGAATGATGCCAAGATGAGAAAGAAATTGGAGAAATTCCCTAGATTTACCAAACCATAAGAACAAGAAATTGTGAAGTGTGTTAAGGAAAGGCGACTCGACGGCTCACATTTTCTTGGTTTTGATGAAGGGTATGACGACGGAAGCGCCTCCAAATCTTGTATAAAACTTGGGCATCAAGCGCTTATAAAATCCGTAGAAAGTGCATTAGAACCTCAGATTGAAACATGTGGCTTATGAGGAGCTATTCGAGTTTCTTGTCCTGGTTAAATAAATGAAGCAAAGTACGAGTATAGGTGATGTATCATTTAAGCAACATGGCACATGCAAGTAATCTTAAATGATCGAATAAGCAAACAAGCATAGTTAGAATTGAAGGCAGATGAAAAAAAATCAGGACATGCAGGTTACATAAGAGTGAAAATTACAGTACTACATTATTAAAGAAGTTTGGCATCTTTGGTGAAAATACTTAAAGCCTATCTCTAAACTATAAGGTTTTAGGTTAAAAATAATAATGTGTTCCAAAATGTCAAAATATGGCTGGAGTTATAACATTTATGGTTAAGTTTTACCGTCGGGTTAATTACTATGTTAAAACATAAATGTCCCCAAAGTGTAGTCTGTTTTATTTTTTCGCCAGTTTGACCCGTGTTAGTGTCAACTCAGTGATGACTTGTTTCATTTAGCAAAATAGGAAGCTAAAACACACTACAAGTCTGGGTTTTATGCAACCTGTTGCTATGCAATATGCAATCTGCATATGCGGCCAAACCCATACGTGCTGTTACATTTCGTTTGAATACAGTTCTGTGAAATGGACACCTGCGTGAAATCGCAAAAGAGAATTTATTTTTTTTATAGTTTCGCCTTTCTGGGAATGCTAAAGGGAGCGGGTCAAATTTTATGGATAAAATGGTCAGGATAAACAAACCAAAACGAGTCAAATCGAGTTCTAACAGTAACGTTACTGCAATCCAATAAATCCTGGACGTATCTTGATATATCCGATGCTAACCGAAGAACGTCTAGCTAAGACCCACATACGACGTCCCAATGAAGGCATAATTTTGTTATTCACGTTGATTTGTTTTGTTTTATAGATAAAATAAAATAATGACAATTTCCTTTCTCTTTGGGGTGCTCACAAATTCACAATATTGAGTCCCAAACAAAAATAATAACAAGCAAAGACGTATATTCAAGAAATTGTAAACATAAAAAAGATACAGAGATCATAAACAAATAAAGACTTAGAGTTTTGTTCTATATATGTGTCATTTAATAAATAAACGCACATAAACTTATATTTGCACATCCAAAATTTTCACACACATGAAACCACTAAGATCAGATCATGTTGTACACTCTTCAACAAACCGAATAACCTGTAGGTAAAAAAGTAGGCCCTTCTAACTCAGAAAATTTATGTATGTATTAGCAAGTCTATATATGCTAATACCGAAAGAGTGTTAAAAAAAAAGAAAAAAAAAAAGTGTTTTATTGTTTAAAAGAGTGTCATTCTTATAGCATTTTGTAAGCTAAATTGTTGATCATCTCCCGTTGAGATATTTATAAAAACAGGATAACATACAAATCAAATCAGATATTGGTAACTTACATAACTTGTTATCTTAAACAAAGTTACAAGCATTATGAAATTGAATGGATTATAGTTCATGCTTCAATAATTTCATACACTTATTTTGAATAAAATATAAAGAAATGTTAGGCTACAAATTCAACTCTAAATCTAAAGTCATATAATATTTGGCTATAAAAGACATACGTATATGTCATTGTGTTGTTTCTTTAATTATCTGGGATTCTCATCAAACCCATTACCGTGTTGCACATCAAACTGATTCACATAGAACCCATTACCAAACTGGTGCCCATTACCGTCAAACCCATTAACAAATTGATTTCCTCTAAAAGGCTCAAGCGTACCTATGCTAAAGCTGTGGCACACAACTCACTCATCGCCACGTCAGTGTCACCTCAACTTACAACTCACCCAAACTCTCCACATGAGGTAATGACACTCACCCAAACTCACTACAACTCACCCTTCATACTTAATTTTTATTATTTAAACACACCCCACTCACAAAAAACACCTACAAATAAACGTAACCCAAAAAATAATAACACTTGGGCACACAAAAGTTGAACTCACCCAAGGTGAGTTTGCCCTTATTTTTTTCTCTGAAAACTAACTCGCGCGCGAGTTTATAGGGAAGGAATGGGAGTGGCTCGCTACTTTGGGCAACTCACTCGTGACAATCATGCGACTCCCACCAGCCTAAAAACCGCTAACACGTGCAACAACTTCAATCCTATATCCCACTTATATAGTCGAAATATACACTTCGTTTCACATACTCCGCCAACTGTGCGTCATCTTCATTTACCTGAATTGTATTCATATTTGGAAAAAAACATAAATTAAATAATGAAATATAAAGAGTGTGTAGTAAAGTAAAGCGTGTTTGAGAATTTAAATACCTTTATTTCGAGGCCACCGATTTCACCAACAAGTTATATTTTTTGTTTGTGCCTAAAAGAAAGAAGCAAAAACAATTTATAATTTTTACCAGAAGTTATTACTAGAAATTTTAAAAACCGTATGATCACCAGCACCATCACGGTAAAACTTGGTGCACTTGTGTTGGTGAGAGATTAAATGAGTGGATGGATATAGGCATATAGCCATGAATGTTATTTATAGGGTTGAGTAATTGGCGGGAAAGAAAAAGTAGCGGCAAAACATCTTTAATGCATTTGAAATATACACAGACATTTTCGTTAGCCAAATATTGAGAGGGAAATAGAAAGTAGATAAATGCCAACAAATATGTTTAATCTATTATTACTTTACACAGACATTTTAGTATACGTCTGTTACTCCAAGTCTCCGGCTAAATAAAACCAACCATAAAAAATTTACTACTCCAACTATTCATATTTAATATGCTTATTAAAATATTGGACCTAATCAGATACCCTTTTGTAACCTTAGGGACTTATTGTGTAACATTTCCCTTTTGCAGTTACACTTTGGACTTGGATTGTAGAGTGCTTAATGAGGTGGAGGGCTTTATATGGACAAATGGAAACTTGGAGCACTTGAGGATAAATGTACAAGCGTACATTGGACGCTAACGTCTCTCTTTGACCTTTGGTCTTATATTGAGACGCTCTCTTTCTTGTCTTTCTTATCTGGGTTTTGTGTGTGTGTTTTCTTTATCTCTAAAATACTCTCTCAAATATGTAACCCAGATCATGTTTATTCATTTTTGTTCTTGTTCTTGTAAGACTATTATCATTTAGATAATAGGGTCACACCAGTGTAGCTGTGGTGACCTTTTAATCTTTTGATTCGTACTCGTTTTGATTAATAGAAGTGTTTGATTCAGTGTTCAAATCTTCTTCTTTGCCCTTATCTATTATTTCTTCATGGTATCAGAGCACTGGTTCTCTAAAATCGTTGGAAATATATTTTAGGGTTTCAAAATATTTTTGGGGGTTTTTTAAATTAAAACGTTTTTTGGATAGATCTGCTATTGAGATAGTCAGATTTAAAAAGATTTTGTTCTTATTGTTTCGTATTCATCCTAAAATCGATTTTTTAATTTTAGGGTTTCAAAATATTTGGGGGTTTTTTTATATTATATATGTTTTAACTTTGTTCGTGGTGCAGGGACGTTATTTATTAGATCTATTTCATAGATCTGTTGCTGGTTGCACTTTTCCCTAATTTTTTCTTAAATTAGGGTTTGGTGAGGAGGTTCTGTTTCCTCTAGACTAAGTGAATCTAGAAGAAACAGATCGATTGAGCTTTTGGTTTATGCATTGTAACACCTCTGCTCTCTCTTCTTATTTGTTTATTCAGATATCTGCTTATTTATTTGTTCATACTTGTTCTTTGGGTGCTATCTGTGTTTATACTCTCTCATATTTGGATACTCTCTTTTTTGCTGATCTTGTTTTTGATTGTTGGGGTATTTTGTTTATTTGGACCCTTAATCACTGTCTTGACCTTGACCTGCCACCCTTGAGTGGTTTGGAAGCCTGGGAACTTTGTTGACTTTGATTAAGTTCTTTTTTTGGGAGTTTAGTTTCTGTGTCCCTTCACTATGACTAGTGTTCATGGTGACACAGACACTGAACATCAAGATGACCAGATTGGGGAAGAATCTGTTGTCACCTTGATAAGTAAGCTTGATATTAGTGACCCTTTGCATCTTCACCCAAATGACTCTGCCACATTGACTGTGATTTCTATTAAACTTAAAAGAACTGAGAATTATCAAATCTGGTCTAATGCTATGCTTTTGGCATTGGAAGGAAAAAATAAAACTGGTTTCATAAATGGATCTTGTAAAAGATCCCTAACTAATGATGTGTTAGGAAGACAATGGGACAGAGTCAATGCTGTTGTGTTAGGATGGATTCTTAACTCTATTTCTGATGAATTGTTTCTTGGTCAAATCTTCTCTAAGAAAGCTGAGCATGTTTGGAATGATTTGAAAGAAACCTATCATAGAGTTTATGGGTCTGTGATATTTAACTTGCATCATAAGATTAACACTTTGAAACAAAATGGCTCTAATTTGTCTGATTACTATCATACTTTGAATGCTTTGTGGAAACAATATGATGCTATGGTTGAGCTTCCTAATTGTGTGTGTTCTGCTACTAGTGAATTCAAGAACCATAATAGTCTGTTGAAATTGATGCAATTCTTAATGGGTCTTGATGACTCTTACATGACTATTAGAAGTTCTATTCTTTCTAGGGAGTCTTTACCTGATGTCAAAGGGGCTTATGCTATTATCTCTAGTGAGGAGTCTCACAGAGTTGCCTCTGGCAATGTGTCTAGTTCCTCCCAAAGGAATCAGACATCTGCTTTCTTTGCTAATAGGCCCACCAGAAATGTGGTTCAAAGAAATCAGAGTAATAACTCTGGTGGCTTTAGACCTAATTTCAATACTAACCCCAACTACAATAGTAACCCTAGACCTAATGTGCCCAATGGGAATACCTATAGGCCCAATGGGAACACCTACAGACCTAATGTGAACTCTGAAGTGATTTGTGAAAATTGTGGGTACAATGGGCATACTATTGATAGATGTTTTAGACTCATTGGGTACCCTACTGATTTTGGTAAAAAGAGACCTGGGCAAAACCCTAAAGGAAAAAATGTTTCTAACAATTCTGTGGGGACTAATCCCAATTCTGTCTTTTCTGATGAACAACTTTCTGCTTTACTTTCTCTTATCAAAGAGAACAATGGAAGTGAGAAGGGTGTGCAGGCCAATATGGCAGGTACTTACCTTAATTCCAGTAAAGCCTTCAATGATAACTTTAGTAACTTTTTTTGTTCTAATATTCATTCTAAAGTTACTCAACATGGGAAAGTGGTTGACTCTGGGGCTAACCAACATATGACTAATGATGAAAAAGAACTGGACAATGTTTTTGATATTTCTCACTTAAAAATTAAAGTCAGTCATCCTAATGGGACTGAAGCTTTCATATCTAAGATTGGAAATCTGAAACTGGCAAATGGTCTTGTCTTGTTTGATGTGTTGGTTATTCCTGAGTATTGTGTTACTTTGATATCTGTGCATAAATTAGCCAAGGATAACAAGATTTTTGTGGTTTTTGATGAAAATAAATGCCTTTTTTTGAATCAGGATTTGAATCTGAAAAACATTCTAGGGACTGGTAATCAATGTGGTGGTTTATACTACTTAGATACTAAAGGTACTAAGTGTAATGCTAGTCAAACTGTCCCTATTTGTTCTCTATCTTATTATGATTGGCATTGTAGACTTGGCCATCCTGGTGACCCTGCTTTAGATATCTTAAAAGCCACCTTGAAACTTGATAAAAATGATAAGTATGACTATAGTGAAGTTTGTCAAAGGGCTAAACAATCCAGAAAGCCCTTTCCTTTAAGTGACCATAAGACTAAGTGCTTGGGGGACATTGTTCATCTTGATTTATGGGGTCCTTATAAGGTGACATGTCACACTGGCCATAGATATTTTTTGACCATTGTGGATGATTTTACCAGAGCTGTTTGGGTATATCTCATTAAGTCCAAGGATGAAGTTGTTACTTTTTTAGATGTTTTTCATAAAATGATTAAAAATCAATTTAAAAGAAACATTAAAGTCTTTAGAAGTGACAATGGTACTGAATTTGTTAATCAAACTTTTAATAAGTTTTGTAACAACAATGGCATCCTTCATCAGACTTCATGTGCTTATACCCCACAGCAAAATGGGGTGGCTGAAAGGAAACATAGACACCTATTGAATGTTGCTAGGTGTCTTATGTTTCAGGGGGGAATTCCTTTGAAATTTTGGTCTGAATGCATTCTAACTGCTACTTTTCTCATTAACAGATTACCCTCTTCTGTGTTAAATGGAAAGTCCCCTTATGAAATGATTTACAATACTTGTCCTAATCTCTCTCTTATCAGAATGTTTGGCTGTTTATGTTTTGCTACTATCTTGAATAGTCATGATAAATTGTCTAATAGGTCTGAAAAATGTGTTATGATGGGTTATTCTAATTCTCAGAAGGGTTACAGGCTTTTTAGTCTTGATAGGAATCAGTTTATTGTCTCTAGAGATGTAAGTTTTTTTGAGTCTATATTTCCTTTTAAGGATTCTTTCTCAAAAAACAAGCATAATGAGTCTAATGTCCTTAGTCTTGGTCAAGATAAAAATTTGCTAAACTTTTTTGATTTGAATAACCCTGAGCTACCTAATGATGATGAGAGAGTAACAAGTAGCCATAATAGTGACCATGAGTCACAAAGTGAGGGTAGCCACTCTCCCAACCTTGGGAACAATATGGACACTGTTGATTCTACAAATATTGGAGATGATGCTCATAACAGTGAGGATATTGAAGCTAGGTTGGAAGAGGAGGCAACAACACTTGATGAAAATAATGAGTCTGAAGGTCACTTGAACCATATTCCAAGTGCTCCTACTCAGGGTGTTAGAAGGTCTACCAGACCTTCTGTTTTTCCAAAAAACTACAATGATTTTGTTGTTAACTCTAAGGTTAAATATGGTCTTGAAAAATTTGTAGGGTATTCTAGACTTAATCATGAAAACTTCTGTTTTGTCACCTAACTTAACAAAAACAGTGAGCCAAAGAATTTTTTTGAAGCTTCTCAGAACCCTTATTGGGTTGATGCTATGAACTCTGAGCTTGCTGCCTTCTTGAGAATGACACCTGGGATATTGTTGAATTACCAAAGGGTAGGAAGGCCTTAGGTAGTAAGTGGGTTTGGAAACTTAAGTTTAAGTCTAGTGGTGAAATAGAAAGATACAAGGCTATGGTTGTTGCCCAAGGCTTTGGTCAAAAGGAAGGTATTGACTTTGATGAAACTTTTGCCCCAGTTGTCAAGATGGTTACTGTTAGATGTTTGCTTAATATTGCTATTGTGAATTCCTGGCCTGTGTTCCAACTTGACATTAATAATGCTTTCCTTTATGGTGATCTTGATGAAACTGTTTACATGAAACCACCACAAGGATATCTTTGTGGTGGTGACAACATGGTTTGTAGACTTAAGAAGTCATTGTATGGGCTTAAACAAGCTCCCAGGCAATGGAATGCTAAGCTTACAGCTGTGTTAAGTGAAAATGGTTTTGTTCAAAGTAAATCTGATTATTCTTTGTACACTAAGTCTCTTGGTAATATTTTCCTTGCCTTGCTTGTGTATGTTGATGATATCATTATTACTGGAAACAATGTTGGTGAGATTGAAAAGTTTAAGATGTTTCTGAAAACTAAGTTTATGATTAAAGACTTAGGCAAGTTAAAATACTTCTTGGGTATTGAGGTCATTGATACTAATGGTGGCATTTGTTTGAATCAAAGGAAGTATGTTTTGGACCTTCTTTCTGAGTATGGTATGTTGGCTTGCAAACCTGCTAGCACTCCTTTGGTTACTAAACTTGTTATTTCTAATGAGGCAACCATTGATGACCCCTTACTTGATAATATTGTTGACTTTCAAAAGCTGATGGGTAATCTTATTTACTTAACCAATACCAGGCCTGATATATCCTATGTAGTTCACTGCTTGAGTCAATTTATGCACTCTCCTTTGAGATCTCATCTCAAAACAGCCTTCAAGATATTAAGATATCTTAAAGGTTCTCCAGGTTTGGGCATTCACATTAAGAAGACTTCTGGTATGTTTCTAAATGCTTATTCTGATGCTGATTGGGCTAAGTGTGTTGTTACTAGGAGATCTGTTACTGGTTATTGTGTTTTTGTTAATAACAATCTTGTTTCCTGAAAGAGTAAAAAACAAAACACTCTCTCCAAATCCTCTACTGATTGGGCTAGTATTTCATAAACTTGCGTTGTAAATTTTTAAGTTTTAAGGCCCTCTTTACTATATGTAATTACTGATGATTGATAATATTTAGTAATGTTTGGCACCATGCAAACGTATTATAGTATTAAAAAAGGTGCAAAATAGGAACTATAAATGTGTCACCCACAAAGAATGTTTCATGATGAAACTCATATTACGATTACAAAAATGATGATGCAAGCCTGGAAGTGATCGACAAGTGAAAAAGAAATAACGATGTAAGAGAGCGAGGGAGTTGAGTAATCACGTTAAACTGATAAACTATGCAATGGCAGATTAGTCAAAGCACAACAACTTTTATGTGTATAAATCAAAATACTATATGTATAGTTGTATACATATCAATTCTCTTAAAAGATGAAGCCAAGTACGACGCATACAAGTGAAGTGTCATTTAAGGAAGATGCAACTTATCTTAAATGTTCGTTAGATGAAAATTTAAAGAGGCATGCAATGAAAGGTAAAAAAAAGTTTACGTGATCAAATAGGCAAACAAACAGAGTTAAAATTAATGGCATACGAAAAAAATGTCAGGACATGCAGGTTACATAAAAGTGTATATTATTTAAGAAAATTTGGCTTGTTTGGTGAAAATATTTAAAGCCTATGTTTAGAAAATACACTTTTAAATTGAAAATAATACTACTAGTAATGTTTTTCTCCAGAATATTTAAATTTAACTGGAATGGGAGTTTATATTATAAGCAATGTTTTAAAAACCGGGTTGACCCGACCCGTTGAACCGTGAACCGGTTCGGAGACCGGGCCGGATATGACCGAGTTTTTGCTTGTTTGAGAACCGGATTGAACCGCCGGTTTTTTATTGACCCGGGTTGACCCGGTTTGATTAATCCGGTCGGGTCACGATTTTTTATAAAAAAAATGTTTCAAATTTTTTTTTTCTATAAATATTTTTAAGTTTTAAAGATATATATTGAAGTGATGATTATTAATGCTAGTTAAAATAAAGTTAAATTAACTTAAAACGTTCACTAATATTGTTTTGTTATAATCTATTAAAAATTAATTATTTTTGCATATTTTACAACAATGTTATAAATATAAAACTAAAAACTAAAGGCTAGAGAGTAAAATTTAAATAATACACATTAAAAATATAATAAAATATACATATATAAAGAACCGGATTAACTCGGCGGTTTAACCGGTTGAACCGTGAACCGATCACTAGACCGAATCAACTAAAAAACCAGGTTTTAAGACATTGATTATAAGCTAGAAGTTGTTGCTTATTCTTTTATAAAGTTGTTTGACAAAGTAGTCGGTTAAACGTTGTAGATGTAGCAATCCATTAGTCATGGTTCAACGTTAAAAGAAAGTCGCATCACATATTCACATGTACAAGACACGTTAGGTTTTGTAGTTTGTAGTTTTAAGGTGTACGTACTAAACAAGAGTATGCATTGATTGAACAAGTAACAAATGTATCATTAAGGATTAGTGAACAATACATCAAGTATGCATGAACACAATTGTGAAAACCGAGGACCGAACGACCGATAACACTGAACCTACCCGAATGCCATCGGTTCAGTCTCGGTCCATACGACTTCGTGTATTAGGGTATTTTGTCGGGTCTAGTAAGGTCAGTCCGGTCCGGATTTTATCCGATGCTCACCCCAACCAACCTAAAATTTGAACATTAGATGCCAAAGTTAGAGTCATAACTGTAACAACTTTTTCCTTTTGAAACAACATGATCGAGTACAAGGCTTTATTTTAAATTTTTCGTGACAATATAAAAGTTGGCCACTAAAGTGGGGTGTTGAAACTAATATTTTAAATTATATTTGAACTATATGAAATAACTTTTTTTCACCATAAATCAATTTCTATATTTTAAAATTCAAAAATTTTAAATAGTTCTCGCTTTCTTTGCTTATTATTGACATTAGTTTGTGAATTACTAAATTTCTAAAGAGCAAAAATCATAGTTAAAAAAAGAATCCTAAACAAAAATGTCACTAGCTAGAAGTCCAATACTGGCATAGTGTTGATAAAAGATAGCGAGACAAGAAATTTTCCATTAGAAGTTCAGACCCTCTTATTATGTACTAGTAATATTTTGTACCACAAACACAAAAATATAGCTTTTGTAAAACCCGCAACAGTGTGTGCATGGCTTATTATTCTCATTATTGTCCATAAAGCTATTTTGAAAAGCTATTGAAACTTGGCATTAGCAAAAAACGGTAATGATCCAAAGAATCTTAAGGACCTTCAACAAACACATTGATTCAACATATGTCATCGGCTTCCATTGCAATAGAAGTCGACAATTTTTGTACTGTGTTTTATCTTTAGGTTTTGCCAAATGAAACAAATCCAACCATAAGTTTAAACCGAAACGACAAATCGTATTCTAACAGTGAAGACTTAGACATTACTACAATCGCAATACACTCTAGAGAAACGTGAGTGGGGTGGAAGAGTATGAGATAAAACCCAAAAATGCAAAGGTACCCGAAGCTACTTATTTTGTCCCCCTTTATGTTTTAGTCGCTTGAATTGTTTTTTTCGATATCAGAAAGTGGTCTCATTATACATTTAAGCGACTAAAAAAGGACAACCATTAAACTAGATGTACTTTTGCGTTTTTTGAGTTTAACCTTTCAACCTTACACATTTTGTAACCCATGGTCCAACTTTTGACTTCCTCCTTGCCGCTTTTCTTATCATTTCTTCAATATACGATCTTTGCATCATTTGCTTTATTCCAAGCCTTCTTTAAATGTCGTCATTAAATTTGGCCCACTTCACGAGATATTTAGTCTCCTACAATCATAACAACATCTATCATAAATCGTTGTGTATTACTATAGTACGTCAATCGAACTTGAGTAGACCCATTTTCATCTCAACCCATACCATAAACAAATCATGTAAGTGAAACCTAAGTTATGTACTCAATCCGTTTTAAAATTAACGTTCACAAACAAGAAATACACAATTTAAAGAAATTTTATTGCTTTGGTTTTCACGAAAGCTAAAAAGACAATTTTACCTTTTTATAATATAATTTTTGTCTTCTTTTAGTTTTGTAAATAACAATTTGTACTAAAAGTAATATAGTAAATTTAGACAAATAAAACTATTATTTATTGAAGTGAACAATAGTTTTTGGTACATAAAATAGAAGTGGACATTGGTTTTTGAAGGGAAGTTCTATATTTCAAGTCTTTTCATAATTCACACACTTACACATAAATAGAACAATAGAATATTCAATGCATATGCCGAAATATTTATGCGTTAAAATCATTGACGAAACGTGTTCTCATAGTCGGAACCACATTTTATGCCCTTTAGAAATCACAATTGGTCTTTCGTTGGTGTCCGAACGTGTTTGTTTCGCCGTAAATAGTCGGTTTTATGGCTTATTTGGTTTTTTATTTATGATTTTTAAGCTCATTTTTTAATTTATATCTTATTTGAAACTTTTCGGCATGATGAAGTCATATTAGCCGAAAAGTTTCAAAATAAGCTACAAAAAGTGAACTAATGAAACATAACCCAAAAACCAAATAAGCCATAAGCCGGGAATAAAAGACGAAATAAATATCCACTAACCGAACACTAGTGATTCTAGTTATTATGTTTATCAACTTCAAAAAATAATTTAGACAACTCACCTAGAACATGATGTGAAACCGCTACATATTGTGCATGGGTGATTGTCAACATACACCTATGCCGTGAAGCTAGAAATTGACATAGGTGCATCCGCAGCATCTAAGGCAACATCTCAAGGACAGGTTTCTCCAAGACTAATATTATCAACCGTCAACGACACACAATAAAAAGTAAAGATTTTTTATGAAACATAAACTAGGTTTAAAAGTACTTACTTGAGGGCTTTATGTGCTTGTTTAACATCGAGTCGGTCGTATGGTGGAATGGCGGGATACATTGTTAGCTGGATGAATGTTATTGTTGAGTCATGTTTGCCCTATGATAGAGAGATTGAAGGTCCAAATGGAATCCATTTCCCAGCGGCACTAAACTAAAGACTTTGATCTACGCCTTCCTGAACTATTCGCATCACTCTCTTCGGTTCAAGAAGTTAAGTCCACAAGCCGTCCTAACGAGCAAGAAAAAGTTTTTCTTTTTCTCTCAAAACTAGTATAACTTTGCTTAGCAAAAAGGTATACAACATTCTATACGTAGTTCTCAGTGAATGGGAACCAATTTCGTTTTTATGATGGTTTACTGACATGATACTGCCGAGCCTTTACTTCCTCCTCCGTTTGTTTTTCCATTAGCTCCATTAGTAGAATACACGTCATCATCATCCCTAAATAATAGAGAGAAATTCATTTATGCTTAAACAAGTTCACAATATATATTTATTCCCAACCATAGATTAGTATATGCAATACCATAGTGATGCTTCAACTTTATAGGTCTTAAGACTAAACTAGCTTCTTTATGTTACTTTAATAAATAAATTCACATAAACTTATACATCCAATATGAAAAAAAGCATAAATTGCATAATGAAAGATAAAGTAACAAAAAAAGGGGTGTTTTGGAATTTTAAGTACCTAATATTCCGAGAACACCTATTTCAACAAGAAATTATATATCTTGTTTGTGTGTCAAAAAACAGAAGCATAAACAATTTGTAATATTGATTAAAACTTAACAATAGAAAGTTTGGCAACCACATGATCACCACCATCACCATAAAACTTGGTACACTTGTGTTGGTAAGAGTTTTAATGACAAAGGAATTGAGCGTTGAGTAGATGTACAATAAAAGTGAAACATTTATAGGGAATTAATGACTTGGGTGTTTGAGCGGGAAAGAGATCAAAAAAGAGAAAAGAGCGGGACATAACAAAATTTGCAACAAAATATATGGGTGGGTTTGCGTTTGGGTTTGGGCTGGTTCACGACGGGTCTAGTCCCGTCAAAATAGGTGGGTCGGTAAGGAGTGAGGTTCTTGTTGGCCGGGTTAAGTTGTGTTTGCGTTTAAACGGGGTCGGGTGTAGATGGGTCTTTTAGACATGTCTTTAAATAGTTTCGGGTTTAAAATGCGTCATTTTGGGTCTAGACTGTTTTTAGGACTCCGCTTTTTTCCAATGAAGCATTAGAAGCTTATACTTAAGTTAGAGATGCAAAAAATTTACATAAGTAAAGCTATCTAAAGTTCTAAGAAACAGGTGAAGCAAATATGTGAAAATAGGTGAAGCCATAGCTAGAGATGGCAACGGGGTCGGGTCTACGAGGAATAGTTCATACCATCCCCATACCCAAAGTTTAATATGTATCCCCATCCCCGTCCCCGTCCCTATTGGGGTTTATAAGCTACATACCATCCCCATCCAGAACCAGGAACGGGATCCCCAATGGAGAGTCGGCGAATTTTTTCCCGTTACATAATTAATATTTAAATATGTTTCAAATGACGCAACCATTATAAATAACACAATACGGTAATATCAAACAACATTAAACAATATTAACAATAACAACATTAACATACAAGATTTCATTATGAAAGGTTAGTTTCAAATGAGATATTAACCATCGATTGATAGAATTTTAAATATCTAATAGATACATAAATGTATATGTTGAATAAAGATATTCGGGACCAGTTTCGGGGACGGGTTTAGGGAACCGAGAGTATTACCATCCCCGCCTCCATACTAGCTTTTTATTATCGGAGAATCCCCACCCCCATCCTCATACCCGGTCAACACGGGATCCCCGGTCAAATCGAATTTGGGTATCGGATTCTCTGTCGGGTTTGGAGTTTTCTGCCATCTCTAGCCGTTGATAGTCCTTTAATAACTGCAGAAGCGAGACCAGTACAAATATACCGAGTAGCAGACTTCCATTTTGCTTAAGAACTCATTACATGTTAGTAATTTGAGTTAGTTATACAAGTCGTTTTGTATCATCTTGAAAATAATTTAACTTTGCTTAGAAAACAATGAGAAGCAGGATCTCCAATGCCGCCACAAAAACCATCATTGAACTTAGCAAATGATGCTGGCAATAGATGATCTGGAATTATGCCAACGTGCAATCGAAGAGAATACACTAGTTAAGGAAGGCAAAGTATAACGGGCTTGTAATGGGTCAAATGGGTAACTTTTAGTGCAAGTTGGATGAGTAGGGCTTGGTTGACCCACAAGCACGTTTTTGTCCATTTTATCAAAACTTTTGACAGATAATTATACATTAAGCGTGATTAGAAAACTCTATTGTTAGAATCGGAACTTTTAAATGTAACAATTATGCGTTTTAGACAAAATATGACTTGTTGGACCCATTCATTTCTGTTAGATATTTGATTTAACCTCGTAAGGTAGTTTGGTAATTTTGGTATTAAAGGTAATCTAGTCATTTTGGTAGTATCTTAAGTGTTAAGTTCTGCAAGCTTGTGTACTTGTAATACACTTTGAATAATAAAGATGTAGAAATTCCTTTTTTGCTACCAAACCATCTAATGTTATCAGGTTTAGTTGCTGCACTTTTGCACATGATCATTTAAGGAACACACATGTAATCTTAAATGCTCGTTACGTGAAAATTTAAGGAGGAATATGGAAGAAAAATAAAAAAGCAGAGTTACAATTAAAGGCATATGAAAAAATGTAGGAGATGCAGGTTACATAGATGTGAGAAACGTGATACTTGGAGCCTTTTTGGTGAAAATATTTAAATCCTACCTCTAAAATATAGCCTTTTGGATTGAAAATAATAGTGTGTACGTTCTCTTCAAAATCTTTAAATATAGCAGGAGTTAAAGCTTATATTTTAAGTCTGAAGCTTGATCTTAATCTTTTTATAAAATTACAAAAAAGTTGGATTAAATTCATGTATATTTACCTCGATGTAGCCATTTAACATGGTTAAACGTAAGGGTGGCTAAATGAGTGGACTGGACGGGTATAAGCAGTGGGTTAAATGGACGTTCGTCCATGGACGCGGACTAAATGGACAATTTTTAATATTTGGACTAAATAGACTTGGACCAAATGGGACATTGGATCAAACGGACTTGGGTCAAATGGACAATATTAAAGGAGAAACAATAGATTCAAGATTATTTAATTGGCAAAAAAAACCATCACATATAATCCATACTACATATTTATTTAACCCAATACTTTTATGTTGTCCAAATAGTCCAACTAACATAAAAGTCAATACCCATTTAGTCCATTAGTTTAAAAAAAAGAGTCCAAATAACCTAAATTTAAACATATGAACATGATTTGCCACCTCTAGTTAAACGTTAAAACAAAGTTGAATCATATATTCACATGTATAACACAGATAAAGAGTCGTAGATTATTGTTTTAAGGTGCACATAGTGAACAAGAGTATGGCATGAACAAGTAACATATGTATCTTTAAGGTGTAGAGAACAATACTTCAGTATACATGAACACAACTGCTTTGTTCCATCATGTCCAAAACCGAGGGCAGAACATCCGATTGACCTAAATAATATTAAACCTTCTCGAGTGGCCATCGGTCCGTCTTGGTTCTTATGACTTTGTGTTTTATGTCTTTGGGTCGGGTTTGGTAAGGCCGGTCCGGTCCGAATTCTACCTGATCCTCACCCCTACCAACCTAAATTTTAAACATTGGATGCGAAGTTCGAGCATCAAGCCATGAATGTAACAACTATTTCCTTTTGAAACTATCATGAACAAGGCCTTGTCTTCAATTTTTCATCACAATATAAAAGTTGGCCAGTGGGTTGTTGAAATTATATTTTTAATTATATATTTTTTAAAAAGTTGGCACTAATTTTTCATCACAATGTAGTTTTTTTATTTCGAACACAGAAATATAGGTTTTGCATGTCACCTCATTCTTTGGATGTTTTTTTGGTTATTTTGTGAATGCATCATAGCTCTTTGTAAAACCTGCAACAATATGCAGGTCTTATTATGCTCATTTGCGTCGATACAATTTTTTCCGAAAGTTATTAAGAAACTTGGCATCAGCCAAATGGTAAGGATCCAAAGAATTGAAAGGACCTTCACCAAACACACTCAATTAACCCATGTCATTAAATTCCATTGTAATACAATAGAAGTCAACAATTCATTCGAGTGTGTTTTATCTTTAGGTTTTGCTAAATAGAGTCGATCAAGTCATAAGTTTAAACCGAAATAATAAATCGAATTCCAATAATGAAGACATAGACGTTACTCCAGTTATGCTATGTTAAAACAGAAATGTCCCCAAAGTGTAGTTTTGTTTTAATTTTTTCGCCAGTTTGACCCGTATTAGTGTCAACTCAATGATGACTTATTTCATTTAGCAAAATAGAAAACTAAAACACACTACAATTCTGGGTTTTATGCAAACTGTTGCTATAGAATGTTGGGATTTAGAACTAGCTAAACCATTAACTACGAGTACGCAGCGGAATGGATCTAGTATAACAATAATGCTTAACACATAATAAAACAATAATAAAACCAACCTTTTAATTAATTGAATAAATCAATTAATGATCTTGATCTTGAAGCTATAACGGTAAAGTAATCGTCCTCTAACGTTTGCTCACACGACACGTCAAACGAACACACCACGATGCTATAGGTAACTTCACTTCGATAGATATTGTAACTTAAAACCCTAAGATCCAAAACCCTAATGAGATTGCGTAAGGATCCGGTTTATAAATAGTTACAAGATACTAGGAAAAATCACCGGAAACCCTAATTAGGGTTTACAGTAAATCAGACCACAAGGGGATACTAAAACCTAGATTATGAGATCTAGGGTTTAGTTATAAAGCTTAGATCTTTATAAGAATACCACCAATAAGGATCGATCTTATAAAGGTTAAACTTTTATGTGTGATTTTAGGTTAAAGGAAAAATTTGTTCGGTTTGGGTGTTGGGGGTGTTGCGATCGGACGAAACAAGGAAGAGGGGAGAGACAAAATTTGTGAGGGGTATGGGATTGTATTTATACACATCCTAGCACCTCCTCAAAATTATTAAGGCCCAACCCAACACCTAAATTAAGTAAGTAATTACTTAATTAACAAACCAAGGATCCTTCTAGACCCCTTAGGGTATTCGGTCGCCTATAGGGCACCAGAGGGTTCTAGAAGTCGATCTCCTTCCTTAATTTAAATAACGCACTCGCATTAAATTAACTAAAACCCGTTAATTAATTTAACCACCGTTAATTAAATAAAACGTGAAGTTTTTATTAAACGTTTAATTATAAATAATAAAACGTAAATAAACGTGTGTTCTCCGTATTGAATGTGTGCCCCTGATAGGCTCACGCATTTATCGATGGCTAAACGATCGCATATCTCAACAACTCCCACTTATGAGAGTTTAGACATACATCGTCCATAATGAAGCATCTAGCAACACTTCATTATAACCGAAAAATGTTGATTTAGATAGTTTCAAGAATAAGATCTTAAAAGCTAGTAATGGTGTACGATTATTTGAGCTTGCTGATAATCATCCCTTCGTTTCAATATACCGGTTAAACCATAGATATGGATCCTAACTCATTCCATATAGTTTAACTTTAATTCTTCGTTTACAAATTAATTTAGATAGTCCAAATTGTAACAAGCATCATCTTGATTACATTTTGGGTACGGCCATACAATTACCTAATTAATTCTGGAGGGGATCCAGGGTACTTCACTGCACTATATCAGAATGGAGGAACGAATTCTATATTGACTGCAAGTATCTGTGGATGCTGCTTTACAACACTTCCAATTAGAGTCGTTATAGCTAGATCTTCCGAACTAGCGTTGGACATAAAATCAAGAAGCGATATCCACACATGCACAACT
Organism: Glebionis coronaria; assembly: GCA_025667525.1. Classification (NCBI taxonomy): domain Eukaryota; kingdom Viridiplantae; phylum Streptophyta; class Magnoliopsida; order Asterales; family Asteraceae; genus Glebionis; species Glebionis coronaria. Next base: position 665,960 of record JANFOE010000054.1, on the reverse strand, counting down.
TGTTTGCATCTCAAGTCTAAGGATGACCTAATCCTCACCATTTATGTATTCGAATTTACTCATGACAACGGATCCAAAAAGTAACCATTCGAAAGTTCGGGGTGTCCAATATTCATATCAATGAATAACATATGAGTTTGGTTGGAAACCGTCCACTATATATACCAGTATATTACCAACATTCATATTTGTCTTAATGTATGCAATATTCCAATATTGTTTAACCGACAATGGACATGTTTAGAATAATTAAATATTCAAGGATTTAAACATACAAACATAGGGCAACAATAAATATATGAAGATAACAAACATCAAATATCTTTATTCATCAGAAAATAATTAATTGTCTTACAATCCCAAATTATCCAAATACTACGATAACACAAATTACATGAGACTATTAGCTGGAAGGAAACCAATTCCATGAGTTAACATGGAATGCTTTTTGAGGTCTAACGCCTTTGTGAAGGGGTTAGCTAAATTTTCGTCTGTGTGAACTTTCTCCAGACAAACATCACCAAGTTCAATCACTTCTCTGAGGTAGTGAACTTTGGAACGATAATGTTTCGCACCTTTAGTGATTCCTAGTTCATTAGCTATAGTAATGGCTCCCGTATTGTCACAATACATCGTCATAGGTTCATTATTTGTGGGAACAACACCAAGCCCAGAAATAAACTTCCTAATCCAAACTGCCTCTTTAGCAGCCTCCGAAGCGGCTATATACTCAGCCTCTGTAGATGAGTTTGCATGGATGGTCTGCTTTGCGCTTTTCCAGCTTACAACACCTCCATTCAGCATGAAAACATATCCCGTCTGAGACTTCGTGTCATCAGCATCCGTAAGATATCCAGCATCAGTGTAGCAAGCAACCCTGGGCTCTATTTTCATATCTTTTCCATAAATAAGAAACATGTCTTTGGTATGCCTAAGATACCTCAGAATGTTCTTAACAGAAGTCCAGTGAGAATCACCAGGATTTTGCTGAAATCGGCTAGTCATGTTCTGGGAGAACGCAACATCAGGTCTCGTACATCTAACATCATACATGATTGATCCTATTGCCGAAGCATAAGGAACTCTTTGCATGCGTCTCACCTCATCAGGTGTTGATGCTCCTTGAGTCTTAGATAACTTTGATTTAGTTTGCATGGGAACAAAGCCACGTTTGGAATTGTCCATGTTATATTTCTTCAAAATCTTATCTATGTAAGCACTTTGACAAAAACCAATTAACCGTCTAGGTCTAAAACGTATGATCTTGATTCCAAGAATATACGCAGCATCTCCCAAATCCTTCATAGAAAAACACCTTCCAAGGTAAGCTTTTACACTTTGCAACATTGGAATGTCTTTTCCCATCAACAATATGTCATCGACATACAGGACAAGAAACACTACGCTACTCCCACTAGCTTTGATATATACACATGGCTCATCAGGATTTTGATTTAAACCAAATTTATGATTTCATCATCAAACCTCTTGTTCCATTGCCTTGATGCTTGCTTAAGTCCATAAATGGATCTTTGAAGCTTGCATACACGGTTTGGATACTTTGGATCAACAAAACCCTCAGGTTGCTTCATATAGACTTCTTCGTAAAGCAGCCCATTGAGGAAGGCGGTTTTAACATCCATTTGCCAAATCTCATAGTCATAGAACGCGACTATGGCTAAGAGAATCCTTATAGCTTTGATATCCGCAACAGGAGAGAAGGTTTCTTCATAATCTACCCCGAAGGTTTGAGTGAAGCCCCTCGATACATATCGAGCTTTAAAGGTGTGTACATTGCCATCCATGTCGGTCTTCTTCTTGTACAACCACTTGCCACTAACAGTTCTAGCGTTAGGGGAAAGGTCAACTAAGATCCAGACATCATTGTCTTTCATGGATTGCATCTCCACATTCATAGCATCCAGCCATTTGTCAGATTTAGTATCTGCCATTGTAGCTTTGTAGTTAGTGGGTTCATTATGATCCCCTAACTCATGTTCCTCAGTGTCAATGTATAAACACATACGGCCAGGAGCACGCCTAGTCCTTGCAGACTTTCGAATGGGAGATATATCACTTATAGGTTCATCAATTTCTTGATCATCCTCTTCATGATTGCTAGTGTTTTCAGAAGGATGTATATCTTCATCTTGAATTACTTCAAGATCCTCTATGCTCCCATTTGCTTCTTGATTCATAAGATTGCTCTCTAGGAATTTAGCATTACGAGCAACAAATACTTTGTTCTCAGGTGGGTAGTAGAAGGAGTAACCCATCGTTTCCTTTGGGTAACCTACAAATATACACTTAACAGATTGGGGCTTTATTTTGTCCGGTTTGATAAGCGTGTCACGCTTAACAAGAGCCTCACATCCACAGACCTTTAAGTAAGACAACTTAGGGGCTTGTCCATACCATACTTCGTATGGAGTCTTTTCAACCTTCTTAGTTGGAACCATATTGAGTATGCGAGCAGCAGACTCAAGAGCATAATCCCAAAAGGATTTTGGAAGAGTTGTTTGGGCCATCATGGAACGAACCATATCAAGTAAGGTTCTATTTCTCCTCTTAGAAACATCATTATGTTGTGGTGTATATGGAGGAGTTCTTTGGGAAACTATTCCATGTTCCGTAAGATGCTCCAGAAATTCATAACTCATAAATTCACCTCCACGATCCGAACGTAGTGCCTTTATGGTTTTACCGAGTTGATTTTCTACTTCCTTTTGAAACACCTTAAATGTTTCAAACACTTCATGTTTATGCGTTAGCAAGTAAACATAACCATAACGACTAAAGTCGTCAGTGAAAGTGACGAAGTAACTTGCACCTTGTCTTGACACGGTTCTAAATGGACCACATACATAGGTGTGGATTAGTCCAAGTAGATCTTTAGCCCTCTCCACTTGATGTGAATAAGGTTTACGTGCCATCTTTCCAGATAAACATGAAACACACTTGTCAAAGGAGTCATCATCGTTTAACTTAAGCAATCCATCAGATTGTAATTGCTTAATGCGCTTTTTGCTTATGTGGCCAAGGCGACAATACCATAGCAATGTAGAGTCCAAATTAGATTTGGCCCTTTTGTTGCTTATAGCATACATAGAACTATTGTTTGCATTAGAATCGCACATATCAATTTCATAAATACCATTACTAGGAATAGCACTAAATAAAACATATTATTTTTCGAAACTGGAATACTTGCATTATTCTCAAAACAATTAACAAATCCATCGTCATACAAACATGAAACTGAAACAACCCCTCTAGAAATAGAAGGTGCGTAATGACAATTATTCAAAATATCAACTAGTCCACTAGGGAGAAATAATTGAAAAACACCAATGGCTTCAACAGCTGCACGATGACCATTGCCCACGTACAGATTCAAAGCTCCTGGCTTCAGATTCTTACTTATCCTTAGACCCTGAGCAGTATTACAGATGTGACCACAACCAGTGTCATAAACCCAAGATTTATTAGGAAAAGTAAAGAGTTCTATAGTGAAGATACCTGAAGTGCTAGCTCCTTGAGAGGACTTCTTTTTCTTCCACAACTCAGCGAGATACTCTGGACAGTTTCTCTTTCAATGACCAATGTCACCGAATTGGTGACAAATGGCATCCTTAACATGATTCTCTCTTCTTGGTGGAGGGGGAATCTTGGATCGGGAGTAAAGTTAGCTACTTTCTTCCCTTTACCACGATTCTTACCCTTCACAACATTCTACGGTTTAGCCTTAATAGGCTTTTGAATCCTTCCTGTCCTAATATCATTAATGGTATTAGCAGTAGCAGGTGCAAGCTTCTTTGGCAACGTTTTTTCATGTAGCTTTAGCATGGCATGCAATTATGGTATTGTCTTCCCCAGGCCATGCATATTGTAGTCTTGCACGAACCTATCATAGTCCTTATTCAGCGAGTCTAAAATTAGGCTAACCGAAAGTTTCAAGGACATGGGGTGACCCAAACGCTCCAAATTCTCTATGTACCCCTTCATCTTCAAGACATAGGAGCTCACAGATTGTGCATCCTCATGTTTACACGTGTGAAAGGCACGTGCAACATCAAGGAGTTCTTGATTAGCTTGTTCAGTGAACATGGTTTTCAATTCCTCCATCATTGACCATGCGCCATGACCCTCCAAAAGTTTCTGGAGTTCAAGGGACATAGTCATGAGCATAAGGCTAGCGATTTCTCTTGACCTTTTGACCCAAGTTGGATGTAAATGCGGGTCTTGCTCTGGTCCTTCATGACCATGAGGCAGAATTTCTGGTTGATCAGGAATTGGTTGCTCAAGGTATTTAACCAAGTCATCAGTTTCGAGCGCTATCCGAAGAGCACGATACCAATCAACGAATTTATTCTCAGTCAACTTCATCTTTTCAAGGAATGACTTAACAACCGTGTTGTTTAAGCAAGAGTTTTGATTAATCATCTACAAAATAAAAGTTAACGATTAGTATTTTTGATAATTACATTCTCAAAGAATTAACTACCCAATTAACCATGTTGAGACTAAGATCCTTGCTTGCACTCTCACTTAATATTAGAGGTCCGACCGTCTAGTATCAAGTACGGACAGAGGTAAGCGACGGGCGTTAATTGCATTACAAGTGCAACTCTTAGATTTATGAGACGATTCATGAAGTTTATTTGTTGTAGAGTGTTCGGATGGGATGTTCTCTCATCTCTTTCGAGCACCTTTGAACATCTCAAACAAACTTGTTATACACGTAATAAAGTCATGAGTATGTTTCATCTCATCTTTATGCCTTGGGTTCCGAATCTGACCAGGAACTCGACTTTAAGTCGTACCAATTTGAAGCATGCAATTATTGGCAAAGGTCTGACCAGTGACAAAGATCGTCTCAGGTATGTAATTCGCCCTAGGTCTGACCAGATGACGAAAAACAACTACAAGCGCTTCTAAATTGGATGGCATAGACTTAAAAATTTCAAATAGGTATCACAAAAGTTTTAGAAAAACAAATGTCAAAGTGTGCAAAAGAATGCATGCAATTCATTCTCTTAGCACAAGTTAAGAAAACAATTTATTAACTTTTTGGTTTAGGGGTGTTTTACCGCGGGAGAAGATTAAAGAGAGATCAAACCCTATATTCTACTCTTCATGCACCCGAAGGTGCAAGTGCTTGGGATAATTATTCCATAAGTGCCGAAACACCTATGGAACACGGGAGAAGATTAAAGATCCCTCAAACCCTAGATAGCTCGAATAGAGCACGAAGTGTAATAGCAAGTCCATCATTAGTAAAGACACAAAACGGTGTTATAATTTTAAGTATTGTAAACTAATTAATTTTTCAAATCACGTCGTTAAGAAGATAGTTTATAAGCCATCATTACAGTATGTAAGCCCAACTCGAGTGACAATATGATTTTGCAAAAACAATTAGAATACAATAAAAACAAGTTTCATAGTTCTTATCTCAATATTAAGATTTGTTCAAAAATCAAGATTTTAACAAATAACACATAGCCGATTCGCAAGGAAAATATGATGTATCAATATGACATAGTTTTAAAGATAGTTTCGATATAAGTACAATCCGTTTTTATGATTCCTAGAATCTTGAATTATTACGTTTTGTAATTCATAATGGAAAACAAATAAGCACATAAAAACGGACAGAAGGGGGTAGAAGCAGAAGACAGACTCTATATAAAAGCGGTAAATCATATAAGATCCAAGTCTCGAATGAGTCTTCCCCAAATTGAGGACCAAAGACCCTCATCAAGTTTTCGAGCATGGTACTTGATGACGTGCAAAGTATCACAAAAGTGAGATGCAAAGGTCTTTGACGGATAATAAAAAACAAAAGTAATTATTAACCGGTTCTAACCTACCCAATTTTAATAAATCTTGATCAAGATTAAAACTTTATGACAAGTATGCATGTAATTGTCATAAAAACATAAATAAAAGAGATTTTAAAGCGAAGCAAGCGTATTTTATTCTATGTGTAACCCATGAATGCCATACGATTTGACTCGTGATGCCACTGTTGGGATTTAGAACTAGTTAAAACATTAACTACGAGTACGCAGCAGAATGGATCTAGTATAACAATCATGCTTAACACATAATAAAATAATAAAACCAACCTTTTAATTAATTGAATAAATCAATTAATGATCTTGATCTTGAAGCTATAACGGTAAAGTAACCGTCCTCTAACGTTTGCTCACACGACACGTCAAACGAACACACCACGATGCTAGTGGTAACTTCACTTTGATAGATCTTGCAACTTAAAACCCTAAGATCCAAAACCCTAATGAGATTACGTAAGGATCCGGTTTATAAGTAGTTACAAGATACTAGGAAAAATCACCAGAAATCCTAATTAGGGTTTACAATAAATCGGACCACAATGGGATACTAAAACCTAGATTATGAGATCTAGGGTTTAGTTATAAAGCTTAAATCTTTATAAGAAAACCACCAAGAATGATCGATCTTATAAAGGTTAAACCTTTATGTGTGATTTTAGGTTAAAGGAAAATTTTGTTCGGTTTGGGTGTTGGGGGTGTTGCGATCGGACGAAACAAGGAAGAGGGGAGAGACAAAATTTGTGAGGGGTATAGGATTGTATTTATACACATCCTAGCACCTCCTCAAAATTATTAAGGCCCAACCCAACACCTAAATTAAGTAAGTAATTACTTAATTAACAAACCAAGGATCCTTCTAGACCCCTTAGGGTATTCGGCCGCCTATAGGGCACCAGAGAGTTCTAGAAGTCGATTTCCTTCCTTAATTTAAATAACGCACTCGCATTAAATTAACTAAAACCCGTTAATTAATTTAACCACCGTTAATTAAATAAAACATGAAGTTTTTATTAAACGTTTAATTATAAATAATAAAACGTAAATAAACGTGTGTTCTCCGTATTGAGTGTGTGCCCCCGATAGGCTCACGTATTTACCGATGGCTAAACGATCGCATATCTCAACATAGAATAATGCAATCTGCATATGAGGCCAAACCCATACCTACTGTTTCATTTCGCTTGAAAACTGTTATGTGAAATGGACACCTGGGTGAAATTGCGAAAGTGCAGTTTTCTTTATATTTTCACCTTTTTAGAAATGCTAAAGTAAATGGGTCAAATTTTATTTGGTCAAATGGACCAAAGTCAGCTCAAGGTATCAATCACATAAGACTAATAAAGACACAGGTCAATAGGATAAACAAACCAAAACGAGTCAAATCGAATTCTATGTGTCATTTAATAGATAAACTTAGGGGTCTAATCGAGTCGAGTCGAGCTCAAGCTTAGTAGGGCTTGAGCTTGGCTTGATAATAAAATTGTAGGCTTGAGCTTAGATTGATAGCTTGTCAAGCTTTACCAATCCAGACTTAAGCTTGGTTTGATAAGGCTTGATAAAGCTTGAACTTGGTTTGAAAAGCTTGAATGTGTATAAATTTTTTATAATAAAACTCATCAATAAACATGTGTATAAAAAATCATTACTTAAAACAAATTTGATTTATTTAACATTATTAAAACAAATAACAGAATTATCGTACAATCTTTGTTTCAAAATATGTTTAGCACTCTAATACGATTAAGGTCCCAAAAGCCATTGCATGATGTGAATGCGAGCAAAATTTAAACACGTTGCGTTTAGTATTAAGAAGAGTACAAAAAATATTTATACACATATTATATTTCACCAAGTACCGAGTATTAAGGTAAGAAGGTTATAGGTCAAACTAAAGTCAACTCGAATAACATACCATGAAACGACTAAGATCAGATCTCGCTGTACACTCTTCAGCAAACCGAATAACCACTCATTACCGTCCCGAGGATTTTGGTGACCCTGGGCGTAGCAAAAAAGGTAGGCCCTCCTAACCCGCAAAATTTATGTATGTATTAAGAGGTCGGTTTATGTTAATAGTGAAAGAATGTAATAAATGTAAGAAAAAGAACACATGCATTTGCTGTTTAAAAGAGTATCATTTTTTTAGCATTTTGTCAGCTAAATTGTTCATCATCTCCATTTGAGATATATATAAAAGCACGATGACATACTGACTCGCAATCGATTTGTAGCCATAATAATACAAAACAAATATTGGTAACTTACATAACTTGCTATCTTAAACAAAGTTACAAGCACTATGGAATTGAATGGTCAATTATAGTTCATGCTTAATACTTTCATACACTTAAATGGAAGCACAAATAAAGGAAAGTGTTAGGCTACAAATAGGCTTTGATTTGTATATGTCAAAATATTGGAATTTAATTATCTACAGGTGAGTCCTGGGTTATATGATGCCCTAGGCGAAACTATCAAAAAATGGCCCTAATTGAAATTATATATGAAACGATTAAACTATATATCTTGTAATTATTCACTCACTAAGACGCAGGGGCGGAGATATTCTATAGCCACCTGTGGCACGTGTCACACACTGATTTTTACGAAGAAGGGTAGATTTCTAGTGATTTGTTTTGGTTTTTTATGTGCTACACCCATTTGGAGAGATACAAGTTTTTACAGTGTTTTTAAGAAGTAAAAGAAGATGATAGATAATGAATAGTAGCACTGGTCCTCATTAATGTTTTGTTTAATTTGACTTCTTGGTATACTAGTTTAGTCCATGTATGAGCAAGAGGCATAAACTTATTTTTGGTTCCCATCATAATATACAAGTACAATTCCAATTATAGATAGAGGTTTGATATAATAAATGAACGTTTTTATGTCAAGAGGCGAGACGTTAAAACTCGGCTTTTTTTCCCATCATAATAAAATGACAACAAGAGGCATAAACCTATTTAAATTATTTCATCATATATTTACTAAAAGGGTAAACTACAAATTTCGTAATTTCGTATATTGACTTTACAAAAACGGCGATTTTTCCACTGAGTGAAAATGCTCAACAATTTTGTCATCGAATTTGTTAAAATCGTGCAAAAAAATTGAGTAGAATTTTTTTAACTTTTGGTCGTTATCCCCAGCTATCTCCCTCACATGCCATGCACAATTTTTGTCATTTCCAATCCCCCTCTTACCCCAACATTTTATGCAAAATTTGTCCCTTAAAAACTCTTCTTCCCCACTTTAATTTGCCTCTGAAAAAAATTCATAAAAGGCTTTATGATTGAAATTAAGTTATTTTTATGGATTGTCTCAATTACCCTGATACAAAAACAAATACCACAATGAACTAGTTTTACCTTAATTAGCGGACTACTAACATAAAAAAAATTACGAAGCGAAGCGAGCGGAATACGTGCCACACAGAGTTTAAAATCCCGGCTCCACCACTGTTAAGACGAGAGTAAGTTTTGAGATTTGTCTATGTGGTTTATACTCGATCACCACCCATTCTTTGTAGAAAACAAGTACAGTTAAAGTTTTTATTATTGACAAGTCTTGCATCTTACATAAAGACGTACAATAGTCGCACCTAAAAAGACAAGATTTACAAGGTTTATCAAACATAAAAAACAATCGTTGTACAACTTTGCGAAAAATATGAAATGTGCGTTTTAGGTAACCATAAGAACAAATTTTGAGTTAATTCTTAAAATAATTGTAAGCATAATTGTTAACTCGTGAAAATGAATAACATTTTAAACCGATCTACGATGTTGAACAAATTAAATTGATTTTAAAAATAAAATTATATGCTTCATGTTTTATTTTTAAACTCTATAAAAAAACATATCAAATATTATACAGTTGTGATAATTGCGTATGACAAATTTAAATTTATTGGTTCCACTTATAAAATGAATCTTATAAAATATTTATCGTAGTAAAAATCATTAATTAATACGTAGAAAAGAAACGTTTGAAAAACGTCTTTTACGATCCCGTGACAAAAAGTTTCACTCTCTTGTTTGATTAATCAAATTTTGTCATGACTTCGTCATCTTAGTAAGAATTTAGCCGGAAAAAAATACAGTATATAAAGATAACACCGTAAATATGATGCCCTCTGCTCATTTGATGCCCTGGGCAGTCGCTCACCTCGCCCAGCCCCCGAGGTCGGCCCTGATTATTTAGTGCCGCTCTAAAATTTTAAGCTCCGCTCCACCCTGCATATCCGACAACCACTAACCGGTGCTACAACTCCGACAGCAATCCTATATCTCGTTTCTCTCCGTATATGAACTGGCCATCAGAATGGTCTCCAGCTATTCGTCAACTTCATTTACCTATATCGTATTTATTTTTCGCAAAAACATAAATTATATAATGAAATATAAAGTATAATAAAATAAGGGTTGTTTGAGTTTTTACATACATAAATATTTCGAGACCACCAATTTCACCAAGAAATTGTACTCTTTGCTTGTGCGTCAAATAATAAAATACGAACAACATTAAAACTTTTGACAACCATTGCCATTTGGCAATACTTGTGTTGGTGAGTTTTTAAGGGTGATATGAGTGACAAAAGGATTGAGTTGCGTGTATATCTAAAACTGAATTGCTATTTATGGACAGCTTGGGCGGGAAAGGGAGCTTTTTAGAGCGGGAAAGTAAAAAGGTAGCGGACAACAATAGCTTGGTCACTGAGGGGTAGATGTGTGCATACAAAAAAATATAGGTGACACATGCATCGATATTTTTTTTGTCTCAATATATCTCCGAGGCGTTAAAGCAACCGAAACCGAATTTCGTTAGTTGGCGTTAAGGGCCTTGCATCGTGGCCACCGGCCCACGCGGTGGGTTTTAATCTTTTTTTAGAATTTAAAGGTTATATACTTTTTATCGTACCAAAAATACTCTATGGTATCAATAATCACCACTCTTTATAAAAAGTGGCGTCATAACATTTCTCGTGCATAGTCTATTTTGCTTACGTGGCACCACTTTTTGGCTTGACACCACTTTCATGGCTCACCGTTTCCTTTGTTCTAAGGTGCAAAAATGGAATCTTAATGGGTTTTTTTTATTTGATTGATTTTCTCAAGTCATCAGGTCACCCCTCAATAAAGTTAACCAAGTTTTCGATTAAAACCGACTTTCGATCGCCCGACCGTTCACGATTCAACAAGTCGGGTCAACCCATATTTTAAATCAATGTTTTCTTAGTTTAATAGTTTAACACATTATCATCTTGTCATTTAATTTTTAAACAAAACATTCATAATACATTAAACTCTATACGATTTAATAGTTCTACATTTCATCGTATAAATAACACATTAGTTTTAATGCCCGTGCACGCACGGGACTTGAATTTAAACGAAAAATTAAGTAATAATTTTGTTATTTTTATTTTATGTATATTATATACTAATGTTATATGTTTGACTATATTGTTGTTTTACTGTGTACCGTGTAAATGAATATAAACTCACTTTAATTTTTATATTTTGAATTTCATACACTTTTTGTTTTCGATATTTTTATTTAAGATAGTTATATCTTAGTTATTAATCAACAAATCATTTACATCAACTTTAACGTACACGATTTATAAATTTATAATTTTGTAATGCCCAATATCATTTTATAAAACAATATTAACATTTTAAAACTTAAATAGTTATGATGCTCATGAACCTACGAGTTTTACATTATTTTTCATTATGTGATAATATCAATTAATATTTTGAATAATATTTGTTGCACAAAAGATTTAACTTTGTTTAACTGAAATATTAACTATTTTTTCTAGACATTGTGTGCTAAGGAACACATAACGATTTTGAAAAATATATGTTTTTATAATATGTATAATCTCATGTATTTAATATCATCTCAAACAGATTTATGATGTCCTACATTTATTTGATATTTATAATTAGTTAATAATAATTTACGTAAATTGCATTGTTTGAGTTTGTTAAGTGTTAAAATACAAATAGACAATATTTGTGTTTTTATTTGAATATTTATAATCATGTGTTTTATTGATTTTTTTTATTTAATATATATGTTGTATTTTTAAAATATAAATGTAGAGGGTATAAAGTTTAAGGGGTATTTTGTTTATTTTATAAAGTTACTAAAAGATATAGAAAATTATAAGTTTACACTTAAATCCATCTAATTTATTTAAAATTCAACCACTAAAAGTTTATTATTCATCTTTTTTAAGTTTTTATTTTCACAAATTTGACACATATATCTTTGTGTGTTTACATCAAAATCTTCCACCAAAATCTTTAATTTTGACTAAATTGATTTCAATTTTGACTTTTCTCCACCAATCATATCGCTCGATTTTGCTTATGTGTCAAGATCAAGCTATTTGATTGGTCCAATTGTTTTTTTTACAACCTCCACTTTTAACTAAAATTCTCAAATAATCTAATTCTTTTATTATATAAAAGATTTGTTCTTGTATGTTTATTATTTAAAGGGCTAATTAGGGATGGCAATAAAAACCCAAACTATGAGGAACTTGGAAACTCGAAGTTTTAGAGAGAGACGAGAATGCTTATCTGGTTATGAGACGGGTTCGGAGAGCATTAGCGGTGAATCTGGTCGGCTTTGGGGCGAGAACGAGTATACCGTCTCCAACAAACACACACCCACAAACATCTCCAACCAACACACGCCCACAACAATACATACATATAGATATATTATATTTATATATTGGGATATTACTATTTATGTAATGAAACAAATATTATTAAAGAAAAAAGTTATTTTAGTATTTATAGTTTTTTATCTTGTGGCCAGAAAAAATATTATTTTATGTAATGTTTTTAGAGTAGTTTTGATTTTTCTAATTTGGTTATCATTAGTTATATTAAATCTGTTAAAAACTTATAAAGAGTACTAACAAATATATCATTAGTGAATTCTTGATTATTCATATTATTGCATGTGGTTACATTTGTAAAAAGTAAAACTGTAAAATACATCCTTGTGGCTTGAACATTTTCACACAATACATCCTTTGCTGAAAGTATTGGCACTATACATCACCTGTTAGGCAAACGTTTGTCACAATACATCCCCGGGACTAACGATGCAAATATTATTCGTTATCTTCTGACGAGGGATGTATTTTGCAAAAAAAGTTTTATTTTTTTGAAAAAAAAGTTTTTATTTCATTTTAAATTTTTTTCGAAAAAAAGTTATATTCTTCAAAAAAAATGAAAATAAGTTTAAATTTATTTTCGAAAAAAGTATTAAAATTGTTTGAACATTTAAATTTATAATTTATAGTAATTTTTTTAAACATCTTTTTAGAAAAATAAACGTTTTTCTTTTTAAAAAGTAAAAAAAATTAAATTTGTTCAAATTTTTTAAATGTAGCTTTTTTTTAAGATAAAAGTTTTAAAATATTTGTATGTTTTAAATATTATTTTATTTTAATAGTTAAAAGTTTTATTTTATCTTCGAAATAGATAAAAATATTTAAAGAATTTTAAATATTTTATTTTTTTTAAAGATTAACGTCTAATTTTTTAAAAATAATTTAATTTTTAACATAAAATAAAATTAAAAACATATAAATATTTTAAAACATTTATCGTAAAAAACTTACTTTTATCTTAAGAAAAGCTAAAAATTATAAATAATTTTTTTTTACTTTTTGAAAAGATAAACGTTTATTTTTCAAAAAACTTGTTTACAAAAATTTAAAAATTTTAAATTTAAATGTTTAAACAATTTTAAAACTTTTTTAGAAAATAAATTTAAACACATTTTTTCTAATATAAAACTTCTTTTCGAAAAAAAATTAAAACAAAAAAAACAAAACTTTTTTTCGAAAAAATTGCTTTTTTGCAAAATACATCCCTCGTTAGATTATAACATATTTGCATCGTTAGTCCTGAGGGATGTATTGTGGCAAACGTTTGCCTAACGAGTGATGTATAGTGCCAATACTTTCAGCGAGGGATGTAGTGTGTGAAAAAGTTCAAATCACATGGATGTATTTTGTAGTTTACTCTTTGTAAAAATATGGCATACTTTCTTCGTTTCATATTAAGTGTTCATAATGAAATCTATTAGATCTTTTTTCATGAACTTTGACCATAAATATCTATGGTGTGTTACAAAATACTTTAATGAAATTATACTAATGAATACTACATTACAAACTCTACCAATTCATAAATTTTACATAAACTATCATATAACATAAAAAGAAATGATTTCGACCATAAATGAAGAAAAAAAACTTGAAAAAATTAACTTTGACACTTGATGTGAAACCGAGCTAGTAATATAAATGGAGAATAATGTATATTAAGTGGGTCGTATCCTTCACAGAATCACACCGATAAGATTCTAACATGGATTGGAGCGGGTTTTGAGGTGCATCTTAAGATCTCATGTTTAAGGTGTGGTTTGCTAATTGGAGTGGGTATTCGGATAGTCGCCTCGCCACATTCTCATTACTAGTGCTAATAACCTCTAATTTTAGCGTACTTATCACTAGTTTCTTCTATATGTATGGAAATATTTTTTTTTCGATTCTATGTACTAAACTTGTATTGGTTTCCTAGTGCGATAAGCATACCAACACCCTTCTACTTTTTATTAGTTAAGTTCAAAAGGGGATTATATCGTACAATTTTTAGACATTCAAAAATAATAAGAGCACACGGTGTTAAATACCTCACAACATACCACGTTTCTCACTTTGTTCGAGCGTTGCCTGGTTAACGAAATGGCCGACAACATTGGCGAATTTGCCTTCCTGGTGCGATAACGTATACCAACGCCATTCCTGTAAGCATAACGGATCCATCCAAGTTATCATACCCAACACTTTAATGGTGACTATAATTTTGTGACGAATGGATTAGTATATTTAGATGTTTTTCTAGTGGGCAAGGTTCAATTTTAAAGAAAAAATGTATTTGCTAAAAATAACAATTTGCTTTACATGTATCAAGTGAACGAAGTTTCTGCTAGAATTTTTTTGCGGCATCTAATTAGACCGTATTTATGTTTTACGATATTTACCAACTAATATTTTTGTTTTAACAAGCTTATCAATATACTGTTAAATAATACTACATGCGTCCTAAAATTATACTATAATACACATGAAAAACGTTGTTTTTCATGTTTGCTTTTAACTATATAATTGAATATAAATCCTAGCCAGGGACGGTGCTCGGGGCACTTACAAATTTTTTAGATTTAGTGTTAATTTTTGAAAAAAAAAACATTAATTTCTCTCAAATATATATTAAATGCATATGTTGCATCCAAATGTGTTTCTAGTCAAATTTAGTTAGTATAGTTAAAAAATTGAACTGTGCGATATTAAGATAAAAAATAATTGTGTCTCCGGTTTCCTCCCTGATGCTAGCCATTCATCACCTAAAATTTAAAAAAAACGATAGACTCGTTGTTGCCAAAATATTTAAAATTTATTAAAAAAACCACAGATGGGCAAAAGTTTTAAATATAACGAAAACTAATCATCTTTATTGATATTTCACTAGTGATAAAAGTATAGAAATATCACTAGACAGATATTTCATTCCTTTATCACTAGTGATATTGCATTGATTATATTACTAGTGATAACTATTTTTTGTATTGCAACTATAGCATCTTCGTTCATTTTTACAATTTTTGAGTAACATGCAAGTTATCTTAAATGCGTGTTAGGTGAATATTTAAGAAGACATGCATATAGTACTGATATTTAATTAAAGGTGAAAAAGAGTTTAGAATTGATGGCATACGAAAAAAATCAGGACATGCAAGTTATTCAAAAGTGAAAGTTATTAAAGAAGTTAGTTTGAGCCTATTTGGTGAAAATATTCAAAGCCTATATATTTCCAGAATGTATATTTTTGTTAGATTAAAAATAATAATATGTTTTTATCTAAAATGTTTAAATATAGCTAGAGTTGGAGTTAACTACTATATTATAAGCTAGAAGTTATAGTTTATGTTTTTTCACCATAAAACAATATTTATATTTTGAAACTTAATAGTTGCTGTGAAAAAAATCAGTTCCTTTTTTATTAATGACATTAGTTTGGTCATTTACTTAATCTCTAAAGAGCATTAACTAGAGTTAAAAAATCTGTAATAAAAATTGTAACTAAAAGTACAATAGTAGTGAGATAAAAAACCTTCGGTTACAAAGGTGAGTTCTATATAAAACATGAATCAATAGAAAAAAGAAAGGAATCAATCTCAACCATTCATTTTTCCCATCAAAAAATAAAAACTCATCTTTCACATTTTTCTTAACAACACCATATCTTTCAAACGATAAATCGTCAAATTACGAAAAATACACCATTGTGACGAAAAAATTCTTATCTTTTAGTAGATAGGCACTTTGATATATTTTTGACGATTTTTTATTATTGCGATTTTCGACTATAAAAATCACATGTGATTCGGAAAAATTACATGTGATTTTTTTATTAAAAAAATTAAATTTTTTTACAAAATAAATAAATAACTTTTATTATTATTTATTAGTGTAATTATTCATATAGTAGAATGTAAACACGTAACAAGTTACGTCACTAGATTTTTCATATAGTTTCGATGATTTTTTATCGAAATTTTCGTCAAAAAAATTACACATAATTTGTAATATCACTAGTAATTTGTAAAATCAATTGTGATTTGTATTTCTAAAATGCATGTGTGATTCTATATATCGCATGTGATTTCATAAATTTACATGTGATATTAAAGTAACAAATCACGTGTGATTCCAGAAATCCTTAAATTGTAAATAATTTTACAAATTCACGTGTGCTTTATTAAATAATAAATCACATGTAATCCGTGAGTGCGGAAATTAAAAAAAAAAATCGTCGAAAGTATATAGAAGTACGTATCATTAAAAAGAAAATTTATCACAAATCACATGTGATTTAGTAAAAATCATGTCATTTGACACAAATCATAGGTGTTTGAAAAATTACTTACGGTTTGGCGAAAATTATGATTTTAGATTTAGTATAAGTAACTTGTTATTCGGATAAATCACATGTAATTATCATTAAATGACATGTAATTTAAGCATAATTACATGTGATTAAAATAAATTCATAACTAATTCAAAAGCAAATTTGCTTTATATATTTTACATGAATCACATGTAAAAACACATAGAGAATCACATGTACTTAAAATAAAATTACATGTGATTAAAACAAAATCACATGTAATTCAAAAGCCAGTTTACTTTCTATATTTTATATAAATGACAACAAAACATTTTTATATATTGAAAGAATTACATGTGATTCAAACAAAATCACATGTGATTCACCTAAAGAGGGTTTGTTAGAAGAAGTTAAGGTTTCGAAATGTTTGAATCACATGTAATGCAAGCAAAATCACATGTAATTATCATCGAGTTACATGTGATTCAATGCAAGTAAAATCATATTTAATTATCATCGAATTACATGTAATTGAAGCAGACAATTTAATATACTAACAAGATTACATGTGATTAAAAAATCACATGTGATTCATCTAAAGTGGGTTTGTTAGAAGTAGTTAATGTTTCAGAATGCTTGAATCACATGTAATGCAAGCAAAATCATATGTAATTATCACAGAATCACATGCAATTCAAGCAGAATTACATGTGATTCAAACAAAATCCCAAGTAATTTAAAAGCCAATTTGTTTTATTAATTTTACATAAATGAAAACAGATAATACATAATTAAAAAAATCACATGTGATTCATCTAAAGTGGGTTTGTTAGAAAAAGTTAAGGTTTCAGAATGCTTGAATCACATGTAATGCAAGCAAAATCATATGTATTTATCATTGAATCACATGCAATTCAAGCAGAATTACATGTGATTCAAACAAAATCACATGTAATTTAGAAGCTAATTTGTTTTATATACTTTACAAATGAAAACAGATAATATGTGATTAAAAATATCACATGTGATTCATCTAATGTGGGTTTGTTAGAAAAAGTTACGGTTTCGGAATGCTTGAATCACATGTAATGCAAGCAAAATCACATGTATTATCACCGAATCAAATTCAGAAGCCCATTTGTTTTACATATATTTTTTTGGTAAAGGGGACTCCACCCTGGTAAAATGAATATAATTTATATTAATGGTAACAAACATTTTAATATATTTACAGAATTACATGTGATTCCAACATTTTAATGTAATTCACATAAATCACATGTGATTTTAAAGTAATAACGAAAATATTTTTGTCATTTAATAGATGGTTATTTTCATATACTTTTAACGATTTTACAATGTTGAAATTATCGTAAAAAAATACACGTGATTTTCACAAATCGCATGGGACATTACAAATTCAAATGTGATTTTTACAATAATATATCAAACATGAGTTTTTGAGAATCACATGTAATTTTTCGAGAATCACATGTGATTTTTTTTACGAAAATTTTTAAAAAAAGTTCGCCGAAAGTATATAGAAGTGCATATCTATAGAAAGATAATTTAATTCCCGTCGTGACGGTATAATTATTTTTTCATAACGATTAACGGTTTGAGAGATATTTAATTTTTAAGAAATAGGATGAAAGTTTGTTTTTTTTAATTAAATTCAAAAAGATTAATATACACCATTAGATGTGATTTAAATGTATGGTGGAGATTGCTTACTTTTTTTTGGATACATGTTTCTTAAGAAACTTTCATCCCGGTTACAAATCTAGAGAATATTATTATGTACTAGTATTTATTTTTAACCGCAAACTATGGGTGTCCATGGTTCTAGAACCGGACCGAATCAGAATCTAACCGCAAGAACTGTAAATTACAGAAAATGTGGAACCGAGAACAGTCCCTAATTCTTCGGTTTGGTTTCGGGACGGTTCCGGGATAGGATTTTTTGCGAATTTCCGACGAGAACCATTGTGTAAAGGACATATTATAACAATACAAACACACAGAAAAATGTATTCAACAATAAAAACCGTACCAATATTTTCAATAGTTTAAAATAACATAAACAAAAACACAAAATGTAAAAAATATTAAGTGTATAATTGTTAAAAAGTATCTAGAACACGAATTTATAATCCAAATCTCATAAAAAAGCTTAACACTCAATCACTTGTTTGCTTTTATAACTTCGTACCGCTTCTTCCATCCTCTTAACACCCCTGTCATCATTTAAAAGATTTTCAATTTCATCCACATTTATTTTCATCTATCCCTTCTTATCCAATCTTTGGTGTAAAGCAACGCCTCCACAAGTTAACTTGACAGTCATGTTGATTAAAGACTAGGAATTTAATTTCTAATTTTTAAAAAAGCATACATGTTCTACATAATGTCATAAGCAAACCTTGTAAAAACCTATATTTGAAAAAGAATGGTTCTTTCGGTAAAGAACCGAAACCGGGCGGTTCTTTCCCGCACCATCCCGAGAACCAAAAATTTAGAATTTCGGGAACCAAGAACCGGACCATGGTTCTAATATACGCTTCGGTTCCAGGATAGTTCCGATACAGTTCCTCGGTTCTTGTAGTTCCTCGGTTTTTCTGGACACCCTACCGCAAACACAAATATATAGCTTTGGTAAAATATGCGATAATGTGCAGGGCTTTAATGCTCATTAGTGTCGATACATTATTTTCAAAAGGTACTAAAAACTTGGCATCATCTAAAACGGTAATAATTCAAAAAAATTTAAGCACCTTCAACAAACACAATTAATCAACCTATGTCATCACCTTTCATTGCAATAGAAGTTGACATTTAATTGGAGTGTGTTTTATATTTAGGTTTTGCCAAATGAAACATATTCAACCATAAGTCTAAACCGAAACGATAAATAAAATTCTAACAGTAAAGAATTAGACGTTACTACAATCACAATACACCCTAGAGAAAACAACGTGAGTGAAGATGGGAGAGTGGGAGGTTAAACCCAAAAATGCAAAGGTACCACAAGGAACTTATGTTTTCCTTTTTTAATAGCTTGAATTTTATTTTTCTTTTGTATCAAAAGGTAGTCTCACTATACATTTAGTGATTTCCGTTCAGTGTAATGTTTACAGTGAGCTGAAATCGCTAAATATGTGTACTCATACCACCTTTAGATATCGAAAATGATAGAATGTAAGCCACTAAGAAAATGGACAAAAATGGAGCTAGATGTACCTCTGCATTTTTGTAGTTTAACCCCAAGTGTTGTAAGTTGTAACCCATGGCCCACCTTTTGACTTCCTTGTTCTTGCCGGTTCTCTTTCCATTTTTTCTTACATCATTTGCTTTATCCAAAGGCTTCTTTAAATCTCATTATTAACTTTGACTTAGTTCACGACACATTGATTTCCAAAAATTCCTAATTAGCATAAGTCCATCCATCGTAACTCGTTGCGTATTATTACAAAATAATGATAGGAGGTTAATCGAACCTGAGGAGGGCCCATTTCCATTTCAACCCATACCATAACCAAATCATGTATAGTAAGACAAACCTAAGTTATATACTCCATCCGTCTTAAAATCGATGCTCACAAACAATAAATACACAGTTTAAGAAAAATATATTTTTTTTGTTTCCACGAAATTTAATTTTCACGAAAGCACAAAAAGACACATTTTTACCCTTTATTAGTTAATTATTATCTTCTTTTAGCTTTGTAAATAGGAATTTGGACTAAGAGTAATATGGTAAACTAAAATAAGTATAACTATTATTTTTAAAAATGAACAATAATTTTAGAACAAATTTTTAAAAAAAAGAAGGACATTAGTTTGAAACGAAAGTAGTATATTATAAGTCTCTTTATACCCTTGCTTATAAATAAATAGAACAACAAAATATTCAATGCAAACGTAGAATTATTAGTTCCTTAACATCATTGACGAAATTGCTCTTATTGTTGGTATCACATTTTTTACGCTAGAAATCACAATCGATCTTTTATTGGTGTCCGAACGTGTTTGTTTCAGCTTATATAGTCGGCTAATGACTTATTTGGTTTTTGGCTTATGTTTCACAAGCTCACTTTTTGTTGCTTATTTGAAACTTTTCGGTATAACAAAGTCATAGAAACCGAAAAGTTTCAAAATAAGCCACAATAAGTGAGGTAACAAAACATAAGCCACAAACCAAATAAGCCAAAAGCAGGTAATAAAAGTCAAAAGAAACACCGCCTAAGCGAACACATGTGAGTGCAACCAACACTATTAGAAATACAAACGAACGCATCATAATAAAATACAATAGAAGGATAAATGAATGTGACACGTAATAAAAAGTGATGATTTTTCATCAAACATAAATTTCGGTTAAAAGTATTTTCTAGAAAAAAAATTTGTACTGTTTGACGCCGTGCCGATCTTGCCGTTAGTTCCTCCTCCATTACTCCCTCCTCATCAGTTCCTCCATTTTTCTTGCCGTTAATTCCTCCATTGGGTTTACCATTCTCTCCATTAGTAGAATACCCAACATCTTCTTCACAATGCCTAAATAATACATTCAAAATTCATTTATGGTTAAACTAATTCACTATGTATATTTATTCCCAACCATAAACGTATCACAGTGACATACTTCAACTTTATGGGTCTGAAGTCAAAACTAATAAACATAATAAATAAAAATATAACAAATTAAAACGATAGCTTTTATTATGTTATTTTAATAAATAAATGCACATAAACTTACGCTCATACAACCAGTGCCAGTAAAACATCTTCAACGGCAATTCTATATAAAAAAAAACAAATTACATGAGAATATATAAAGAGTGTAATAAAATAAAGGGTGTTTTTGAATTTTAAGCACCTTTATATTATTATTTCGAGACCACCCATTTCAACAAAAAAAAAAAATTATGTGTGTCAAACAATAGAAGCATAAACAATTTATAATCTTGACGAGAGCTTAATACTAGAAAGTTTGACAACCACGTCGTCAGCACCATCACCATAAAATTTGGTGCACTAGTGTGTAAGAGTTTTAAGATAAAAGGATTGACAAGTAGCTATTTATAGAGAGTTAATGGTTAGAGGGTATTTTGGCGGGAAAGAGGTCAGAAAAGAGCGGGAAAGAACAAAAGTAGCGGCAAAATATATGGGTGGGTTGGGTTTTGGATTTGAGTTTGGATTGGGTCACTGAAAGTAGGCGTGTTTAAGTTTAAACAGGTCCGGGTTTAGATCCCGTCAAAATGGGTGGATCGATTTGGGGCGAGGTTCGTGTTAGCCAGGTCTAGAAGTGTATGGATTTAAAAGGGTCCGGTTCTAGGTGGGTCTTCTAGACATGGGTTTAAATAGTTTCGGGTTTAAAATGGGTCGGTTTGGGTCTATATGGTTTTTAGGACTCTATTTTTCCCAATGAAGCATTAGAAGCTAATACTTAAGTTAAAGATACAAAAAAAGTAAGACAAGTAAAGATATTTAGAGTTCTCAGATACAAATGAAACCAACATATGAAAATAGTTGCAGCGATAGCTAGTCCTTTAATAACTACAGAAGCAAGATATGTATCAACTATCTCGAGTAGCAGACTTTTAGTTGGCTAAGAACTCATTACATGTTAGCAATTCACAATTACAACATTGTTCTTCGAAATCATACAGATGACAGTCAAGGAATTCTCAACAAATAAACGACACTTTGAATAAATGATAAGGTGGTTGATGTTTTACCATAAGAACTTTGAACTAATATGATACAATACAATTTAGAAAAACTTCAACCCACTTTTTTGCAATAAAAAAGGCTGTTGTGTTGTCCCAAAACACCTAATGTTATATGTTTTTGAAATGGCAACTATGTTTTTCTTTAAGGGACCGCCAAATTAAATGGGTCGAATGAGACAAAAGTCCCATTTAAGCGTTGATGTAATAAGGAAGTAAACTAACTATATGAAACTTGTCCATTGCAGATAAGTGCTTAGATTGGTTTATTCATAAACACATATCGGTTAGACAACAAATTTCTTCACCACACTGCGTCATATAATACAATATTCAACAAACATTTTAGTAGTTTATACATAAACAAAATCCCACAAGGGACATAATACAAAAAGCTAAATCATGTGCAAACATTGAGTGATTGAGTCAAACGTCATTGGTTCAATATTACTTACTACCCATGCCTGGGTAACTCCAAAATCATCCAACATTTTATGGTTTAGTGTCACCCTCGGGTTAATTTCTATGATAAAACAGAAATGTCCCTAAAGTGTAGTCTGTTTTTTTGCCAGTTTGACCCGTATCAGTGTCAACTCAGTGATGACTTGTCTCATTTAGCCAAATAAGAAACTAAAACACACTACACTTCTGGGCTGTATGGAATCTGTTTCTATGCAATAATGAATCTGCATTTGACGCGCATCCCATATCAGCCGCTTCATTTCGCTTGAATACAGTTTTGTGAAACGGACACCTACGTGAAATCCCGAAAGTGCAGTTTTTTTATGTTTTCGACTTTCTGGGAATGCTAAAGGGAATGGGTCAAATTTTATGGATAAATTGGTCAAATGGACCAAAGTCACCTCAAAGTATCAATGACATAAGACTAATAAAAACACAGGTCAAATAGGATAAACAAACTAAAACGAGTCAAATCGAGTTCTATGTGTCATTTAATAAATAAACTTATATTTATACATCCAAAACATTCGGACACATACACACAAATAATAAGGTAACAAGGTTATAGGTCAAAACAACTCGAATAACATACCATGAAACGACTAAGATCAGATCCGGCTGGCTGTACACTCTTCAACAACCCGAATAACCAGTCATTACCGTCCTAAGGATTTTGGTGACCCTCGGCATAGCTAAAGAGGTAGGCCCTTCTAACCCGTAAAGTTTATGTATGTATTAACAGGTCGATTTATGCTAATATCGAAAGAATGTAATAAATATAAGAAAAAGAACACATGTATTTGCTGTTTAAAAGAGTGTCATTCTTTTAGCATTTTGTCAGCTAAATTGTTGATCATTTTCATTTGAGATATTTATAAAAACACGATGACATACTCAAGTCAGATAAAGACTCGCAATCGATTTGTAGCCAAAATATTACAAAACAACTATGAGTAACTTACATAACTTGCTATATTAAACAAAGTTACAAGCACTACGAAATTGAATGGTTGCTTATAGTTCATGCTTAATACTTTGGTACACTTAAATTGAATCACAGATAAAAGAAAGTGTTAGGCTACAAATAGGATTTCATATGTACATGTCAATATGTTGGACTTTAATTATCTAGTGTCTCCTCTAAAAAATTAAGCTCCGTTCCACTCAGTATATCCGAGAACCACTAACCGGTGCAACAACTCCGACAGCAATCCTATATCACGTTTCTCTCCAAATATGAACTGGTTATGAGCATGGCGGTTAGCTCTTCGTCAACTTCATTTACCTGTACTGTATTCATTTTTCGGAAAAACATAAATTATATAATGAAATATAAAGTATAATAAAATAAGGGTTGTTTGAGTTTTTACATACATAAATATTTCGAGACCACCTATTCCACTAAGAAATTGTACTGTTTACTTGTGCGTCAAATAATACAAGTACGAACAATATATGATCCTCGTTAGAGCTTAAAACTTTTGACAACCATGGCCAGTTGCCAATACTTGTCATCACCACCAAAAAAAAAACTTTGTGATTTTACTTGTGTTGGTGAGTTTTTAAGGGTGATATAAATGACAAAAGGATTGAGTTGTGTGTATATCTAAAACTGAATTGCTATTTATGAACATCTTGAGCGGGAAAGAGAGCTTAAAAGAGCGGGAAACTAAAAAAGTAGCGGGAAAAAATAGCTTGGTGATTGAGGTTTAGATGTGGTTGGATTTAAAAGCATCTTTAATGCATTCGACTCTTTTTCTATTTTATAAAAGAAAAACTATATTTGTGTAAAAAAAAATATTGGTGACTAAATAGATCGATACTTTTTGTTTTCTCAAAATAACTTGAGTCGATCAAAGTGATCGGAACGAATTTGCACCATAAATGGACACGTACAATTATATTTTCACAATTGTACTTTAAAATTACACGTGTCGATCTGTGGTGTCAAGTCGCCCTAATCGCCTCGGGAATTTTGAAAAAACACAAAATGTGAGTTCATTTAACATCGACATTTTTTTCTATGGTGTAAAAATCGAATTATAATTTGGGTTTTTTTTATTTAATAGATTTAGTCAAGTCATCGGGTCACTGTTCAATCAGTTTAACCGAGCTTATGATCAAAACTGGTTTTCGATCACTTGAGCGTTCATGATTCAACAAGTCGAGTCAACCCAGATTTTAAAACATTGTTTTCTTAGTTTAATATATAGACACATTATCATGTTATTTATTTTTTAAGTATATTTGAATATTAAAATTTATTTGAATATCAATGGACTAATCTCCCATTTTCATATCTATTTTAATTAATGGATGAGATTAAAACATAAATATATTTTCACTCTCTTTTTCAAACATTAATATATCTTAAACCATTAATCGTTATGGTAAAAAAATATACCGTTACGAAGAACATTTAATTATTTTCCTATAAATATGCCATATGATACACTTTCTACAAAAAAATATATTTTTTTGTTTTTTAAAGTTCTTTTCAAGTTTTTTTTGTTATCAAAAATTATTATATATGATACTAATATCTTATATGATGTAACACCAGCATCATATATGATATAACTTATCATATATGATATAAACCAATAGCATATATAATTTAATAATAATTTATTATTTAACACTGGTATCATATATGATAAAACATTATCATCATATATGATATTTAACAAGAAAAAAAATGAAATTTTTCTATAAAAGTATATCATAGTGCATATTTGTAGAAAGATAATTTACTACTCGTCGTGATAGTATATTTTTTCCGTTTAAACTTAACAGTTTAAGAGATATTTAATTATAAGAAATAGGTTAAAAGTAAAATATATTTAATCTTATTTAATAGATGCAAATGAGATAGATGGTAAGAATGAGTCTCCTCATATCTAAGAAAAATATAATATGCAAAATAACTCCCATATTAAACTTTACACGGTTTATTAATTTTACTCCTCATTGTATAAATATCTCATTTGTTCATGTATCTTTCTTATTTAAACGACTAACTACGGATTGATAAAAAGACAGACTAAATGCGAAACTTCGGAACCTAAAATCTTAGAGTGGGGCGGGAATACTTAGCTGGTTACGAGACGGGTTCGAGGAGCATCAATGGTGAATCTTATCGGATTTGGGACCGGGACGGGTAGAATATCCTTAACCCGACACACGCACGAAACAATACATATATATAAATCTATTTTATTCATATATGGCGATATTACTATTTACGTAATGAAACAAATATTATCAAAGAAAATACAGTTTTGTATCTCGTGATAAAAAAAAACTTATTTTGTGTAATGTTCTTAAGAGTAGTTTTAATTTTTCTAACTTGGTTATTATTATTTATATTAAATTTGTTAAAAACATATAGAGAGTACTAACTAATATATTATTAGTGGATTCTTGATTCTTCATATTATTGCATGTGATCACATTTGTAAAAATATGACATAATAATAATCAGAGAACAACATGTATTAAGTGGATCGTTGCGTTCACAAAAACCCCTCGATGAAATTTCAACATGGATTGGAGCGGGTTTGGGGGAGAATCTCGCCCCGATAAGATCTCATTAGGAAGAGGGACAGGTTTGGGGTTTGATTTGCTAATTGGCATTGGGGATTGGGATGATCTCCCGGCCCCATTGTCATTCATAGTGCTAATAGCCTCTAGTTGTATAATACTTATCACTCGTTTCTTTTATATGTATAGAACTATTTTTTTGGATTCTATGTTACTAAACTTGTATTGATTTCCTTGTGCGATAACGCATATCAACACCCCTCTACTTTTTTATTAGTTAAGTTAAGAAGGGGATTATACCATACTATTTTTACACATCCAAAAATTATAAGAGCACACGGTGTTAAATACCTCACAACACATCACCTTTTTCACTTTGTTCGAGCATTGCATGGGTAGTGGATTGGCCGACGATGTTGGCGAATTTGCTTTCCTGGTGCGATAACGCATACCAACACCCTTCCACGTATACATAACACATCCCTCCAAGTTATCATACCCAATACTTTAATGGTGGGCAAGGTTCAATTTTAAAGAAAAATTGTATTTGCTAATAGTAACAACTTGCTTAAGATTTATCAAGTAAATGAAGTTTCTGATAGAAATTTTTTTCGTTAACTACATAGACAGTATTTCGTTTTTAAGATATTTACGAGCTAATATTTTTGTTTTAACAAGCTTAGCAATATACTGTTAAATAATACTACATGGGTTCTAAAATTATACAATGATACACATGAAAAAAAGTTATTTTTCATCTTTATTTTTTACTACAGAACAAGGTATCAATTCTAGCCATTCATCACTTAAGATTTAAAAAACGAAAGACTAATTTTTGTCAAAATATCTAATAGTTATAAAATAGACAGATGAACTAAAATTGTAAATATAACAAAAACTAGTTATCTCTATTGATATCTCACTAGTGACAAAAACAACGAAATATCACTAGATTAGTGATATGATATTTCATTATTTTATCGTTACTGATATTTTATTAATTATATTACTTGTAATAACTAGTTTTTTCATATTTAAAATTATAGACTCTTCGTTAGTACAATTTTTGAGTAACATGCAAGTTATAATAAATGCGCCTTAGGTGAAAATTTAAGGAGGCATGCATATAGTACTCGTATTTAATGAAAGGTGAAAAAGAGTTTAGAATTGAAGGCATACAAAAAAAATCAGGACATGTAAGTTCTAAAAAAGTGAAAGTTATGAAAGAAGTTAGGTGATACTTTAGGCTTATTTGGTGAAAATATTTAAAGCCTATATATCTCTTGAACGTTTCTTAGATTAATAATAATATGTTTTCTTCAAAATGTATAAATACAGCTAGAGTTGGAGTTACCTATATTATAAGTTAGAAGTTATAGTTTATTTATTTTCAACATAAACAATTTCTATATTTTAAAACTTAATAATTCTTGAAAAAATTAAGTTTCCTTTTTTATTAGTAACATTAGGGCAACCATTATGGTAGTTTAAAAAGAGTTTTATAAAATAATGAAGAGGTCTAAGAGTTTGTAAACCATAGTGGTGATAGGTTTATAAATAGGTTTATGATGTATAGGTCTAAAATCTTAGACCTCTTCGAAATTTAATTCATGTATAAATATTGAAAATTTATAAACTTTAAGAGGTTTATACATAATGAAAAAGGTTTATGAAGCTAGAACTTTTATATATTAATGATATTATTAAATTTTAGACATTTGAAAGGTTCAAACCATTGTGGATGTCATTTACTTAATCTCTAAAAAGCGGAAACTAGAGTTAAAAAGACAAAAAAAAGATTCGGTTACCAGTCCAGACTGTTATTATGTACTAATAGTTTTTTTTTTACCGCAAACACTAAAATATAACTTTTAGAAAACCTGCGATAATGTGCAGGGCTTTAATGCTCACTAGTATCGATCCAATAATTTTGAAAAGCCTACTAAAACTCGGCAACATCCAAAACAATAATAATTCAAATAATCTTAAGGACCTTCAACAAACACATTGGATCAACCTATCTCATCAGCTTCCATTGCAATAGAAGTCGAGAATTCATTAGAGTGTGTATTATCTTTAGGTTTTGCCAAATCAAAATGATGCAACCATAAGTTTAAACCGAAACGACAAATCGTATTCTAATAGTGAATACTTAAAATCACAACAATCACAATAACTTTATAGAAACAACGTGAGTGATTGGGAATTGGAGAGTGGGACGTTAAACCAAAAAATGCAAAGGTACCCAAGTTACTTATGTTGTCCCTTTTTAATCGCTTGAGTTATATTTTTTTGGACCAAAAGGTGGTCTCACTATACACCTAGTGATTTTAGTATAATGTTTACAGTGAGCGGAAATCGCCAAATGTGTACTCACACCACCTTTAAATATCGAAAAAAATACATTATAAGCCACTAAAAAGGGACCAAAATGGAGCTAGATGTACCTATGCATTTTTGTAGTTTAACCAAGTGGTGTAAGTGTAACCCATGGTCCACCTTTTTGATTCCCCGTTCTTGCCGGTTCTCTTTTCATTTCTTCAATATACTATTTTACATCATTTGCTTTATCCGAAGACTTCTTTAAATCTCGTTATTAACTTTTGTTTAGTTCACAAGAGTCGTTTCCCGTAATTCCTAATCAACATAAGTTTTTTCTTTTTAGCAATAATCAACATAAGTTCATCCATCATAAATGGTTGCATATTATTACAAATGATGATAGTAGGTCAATCGAACCTCAGCATGCCCATTTCCATTTAAACCCATAACCTAAACAAATCGTGTAAAGTAAGCCAAAACTAAGGTATGTACTCACTCCATCTTAAAATCATTTCCCACAGACATGAAATACAAAGATTTCTTTTGTTTCTACGAAAGCACAAAAAAGACATTTTTACCCTTTTATAATTATTTATTGTCTTTTTTTAGTTTTGTAAATAAGAATTTAGACTAAGAGTAGTATAGTAAACTTAAATAAGCAGGACTATTATTTTTAGAAATAGACAATAATTTTGAGACGAACTAGAAAAAAAAGTAGGACATTAGTTTTGAAAGGAAAGTAGTATATTTTAAGCCTCTTCATATCTTCACCCATAAATAAGTAGAACAATAGAATATTCAATGCAAACATGGTAGTATTAGTTTTGTAACATCATTGCCGAAAGAAGTCTTATTGTTGGTATCACATTTTATGCACTAGTAATCACATCTTTCATTGGTGTCCGGACGTGTTTGCTTCGGATTATATTGTCGGCTTATGGCTTATTTGGTATTTGGCTTATGTTTATAGGCTCACTTTTTGTGGTTTATTTGAAATTTTTTGGCACAATGAAGTCGTATGAGCCTAAAAGTTTAAAATAAGCCACAAAAAGTGAGCTAGCAAAACATAACCAAAAATAAAAAAGTCATAAGCAGGACAATAAAATCCAAAACAAACACCCCTAAGCGAAGAAAGGTGAGATTTCAACCAACATTATTAGAGATACAAAGGAACGCAACATAATAAAAAGACAAATGAAAGTGACACGCAATTAAAAGTGGTGATTTTTTTTATCAAAACATAACTTGGGGTTAAAAATACTTTCTAGAAAGTTTTATGTGTTTGCTTAACAGCTAGTCGATCTTCTCATTACTTCCTCCTCCGTTTGATTTTTCGTTCGCTCCATTAGTAGGATACCCGACGTCATATTCGTCATGCCTAAATAATAAAGACAAATCATTTACGGTTAAACTAGTTCACTATAGAAATTCATTTTCAACCATAAATTAGCATGTGCAATACCTATCATAGTGTGATGCTTTAACTTTATAGGGCTTAAGACTAAACTAGTAAACATAATAAATAAAAATATACAAATTAAAATGATACCTTTTTCTGTTATTTTAATAAATAAATACACATAAACTTACTCTCGTATAACCAATGTCGGCAAACCATATTCAGCAGCAATCCTATATAAAGAAAAACATAAATTACATAATGAAATATAAAGAGTAATATAATAAGTGATGTTTTGAAATTTTATATACTTTTATATTAATATTTCGAGACCACTTATTTCAACAAGAAATTATATATATTGTTTGTGCGTCAAAAAACAGAAGCACAAACAATTTATAATTTTGATTAGAGCTTAATGCTAGAAAGTTTGACAAGCAAGTCATCATCACCACCACCATAAAACTTGGTACACTTGTGTTGGTATGATTTTTAATAACAAAGAGATTGAGCTGTGAGTAGATATACCTTAAAGTGAATGTCATTTATAGACAGTTGGTGACTTGGGTGTTTGGGCGGGAAAGATATAAGAAAAGAGCGGGAAGTAACAAAAGTAGCGGCAAAATGTATGGGTGGATTTGTGTTCGGGTTCGGGCTGGGTCATGACGGGTCTAGATGTGTTTAGGTTTTACAGGTCCAGGTTTTAGATCCCGTCAAAATAGGAGGGTCGGTTTCGGGTGAGGTACGTGTTGGCCGGGTTTATATGTGTTTGGGTTTAAAGGGGTCCGGGGTCTAGGTGGGTCTTCTAGACAAGGGTTTAAATAGTTTCGGGTTTAAAATGCATTGGGTCTATATGGTTTTTATAACTCCGCATTTTCCAATGATGCAAAAAAGTAAGATAAGTAAAGCTATTTAGAGTTCTCAGAAACAAATGACACAAACATATGAAAATAGTTGAAGCGATAGTAAGTCCTTTGATATCTGAAGAAATGAGATCAGCATCAAATGTAACAAGTAGGAGACTTCCAGTTGACGTAAGAACTCATTATGTGTTACAACTATGTTCTTTGAAATTATACAGATGCTCAACAAATAAACGACAGTTTGAATAAATGGTACTTCGAGTTTATTATACAAGTCATTTTGTATCATCTCGAAAATAATCCAACTTTGTTTAGTAAACAGCCAGAAGCAGGATCTCCAATTAATGCAGCCACAAAAACCATCATCGTCCTTAGCAAATGATGTTGCCATTGGATGATCAGGAATTATGCCAAGTTGCCGACCTTCAATGGCGAAGTCAGGTATAAAGTCGTCAAACTTTAGAGAAGGAAAAGTGTAACCGGCTGGTAATGGGTCAAAGGGGCTTCCAGTGCGGGTTGAATGAATAAGGCCTAACTGATAACAAACACAATTTTTGTAATAATAAAAAATATGTACATTTTACCTGATGTTCTTAATTTTTTACTGTTTGGGTTGTTCAAGATAATGCTCATATAATGAGTCAAGAATCCCAATCTATCGACAACCAAAGAGATCGATAGTCCCTGTGTACAGAGATGGATAGGAAGATAGAGAGCCTAATTGATGTTGATGTGATCAGGGGTTTTATAACGAGTAACAGTAACAGCTAAGCGAGATCCATTAGACATCTCAAAAACCGATTGAATTTTCTGTGAATGAAGAAAGTCTTAGGACATCTTATCAAGAAAAATATGTTATTAATCACAGTAGTCGAAATTATGATTGAATCGATTTTTTTCACCAATTTGACCTGCTTAGCAAAATCTGTAACTACAGCACATTACAATTTTGGGTTTTATGCAACCCGTTGCTATGCAATAATGCAATCTGCATTTGGAATACAGGCATACACAACTAACCCGTTTCATTTCGCTTGAATACAGTTTTGTGAAATGGACACATGCGTATGCGTGTCAATCGCAGAAGTACAGTTTTATTGTTCGCCTTTCTGAGAATTCTAAAGAAAATTGGCCAACTGAACCAAATTCAGCTTAAAGTAAACGTTGTAATAAAAACAGGTCAACAGGATAAGTGTGCAATTTCAAAAGGTTTCACTATTCATTGGCATAGAAAAAGAATAAACGAAATTCCAGATGAGGACAGTAGCATACTCTAGACTCGACATATATAGGTTTCACATCATACTGAAACAGCATAGATAGGTATCACATCGATTCCCTCTATCTAAGACCTTTCCAACCAAACACGTCCTAACTTTTTTAGTGAACCTATATCTCAAGATTTGGCAACTCTAGACTCAAGAAGGTCTAGAGTCTAAGGGATAAAAGATCACTTGCGTCTAAGAAATTAAATATCACTTGCGCAACCTAAGCATGCTAACCTCATTTACCAAAGAGATCCGGGGCTCGTGAATCAGACCATGAATTTTCATATATGTGCATCACACATGTGTTTTTCAAGTTACATGTTGTGGAACTTGTATCTAAACAAAGTAATGATATTTGATCGTCACGTTTTTATCGACTATCTATTTGCTTTATACACAATAAATAATACTAGTTAAATTAAGATAAAAAATTTATACAGTTTGATCGGGCTCGTGATTCAGGTTCTAAAGGTTGCAGATTAATTGCTACTTGTTTTATTAAGGGGCGATGATTCCCAATAGTAAATGAATAACAAGCTATTCCACTAGAAATCAATGATCAATCAGCAGTTAACTTCGAATCATACGACAAACAAAACAACACAATCTGTATTGAGCAAATTGCTTCAGGAACTAGTATCGTAATTACAAGGCGCCATCATCAAAATCTTAACTGCGTATACGAATAGTTTTTTTCTTGGTCACAACATTATGTACATCGTATAGTAAAACCATCTACTTGAAAGGTACAATTACCAAAATAAGTCATTATTTACCATGAAGGAACACATATGATGTTCACCCAATATGGGTTCTCCAACCGAAGCTTTGCAACCACATATCCATACATGTAAAAACCGTGAAATCCCTCACGATAAGGTACTTTGCAAAATTGACTACACATTCATGCAAAGTGATGAAAAATTTGGTTAAGGAAGAAGAACAAGGAAGAAAAACGGCACATTGTCATTCGATTAACTTGCGAAGAAGGTGATGTGTATTTATTCATGCTTAAATCTGATTATTACATTTTCGCCTTTATAGTCTACGCTAGATTTATATATATGATGATTTCTTAGATGAGGGTCTTGCGGGATCAAAATTAGGATTTAGGAGGCCTTGAGAATACAACTCTTAATTACAATGTGATTGTTAAAGAGGTAGAATAATTAATAAATTTGATGCAAGCTATAAGGACTATGAACTACAAGGAAATGTAATGGTGAATGAGCTAGTGTCGCGAAAGCCTTACATTTTCTTCCAATTCATAATATAATCACTATAAGCTCACATCAAATAAATCAAATTCTCTACCTCTTTAACAAACACATAGTAATTAAGAGTTCCATTTCAAAAACCTCCTAAATCACCATAACTATATTCAAGTCCTAATTTTGATCCCGAAAGACCCTTCCCATAAAATAACCACATATATAAATCCTACTGTAGACCATAAACTTAAAAATGTAATAATCAAATTAAGAATGAATAAATATAGATCACCTTTGTCGCAAATTAATCAGATGACAATGTGCCGTTTATCCTCCATCTTTTTTTCCCTTCACCAAACTTTTCTCTTCTTGTCTTCTTCAACGTCATCATGATCATCCAACAGCGATGTTAAGAAAACCTGCCAAGCACATTATGTTCCAAGAAAACAACCGGTCCACTTCACTAATATAACAAGTCAGTTCTTTTAGATAGCAAGGGATATCTGACATTAAACTTTAACAACTAGGCCACTAGAGGAGCAATCCCATTAAAAAAATGCATTTTTTACGTATGGTCTGGTAAAACGTGGTTATGAATCGATTAACTAAGACTCGAGCGTCAAGCCTTTACAAAATCCATAACAAAACAATTATCATATTATTCAGAAAAAGGTATGTGAGATGCTATTTTGCGAAATACCTCAAACTAAGACATGCGTTTACTAAAGACCTATCAGGAGTTGCT
This sequence comes from Glebionis coronaria, assembly GCA_025667525.1. Classification (NCBI taxonomy): domain Eukaryota; kingdom Viridiplantae; phylum Streptophyta; class Magnoliopsida; order Asterales; family Asteraceae; genus Glebionis; species Glebionis coronaria. The sequence goes on along the minus strand of JANFOE010000054.1, from coordinate 631,566 downwards.
TGCTGGTTAAATAGATGAAGCCAATTAAGTACGATGAATACATGTAATCTTAAATGCTCATTAGGTGAAAATTTAAGGAGGCTAGCATGCAATGAAAGGTGAAAAAATTTACGTGATCGAATAAGCAAACAAACAGAGTTAAAATTGAAAGCATCTCGAAAAAAATCAGGACATGCAGGTTACGCAAAAGTGAAAGTATTAAAGAAGTTAGGTGATACTTTGAGCCAGCCTCTAAAATATAGCCTTTTGGACCGAAGATAATAATGTGTTTTTTTCAAAATGTTCGAAATATAGCAAAAGTTAGAGCTTATATTATAAGTTGAAAGCTCGAGCTTATTTTTCTATAAGGTTGTTTGACAGAATACTTGGACTAAATTAAGATATATTTACATCGATGTAGCCATATTTGTCATGGTTAAACGTTAAAACGAAGTCATATCACATATTAACATGTATAAGACACATTAGGAGTTGTAGCTTTTCGTTTTCAGGTGGATCAATATTAAATATGCCGAGTAGCAGACTTCTAGTTGGCTTAAGAAATCAACTACAACAGTGTTGTTCCAAACTATACAGATGCCAGTCAAGGACTTCTTAACAAATAAAAGACAGTTTGAATAAATGGTAACTCGAGTTTATTATACAAGTCGTTTTGTATTATCTTGAAAATAATCCAACTTTGTTTCGAAAACAACCGCAAGGAGGATCTCCAATGAAGCCACAAAAACCATCATCGTCCTTAGCAAATGATGCTGGCAACAGATGATCAGGAATTATGTCAAACTGCAATAGGAATGGGTAACTTTTAGTGCAAGTTGAATGAATAGGGCCTAGTTGACGCAGAAGCACGTTTTTGTCCATTTATCATAACTTTTGACAGATAATTAGCAAATTAAGCATGATTAGAAAACACTATTGTTAAAAACTAAACTTTTAAATGTAATAATTATGCGCTTTGGAGGAAATATGACATGTTGGACCCATCCATTTCAGCTAATGTTCCCAAAATTTGATCGTTCGTTCAAGATATTACATATTCCCAACTGTATTTAACGAGTGAAAAAAAACCCAGGTCTATCGAAGACTAAAGAGATCGATAAGCGTCTGTGTGTGGAGAGGAATTGGAAGACAAAGAACTTTATTGATGTCGATGTGATCAGGGGTTTCATAACGAGCAACAGTAACAGCCAAGCCAGATCCATCAGACATCTCAAATACCAATTGAATTTTTATGTGAAAGAAGGACGTTTTAGGACATTTTATCGAGAAAGATATGCTATTAAAGTACAAGTAATGTAAAAATTGTTTACCCTTTGCCGTAAGTGGGTTCTCCAAGAAGCACTGCACGCTTGTTATCCTTTAATGCACCAGCCAAGATCTCGCGTGCACTTGATGTTCCTTTGTTCACCTACAATAACCATGTTATGTTTAGTCATTATATTCGCCTAAGTCGTGTCTAGGGAGAGTGTCGATTAGCCTAGTTTCCTATAGCTAAGAATAAAGGTCGGTTGGCAATGTCTAAGCCCAACCCGACCCGTAGGACTTGTATAGTCGGTTCCCCCTCATCTCTATAAAAGGGGGTGAGGGGGAACGAACCAAACACGTCATTCTTTCAATAAAACTAATCGGGAACGATTAGGGATTACCTTGTGGGCGTCGCTTTTCTGTCGATTCTGCTTGTGTGTGTGTTCTTCGATCGGTGATTCCGCATCTAGTAATCAGGGTTGTAGGGATTAAATCCTACAAGTGGTATCAAGAGCCCGGTTCGCGAAGGCTGGTTGCTAGGATTGTTCAGAGAAGGATTTGGTGTTTCTGCTTCGAGAACATCAAAGAACAGCATCGATCGACTGGAAAAGGTTTTTGGTTTTCGATTTATTGAAGATCGAAGATCGAAGATCTTGTGTTCTTGTTTTTCTCAGTGAGTAACAGAGGAGGAGAGAAGAAGAAGAAGATACTGCTGGTTTTTGTTTTATTTAAAAGTCAACAGAAGAAAGCAATATACTACGAGAGTTTTTTTTAATTTGGTTTCTGGGCTTAGTAATTATTGGGCCAAAAACTAAATTGGGTCATAATTTTTTTTTTATATTGATAAAAGTCTTTTTATCAATTTGTTAAAAAGATTGGGCCAAGGTTATTACTTCGTAGGGATTTTACACAAGGGGACTTCGTAATTCGTGATTGTGAGGTTTAACGTATCACAAGTTTTAGCGAGTTACTGAAGGGACTTTATTCGTTTGTGATTGTGAGGTTTTTCACAAGGTTTAGCAAACTAATAAAGGGATAAAGAATGACGGGAGCCAAGTTTGACATCGAAAAATTTGATGGAACTGGTGATTTCGGGTTATGGAGAATCAAGATGCGTGCTTTATTAATCCAGAACGGATGTGAAGCAGCTCTGGAGGTTTTACCCGCAAATATGGAAGCTGAAGAGAAATCTATGCTTGACAAGAAAGCTCACAGTGCCATGATTTTGTGTTTAGGTAACAAGGTCCTGAGAGAGATTACCGGGGAGACGACTGCAGCGGGGGTTTGGTCAAAGCTCGAGTCTTTGTACATGACAAAGTCATTGGCCAACAAGTTGTACCTAAAGAAGAAGTTGTATACATTCTACATGCCGGCTGCACGAAAGATTTCCGAGCATATAGATGAGTTCAACAAAATCGTTCTTGATTTAGCAAATATTGAGGTAAAATTCGAGGATGAAGATCTTGCTTTATTGTTACTCACGTCTTTACCAGCATCATACGAACACTTTGTGGATACCTTGCTTTATGGACGGGAAGATTTGACTTTGGAGGACGTGATGGCCACACTAAATTCAAAGGAAATCAAAGAAAGGTTCAAGGCGAAGGGGGATGATGGTGAAGGGTTATATGTGAGGGGAAGAACTGATCGTAGGAATTCGCATCAGTCAAAAGGAAAGACAAGATCGAAGTCTCGAGGTGGAAGACTCAAATGCTTTATTTGCCAATCTGAGGAGCACTTGAGAAGAGACTGTCCGAATAATAATCGCAAGAAGTCAAAAGGTTACGTCAAGAAAGATGATCAACCAAGCTCTAGTGGTTCGATTTACGACGATTCTGAGGTGATGATGGTGATGAGTGCAGAAAGACTGCAAGACTGGATCATGGATTTAGGAGGTTCATATCACATTTCACCCAGGTTAGATGTATTTTTTGATTTTCTGGAATGCGATGGGGGCAGCGTACTGTTGGGAGACAACAGGGAGTGCAAGATCAGGGGTATTGGCAAGGTAAAGGTACAACTGAAAGATGGGTCAAGTTTTGTGTTACACAATGTCAGGTACATTCCTGAATTGAAAAGAAACTTGATATCGCTGGGAACTCTTGAAAAAGAGGGATATACCGTAAAATTGTAGTCGGGCAAAGTCAAGGTGATTAATGGTTCTAGGGTTATTATATCTGGAACCCAAAGGGAGAACTGTGTGTACTCTTTGGATGGCCATGCATTGGCCGGTGAGCTTAATGCTAGTGTTGAAGAAAAAGACAGTCTTGTGCAGGTTTGGCATAAAAGACTGGGCCATATCAGTGAGGCGGGACTACACGTGCTGGAAAAGCAGGGTTTGTTTGGCAAGAAGAGTCTAGGTAAGCTCGATTTTTGTGAGAATTGTGTTCTGGGAAAGTCACATCGAGTCCGTTTCGGTGTAGGAAGGCACACTACTCAGGGAGTGATAGACTATGTTCATTCAGACTTATGGGGTCCGTCTCAGGTGGAATCATTGGGAGGTAAGAGGTATTTCTTATCTATAGTTGATGATTATTCCAGGAGGGTATGGGTTTATGTTCTCAGGTTTAAACACGAAGCATTTGGGAAGTTCAAAGAGTGGAAACAGTTAGTAGAAAATCAGACTGGGAGGACGGTTAAGAAGCTTAGGACGGATAATGGTCTTGAGTTCTGTAACCGGGAATTTAATCAGCTATGTACTGAGAGTGGGATTGCTAGACATTTGACGGTTGCCGGGACGCCGCAGCAGAATGGGTTAGCAGAACGGATGAATAGAACTCTCATGGACAAGGTACGCTGTTTATTAATACAGTCTGGATTGCCCAAGACCTTCTGGGCGGAAGCGACATGTACGGCCGCATATCTTATAAATAGGTCACCATCGACAGCGATTGAGAAGAAGACACCTATGGAGATGTGGTCGGGACATCCTAGTGATTATGGGATGTTGAGGGTTTTCGGCTGTGTCGCGTATTCACACGTTAAACAAGGTAAGCTCAAGCCGAGAGCTGTAAAATGCGTTCTTTTGGGGTATCCTGAAGGTGTGAAGGGGTACAGACTATATAGGCTTGATAATGAATCGCCTAAAATAGTCACAAGCAGGAACGTAGTCTTCAATGAAAGTGTCATGTACAAAGACACGTTGAAGGATTCTGGTGCAGGAAAAGATAAGTCTGTTGAGGAATTACAGGTTGAGGTGGAACTGCAGAGGTTAAATAATCATATGCCTGAGGAAGACCATCCAGGTCAGGAAGATCAAACAGGTCAGGAAGATCAGACAGATCAGGAAGACCAGACGGATCAGGAAGATGGCTATGATGAAGGTGCAGGGGTTCAAGAAATTGATCATCCACCGGATCTCACAGATTATCAATTGGTTCGGGATAGAGAACCAAGGAAAAGAACGAAACCAGCAAGGTTTCGGGATGAGAGTAATATGGTTGCTTACGCGTTTGCTGCAGCAGAGGAAGAAGATACTCATGAACCATTGACATACCAGGAAGCAGTTTCTTGTGAAGACAGCTCTAAGTGGAAAGCTGCTATGAAAGAAGAGATGGATTCTCTGAAGAAGAACAAGACCTAGGTGTTAGTAGATCATCCAGCTGGGCAAAAGCTGGTGAGCTGCAAATGGCTGTACAAAATAAAAGAAGGGATTGAAGGTGTTCAAAAGCCTAGGTACAAGGCAAGGTTGGTGGCTCGTGGATTCACACAAAGGGCAGGTATTGATTACAATGAAGCATTTTTGCCGGTAGTTCGACACACATCTATTCGGGTTATACTTGCATTGACTGCGTGTAAAGATTATGAGCTGGAGCAGCTTGATGTAAAGACGGCGTTTTTACATGGAAATCTTGAAGAAGTGATCTACATGAGGCAACCACCGGGATTTGAACAAGGTAACAAGGTATGTTTGTTAAAGAAATCTCTTTATGGTTTGAAGCAGTCACCTAGGCAATGGTACAAGAGGTTCGATGAGTATATGCTGAGCAACGGGTTTAAGCGTAGCAGTTACGACAGCTGCGTATATTACAGGAGTTATGCACCAGGGGAGTATATCTATCTATTGTTATATGTAGACGATATGCTGATTGCTTGTAAAAGCAAGGCTGAGATCGAGGCTACCAAGTCTTTACTTAAAAGGGAGTTCGACATGAAAGAGCTCGGGGAAGCAAAGAAGATTCTTGGTATGGAGATCTACAGGGATCGGAGTCGCAAGATTCTGAGGGTGTCACAATCCGGGTACGTTTCTAAAGTTTTAAAAAGGTTTAGAATGGACAATGGGGAGTCGGTTCAGACACCATTGGATGGGCAATTCAAGATGTCGTTGAAAGATTGTCCAGTTAGGGATTGTGATGTTGAAAGAATGAGTAGGGTGCCATATTCAAATGCGGTTGGGAGCTTAATGTACTTGATGGTGTGCACAAGGCCAGACATAGCGTATACAGTAAGTGTAGTTAGCAGATATTTGGAGAATCCGGGTAAACTCCATTGGGAAGCAGTGACGTGGATTATGAAATATTTGCAGGGCACTGTAAACGTGGGTTTGGTGTATGGGACAAATCGTGGCAACCATGTGGACGTAACAGGTTTTGTTGATTCAGACTACGCTAAGGATCCGGATAAAGGTAGGTCTCTCACTGGTTACGCATTTTTAGTACAAGGATGTGTTGTAAGCTAGAAGGCAACGCTACAACACGTGGTGGCTCTTTCAACTACAGAGGCAGAGTATATGGCCCTTACGGAGGCTGTGAAGGAAGCTATTTGGCTAAGAGGACTCTTGGAAGAGTTGGGCGTGAAGCTCAACACTGTTGCGGTTAATTGTGATAATCAGGGCGCGATTCACTTATCGCGGAATCATGTTTTTCATGAAAGGACTAAGCACATCAATGTGCGTTATCACTTTATCAGAGAAGTCCCCAGACGGTTGAAGTTCTGAAAGTGGGTACTGAACACAATGCTGCGGATGCCTTGACGAAGGTGGTACCTGGACGCAAGTTACAACACTGCTTGGAGTTGCTGAGTGTTGGGATAGGCTAATATATGCCTAAGGTGGAAATTGTTATGTTTAGTCATTATATTCGCCTAAGTCGTGTCTAGGGAGAGTGTCGATTAGCCTAGTTTCCTATAGCTAAGAATAAAGGTCGGTTGGCAATGTCTAAGCCCAACCCGACCCGTAGGACTTGTATAGTCGGTTTCCCCTCATCTCTATAAAAGGGGGTGAGGGGGAACGAACCAAACACGTCATTCTTTCAATAAAACTAATCGGGAACGATTAGGGATTACCTTGTGGGCGTCGCTTTTCTGTCGATTCTGCTTGTGTGTGTGTTCTTCGATCGGTGATTCCGCATCTAGTAATCAGGGTTGTAGGGATTAAACCCTACAAACCAAAAACCTTAAGATTACAGATGTCAATTTCAACCCGTTTACTTATTATTGTGTTGACTTCGGATTATATACACATAAATTCTTGTTGGTAGTATTGCTATGACTCTCAGTTCTTTGTTGTTTGTTTTTTCTTAAAAAAAGGACTATCTGCTCTTTATTATCGTTGGAACGGCGAAAATTAAGTACCGAAGGCTGAGAAGTGATGCCGACTTCATTAACCACCTAATATGCCAAACATACTGCAACTAGTTTATTTAGTATAAAATATAATGAAAATCACTAACAAGCAAACACAAAACTATCACATGTCAATATACCATTTGAAACTTATGAGCATAATATACTACTACCTCCGTCCCAATATTATTGTCTACTATTCTATTTTTGTTTGTCCTAAAATTATTGTCCACTTCAAAAACTTCCAAAATTAGTTAGAAAGTTTTGTTTGAGTTTACCATATTACCCTTACTTGAGGTTATTATTACAAACAATAAAGAAGTATACAATTAATTGGTTAAGGGTAAAACTGTCATTCTGTAAAAAGTAAGAGAGAAAGCTGAAAAAGTGATGTTTTTCTAAAACTGTGTGTTTTTTGTCTGTGAATAATAATTTTAGGACGAAGGTAGTACATCATTAAGAAACAATAATTTAATACAATCACATGTCAAAGTAGCCGGTCGAAAAGCTAATAACCTGCAATAACAAGAATATATGATATAAAGTAGCTTTTTGTTTTGAAAATTTTAGGACCTGGATCAAACCCCAAGTGTGCCTATGCTGACAACGCTAATCACCGAAACAACAAATGTTTTAAAAACCGGTTTTCAAATCAACCGGTCGAGTCACTAAGTCCGGGTCAACCGAGTCAAACCGGTTTTTTTTAATAATTTTTTTTCAGATTTTAATAATTAACAAAAATTATATATAAAAACCAAGAAAACTTTCGTATATTAAACATATAAACTATTTACCGACCAATATAATATGTAAAAACAAAATTTTGTTGTAAATACGAAAATTTACATATTTAAAAAAAAGCCGAAAAAATTGAAACTCGGCTGGGTCTCAAGAACCGGGTTGACCCGAATTATCCCAAACTCGACGGGTCTAACCAAATTTCAAAAATATGAAACTCGAATCAATATAAGCCGTTTTTCAATCGAAATTGGGTCAACCGGTTAACCCGGTCGGGTCGACCCGGGTTTGAAAACAATGGAAACAACTACAATCCTATATCCCATTTATATAGTCAAAAGATATGGTAATGCTAAATTTGAAATGACAAGTCTTCCACAAAAGTTAAAATAAAAACAAGACAATGAAGCAATTTTCTAGATTTCATTCATATCCTCAAATGAACAATTACTTGAAATTAATTCTGCAAAATCCACTAATCTAGAAATCAGGAAATCATGTTGGAAAATATGTCAAATGATTGATTGACAATTATCGATGTCATTATGTATACTAATGTGAATTGAAAATAAATTTAATTTATAATTTTATTTACATTATTGAGACATTAGTGAAATTAATTTTGTTAATTAATTTTGACTATTTTCTTCATTTCCTTTGCATATATAATGAGAGTTCTTCCCTCATTCTAAATAACACCGATAGAAACCACACATCAATACTCCTCTCATTTAATTGTCGTTCATGTTGAATTCTTCGTAGAGGGAAGACACATGTTGCTTCGCCTAGATAATTTGTTTGGGCTAAACGGGATTATCCGTTGTTGTTGTATCCTGGGAGATAGAAGTGTATGATTCTCAAGTACCGTAGAGCGGACAAATCTTTCTTGAGAAAAGTGAGAGCATCACACGCCTCAACATTTTTCATATATGTCTTTCTGAGTTCTCACACTCAAAATATTTTTGATATCATTCTCTACACTTTATGTTTTTACGTTATTTCCATTAGTCTCTAATAGTAATACTCCATATATATATATATACAACAAATCATGCATGCGTTAAGGAAACGTGCATCTATTCTAATGCATCTTCTTTTTGGTGGTGGAGACCAAATCAAGTAAGGATTGATTCCTCTTTATTCTTTGCTTCTTGGGCTTAGCTTAATCCAGTAGATTTAATGGCTTGAGTCTACCTCTCTTGGTCCTTCTTTGTGTCTGGTTTGGGAATGGTGGGTCGGTATCATCCTCATGAGATACATATCAAGATACCCAGCAGATCAGCTACTCCGCCAACTCTCTCTTAAATGCATTTACCTAAATTGTATTAATATTTAAAAAAACGTAAACTAAATAATAAAATATAAAGAGTATGTAGTAAAGTAACGGGTGTTTGAGATTTTAAATACCTTTATTCCGAGATCACCGATTTCATCAACAAGTTATATATCTTGTTTGTGCCTCAAAAAATAGAAGCAAAAACTATTTATAATTTTTACTAAAGGTTAATACAAGATATTTTGAAAACCACGTGACCACCACCATGGTAAAACTTGGTGCACTTATATCGGTGAGAACTTACATGAGAAAAAGGATTATCTATATATTATCTATATATTACAATTGTTCCATTATCTTGATTATTCAAAAGTCTAGCAATCTCTAAATATATCATGAGTCATCTATTCATGCAATATGTATCAAACAATTTTTTTTTAATTCCATGTGTTAAACTTGCATGTTTTTTATTTTTTGTATTTGATAATCATTTTTCTCCTCTGTGAGTTATTAAACGCTTATAAAATTATAAAAAATATCAAAATGCAAGTTTCGTACGTAGAATAAAAAAAATTAACTTTTGATATATATAGAAAGAACGAGTGACAACCAAGATCTATATTGTAATTAAACACAAAAGAGGACACGTGAGAGTTCGCGCATATAGCCTTTTCGTAGTATGTTATTGGTGAATTCTCTATCGATATATTAGAACATGGAATGAGACGGAAAAAGAAGATGAACTCACACAGACATTTTAGTTAGCCAAATATTGAGAGGGAAATAGAAAGTATGATAAATGCCAACAAATATGTTTAATCTATTATTATTCCGTACAAGAGTATACGTGTCCTTCAGTCATCTTACCTCCTTGTTTACTTGCTTTCTTGAGAGGCAAAACAATTTTTTATTGTTTTGTCTCGTATTTTTTCTATTTTATTAATTTAATTTGTTTGACTTTATATTATATATTATGTTATTTTCAAACATGTTTACTCACTTTATTAGCAAGACAAAACTTTTTTTCTTACGTAGTTCTCATTCGTATTTTTGTGTTTGACTATTTTTTACTTATCGAACTTTATATTTTTTTCGTGCCGTTTTTAAAGGTACAATAACAAATCTTTTATTTGTTCCTCCAAATACTCGAACTTTTAATCCAAGCATAATTTAGTCAATATATTATTACTCATAAAAATCATAAATATCAATTCTCTTAATCCAAATTATTTACTAATTTTATAACTTCCCAGGTAAGAGTCCCACAATCTGTTGGGTTTAATCTTGATGGGTCACGAATAAACGGGTATGGGTCAGTTTGTGGACCTAGATAGTGTGAAGATAAGAGTTGATGGGTACCAAAAAGTATGGCAAATGACCAGGACTTCTGAACGTTTGTTTTACTAGTTGGTATTTAGGAGGCCATGGGAGTATTACCCACGTTCCCTCTTATGCATGTTTTATGTAGTTAGTTTCTTAGTAGTATGCAGTATATAAATACGTGCAGGTTTCACATATTATCAGTGTAATTAGTTTCCCTTATTAATAAAAAGAAGCATTGAAACCAAGTCTACTGTTTTGATTGGTGTTAACGTGGGTGTGAGTACAAGGGAGAAAGGGACTGATTCCTTCATTTGGTATCAGAGCTGAGTTCGTTAGAAGGCCGGTTTGGGAGTCGGTTTTGAGAACTGACGTAACACTCGCTGCATGGCACACGCAGTAAGGAAGGTGAAGGCAAGCAGCAAGTGTTGGTCACATCGGAAGATGTAGAAATCACAGCAAGAATAAAAAAAGAAAGAAAGTAGCAGGCCACAAGAAAGAAAGAAAGAAAGTCGACTGAAAGAGTTGACAGAAATAGTCAGATAGAAAGAGTCGGACAAGAAAGTAGTCGACAAGAAAGTAGCAAGATTTCTTGCAAGAAATAATGAAAGAAAGAAGAGGCGGTACAAGAAAGAATGAAAGAGGCCGGTGTCGCTTCGCAAGAAAGAAAGAAGGCCTCGAAAGAAAGAAAGAAGCTGACCTTGGTCACTGAAGAAAGAAGAATGAGAAAGAAAGAAAGTTCCGACCAAGAAGACCGAGGAGCCACAAAAAAGACCGTGTTCGTGATTATGATCACATGAGCCGAGACCTTGAAAGACATCAAGATTAAGGGGTGAATGTTGGGTTTAATCTTGATGGGTAACGAATAAACGGGTATGGGTCAGTTTGTGGGCCTAGAAAGTGTGAAGATAAGAGTTGATGGGTACCAAAAAGTATGGCAAATGACCAGGACTTCTGAACGTTTGTTTTACTAGTTGTTATTTAGGAGGTCATGGGAGTATTACCCACGTTCCCTCTTATGCATGTTTTATGTAGTTAGTTTCTTAGTAGTATGCGGTATATAAATAGGTGCAGGTTTCACATATTATAAGTGTAATTATTTTCCCTTATTAATAAAAAGAAGCAATGAAACCAAGTCTAATTGGTGTTAACGTGGGTGTGAGTACGAGGGAGAAAGGGACTGATTCCTTCACAATCAACCGTATGCTAATCTATATCTAAATAATGTGTACCTAAATTATAACCTCGGTATAAATCATTTTTAGTATTAAAAGGCCACCCACTTTTATAAAAAATGACCAAGCCAATTTTTACGTCAAGTACGACGAACACAGGTGAAATGGCATTTAAGGAACATGCATGTTATCTTAAATGCTCGTTAGGTGGAAATTTAAGGATGCATGAAACGAAAGGTGAAAATTTTACGTGATCGAATTAGCAAACAAACAGAGTTAAAATTGAAGGCATGTGAAAAAAAATCAGGACATGCAGGTAACGAAAAAGTGAAAGTTCGTAAAGAAGTTAGGTGATATTTTGAGATTGTTTGGTGAAAATATTTAAAGCCTATATATCTTTAGAATGTGCACTTTTATTAGATTAAAAATAATAATATGTTTTCTTCAAAATGTTTAAATATAGCTAGAGTTGGAGTTAACTATATTATACGCTAGAAGTTATTGCCTATAGCTTATTTTTTGTAAATTTGCTTGGATACGATAGTAGGTAAAATTCAGATATATTTACATATATAGGGTAAATGTCATAAATACACAATGTACTTTCTCAGATTATCCATTATGCCCATCGAACTATTTTATGTACAAAATACATACTTGACTGGAAAATTACCTTTTACTTAACTGAACAACAAGTTATCGTTAGTACTTTCGTTAACTTGGCCACACTTTTCATCCTTTCGTTAACTTAGCCACATTTTTCATCCTTTACTTAACCAGACAAAGAGCTAACATCTGGGTTCATAAACTGCATCTTCATCATCTCCATTTCAAGAACTTCCATCTAGCTATTAACCATATACTAAAAAAATAGAACCAATCTTACTAAAAAAATAGAACCAATCGACACCTTTATTAATCATAGATCTCATCAATTACCACCATGAAGTTCCACTCCAACAAAGATAGTTCGATGAACATAGCTGATCTAAATTCCTAAACCAAGATAGATGATATCGAGTAAATGATGGCAAATACTAACTAGATGGAAGCTCCTGAGATAATTCGTATGTTTGGCATTGCTTGCCTCAAGACCCAACTGGAATCTTTAAAATCTTTATCCATCTCAGGATCCATTCCATAAAATCTTTATCCAACATATTTTATGGCTTCAGTTTATGTACCACCATTCTTACCCATAAGAAACCACATCTGTACCACCATTCTTTATGGTTTCAGTTTATGCACCATCATTCTTTTCCATTAGAAACCAACTGAGGAGGTGTTTGATGCGAAAGAAATTATGTGAAAAGAACACTATTGTAAAACCCGCATGCTTTTACCATGAACAGTACATCTATAATCGTACGTACATGATTAGAACTTTCCTTTTATAGCATGTTTACGTTCACGAATAAGAATTTTACGTATTATGTACGTGTTAGAACACGATAAGTATTTATTACGCACGAACACGCAATAATTATTTAAACAATAATTAATCACGAACATGCGATCATGAAATCATGAACGTAATTAAATCACGAACTATTATTAATTACGTATATATATTTATTACGAGCGTAAATAAATATATTAGGTCACGATAATTACTTAAGGAGAACACATTAAACGCGACCACAAATAATCACGAACGAATAACTAAACATCGAGACACGGAAAACGGTACGGGTACCCCATGTGGGGCCCCTACCCGCGGCTACAAGGGAAAGATGGGCCAAGCCCATCTCAATTTTCACTAAAGAGGGTAAAAGGAAAAACCACTACTCATTTTTCACTTTTACAGAAGATTTTACAAAAACCCTAAAAAGTTTTCTCCTTCTCCTTTTCTTTTCTTTTTGGCCTCCACCCTCAAACACACTAAAGGGGTGTTTATTTGATCTTTGATCTTGGAGTTGTTGCTAGTGTTCGTGTTTGTTCATCGTTGTTTAGATCCACGCATTTGGTAATTCTTTTAACCCTTTTCTTTTGATTTAATCTTTTAAATAATTATGAACATGATGTGTTTTTTTTAAAACCTAATTAAAAACATAGATCTAACATGAAATTGGTTTTGGAATAAATCAAAAAGGGTATTTTTAGGGGTGTTTGTTCTTGGCCGACGCCTAAACCGAACCCGAGGGGGTCTCGGTTTGGCTATTTGACCACCACCGATACCATATGGTCCCGGTTGGTTGGTGTGGGTCCCACGGAAGCAACAAGACAAGGGGAACCCCGATGTGGTTCGGGGTATGGTGTCGATTTCATGTCCGGTTCATGGTTCTTAGGCAAGATCCGGTTCTCGGTGTATGTTAAGATTATTATTTTTTTTATAATCTTATGTTAAAATTAAATTAATGAACATGACATGATTAATTTAATAACATGACTTAGGTTATATTAATTATTAAAATCATGAAATTATTAACCTAAGTATTTTATATTTTAGACTTATAATTAATTAATTATTTAAAAACCATGGTTATAATTAATTAATTAACATGACTTAGATTATATTATTAATAAATAATTATACATGTTTTAACCTAAGTATTTAACTTTATTTAATTAAAAACATATTATACTTTAATTAAATATTTTAACCTATAGTTTATTTTAGTTACATGAAATAATTAATAAACTATATATTATATCATATGACTTAGAAATAATCATGAAAACACTTAGAATTATATACTTAGCTTATTTAACCAGCTTATATCTAATTATGGAAACTTTCTATTTTTAGAAACTTATTTTTTTCAGGCAGCTAATCTATTTATGGAAACCTTCTATTTTTAGAAACTTATCTATTTAAAGCAGTAATTCTATTTTTGGAAACTTTCTATTTTTGGAATCTTTCTTTTTTTCTAAACTTTCTATTTTTGTAAACTTTCAATTTTTGGTAACTTTCAATTTTTAGAAACTTTCTATTTTTGGAAACTTTCTATTTTTGGAAACTTTCTACTTTAGGAAACCTGCTATTTTTGGAAAGTTACTTATTATTACACAGTAAGTATAATAATACATGAAATACCAGAAATACTTAATCAGAATATAAGATAAACACAGTTTAAGGCTTTAAACAGTAAAACATGATATGAACATATAAAATAAGTTAAGACATGATATAAAACCAGTTACGTATTTAGTAGTCACATACTTATTCACGTATGTATTCATGTAGCATTAGTGATACGGAAGTAGGATTCCTCTCATTCGTCTTCTCCGTTCACTGGACATAAGGTACGGATTCCCGTCCTTTCAGTATGGACATTCTTTCCTTATTAGGATTCCCCGTATGCAGCCAACTATTTTCCTAGTATTTGTTTTATATGTTTTTGAATTGCTTATGTTTAATTAGAATACCTAAAGCCATATACATGCATGACCAGTTTCACCTAGTTATGGAGGTACCATAACCATAACATTGGAGGCACCAATGTTATGACTTCACCACGGCGGAGTGATTGCTCGTGGCGTCCCTTCAGCTTTTGGCCATATTATTTATATTTATCATGTGGGGCGTATGGGTGCATCCTAGTTACATGTTTCAGTCAAGATTTCATGGTGAATGTGGTGTGTGCCTTGCATCCTTCACAAGGAGCTGATCCCCCCTACCCAAAACCAGTATATTAAATTAGAGGCAGCCCCTCTAATTTGCATGATGAGGTCACCCCTCCAAGTATTCATGCACGGTGGATTTTCATGATCTATATTGGCTAATGGTAAAATATGTCAAACAGTTTTCATAAGATAAACATAAGGCTTTTCAAACTATAAAACCAGTTTTATGAACATGTTCCTGGTTTTCCAGGACTTATACATTTCCGCTGCCATTAAGTCTTTATTACGTTTTAGTCATGTATACTATGTCTATATCCGTGCACTGAGCGTTTTGCTCAGCCGTTACTTTCCTTTCCATGTCCCAAAATGGCAGGTACCCTAGGAAAGACTCGAGCAATTGGAGGACGTGCATATGATGGAAGCTGCTAGAGACTTCTTTTCCTTTTTGCCTTCATATACTTATGCTTGTTTAGTCTTTCATTTATTTCTTTTGGCTTTATTATGTTTTGGGCATATGTTTGGGAACCGATGTTTGATTCCGGTTATCCCTATGGTCATGTAATGTTTTATACATTTATCCTTGTATGCTTTGATGACACGCCATAATTACGAGTGACATTCCATTATCATAATAGGGTGTTACAATTATGGTATCAGAGACAAGGCTTCGACCTGTAGGCTCTAAAACTTGACCTGTGACTAGTGGGTAGTCACCAGGAGCTTTCTAAGCCAACGTCTGTTATTCTACATATTGATGTTTTCAACGCATTGTTTTTTTAACCATGATGTTTTCAGCACCTTGAGGTTTTAACCTTGATGTTTTCATCGATATTGTTTTACTAATATGGATGGACAACCGTCATTCATATTTAGTTATGTGTCATTGTTTCATGCATAATGTTCCTCGTGAACTGTGACTATGTGGACTGAACCCCAGTAGTTCATAATTAGTCACATAAATTTTTTTTTCTGATAAGTTTTGACAGATAAGTTTCATTTATTTATGTTTCATGTATCATTGTTACAGGGATTATGACTAAGTAATGGTTGGTACAGGACTGACCCTATTTAGTCGCATGTGCTTTTATTGAAACTTTTAACTTTGGGACCGACCCATAGGCGTCCCCTCGCCATGTCTTTTGTTTTGGGACCGACCCATAGGCGTCCCCTCGCACATATAAAAGGTTTTTATAAACTTCATTACGCATTCATGCACCGTTTTCATGCATAAAATTTTTCTCATGATTTATTGGCATAAAAATTTTTTCATGTCCCCTCATAAGTTACTATGTTTTTATGTCAAGTATGTTTTCATACTGTCATGGTTAACTTCGGTTTCATGCTGATTATGTTATGCACTCCTTTATGATAGATCGTTTTATGTTCCTCCATGATAATTCCGTCTTCATGTTGATTACGTCTTACGCCTCTTTTGTTATTTATGCTTTCACGAAAGACATGGTTGGATTTCATTGAATTCTGCTTTCATGATAGTCATGGTTGGTTTTCATTGATCATGCTGTCAGGCAAATCATCGTTGAATTTTGTGTAACCACACTTTAGCGTTTCTCTATGCAACCAGAATGAGGTATATACTGGCATTGCCAGGTTATCATGATGGTTTTTCCTAACCGTCTAACCGATACACCTTCTTTAAATCATGACAAATGATCGACCCCATACCGATCATTTCATGTGCATCCCGTGTGTACTCCATGTACCGTATTCCATGTGTATTTCACATACCTTAATCCATGTGTATTTCACTTGCAATACTTCACGAGTATTCACTAGTCGATTCTGAATCACCTCAGGCGTATTTTCAATTGCTGATATTCTACAAGATTGCTGATGCCGCTCATAACTGGGAGATGTTACTAAAGGTTGATGTTGTTGACGTTCGGAGACGCTACGAGATGCGTATGTTGTTCACAACCTGGAGATCATAAAAGACGAAGACAAAGGCGTTAGAGCAAAGCAATTGGACGAGAAGATGCTTCACCATCAGACGATTTCCATCAATCATTGTCCCTAATTCTTAGTTACATGTCACACGTCATTCGGCTGTCATTTCAGCCATATGAGTGCAAACCGGTACCAGCCGGCCACTCAGCTGAATAGTTACATGAATCACGGTCATGAGAATGACCGTCATAGAACTGACAGACAAGACGATAGTAACCACTACTATGACAGAAACTATCCTAGAAATCGCAACCGAGGCTCCGGCCGCGGACGTGATCAAGCATACAAAGGATCAGTAGTCCAACCGATCCGCCAAGTCTGGCATAATAACCTAATATTGTAGTTCTATTGAATTACGTCTCGAGACACATGTCAAGACATCAGTCAAGACACATGTCTCGCGTATACTTTCTGAAGACACATGTCAAGACATCAGTCAATACACATGTCTCACGTATACTTTCTGAAGGCACATGTCAAGACATCAGTCAAGACACATGTCTCACATATACTTTCTGAAGACACATGTCAAGACACCAGTCAAGACATAGGTCATGCTTGTAGTTCCAAGAAACGAGTCAAGACACATGATTCACGTCCAACTATGGAACATTTCTAAGAAATTCAGGGTACCCTCCAAGGGTATATCCATTTTGTTGTGCCATGTATTAATCAGGCCACAAGAAATTCAATACCATTATCGGGCATCAGTGAGAACTGTCACGTTGCCGATGTCACTTTCATTTGTTTCACCATATTTCATATGATTCATGACCATGAAGGACGCCTTTCGTGTTCCCACGTATACGAAGGTTTTCCTTCAGCTTAATGATGAGATCCAAGCTGCAAACGCATTTCCTCGGACAGACACGAGTTGAATTTTATCCTAATTATGGGCTATGAACAACACACCATGCTACGATTCATAATTATGTATAGTAATGTTCAGGCTCCTGAATACTTTCAGCTTGATTTTCCATCAGGAAAATTTGTACAAATTATCTATGCTTTCCAAGCACGTGCTTTGTTGGCCATGATTGCTAAAACTTTCTAGCTGGCAGTAAGACACGACTACTGAAGTCCTTTTACGCACAACCAACGGATTACTCCAAAATTGTCCCTTACACTCCAGAAGAACCTTCAAGGAGAAGGACGGTAACATAAGATTATGTGTCGACTACCGTCGATTTTTAAACAAATCACCATTCATGACCGTTATTCTCCTCCACGTATTGACAACATGTCCAATCGACCTTATAGTGTTAATCATTTTTCCAAAATCGAACTCATGATCATGCTGTCAACAGTGACGAGTTAAAAAAGCAGGACATGTCCATGACTGCTATTCGTACACGACTCGGTCATGCTAGATTTATGATTTTGAATTAGTCTCATCAATGCTCCAACGGCATTATAAGGATGAGTTTCCATGAACTCATAGCAAATTCATCAGTGTTTTCATTGAGGGTAACCTGATTTCCTCTAAGCCTACAGAAGAACACGAAGACCATATCTGCACTATGTTGCAAATTCTATGACAAGAGAAATTCTACCCTGGAAATTTTTTCCAATATCAATTCTGTTTGATTACAGTGACACACTGAATCACATGGGTTTCTATGGTTAATCTTACCATGACTCAGCTTATGCGTAAAGGAGAGAACCCTACACTACATTAGGTGTTCTAGAAAATCCTACGCTAGGAGAAGTCTAGATTCAGAGACTCAGAGTTTCGCAAACTCCTATGTATCAAGTTCTACGAAGCAAGATACAGTTACGTTCATATCTAGGTACCTGACATATCAACAGGTTAAGATAGAACACCAACAAACTAGGATGTTTTCATATCTATGTATCTGAAATTGTGAATTAAAATGGGACAAGATCTCCACGGATTTTGGTTACCAGATTAACGCAAACTCAGAAGAAGCAGGATGTTATCTGGGTTATTGCAAACAGTTTGATCAAGTCTGTAGAATCCTTACATCCGCAAGGATTGCAGAACCAACAGATTGATCGGACATGTTCCAGCCAAAGCTCATCCGACCACTTGGTAATCCCTCAGCTATCGGGTCAGACAAAGATTCGCAATTGTACTCCTAAATTACTTCACGTCTTCATTCTGATTCCACGACTTTCTTTCGCGCTCGCGTTCATGACACTATTCACGTTCATGATCGTATCTGGGCTTACGATTTTACGTTCATTTCGTTCTGGGAAGTTTTGCAAGAACTTGAGAGACCAGACCCAAGTTTAGTATAACTCTCCATCATTAGATAGACGTTTCACGTCGTATTCCACGTCTCACCTTGTAGCGTTTGGCGTTACCGCCATTATATTCTATGATCACGATATGTTTCACATGTCATGTTCATTCCACGTTCCTCATATCATGATCAAGATATGTTACACGTATCATGAATCACGATATGTTTACTCATACTACTCTCGCCATATCTCCACGAAGCACGTTCAAAATTTTTCACGTATCACGTTCAAAATTTTTCACGTACTACGTTTCTTTATGTCTCGCGCATCGTTTCTAATTATCAGTTAAGTCAGATTGTCTTGCATCGTAACATTTCAGTTATCCTAGCACGTTAACTCTTATTTTCCTCGATCGAATTTAGGGGATCTACCTTCCGTTGATAACCAAGAATTTCTTCATATTCCAGTCAAGGTCAGAAGGACCAAGATTTATCATTTGTGTCAAGATCTTCTGAAGGAACCGTTCCAAGAGGGAGGCCACTTGGAAACGGACAAGTTCATCCGGACATTTATCCGTTTTCTCTCATCAATTAGATATGTCCTTTCAGTCAGGTCACGTTCCATGTCCTTTCAAGATATGTCACGTTCCACGTTCCTTTTTACCGTGTCACTTGTACGTTCATTAATCTTACATACCCTCTCAGTTGGATTCGAGTATGTTTCTCTTTAAGTTACGTTATCTATAATTCAGGGACGAATTATTCTTTTTAGGGGGGAAGAGTTGTAAAACCCGCATGCTTTTACCATGAACAGTACATCTATAATCGTACGTACATGATTAGAACTTTCCTTTTATAGCATGTTTACGTTCACGAATAAGAATTTTACGTATTATGTACGTGTTATAACACGATAAGTATTTATTACGCACGAACACGCAATAATTATTTAAACAATAATTAATCACGAACATGCGATCATGAAATCATGAACGTAATTAAATCACGAACTATTATTAATTACGTATATATATTTATTACGAGCGTAAATAAATATATTAGGTCACGATAATTACTTAACGAGAACACATTAAACGCGAACACATTAAACGCGAACACAAATAATCACGAACGAATAACTAAACATCGAGACACGGAAAACGGTACGGGTACCCCATGTGGGGCCCCTACCCGCGGCTACAAGGGAAAGATGGGCCAAGCTCATCTCAATTTTCACTAAAGAGGGTAAAAGGAAAAACCACTACTCATTTTTCACTTTTACAGAAGATTTTACGAAAACCCTAAAAAGTTTTCTCCTTCTCCTCTTCTTTTCTTTTTGGCCGCCACCCTCAAACACACCAAAGGGGTGTTTATTTGATCTTTGATCTTGGATTTGTTGCTAGTGTTCGTGTTTGTTCATCGTTGTTTAGATCCACGCATTCGGTAATTCTTTTAACCATTTTCTTTTGATTTAATCTTTTAAATAATTATGAACATGATGTGTTTTTTTAAAACCTAATTAAAAACGTAGATCTAACATGAAATTGGTTTTGGAATAAATCAAAAAGGGTGTTTTTAGGGGTGTTTGTTCTTGGCCGACGCCTAAACCGAACCCGAGGGGGTCTCGGTTTGGCTATTTGACCACCACCGAGACCATATGGTCCCGGTTGGTTGGTGTGGGTCCCACGGCAGCAACAAGACAAGGGGAACCCCGATGTGGTTCGAGGTATGGCGTCGATTTCATGTCCGGTTCATGGTTCTTAGACAAGATCCGGTTCACGGTGTATGTTAAGATTATTATTTTTTTATAATCTTATGTTAAAAATAAATTAATGAACATGACATGATTAATTTAATAACATGACTTAGGTTATATTAATTATTAAAATCATGAAATTATTAACCTAAGTATTTTATATTTTAGACTTATAAATAATTAATTATTTAAAAACCATGGTTATAATTAATTAATTAACATGACTTAGGTTATATTATTAGTAAATAATAATACATGTTTTAACCTAAGTATTTAACTTTATTTAATTAAAAACATGTTATACTTTAATTAAATATTTTAACCTATAGTTTATTTTAATTACATGAAATAATTAATAAACTATATATTATATCATATGACTTAGAAATAATCATGAAAACACTTAGGCTTATATACTTAGCTTATTTAACCGGCTTATATCTAATTATGGAAACTTTCTATTTTTAGAAACTTATTTATTTCAGACAGCTAATCTATTTATGGAAACTTATTTAAATAAGGCAGCTAATCTCTTTATGGAAACTTTCTATTTTTAGAAACTTATCTATTTTAAGCAGTAATTCTATTTTTGGAAACTTTCTATTTTTGGAAACTTTCTATTTTTGGAAACTTTTTATTCTTGGAAACTTTCTATTTTTGGTAACTTTCTATTTTTGGAAACTTTCTATTTTTGGAAACTTTATATTTTAGGAAACCTGCTATTTTTGGAAAGTTACTTATTATTACAAAGTAAGTATAATAATACATGAAATACCAGAAATACTTAATCAGAATAGACAAAATATAAGATAAACACAGTTTAAGGCTTTAAACAGTAAAACATGATATGAACATATAAAATAAGCTAAGACATGATATAAAACCAGTTACGCATTTAGTAGTCACATACTTATTCATGTATGTATTCATGTAGCATTAGTGATACGGAAGTAGGATTCCTCTCAGTCGTCTTCTCCGTCACTGGACATAAGGTACGGATTCCCGTCCTTTCAGTATGGACATTCTTTCCTTATTAGGATTCCCCGTATGCAGCCAACTGTTTTCCCAGTATTTGTTTTATATGTTTTTGAATTGCTTATGTTTAATTAGAATACCTAAAGCCATATACATACATGACCAGTTTCACCTAGTTATGGAGGTACCATAACCATAACATTGGAGGCACCAATGTTATGACTTCACCACGGCGGAGTGATTGCTCATGGCGTCCCTTCAGCTTTTGGCCATATTATTTATATTTATCATGTGGGGCGTATGGGTGCATCCTAGTTACATGTTTCAGTCAGGATTTCATGGTGAATGTGGTGTGTGCCTTGCATCCTTCACAAGGAGCTGATCCCTCCTACCCAAAACCAGTATATTAAATTAAAGGCAGCCCCTCTAATTTGCATGATGAGGTCACCCCTCCAAGTATTCATGCACGGTGGATTTTCATGATCTATATTGGCTAATGGTAAAATATGTCAAACAGTTTTCATAAGATAAACATAAGGCTTTTCAAACTATAAAACCAGTTTTATGAACATGTTCCAAGTTTTCCAGGACTTATACATTTCCGCTGCCATTAAGTCTTTATTATGTTTTAGTCATGTATACTATGTCTATATCCGTGTACTGAGCGCTTTGCTCAGCCGTTACTTTCTTTTCCATGTCCGAAAACGGCAGGTACCCTAGGAAAGACTCGAGCAATTGGAGGACGTGCATATGATGGAAGCTGCTAGAGACTTCTGTTCCTTTTTGCCTTCATATACTTATGCTTGTTTAGTCTTTCATTCATTTATTTTGGCTTTATTATGTTTTGGGCATATGTTTGGGAACCGATGTTTGATTCCGGTTATCCCTATGGTCATGTAATGTTTTATACATTTATCCTTGTATGCTTTGATGACACGCCATAATTACGCGTGACATTCCATTATCAAAATGAGGTGTTACAACTATAAAGTCTAAATTTATGAGCGATTTAAGATTATGGTCATTATCAGTTTAGTGTAACTTGACTTGATGATTAGAGTTTATAAGGATCTAAATTTTGTCCTTGCTGGAATTTTGCACAATGGTTTTGACTTTTTTTTCTTGTAGTGAACACAACAAAGTCAGGAACCAAATCACTGATAACCAAATCTTGCGTTTTGGATTGCTCGATTTACCACGAATAATTAATCACTCATAACCAAATCTTGATAACCAAATTGGATCTGGGTAACCAAGATCTTAATTATCAGTGTCAGATTTTGATTTGGTTTATGGTGTTGCAGTGTTAGAATGACCTTAGATATGTGATTTTGATTTAGGATTGAAGTGTGTGAATTAATGACTTAGAGATGATGATATGAGTATATTGAAATGATTTGAGTTTTAGTAAGATTGGTTCTATTTTTTTAGTATATGGTTAATAGCTAGATGGAAGTTCTTGAAATGGAGATGATGAAGATGCAGTTTATGAATCCAGATGTTATCTCTTTGTCTGGTTAAGTAAAGGATGAAAAATGTGGCTAAGTTAACGAAAGGATGAAAAGTGTGGCCAAGTTAACGAAAGTACTAACGATAACTTGTTGTTCAGTTAAGTCAAAGGTAATTTTCCAGTCAAGTATGCATTTTGTACATAAAATAGTTCGATGGACATAATGGATAATCTAAGAAAGTACATTGTGTATTTATGACATTTACCCTTACATATATAAGACAAATTAGGAGTTGTAGCTTGTAGTTTTAGGTGTATGTTTTGAACAAGAGTACGTATGAAGTAACAAATGTATCTTTAAAGTATAGTGAACAAGACTTCATGTATACATGGACACAGCTGTTTGGTCTACCATGTCCAAAATCGAGGACCGAACTGATTGACCCGAGGTAAGACTAAACCTACCCCGAGTGGTCATCAGTCCGGTCTTGGTCCTTATGATTTCGTGTTTTAGGTCTTTGGGTCGGGACTGGTAAAGCCGGTTCTGTCTAAATTTTCAAAATTATTTGCCAAGTTGGAGCCATGACTGTAACAAATTTTTTCCTTTTAAAACTATCATGCATTATCGAGTACGTGACCTTATTTTCAATTTTTCATCGCAAATTAAAAGTTGGCCACTAAAGTGGGTTGTTGGAACAATCATTTTAAATTATATTTGAACTATATGAATTAACCTTGTTTGTTCACCATGATACAATTTCTAAATGCCTGAAGTTGCTCTGCACAAAAGATGTCACCAAAAAATTCCGGTTCAAAGTTCACACCCTCTTATTATGTAGTTTTTGTACCACACAAACGCAAAAATACAGGTTTTGTAAAACCCGCTTCAATGTGCAAATCTTATTATACTCGTCAGTGTCGATGAAATATTTTGAAAAGCTATTAAGAAACTCAGTGGAAAAAAGGTAATGATCTAAAGAATCAAAAGGACCTTCACCAAACACATTGAATCAACCGTTCATCAAATTCCATTGCAATATAAGTCGGACAGTTCTTCATTGGAGTGTGTTTTATTTTTAGGTTTTGCCAAATGAAACAGATCCAACCAACAGTTTAAACCAAAACGACTAATCATATTCTAACAATAAAGACTAGACATTACTACAAGCACAATACACTCTAGAGAATACAACGTGAGTGGGGCTGGGAGAGTGGGAGGTTAATCCCGAAAATGCAAAGGTACCCGAAGCTACTTATGTTGTCCCATTTTAGTCGCTTGAATTGTATTTTTTTGATATCAAAAGGTGGTCTCACTATACATTTAGTGATTTTCGTTCAGTGTAATGTTTATAGCGAGGGGAATATATAGTCAGACCACCTTTTGATATTAAAAAAAACATTTTTTTAATAAATAATGATTCTTAAGTGACTAAAAAGGGACAACAATTGAACTTTTGCATTTTTTGAGTTTAACCTTTCAACCTTACTCATTATTGTTCTCTCCCGTATCACATAACACAAAATGTTTTGTAACCCATGGTCCAACTTTTGACATCCTCCTTGCTATATTCCAAGCCTTCTTTAAATGTCGTCATTAAACTTGGCCCACTTCACGAGACATTCATTCTCCTACAACCCCCAATCAACATAAGTACATCTATCATAAATCGTTGCGTATTATTACAAAATGAGAAGAGTAGGTCAATCGAACTTGAGTATGCCCATATTCATTTCAACCCATACCGTAAACAAATTAGGTAAGCCAAACCTAAGCTATGTACTTCATATGTGTTAAAATTATTCATCTGTCTTAAAATTATTGTTCACTGATAAAAATACATTGTTTTGGTTCCACGAAAGCACAAAAAGTGAACTAATGAAACATAACCCAAAAACCAATAAGCCATAAGCCGGCAATAAAAGCCGAAAGAAATATCCCCTCACCAAACTCTAGTGATTCCAGCCATTATGTTTATCAACTTCAGAAATTTAGACAACTCACCTAGAACACGGTTCGGTTCCTGTGGCAGTCGAAAAAAGATATGAAACCGTTGTATATTGTGCACGGGTGATTGTCAAATGAAGCTAGAAATTGACATAAGTGCATCCGCAGCATCTAAGGCAACATCTCCAAGATAGGTTTCTCCAGGACTAATATTATCAACCGTCGGCGACACACAATAAAAATTGAAGAGTTTTTATGAAACATAAACTAGGTTTAGAAGTACTTACTGGAGGGCTTTATGTGCTTGTTAAACATCGAGTCGGTAGTATGGTGGAATGGCGGGCTACATTGTTTGATAGATTAATGATATTGTTGCGTCGCGTTTGTTGTATGATATAGAGATTGAAGTTCCAAATGGAATCCATTTTATAGAAGTTAAATCAACTAGCCGTCCTAAAGAGCAAGAAAAAGTTTTTATTTTTCTCTCAAAACGAGTATAACTTTGCTCAGGAAAGAGGTGGAGATTTTTCTGTACGTGGTTGTCAGTGAATGGAAACCAGTCTCGCTTTTATGATGATCCAGTTGACATGATACTGTCGAGCCATTACTTCCTCCTCCGTTTGTTTTTTCATTAGCTCCATTAGTAGAATACACGTCATCATCATGCCTAAATAATAGAGATAAATTCATTTAGGGTTAAACTAGTTCACTATATATATTTATTGGAGTACCAAACTTTATAGGTGTTAAGACTAAACTAGCTTCTTTATGTTATTTTAATAAATAAATGCACATAAATTATACATCCAATATGAAGAAAAAAAACATAAATGCATAATGAAAGATAAAGAGTAATAAAACGAGGGGTGTTTTGGAATTTTATGTACCTAATATTCCGAGACCACCTATTTCAACAAGAAATTATATATCTTGTTTGTGTGTCAAAAAATAAAAGCATAAATAAATTATAATCTTGATTAGAACTTAACACTAAAAGGTTTGGCAGCCACATAAAACTTGGTATACTTGTGTTGGTAAGAATTTTAATAACACAGAGATTGAGCTGTGAGATACCTAAAAGTGAATGTCATTTATAGAGAGTTGGTGGATTGGGTGTTTGGGCAGGAAAGAGATAAGAAAAGAGCGGGAAAGAACAAAAGTAGCCGCAAAATATATGGGTGGGTTTGGGTTTGGGTTTGGGTTGGGGCTGGTTCACGACGGGTCTAGATGTGTTTAGGTTTAAATGGGGCCAGGTCTTAGATCATGAAAAATAGGTGGGTCGGTTTACGGTGAGGTTCGTCATGGGCCGGGTCTAGATGTCTTTGGGTGTAAATTCGCCCCGGGTTTAGATGGGTCTTCTAGACACGAGTTTAGATAGATTCGGGTTTAAAATGCGTCGATTTGGGTCTATATGGTTTTCAGGACTCCACTTTTTTTCCAATGAAGTATTAGAAGCTTATACTAAAGTTAGAGATGCAAAAATGTAACATAAGTAAAGCTACTTAGAGTTCTCAGAAACAAATGAAACAAACATATAAAAATAGTTGAAGCGATAGCTAGTCCTTTAATAACTGCAAAAGGGAGATCAATATCAAATATACCGAGTAGCAGACTTCCGGTTAACTTAAAAACTCATTACATGTTAGTAATTTAAAATTACAACACTTTTCTTTGAAACTATACAGATGCCAATCAAGGACTTCTCAACAAATAAAGGACAGTTTGAATAAATGGTAATTCAAGTTTATTATCATCTTCAGAAATCAATGAGTTAGAAATTGCTGATTATAATTAAAAAAAATGGTCAACAAATTACTTGTTCCGGTAGGACATGTAGGTTGAAACTTGAGACATGGTGAGTTTCTCCAAGGATGGTATTGAAGGGAGGCACACCAAACATTAGAGGTCGAAAATAAATAATATCCTCTTGTATATGAGAACCACGGGAATCCATTCAAGCTGAAGCTATTCTTACTTTCCAATCATTCATTCTTAACAAAGTCTTGTATTGCATCCATAAGACAAAAATCCGAAAATTTATGTATCCGCAATAGTTTTGACAAAATAACAAACTAAAAACAAAAGATTTTTCAGAGGCGTCGCACAATTTTTTGTTTTTATGATTACGAGTACTAAGTTACCTCATAAAGAATTTATGAGGTAAATTGGTGGTTTCACATGCTTTGAAAATACAAATATTATAAAAAAATTACACTTAGTAACCTAAACTCTAGGGTTCGTCCCTTGGGTTTAACAAATTTTATCCCAACTTATCCAGTAAGTCATTTATAAAGTGTGTATCTCAAAATAGGTTCGATCATGCAAGTTGATCATATACACTAGAGCTTTCCACACACCGTAACGATAAGAGAAGTATAACCTTCCATTTTAAAGCCGTTCATTCATTCACCTCGCAACTTCGTTGAGAATGATCAGATCTCACCTAAAAATTATCGTGAATAACTCAATAAAGTGTTGATCATCTCCATTTGAGATATTTATAAATATAAGAAAGAATACAAGTGTTTGTTGTTTATTCCATAGCTATATTACAAGACTTTGAGAAACTCGATTTGTAACATACAAATCAAGTCACATAAATCTATTTGTAGCCAAAATAATACAAAAAAAATATTGGTAACTTACGTAACTTGCTATCTTACACAAAGTTATAACCACTATGAAATTGAAAGGCTACACATAGTTCATGCTTCAATACTCTCATACACTTAAATTGAAGCAGAAATAAAAGTAAGTGTTAGGCTAAAAATAGGCATTCAACTCTAAATTAAAAGTGGTAATATTGGGCTGTAAAACACATGTTGTTTACATAATTAAAGTATATATATTACATTTTCTAGGTCTTCAATCGTCTGGTGCCCTCTATATTTTGCATCAAGTATACTGGCCTGCGTGCCCATGCTAACAATCAGCCCCGTGTAACTAGTGCAACAACCGGATATTGTTCAAAGACAAACAAGCTGGTACAATCTCCGTCAACTCTTCCACAACTTCATTTACCTGCATCGTATTTATTTTGGAAAAAATAATAATTTAAATAATGAAATAAAGAGAATAGTGCAATAAGGTGTGTTTGGGGTTTTAGATACCTTAATATTTCGAGAGCACCTATTCCACCAAGAAATTACTGTACATTATATTTTTTGTTTGTGTGTAAAATAATAGAAGTAGAAACAATTTATGATCTTCAGTAGATGTTAATACTAGAAATTTTGACAAGGACTTCATCACCACCACAACCATAAAACTTGCTGCACTTGTGAGAGTTTTAATGAGTGGTGTAGAACAGAAAAAGGGTTCAGAGCAGTGGGTAGATACATACTAATGAATGTTATTTATAGAGTTAAGGCCTTGGCGCGAAAGAGTGTATGAAAAGGCCGGAAAGAAAATATGTAGCGGCAAAATAACTTTGTGGTTGGATCTAAAACCATCTTTAAGATCCTGGTGTTATGGAAAAAATGACTGCCACGTCAGCAATCCACTCCATAACTCTATAACAGGCGGTATGGTTAACACCAGATTTTCTGGTGTTATAGAGGCCCTACTATATTTTTTTTAACAAACTATTTTATAAAATTTAAATTTTCATTAATAAAAAGCAATTACAAATAAATAAAAACAATTACTAGCCGTTATGTTTTTTTAAAAAAATTGGCTATATAACGCGAGCCAGGGTACAGTCTCGCGCCATAGGCTCGCTTTATACTATCATTTTGAGCTGGTGGATACAGCGCCAGAGGCTATGGCACGAGCTGAGTGAGCGTGTAGTGTTTGGAGCCATCGAGCTCGCGACATGGCTATGGCTTGAGCCATGGACACCCGTACCCTGGCCTCTTAATGCATTTGACTTATTTTATTTAGTTTTATGGAAACAAATATGTTAACCTATTATTGCATGTTTGATACATTTTATATGTGATGGCTATTTTGCCCCAATGTGAGTTAATAGACGGTTATAAAACAAAAAAAAAAGTATATAAAAATGTAAGTTTATTACATAAAATGACAAAAAATTAATTGCTCTATATATAGAATGAACGAGTGACAACCAAGATATGTATTGTAATTGAACACAAAAAAAGAACACGTTGGAGTTCGCGCATATAGCCTTTTCGTATTATGTTATTCTTGAATTGTCTATCGATTTATTAGAACATGAACGAGACGATAAAGAAGATGAACTCACAAATATGTTTGATCTATTATTTCGACGTACTTTAGTATACGTATGTTGCTCCAAGTCTCCGATTAAAGAAAGAGTCGGTTTATTATACAAACTTGTATTTTCATAGAAACTAAGGGACTCATTTTAGCCATTGATTAGATGAGACCAGATCTTAGGATAAAAAAACGGAAGGACTAATGTTGCAAATAATCAAAACTAATTAGAGACTAAATTGCAAATATTATGTATTCTACAATAACCGCTCCAAAACTCATTTCCCCCGTATCTATCTCTCTCTAAACACATACATCATCTGTCTAAAAATCCAAACCCTAAAACTTATATTCAAGTCGATGCCGCTAACAAAAAGACCAAATGTTGAAACAAAAGAAGATCTGAAACACGGTATGATCCTTTAATCACGATTTTTTTTAACTTTTTTTTCGATTTTGACCTAATCGTTCTAAGAATCATACATTATTGTCGATAATGTGGATTTAATTGATATTAATTTTATGATTTTTGAATTGATTTTATGATTGTTGAATTTATTTTATAATTGTTGATTTAATTTTATGATGTATAAAACCTGTTTGATGAAATGTTTAAACTAATTTTAAGATGAATGTTATATCTAGATATATAATGATATAAAGTAGCTTGCATAGTGGATAGTACTTACGCTTATGGTTTCTTAAGTAGCCTGGGTAGTGGATATAGAGTAGCGTAGATCTTGCTTTGTGTAAACCATGGTTGGTGAGCAGATAAAAAGCAAATTATATCCAGATATAGTTGATATATATCTGGATATAATCTAAAAAAAACATGAAGATGATGTGTGTTGATAGACAGCGTATATTATTAGGGTGAATGAGGAATAGGGTTGATGTGTGTTGATTGACATAGATAAAGCAAACTTATTACTATAAATTAATAACAAAATGGGCTATGTGAAGTTGAGCTTGGGTTCCAATAGGTAATTGAAGTGAGATTCTATTGAGGCGACTTGTGAGATACCAATTCTGCTTGATTTAGGTGAAGTTGAGCTCAGGTTCCAATAGGTTAAAATAGGAAGAACATGATAAGTTAACTGGTTATTATCATACAAGAATTAGTATTGAGTTAGAAGCCAAATATTCCATTATAAGAAACATTATAAGCCAAGTGATCACAAGTAGATAATATATTCATGAGATACTTAAGATTGGCTTAGTTTAAGTGTAGTCGAGCTCAAATATTGACTTGGATAAACAAATGCATATTTAACCTTAAAATGATGGAATTCCTATTTGAAGCAGTCGTTATGATTTGTCTTCTTCCCGTACAGAAGTTGTTTATGGTCAAAGAATGAGACCACTAACGACAACTTACACCAGGTTTGATGATTATCAACTGTCACCATCATTCTCTCCATCCGCTTCTCGATCTTCGCCAACATACATCTCCGGTGGGAATTACTTGCAATCTCGGTTGCGCTCCGAGACTAGTGCCCCTGTTACTATACCTAATAATGCCATGTGGGCCAGAAGCCCGCGATACCTTTCTCCTATTAACATGTCTGATCCTAATCGACATTCTTTTCCACCCCCATCGAAAGGTAAATTCATCTAAAACTGAATGTATCTAATCCACAAATTTGCCTTCTT
The DNA here is from genome assembly GCA_025667525.1 of Glebionis coronaria. Taxonomy (NCBI): domain Eukaryota; kingdom Viridiplantae; phylum Streptophyta; class Magnoliopsida; order Asterales; family Asteraceae; genus Glebionis; species Glebionis coronaria. The sequence continues at coordinate 600,553 of JANFOE010000054.1, read as the reverse complement.
GTGATTCTGATTGTGATTTTGCTTGTGATTTAGTTTTACAATTGGTTTTAAACATATTGTTTGTTAAATTGAAGGTAGGTTAGTAGGTAGGTAGCTTCGTGGTTGGGCGTAAATGTTGGTGTGAATATTATTTTTTTCGTTAACATGTTAAAGGTTAAGTATAGTCGTTATAATGTGTTTTGATTTGTTGAATTACACTGTGTTGGATGTTAAAATTTGAAGTACTCGATCGATGTATGTAGTTGCGTCATGTTTTTATTATGTGCTGTTAGGCCGTTTACGATGTTCTGTGTTGTTGTTATGGACTGTGATAATTTTGTGATTTTTGTGGTGATTTGATGTTTGTGTTGGTGTATGTGTTGGATCAATATACCTGAAAATATATCTTGATATACCTGAAAATATATCTTGATATATTTTCAGGTATATCAAGATATATTTTCAGATATATTCAAATATATTTGAAGTATCTCTTGAATATACCTGAAAATATATCTTGATATACCTGAAAATATATCTTGATATACCTGAAATATATCTTGATATATTTTCAGGTATATCAAGATATATTTTCAGATATATTCAGATATATTTGAAGTATATCTTGATATACTTGAAATATAAAATATATTAATAAAACAAACGTTTGAAGTACTCGATCGATGTATGTAGTTGCGTAATGTTTTATTCTGTGCTGTTAGGCCGTTTACGATGTTCTGTGTTGTTATTATGGACTGTGATGATTTTGTGATTTGATGTTTGTGTTGGTGTATGTGTTGGATCAAGATACCTGAAAATATATCTTGATATATTTTCAGGTATATCAAGATATATTTGAAGTATATCTTGAATATACCTGAAAATATATCTTGATATACCTGAAAATATATCTTGATATACCTGAAATATATCTTGATATATTTTCAGGTATATCAAGATATATTTTCAGATATATTCAGATATATTTGAAGTATATCTTGATATACTTGAAATATAAAATATATTAATAAAACAAACATTTGAAGTACTCGATCGATGTATGTAGTTGCGTAATGTTTTTATTCTGTGCTGTTAGGCCGTTTACGATGTTCTGTGATGTTGTTATGGACTCTGATGATTTTGTGATTTGATGTTTGTGTTGGTGTATGTGTTGGTGTATGTGTTGGATCAAGATACGTGAAAATATATCTTGATATACATGAAAATATATCTTGATATACCTGAAAATATATCTTGATATATTTTCAGGTATATCAAGATATATTTTCAGATATATTCAGATATATTTGAAGTATATCTTGAATATACCTGAAAATATATCTTGATATACCTGAAAATATATCTTGATATACCTGAAATATATCTTGATATATTTTCAGGTATATCAAGATATATTTTCAGATATATTTGAAGTATATCTTGATATACTTGAAATATAAAATATATTAATAAAACAAACATTTGAAGTACTCGATCGATGAATGTAGTTGCGTAATGTTTTTATTCTGTGCTGTTAGGCCGTTTACGATGTTCTGTGTTGTTGTTATGGACTGTGATTATTTTGTGATTTTTGTGGGGATTTGATGTTTGTGTTGGTGTATGTGTTGGATCAAGATACCTGAAAATATATCTTGATATACCTGAAAATATATCTTGATATACGTGAAAATATAACTTGAAAGATTTTCAGATATATTCAGATATATTTGAAGTATATCTTGAATATACCTGAAAATATATCTTGATATACCTGAAAATATATCTTGATATACCTGTAATATATCTTGATATATTTTCAGGTATATCAAGATATATTTTCAGATATATCCAGATATATTTGAAGTATATATTGATATACTTGAAATATAAAATATATTAATAAAACAAACATTTACTTCACTTTTCTTTTTATACTGATGCTTCACTTTTCTTTGTTTAAGTACTGATACTTAAAATATATAGTAACTAACAGTTTTTATAACATTTACTTATGCAGAAAAGAGTAACTATCAATTAAAGAAAAGAAAGCCCCCACCGGCCAAAAACATAAAACAAAGAAAAGTGACAGAGGATGAAGAAACTGATAACGACATAGAAGATACTTATGAGGAGGAACCAAGAAATAAATCAGTACTTACTCAAAGAAAAGTGAAGTCAAGTTCAAGCAGAAGGAAAGAAGCTGAGGAAAAACTGATAACGACATAGAAGATACTGACGAAGGAAGCTTAAAAGAGAAGGAGAACGGGAATTCGATGATCCCTTCCTAAGAGATTGGAAACAACAATTTAAGAATGTCAACCAGATCACAATAAAGGCTTTATCGGAAGTTATAATAGAAATAAAGAAAGCGGATTACATGTTCAGAATGAACATCTTGACATTAATTTCAAATTGTTTGGGAAGCTGCGACAACAACTCAACGATCAAGTTCACGGTTTTAAAAAATGTATTTGTAGGCGATGATGCTAACGATATCGATTGGTGTACACACATACTTGAATGTGCAAGCGTGTCAAAACTAGCATGGCACACTACAAATAACCTTGAGTACTATGGTCCAGTGGCGTTCTTGATGGTAAAATAAATCATAGATTTAAAATTTTATATAAAATAAGTCATATAGCATGCTATGGTCCACAGAGCGTGATGAAGATAGTACAATTGCTTTACCAATTCGTGATTTATATAAAATAAGTCATAGATTTAAAATTTTATATCTAGATATAAAATTGTTATATCTAGATATAAGTTTTTATATCTAGATATAAAATAAGTCATAGTTTTAAATTGTTATATCTAGATATAAAATGTATATCTAGATATAAATTTTTATATTGATAGCATGTTTATATCTAGAAATAAAACATGTATATCTAAAAATAAAAATTATATTGATAGCATGTTTATATCTAGATATAAATAAAAAGTCAACAAAAATGACTATAAAAATCACGAATTAAACACAAAAATAAAACAAGGAACTATTCAATCAATCACGAATTAAAGTCAAAGAAGGTAAACTTATGTTGGTAAGACAAATGAAAAAAAAGTAAAAAAAATATTGATATGCTTTTATCTCTAGATATATAATATAAAGGAGGTTGGAAGAGCCAAAATATCCTTGGAGACCTAACATGCTCTCTGGGAGCGGGGAGTATGAAGAGCCACAAAATCTGATTTAGGTTCACCTGCATTCAGTTACCACTTCATAAATCGAAAGTACATTAACAAACTAGTTATAATTTTGGCTAGAGAGACTCATATGGTACCTGAAACAGTTGGAGCTTTTGACTGAGATGTTACATTAGTGGTGACTAACATCATATTATTTAAGTAGTTAATATTAATACATTCTGGCTCTTCTTCATGCTAGCATCTCGATGTAAGATCCACACCTTCTTCCAGGGAGAATGCGTGCAGAAATTTCTCAGCACGTGTTTCTGAGATGTTTTGGCTACTGCTGAAATGTAAGAACAAAACAACTTGAGTCTGTGTAGATATATGTAGTTATTATTGAAATGAACCAATTGTTAGAATTTTATGAAATTAATTCTCATTAATCATGACTAGATTACAATGTAATATCTAGATATCCTTTATATATGTATCTGATCATAATTATTAAATTGACCCTTATATCTGGATATAAAGTGACATTAAAAAAGTTAAAAATGTATGTCTAGATATACTTTATATATATCCAGATATACATTATATATATCTGGATATACTTTTTATATATCTAGATATACTTTGTATATATCTAGATATACTTTATATATATCTGATCATAATTATTAAGTTAGCCCTTAATTCTGGATATAAAGTGACAATAAAAAGTTAAAAAGGTATATCTGGATATACTTTATATATATCTAGATATACTTTATATATATCTAGATATACTTTATATCTGATCAGAACATCTTCGTTTATTCGTCATAGCGGAACATTTCAAAACTTAAACATCAAACAATTGTTTAACGGAGAAACCAAAACTATATGTAAAAGTAAAACTAAACATAGTGAACGGGCATGAAATGACTAGAGATTCTAAAAACCTTCAAACTTAGGTCGAGTTAGTTTAAATTTTACATGCACGACCCCAACGATGAACCCCAACAGTTCAGTCTTGCAGACCAGCACTAACATGAACAAAGAGCTTCAGTCGGTCTGTGAGGATTTCGCCATGAGGACCACATCCAATCTTCTCTGAAGTCATCTCCAGACCCAAATATGTCGACTTGAAGCCAACATCGAACCCTTGACCGTCTCAGCAAGTGAACAAGTACAAACCAAAACTTATCCACACCCTAACCACTCAAGGGTGGCCTAGTGGCAAAAAGATTTGTGGCTATCACTCCAAAGTGTGTGAGGTCTCAAGTTCAATTCCCACTAGGTGCAAACAACCTTGAAGTGGCCATACCAACCTCCTGAAAAGGGAGGGCTTTACCTGGTTTGAGTCTGTGTGGCGGTGGGCTCAAACCCCGTGGATTAGTCGGCCAATGAGTCGGAAATCACGGTTACAAAAAAAAAAAACTTATCCACACCCTCATCAACATATTACCTTCCACATAACGACACATTAGAACCGATCACAAAAGATGCTAAGAAAACGTCTTCATGATTTACACCTCTGTCGTACAAGAGTTCCCACTCAGGTATCTTTACACCTCTCGACTGGTTCATGATTTAGCAAAATAAGTAATGCCCCTTCAGTTTCAGAAAGTCGTAGGATGCTTGATTTTAGATCTTTTATAGCACCAGACAAAGAAAGATTGTTCTCCTTTTCTTTTGAAGCCCATCCGTTGCGGTTGTCCAGCTGAGACAAAAAAAGTAAACTTAAAAGATGTTCCTCATCTTATCTGAAACAAAAAAAATAAAACATAAAGAAATGAAATGTCTACATGGAATTTATAAGTTAACATGAAGATGGGATCAGATGGTAAAGGAAGCACCAACAAACCAAGACTTATCACTTCGATTTACAAGGCCAAAGTTATATGTTTGTCGGCTTTCATTTCAGATATTAGCCGATCCTTCTCTCTTAGCCAATCAAAACTCATTTATGAAACAAAGTCCCATGCTTCATCATAAGTTATGAATATTTACTACTATTTCTTAAATGACAGATTATTTCACACTCAATATCAACAAAAAAAAATCAATAAATTTGTTTGAATTCAAATCGATATGAATTACTTCATTAGTGTTCGAGTTTGAAGCTTCATTTTCTAGAAATGCTTCTTGAAGACCGTTCATCCAACCAAGGTTAATAGCTAAAACTTCCAATGCTACCCCTAAGTGGCATACTCCTAGCTAACCTATTGACTCTAATTAACATGTTCAAACGTTGCTATTGAAGTGACACAACTGAGTCAAATAACCCATTGACTGTGATTATTGAAATTTCAATATATAGCATTCCCTATTGACATTGTGAAACCATCAAATCCATTCAGCTTCTTAATCAAGCCTCAGTCTGAATTTCCTGATGACTTTGTAGGAGCATCACTAAGTTTCTAATTGTTTTTATGCTGACATAACATGAAGCACAAAGCATTCCGTGAATTTTTTTACCTTCGAGTTTATTTGTATACTACATACAAATATGCATTTATGTACTAGAAAGTATTATACTAATATACAGCTTGCCATAAAAACAATTGAAAATAGTTACATAGTACTAGTATATTTAATGCCTTCTGTTGTACTATGAAAAAAATGATGCTAATATACAACCCGATACCTCGACTTATCGGAAAACAATATAAGCCATAAGCCCGCTATATAAGACAAAATAAAGTTCATAAATAAAGTTCACACGGTGCAGGTGCCATGGATTATGAATCAACAAATAAAGTTCACAGACCTTGCACATAATTTGGTTCGGGCATTTCATCAAACAGCTGATAAGCATAATAAAATTGAATCAATTTGTTGCAATGACTGTGATAAAACTATTAACTAAACAATTATTAGAAGCAATATTCGATCTGAACGCCGACTACTAATATGTGAATGATGAAAGTGTAAAATTGAACAAGCCAAATTTAACATAATAACCTTTAAATTAGTGATAGAAAGGTGCTGCTATGGCAATGGCGACGATTGGTCCTTCAATGGCAGTTTGTACTATAGTTGGTTGGTGTAGTGGTGGTTTGAACGCCGGTGATCGGTGGTTGTATTGGCAATGTAGTTTTCGCTAATCGGTGCACCCAGAGGATGTATTTGTTTTTTACACAGGTGTGTGTTTAAAGTAAAAGAAACCCGACAAAAAAAATAGAATTTTACAAATTAAATCTTAGATTAATCTGAGTCTTTAGATCAAAACTAAATAGAAGGCTTGGATTAGTCCCTTAGTTTCTTAGAAAAAACAAGTTTCCAAAATAACTTTTGCCTTAAAGAAAACCAACCATAAAAAATTTACTACTCCAACGATTCATATTAAATGCGCACTACTTTAATATGTGAACCTCCAACTACTCACATTTATTTACTTTTCCAACCATCTATAATATTTACTAGATAGTAGGGCTGAGCAAGGCAGACCCAAAACCGACCCGGACCGGAAAACCGGACCGGACCAGACCGAACAATTTCAGTCCGGTCCTCGGTCCGGGGTTTCAGACGAATTAGGTACTCGGTCCGATCGGTCTGATTCGGTCTTACCAAAATCTCGTGTAATACGTCTAATAGGACCGGACCGAACCGAGGACCGAACCGGACCGGACCCGACTATTTCGGTCCGGTCTCGATCCGGGGTTTCGGACCATTTCGGTCCTCGGTCCGGTCCGTTTTTACCGGTCCGATCCGGTCCCGGGCCGATGCTCAACCCTACTAGATAGTGCTATTTGATACTTCATTTAGTTATCTTATGTCCTTTTTTACTCGCTTTGTTGAGAGGCAAAGCAATTTGTTATGGTTTTGTCATGTATATTTTTTATTTTACTACTTTCAATTTGTTAAAATTTATATTATATATTCTGTATTTTTTCAAACAGGTTTACTCGTTTTATTAACATGACTAGACTTTTTTTTATATATTTCTCATTCGTATTTATGTGTTTGACTATTTTTTACTTATTGAACTTTATATTTTTTCCATATGTTTTTAAAGGTACAATAACAAATCTTTTTAATCCAACCATAATTTAGTCAATATATTATTACTCATAAAAATATCAATCTCAATCCTTTAATCCAAATTTTTTTACTAATTTGATGACTCAAGTAAAAGTCCGACAATCAACCGCATGCTAATAAAATTTAATGTTAACTATATTTTTGGTCTTTATAATTTGTCGAGTATAACAGTTTTGATCCAAATATCTGAAAAGTAACGGATCAAGTCCTAATTTGCTCGACCCGTAACACTTTTGGTCCCTAACGTTAGTTGACTAACATTTGACTGTTAAAAGAAAGAGTATTTTTGTCTTTTCACATGTAAACAAAAAACAAACACATATTTTAACTTCACACAATCAAAATCTCACGTCTATCAAACTCCCTAACAAAACTTAACATATTTTCATATCATTTCATCTCGTTTTGGGAAAACCTTTACATATATGATGTGTGGGATTCAACCAAATCCCATAACAAAAGAACAAAACTAAACCACAACACTAGCCACTGAGATGGCTGCATTTCCAATTTTTCCAGTAAGCTTCCAACCAACGAGATTACCAATGTTGAAATCAAGATCCAAATTGTAATTTTGTTTCCTAGTGAAGTATATGAAGACCGACAACATCGAATTTGGGTTGTGAACATAACTCATCGTTGATCTATATCAAAAGCTTAGCATTCTTTTAATTTTTGAATACAAAATTGATACGACCCTCTCGGGTAGTATTGGGATAGGGTACCACTTTTAGCGGGTGCTGACTCCTTAAGAACGAGAGATGAGAGAATCAGACATTTGTTTAACTTTAACTTTATATTAAGAACAATGGCATGGTATTTATAAAATATAATAATGAAACCCTAATCCTATGATAAGTAGTAGTGGCCCGTGACCCGACCCACACGAAAGCCTGACGTAACAAATTGAAAGGTTATTGTAGGCATTTTATGTCATGAGACAAGGGTATTTTAGTCATTTTATACATTTTAACTCGTAAAATGTTAGTCAACTAACGTTTGGGTCCAAAAATGTTACGAGTTGAGCAAAATAAAATTGGATTTGTTACTTTTTGAACCTTTTGACCATAATCATTATACCCGACAAACCATAAAGACCAAAAATGTAGCTAACTCTAAAATTTAAATAACGTGTACCTAAATTATATCCTCACTCCTCAGTATAAGTAATTTTTAGTGTTAAAAGGCCAATTTTTTTCAAAAAAGACCACGCCAATTTTGATTCAGTCAAATATCATTTTTATTCACTAATTTTTAGTGTTAGAGCATCTATTATGATAGTGTAAATATAAGTTTATAATATTTTGAATAGGTCTATACTTTTGCAAATCATAGTGAAAGATCAGTTCATGCTTACTTGGCATGAAAATGTCTAAAATCTTAGATTTCTTCATAATTTAATTCATTTGAGATATATATTATGTTTATAAAGTTTAAATGATTTATGTATAATGACAATAAGTTTATAAAACCAAAAAGTTTGAAAATTAATGATTTTGATGAATTATAAACGTTTGTAAAGGTCTAATATGGAATGCCATTAGATGTCAAGTTGGACATAACTGTAACAACTTCTTTCCTTTTGAACTGACATGATCGAGTACAAGGACTTATTTTCAATTTTACGTTACAAAATAAAAGTTGGCCACTAAAGTATGGTGTTGAAATTATTATTTTAAACTATATTTGAACTACATGAAATAACTTTTTTTCACCATAAAATAATTTCTATATTTTAAATTTTAAAATTTTTAAAAAGTTTTCGATTTCTTTACTTATTATTGACATTAGTTTCTCATTTACTAAATTTCAAAAGAGCAAAAATCATAGTTAAAAAAAGAATCTCTAAACAAAAATGTCACTAGCTAGAAGTCCAATAGTGGCATAGTGTTGATAAAAGATAGCGAGACAAGAAATTTGCCATTAGAAGTTCAGACCCTCTTATTATGTACTAGTAATATTTTGTACCACAAACAAAAAAATATAGCTTTTGTAAAACCCGTGACAGTGTGTGCATGGCTTATTATGATCCAAAGAATCTTAAGGACCTTCAACAAACACATTGATTCAATATATGTCATTGGCTTCCATTGCAATAGAAGTCGACAATTTTTTGGACTATGTTTTATCTTTAGGTTTTGCAAAATGAAACAAATCCAACCATAAGTTTAAACCGAAATGACAAATCGTATTCTAACAGTGAAGACTTAGACATTACTACAATCGCAATACACTCTAGAGAAACGTGAGTGGGCTGGAAGAGTAGGAGATAAAACCCAAAAATGCAAAGTTACCCGAAGCTACTTATTTTGTCCCCTTTTATGTTTTAGTCGCTTGAATTGTATTATTTCGATATCAGAGAAACTGGTCTCATTATACATTTAAGCGACTAAAAAAGGACAACAATTAAACTAGATGTACTTTTGCATTTTTTGAGTTTAACCTTTCAACCTTACACATTTTGTAACCCATGGTCCAACTTTTGACTTCCTCCTTGCCGCTTTTCTTATCATTTCTTCAATATACGATCTTTGCATCATTTGTTTTATTCCAAACCTTCTTTAAATGTCGTCATTAAATTTGGCCCACTTCACGAGATATTCAGTCTCCTACAATCGTAACAACATCTAATCATAAATCGTTGTGTATTACTATATAGTACGTCAATCGAACTTGAGTAGACCCATTTTCATTTCTACCCATACCATAAACAAATCATGTAAGTGAAACCTAAGTTTAAAATTATCATTCACAAACAAGAAATAGAAATTTTATTGCTTTGGTTTTCACGAAAGCTAAAAAGACAATTTTACCTTTTTATAATATAATTTTTGTCTTCTTTTAGTTTTGTAAATAACAATTTGTACTAAAAGTAATATAGTAAATTTAGACAAATAAAACTATTATTTATCGAAGTGAACAATAGTTTTTGGTACATACGGTAAAATAGAAGTGGACATTGGTTTTTGAAGGGAAGTTGTATATTTCAAGTCTTTTCATAATTCACACACTTGCACATAAATAGAACAACAGTATATTCAATGCATATGCCGAAGTATTAGTGCGTTAAAAACATTGACGAAACGTGTTCTCATAGCCAGAACCACATTTTATGCCCTAGAAATCACAATTGGTCTTTCATTGGTGTCCGAACGTGTTTGTTTCGCCGTAAATAGTCGATTTATGGCTTATTTGGTTTTTGACTTATGATTTTTAAGCTCATTTTTTAATTTTCATCTTATTTGAAACTTTTCGGAATGATGAAGTCATATTAGCCGAAAAGTTTCAAAATAAGCTACACAAAAGTGAACTAATGAAACATAACCCAAAAACCAAATAAGCCATAAGCCGGGAATAAAAGACGTAATAAATATCCCCTAACCAAACACTAGTGATTCTAGTTATTATGTTTATCAACTTCAGAAAATAATTTAGACAACTCACCTAGAACATGGTTCCTGTGGCAGTTGATAAAAGATGTGAAACCGCTACATATTGTGCATGGGTGATTGTCAACATACACCTATGCCGTGAAGCTAGAAATTGACATAGATGCATCCGCAGCATCTAAGGCAACATCTCAAGGACAGGTTTCTCCAAGACTAATATTATCAACCGTCAACGACACACAATAAAAAGTAAAGAGTTTTTATGAAACATAAACTAGGTTTAAAAGTACTTACTTGAGGGCATTATGTGCTTGTTTAACATCGAGTCAGTTGTATGGTAGGAATGGCGGGATACATTGTTAGCTGGATGAATGTTATTGTTAAGTCATGTTTGCCCTATGATATAGAGATTGAAGGTCCAAATGGAATCCATTTCCTAGAGGCACTGAACTAAAGGGTTTGATCTGCGGCCTCCTGAACTGTTCGCATCACTCTCTTCGGTTCAAGAAGTTAAGTCCACAAGCCGTCCTAACGAGCAAGAAAAAGTTTTTCTTTTTCTCTCAAAGCGAGTATAACTTTGCTTATCAAAGAGGTGGACAACATTCTATACGTAGTTGTCTGTGAATGGGAACCAGTTTCGTTTTTATGATGGTTTAACGACATGATACTTCTGAGCCTTTACTTCCTCCTCCGTTTGTTTTTCATTAGCTCCATTAGTAGAATACACGTCGTCATCATGCCTAAATAATAGAGAGAAATTCATTTATGCTTAAACTAGTTCATAATATATATTTATTCTCAACCATTGATTTGTATATGCAATACCATAGAGATGCTTCAACTTTATAGGTCTTAAGACTAAACTAGCTTCTTGATGTTATTTTAATAAATAAATTCACATAAACTTATACATCCAATATGAAAAAAAAAACATAAATTTCATAATGAAGGATAAAGTAATAAAACGAGGGGTGTTTTGGAATTTTAAGTACCTAATATTCCGAGAACACCTATTTCAACAAGAAATTATATATCTTGTTGCTTTGTCAAAAAACAGAAGCATAAACAATTTGTAATATTGATTTAAACTTAACAATAGAAAGTTTGGCAACCACATGATCACCACCATCACCATAAAACTTGGTACACTTGTGTTGGTAAGAATTTTAATGACAAAGGAATTGAGCGGTGAGTAGATGTACAATAAAAGTGAATCATTTATAGGGAATTAATGACTTGGGTGTTTGGGCGGGAAAGAGATCCAAAAAGAGAAAAGAGCGGGACATAACAAAATTTGCAGCAAAATATATAGGTGGGTTTGCGTTTGGGTTCGGGCTGGTTTACGACGGGTCTAGTCCCGTCAAAATAGGTGGGTCGGTAAGGAGTGAGGTTCGTGTTGGCCGGGTTAAGATGTGTTTGGGTTTAAACGGGTTCGGGTCTAGATGGGTCTTCTAGACATGTGTTTAAATAGTTTCGGGTTTAAAATGCGTCAATTTAGGTCTAGACTGTTTTTAGGATTTCGTTTTTTTCCAATGAAGCATTAGAAGCTTATACTTAAGTTAGAGATGCAAAAAATTTACATAAGTAAAGCTATTTAAATTTCTAAGAAACAGATGAAGAAAACATGTGAAAATAGGTGAAGCCATAGCTAGAGATGGCAACGGGGTCGGGTCTGCGGGGAATAGTTCATACCATCCCCATCCCTAAAGTTTAATATGTATCCCCATCCTCGTCCCCATCCCCATTGGGTTTTATATGCTACATACCATCCCCATCCCGAACGGGGAACGGGGATCCCCAATGGAGAGTCGGAGAATTTTTTCCCGTTACACAATTAACATTTAAATATGTTTCAAATGACGCAACCATTACAAATAACACAATACGGTAATATCAAACAACATTAACCAATATTAAAAATAACAACATTAACATACAAGATTTAATTATGAAATGTTAGTTTAAATGAGATATTAATCATGGATTGATAGAATTTTAAATATCTAATAGATATATAATTGTATATTTGAATAAAGATATTCGGGTACAGTTTCGGGGACGGGTTTGGAGAACCGAGGGTATTACTATCCCCGCCTCCATACTCGTTTTTTATTATCGTGGAATACCCACCCCCATCCTCATACCCGGTCAACTCGGGGATCCCGGTCAAATCGAATTCGGGTATCAGATTCTCCGTCGGGTTTGGAGTTTTTTTGTCATCTGTAGCCACAGATAGTCCTTTGATAACTGCAGAAGCGAGACCAGTATCAAATATGCCGAGTAGCATACTTCCAGTTGGCTTAGAACTCATTACATATTAGTAATTTGAGTTAGTTATACAATTCGTTTTGTATCATCTTGAAAATAATTCAACTTTGTTTAGAAAACAATGAGAAGCAGGATCTCCAATGCAGCCACAAGAACCATCATTGTCCTTAGCAAATGATGCTGGCAATAGATGATTTGGAATTATGCCAACGTGCAATCGAAGAGAATACACTAGTTAAGGAAGGCAAAGTATAACGGGCTTGTAATGGGTAAAATGGGTAACTTTTAGTGCATGTTGGATGAGTAGGGCTTGGTAGACCCACAAGCACGTTTTTGTCCATTTTATCAGAACTTTTGACAGATAATTATATATTAAGCGTGATTAGAAAACTCTATTGTTAGAATCGGAACTTTAAAAGTAACAGTTATGGGCTTTGGAAGAAATATGACTTGTTGGACCCATTCATTTCTGTTAGATATTTGATTTAACCTCGTAAGGTAGTTTGGTAATTTTGGTACTAAAGGTAATCTAGTCATTTTGGCAGTAGCTTAAGTGTTAAGTTCTGTAAGCTTGTGTACTTGTAATACGCTTTGAATAATAAAGATGTAGAAATTCCTTTTGCTACCAAACCATCTAATGTTATCAGTTTTGTTGCTGCACTTTTGCACATCATCATTTAAGGAACACGCAGGTAATCTTAAATGCTCGTTACGTGAAAATTTAAGGAGGAATATGGAAGAAAAATCAAACAAGCAGAGTTACAATTAAAGGCATATGAAAAAAAATCAGGACATGCAGGTTACATAGATGTGAAAAAGGTGATACTTGAAGCCTCTTTGGTGAAAATATGTAAATCCTACCTCTAAAATATAGCCTTTTGGATTGAAGATAATAATGTGTACGTTCTCTTCAAAAATTTTAAATATACCAGGAGTTTAAGCTTATATTTTAAGTCTGAAGCTTGATCTTAATTTTTTTATAAAATTACAAAAAAAGTTGGATTAAATTCAGGTATATTTACCTCGATGTAGCCATTTAACATGGTTAAACGTAAGGGTGGCTAAATGGGTGGACTGGACGGGTATGAGCAGTGGGTTAAATGAACGTTCGTCCATGAACGCGGACTAAATGGACAATTTTTAATATTTGGACTAAATGGACTTGGACCAAATGGGACATTGGACCAAATGGACTTGGGTCAAATGGACAATATTAAAGGAGAAACAATAGATTCAAGATTATTTAATTGGCAAAAAAACCATCACATATAATCCATAATACCTATTTATTTAATCAAATACTTTTATGTTGTCCAAATAGTGTAACTAACATAAAAGTCAATACCCATTTAGTACATTAGTTTAAAAAAAAAGTCCAAATAACCCAAATTTAAGCATATGGATATGATTTGCCACCTCGAGTTAAACATTAAAACAAAGTTGAATCATATATTCACATGTATAAGACAGATAAGGAGTCGTAGCTTATAGTTTTAAGGTGCACATAGTGAACAAGAGTATGGCATGAACAAGTAACATATGTATCTTTAAGGTGTAGTGAACAATACTTCAGTATGCATGAACACAACTGCTTTGTTCCATCATGTCCAAAACGGAGGGCAGAACATCCGATTGACCTAAATAATATTGAACTTCTCGAGTGGCCATTGGTCCATCTTGGTTCTTATGACTTTGTGTTTTATGTCTTTGGGTCGGGTTTGGTAAGGCCGGTCCGGTCCGAATTCTACCCGATCCTCACTCCTACCAACCTAAATTTTAAACATTGGATGCGAAGCTCGAGCATCAAGCCATGAATGTAACAACTATTTCCTTTTGAAACTATCATGAACAAGGCCTTATCTTCAATTTTTCATCACAATATAAAAGTTGGCCAGTGGGTTGTTGAAATTATATTTTTAATTATATATTTTTTAAAAAGTTGGCACTAATTTTTCATCACAATGTAGTTTTTTTATTTCAAACACAGAAATATAGGTTTTGCATGTCACCTCATTCTTTGGATGTTTTTTGGTTATTTTGTGAATGCATCATAGCTCTTTGTAAAACCTGCAACAATATGCAGGTCTTATTATGCTCATTTGCGTCGATACAATTTTTTTGGAAAGCTATTAAGAAACTTGGCATCAGCCAAAACGGTAAGGATCCAAAGAATTGAAAGGACCTTCACCAAACACATTCAATTAACCCATGTCATCAAATTCCATTGTAATACAATAAAAGTCAACAATTCATTCGAGTGTGTTTTATCTTTAGGTTTTGCTAAATAATGTCGATCAAGTCATAAGTTTAAACCGAAATAATAAATCGAATTCCAATAATGAAGACATAGACGTTACTCCAATTATACTATGTTAAAACAGAAATGTCCCCAAAGTGTAGTTTTGTTTTATTTTTTCGCCAGTTTGACCCGTATCAGTGTCAACTCAGTGATGACTTGTTTCATTTAGCAAAATAGAAAACTAAAACACACTATAATTCTGGGTTTTATGCAACCTGTTGCTATAGAATAATGCAATCTGCATATGAGGCCAAACCCATACCTACTGTTTCATTTCGCTTGAAAGCTGTTATGTGAAATGGACACCTGGGTGAAATTGCGAAAGTGCAGTTTTCTTTATGTTTTCACCTTTTTGGAAATGCTAAAGTAAATGGGTCAAATTTTATTTGGTCAAATGGACCAAAGTCAGCTCAAGGTATCAATCACATAAGACTAATAAAAACACAGGTCAATAGGATAAACAAACCAAAACGAGTCAAATCGAATTATATGTGTCATTTAATAGATAAACTTAGGGGTATAATCGAGTCGAGTCGAGCTCAAGCTTAGTAGGGCTTGAGCTTGGCTTGATACTAAAATTATAGGCTTGAGCTTAGCTTGATAGCTTGTCAAGCTTTACCAATCTAGACTTAAGCTTGGCTTGATAAGGCTTGATAAAGCTTGAACTTGGTTTGAAAAGCTTGAATGTGTATAAATTTTTTATACTAAAACTCATCAATAAACATATGTATAAAAAAATCATTACTTAAAACAAATTTGATTTATTTAACATTATTAAAACCAATAACAAAATTATCATACAATCTTGGTTTCAAAATATGTTTTGCACTCTAATACGCTTAAGGTCCCAAAAGCCATTGCATGATGTGAATGCGAGCAAAATTTAAACACGTTGCGTTTAGTATTAAGAAAAGTACAAAAAATATTTATACACAAATTGTATTTCACCAAGTACCGAGTATTAAGGTAACAAGGTTATAGGTCAAAACAAAGTCAACTGGAATAACATGCCATGAAACGACTAAGATCAGATCCGGCTGTATACTAGCAAACCGAATAACCACTCATTACCGTCCCGAGGATTTTGGTGACCCTGGGCGTAGCAAAACAGGTAGGCCCTCTTAACCCGCAAAATTTATGTATGTATTAAGAGGTCGGTTTATGTTAATAGTGAAAGAATGTAATAAATGTAAGAAAAAGAACACATGCATTTGTTGTTTAAAAGAGTATCATTCTTTTAGCATTTTGTCAGCTAAATTGTTCATCATCTCCATTTGAGATATATATAAAAACACGATGACATACTGACTCGCAATCGATTTGTAGCCATAATAATACAAAACAAATATTGGTAACTTACATAACTTGCTGTCTTAAACAAAGTTATAAGCACTATGGAATTGAATGGTCAATTATAGTTCATGCTTAATACTTTCATACACTTAAATTGAAGCACAAATAAAGGAAAGTGTTAGGCTACAAATAGGCTTTTATATGTATATGTCAAAATATAAGAATTTAATTATCTACAGGTGATTCTTGAGTTATATAATACCCTGGGTGAAACTATCAAAAAATGGCCCTAAATAAAATTATATATGAAACAATTAAACTATATATCTAGTAATTATTCACTCACTAAGACGCAGGGGCGGAGATAGGCTATAGCCACCTGTGGCACGTGCCACACACTGATTTTTACGAAGAAGGGTAGATTTCTAGTGATTTGTTTTGGTTTTTTATGTGCTACACCCATTTGGAGAGATACAAGTTTTTACAGTGTTTTTAAGAAGTAAAAGAAGATGATAGATAATGAATAGTAGCACTGGTGCTCACTAATATTTTGTTTAGTTTGACTTTTTGGTATACTAGTTTAGTCTACGTAGGAGCAAGAGGCATAAACTTATTTTTGGTTCCCATCATCATATACAAGTACAATTCCAATTATAGATAGAGGTTTGATATAATAAATGAACGTTTTTTATGTCAAGAGGCGAGACGTTAAAACTCGGCTTTTTTTGTTCCCATCATAATAAAATGACAACAAGAGGCATAAACCTAGTTAAATTATTTCATCACATATTTACTAAAAGGGTAAACTACAAATTTCGTAATTTCGTATATTGACTTTACAAAAACGGCGATTTTTCCACTGAGTGAAAATGCTCAACAATTTTGTCATCGAATTTGTTAAAATCGCGCAAAAAAAATTGAGTAGAATTTTTTTAACTTTTTGCCGTTATCCCCAGCTATCTCCCTCACATGCCATGCACAATTTTTGTCTTTCCAATCCCCCTCTTACCCCAACATTTTATGCAAAATTTGTCCCTTCAAAACTCTTCTTCCCCACTTTAATTTGCCTCTGAAAAATTTCGTAAAAATTTTTATGATTGAAATTAAATTATTTTTATGGTTTGTCTCAATTACCCTGATACAAAAACAAATACCACAATGAACTAGTTTTACCTTAATTAGCGGACTACTAACATAAAAAAAATTACGAAGTAAAGCGAGCGGAATACGTGCCACACACAGTTTAAAATCCTGTTCCACCACTGCTAAGACAAGAGTAAGTTTTGAATTTTGTCTATGTGGGTTATACTCGATCACCACCCATTCTTTGTAGAAAACAAGTACAGTTAAAGTTTTTATTATTGACAAGTCTTGCATCTTACATAAAGACGTACAATAAGACAAGATTTACAAGATTTACAAGGTTTATCAAACATAAAAAACAATCGTTGTAAAACTTTGCCAAAAATATGAAATGTGCGTTTTAGGTAACTATAAGAACAAATTTTGAGTTAATTCTTAAAATAATTGTAAGCATAATTGTTAACTCGTGAAAATGAATAACATTTTAAACCGATCTTCGATGTTGAACAAATTAAATTGATTTTAAAAATAAAATTATATGCTTCATGTTTTATTTTTAAACTCTACAAAAAAACATATCAAATATTATACAGTTGTGATAATTGCGTATGACAAATTTAAATTTATTGGTTCCACTTATAAAATGAATCTTATAAAATATTTATCGTAGTAAAAATCATTAATTACTACGTAGAAAAGAAACGTTTGAAAAACGTCTTTTACGATCCCGTGACAAAAAGTTTCTTTCTCTTGTTTGATCAATCAAATTTTGTCATGACTTCGTCATCTTAGTAAGAATTTAGCCGGAAAAAAATAAAGTATATAAATATAACACCGTAAATATGATGCCTCTGCTCATTTGATGCCCTGGGCGGTCGCTCACCTCGCCTAGCCCCCGAGGCCGGCCCTGATTATGTAGTGCCGCTCTAAATTTTTAAGCTCCGCTCCATCCTGCATATCCGACAACCACTAACCGGTGCTACAACTCCGACATCAATCCTATATCACGTTTCTCTCCATATATGAACTGGCCATCAGAATGGTCTTCAGCTATTCGTCAACTTCATTTATCTGTATCGTATTTATTTTTCGAAAAAATATAAATTATATAATGAAATATAAAGTATAATAAAATAAGGGTTGTTTGAGTTTTTACATACATAAATATTTCGAGACCACCAATTCCACCAAGAAATTGTACTCTTTGCTTGTGCGTCAAATAATAAAATACGAACAACATTAAAACTTTTGACAACCATGGCCATTTGGCAATACTTGTGTTGGTGAGTTTTTAAGGGTGATATGAGTGACAAAAGGATTGAGTTGTGTGTATATCTAAAACTGAATTGCTATTTATGGACAGCTTGGGCGGGAAAGAGAGCTTAAAAGAGCGGGAAGTAAAAAAGTAGCGGACAACAATAGCTTGGTCACTGAGGGGTAGATGTGTGCATACAAAAAAATATAGGTGACACATGCATCGATATTTTTTTTGTCTCAATATATCTCCGAGGCGTTAAAGCAACCGAAACAGGATTTCGTTAGTTGGCGTCAAGGGCCTTGCGTCGTGGCCACCAGCCCACGCGGTGGGTTTTCATCTTTTTTTTTAGAATTTAAAGGTTATATACTTTTTATGGTACCAAAAATACTCTATCACCACTCTTTATAAAAAGTGGCGTTATAACATTTCTCTTGCATAGTCTATTTTGCTTACGTGACACCACTTTTTGGCTATGACACCACTTTCATGGCTCACCGTTTCCTTTGTTCTAAGGTGCAAAAATAGAATCTTAATGGGTTTTTTTATTTGATTGATTTTGTCAAGTCGTCAGGTTACTCCTCAATAAAGTTAACCAAGTTTTCAATTAAAACCGACTTTCGATTTGAAATTGTGTATAATTGAAGTTCGTTTTCTCAGTTCTTAACCAATTGGAAGTCCTAACAAAATCGGGTTTATAATCTTTTTTGGTTGGTAGGGTTATTTGGATTTTCTATGTCTAATTGATCAATCAAGTAAAAAGTTGAAAAAATATTAACTACGTAACCGTAAAACAATTAGTCAATTACCAAATTTTATTCAAGTAAAGACAAAAATGTAAAACTATGAAATTTAAGTGCTAAAAAAGTAAAATATTGAAACTAATGTGCTTGAAATGTAAATCAGTTAACTACAAGGACTAATTATGCAAATGTGACAAACTAATAACCAAAATGTAACAAGATGTAAAACTGATTAACTGAAAATGTGAAGTTTTGAAAATACAAGGACTGAATTAGTGCAAACCCTAGATTAGTGCAAGTTTACCCTTTAATGAAAACAGTTAAACACTTGAGGGGCCAAAATGCAATTAAATGTGAAACTTCATCAAAAACGGGCTAAGACAAGTAATAAGCTCGTTTAAGCAATCTAGTGAACCAAATAAGCTCTAGTAACTTGCAAAATGCTTAAAATCCAAAATTACCTAGGCTTGTAAAAGGAATAAGTCTGAAACTTAGTAAAACTCAAATAAGCAAATCCTAATAAGCCACAATTAAGCTATCTGATAAGCTGAACATGCACAATTTAATTTTCTTATCAAAACTTGTTAATCAAGCCATAAGAGGCAAGAAATGTCTTTTAAATTGAAAATGGTCCAGTAATGAATTCAGAAAATGGAAATAAGCTAAATCAAGCTTATTTGACCAACGTTGACCAACTTTTTCAAAAAGCTGAAAATTTCCAAACTTACTCAGGAACACTTTCTAAATGAAAATATGAAAGAAAATTGGGAAGTTTCTGAAGTGGAAATGGAGATATTAGAAAACAGATTAAGCACAATATTACAAAAACTTGACTTATCTCAGCAACTTAATGATTTGCTTATTTCTACCTTGTTTCAGAAAACTGTATAATTTCCCTGAAAAGCTAAAAGTTCAGATGTTAAGTGAAAGATTAGAACTGGTTTCATACAATTTCATCCAAAAACAAAGAAATGCTAAGTGATTGAAATCAAGAACTTTTTATGAACTAGTGAATTGAAAACTGACCCAAACTATTTTTTGTGCCAATTGCCTTGTTGACTTAAGAATTGATTTGAAAACTACCAAACTTGGTTTATTATGACTTAATGACTGAAAATGAACAAAACTTAACCAATTTCCAACACTTGAACTCAAATTGAATCCTAATCCTAAACACTAGTTAAGTGATTTCTAACAAACTTTCATGAAATGAAACAAGGCAATTGGTTGAACTAGTAGAAAAATTATATCAGACTAAGTTTGACTACTTAAATGAAGTGCAAATAAACCAATAACAAACAGTTACACAGACTAGAACTCAATATGAACTAGTAAGCTAAAATTGCTGATAAAATGATGACAGGAACTAGTATTAAGCTAATGAACAAGTATTAAGCTACAATTAAGCTACTCAAACTTCAAAATTCAGTTCAAATTCAATCTAGGCACATTTGATCATGCAAACAATCAAGCTAAACTAGGAATTGAGCAGGCAATGCTATTTAGTGGAACAAGAACTCAGAAGTGTTAAACCTTGAAGCATAAGCCTCCTCTGATGGAGTAGGTTGGCGTTGAGCCACCTAGATAGTGTTAACCACCACCTTAACACTATCAACAATCTACTCAACCTGCTACAATCAGCATAATCTCCATCTTTGAACCTTTAAGCTTCAAAATCAACAAAGGTCAGTACTGGATGAACAGAACACTATAACAGCTTCAAGAATTCAAAACTTAGCTAATTATGATCATTTGTGATCATAATAAGCTAACATCAACACAAGGATAACAGAATTGCAGGTATGAACAGTAACTGAAGAAGATGAATGTGAATTTTATTGATTTAGGAATGAAGTTTGTTACTAAGCAGGTAAGGTAGTTACAACTAAGCTAACTAACTCAAGAGCTTGTCAGACTCTTGAGTTGGTTGAGCTAACTAACTAGAACTAGGAATGAGAGAGAATGGAGATGTGTGTGAAATTTACACACATTAACTACTTTTGAAAATGAGAGATTACAATCCTATTTATAGACAAATTGTGAGGAAGTTTTGGAGTTGATGACGTGTTCCAACCATTTGATTTTTGCCACGTGTCACTAAGTTGCTAAATGTTCATCCTCATGTTCTTCAAGAATTGGGGATTTTTGATCTATTAAGTTTGAGCTTAATTGGTTGTATCCAATGTAATCCTCTCTAAAAAACGATCAACTTTCATGTAGATAACTCTTTCTGAAATCTAGTGTAGCTCAAAATCACGTCTGGGTTCTTTGTTGAAGAAGAAGACCACGTGTCACTTTCTGGTTGGGCGAGGAGTGAGCACACGGATTATTATCCAAAGTGGATAATTGGATTATAGAGTGTCTTGCTCTGATTGGGTGAAATGGGATAGTGGAGATTATTTAATTAATTGCGGCGTAGTTAATGCAAGAGGTGAGGTGGCAACTTGGCTGGCAATCCATGTGCTTAATTTTCTGCCTTCTCATTGGTTGAGACTATGTCACACGGATTGAACTTGTTTAATCTTTGGAAAATGGCAATTTAAGCCCCTTAAGTATGGCAGATTCACAATTTAGGCTATGAACTTCATTTCTTTGGCATAAATGGTACTTCCACTTGCATTATTGATTAATTTGACCCTTTGGCTTGGTTGACTGAAGAGTTGACCATGTTTGACTTTCATCTTGACTTTGACAAATTTACACTTTTAGTCCTTCAACTTTGGAGTGTTGTCAAGATAGGTCCCTTATCTTCAAAGTCTTGTCATCTTTGAAACTTCTTTGTCTTTTTCATCCAAATAAGCTTGATTTTCTTCTTGTTTGCTTGAAAATGTATCCTTCTTACTAATAAGTGTGTAAACACTTATCCTTTTGCCACTAAAATCAAGGAAAAACAAGACCTAATCATGTGTTTTATATCGTAATAGTCGGAATTACGCGTGGTTTTGTGTTTTTATGTTAAAATAGGTACAAAAGATCAAAAGGAAAGAAAACACGGGATTTCACGGTCAAATGTAGAAGAAAAGTCCAAGAAGAGACGTAGACAAAGTCAAAGACCAAAAGTGTGCCCAAGTTCACGAAAACCGGCTAAACCGACACGTTTTTGAAGAAACAATCAAGGAAGCCGAAATCGAGCTCGTTTTAGTGGATTTAAATTTAAGGAGGACATTTGGGCCAAGTGGGTCCCACATTTGGGTATTGGGCCTAAAAGCCCAATAACCATTTTTCCTTTATCAAAATAAACGGATTTTGTCATCAAAATTGGGCCCAAGCCCATAATGCTAAATAACAAACCGGATGGAAAGGATCATTGGGCCAAGCCCAATTATTTGCACAAACAAGAAACGGTTAAGTGAAAAGTTTTCACTTGGTTTGGTCAAAGAGACCAGTAAACTCTCACACACGTTTCAACTTACTCACTACTCACCCCACACATTAAATAAAACGCTTTTATTTTACCCACGCGCATTCACTTATTTCGTTAACAACAAGAAACCCACCCACCTCCTCCTTCTTTCTCTCCCAAAACAACAGCTTCAGTTTTTACTATTCCCAAACCCTAGAACATAATTTACTCATCAAAAATTGGGGGTTTTACCCAAAGTGTGTGATTCACACACTTGGGGATTAAATCCCCAAGTTAATCGGAAGATCCAACAAACTGGTCCTATCCTACATGGCAAATCCCTTTGTTTTGATTGGCTCACACACCTCTCCACCACTACCTCATCCAATAAGAATGATCCACATCACCCTCAAACTAGCACAACAAACACAAAAGTGCCATGCTGGCAATCCAAGTGAAAGAAAAAGTATCTTCAGCCGTTAGATGAAGAAGAGAAGAGAGAGAAAGAAAAAAAACGTGTTTGACGGTTAGGATTTAATAGCTTACTCAAGAAGAATCACAAGAGGGTTTCTAGGGTTTCTCCTATAAAAACCCCTCATATCTGTAATTTTGAGATGCCTTTTCTTTTTAGTTTAATTTTTATTTTTCTGAAAAATAGATTTTAGGTTTAATGTAATTTCTTTTTATAAAGTATTGTAATCAGTTTATTAATATTAATGAAATTTTAATTTTCTTAAATCTTTGTCTCGTTTGATATTATTGCATTTTTATCTTAAATCTGTTTTGATTTAAATAATTATTGAATTAAAAAGGGTAGGAATAATTTCCCCTGCTGGGAAATTATATAAAAAAAAATATTGGTTCGTTACTGTTTATGGTTCGAGGAAGATGGTGATGATGATGTTTGGTGGGTAAATAACGGTGGTGTTTTGTTCGGTTTATTTCGGTTCATAGGGGGTTCAGCGCCCACCTACTGCCCAACGGAATCATCAAAAGGTTTTATTTCTTTTTTTTATTCTTGTTAAGTTTTAGTTAATTTTAAATCTTCTTATTAGTTTATCAGTCTGCTTGGATCTGCTTGATTAGTAAGTTAGTCTTGGTATGCTTAATCGATTTAGCTTATAATTCTGCTTGGTACGTTTCTGTGTGGGTTTTGAGTTTTTAGATCTGCTTATTTTGGTTAGTGGCTTATTAAGTTTTGTTGGTCTAAGCTTATTTAGCTTTTTTCTGATATTTCAGTTTGTTTGGATCTAGTTTATTTTGTTAAGTAGTGTTCGGGTATCGTAGCTTATTATTATTAATCTGCTTAGCTGCTTATTTTCTTTGTGCTCATTCGGTTTGGCTGGTGTCTGATTCACTTTTGATAGGTTGCTGTTTGCTTCTAGTTAGTATATTTGTTTTGAGTGGTTAATCTTATATTGCTTATGTTGCTTATTTTGCTTATTTGGTTTAGCTGTTAGTGCTTAACTGCTCTTAGGTTTGTGTAGTTATTAGCTTATCTAGGTTCTGCTTATTTGCTTAACCTTTTGTGCTTATTTGTTTAATTTACTTATCTGCTTATTTTTGTCATATGTCATAGCTTATCTGGTTTGTTACTTTTCGCTGATATTGCTTTGTTAAGGTGACAGATCCATTTGATATGTTTACTCCAAAGTTCCAAAAAATAAAGTCAAAATAATAAATAGGTAAAAAGTTGTCTCCGCTGGGTTTCGAACTCGTGACCCTTAGCTTAGCAGACATACACCATAACCAAATGCTCTAGACTCTTATTTGTGTAGTATCAGGCTTCATTAAATTAATATAGGTTAATTTCTATCTGGCAGTTTTAGTTATTTAGTTTAAATACATGTTTTTAGTTTTATTAAATTTATTTAAAAAGTTTTATATCAATTTCGTTTTATTAAGTTTAAATAGTTTTAAATAGATTTCATTTAAATTTCAAAATAGTTAAAAATAGTTTAAAAATTAGTTTATTGAATTCAAATTAGATTTGTTTTAATCATTTTAATTAGTTTTAAAATTTAAAAAGGTTTTAGTTAATTAAAATAGATAAAATAGATTTTTCAATTAGATTAAATAGTTTTTTACTTAATAGATTTTACTATAAAAATACCAAAAATACGTTTTACCAAGAACAAGTTAGTCTTACGTTAATTGGAAATCAATTTGAGTCGAGTCGAGGAAACAAACATTAATTGCTTAAATTGGACTAAAAATCCTAACATTAAATTGGCGCCGCTGCCGCTTCGCTCGTTACGATTGACGATTTCGTGAGACGTTTGGATTTTGGGATCCGTTCGCTTTGAACGTTATTTTTCTTGCAACAAAATCAAAAACAAAAAAAAATCAAAAACTTAAAAATACAAAAAAAAAATTAAAAAAAAATCACAAAAGTAAATTTTTTCCTAAGATTTGCACCAAAAAAATTTAAAAAAAATACAAAGTAATACTTTTTCCTAAAAGTATTACACCAAAAATATTACGTATTAGTGATATTTTTCTTAGTTCGATTTCTTTCGATTTTTCTTGTGAATATATATTTTTCTAAAAAAATACAAAAAGATTTTTCATTTATTATATTATATTACGTAGAACATTAATTTACCTACTTTTCAAATAAGCCTTAGTTGGGATTTCATCACCTAACTATTGTATTCGCATCCATAACGAAAAAAAGGGCAAAATAGATAAATACTAGTAAGACGTTTGAACTCAAAATATACAAACTATAAGGTGGGTATAAGGCGACACGCAATAAAAGGCCGTCTAAGGAAAAATGTTTTTAAGTGCTTTGTGCCACCTCGTTTCCCCGCTTGCTTGTGCGTATATTGAGAGGGACGACCGATTATTGGTTTGCCAACTCAATTAGTATTTAAGTATATATTTTTGTAGCTTTTTCATATTGCACCTCGAGAGGGAGAATCCTTTTCCTCTCAAAGTCGACCGAGGTCACCTACCTCATTCCAAGTTTTAATTGTATGCGCACTCGCGCGCGTACATACATACCGATTGGTGTACCAAATACTTCTAATTCTTCTAAAAAGAAGAAGAAGAAAAACAAAAAGACCGTCATTAAAGCCGATCCCGAGAATCGAGCTTTGAACAACACGATGGCAACGGATAATCGACCAATGATTGAGATTCTACAATCTCACGTTGAAGGAAACGATGATGCGATTGTGGTACCGGATATTGGAGTTAATAATTTTGAACTTCAAACGGGTTTTATTCAAATGGTTTCCGCTACACCATTTTTAGGCCGTACTAATGATGACCCACACGCTCATATCAAACGTTTCATACAATTAGCCAACACCGTCAAATACAATGGGGTGCCACAAGAGGCCATTCGTTTACAACTCTTTCCTTTTTCCCTCGAGGGACAGGCCCGGATTTGGCTTGATAAGGAACCACCTCAAAGTATTACCACATGGATTGACTTAGAGACCAAGTTCATAAACTACTTTTTCCCACCATCACGGACCACTTCTTTAAGGAATGAGATCATCACCTTTGAACAACAATATGGTGAAACGTTTAGTGAGTCTTGGGATCGATTTAAAGAGCTTTTAAGAAAATGTCCACGACACGGTTTCACTAAAGTGCATCAAATTAATACGTTTTACAATGGTTTAACTCTAAATGACCAAGACTCACTTAATAGTGCCGCGGGGGGCAATATTCTTGTGAAATCGATGAACGAGGCTTGGGCCATAATTAAAAACAAGGCTAAAGTGAAAACCAAGAGTGTTAGGGTCACTATGGCAAGTGCTAGTTATAGTGAGAATGATAAGAGAATTGATAAGCTTACATCTCTTATTGAATCAATTGCTCTAAAAACCGACGCCCTAAATGGTCAAGTTAATGCCATGAAAGAAACTTGTGAAACGTGTGAGACTCGTGGTGGACCGCATTCATATTTTAATTGTGACAAGGTTTACAATAATCAACAAGAAGATTATGCTTATAACAACAATGAAAATGAGCGGGTTCATTTTAAACCAAATGTTGATGTTAACCATTTGTCTTACAAGTCTAATAACTATTTGTCTCCCCCGGGTTTTGTAGCACCACAAAGACCACCCCCACCCGCCCAAAATAGGAACCAAGGTCCTCAACGGCGTAATTTTCAAGGAAATTCTAATCAACGGGGTTTTAATCAAAATCAAGCGAATTTTCAAGGGCAAAACCAAGGGTTCAATAATCATAATCAAGGATTTAATCAAGGTTATAATCAATATCAAAACCAAGGTTTTCCAAATCAAGGATTTCCTAATCAAGGGTACAATCAAATGAACATGCATAATCCTCAAATGGACTTGGTTCTACAAAAATTAACCGACCATGAGCGAATTATGAGAGAGATGCAAGAACCGACCGATAAGAAATTTTTGACTATGATTCAAACCCTTCGTCCCCAAGGTGCCCTCCCTTCGAACACAGTGACCAATCCTAGGGCTAATGTTAATGCTATCACTACTAGGAGTGGTAAGACCACCGTAGAACCTTCCTATCCCCCACCTAACCAAGGACCCGAGATACCTTCTTCTTCTACCCAACCTCCTTCTTCTTCTACTTGTGACATACTACCCGTTATGCCTTCGTCTACACCTTATGTTCCACCGATACCTAAATTTTCTACCACACCTTCGGTTCCCAAACCGATTCCTTCCCCTTCCATTTCTACTCCTCCTCCACCAAAGGATGTGAGTGAGCAATCCACTCCAAAGCCTTCATCTCAACCCAATATACCTTATCCCTCAAGGTTGTGGAAAGAGAAATTGAAGAATAAGGATGATATTCAAGTTTCGAACTTCCTAAAAATGTTCAAACAATTGAATTTTAATATCCCCTTTGTCGAGGCGCTCGCTCACATGCCTAAGTACGCTAAGATGTTTAAGGACCTTTTAAGTGATAAGGAAAAATTGCTCGATATTGCCAATACCCAATTGAATGAGAATTGTTCCGCGGTTCTTTTGAGAAAATTACCGGTTAAGTTAGGAGATCCCGGTCGATTCCTTATTCCTTGTAATTTTCCGGGTGTTGAGAATTGTATGGCTTTGGCGGATCTCGGAGCGAGTATCAATCTTATGCCATTGTCCGTGTGGAAACAATTATATTTACCCGAGCTAGTCCCCACTCGTATGACATTGGAATTAGCTAACCGTACGGTTGCTTATCCGGTGGGGATAGCCGAGGATGTTTTTGTAGGAGTCGACAAATTCACTTTTCCCGCCGACTTCGTTATAGTCGACTATGAGATGGATCCCCGTGTTCCCTTAATTATGGGACGACCCTTCTTGAGAACCGGGCGTACATTGATTGATGTAGCCGCAGGTGAGCTTATCATGAGGGTCGGGGATGATAAAATCGTCTTTAACATGGATAAACTTTCCATACTTCCCGATGAGCCCGAATCCGTAAATTACATCGATGTGCTCGACGAAGCATGCGAAGAACATTTTCACGAGACTTGTAAGAGCGGGATTTCTCCATTACCTCATGTTGAGACCGTAGCTTCTATTGCTCCTTCATTGACTCCATTTGGAGAAAGTGACTTTCTTTTACAAGAATTTGAAGCAATTTTAGGGGATGTGGATCTAAAATATGACGATTCTCCCACCGATTGGGAAGAAGACATTCGTACCATTGAGAGACTTCTCAATGAGGACCATATTTCTCCACCTACTCCTAAGGAAGTTACAAACGATGATCCTAATTTGACTAAGCCTTCCACCGAAAATCCACCGGATTTAGAGCTTAAGGATTTACCGTCTCATTTAGAGTACGTTTTCTTAGAGGAGGATAATAAGTTAACCGTCATTATTGCTAAGGACTTAAAAGAAGATGAAAAATCCCGACTTATCGATGTGATTAAGAATCATAAGAAAGCAATTGCTTGGAAAATCTCCGACATCCGCGGAATTGATCCTAATTTTTGTACTCATAAAATTCTCATGGAAGATGACTTTAAACCCGCAATCCAAAATCAAAGAAGGGTTAATCCAAAACTTCATGAAGTCATTAAGAAAGAAGTTATCAAACTTCTAGATGCCGGAATGATTTACCCTATCTCGGATTCGCCATGGGTTAGTGCCGTCCAATGTGTGCCTAGGAAAGGCGGAATCACCGTTGTTCCCAATCAAAACAACGAGTTGATTCCTACTCGACTCGTAACGGGTTGGCGAGTTTGCATCGACTATCGTAAGCTCAATGATGCCACTCGTAAGGATCATTTCCCTCTTCCTTTCATGGATCAAATGCTCGAGCGTTTAGCGGGTAATGATTTCTATTTCTTCTTAGATGGTTTTTCCGGATATTTTCAAATCCCTATCGATCCAAAAGACCAAGAGAAAACCACATTCACTTGTCCCTATGGAACATTTGCTTACAAAAGAATGCCTTTCGGCTTATGCAATGCTCCCGGGACTTTCCAAAGGTGTATGATGGCGATATTTCATGACATGGTTGAAGAAACTATGGAAGTCTTTATGGACAATTTCTCGGTTTATGGTGATTCTTTCTCTTCTTGCCTTGCTAATTTAGAACGTATGCTTAAACGGTGTGAAGACACTCGTCTCGTTCTTTATTGGGAAAAATTCCATTTCATAAGAAGGCATCGTCCTCGGTCATAAAATTTCCAAAGCCGGTATCGAAGTAGACCGTGCTAAAGTTGACGTCATTGCTAAGTTACCTCCACCTACCACCGTCAAAGGAGTTAGAAGTATTTTAGGCCATGGGATTTTATCGACGTTTCATCCAAGATTTCTCGAAAATAGCTCGTCCAATGACTCATCTCTTAGAAAAGGATGCTCCTTTCATCTTCTCTCAAGAATGTCTCGACTCTTTCGAACTTCTTAAAGGTAAATTAACTAAGGCACCGGTCTTAGTCTCTCCAAATTGGGAGTTACCTTTCGAGCTCATGTGCGATGCTAGTGATTTCGCGGTAGGAGCGGTTTTAGGTCAACGAGTTAACAAACATTTCCAACCCATTCATTATGCTAGTAAGACAATGACGGGGGCTCAATTGCATTATACCACTACCCAAAAAGAGCTTTTAGCCGTAGTGTATGCTTTTGAGAAATCCCGCCCCTATCTTGTGCTTTCCACCACCATCGTTTACACCGACCATTCCGCCTTGAAATAATTGTTGACCAAGCAAGATTCTAAACCGAGACTCCTTCGTTGGGTTTTGCTCCTACAAGAATATAAAATCGAAATTCGTGATAAAAAAGGAGCGGAAAACCTAGCCGCGGATCATCTTAGTAGACTTGAGGATCCTTATCAAGGGGAATCTCCAAATCAAGAGATTAATGAATCTTTTCCCCTTGAGACCTTAATGTCCATTAATTCCAATCTTGATGATACCCCATGGTTTGCGGACATTGCAAACTATTTGGCGGGTGGTGTTCTTATCGAAGGGTTATCGTCCCAACAAAAGAAAAAATTCTTCAATGACGTTAAAACGTACTATTGGGACGACCCTTATCTTTTCAAGCAATGTGCGGATTTAATCATTCGTAGATGTGTTGTTGGGCCGGCGGCTTTACAAATCCTTGAAGCATGCCATAAAGGACCCACCGGTGGTCACTTTGGTCCTAATTACACCGCTAAAAAAGTTTTCGACTACGGATTCTATTGGCCCACCATTTATCATGATGCACATGAAATGTTTAAGCATTGTGATGCTTGCCAAAGACAAGGCAAGATCACACATAAAGATGAGATGCCTCAAAATTTCATCCAAGAGTGTGAAATCTTTGACGTATGGGGCATCGACTTTATGGGGCCATTTCCATCATCCAAAGGAAACAAGTACATCCTCGTAGCCGTTGACTACGTATCAAAATGGGTTGAAGCAAAGGCTTTACCTACTAACGATGAAAGGGTGGTTGTTAACTTCTTGAAACAATTGTTTGCTCGATTCGGTGTGCCTCGTGCTATTATTAGTGATCGCGGGACTCATTTTTGCAATGATCAATTCGCACGAGTCATGGCTAAGTATGGTGTCAATCACCGACTTTCCACCGCGTATCATCCACAAACTAATGGACAAGCCGAGGTTTCCAACCGTGGTCTTAAGAGAATCTTAGAGCGAACCGTGGGAGAGCATCGTGCCTCATGGGTTGATAAATTAGATGATGCTTTGTGGGCTTTCTGTACCGCTTATAAGACACCTATAGGTTGTACCCCTTATCGCCTTGTGTACAGAAACGCGTGCCACCTCCCTATTGAGTTGGAGCATAAGGCTTATTGGGCCTTGAAATGGGCTAATTTTGACATAAACAAAGCCGGTGATCATAGGAAAATCCAACTCAATGAACTCAATGAAGTTAGGAATGAGGCTTATGAAAATTCATTAATCTACAAGGAGAAGACTAAGCTCATTCATGATTCCAAGATTAAAAAACTGAGAGTTCCATGTTGGTGATCAAGTTTTACTTTTTAACTCTCGGTTGAAAATCTTTTCGGGTAAACTTAAGAGCCGTTGGTCCCGTCCATTCACCGTGGCCCAAGTCCTCCCTTATGGCACCATTGAGTTATCCTAACCAAATGGGCCCAACTTTAAGGTGAATGGCCAACGGGTTAAGTTGTACTATGGAGAGGACATCTCTCATGAGATGATTCCATCCCTCTCCATATTTCCCTTGAATTAATTCGGGAAATCGAGTCGAGCTAGAGACTCGTGATAAATAAATCAAGCATCGTTTAACTAGGTTAGATTTTTACCTTTACCATCCTTTCCACCCTTTTTCACCTTCATCCATTTTCACCAATAAGTGTAGGGGGATCCAAGTAGGTTGTTTGTGTGTTGTGATGTTGTGCAGGGACATGTGCTTTGATGATCCACTTTTGGTACTTTTGACGCAACCCGTGATCCCGTGTTCCCGTGTACCCGGTTCTATCAAAACTATTGTGATTCATACATGTATATAAATAAATACGAGTAAATGTAATCACTTTAGTTGTCCCTTCCTTAGCTCGATTTTAAACAACGTACTCAATGTCCTAAGTGTAGGGGAGTTTATTCTCCCACATGCCTAAACATTGAGGACAATGTTTATATTAAGTGTAGGGGGACTTCTGTCGAATTTTAGTGGGCTTTTCCATGAATTTGACCCCATTTAACCGGAAAATTTTAAAAAATTTCAAAGTTTTTCAAATTTTTGATCTATTTTGGCCTAGTAGTATTTCCATTTATTTTCTTTCCTTTTGTCATCGCATTCATACTTATATTTTCCATTTCAAGAATAAAGTCAAAAATAAATAATTGAATAAAATGGTTTTAACAAGATTAGATATCTTTGATATATTAGGCCCGTCGTGAATATTTTGACTCAACCCGAGTTTACTTATCCAAGTTTACTCTAGCTAGTATCCTTAACCATATGGACCTTAATTAGTTTATTAGGCTAAGCATCCACGAGTCTCATTCCTTGAGATTTTAACTTGTGGAGAACGAGAGATGATAGAGTTGATAATAAGTTTAAGGGTTAATTTTTGCTTATATGAGTTTTTGTGGCTCTTTCTTCCCGCTTGTATATTTAATTGCTTAATAAATGAGGATTCTTGCAAAGTAGATTCGATATCTTAACTCTTAGCCAAATCTTTATTCTCCTTGTGATTAAAGCATGAACACATTGAGGGTGCCAGCGTTGTGGACTTCCGACTAAGGTGGCTCATAACCACTAAGTAGGAGGTATTCAGACCATGGGACCGCGGAATTTGGCCTACTATACATATCATAAATAAAGAAAGAATAAGATTAAAGCATGACCTCAAGGATCCTTAGGGTGTGGGGCATGTAGCACGAACCTTGTCATTAGAGCCTTAGGGTGTATGGCATGGTAAGTGTTGAATAAAAATTGATCAAAAAATCTATTTCCTCGTTTATTGTTCAAGGAGCCTTAGGGTGTGGACAATAGATGAGGAGCATTTTTACATCTTAAAGAGCCTAAGGGTATATGATGTGAACTTGCTAAACTCCACATAAAGTCTACATGACTTTGGAAGAATAATTAATAAGTAGTACTATTGGCCAAATTTTGGGTCCGGGAATTTATTCCCCAAATCGTGTTAAATCATCCTTGATGTGGGCTTACTTTAGTGACAACGTTTTTGAGGACGAGGTTAGGTTTTGAGTGTCGGGTTTGCACCGTTTGGCCTTCATTTTTGGAATAATAATTATCAAATAAGTCAATGAGCCTACGGGTGAATGACAATCAATAAAATCTAGAGATACAACGTAGGAATTGGAGAAAGAGTATTACACAATTGTCTTATATAAGTGGTTTTAACCTAAGGACTTATGGTAAACAATGATCTCGTTTTTAAGCTTGGTATGGGGAACATGAAACTTGAGGGTGATTAATATTCATAACACTAAAGCCGTAATCTAAGTCTTAGATTTCTTTACAAGTTTCTTCCATCAAATAATTTTCAAGTTAATAAATTGTTATAACTTTTGTTTCCTTTAAGGTTTTTTATCTTTTCATCATAGTAGTATTATTATATCTTAATAAAGGTCGAGATGGATTAATTATGAGAAAAATGTAACTTAATGCTTTAAAACTATGCATTGCATGGGGTCATTACAATGGTCAAGTGTAGGGGATTTAATAAGTGTGTAAACACTTATCTTTTTGCCACTAAAATCAAGGAAAAACAAGACCTAATCATGTGTTTTATATCGTAAAAATCGGAATTACGCGTGGTTTTGTGTTTTTGTGTTAAAATAGGTACAAAAGATCAAAAGGAAAGAAAACACAGGATTTCACGGTCAAATGTTGAAGAAAAGTCCAAGAAGAGACGAAGACAAAGTCAAAGACCAAAAGTGTGCCCAAGTTCACGAAAACCGGCTAAACCGACACGTTTTTGAAGAAACAATCAAGGAAGCCAAAATCGAGCGCGTTTTAGTGGATTTAACTTTAAGGAGGACATTTGGGCCAAATGGGTCCCACATTTGAGTATTGGGCCTAAAAGCCCAATAACCATTTTTCCTTTATCAAAATAAACGGATTTTGTCATCAAAATTGGGCCCAAGCCCATAATGTTAAATAACAAACCGGATGGAAAGGATCATTGGGCCAAGCCCAAATATTTGCACAAACAAGAAACGGTTAAGTGAAAAGTTTTCACTTGGTTTGGTCAAAGAGACCAGTCAACTCTCACACACGTTTCAACTTACTCACTACTCACCCCACACATTAAATAAAATGCTTTTATTTTACCCACGCACATTCACTTATTTCGTTAACAACAAGAAACCCACCCACCTCCTCCTTCTTTCTCTCCCAAAACACTAGCTTCCGTTTTTACTATTCCCAAACCCTAGAACATAATTTACTCATCAAAAATTGGGGGTTTTACCCAAAGTGTGTGATTCACACACTTGGGGATTAAATCCCCAAGTTAATCGGAGATCCAACAAAGTGGTCCTATCCTACATGGCAAATCCCTTTGTTTTGATTGGCTCACACACCTCTCCACCACTACCTCATCCAATAAGAATGATCCACATCACCCTCAAACTAGCACAACAAACACAAAAGTGCCATGCTGGCAATCCAAGTGAAAGAAAAAGTATCTTCAGCCGTTAGATGAAGAAGAGAAGTGAGAGAAAGAAAAAAAACGTGTTTGACGGCTAGGATTTAATTGCTTACTCAAGAAGAATCACAAGAGGGTTTGCAGGGTTTCTCCTATAAAAACCCCTCATATCTGTAATTTTGAGATGCCTTTTCTTTTTAGTTAAATTTTTATTTTTCTGAAAAATAGATTTTAGGTTTAATGTAATTTCTTTTTATAAAGTATTGTAATCAGTTTATTAATATTAATGAAATTTCAATTTTCTTAAATCTTTGTCTCGTTTGATATTATTGCATTTTTATCTTAAATCTGTTTTGATTTAAATAATTATTCAATTAAAAAGGGTAGGAATAATTTCCCCTACTGGGAAATTATATTAAAAAAAATTATTGGTTTGTTACTATTTATGGTTCGAGGAAGATGGTGATGATGATGTTTGGTGGATAAATAACGGTGGTGTTTTGTTCGGTTTATTTCGGTTCATAGGGGGTTCAGCGCCCACCTACTGCCCAACGGAATCATCAAAAGGTTTTATTTCTTTTTTTATTCTTGTTAAGTTTTAGTTAATTTTAAATCTTCTTATTAGTTTATCAGTCTGCGTGGATCTTCTTGATTAGTAAGTTAGTCTTGGTATGCTTAATCGATTTAGCTTATAATTCTGCTTGGTACGTTTCTGTGTGGGTTTTGAGTTTTTAGATCTGCTTATTTTGGTTAGTGGCTTATTAAGTTTTGTTGGTCTAAGCTTATTTAGCTTTTTTCTGATATTTCAGTTTGTTTGGATCTAGTTTATTTTGTTAAGTAGTGTTCGGGTATCGTAGCTTATTATTATTAATCTGCTTAGCTGCTTATTTTCTTTGTGCTCATTCGGTTTGGATGGTGTCTGATTCACTTTTGATAGGTTGCTGTTTGCTTCTAGTTAGTATATTTGTTTTGAGTGGTTAATCTTATATTGCTTATGTTGCTTATTTTGCTTATTTGGTTTAGCTGTTAGTGCTTAATTGCTCTTAGGTTTGTGTAGTTATTAGCTTATCTAGGTTCTGCTTATTTGCTTAACCTTTTGTGCTTATTTGTTTAATTTACTTATCTGCTTATTTTTGTCATCTGTCATAGCTTATTTTGTTTGTTACTTTTCGCTGATATTGCTTTGTTAAGGTGACAGATCCATTTGATCTGTTTACTCCAAAGTTCCAAAAAAAAGTCAAAATAATAAATAGCTAAAAAGTTGTCTCCGCTGGGTTTCGAACTCGTGACCCTTAGCTTAGCAGACATACACCATAACCAAATGCTCTAGACTCTTATTTGTGTAGTATCAGGCTTCATTAAATTAATATAGGTTAATTTCTATATGGCAGTTTTAGTTATTTAGTTTAAATACATGTTTTTAGTTTTATTAAATTTATTTAAAAAGTTTTATATCAATTTCGTTTTATTAAGTTTAAATAATTTTAAATAGATTTCTTTTAAATTTCAAAATAGTTAAAAAATGTTTAAAAATTAGTTTATTGAATTTAAATTAGATTTGTTTTAATCATTTTAATTAGTTTTAAAATTTAAAAAGGTTTTAGTTAATTAAAATAGATTTTTCAATTAGATTAAATAGTTTTTTACTTAATAGATTTTATTATAAAAATACCAAAAATACGTTTTACCAAGAACAAGTTAGTCTTACGTTAATTGGAAATCAATTCGAGTTGAGTCGAGGAAACGAACATTAATTGCTTAAATTAGACTAAAAATCCTAACATTACTTACCTATTTATACACAAACACAAAACATACCACATATTTCCGCTTTATAGCACAAAAGTTAGGTATTTTACTTGTGTTTTAGGGTGATTTGTTCATTAATTGATACGAGTTTTTGCTCATATCAAATCCCCTACACTTGAACATTGCCATGACCTCATGCAATACTATATTTTAAAGCACAAATTTACATTCTCCTCATAATTAATCCACATTGGCCAATATGGAATGCATCTACACTACTCTACACTATATGATGCATGATTTTGATTTTAAACAATGTAATGCAAAAGAAACAATTCTACTTATATCTTTTTGGATTTTTCTTAAAATGGTTTTGATGGAAATAACTCATAAAGAAATCAATGACTTAGATTAGGGCTTTGGTACCATGGATACTTATCACCCTCAAGTTTCACTTTCCCCATACCAATCTTAAAAATGGGATCATTGCATTCACAAGTAAAAAGTGCATCAACTTATTCATGACAATTAAATGTTGAACCGGTTATTATTTGAGCAAATTGCTTTTGGGCAAATTTGTCATTATTTAAAGCGTGAAGTAAAGAAATGCAAAATCCAAAAATAAGGAAGCACAGTTTTAATCCTAAGTAATCCTCTCATCCATTACTTGGAAAACTGCTCATAATTAA
This sequence comes from Glebionis coronaria, assembly GCA_025667525.1. Taxonomy (NCBI): domain Eukaryota; kingdom Viridiplantae; phylum Streptophyta; class Magnoliopsida; order Asterales; family Asteraceae; genus Glebionis; species Glebionis coronaria. The sequence continues at coordinate 563,749 of JANFOE010000054.1, read as the reverse complement.
TATGAGTCCGACTCAAGAATAATAAGTCATTCGTTTTATGTGTAAAATCCTCATGTCATGCGTTAATAAGTAGCTACACACTCGCTAAGGAAAAGAAAATAAAACTCACTCAATAATTTACATCCGCCATCTTTTTGAGACTTTGGATCTTCAACCCCGCAACCCGTCAAGGTAATATTGGATTGGAGCAACTATTAAATCCCCGCAACCCGTCAAGGTAATATTGGAATCTAATAGTTACGATAATTAACACTTCAGTTCCCCTCTTGGGAGTCTTGTATTATTATTTTTTTTCTTTTTTTTTTCTAGCCACTCATTTTTTTATAAGCCGCTCTTATTTTTCTTTATTCCTCACAAAGAAAGTTGAAAAGAATAAAAGGAAAAACACCCGCTAAATATTAAGCATGACATAAGTCTAGTACACATAAAACGTTCTAACTTATTATCTTAAGACGTACTTATATCAACCATGAACGATTAGACAAAAATGCATAAGAGATTACAAACCAATTAAAACCGTTCTTGATTATTTATTAACATATATACATGCGAAGAAATTAGAGGTAAAGAAGAGAAGGGTACAAGTAATTATCATGAAGTTTATCTAGCCCTTTTATACTTGCTTCAACTCTATCATTTCCCATTCTCCACAAATTTAAAATCTCAAATAATGAGAGTGGTGGATGCTTAGCCTAATAGACCAATGAAGGACTACATGGTTAAGGATACTAGCTAGAGAGTGCTAAGATAAGCAAACTCGGGTTGAGTCAAAATATCCATGGCGGGCCTAATATGTCAAAGAAGTCTAAATTTGTTAAACCATGTCCTTTATTATATTTTTTTCTTTTTATATATTTTTGATGAAAAAGAAAAAAAATATATACAATGCAAATGTGTTTTGCAAATGAAAAATGATCGATGCAAAAATTATGAATGCATATTTTTTGGTGGCCAAAGTAGATCAAAAATTTGAAAAATGTTTGAAAAATTAATTTTCCATGTTATCATGAAGGTCAATGACAAGTTCTAGGTAAGGTCACTTCGATAGAAGACCCCCTACACTTAAGCTAAACATTGTCCTCAATGTTTAAGAGCATGGAAGTATAAAAATTCCCCTACACTTATGACAATGATTAGACTTTGCTTAACCCAAGTTAAGGAAAGATCAACTATAGTGAATTCATTTTTAAAGCACAAGGTGTCTATGAAAGATCACAATAGTAACGAAGTGAACCGGATACAAGGGCCTCCTCCATAAGATCCAAAGCACGAAATGAGTGAGAAACCCTACAAACATCATGAAGACAAAAGAAGGTCTACCCCAACACTTCTCATCAAATTGCTATCCTTATTTCTAACCTACAACACTCTAGTTCTAACAAGTTCTAAACCTAGTTATTCAAGCTTGATTTAAGGAGTCTCTAGCTCGACTCTTCCCACAATGAATTAATTCATGGGGAAAATGGGGATCTCTTGGACCATTTCAACGGAAATGTCCTCCCCAAAATAGTGCTTCACATGGTGACCATTCACTTTAAAATTTAGACCATCGGGTTGTGACAACTCAATAGTTCCATATGGAAATACTTGAGCAATAGTGAATGGACCGGACCATCTAGACTTAAGCTTGCCCGTAAAAAGTTTCAACCTTGAGTTAAAGAGGAGAACCGGATCTCCAACTTGAAACTTACGGTTCTTGATCTTAGCATCATGCAATTTCTTAGTCTTCTCCTTATAAAGCAAAGAATTCTCATAGGCATTGGCTCTCAATTCATCCATTTAATTAAGTTGGTTCTTTCTATGTGAACCGGCTTGGTTTAAATCAAAGTTAGCCCACTTGAGAGCCCAATATGCCTTATGTTCTAACTCGAATGGGAGGTGGCATGCTTTTCCATAGACAAGCCTATAAGGAGTACAACCAATTGGTGTCTTAAAAGCCGTCCTAAAAGCCCACAAAGCATCATCAAGCTTATCCGACCAAGAAGCTCGATTCTCTCCCACCGTTCTCTCTAGAATTCTCTTTAAACCACGATTTGTAACCTCGGTTTGACCATTGGTTTGAGGGTGATACGCGGTAGAAAGTCTATGATTAACTCCATATTTTTTCATAACTCTCGTGAATTAATCATTACAAAAGTGCGTACCATGATCACTTATGATGGCCCGAGGTACTCCAAATCTAGCAAACAATTGCTTCAAGAACTTCACAACAACTCTAGCATCATTAGTAGGTAAGGCTTTGGCCTCAACCCATTTGGACACATAATCCACTGCAACAAGTATATACTTGTTTCCCTTGGAAGATGGAAAAGGTCCTATAAAATCTATGCCCCATACATCAAAAATCTCACACTCTTGAATAAAATTTTGTGGCATCTCATCACGTTGTGTAATTTTTCCTTGTCTTTAACATACATCACAAAATGTCACCATCTCTTGGGCGTCTTTGTAAATGGAAGGCCAATAGTAACCCGAATTAAAGACTTTCTTGGCGGTATAGTTGGGCCCAAAATGTCCACCCGTAGGTCCTTTATGACAAGCTTCTAGAATCTTAAATGCCTCGGGCCCATCTATACACCGTCTAATGATTTGGTCCGCACATTGCCTAAAAAGATAAGGATCATCCCAAAAGTAGTACTTAACTTCCTTAAGAAACTTCTTCTTTTGTTGTGAAGTAAGACCCTCTATAAGCACATTCCCCACAAGATAGTTTGCTATATCCGCAAACCAAGGGTTGGCATCCTCTTGAGAAGAGATAGACATGAGCTCCTCTATTGGAAAGGATTCATTGATTTCTTTATTAGGAAAATCTCCTTGAAAAGGATGTTCAAGTCTACTCAAGTGATCCGCCACTAAATTCTCGGCTCCTTTCTTATCTCGAATTTCTATCTTAAACTCTTGAAGCAATAAAACCCATCTCAAAAGCCTAGGCTTAGCATCTTGCTTTGTCATGAGATACTTGAGAGTGGAATGATCCATATACACTATGGTTTTGGATAGCACAAGGTATGGTCTAAATTTCTCAAAGGCATAAACTATAGCAAGCAACTCTTTTTTCGTGGTAGTATAATGAAGTTGTGCACCGGTCATGGTTTTACTAGCATAGTGTATAGGTTGAAAATGCTTATTCACTCTTTGTCCTATGACGGCCCCCACCGCATAATCACTAGCGTCACACATAAGCTCAAAAGGTAATTCCCAATTTGGAGAAACCAAAACGGGAGCCTTAGTCAATTTATCCTTAAGAGTCTCAAATGAATCCAAACACTCTTGGTTGAAAATGAAAGGAGCATCTTTTTCCAAGAGGTGGGTCATCTGTCTTGCTATCTTAGAAAAATCTTGTATGAAGCGCCTATAAAATCCCGCATGACCTAAGAAACTCCTTACACCTTTAACCGTAGTGGGTGGGGGAAGCTTAGCAATCACATCAATTTTAGCTCGATCCACTTCTAATCCCTTATTGGATATTTTGTGTCCCAAAACAATTCCCTCTTTCACCATAAAGTGACATTTCTCCCAATTAAGAACTAAACGTGTTTCCTCACAACGCTTAAGCATTCGTTCTAAATTGGTGAGACATGAGGTAAATGACTCTCCAAAGACGGAAAAGTCATCCATGAAAACCTCCATTGTTTGCTCTATCATATCATGGAAAATTGCCATCATGCACCTTTGAAATGTCCCCGGTGCATTACATAAGCTAAAAGGCATTCTCTTGTAAGCAAATGTACCGTAGGAACAAGTGAATGTGGTCTTTTCTTGATCCTTAGGGTCAATGGGTATTTGGAAATAACCCGAAAAGCCATCAAGAAAGCAATAGTACTCATTTCCCGCTAAGCGTTCAAGCATTTGGTCCATAAAAGGTAATGGGAAGTGATCTTTCCTAGTAGCCTCATTAAGCTTCCTAGAGTCAATACAAACTCTCCAACCGGTAACAAGTCTCGTAGGAATAAGCTCAGTGTTCTCATTAGGTACAACAGTGATTCCACCATTTTTTGGAACACAATGTACCGGGCTAACCCATGGAGAGTCGGAAATGGGTTAAATCATGCCCGCATCAAGGTGTTCGATAACTTCCATTTTAATGACCTCATGGATTTTTGGGTTAACCCTTCGTTGACTTTGAATGGTGGGTTTATAATCATCCTCCATAAGGATCTTGTGTGTACAAAAATGTGGATCAATTCCCCTTATGTCAGATATTTTCCATGCTAAGGCTTTCTTATGTTTCTTAAGGACTTCTATGAGTTTCTCTTTCTCATCCTCTTTCAACTCTTTAGCAATGATCACGGGTAATTGGTCTTTGCCCTGTAAGAAAGCATACTCTAGGTGGGATGGAAGGTCCTTAAGTTCAATTAGAGGTGGACTCTCTATGGAAGGTTTAACTATGGATGGATCATCATTGGTTACTTCTTGTGGAATGGGGGAAGGAATAGGGTCCTCATTGAGCAACTTTTGGATGGTAAGAATATCTTCTTCCCAATTGATGGGAGAATCATCATTTCCAAGAAAGTTGGACTCAAATTCCTCCAAGGGGAAATCACTCTCTCCAAAAGGTGTTAAGGAGGGAGCAATTGAGGCCACGGTTTCAACATGGGGTATATCCTCACTATTACTCTTGCAAGCGTCATGAAAATGCTCATCACACACCTCATCTAGCACATCAACTATATTAATAGTCTCACAAGGTTTAGACTCCTTAACCTCTTTCTTATCACAAACTTTCCCTAACTTAAATACCACTTTCTCATCCTCTACTCTCATAATTAGTTCTCCCTCCCCCCACATCTATCAAGTACGACCCGTTCTCAAAAATGGTCTACCAACAATCAAAGGAACTATAGGATCCATGTCATAATCAACCACTACAAAGTCGGCCGGAAATGTAAACTTATCCACACCTACAAACACATCCTTCGTGATACCTACGGGGTAAGCTATGGTACGGTTGGCTAACTCAAGTTTCATCCTAGTGGGAGTGAGATCAGGAAGAGAGAGTTTTTTCCAAACCGATAAAGGCATGAAGTTAATGCTTGCCCCTAGATCCGCTAAAGCCATGCAATTTTCCACCCCAGGAAAATTACAAGGTATCAAGAAGCGCCCCGGATCTCCAAGTTTTGTTGGTAAGGTTTTAAGTAGCACGGCGGAACAATTTTCATTAAGGGATGTGTTGGACAAATCAACCAGTTTTTCCTTGTTGGAGAGTAGATCCTTGAACATCTTAGCAAATTTTGGCATGTAAGCAAGAGCTTCCGCAAAGGAGATTTTTATATTGAGTTGCTTGAACATCCTTAAGAAATTTGAGACCTGTATATCATCCTTGTTCTTTAACTTGTCATTTTTCAATCTTGAAGGGTAAGGAAGATTTGGTTTAGGTGTAGGTGTTGTAGGTGTTGTAGTGGAAGATTTGTCTTTGTTAGCTTCTTCATTGGGAATTGTGGAAGGTAAAGGAGAAGTGGGAATAGGTTGAGAAGGTGTATTTGTTTGAATAGGAGCATTTGGAGGTGGTGAAGTGGATGTAGAAGGCTTATCACATGTAGGAACAAAAGTAGGTTTAACAATAGGAGGTGTAGGAGGTGAAGGATCCTTTGTTGACTTTCCACTTCTTGTTGTAATAGCATTAACATTTTCCCTTGGGTTTGTTTGTGTGTTAGATGGTAAAGCCCCTTGTTGTCTTTGATTAAAAATCATCATAACTTTCTTATGTGTTTCCTCATGCATTTCTTTCATTCTTTTCTCATTAGCTTGGAACCTCCTTTCATTCTCTTGATTCATTTTGTGAAGAAGCTCAATTGTGTTATAATCATGTGGCACATTCCCTTGAAAACCTTGGGGTTGGAAAGGTGGAGGTTGATTGTAAAACCCTTGATTGTTGCCTTGAAAGGTATTTCCTTGATTGTGAAAAGTATTTGGTGGTCTATAGTTATTCCCTTAGTATTGTGGCCTTGGACCTTGGTTCCTTTGTAACACTTGAGGGGGATTTTGTTGAAGTTGGGTGGGAGGTTGGGGTGGGAATCCCGGTGGTGCAAGATAGTTTTGAGACTTATAAGAAATGTTATTTTGATTGATGTTGGGTTTGAAATGTTCACGATGTTCCTCTTGGTAAGCATAACATTCCCCTTGATAACCTTTCACCTTATCACATTGTTGATAGGAATGAGGATCTCCACAAGTCTCACATGAAAGGTTAATAGCATGCACATCATTTGTGGAATTGTTCAATGAAAGGCTCTTAATAGCTTGGATCAATTCTTGATGTGCCTTAAAACTCATATCATGATCCCTATCTATCTTTTGAAGTATCTCTTGGTGACTCTTGAGGAATTGGTTATCACAAGGTGTTTGAGAATTGTTTTGGATAACATGAACCCTTTCTTCAAATTGAGTGTTTGTTTGTACCATTGCTTTGGTCTCAATAATATCCCAAGCCTCTTGAATGGATTTAAGAATAATATTTCCTCCCGTGGAAGCATTGAGTGAGTCTTGGTGATGAGGTTTAAGGCCATTGTAGAAAGTATTGATTTGGTGAACTTCATCCAATCCATGGTTAGGTCATCTCCTCAATAACTCTCTATACTCCTCCCAAGCATCACTAAATGTTTGACTAGGTTTTTGTTGGAAGCCTATAATTAAGTTCCTCAAAGCCGTGGTCTTAGATGGGGGAAAGAATTTGTTCAAAAACTTCGTAGTGAAACCATCCCATGTGGTAATGCTCTCGGGTGGTTGTGTATCTAACCAATGCTTAGCCGGACCCTCTAGTGAAAATTGTACCAATATCAACTTAATGGCATCATGGGGAACTCCATTGTACTTAATGGTGTTGCAAAGAGCAAGAAATCTCTTAAGGTGATCATGAGTATTATCATTCTTGTTCCCATAAAAAGGTGTGTTTGAAACCAAGTTAATCATGGATGTTTTTAGCTCAAATATGTTTGCGGGAATATCGGGTATCTTGATAGCATCGGCATATCCATGCACATTGGATTGCAATTGCTCCATCAAAGATCGAGTATCAACTCCGGCCATGGCTTCTTGTTGTGGATGAATCAAAGCACGATTCTCGGGATCGGCTTGATGGACGGTGGTGTTCCTACTCTTTCTCTTTTTCTTCCTTTTCGGAGGAAGGGGTTGTACACCAATCGGTATTTGTGCACGCCCCGAGTGAGCATGCAACTCAATACGAGGAATGAGAGAGAAGCTCTCGTGTGACTTTGAAGAGAAAAGGATTATCCTCTTCGAGTTTCAATATGAAATATCCACAAGAAAATAATAATATACGTATGTACTACTTGGGTGAAAGACCCCCAATGAAGCCTTCCTTCTTAGAATACTCACAAGCGAACGAGGGGGGGGGGGGTTAGGTGGCGCGAAGCACTTAAGTACCTATTGACCCTTAGATGGCATTTTATAGCACATCGCCTTTCTATTCACTTAATTGTTTGTATTCTTCGAATTGTTGCGTATTGGAAGTATTTATCTATTCTTGCTTTATTTTGTTTGATCGATACACGTGTCAAGGACCGGAACGCCCCTCAACACGGTGTATTGCCTTGGCAATACTTATGGAGAATATGTGTGTTGGTTGTTCTTATACGTATACGTATTTACTTATAATAATATATGGAAAATATTTTTGTATTTATGAATTTTTAGAGAAAATACTATATGTACATAAAAAGCGAGAGAATCCAATAATATATATTTTTTGGTGCAATCTCTTAGGAAAAAGATTGCTTTTTGTATTTTTTAATTTGTTTGGCCAATTCTTTAGGAAAAGAATTGTTTTTGTTATTTTTTAGTTTTTATGTATTTTTATATTTTTAATTTTTTTATTGTTTTTTATTTATGATACGTAAAAATAACGTTCACTAGGTGAACGGATCCCAAAAGCCAATGAAAACCGTCAATCGATAGTCTCTCGTAAAGTCAAAGAACCGGCAGCGGCGCCATTTGAAATTGTGTATAATTGAAGTTCGTTTTCTCAGTTCTTAACCAATTGAAAGTCCTAACAAAATCGGGTTTATAATCGTTTTTGGTTGGTAGGATTATTTGGATTTTCTATGTCTAATTGATCAATCAAGTAAAAAGTTGAAAAAATATTAACTACGTAACCGTAAAACAATTAGTCAATTACTAATTTTTATTCAAGTAAAGACAAAAATGTAAAACTATGAAATTGAAGTGCTAAAAATGTAAAATATTGAAACTAATGTGCTTGAAATGTAAATCAGTTAACTAAAAGGACTAATTATGCAAATGTGACAAACTAATAACCAAAATGTAACAAGATGTCAAACTGATTAACTAAAAATGTGAAGTTTTGAAAATACAAGGACTGAATTAGTACAAACCCTAGATTAGTGCAAGTTTACCCTTTAATGAAAACAGTTAAACACTTGAGGGACCACAATGCAATTAAATGTGAAACTTTATCAAAAGCGGGCTAAGACAAGTAATAAGCTCGTTTAAGCAATCTAGTGAACCAAATAAGCTCTAGTAACTTACAAAATGCTTAAAATCCAAAATTACCTAGGCTTGTAAAAGGAATAAGTCTGAAACTTAGTAAAACTCAAATAAGCAAATCCTAATAAGCCACAATTAAGCTATCTGATAAGCTGAACATGCACAATCTAATTTTCTTATCAAAACTTGTTAATCAAGCCATAAGAGGCAAGGAATGTCTTTTAAAATTGAAAATGGTCCAGTAATGAATTCAGAAAATGGAAATAAGCTAAATCAAGCTTATTTTACCAACGTTGACCAACTTTTTCAAAAAGCTGAAAATTTCCAAACCTACTCAGGAACACTTTCTAAATGAAAATATGAAAGAAAATTGGGAAGTTTCTGAAGTGGAAATGGAGATATGAGAAAACAGATTAAGCACAATATTACAGAAACTTGACTTATCTCAGCAGCTTAATGATTTGCTTATTTCTACCTTGTTTTAGAAAACTGTATAATTTCCTTAAAAAAGCTAAAAGTTCAGATGTTAAGTGTAAGATTAGAACTGGTTTCATACAATTTCATCCAAAAACAAAGAAATGCTAAGTGATTGAAATCAAGAACTTTTTATGAACTAGTGAATTGAAAACTGACCAAAACTATTTTTTGTGCCAATTGCCTGTTTGACTTAAGAATTGACTTGAAAACTACCAAACTTGGTTTATTATGACTTAATGACTGAAAATGAACAAAACTTAACCAATTTCCAACACTTGAACTCAAATTGAATCCTAATCCCAAACACTAGTTAACTGATTTCTAACAAACTTCCATGAAATTAAACAAGGCAATTGGTTGAACTAGTAGAAAAATTATATCAGACTAAGTTTGACTACTCAAATGAAGTGCAAATAAACCAATAACAAACAATTACATAGACTAGAACTCAATATGAACTAGTAAGCTAAAATTGCTGATAAAATGATGACAGGAACTAGTATTAAGCTAATGAACAAGTATTAAGCTACAATTAAGCTACTCAAACTTCAAAATTCAGTTCAAATTCAATCTAAGCACATTTGATCATGCAAACAATCAAGCTAAACTAGGAATTGAGCAAGCAATGCTATTTAGTGGAACAAGAACTCATAAGTGTTAAACCTTGAAGCATAAGCCTCCTCTGATGGAGTAGGTTGGCGCTGAGCCACCTAGATAGTGTTAACCACCACCTTAACACTATCAACAATCTACTCGACCTGCTACAATCATCATAATCTCCATTTTTGAACCTTTAAGCTTCAAAATCAACAAAGGCCAGTACTGGATGAACAGAACACTATAACAGCTTCAAGTCTTCAAAACTTAGCTAATTATGATAATTTTTGATCATAATAAGCTAACATCAACATAAGGATAACAGAATTGCAGGTATGAACATTAACTGAAGAAGATGAATGTGAATTTTATTGATTTAGGAATGAAGTTTGTTACAAAGCAGGTAAGGTAGTTACAACTAAGCTAACTAACTCAAGAGCTTGTCAGACTCTTGAGTTGGTTGAGCTAACTAACTAGAACTAGGAATGAGAGAGAATGGAGATGTGTGTGAAATTTACACACATTAACTACTTGTGAAAATGAGAGATTACAATCCTATTTATAGACAAATTGTGAGGAAGTTTTGGAGTTGATGACGTGTTCCCACCATTTGATTTTTGCCACGTGTCACTAAGCTGCTAAATGTTCATCCTCATGTTCTTCAAGAATTGGGGATTTTTGATTCATTAAGTTTGAGCTTAATTGGTTGTATCCAATGTAATCCTCTCTAAAAACGATCAACTTTCATGTCGATAACTCTTTCTGAAATCTAGTGTAGTTCAAAATCGCGTCTGGGTTCTTTATTGAAGAAGAAGACCACGTGTCACTTTCTGGTTGGGCGAGGAGTGAACACACGGATTATTATCCAAAGTGGATAATTAGATTATGGAGTGTCTTGCTCTGATTGGGTGAAATGGGATAGTGGAGATTATTTAATTAATTGCGGCGCAGTTAATGCAAGAGGTGAGGTGGCAACTTGGCTGGCAATCCATGTGCTTAGTTTTCTGCCTTCTCATTTGTTGAGACTATGTCACACGGATTAAACTTGTTTAATCTTTGGAAAATGGCAATTTAAGCCCCTTAAGTATGGCAGATTCACAATTTAGGCTAGGAACTTCATTTCTTTGGCATAAATGGTCCTTCCACTTGCATTATTGATTGATTTGACCCTTTGACTTGGTTGACTGAAGAGTTGACCATGTTTGACTTTCATCTTGACTTTGACAAATTTACACTTTTAGTCCTTCAACTTTGGAGTGTTGTCAAGATAGGTCCCTTATCTTCAAAGTCTTGTCATCTTTGATCCTTCTTTGTCTTTTTCATCAAAATAAGCTTTATTTTCTTCTTGTTTGCTTGAAAATGTATCCTTCTTACCTATTTATACACAAACACAAAACATACCACATAATTCCGCTTTATAGCACAAAAGTTAGGTATTTTACTTGTGTTTTAGGGTGATTTGTTGATTAATTGATATGAGTTTTTGCTCATATCAGATCACCCGACCGTTCACGATTCAACAAGTCGGGTCAACCCATATTTTAAATCAATGTTTTCTTAGTTTAATAGTTTAACACATTATCATCTTATCATTTAATTTTTAAACAAAATATTCATAATACATTAAACTCTATACGATTTAATAGTTCTACATTTCATCGTATAAATAACACACTAGTTTTAATGCCCGTGTACGCACGGAACTTGAATTTAAACGACAAATTAAGTAATAATTTTGTTATTTTTATTTTATGTATATTATATAGTAATGTTATATGTTTAACTATATTGTTGTTTTACTGTGTACCGTGTAAATGAATATAAACTCACTTTAATTTTAATATTTTGAATTTCATACACTTTTTGTTTTCGATATTTTTATTTTAGATAGTTATATCTTAGTTATTAATCAACAAATCCTTTACATCAACTTTAACGTACACGATTTATAAATTTATAATTTTGTAATGCCGAATATCATTTTATAAAACAATATTAACATTTTAAAACTTAAATAGTTATGATGCTCATGGACCCACGAGTTTTACATTATTTTTCATTATGTGATAATATCAATTAATATTTTGAATAATATTTGTTGCACAAAAGATTTAACTTTGTTTAACTGAAATATTAGCTATTTTTTCTAGACATTGTGTGCTAAGTAACACATAACGATCTTGAAAAATATATGTTTTTATAATGTGTATAATCTCATATATTTATTTTCATCTCAAACGGATTTATGATGTCCTGCATTTATTTGATATTTATAATTAGTTAATAATAATTTACGTAAATTGCATTGTTTGAGTTTGTTAAGTGTTAAAATACAAATAGACAATATTTTTGTTTTTATTTGAATATTTATAATCATGTGTTTTATTGAATTTTTTATTTAATATATATGTTGTATTTTTAAAATATAAATGTAGAGGGTATAAAGTTTAAGGGGTATTTTGTTTATTTTATAAAGTTACTAAAAGATCTAGAACGAGTATACCGTCTAGATATACCGTCTAGATATTTATAATCTGGTCGGCTTTGGGGCGAGAACGAGTATACCGTCTCCAACCAACACACACCCACAAACGTCTCCAACCAACACACGCCCACAACAATACATACATATAGATATACTATATTTATATATTGGGATATTACTATTTATGTAATGAAACAAATATTATCAAACAAAAAAGTTATTTTAGTATTTATAGTTTTTTATCTTGTGGCCAGAAAAAATATTATTTTATGTAATGTTTTTAGAGTAGTTTTGATTTTTCTAATTTGGTTATCATTATTTATATTAAATTTGTGGGTTAAAGCCATAAATTACCAACGAACTTTACTTTTTTTCTCGATATTACAAATAATGAACATAAAATACTTATCTAACCATTGAACTTTATGTTTATTTATAATATTACCTATTAACCGTTTTTAATAGGTAAAAAGGCATTTATGACCGACACGTCACTTGCTTTAGCCGGTCATTTTAAGTTTAGGTTTATTCAACTTTGGGTTAAAGCTATAAATTACCAACGAACTTTACTTTTTTTCTCGATATTAAAAATAATTAACATAAAGTACGCTACCACTCTCTCTCTCTCTTGAAATTTTAATCAACTTTCTCTATTGATTCCAATTATGTTTCCTTTATCCTTTTCTTGTTGTCAGTCACATGTCGTCGGAAAACAACCATTATCCGGAAACCACCACTATAAGACCCACCACCAGAAACTAGTTTGTAAACTGGTTAGATATAATGGTAAACCGGTTATATCAGGTGGTAAACCGGTTAGATCCGGTGGTTACCCGGTTAGATCTGATGGTTACCCGGTTAAATACGGTGGTTACCCTGTTAGATCCGGTTGTTACCCTGTTAGATTCAAGTGAAAACACATAATGTGGTGCGGCCACTGTAACGTGGTCGGGGTTGTTGGAAGAGTATGCTGTGATGGTTTTGTTTGAGATGGGTTTTCAGAGTATGATTGATCTGAGTGAGTATGATTGATCCAGGTATGATGTGAACAAAGTCGAGAAAAAATCAACAAAATTCAACGACACGTGGGCAAAAAAAATGACGTGGAATATAACAATTTTACGTTACTAATAATAGCCGGTTCCAACAAGTTTCAATGGCGATATTATAAATAAACATAAAGTTAAATAGCTAGATAAATATTTTATGTTCATTATTTGTAATATCGAGAAAAAAAGTAAAGTGCATTGGTAATTTATGTCTTTAACCCTAAATTTGTTAAAAACTTATAAAGAGTAGTAACTAATATATCATTAGTGAATTCTTGATTATTCATATTATTGCATGTGGTTGCATTTGTAAAAGAGTAAAACTGTAAAATACATCCTTGTGGTTTGAAATTTTTCACACAATACATCCTTTGCTGAAAGTATTGGCACTATACATCACCCGTTAGGCAAACGTTTGCCACAATACATCCCCGGGACTAACGATGCAAATATTGTTCGTTATCTTCTGACGAGGGATGTATTTTGCAAAAAAAGTTTAATTTTTATGAAAAAAAAGTTTTTATTTCATTTTAATTTTTTTTCGAAAAAAAGTTATATTCTTCAAAAAATGAAAATAAGTTTAAATTTATTTTCAAAAAAAGTATTAAAATTGTTTAAACATTTAAATTTATAATTTGTAGTAATTTTTTTAAATATCTTTTTAGAAAAATAAACGTTTTTCTTTTTAAAAAGTAAAAAAAAATTAAATTTGTTTAAATTTTTTAAATGTAACTTTTTTTTAAGATAAAAGTTTTAAAATATTTGTATGTTTTAAATATTATTTTATTTTAATAGTTAAAAGTTTTATTTTATCTTTGAAATAGATAAAAATATTTAAAGAATTTTAAATATTTTATTTTTTCAAAAGATTAACGTCTAATTTTTTAAAAATAATTTAATTTTTAAGATAAAATAAAATTTAAAACATATAAATATTTTAAAACATTTATCGTAAAAAATTTACTTTTATCTTAAGAAAAGCTAAAAATTATAAACAATTTTTTTTACTTTTTGAAGAGATAAACGTTTATTTTTCTAAAAAGTTGTTTACAAAAATTTAAAAATTTTAAATTTAAATGTTTAAACAATTTTAAAACTTTTTTAGAAAATAAATTTAAACTCATTTTTTCTAATATAAAACTTCTTTTCGAAAAAAATTAAAACAAAAAAAAAACTTTTTTTCGAAAAAATTGCTTTTTTTGCAAAATACATCCCTCGTTAGATTATAACAAAAAATATTTGCATCGTTAGTCCTAAGGGATGTATTGTGGCAAACGTTTGCCTAACGAGTGATGTATAGTGCCAATACTTTCAGCGAGGGATGTAGTGTGTGAAAAAGTTCAAACCACATGGATGTATTTTGTAGTTTACTCTTTGTAAAAATATGGCATACTTTCTTCGTTTCATATTAACTGTTCACAATGAAATATATTAGATCTTTTTTCATGAACTTTGACCATAAATATCTATGGTGTGTTACAAAACACTTAATGAAATTATACTAATGAATACTACATTACAAACTCTACCAATTCATAAATTTTACATAAACTATCATATAACATAAAAAGAAGTGATTTCGATCATAAATGAAGAAAAAAGACTTAGATAAAATTAACTTTGACACTTGATGTGAAACCGAGCTAGTAATACAAATGGAGAATAATGTATATTAAGTGGGTCGTATCCTTCACAGAATCACACCGATAAGATTCTAACACGGATTGGAGCGGGTTTTGGGGTGCATCTTAAGATCTCATGTTTAAGGTGTGGTTTGCTAATTGGAGTGGGTATTGGGATAGTCGCCTCGCCACATTCTCATTACTAGTGCTAATAACCTATAATTGTATCATACTTATCACTAGTTTCTTCTATATGTATGGAAATATTTTTTTTTCGATTCTATGTACTAAACTTGTATTGGTTTCCTGGTGCGATAAGCATACCAACACCCTTCTACTTTTTATTAGTTAAGTTCAAAAGGGGATTATATCGTACATTTTTTAGACATTCAAAAATAATAAGAGCACACGGTGTTAAATACCTCACAACATACCACGTTTCTCACTTTGTTCGAGCGTTGCCTGGTTAACGAAATGGCCGACAACATTGGCGAATTTGCTTGCCTGGTGCGATAACGTATACCAACACCATTCCTGTAAGCATAACGGATCCATCCAAGTTATCATACCCAACACTTTAATGGTGACTATAATTTTGTGACGAATGGATTAGTATATTTAGATGTTTTTCTAGTGGGCAAGGTTCAACTTTAAAGAAAAAATGTATTTGCTAAAAATAACAACTTGCTTTACATGTATCAAGTGAACGAAGTTTCTGCTAGAATTTTCTTGCGGCACTTACGATATTTACCAACTAATATTTTTGTTTTAACAAGCTTATCAATATACTGTTAAATAATACTACATGTGTCCTAAAATTATACTGTAATACACATGAAAAACGTTGTTTTACATGTTTGCTTTTAACTATATAATTGAATATAAATCCTAGCCAGGGACGGTGCCCGGGGCACTTACGAATTTTTTAGATTTAGTGTTAATTTTTGAAAAAAAACATTAATTTCTCTCAAATATATATTAAATGCATATGTTGCATCCAAATGTGTTTCTAGTCAAATTTAGTTAGTATAGTTAAAAAATTGAACTCTGCGATATTAAGATAAAAAAATAAGTGTGTCCCCGGTTTCCTCCCTGATGCTAGCCATATATCACCTAAAATTTAAAAAAAACGATAGACTCGTTGTTGCCAAAATATTTAAAATTTATTAAAAAAAACCACGGATGGACTAAAGTTTTAAATATAACGAAAACTAATCATCTTTATTGATATTTCACTAGTGATAAAAGTAAAGAAATATATATAGATATATATTTCATTCCTTTATCACTAGTGATATTGCATTGATTATATTACTAGTGATAACCATTTTTTGTATTGCAACTATAACATCTTTGTTCATTTTTACAATTTTTGATTAACATGCAACTTATCTTAAATGCGTGTTAGGTGAAAATTTAAGAAGGCATGCATATAGTACTGATATTTAATTAAAGGTGAAAAAGAGTTTAGAATTGAAGGCATACGAAAAAAAATCAGGACATGCAAGTTATTCAAAAGTGAAAGTTATTAAAGAAGTTAGTTTGAGCCTCTTTGGTGAAAATATTCAAAGCCTATTTATTTCCAGAATGTATATTTTTGTTAGATTAAAAATAATAATATGTTTTTATCTAAAATGTTTAAATATAGCTAGAGTTGGAGTTAACTACTATATTATAAGCTAGAAGTTATAGTTTATATTTTTTCACCATAAAACAATATTTATATTTTAAAACTTAATAGTTGCTGAAAAAAATCAGTTCCTTTTTTATAAGTGACATTGGTCATTTACTTAATCTCTAAAGAGCATTAACTAGAGTTAAAAAAATCTGTAATAAAAATTGTAACTAAAAGTACAATAGTAGTGAGATAAGAAACCGTCGGTTACAAGAGGTGAGTTTTATATAAAACATGAACCAATAAAAAAAGAAAAGAATCAGTCTCAACCATTCATTTTTCCAATCAAAAAATAAAAACTCATCTTTCACATTTTTCTTAAAAACACCATATTTTTCAAACGATAAATCGTCAAATTACGAAAAATACACCATTAACACGAAAAAATTCTTATCTTTCAGTAGATAACCACTTTGCTATATTTTTGACCATTTTTATTATTGCGATTTTCGACTATAAAAATCACATGTGATTCGGAAAAATTACATGTGATTTTTTATAAAAAAAAAAATTTTTTTTACAAAATAAATAAATAACTTTTATTATTATTTATTAGTGTAATTATTTACATAGTCGAATGTAAACACGTAACAAGTTACGTCACTAGATTTTTCATATAGTTTCGATGATTTTTTATTGAAATTTTTGTCAAAAAAATTACACATAATTTGTAAAATCACTAGTAATTTGTAAAATCAGTTGTGATTTGTATTTCTAAAATGCATGTGTGAGTCTATATATCGCATGTGATTTCATAATTTTACATGTGATATTAAAGTAACAAATCACGTGTGATTTCAGAAATCCTTCAATTGTAAATGATTTTACAAATTCACGTGTGCTTTATAAAGTAATAAATCACATGTAATCCGTGAGTGCGGAAATTAAAAAAATCGTCGAAAGTATATAGAAGTACGTATCATTAAAAAGAAAATTTATCACAAATCACATGTGATTTGGTAAAAATCATGTCATTTGACACAAATCATAAGTGTTTAAAAAATTACTTACGGTTTGGCGAAATTTATGATTTTGGATTTAGTATAAGTAACTTGTTATTCGGATCAATCACATGTAATTATCATTAAATGACATGTAATTTAAGCATAATTACATGTGATTAAAATAAACTCATAACTAATTCAAAAGCAAATTTGCTTTATATATTTTACATGAATCACATGTAAAAACACATAGAGAATCACATGTACTTCAAATAAAATTACATGTGATTAAAACAAAATCACATGTAATTCAAAAGACAGTTTACTTTCTATATTTTATATTAATGACAACAAAACATTTTTATATATTGACAGAATTACATGTGATCCAAACAAAATCACATGTGATTCATCTAAAGTGGGTTTGTTAGAAGAAGTTAAGGTTTTGAAATGTTTGAATCACATGTAATGCAAGCAAAATCACATGTAATTATCATCGATTTACATGTGATTCAATGCAAGCAAAATCACATGTAATTATCATCGAATTACATGTAATTGAAGCAGACAATTTAATATATTAACAAGATTACATGTGATTAAAAAATCACATGTGATTCATCTAAAGTGGGTTTGTTAGAAGAAGTTAATGTTTCAGAATGCTTGAATCACATGTAATGCAAGCAAAATCATATGTAATTATCACAAAATCACATGCAATTCAAGCAGAATTACATGTGATTCAAACAAAATCACATGTAATTTAAAAACCAATTTGTTTTATTTATTTTACATAAATGAAAACAGATAATACATAATTAAAAAAATCACATGTGATTAATCTAAAGTGGGTTTGTTAGAAAAAGTTAGGGTTTCGAAATGCTTGAATCACATGTAATGCAAGCAAAATCATATGTAATTATCACCGAATCACATGCAATTCAAGCAGAATTACATGTGATTCAAACAAAATCACATGTAATTTAGAAGCTAATTTGTTTTATATATTTTACATAAATGAAAACAGATAATACGTGATTAAAAAAATCACATGTGATTCATTTAATGTGGGTTTGTTAGAAAAAGTTACGATTTCGGAATGCTTGAATCACATGTAATGCAAGCAAAATCACATGTAATTATCACCGAATCAAATTCAGAAGCCCATTTGTTTTACATATAGTTTTTTTGGGTAAAGGAGACTCCACACCCCGGTAAAATGAATATAATTTATATTAATGGTAACAAACATTTTAATATATTGACAGAATTACATGTGATTCAAATTTTTAATGTAATTCACATAAATCACATGTGATTTTAAAGTAATAACGAAAATATTTTTGTCATTTAATAGACGGTTATTTTCATATACTTTTTACGATTTTACAATGTTGAAATTATCGTCAAAAAAATACACGTGATTTTCACAAATCGCATGGGACATTACAAATTCAAATGTGATTTTTACAATAATAAATCAAACATGAGTTTTTGAGAATCACACGTAAATTTTCGAGAATCACATGTGATTTTTTTTACGAAAATTTTTAAAAAAAGTTCGCCGAAAGTATATAGAAGTGCATATCTATAGAAAGATAATTTAATTCCCGTCGTGACGGTATAATTATTTTTTCATAACGATTAACGGTTTGAGAGATATTTAATTTTTAAGAAATAGGATGAAAGTGTGTATTTTTAATTAAATTTAAAAAGATTAATATACACCATTAGATGTGATTTAAATGCATGGTGGAGATTGCTTCCTTTTTTTTCTTTTTTGGATACATGTTTCTTAAGAAACTTTCATCCCGGTTACAAATCTAGAGAATAATATTATGTACTAGTATTTATTTTTAACCGCAAACTAGGGGTGTCCATGGTTCTAGAACCGGACCGAATCAGAATCTAACCGCAAGAACCGTAAATTACAGAAAATGTGGAACCGAGAACAGTCCCTAATTCTTCGATTTGGTTTCGGGACGGTTCCGGTTCCGGGATAGGATTTTTTGCGAATTTCCGACGAGAACCATTGTGTTTAAAAAGTTTATTTTTTATTTTTCAATCTTTCGTAAAGGACATATTATAACAATACAAACACACAGAAAAATGTATTCAACAATAAAAACCGTACCAATGATTTCAATAGTTTAAAATAACATAAACAAAAACACAAAATGTAAAAAAATATTAAGTGTATAATTGTTAAAAAGTATCTAGAACACGCATTTATAATCCAAATCTCATAAAAAAAGCTTAACACTCAATCACTTGTTTGCTTTTATAACTTCGTACCGCTTCTTCCATCCCCTTAACAACCCTGTCATCATTTAAAAGATTTTCAATTTCATCCACATTTATTTTCATCTATCCCTTCTTATCCAATCGTTGGTGTAAAGCAACGCCTCCACAAGTTAACTTGACATTCTTGTTGATTAAAGACTAGGAATTTAATTTCTAATTTTTAAAAAAGCATACATGTTCTACATAATGTCATAAGCAAACCTTGTAAAAACCTATATTTGCAAAAGAATGGTTCTTTCGGTAAAGAACCGAAACCGGACGGTTCTTTCCCGAACCATCCCGAGAACCAAAAATTTAGAATTTCGGGAACCAAGCACCGGACCATGGTTCTAATATACGTTTCGGTTCTAGGATAGTTCCGATACAGTTCCTCGATTCTTGTAGTTCCTCGGTTTTTCTGGACACCCTACCGCAAACACAAATATATAGCTTTGGTAAAATATGCGATAATGTGCAGGGCTTTAATGCTCATTAGTGTCGATACATTATTTTGAAAAGGTACTAAAAACTTGGCATCATCTAAAACGGTAATAATTCAAAAAAATTTAAGCACCTTCAACAAACACAATTAATCAACCTATGTCATCACCTTTCATTGCAATAGAAGTTGACATTTCATTGGAGTGTGTTTTATACTTAGGTTTTGCCAAATGAAACATATTCAACCATAAGTCTAAACCGAAACGATAAATAAAATTCTAACAGTAAAGACTTAGACGTTACAACAATCACAATACACTCTAGAGAAAACAACGTGAGTGAAGATGGGAGAGTGGGAGGTTAAACCCAAAAATGCAAAGGTACCACAAGCAACTTATGTTGTCCCTTTATAATAGCTTGAATTTTATTTTTCTTTTGTATCACAAGGTAGTCTCACTATACATTTAGTAATTTTCGTTTAGTTTACACTGAGCGAAAATCGTCAAATGTGTATTCAGACCACCTTTAGATATCAAAAATAATAGAATGTAAGCCCCTAATAAAATGGACAACAATGGAGCTAGATGTACCTTGCATTTTTGTAGTTTAACCCCAAATGTTGTAAGTTGTAATCCATGGCCCACCTTTTGGCTTTCTTATTCTTGCCGGTTCTCTTTCTATTTTTTCTTACATCATTTGCTTTATCTAAAGGCTTCATTAAATCTCATTATTAACTTTGAATTAGTTCATGACACATTGATTTCCAACAATTCCTAATTGGCATAAGTCCATCCATCGTAAATCGTTGCATATTATTACAAAATAATGGTAGCAGGTTAATCGAACCTAAGGAGGGCCCATTTCCATTTCAACTCATATCATAACCAAATCATGTATAGTAAGACAAACCTAAGTTATATGAGAGGTGATTTGCACACTCTTTATATTGATTGGGACACTCTAAATTAATGTGTCTTGACGTATATACCCTCGGTTCACTTCTAATCATGTTTTATTTATAAGGGTATATGTGTCAAGACACACCAATTTAGAGTGTCCCAATCAATATGAAGAGTGTGCAAATCACTTCCCAAGTTATATACTCCATCCGTCTTAAAATCGATACTCACGAACAATAAATACAGAGTTTATAAAAATATATTTCTTTTGTTTCCAGGAAATTTGATTTTCACGAAATCACAAAAACACACATTTTTACCCTTTAATAATTAATTATTGTCTTCTTTTAATTTTGTAAATAGGAATTTAGACTAAGAGTGATATGGTAAACTAAAATAAGTATAACTATTATTTTTTTAAATGAACAATAATTTTAGGAAAAATTAAAAAAAAAGAAAGAAGGACATTAGTTTTGAAACGAAAATAGTATATTTTAAGCCTCTTCATACCATTGCTAATAAATAAACAGAACAACAAAATATTCAATGCAAACGTAGAATTAGTAGTTCCTTAACATCATTGACGAAATTGCTCTTATAGTTGGTGTCACATTTTTACGCTAGAAATCACAATCGATCTTCCATTAGTGTCCGAACGTGTTTGTTTCAGCTTATATAGTCGGCTAATGACTTATTTGGTTTTTGGCTTATGTTTCACAAGCTCACTTTTTGTTGCTTATTTGAAACTCTCCGGTATAACAAAGTCATAGAAACCGAAAAGTTTCAAAATAAGCCACAATAAGTGAGGTAACAAAACATAAACCACAAACCAAATAAGCCAAAAGCAGGTAATAAAAGCCAAAAGAAACACCGCCTAAGCGAACACATGTGAGTGCAACCAACACTATTAGAAATACAAACGAACGCATCATAATAAAATACAATAGAAGGATAAATGAATGTGACACGTAATAAAAAGTGATGATTTTTCATCAAACATAAATTTGGGTTAAAAGTATTTTCTAGAAAAAAATTTGTACTGTTTGACGCCGTGCCGATCTTGCCGTTAGTTCCTCCTCTATTACTCCCTCCTCTATCAGTTCCTTCATTTTCTTGCCGTTAATTTCTCCATTGGGTTTACCATTCTATCCATTGTGTAGAATACCCAACATCTTCTTCACCATGCCTAAATAATACATACAAATTCATTTATGGTTAAACTAATTCACTATGTATATTTATTCCCAACCATAAACGTATCACAGTGACATACTTCAACTTTATAGGTCTCAAGTCAAAACTAATAAACATTAGAAATAAAAATATAACAAATTAAAACGATAGCTTTTATTATGTTATTTTAATAAATAAATGCACATAAACTTACGCTCATACAACCGGTGCCGGTAAAACATCTTCAGCGGCAATTCTATATCAAAAAAAAAACAAATTACATGAGAAAATATAAAGAGTGTAACAAAATAAAGGGTGTTTTTGAGTTTTAAGCACCTTTATATTATTATTTCGAGACCACCCATTTCAACAAAAAATAAAAAAAATATGTGTGTTTAACAATAGAAGCATAAACAATTTATAATCTTGACGAGAGCTTAATACTAGAAAGTTTGACTACCACGTCGTCAGCACCATCACCATAAAATTTGGTGCACTAGTATGTAAGAGTTTTAAGATAAAAGGATTGACAAGTAGCTATTCATAGAGAGTTAATGGTTAGAGGGTGTTTTGCCGGGAAAGAGGTCAGAAAAGAGCGGGAAAGAACAAAAGTAGCGGCAAAATATATGGGTGGGTTGGGTTTTGGGTTTGAGTTTGGATTGGGTCACTGGGAGTAGGCGTGTTTAAGTTTAAACAGGTCCGGGTTTAGATCCCGTCAAATTGGGTGGATCGATTTGGGGCGAGGTTCGTGTTAGCCAGGTCTAGAAGTGTTTGGGTTTAAAAGGGTCCGGTTCTAGGTGGGTCTTCTAGACATGGGTTTAAAATGGGTCGGTTTGGGTCTATATGGTTTTTAGGACTCTATTTTTTCCAATGAAGCATTAGAAGCTAATACTTAAGTTAGAGATACAAAAAAAGTAACACAAGTAAAGATATTTAGAGTTCTCAGATACAAATGAAACCAACATATGAAAATAGTTGCAGCGATAGCTAGTCCTTTAATAACTACAGAAGCAAGATCGGTATCAAATATCTCGAGTAGCAGACTTTTAGTTGGCTAAGAACTCATTACATGTTAGTAATTTACAATTACAACATTGTTCTTCGAAATCATACAGATGCGAGTGAAGGAATTCTCAACAAATAAACGACACTTTGAATAAATGGTAAGGTGGTTGATGTTTTACCATAAGAACTTTGAACTAATATGATACAGTACAATTTAGAAAAACTTCAACCCACTTTTTTGCAATAAAAAAGGCTGATGTGTTGTCCCAAAACACCTAATGTTATATGTTTTTGAAATGGCAACTATGTTTTTCTTTAAGGGACCGCCAAATTAAATGGGTCGAATGAGACAAAAGTCCCATTCGACCAAACTCATCAGTATCAATCACATAAGACTAAAAAAACAGGCCAATAGGATTAACAAACCAAAATGAGTCAAATCGAGTTCTATGTGTCATTTAATAAATGAACTTATATTTATACATCCAAAAATTTCGGACACATACACACAAATAATAAGATAAGAAGGTTATAGGTCAAAACAAAGTCAACTCGAATAACATACCATGAAACGACTAAGATCAGATCCGGCTGTACACTCTTCAACAACCCGAATAACCAGTCATTACCGTCCTGAGGATTTTGGTGACCCTCGGCATAGCTAAAAAGGTAGGCCCTTCTAACCCGTAAAATTTATCTATGTATTAACAGGTCGATTTACGGTAATATCGAAAGAATGTAATAAATATAAGAAAAAGAACACATGTATTTGTTGTTTATAAGAGTGTCATTCTTTTAGCATTTTGTTAGCGAAATTGTTGATCATTTCCATGTTTATAAAAACACGATGACATACTCAAGTCAGATAAAGACTCGCAATGGATTTGTAGCCAAAATAATACAAAGTAACTATTGGTAACTTACATAACTTGCTATAAAAAACAAAGTTACAAGCACTATGAAATTGAATGGTTACTTATAGTTCATGCTTAACACTTGAGTACAATTAAATTGAATCAGAAATAAAGGAAAGTCTTATGCTACAAATAGGCATTCGTATCTAAATTGGTAAAGATAAAATACATTGGGGTTTTCATTACGTTGGAATTTAGTTATATGTTTCCCCTTAAAAACTTTGAGGCCCGGTCCAGCATACCCCGTGTGACAACCGCTAGCAGGTACAACAACTCCGACAACAATCGTATATCACAATACTGTCTTATTTCATATTTCGAGACCACCTATTTCGAGACCACCTATTTCATCAAAAAGTTATATTTTTACGATCACTAGAGAATAATAGAGAAACTTTGACATCCAGGTCATCACTACCACCATAAAACTTGAGCCCTGGGTAGATGTGCATGCTTAAGATCATATAAAATCCAGATCTTGATCATAGGATCTTAGGATCTACTACGACCCGAACTTACTTTTTCTCAAAAAACAAACCAAAAAACTACAAATTTATAGTTCTATTTTGTGTAATCTAAAAAACAACGTGTAAATCTTCTTATACAATTCATAATCATGATTTAGGACCTCATTTTTATGAAATATTCGTATAATTTTGTGTTTACGATGTATATTAATTTGTATATTTGTAAAACATTGCAAAAACTATTAAAAAAATTACATTATAGTAGGATTTTACGATCCGAAACCTATTTTACGATCTCGATCTTGCAAAAACGAAAACGATCCTAGGTAAGATTTCGATCTTGAAAACCTTGATTCATATTATTGACTAAATAATATTTTAAAATGCGGATTGATGAGGCTGAATAACAGGTTGAACTGTGATTCAGTCGGATGACTGGACAGATTTTGAGCGACAAAATCGATTGAACATCTAATTAAATCGGCTGAATGTGACCCAATAACTCGACGGGCCAATTGAAAAACATGTATTTAAAACATTGATAAGTAGTATTATCGGCAATGTTCTAGAACGCACGCCAAGTCACTGCTCACGTCTCACAAATACGCAAGGCTTGACATTCACGCTACACACTAACCCAAAGCGTAATCTTAAGGTTTGACTTGAGATCAAAAGTGAAAACGTGATAAAGCGCGATAAATCATGACGTGTGAAGGGTTTTTTTTTTAATTTTGATAAAATAGATTTTTTCTATATAAAAATAATATACAAATATAATTTTTTAACTTTATTCTTTATGTTTGACACTTTTTGTAAATTTAATAAAATTTGAAACATGATATAAATATAATAATCTAATTATATTTACATATTTTTTTGCCCTTTTAATTTACGCCTTAAAAACGTGCGTGAGACTTGGACATGTTTTCATGCCACGGCTCACGTTAGTTATAACATTGAATATTGGTACTCTCTTTAATCCTCGTACCTCCTTTTTTACTCGTTTTATTAAGAGGCAAGACAGATTTATATGGTTTTTGTTTTGTATCTTTTGTATTTTACTACTTTTGATTTGTTAAATTTTATATTTTATGTTTCATATATTTTTTAATTGTTTTAGTCACTTTATTAATAAGATAAGAATAGTATTGTATATCTGTCATCTGTATTTTTTACTCTTTTTTTACTTATCAAACAATATATTTTTTTCTTTTGTGCATTCTTAAATATACAAATAACCAATCCTTTATTTATTTTTCCAAATACTTCAACGTTTAATAGAACCATAATTCCGTCTATATTTTTACTCATGAAATCATGAATGTCATTGTCAATCCTTCTAACTCAAATTATTTCACTAATATAATAAATTATTTTTAGTGTTATATTATAAAGTATAAATGATCAAGTACGACGAATACACGTGAAGTGTCATTTAAGAAACATGCAGGTTATTTTAAATGATCGTTTGGTGAGAATTTAAGGAGGCGTGCAATCAAGGTGAACAAGTTTACGTTATAGAATAAGCAAACAAATAAAGTTAGAATTGAAGGCATATGAAAATAAATCAGGACATGCAGGTTATGTAAAAGTGAAAGTTATTATGCTGGTGGGAGTGACATTGAAGTCACCCGCGAGTTGACCAAACTCACGCGTGGCTCCCACCCCACCCCTTAACTTGCGCGCGAGTTTCTTAAAAAAAAAAACACGGGCAGACTCACCTGGGTGAGTTCTGTTATTGTAGGACCCTCTTGTATATATATATATTTTTTAATCCATCTTTTCTTTTTTAAATACTAAATTTTACCACACAAAATTTTCACACACAGTTTTATTATTTTTACACACAACTTTTTGTATTTTCAAACCCAATTTCTAAATCAAAAATGGCATGCTCATTCCCACATACCGAAGCTGAGATTAAGGCTATGATTCGAAAAACAAATAATTCAACAACAACGTCGTTACGATTAGCTTATAAAGTTAGGTGATGATTTCGATGATGCGTCCGAAGAAAATACGAAATTGCGCACGAAATGTGAGAAATGCCGTGATCTCTCCCCACAGAAGCGTCATTTAATCGACACGTATTTTAGAGATCAATCTGATATCGATTTCACATTCCGGAGATCTTTGTTTAGAAAGTCGATAAAATTGGAGGCTAGAATTGAAGAAAATACTAAATGGTTGAATAACTTGAGTTCTTCGTCCCAATCTCAAACAACTCATATCGTTTATTCGTCGCAACAACATCGAAGCAGAAATGAGTCGCCCGATCTACCCTTTCCAATTCCAAACGACTCAGATGGCAGAATGACTGACACTGAGGTGTATCAACTATACCTAGATCAAAAAGTGTTGAGACAAACTCTGGATGAAGAAGAAAGGGAACGAATGGAGCTGGAGGCACAAATTATGACGGAAGGAGATGAAGAAGAAACAATGCGTTGGGAGTTACAATTATTTTGAAAAGCTACTAAAAAACTCAGAATCAGTTAAAACTGTAATAATTCAACGAATCTTAAAGACCTTCAACAAACACGTTGAATCAACGTAGGTCATTAGCTTCCATTGCAATAGAAGTCGACCTTTCTTCATTGGAGTGTGTTTTATCTTTAGGTTTTTCCAAATTAAACTAATCCAACAATAAGTTTAAACCGAAAAGAAAAATCGTAATCTAACAATGAAGAACTCAAGACTTAAACGTTACTACAATCGCAATTCATTCTTGAGAAAACAACTTGAGCGGGCTCGGGGGTTGGATGTTAATTCAAAATGCAAAGGTACCCCAAGCTACTGTCCCTTTTTAGTCGCTTGAATTGTATTTTTTTATATCAAAAGGTGGTCTCACTATACAGTTAGTGATTTTCGTTCAGTGTAATGTTTACAGCGAGTAGAAATCGCCAAATGTATTGTCAGACCATCTTTTGATATTGACAAAGTTACAATTTAAGCGACTAAAAAGGGACAACAATTGAGCTAGATGTACTTATGCATTTTTTGAGTTTAACCTTTCAACCTTCTCACTTCCCCTCGTTGCCGCTTTTCTTTACTTTCGTGAATATACTATCCAGGTGTTTGGATGTGCGGTTAGGAGGAGATTATCTCCAAATCTCAGTTCCAAAATGGAGATAAGTTAAAAAAAAGTGTTTGGGTAATAAATGGAGATAAGTGATTATTTGCGTTTAGAAGCTCCAAAATGGAGTTTTGAAAAAGTTAGTGGGGAGTACTTATTTCATTTTCAAAACAGAGTTTTGGAAAAGTAAGCTTTCAAAATGGAGTTTATTATCAAATAATCAAATTTGCCAAACATTCAAAAAAGTGATTATTTGATCATTGCGATTTCAAACTGGAATATCAAATCCAAACACTATTTTTTAAAATGGATTTTTCAAAATGATGATTTTTCAAAATGAAGTTTTCAAAATGAATAATTTGTTTTCAATAAGCACATCCAAACACCCACTATCTTTGCATCATTTGCTTTATTCCAAGCCTTATTTAAAAGGCATCATTAAATTTGGCCCACTTCACGTGACATTCAGTCTCCTTCAAACCCCAATCAGCAAAAGTTCATCGATCATAAATCGTTCTGTATTATAAAATGCTCAACTAATATAAAAACAAAACAAGTAAGCAAATTAACTTATGTAAAAAAAGACAATTTTACTTTTTCTTATAATTAATTATTTGTCTTCTTTTTAGTTTAAATAACAATTTCGAGTAAAAGTAATATATTAAACTTAGACAAAAATAAATATTATTTTTATAAGTGGAAAATAATTTTTGAGACATACGGTAAAATAAACGTGGAGATTGGTTTTAGAAAGCAAGTTGTATATTCTAAGACTTGGTTTATTTACAACCTCATCCAACTCAACTTTTCATTAAAATATTATTTTTTACTCCTTCAATTATACAACCAATATATTCAACCAATTCTAACATTTTTTACTATTTATCAACAACTCAACCCAACCTAACTTATAATATTATTTATTTAATATTTAATTTATTTACGCAAATTTTATATTAAATAAAATCAAATCATTAAACAGCTTAATTTAAGTTATTTACAAAACAGTTACCCACTTTATTTTTGGACAATTTGAGCCCAAATAATGCTAACCCACTTCATTATACTTAAAAACATGTTCAACCCATACTTCTTCTACCACTTAACCCTAAAACCATCAGACTAATATATTTGTAGCCACAAACACACAACAATCACACTGAACGTATAAACCCATAACGAAGACATGAATCATCTTTGCATCAAGATCTTTTAAATGGTCAAAGGCAATGTTTTAAAACCTAGTTTTTTAGTTGACTCGGTCTAGTGACCGGTTCACGGGTCAACCGGTTCAACCGGTTAAACCGTCGGGTCAACCCGGTTCCTTATATATGTATATTTTTTATATTTTTAATGTGTAGTATTTATTTTTTACTCACTAGCCTTAGTTTTTATTTGTATATTTATAATATTATTGTAAACATGTGCAAAAATAATTAATTTATACTTACAATTTGTAATAAATTATAAGTTTGACTTTATTTTAAATAACACTATTAATCATTACTTTAATATATATATTTAAAACTTAAAAATATTTATAAAAAAAAATTTGAAATATATTTTTTTTTAAAAACGTGACCCGGCCGGGTTAATCAAACCGGGTCAACCCGGGTCAACGAAAAACCGGCGGTTCAATCCGGTTCTCAAACAAGCAAAAG
Source organism: Glebionis coronaria (assembly GCA_025667525.1). Lineage (NCBI taxonomy): Eukaryota > Viridiplantae > Streptophyta > Magnoliopsida > Asterales > Asteraceae > Glebionis > Glebionis coronaria. The sequence goes on along the minus strand of JANFOE010000054.1, from coordinate 534,518 downwards.
CCCGGTCACATCTGGCCCGATCTCTGAGCCGGTTCACGGTTCAACCGGTTCAACCGACCGGGTCAACCCGGTTTTTAGAACATTGGTCAAAGGTAGGCTGTTTTAATCTCGTTTTGAGCTTATAGATTGATGATGAATTTCACTAATACTTGTGTTTTAAAAACACCTTTTCAAGTATTCAAAGAGAAATCTGAGATTATTAGGATTTCTTTTTCATTTTGTTTTATGAGTGGTTATTAATCTTGTGACACGTGGAGAGGTTGGTTGTGCAATCTGAGGATCACGTTGTGAACCGATCGGGAGGAGGGTTGGGTTACTTTTGCACTTTTTCTAATTTACTGGGTCATTTCTGTTATGTCGAACATCCAATCGGTTGGATCAGTGTCACTGATAAACGTAGTCTAAGCGTCTTCACACACTTACCCATAAATATAACAATAGATTATTCAATACAAATTCAAAAGTATTAGTGCCTTAAAATCATTGAGAAACTTGTTCACATAGTTAGAACCACATTTTCTGCCCTAGAAATCAGAATTGGTATTTCATTGGTGTCTGAACGTGTTTGTTTTGGCTAACCGGCTTATGGCTGATTTGATTTTTGGTCATGGTTCATAAGCTCAGTTTTGTAGCTTATTTGAAACTTTTGGGTATGATAAAGTCATATAAGCATAAAAGTTTCAAAATAAGCCACAAAAAGTGAGCTAATGAAACATAACACAAAAACCAAATAAGCCATAAGCCAACAATAAAAGCCCAAACAAACACCTTTGTCGGCTACATTGTTTAGGGTGCATGGGTGATTGTCAACATACACCTTTGCCATGAAGCTCGAAATTGGCATAGGTGCATCCGTAACACCTAAGGCGACATCTCCAAGACACGTATCTTTACGACTAACATTATTAACCATCAGCGACACACAATAAAAAGTGACTAGTTTTTATGAAACACAAACTAGGTTTAGAAGTACTTACTTGAGGGCTTTATGTGCTTGTTTAACATTGAGTCAGTCTTAGGGTAGAATGGCGAGCTACATTGTTAGATGAATGAATGATATTGATGAGTCGCCTTTGCCCTATATTATAGAGATTGAAGGTCCAAATGGAATCCATTTGATAGAAGTTAAAGCCATCACGCGTCCTAAAGAGCAAGAAAAAGTTTTTCTTTTTCTCTCAAAACGAGTATAACTTTGCTCATCAAAGAGGTGGAGATTTTTCTATACGTGGTTGTAAGTGAATGGAAACCAGTTTCGCTTTCATGATGATCCAATTGACATAATACTGTCGAGCCATTGCTTCCTCCTCCGTTTGTTTTGCCATTAGCTCCATTAGTAGAATACACGTCATCATCATGCCTAAATAATAGAGAGAAATTCATTTAGGGTTAAACTAGTTCACTATATATATTTATTCCCAAACTTTATAGGTGTTAAGGCTAAACTAGCTTTTTTTATGTTATTTTAATAAATAAATGCACATAAACTTATACATCCAATATGAAGAAAAAAACATAAATGCATAATGAAAGATAAAGAGTAATAAAACGAGGGGTGTTTTGGAATTTTATGTACCTAATATTCCAAGACCACCTATTTCAACAAGAAATTACATATCTTGTTTGTGTGTCAAAAAATAGAAGCATAAATAAATTATAATCTTGATTAGAGCTTAACACTGGAAAATTTGGCAGCCACATAAAACTTGTACACTTGTGTTGGTAAGAATTTTAATAACAAAGAGATGATATACTTAAAAGTGAATGTCATTTATAGAGAGTTGGTGAGTTCGGTGTTTGGGCGGGAAAGAGATAAGAAAAGAGCGGGAAAGAACAAAAGTAGTGGCAAAATATATGGGTGGGTTTGGGTTTGGGTTCGGGCTGGTTCACGACGGGTCTAGATGTGTTTTGGTTTAAACGGGGCCACCTCTTAGATCATGAAAAAATAGGTGGGTCGGGTTTACTGTGATCAGGTTCGTCATGGGCCAGGTCTAGATGTCTTTGGGTGTAAATTCGCCCCGGGTTTAGATGGGTCTTCTAGACACGGGTTTAGATGGATTCGGGTTTAAAATGCGTCGATTTGGGTCTATATGGTTTTTAGGACTCCACTTTTTTCCAATGAAGTATTAGAAGCTTATACTAAAGTTAGAGATGCAAAAATGTAACATAAGTAAAGCTACTTAGAGTTCTAAAAAAACAAATGAAACAAACATATGAAAATAGTTGAAGCGATAGCTAGTCCTTTAATAACTTCATAAGCGAGATCAATATCAAATATACCGAGTAGCAGACTTCCGGTTACTTAAGAACTCATTACATGTTAGTACTTTACAATTACAACATTGTTCTTTGAAACTATACAGATGCCAGTCAAGGACTTCTCAACAAATAAATGACAGTTTGAATAAATGGTAATTCAAGTTTATTATCATCTTCAAAATAATCCAACTTTGTTTAGCAAATGATGCTGGCAACGGATGATCAGGAATTATGCCAAACATACTGCAACTAGTTTACTTACTATAAATATAATGAAAATCACCAACAAGCAAACACAAAACTATCACATGTCAATATATCCATTTGAAACTTATGAGCATAATACAGTACATCAGTAAGAAACAAAAACATAATACAATCACACGTCAAAGAAGCCAGCCAAAAAGCTAAAACCTGCGATAACAAGAATATATCATATATCTTTTTGTTTTGAAAAGTCTAAATGTCTAAAGAGGCATTTAACAACATCATAAATCCTTAGTATGAATATAAAAACTATAGAATTACAATGATGATTAACTTTATGTGATTTACATGGTTACATACAGTACAGAAAGACTTTTGGTTGACTTTCAACCCGTTTAACTCTTTCCCTTTTTTGCTTCAACAGCTCAACTCATTAAAAAATCAATGAGTTAGAAATTGCTGCTTATAATTAAAAAAATGGTTAACAAATTACTTGTTCCGGTAGGACATGTAGGTTGAAACTTGAGACATTGTGAGTTTCTCCAAGGATGGTATTGAAGGGAGGCACACCAAACATTAGAGGTCGAAAATAAATAATATCCTCGTGTATATGACAACCACGGGAATCCATTCAAGCTGAAGTTATTCTTACATTCAAATCATTCATTCTTAACAAACTCTTGTATTGCATCCATAAGACAAAAATCCGAAAATTTATGTATCCGACTATCCACAATAGTTATGACAAAATAACAAACTGAAAACAAAAGATTTTTCAGAGGCGTCGCATAATTTTTTTCTTTTTATGATTACGAGCACTAAGTTACCTCATAAAGAATTTATGAGGTAATTTCACATGCTTTGAAAAGACAAATTTTATAAAAAAATACACTTAGTAACCTAAACTCTAGGGTTCGTCCCAGGGTTTAACACATTTTGTCCCAACTTATCCATTAAGTCATTTACAAAGTATAGTATCACAAAATAGGTTCGCTCATGCAAGTTCTGATCACATACACTCGACCTTTCCACACACCGTAACTATAAGAGAAGTATAACCTTCCATTTTAGAGCCGTTCATTCATTCACCTCGGATCTTTATTGAGAATTGTTGGGCCAATGAAAGTTTTAACTATGGCCCTGTCTAGATTTGTTTAAATTAGACTAAGTGTTGAAAGGTCGCTGAGAGGACCAGCGACAGAGACTAGACCAGTGGAAGGCAAAGCCTCAGCTGGCACACCAGGATCATTCAAGTCAAAGACAACGTCAGAGAAGTCGAAGACAATCTGAAGTCAGACTCACCAGCGATTATGGATAGCTGGGATGTCAAAGGAATGCACTGGTGTTCAAGGATCTCTGAGTTGACAACACTCAGAGATCACTTAAGAACCCTAGAGACTTGGATCAAGCAAAGCTTATCCAACCCCTTATAGTTTAGGCGGGAGAATCTTACAAGTGTTTTGAGCGGGACAAAACAAGAGATTCAAAGTCAATGCCTAGTACGACCTAGTGGGACAAAGGTGAACAGTTGGCAGAACTGTTCACCTAAAGTAGTAAAAGGCATGTCTCGATTTGGACATGCATTTAATACGTTGTACTCTTCCATTCGGAAGATGACACGTATCAACTACCCCCACTAAGGATACAACCTCGTACCACTATAAATAGGGGATGAGAAAGAAGTTAAGATTCAACCCTTGTGCTTGGAATCTTTATCTAAGTTCTTTCTCCCACTTGAACCACTGAGGCCTCAGCTGTCCATCAGCGACTCGTTGGTTCACTTGTAAACTTGAGTCTCGAATCAAGTTTACTTGTTCTAGGGTTCATTTCTTGTTGTTATTCAACAGGTGTATTCATAACACTTTGTAATACTTTGTTGATAATAGTTAATAAAGGATTACTCATTTGAAAAGTATATCTATTGTGTGTTATTGTTTTCGTGTCTTAGTTTCAACAATTGTTGTATTTTGGGACTTTCAATTGGTATCAGAGCGGTTTGATTTATAAAACTTTTCTAAAAACCGTTCTTGTTTTTAAAATCAAGATCCAAATATGACTGAAACTATGCCACCCATCCCACCACCATTTGGTCAATCAAACCAAGCAAATACTTCCACAAACGCGCCAGCCACCACATCCACTACCATGCCTACACCTGTTGTAAGCACTGGTGTGAATGAGGATGATCTTCCACAGCTTCTTGATAATCGTGGAGGGTCACATGTGTCTAATGTGCCAGCGTTTGATGAAGAAGATTTCTCAAGTTGGAAAAGTGAATTTCTTATATACTTAGATGGCTTAGAACCCTTCTTGTTTGAAATCTTAGAAAATGGTCCTTACGTACCACTGGCTATTACCTCTACACCAGAAAGACCCATTAAGAAACCTGTTAAGCAATGGTCTCCAGCTGATAGACGTTTGGCCAACCAGGACAAGAGACTTAAGAGTATCATAGTCTCTTGCCTACCCAAGAACATCATGAAGTCCATTATCAAATGCAATACCGCACAAGAAATGTGGACTGAGTTGGTTCTAGGGTATGAAGGACCAGAAGAGACCAAAGAGACCAAAATCCAAGCATTAAGACTTAAGTTTAACGCCTTTAAAGCCCTAGAAACTGAGACTGTTTCTCAAACTTACACTAGACTTAAGATCTTGCTGAATGATTTAGGTAACAATGGTGTTGTTCTACCCAAGGCTGAGGTTAATGCCACATTTGTCAATAGTCTGCCTAGGAAATGGCTTAGTCTTAACCAAACCCTGAGAGCAAATAATGCCATAAAAAATGATACTCTCGCTCAACTTTTTGGCAGATACAATTATGAAGAAGGACTGATTGACTCTATTTACAAATCAGAGACTGATAGGTTTACTTCTCCTATATCTGGGTCAAAAGCTCTTGTTGCTAACCACTCCTTTCAGGATAGTGACTCTGACGTGGAAGAAGACACAAGAAGCAGTCAAGAATTCCTTGATGAATTGCATGCTGAATTCCATGACAGAGCCCTTTTAGCTGACCAGAAGAGATACTACAAAAGATCTGGGAGAGTTGGTGCTGCCAAGATTGACAAATCCAAAGTGTTATGTTACACTTGTGGAAAGGCTGGTCATTTCCAAAAGGACTGCTGGTCAAACAAGACATCTTCTCCCAGCTTTCCATCATCCAGCAAAACCAACAGCAAAAAGAAGTTCTCTTCCTCACCTTTCAAGCAATCCTCTCTCAGTGACTCTGAGGGTAAAAAGGACTACAAGGTAAAATACAAGGCCTTGAAAGCTGAGCTCATTAAACTCAACCAGAAAGCTGATGATGCAGCCAAGAAGAAAGATAACAAAAAGACTGAAAAAGGTCTGATAGCTGCTTCTTTTGACTGGGATAATGAACCCCTCACCTCTGAGGATGAAAGAACCACTACCGTCAGAGCCTTCATGGCTGTTGCTGATGAAGAACCAGCAGTCGGTAAAAGTGAGGCAAGATCAGGCCAATGGGTGGACATCACCATGAAAAAGGTACAAAGATTACTTTCTATGCCTGAAGGTCCTGACAGAGACCATGTCAGTGACTATAGTTTTGTTGACCTCCATTTTGTTGAAGAACAAAGAAAAAATCTGTTAAATAAGTTTCTAAATCTTAAAACAGAACTGAATCTTTGTCAATCTGAACTAGCTAATCTTAAACCTTTTGTGAACATGGCTAATCAACTTCAAAATGAGGTCAGCAAGTTGTCCATTGAAAATGAATCTTTGACTGATGAAAACGCTGATTTGAGAAAAACCATTAAAAAATGGAACCTTGGCCAGTCCACTGTGGAAGAAATAGTTGCTGAAACCATTCCAGGAAATGTGGTTCAAGCCATAGGGGTAAGGGTAGGTTCAAAAACCACATTCCTGTGCCCAGTGTTAAATTTGTCCCATCAGAAGTCACTTCTCCTCACTCCACCTCTGTGGTTGAGAAGGACTCTGACAAAGAATCTGACGCATCAGCTACTCCCAAGCTTGCTGGTGCTAACCCATCAGATTCCTTGCTTGGCCCAAAACCAGTTCTCAAAACCTCTGGGAACCTCACTTCCAAAGTTGCTGATAGAGCACACAAGAAGGTTTATGTGGCCAAAAACACTGACATACCCACTTCTTCCCCCGAAGAGTTATCTCCCACCAAGAAACTTCTCCTCACCCTGATGGAAGAGGTAAAAGGGTTGAAAGAAAAAATCAACCCCAAGGATAACAGTCCTTCTGTTAACTCCCTTGGTGAAAGCTCCAGCAGCTCAAAGGGGAGAACGCTATTCAGGCCTTGCAAACACTGTGGGTTCAAAAATCATTCCTCAGATGATTGTTCCAAGAGACCCAAGTGTATCACATGTGAGTCCACTGAACACTCTTCTAGAGAGCATGAGGAGATCATCGCTGTTCAGAGAACTCGAACACAGCTTAGATCTAAGACCCCTCACAGGCCCTCTAGAAGACCTGAGCAACCAAAATCCAGAGAAAGTTCTCAGGGATACAGGCCTAATCCTCCCTGCAAATATTGTGGCTTCTATGACCACCACTCTGATGAGTGTGAACATTACCCTGGTTGTGACATCTGTGGCAGCATGCGACATGAAACCAGGGATTGCAACCAAAGAGGGGGAGAAAGGCCCAGAAGACCCAATGTCGCCAGTCAGCGACAGCATGGACCCACTGGAAAGTGGGTTCATCATAGAAACTAATCTGGTTTGTTATATCTATGCAGGCATACCTAAAGAAATCTGTTTGGTATTTGGATAGCGGGTGCTCCAGACACATGACAGGAATTAAACAATATCTGCATAGATATAAGAAGGAGCCAGGTCCAAAAGTAGTCTTTGGGGATGACTCCTCAGGGGCCACTGAAGGATATGGCTCAGTGGATTGCAATGGATTAACCTTCACAAGGGTCGCTTATGTAAATGGTTTGAAGCACAACCTAATTAGCATTAGTCAACTCTGCGATGCTGGGTTCAAGGTTCTGTTCTCTAAGACCCAAGGAACTATCTTCAATCAGAACGATGATGTCGTTCTAATTGCACCCAGAAGAAGGGATGTTTATGTCATTGACATGACATCATCCCCTGAAGGAGAGAACACCTGTCTCTTTGCCAAAGCATCTGATAGCGAAAACTGGCTCTGGCATAAGAGACTCTCCCATCACAACTTCAAAAACATCAACAAACTGGCAAAGAATGACTTGGTAGCTGGACTTCCCTCTCTGACCTTCAGCAAGGACAGACCTGCTCAGCCTGCGAGAAAGGGAAGCATCACAGGGCTTCATTCAAAACAAAACAATCATTCTCCATTAACAAGTGCCTTCATCTTCTTCACATGGACTTGTTTGGACCAGTTAAACCTCAATCCCTCAATCACAACAAATATACCTTGGTCATTGTAGATGAATTCTCCAGATACACATGGGTATTCTTTCTTAAGAGAAAGAGTGATGCTGCTGAAAGAATCATGTCCTTCATCAGAGAAATAGAAAACCTCAATGACTGCAGGGTAAAAGCTATCAGAAGCGACAATGGCACAGAATTCAAAAACCATGCCATGGAAGCCTTTTGTGATGAAAAGGGTATATCACAGAACTTCTCAAACCCAGGAACCCCTGAACAAAACGGTGTCGTTGAAAGAAGAAACAGAACACTCATTGAAGCTGCCAGAACGATGCTCAGCGAATCTAGACTTCCTAAACAATTCTGGGGTGAGGCTGTGTACACAGCATGTTACACACAAAACAGATCCATTATTGTGAAGAGACATGGCAAGACCACTTATGAAGTGTATAGGAAGAGAGCCCCTGATGTAAGCTACTTCCATGTCTTTGGTTGCCCTGTTTTCATTCACAATTACAAAGATCACCTGGGTAAATTTGATGAAAAATCAGATGATGGATTCTTCCTTGGATACTCTCCCACCTCCAGATCTTTCAGAGTATTCAATATTCGCAGGCAAGAACTAGAAGAGTCCATTCATGTCACCTTTAATGAAGCTGACGTTGTCATAACACACACCAACTCAGAGGATTGTGACATTGACTTCAACGAAGTTAAATCTTATCCCAAAGATGATTTCTCTAATCCCAAGGAATCATCTCAAAGTCGTCACAAGGATCTCCCATATGTTCAAGCTTTTGATCCTCACTCCATCTCTGACATCACTCCAGAGACTGTTGGTGTTGAATCTCTTACTCAAATCTCTGAAGAAAATGCTGATCCTGTCACTTTGGATATTCAATCAGATGAAGAGATCATGGACGAAGAGATTACATGTGATGAACCTCCATCACTCCCTGAACTTGAAGTGACTCCTGATCCCACAGAGACTCCTGCTCCACAATCCAAATGGAGTAGGAACCAAGATATTCTTCTAGTTAATATTCTTGGAGAACCCTCTGAGGGAGTCACCACCAGAGGAAAATTAAAAACTCTGGAAACCGCCTCTGCAAATGAATGCCTGTTTGCAAATTTTCTCTCTGAGGATGAACCTAAGAACGTGGCTGCTGCTCTGCTTGATGAAGGCTGGGTTGTTGCCATGCAAGATGAACTCAATCAGATCAAGAGAAACAAGGTGTGGACTCTGGTTAAAGCTCCAGCTGGTAAGCAAGTGGTTGGAACAAAATGGGTCTACAGAAATAAAAGGGATGAAGCTGGTATGATTGTAAAAAACAAGGCTAGGCTCGTGGTGCTGGGATATAACCAATCTGAAGGAATTGATTATGATGAAACCTTCGCACCAGTGGCCAGATTGGAAGCCATCAGAATCTTCCTAGCCTTTGCAGCTTATATGGGTTTCATGGTTTATCAGATGGATGTGAAGAGTGCCTTTCTCAATGGGAAACTTGCAGAGGAAGTATATGTCAGTCAACCCCCAGGGTTTGAAAACAGTGACTACCCAAATCATGTCTGCAGACTTCACAAAGCACTCTATGGGCTGAAACAAGCGCCCAGAGCCTGGTATGAAACTCTCTCAAAATTCCTTCTTGAAAATAAATTTGTCAGAGGTACCATTGACCAAACCTTGTTCACCTATAGGTCCAAGGGTGACGTCATATTAGTACAGATTTATGTGGATGACATAATCTTTGGTTCAACCAATGTTAACTTGAGTAAACAATTTGCCAAACTTATGACCAAAAAATATGAAATGAGCATGATGGGGGAACTAACCTTTTTCTTGGGTTTTCAAATCAAACAAAATTCAAAAGGAATTTCTATTTGTCAAGAAAAGTACGTTAGAGATTTGCTCAAGAAGTATGATCTGTCTGATTGTGCATCAGTGAAATGCCCCATGCTTCCTCCCAACAACTTGGGAGCTGATGACTCAGGGGTCTCTGTTAATGAGACCTTATATAGAGGCATGATTGGGTCACTGATGTATCTCACAGCAAGCAGACCAGACATACAATTCTCCACTTGTCTCTGTGCTAGGTACCAAGCTAACCCCAAGGAATCCCACCTTGTAGCTGTCAAAAGAATTTTCAGGTACTTGAAAGGATCTCCCTCATTGGGTCTCTGGTACCCAAATGGTTCAGGCTTCGACCTCAAAGCTTACTCCGACTCAGATTACGCTGGGTGCTGCCTTGACAGAAAGAGCACCTCTGGTAGCTGTCAAATCCTTGAAGGAAAGTTGGTATGCTGGAGTGCTAAGAAGCAAAACTCTGTGGCTATGTCATCAGCTGAGGCTGAATATGTTGCGGCCGCTGGTTGCTGTGCACAAGTTCTCTGGATGAAAAGTCAGCTGGCTGACTATGGAATTAACTATGAGCAGGTTCCTATATTCTGTGACAACACCAGTGCCATAGCCATCTCCAATAATCCGGTACTTCATTCCAGAACCAAGCATATTGACATCAGGTATCACTTTATCAGAGACCATATTCTAAAAGGTGATATTGAGCTACATTTCATACCCACTGAGTACCAGCTCGCTGACATTTTCACTAAGCCGCTGGCTGAGCCAAGTTTTACTAGGCTTGTCGCTGAGCTGGGAATGCTCAATATTGGAAAATAAATCTGATGATGACCGCTGTCTCTGGGCATTTAAGGGAATTGAATGTAACGAGGTAGTTACATTTCAATGGGAATGTTTTTAATCAGATATTAAATTCAAATGATTGTCTCTTTATGCCACCAACTTTCCCTCTTTCCAAGGGGACAAGTATACCATGAAAGGTCAAGGGGACCCACGAGTTTCTGAAAAAGGTTAATCTTTGCATTTAATGCTCTTATTGGAAAACGGCTAAACCTTTCAAAACCCTTGACCCAAAATTATTTTTTTGTCACTTTGAAAATCTTCTCTCACACATTCCTTCTCATCTTCTCCATTCTCTCACCACCTTCAAACTCACAACAATGGCGTCTTCTTCACCAAACCAAACCTTCGTTGTACAAGCCGCCACAAACGTTGATTTCGAGATCTCAGATGGCAAGATTGCTTTAAATAACTGTGTGGCCCTTCTCGAACACAACAACCCACTCTACCATCCGTTGTTCCAATTCCTCAAGAACTCCACCATTGGCGAAGCTATCACCAAGGAACCCTCCACTTGTTACTATCAATACCTTCGAGAGTTCTGGTACAGCGCTGAAGTCGATCCATCCTCTTCCCAAATCACCTTCAACCTTTCCACCCATCCTCAACCTCTCACCTTTGATTTCACAACCTTTGCCACAGCCATTGGACTCCCTTACAACAACAATATATCAGCTTTACCCACCAGTGCCACAGTGAGAAAAGCTCTGGCCACCCTTCAGCCTCATGATGATCAGGAAAATCCCTTCACTGCTGCTGGCTTCCAAAGCAAATCCCTCATTAAGGTCAATTACTTCTCTCCCACATGGAGAACGCTGATGTTGTACATTGTCAAATGTCTGGGAGGGAACACTGGCTCTCACGACCAACTGAATGGCTCCCAACTGGCCATTGCCTACAGCTTAATCTGGGGTTTGGACATAGGGATCGCTCACATTCTTTACACCGATCTCATTGCTAAGTTGGAAAACAAAGGGAAGAAGAACCGTGGGGCCACCATCTGCTACACCAGATATCTCTCTCTTGTCTTAGAAAATATTCTTGGTGACTTATACACTGATGACACTCTACACTCCTTTCCCTCTCATCATATCACCACTGCATCACTGAAAGCTCCAACTGAAGATGAAGTGCCTCTTACCAGGCATATGATGAAAGTTGCTGGACTACTTGCTGAGGATGATGAGCCCTTGATCCCTCAACCTGAGGTGAATGCTGAAAGCACGATTGATAAGTCTCTGTCCAAGACCTCTGTGCAATCTACTTCTCAGCCCAAGGTGCTTAAGGAAAAGAAGAAGAAGAGGAAAGACATCCCCCTTTCCTCTGAAACCCCTTCTGTTAATCCTTCAAAGAAGACAAAGACGAAGAAGAACCCATCCCCTTCTCTGGTGGATGTGGTAGAAGAGCCCATTGCTGACAAACAACCAGCGTCTAGTGTCTCCATGTCAGCGAAGACAACTAAGATCCCTCTCCACGCTGATATCACTCAGGTATTAGTCTGACCTTTATTTTTCCTCTCAGAGGTCCACATACATTCACTCTCATTATCTGTAGGAGAGAGTGATGTATTTTAGAGTTTGCCTCAACTCTTAGCGTGTCTGTGTCAGCACCTAGATCTTTTAGGACTCTCTGTACACTCTGTCTTCACTAGGAAATGATTCACTTGTGCTCCTAACGCACCCCGATGATCCTTCAATCTCTGGACTGTGCTCTTGGCAAACAACAACCTGAGCACATATAAGTCCCGACCCAGAGTCTCTGCACTTCTCACTGACTCTAGGTCCCCATCATTAATAAAAGAGTCCCAAAGAATTTATTCTTTTGGGAAGACTGAATCATCACCCTCAGTCTTCCTAGGGGCAGCGATAAAAGGCGACCATTCCCATATCATGTTTCACAAATAAAAGAGTCCCAGGGAGTAATCCCTCAGGGGGAGCTGGATAATCACACCTAGCTATCCCAGGGGCAGAGAAAGGCGACCATTCCCATATCATGTTTCACAAATAAAAGAGTCCCAAGGATAAATCCTTCAGGGGGAGCTGGATAATCACACCCAGCTATCCTAGGGGCAGCGAATGGCGATCCTTCAACACTTTTATTTCACATTAAAAGAGTCCCAAGGAGCAATCCTTCAGGGGGAGCTGGATAATCACACCCAGCTATCCTAGGGGCAGCGAATGGCGATCCTTAACATACCTATTTCACAATTAAGAGTCCCAAGGAGAAATCCTTAGGGGGGGCTGGATAATCACACCCAGCTTTCCTAGGGGCAGCGACTGGCGATCTATAACTGCATTATTTTTCACAACTGGTTACTAATAACTCTTATCACAGGCTCACAATCTTCATCAGGAACAACTTAACAATGATGATTACTTGATTGCTGATGACAATTCCGCTGAAGGTGCCACAATTGATCTTGATGCCCTCTCAGACTTCGAATCTCTGCCTGATGATGAAGTTCTTATTATAGAGGAAGGCCCCTTCACCTCTGACTTTGAGGAAATGAGCACTGATGACTACAACCTGTCCTCCATTGAGCTGACACCGGTCTCTGTCCCCTCCCTTCCTAATGTTCAAGAACTAGCTGCCAAAAGGCTATGGGAACAGAGACTTAGCTCCCCTGCACCTGTTCCATTTCCCACCTTGCCAAGTGTCATGGAGCTGGGGGCTAAGCAACACCTGGAATACCTACTCTCACGCAAGTCAGCACAAGTCCCACGAATGAAAAATGTACAGGAACTGGCTACTGAGGCTTTATGGGAAAAGAGAGGGGATATCAGCATCACTAAACCCAAAGTCACAAACGAAGCTCTTCTCTCTGAAATCCAGACCCTGACGCATGCTGCTGAGGAGCTTACTACAAACTTAGAAACATCACTCACTTCATCAGTGGAGTCTTCCATGACCGCAATGCTTCCGCAACTGCTGAACAACGCTCTGAAGGCACAACTACCTGACCTAATCAGCCAGAGTCTTCAGACGTACATACCATCTGCTCTAACCTCAGCGGTAAAGGCAAATGTTGCAGCTATAGCTCAGGCTGCTGAACCCTCAAGACGTCTTCTTCAGGAACTTCTCCAAGGTGAACTTAAGTAAATTTGCATATTTGTTCACAATGAGTTCCTTCGCTTTAATAAGGCAGGTTCAGGCACAGCACCTGCTGGGGCTATGCCTGAGGGGGAGAATTCTGCCTCCTCCTCTGAAGAAGATGAATTCACAGCTGAAATTCCAACACCCAAACCACTGAGATCTTTCAAATCCGCTGCTGAAACTGCGAAAGATAAGGGAAAAGGAATTGCTGTTGAGCAACCAGAAATAACCTTACACTCCCTTCAAACTGAAGGTGGATCCACAGCCAAACCCTCCAAAAACTCTGACCTCAACAAATTCAAAAGCGCTGATGAACCACCACTCACCCCAGAGCAAGCTAAAGCCCAAATCCTTGAACATCAAAGGTTAGCAAATATCAGGGCTGCTGAACTAAGGAGCAAAGAAGCTCTGGACAAGCTCTCTCCCTCTGCTAAGAAAGCTCAACTGGCTAAACTCAAGGAACTGGAGGTTAAGAGGAACAACCTCCTAACAGAATATCAAAGACTGGTCAACCAGAGATCTGAACCCGGTCGTATCACCAAGTACACATGCTTCACCAACAAAGACAAAAAGGTGGTAATGACTATTTATAGGGAGAATGACATGCAGAATTATAAAGTCTCCAGCGACTTCAAACTCAGAGATCTGAGCCTCTCTGAGTGGTTGGAAATACTATCTCTTGCCCAAAAGAAGACTGGGCCTGGTCCTGCCCAAATGATGAAAAACATTCAAGCAAAACTCAATTGGGTAAGAGATACTGCAAAGAAGCTGAAGGTACCCCTACCTCCACAGCTTTCCTCTCAATCATCTTCTCAGGTGCAAAGAAAAAGGAAAACACCAATGGGGCCTCTGACTGAAAGGTTGGTCACTGAAGATGTAGTGGTCGATGGGATGCTCAGAAACTTGGTCCTTCCCAAGGAAATCACCAAACCCATAGAAGGCCAAGTTTACACTGAGCCAGAGGTAGGTATGGTATTTATGAATGGTAACTGTGATTATGCTTTTCAGCGTTTGAATGAGCTACCTCTGGCATCAACCATTCAGCTAATCAGACTCAAGCAGGGCATCCTAAGGAATTGCAAAGAAGCTGATGAGTTCGATTTTGAAATTGAACTTGTCATTAACTCTAGGAGTGACAAAGTCGAAGCCCAGAGAATCTGTGATCAAGGTCTTGATCGCTGAAGAACCTATTTATTTTTGTTTATGTTTTCACCTTAGGGTGCTATTGTAATAGACTAGGTTCATTCTGTTTAATAAAACTTTGAGGTATGTTTGTTAAATTATGTGTAAGAAGAAGCTGTGTACTCACTTACAATAATTTTAGACTTAGTATAATTTATAAACAAATAGGGGGAGATTGTTGGGCCAATGAAAGTTTTAACTATGGCCCTGTCTAGATTTGTTTAAATTAGACTAAGTGTTGAAAGGTCGCTGAGAGGACCAGCGACAGAGACTAGACCAGTGGAAGGCAAAGCCTCAGCTGGCACACCAGGATCATTCAAGTCAAAGACAACGTCAGAGAAGTCGAAGACAATCTGAAGTCAGACTCACCAGCGATTATGGATAGCTGGGATGTCAAAGGAATGCACTGGTGTTCAAGGATCTCTGAGTTGACAACACTCAGAGATCACTTAAGAACCCTAGAGACTTGGATCAAGCAAAGCTTATCCAACCCCTTATAGTTTAGGCGGGAGAATCTTACAAGTGTTTTGAGCGGGACAAAACAAGAGATTCAAAGTCAATGCCTAGTACGACCTAGTGGGACAAAGGTGAACAGTTGGCAGAACTGTTCACCTAAAGTAGTAAAAGGCATGTCTCGATTTGGACATGCATTTAATACGTTGTACTCTTCCATTCGGAAGATGACACGTATCAACTACCCCCACTAAGGATACAACCTCGTACCACTATAAATAGGGGATGAGAAAGAAGTTAAGATTCAACCCTTGTGCTTGGAATCTTTATCTAAGTTCTTTCTCCCACTTGAACCACTGAGGCCTCAGCTGTCCATCAGCGACTCGTTGGTTCACTTGTAAACTTGAGTCTCGAATCAAGTTTACTTGTTCTAGGGTTCATTTCTTGTTGTTATTCAACAGGTGTATTCATAACACTTTGTAATACTTTGTTGATAATAGTTAATAAAGGATTACTCGTTTGAAAAGTATATCTATTGTGTGTTATTGTTTTCGTGTCTTAGTTTCAACAATTGTTGTATTTTGGGACTTTCAAGAATGATGTTGACAGGCCTTTAATCATATGACTTCAAGGATCGTTCATATTAAACAGCCATCAGGAAAACAATCATCATATCAACATCACAAAATAAGAAAATAAAGAACAAAGGGATATGAACCCTAATATACTTTCTGATATATTGAATCAAGTGGGTTGCTTTGAATTACAAAAATCGTAATCTATATATAATACTTGAATCGGTGCCTCATACAAATAGGCGATACCGTTGCCCTAAAAGTAAAAGATATATCTAATCGTTCTAACCTACAATTGCCATATTATGAACTACTGGGCTTGAGTCTGTGGGCCCAAACATAAACGTTGCATGATTTTTCTTTTCTTTTGATATCACCGACATTAAAAGTCCAACACGGGTCTCACCCAAAAACTATTGTGAATAAAATGTTGATCTTCTCCATTTCAGATATTTATAAATATAAGAAAAAGAATACAAGCGTTTGTTGTTTAAAAGAGGGTCGTTATTTTAGCATTTCGTAGGCTAAATAAATTGTTGATCATCTTCATTTGAGATATTTATAAAACCACGATAACATACAATTCAAGTCACATAAATCGATTTGTAGCCAAAATAATACAAAACAAATATTGGTAACTTACGCAACTTGCTATCATACACAAAGTTATAACCACTATGAAAGTGAATGGCTACATATAGTTCATGCTTCAATACTCTCATACACTTAAATTGAAGCAGAAATAAAAGTAAGTGTTAGGCTAAAAATAGGCATTCAACTCTAAATCAAAAGTGGTAATATTGGGCTGTAAAACACATGTTGTTTACATATTAAAGTATATATATGACATTTTCTAGGTCTTCAATCGTTTTGTTCCCTCTATATTTTGCATCAAGTGTGCTGGCGTGCGTGCCCATGCTAACAATCAGCCCCGTGTAACCGGTGCAACAACCGGATATTGTTCAAAGACAAACAAGCTGGTAAAATCTCCGTCAACTCTTCCACAACTTCATTTACCTGTATCGTATTCATTTTGGAAAAAATAATAATTTAAATAATGAAATAAAGAGGATAGTGCAATAAGGTGTGTTTGGGATTTTAGATACCTTAATATTTCGAGAGCACCTATTCCACCAAGAAATTACTGTACATTATATTTTTTGTTTGTGTTAAATAATAGAAGTAGAAACAATTTATGATCTTCAGTAGATGTTAATACTAGAAATTTTGACAAGGACTTCATCACCACCACTACCATAAAACTTGTTTCACTTGTGAGAGTTTTAATGAGTGGTGTAGAAGAGAAAAAGGGTTGAGAGGAGTGGGTAGATACATACTAATGAATGTTATTTATAGAGAGTTAAAGCCTTGATGTGAAAGAGTGTATGAAAAGGCGGGAAAGAAAATATAAAATAACTTTGTGGTTGGATCTAAAACCATCTTTAGAGCTTAGGTGGTCTACACCAAGATCCTGGTGTTATGGAAAAAATGACTGTCATGTCAGCAATCCACTCCATAACATCAGAACTCTATAACACCAGAAATCAGGCGGTATGATTAACACCAAATATTTTGGTGTTATAGAGGTCCCGCTATATTTTTTTTAACAAACTATTTTATAAAATTTAAATTTTCATTAATAAAAAAATGTTACAAATAAATAAAAACTACTAGCCGTTATGTTTAAAAAAAAAATTGGCTATAACGCGAGCCAGGGTACAGTCTCGCGCCATATAGACTCACGTTATACTATCATTTTGAGTTGGTGGGTACGGCGCCAGAAGCTATAGCACAAGCTGAGCGAGCGTGTAGTGTTTGGCGCCATCGGCTCGCGCCATGACTATGGCTTGAGCCATGGACACCCGTACCCTGCCTCTTAATGCATTTGACTTATTTTATTTAGTTTAATGGAAACAAATTTGTTAACCTATTATTACATAGTATTTCACTAGGTAGTAGTATTGGTACCTCCTTTTTTACTCGCTTTACTAAAACGCAAGACAATTTTTATGTTTTTTTGTTTCATTGATGTACCAGTAACCAGCCTCTTATTTATTCCTCCAACTACTCGAACTTTTATTCCAACCATAATTCAGAGATATTTTACTTACAAAAATTATGAATCTCAATCCTTCTAACCCAAATTATTACACTAGTGACGTGGGAAACGTTTGTTTGTTGACGTAGGAAGGTACGTATGTTGGATTGGGCTTTATAAAAGCCAATAGCATTTTATAAAAAAAAAAAGGTATGTGAAGTATCATTTAAGGAAAATGTCGCTTGTAGGTAATCTAAAATGCTAGTTAGGTGAAAATTTAAAAAACATACAGGTAATCTTAAATAATCGAATAAGTAAACAAGCATAGTTAGAATTGAAGGCATATGAAAAAAAATTCAGGACATGCACGTTATATAATATGGAAAATATTTAAAGCCTATCTCTAAACTATAGCCTTTTAGGTTAAAAATAATAATGTGTTTTCTCCAAAATGTTTAAATATAGCTGGAGTTTATATCATAAGCTAGAGCTTGATGCTTTAGTTGAATTAGATTGAAATCCCGTTTATTATAGTTAAAAGTTAAAACGAAGTTGCATTACATATTTATGTATACAAAGACACATTAGGTGTTGTAGCTTTTAGTTTTAAGGTGTGTGTAGCAAACAAGAGTATGCATGAACATGTAACAAGTGTATCCTTAAGGTGTAGCGAACAAGACTCCAAGTATGTCCAAAACTGAGATTGAACCTACCCGAGTGGCCATCGGTCCGGTCTCGGTCCATATGACTTTGTGTTTTCAGTCTTTGGTCGGGAAAGGCTCGCCCGGTCCGGGTTTTACCCGAAGCTCACCTCGCCGACCTAAATTTTCAACATTAGACGTCAAGTCTGAGCATCGAGCCATGACTGTAACAACTTTTTCCTTCAGATAGTATCATAATCGAGTACAAAGCCTTATTTTCAATTTTTCATTACA
Organism: Glebionis coronaria; assembly: GCA_025667525.1. Lineage (NCBI taxonomy): Eukaryota > Viridiplantae > Streptophyta > Magnoliopsida > Asterales > Asteraceae > Glebionis > Glebionis coronaria. The sequence goes on along the minus strand of JANFOE010000054.1, from coordinate 515,736 downwards.
ATATAAATAACTTTTTTTTATTATATTAGAACTATATTAAATAACCTTTTTCACCATAATACAATTCGGACTTTTTAAAATCAAGAATTATTAAGAAACGATTTCTTTGTTTATTAGTGACATTAGTTTTGTCAACTACTAAATGTTTAAAAAGAGAAAACAATGATTAACAAAAAAAATGTAACTAAAAGTCCAATAGTGCAAATAAAAGATTGTGAGACAAGACATTTCCGGTTAGAAGTTCATACCCTCGTATGATGTAATGGTAGTTTTTTGTAGCGCAAACACAAAATTATATGTTTTATAAAACATGCGACAATGTGTAAAGGCCTTACTATGCTCTTTGTGTCGATACAATTATTTTGAAAAACAATTAAGAAACTCGACATCAACCACAAACAACGGTAATGATCCAAAGAATGAAAAGGATCTTCACCAAACACGTTGAAACAACCCATGTCATCAACTTTCATTGCAATAGAAATCAAGAGTTCTAGGCGAGGGTTCAAAGAAGACATTCTACCGCTTAGCTTGGATGTCATTGTACGACTCGACCCACTAACCACTAACATTCACCGTTCTTAAAAAAATAGAAATCAAGAGTTCATTGAAGTGTATTATATCTTTTGCTTTTGCCAAATGAAACATGGTTTAATTTGAACTTAAACGACAAATCGGATACTAACAGCGAAGACTTACACGTGACTACAACCACAATATATTATAGAGAACACAACTTGAGCGGGCTGTGAGAGTTGAAGGTTAAATCCCAAAATGCAAAGGTACATCGAGCTAGTTGTTGTCCCTTTTTTAGCCATCTCAATTATAATTTTTTTCATATCAAAAGGTAGTAGGATTTTACATTTAGTGATTTCCGTTCAATGTAATATTTACAGCGAGCAAAAATCACCAAATGTATAGTTAGAACACCTTTTGATAGCCAAAAAGAAAATACAATTTTGAAGACTAAAAAGGGACAACAACTTATAATACGGAGTAGTGGAGTACCTTTGTAGTTTTTGAGTTCAATCTTTTAACCCTACTATTGTTTTCTCTAAATATCACATAACTTGAATATACTTCTTTGAATCATTTGCTTTATCTGAAGACTTCTTTAAATGTCATCATTAACTTTAGCTTAGTTCACGATACATTCACTCTCTCGCAACCCCTAATCAGCTTAAGTTCATCTATCATAAACCCATTTTATCAATCGAATTAATTGGAAAAAGATCGAACAAGTTGGGTGAAAATTCTTAGCTACAAATTGAATGGGTGAGATCGATGAGTAGGGTCAAAGATGTTTATTCCCAACTTACTAGTAGTAAACGCACTAGAATTAAAAATATACTAACAAATAAAAATGATAATTTTAATAAATAAAGGTACATAATATTATACTCTCATACATCCAAAATCTTTACACAAGTAATAATGTAACAGGTAAAAAAATTCAACACCAATAACATACCGTTAAACCACTAAGATCATACCCGACTGTACACTTTTCGACAAACCAAATTTCAACCAAAAAAAATACAACTTCTTAGTGAAATAGGGGGTCTGAGAATATTAAGGTACATCAAAATTACAGTCTTTATATTTCATTATGTAATTTACATATTTCTAAATACGAATACGATGCATGTAAATGATGGTACAAGGAGGTCGGTGTTGAAATGCAAATGTTATCATATCTGTCAACATGATCTTCTCTAAGTGATTCTCCTTCTCGCGCATTACTTTGGTAGTTTCTATGTAATTAAATCCCATCAGACGACTTTGAAATGCCTTAACAAATCCTCAAGTCCTGAAATATGTAAAATTTTGGAACTTGTAGGAGTTGGTGACATATTCTCCACATCTATCAAATCTGCCAAAGGAAAGTAACTAGTTAGTACACTGTAGTACTGTACACACGTTTCAAATTAGCTAACTTTAACAACCGTAATACTTCTTCATTCACAGTTACCACATGATTCTATTATATTATGCATCATGTTGTGCGTATTTTTATAAAGAGCATACACAGTTTAAAAGTAAATTACATAACGAAATATAAAGAATGCAATAAAACAAGGGGTGTTGGATTTTTAAGTACCTTAATTTTTCGAGACCACCTATTCCACCAGAGAAACACATTTTTTGTTTGTGTTTCAAACAATAAAAGCATAAAAAAATTATGATCTTCACTAGAGGTTAATAGTACAAATTTTGAAAACCACATGATACAACCACTACCATAAAACTTGATGAGAGTTTTAATGGAGTGATGAAAATGAGAAAAAGGGTTGAGCATAATGAATGTTATTTATAGAGAGTTAAGGCTTTGGCGGGAAAGAGGGCATGAAAGAGCGGGAAAGAAAAAAAATAGCGCCAAATAATTTTGGCATGTTTGGTACAGATGTAGATGTTGTTGGATCTAAAAATATCTTTAATTCATTTGAACTTTTTAGTTTACCTAGCATGTTAATCGCACTATGCGGCGACGGGTAACGGTGACTACTTTTTTCATTGAATGTTGTATTTTACCCACCGAATTTATATTCAAATCAAAGTTAAGTTTATATAAAGTTGAAAAAAACTAAAATTTGATAAAAATATATAAAAATGAATGTTAAGTTAAAGAGAATAAGATTTTAGAAAATATGATGTAATTAGATAATGAAAAAAATAAATATATAAAAAGATACTAGAATGGTACCCGCGTAATGCGACGCCAAGTATCTAATGACGAATTTTGAGACTAACAAATATTAATCTCTTACTCATTGTAAATTATAAAAAATATAATTAAAAAACCCACTAAAATTGAAAAAGACTAAAAGTTAATAAAAATATATCAAAATGAATATCGAATTAAAAAATACAAAATTTTATAAAAATATAGTGAAATTAGATTATAAAAATAATAAATAAATAAATAAATTTTTAATTTAAAAGAAAAAATTTTATTTTAAAAGGTTGTTACAAAAGTTTGTTACAAAATGTTATAGTATATAATTTTGATGAATATATTAACAACTTGCTTTATTTAGTAGGTAAAAAAGTATGAATTTTCAACCTTGTTATTTTAAGAAGGTCCCAAATATTTTATATATAAAAAGATATTTTAATTATAAAATAAAAATATTTTATTAATAGTTTGTTACAAAAATAAATGAAGAGATGGGATACATTTGATAAAAAGTGATCTATCGAATTCTATATGTTTATCTTAATTTTTAGCTTGGAATTAGGTTTGAAATTAAGAAAAAAAATATAAATTTAGACTTGGTTTTAAGATCGTCGTTAGAAAAAGAATATGCGCCTTTACACAGTAGTATAATATATTAACGCATCATTCTCTTGTCGTTAAAATTTTAGACAAACCATTCCTAATGTTTAAACTTTAGACAGTTTAATAGATTTACATCTTGCTACCTAGTATTTAAATATCTTATTTGTTCTACTTTCTTTATTATTTAAAAGGCTAATGTCCTCCAAATATATGACACTAATCACTCGTTTCTTGTATGTGTCTCGAATGCAATTTTTTGTAATTTAAAGTATTAAACTTGTATTTTTATTAATATATAAACCATTTTGCCTCCTCCTAAGTTAATAAAATGAAGATAAAAACGGTCATGGATCTACAAAAGAAATACTAAAAATGCAAGTTCATTATATAAAATTACAAAAAAATATAGAAGGAACGGGTTGTAATTGAACACATAAGAGGACATGTGAGAGTGTGCACATATGGCTTTTTTCGTATTCTTGAAGTCTCTGTCGATTTTATAACTTGGAATGAGACGAAAAAGAAAATTAACTCACTACATACTTTTTATTTAGCCATTTCTTATACCATGGAACGAGATGACAAGGAAGATGAACTCACCAGATACATTTTAGTTAGCCATAAAATGAGTGAAATTGCAAGTACGATAAATGACAACATACGGGTGATGTTATGGCTACTCTTCATACGGGGTCAAAAGTATTAGCATAGCCCATCCATATATCTTTTGTAATGGGCCTAGCCCTAGGTATGTTGTATGCCCCAAGTATGTGTAAGGGGTATATATGTTTTAGGATATTGTATAACAGGGACATGGGAAAATAATCACATTAATATGGTATCGAGCCTAAACACTAAACCGATCCTCGTTATGAAACCCTAAACCATCGTCTCTTTCTTCCTGCTGCAACTTTGCTTCTACCTGCTTTTTTTTTTCTTTTTTTGCTTAAATATTACATCTCCATTGTCATAGCATCATGACAAACGGAACACCACCACCAAATCCGCCAAAACAACAAATCGATAAAGCTTACTCGATTGCAAGCATCAAGGCGTGCAACCCTAGGTTTTGGATTTGTCATTTTGTCTTACTTTTAGGTTATTTTATGTGTGCTTACTTGAATTGTGTGATTACATGTTTGTTTTGTGTGATTGAGGTTGGTGTGGTTACCATTTATGAGTATAGAAGTACTCATAACTAAATTGAGGAACGGTTATTTCATGTTCATGAGCTCACAATTAGTGACTATGAAATGAAATGGTGTTATTTTGGTGTTTACCTATACGTATAAGTATTATAGTAATAGTGTATTTTTTTAGGATTTACGGTTTAGCATTTAGAGGTCTCGAATGAGGTAATTAGTCATATGAATATTTTTCGGGATGGATTTAGGTCATTTAAGACTTAATTATAAAGTTTATTTCAAAATTTGAGATTTTTTTAAAAGTGTATATTTTACGACTTTTAAACGCGTAAATTTGACTAGTTTTACGGTTTTGAGGTTTTGGGAGTTTTAGGAGCTGAAATAAATTTAGGTAAATTAAGGTAATATTAATAAGATATTAATTAACAATAAAAAGAAAAAAAAATAAAGAAAAAAAGGAATTTAAGGGGGTTAGGTCGGTTTGGAAAAGAAAAAAAAAGGAAAAAGAGGAGAAAAAGGAAAATGGGCTTATTCTTGGACTAGGATTTTATGTACACTCTATATATTGTTTTAATAACAATCAAATTCATTATTATTCCCTGGAGATATTAAAAAAATTCGTAGGTTACATAGAAGGTTTTTAGGGTTCTTCATAATTTTGGAGGTTTTCATAAATCAAAGGTAAAAGTCTTTAATCCCTTTTTAATTTAATTGTTTTTATGTTTTTATAATCATTTTATGATGGATTTAGGTTAGGGTTTAATTTAAGAACAGTAAATTAATGTTATAATAATGATTTCATAATGATTACATAAATTAGGGCTTGTAATTAGAGGGATTAGGGTTAATTAATGAGGTTGATTTTGTTAAACCCGTTATTATAAACTGGGTAGAATTTTGAGTCAATTGTTTTGATCATATCGGGAGTTCTAGGAACATTCAAGATGCGATCCAAGTATCCCTGAAAAGGTAATTGAAGTGGCTTTCTAATGCAAGAAACTAGAACTAAATTGGAGGTCGGGAAGTGGGTCAAAAACAGGTTACAACAGTCGGAGGTCAATACAGTTTTGAAGTCAGCCTGTTTTCTTTTTAAGTTTTGGGTTGTTTGGGGTACTTGGGTTTCATTAGGATCTTCTCACGAACATGAGAGATGGTTTATATATTGTAGAAAGTATCTGCACTTAGGCTAAGGTTGTGGTTTAGGGTAAGACCCTCTAATGGTAACAAACTTTTCATACGTTTAAAATCAGTAAATTCTGGATAGGTAGCAATATATACACATATACCGGGGCCTTAACAGTAGTTTTAAGGTTAGGGCAAGTGGGAGGTTTTAGCTAATATATGTAAAACTATGAATAATCCTTTTACAGAACCCATGGGTATATTTAAGTGGACGTTTGACTTAAAGTTTTGAGACCTAAAACTGGGACTGTTTTGTGTAAAATTATGAACGGGATAGCTATTAAACTTAACCAAGTTAGGGACTTGTTAAGGAAGGGTAATGGGGTGATTAGAGCTTAACAATGAGGTAATTATACGGGAATAGACTAGATGTCCATCATAGGTTGATGAGCCATCTTAGTGATTGGTTCGTGTATTGATTTCGTGTTTTTGGTTTGTTAGCTTGTTGCTAGTGCGAGGTCTTGTGAAGAAGCTATCAGGTGAGTTTCATAGTCCCATATTTACTATTTATTTTGACTTCCAGATGGGATGGAAGAGACACTGTGTTGAGTTATTTATAAATTGATGTTGTGAATGTTTTTGAGGTTTGTGATGGACTTGTGTGTACATTATGTGATTAACTGCTATGTGATTCTTGATTGTGTATGATTTGGATCGGGGGACACGTGCCGTCTCAGTTATTGTGTTTTGACAAGGTAGGGGCCTTGGGATAGGTACATAGCGTGATCGTCTATGGGACCAATGGAAAATGACAAGGTAGTGGCCTTGGGATAGGTACGTAGGTGTATGGGCGCCTATGGTACCATGGTTGTTGGTAAGGCGTAATGCCTTGGAAATGTGATGATTGATTTATCTTAAATGCTAGTTGTTAATGCATACTTGTAACACATTGTCCATATGTTATTGTGTTGATGGTTGTTATTCACAGCTTGTAACTGATTTAGCGTTGGAGTCTAAACCTATGACTCTCACCAACTTTATGTTGACGTATTTTAGTGTCTCTTTCAGGTGTGAATGTGTTTAAGCTTGAGGATAGAAGTGGCTAGACTTAGATGCCTTAGGATTGCATATAGAAGGAGATCCCCGTTCCTTCTTAGTTTACCTTTATGTTTTTTTTATAAGTGATACATGTTGGCACCTATATGTTTGTTTTGTTTGTGTTATTTGTTTGTCTTGGGTAAGAGGTAGGACTGTTACCTACTTACTTAGACTCCTGCATTGTTGAGATATTGTCATAACATTTGTGTCACCATTTTTATGACATTTCTTATATCATTTAGTTAACTCTATAGACACGCTATTGTTGTGATGATATCCATACGTCGTGCCCCATATTCCGCCATGGTGGGGTGTGACAGAATGGTATCAGAGACAATGGTTATAGAGAATTAGGTTGTCTAGTCGTGTAGCCTAGTCTATAGCTTAAGGGTCCCTGCATATAGGCGTCATAGGAGTATGTGTGCATTTTATAGTAATTGATGTGTTTGAATATTATTTTCGCAGTATTTGTTAGGTTATGAACTACTATGGTTCATACTTAACTACATGTTATTTTCTTTACGAGTTTTGATTAGTGCGGGTGGAACCATGGTTGTATACGCTAGTCATTGTTGGATTCCGTTTAATTACGTTTTCATGTTCTTTATACATTTTGAATTTTATCTACGGTGGTTCAGCTGGATTACGAGTTTATATGTTTCATGCATTGGCTACGTTATTTTAATACATGGATTTTGGGTCTTACTTTATGTTGTGGTTATGTGTTTATATGAGTTGTAGGATCTATGTGCTTATTTGAGTTGGTAGACCTATGTGTTATGTGTAGTATTAATTCTTATAAGTGTCATCATAGGAGGGAGTACATTAGTGAAAGGGGACTGGTATAAGTATGGTGGCCAACATAGTTATACAAGTACCACGACATCAATGGATTCCTAAGTATGGATGCATGAAAGAGGGTTAATACATTCTTGTTTATAGTATATGCTGGATGGATTTGAGTGTATGTACGCGTATGCCTATATATATATATATGTATATATCCCTTCTACTTATCGGTTGTATTATTAGGATGGTTTTCTAGCTCTTTTCTCTTTGGGATGTTCAACTTCTGTAGTAGCGCATTTATCGAGTCCTCATTTCAGGTGTTTGTTTATACGGTACTTTTGGTGTAGAAGCTATTGAGAGGGTGGAGATTTATTTTTGAATAACGATATCTTTTGTTTTGAGTCTTACATGGTAAAAATGGAACTTGCAAATAGTAAAAAGATAGTTGTTGGTAGTCGATAAAATGAGAGTAAAGTGTTGAAAACGTGTTTGAAATAAGGTGAAATATAAATTCTTTAACATATAAGCATGGCTTATTTAATTTTAAAAATATTTTTGTTTTGATCACCTAAAGTTATTGTTCTTTAGTTAAAATATTATTCTTATTTAATTAAATATGTTTAAATCAAGTAATTGATCATATGATGGGTGAGAGTTTTAACTTTATTGAATTAAAATAAATTAGACCTTAAATTTTGTAATTTATAACGGGTTTTTTTGGGTTTAAAATCGTTTTGGTCATAACTTATTCGTTTTTAAAGCTTTTTGAGTGATTCAAAAGCCTAAATTATGTACTCGGAACGTACTTTTCAAATATTCAGAAAGTTTGGTAATTGGAAGTCAGTAGCTTGGTCGAATTAATTGTACAAGTGTCGAGTTCAAGGTTAATTTTCGGACAACATGGTTTAAACTTGTGTTTTAGGTATTTTGGGGTAATGAACACTTGGAGGGTTAACATAGAGATGAGTTGGGATAGAATTTGAGAATTATTTAGACCTTAAAGCACATGGTTATATCTTGATGAGATTTGATTTATGGTATTTAAGAGTAAGACCGAAATCGGGGTGACAGTTTTAAACTCGTCGAGTTATGTAATGGCTCCTAACTTGATTTCAAGACAGTTCTTGTTTGATGAGTTGCGAGATTTAGTTAGGTTGGTTACATAACTTTATGGTTTTAATAAGTTTCCTCGCGGACGGTTAAGACTCATGTGTTGTTGGTTGAGATTATTTTGGTATAAAATGAGTTCACGTTTGAACGTGGAGGTTTTATCAAGGATATGTATCCTCGTTTGGTTGCTGAGGGTAAGTTTGAGTTTGGGAGTAAATCTCGGGACGATATTTCTATTAGGAGGGAGTGATGTGACAACCCTAGGTTTTGGATTTGTCACTTGGTCTTACTTTTAGGTTATTTTTTTGTGTGCTTACTTGAATTGTGTGATTACGTGTTTGTTTTGTGTGATTGAGGTTGGTGTGGTTACCATTTATGAGTATAGAAGTACTCATAAGTAAATTGAGGAACTGTTATTTCATGTTCATGAGCTCACAATTAGTGACTATGAAATGAAATGGTGTTATTTTGGTGTTTACGTATACGTATAAGTATTATAGTAATAGTGTATTTTTTTAGGATTTACGGTTTAGCATTTAGAGGTCTCGAATGAGGTAATTAGTCATATGAATATTTTTCGGGATGGCTTTAGGTCATTTAGGACTTAATTATAAAGTTTATTTCAAAATTTGAGATTTTTTTAAAAGTGTATATTTTACGACTTTTACGGTAAAACGCGTAAATTTGACTAGTTTTACGGTTTTGAGGTTTTGGGAGTTTTAGGAGCTGAAATAAATTTAGGTAAATTAAGGTAATATTAATAAGATATTAATTAACAATAAAAAGAAAAAAAAAATAAAGAAAAAAACGAATTTAAGGGGGTTAGGTCGGTTTGGAAAAGAAAAAAAAAGGAAAAATAGGAGAAAAAGAAAAGTGGGCTTATTCTTGGACTAGGATTTTATGTACACCCTATATATTGTTTTAATAACAATCAAATTCATTATTATTCCCTGGAGATATTAAAAAAAATCGTAGGTTATATAGAAGGTTTTTAGGGTTCTTCATAATTTTGGGGGTTTTCATAAATCAAAGGTAAAGTCTTTAATCCCTTTTTAATTTAATTGTTTTTATGTTTTTATAATCATCTTATGATGGATTTAGGTTAGGGTTTAATTTAAGAACAGTAAATTAATGTTATAATAATGAGTTCATAATAATTACATAAATTAGGGCTTGTAATTAGAGGGATTAGGGTTAATTAATGAGGTTGATTTTGTTAAACCCGTTTTTAAAAACTGGGCAGAATTTTGAGTCAATTGTTTTGATCATATCGGGAGTTCTAGGAACATTCAAGATGCAATCCAAGTATCCCTGAAAAGGTAATTGAAGTGGCTTTCTAATGCAAGAAACTAGAACTAAATTAGAGGTCGGGAAGTGGGTCAAAAATAGGTTACAACAGTCGGATGTCAATACAGTTTTGAAGTCAGCCTGTTTTCTTTTTAAGTTTTGGGTTGTTTGGGGTACTTAGGGTTTCATTGGGATCTTCTCACGAACATGAGAGATGGTTTATATATTGTAGCAAGTATCTGCACTTGGGCTAAGGTTGTGGTTTAGGGTAAGACCCTCTAATGGTAACAAACTTTTCATACGTTTAAAATCAGTAAATTCTGGATAGGTAGCAATATATACACATATACCGGGGCCTTAACAGTAGCTTTAAGGTTAAGGCAAGTGGGAGGTTTTAGCTAACATATGTAAAAGTATGAATAATCCTTCTACAGAATCTATGGGTATATTTAAGTGGACGTTTGACTTAAAGTTTTGAGACCTAAAACTGGGACTGTTTTGTGTAAAATTATGAACGGGATAGCTATTAAACTTAACCAAGTTAGGGACTTGTTAAGGAAGGGTAATGGGGTGATTAGAGCTTAACAATGAGGTAATTATACAGGAATAGACTAGATGTCCATCATAGGTTTATGAGCCATCTTAGTGATTGGTTCGTGTATTGATTTCGTGTTTTTGGTTTGTTAGCTTGTTGCTAGTGCGAGGTCTTGTGAAGAAGCTATCAGGTGAGTTTCATAGTCCCATATTTACTATTTATTTTGACTTCCAGATGGGATGGAAGAGACACTGTGTTGAGTTATTTATAAATTGATGTTGTGAATGTTTTTGAGGTTTGTGATGGACTTGTGTGTACATTATGTGATTAACTACTATGTGATTCTTGATTGTGTATGATTTGGATTGGGGGACACGTGCCGTCTCAGTTATTGTGGTTTGACAAGGTAGGGGCCTTGGGATAGGTACATAGCGTGATCGTCTATGGGACCAATGGAAAATGACAAGGTAGTGGCCTTGGGATAGGTACGTAGGTGTATGGGCGCCTATGGTACCATGGTTGTTGGTAAGGCATAATGCCTTGGAAATGTGATGATTGATTTATCTTGAATGCTAGTTGTTAATGCATACTTGTAACACATTGTCCATATGTTATTGTGTTGATGGTTGTTATTCACAGCTTGTAACTGATTTAGCGTTGGAGTCTAAACCTATGACTCTCACCAACTTTATGTTGACGTGTTTTAGTGTCTCTTTCAGGTGTGAATGTGTTTAAGCTTGAGGATAGAAGTGGCTAGACTTGGATGCCTTAGGATTGCATATAGAAGGAGATCCCCGTTCCTTCTTAGTTTACCTTTATGTTTTTTTTATAAGTGATACATGTTGGCACCTATATGTTTGTTTTGTTTGTGTTATTTGTTTGTCTTGGGTAAGAGGTAGGACTGTTACCTACTTACTTAGACTCCTGCATTGTTGAGATATTGTCATAACATTTGTGTCACCATTTTTATGACATTTCTTATATCATTTAGTTAACTCTATAGACACGCTATTGTTGTGATGATATCCATACGTCGTGCCCCATATTCCGCCATGGTGGGGTGTGACACCTACCCCTCTTGATCTTGAACAATTAAACTACAATTCTTGGAGCTCTTTGTTTCAATGATTTTGCAAAACCTATGAAGTGCACCATCATCTTGAAGCCCCATCATCTACATCTACATCCACCATTGATCCTCTTCATGCATCTAATGATTCATTAGTCGTCATGTGGATGTACTCGACCATCTCTCCTAAACTTGTGGAGATGATCATTGATGTTGATTCCACCGCGCATGGTGTTTGGAAGAAATTGAAAGAACTTTTTCATAACAACAAGGATGCTCGTTTCACTCAACTTGACAACGAGATTCGCAACATGTCAATTGGCAATCTATCCGTCATGGATTTCTTGCAACAAATCAAATCCAAAGCAAATCGTCTTGCCAGTCTTGAATCACCAATGACGAGTTCTAGCCTTGTAACATATGCCGTTAATGGCATTCGAAGCAAGTATCTGGATGCCGCCCACATCATTCGCCTTCGGGAAAAGGCCCCTACTTTTGATGAACTCCGATCGATGATGCTTCTCGAAGAAAGTGACGCGTCTCAATTTTCTCATGGTACTTCACTTTTTCATAATTCATCATCATCTCCTACGGTTCTTGTTACACCCACTTTAAAGAATGATAAGGCCAACACCATGAGTAACTCCGGGTTTGATGTTTGTCGTAATTTCAACGAGGCTCTTGCACTTATAGGGCTCGTTGTAAGTTTATTCATGGTGATAAAGATTTAAGGCCAAGACCTACTGTTCCAATGTTTAGTCCAAACAACAAAACAATAGGGAACAATAGCAGTAGAACACCACAAACCAATAACTCTTTTCGTGGGACACAGAATACATCACATAGTAATATTAGTGGCTTTATTGTTTCACCAAGCCCATTACCAAATGTCCCTAATCAATACAGCTCATATGCTATATCACCAAATATGGGCTTGTTGTACTTTCACTCAGGCCTTGGACCACACACCTATTCGACCCATTCTCATCAGCCCGCCCAAGCTCCACAGGCTCACATGGCAACTGTTACACCAGCCCAACAGGCCCAGCCGTCTACTGTCCACCAAAATTCAGCACCACAAGCTTTGTATCCGTATTTTGGTTCATCTCCTACATTAGGCGGTCATGGTACTGTTCATCCATATGGTTACCCGAATCAAGCTACGATGCTCCCGCAAGCATTCCAAACTATGACGCTTCAAGAACCAGGTTGCAACATGGATACCGGTGCGTCTTCTCATGTGGCTGGCAATACAGGTATGCTCACCTCCTTTAGAAATCAAAGCATTTATAAGTCCGTATTTGTTGGCAATGTTCAATCTATACCCGTGACCAACATGCGCCATAGCTTTTTACAAACTCCTCATAAACCACTACACCTTCATCATATACTTGTGACCCCTAATATAATTAAAAATTTAATTTATGTTCGTAAGTTTACTCGTGATAATAATGTGTCTCTTAAATTTGACGCGTATGCTTTTTCTGTGAAGGATTATGATACACAGATTTTCTATGTTGAAAAGTTCGATTCTCGGAATCCTCTCGAATTGATCTCAGTTTAAAGTGGAATGATTTGTTCTTGGTAACAGAAAGTGGATTTGGATTTCTAATCTACTAAACAGAGAAATGACTAGAATGATAACAATTTAATCTTAAAACAATCAACAATTAAAAAAGTAGTACTTGAATTAAATCAGACAGTACTGGAAAATACCCTTAATGAAAATGGCCTATTCGGAAAATAAGTTTATGCGGAAAATAGTACCATTCGGAAAGTTCTCCTATGCGGAATGTTGCTCTACTCGGAATGTTAAGCTATTCGGAAAAATACCTTATGCGGAAAAACGAGCTTATGCGGAAAAATACCTTATGCGGAAAAACTGAGCCTATTCGGAATAAAATTCAGGCTATGCGGAAAATAATGCTCTATGCGGAAAAACTTGCCTTATTCGGAAAAAACACCCTTATGCGGAAAGAAGGGACTATTCGGAAAAATGGGGCTATTCGGAAAATATTCCCTATTCGGAAAAGTTGGGCTATTCGGAATATACGAGATATTCCGAATAAGAGAAAAAGTAACTTGGCTATGCGGAAAAACAATACTATTCGGAATATTTAAAATATTCCGAGTAAGGGAAATAGCTAAAGGTCAATTCGGAATGATCAGACCAGGAAGAACAGTAACAGTAGCAGTAACACGTTTTATCAATCTAAACACCAAAATACTCGAAAAGGTTTTACCAAATCAACCAATAGTCATTTAAATATCATAAGTAACAAATCCCACCAATAAAAACACTAAATCAACAACTTTTTAAGATCAAACTTGAATCAAATAAAAACTTAAGAAATTGCACTAAAAAGATGATGAAGAACAAGATGGATAGAAATATGGAATGAATAGATTAATGGAAAAGTAACAAGAGTATTGATTAGCACTTACAAGATTGAAAGAAAGATTAAAAATCACCAAACACCCTAATGGTGTTGGTGATGGAACGAACCTAAGATACTGGGAAAAGAAAAATGAAGCTAGCTCCCTAAAATGTGAAGGAGGAATCTATTTATACTCCTAGTGGTTGGTTGGTGAGTGGGCTTTCTCCCTTTCTTCTTGTCTTCTCGTCTTTTCAGAAAAGTTGACGTTTTTGATTCCGATTCGGGATTTGTTGTCGATTAAATTCAACTCGTCTTTTAATTTCTTCGTTTAATAGACTTGAGTTTCTTCGACATATAAAAATCTTCCATCTTTGGTCCTTTTCTTCGATAAATCTTCAAATAGGCCCATTGACTTCAAATCTTTTGCATCTCTTGGACAATAGACTTCGTCTTGAGTCTTTTTCCTTGATAAAACCCGTGCAATTCCATGTTTTCTTTAATATTCATCCGTTTAGCTCTGAAAACACAATAAACACAAAAACCACGCATAGTTCCAAACAAATGATATTAAATACGTGTTTTGGTTTCGTTTTAGCCAGAATTAAGTGGTAAATGGATGGGTGTTTACACACCTATCAAATCCCCTACACTTAACCATTGCCATGCCCTCATGCAATGCTTAGTGATAAAGCAAATTTACATTTTTCTCATAATTAATCAACCTTGGCCTTATTTAAATTCTACTAAACAAAAATTAAAATGCTAAGAGAAATTAAAACTTTAAAATAAACAAAAGGATGGAAATAACTTGTAAAGAAATCAAGGACTTATATTAGGGCTTTGGTGTTGCGAAGATTTATCACCCTCAAGTTTCACGTTCCCCAAACTAAGCTTAAAAACGAGATCATTGTTATTATAAGTTAGTAAATCAAACACTTACACACATGGCTTAATTAAATGCTTAAACTCCCTTATTCCTAGGTGTATCTCTTATATTTTATTTTTGTCTTAGAATGATCATGAAGATGCATTTTTTGGACTTATTTTGATAGTTTATTAAGGCTGAAAGCAAAGTGGGACGATTTGATCAATAGTTAGCTAAAGGACAAAATCTCTTAAAACTGCTTCTCGGGATATCAAAAAGTTCATATCTTGGCATAACTCGGTTCACGGTTTGAGACCTTTCTCGGGCCGATATTTGGCATGTACTTCATACTTCATATCTTCGAGAGACGTTCTTGAGATAATGGTCTTCTCATCATAATAGAGTTTTCTTCACTTGGAGACTTTTGAGGGGTACTCCAACTTTGTTGACCACGACTTCATGATTATTTCTTCAATCTCTAATTGGAATTTCGAGATACAACGATCCGCCTCCTTTTCGGACTTGGATCTGTTTATCCTCATACCTTGTCAGGGTCTTTTCGGATAGACTTCTCCATGATCTTTATGGGAGTTGATTGCTTTTCGTCGTGAGTCTTGATCCTTCATAAAGACTTTAGGAATAATGCTTTTCATATCACTTTGGATCTTCAGCAATAAAATTGAATCCTCATGCCTTGTTAGGGCCTTTTCGGACTCGCCAATCTTCGCGCCCCGCTTCATAAGTTATGCCTTGGCTATGAACTCTTATCATTACCGAGCAACTTTTAAACGATCTTGGGCTAGAAGCTAAGTAACTTTTCAAATCGTAAGACCTTACTTATTGCAGATAAATTATTAGCAAGTGATGGGAGAATAGGCAAATAATTACACCAAGTGAGCTTGCGCAAGAATACCGACTTATAATTGACTCTATCATTTCTCGTCCTCCACAATTTAAAATCTCAAATAATGAGACTCGTGGACACTTAGCCTAATAAACCAATTAAGGTCTACATGGTTAAGGATACTAGCTAGAATAAACTTGGATAAGTCTATTCGGGTTGAGTCAAAATAAACGCAACGGGCCTAATATGTCAAAGATTTCTAAACTAGCTACACCACTTATTAATATTTTTGACTTTATTGTGGAATATATACATATGAAAGCAACGATAAAAATTTAAAAATTACGACTAAATGGCCAAAATTAATTAAAAATTTGAAAAATGTTGAAAAAGATGATTTTCCGGTTAAATGAAGGCATTTTCATGGAAAAGTCCACTTAAAACTTCGATAGAAGTCCCCCCTACACTTAAGATAAACATTTTACTCAATGTTTAAGCATGTGGGAAAAGTCTCCCCTACACTTATGACATTGTGCACGTTGGTTAACTCGAGTTAAGGAAGAGACGACTAAAGTGATCAATTTCAAATGTGAGTATGAAGAAAATTGAATCACGATAGTTGAGATATAGAACCGGATTTCGGATAACACGGGAGCACGGTTCTTTCAAAGAGTCCAAGATTGCAGTTATCCCTGTAATCACATCACCATACAAACACAAACGACCAAAATATATCCTCCCCTACACTTAGGGGGTTAAAGGATAGATACTCGGGCTGCCTCCCGAGGAGCGCTTGTTTTTGATAACCGAGTCACGAGCCTGACTCGACCCAAATTCAGTTCATGGGGAACGTGGTGAGGGATGGAATCACCTCGTGAGAGGTGTCCTCACCAAAGTACAATTTCACTCGTTGGCCATTCACCTTGAAATTAGGTCCATTAGGTTGAGCGAGCTCGAGAGTACCATATGGAAAAATTTGGGCAATGGTGAATGGGCCGGACCAACGAGATTTGAGCTTACCCGAGAAGATTTTCAACCGAGAGTTAAAAAGTAAGACTTTGTCTCCAACATGGAACTCTCGGTTTTTAATCTTGGAGTCGTGAATGAGCTTAGTTCTTTCCTTATAGATCAAAGAATTTTCATAAGCCGCATTCCGAAGTTCATTCAGCTCATTGAGTTGGATCTTGCGTAGGTCACCGGCTTTGTTGATATCAAAATTAGCCCACTTCAAGGCCCAATAAGCCTTGTGTTCCAACTCAATGGGGAGGTGGCACGCTTTCCCGTACACAAGACGATAAGGCGTACAGCCGATCGGGGTCTTGTAAGCGGTACGAAAAGCCCATAAAGCATCATCGAGTTTATCAGCCCATGAGGCACGATGCTCTCCCACAGTCCTTTCAAGAATCCGCTTCAGTCCTCGGTTGGATATTTCAGCCTGGCCATTAGTTTGTGGGTGGTAGGCTGTGGAAAGACGATGATTTACACCGTACTTAGCCATGACTCTAGCAAATTGGTCATTGCAGAAATGAGTCCCACGATCACTAATAATGGCACGAGGCACACCGAATCGAGCGAATAGAGCTTTCAAAAAGTTACAAACCACCCTTGCGTCATTAGTAGGTAAAGCTTTGGCTTCAACCCACTTTGAAACGTAGTCAACGGCTACAAGGATGTATTTGTTTCCTTTAGAAGAAGGGAATGGCCCCATAAAGTCGATACCCCAAACATCAAAAATTTCACACTCTTGAATGAAATTCTGAGGCATCTCGTCTTTATGTGTGATCTTACCTTGTTTCTGGCAAGCATCACATTTTTTAACCATATCGTGAGCATCATGATAGATGGTGGGCCAATAAAATCCCAAATCAAACACTTTTTTGGCGGTGTAGTTGGGACCAAAGTGACCACCGGTGGGTCCTTTGTGGCAAGCATCAAGGATTTCAGACGCTGCCGGTCCATCAACACATCGGCAAATAATGAGGTCGGCACAATGTTTGAATAGGTAAGGGTCGTCCCAAAAGTAAGTTTTAATGTCGGTGAAGAACTTCTTCTTTTGTTGAGACGTCAACCCTTCCTTGAGAATTCCACCCGCTAAGTAGTTTGCAAAGTCCGCAAACCACGGGGTTTCATTTGGCTTCGAGTTTATAGACATTAAGGTCTCCAAGGGTAAAGAATCATTGATTTCTTTGTTCGGATGATCCCCCTGGTAGGGATCCTCAAGTCTGCTGAGATGGTCCGCGGCTAGGTTTTCTGCTCCTTTTTTATCGCGAATTTCGATTTTAAATTCCTGGAGCAGCAAAACCCAGAGAAGAAGTCTTGGTTTGGAATCTTGCTTTGTCAACAAGTACTTCAGCGCGGAATGATCGGTATACACGATGGTGGTGGAAAGGACAAGATAGGGGCGGAATTTTTCAAAAGCATAGACAACAGCTAAAAGCTCTTTTTCGGTTGTCGTATAATGCAATTGTGCCCCTGTCATTGTCTTGCTAGCGTAATGGATCGGTTGGAAGTGTTTGTTCACTCTTTGTCCAAGAACCGCTCCAATAGCAAAATCACTAGCATCGCACATCAACTCAAAAGGAAGCTCCCAATTAGGGGTAACTAAGACGGGTGCCTTAGTAAGTTTATCCTTAAGCGAGTTGAAGGCTTCAAGGCACTCTTTAGAAAAGATAAAAGGAGTATCTTTTTCCAAGAGGTGGGTCATCGGGCGAGCGATTTGAGAAAAATCTTTGATGAAGCGACGGTAGAAGCCCGCATGACCCAAGAAACTTCTCACACCCTTCACGGTTGAAGGTGGAGGCAACTTTGCGATAACATCGACTTTAGCACGGTCTACTTCAAGACCGGCTTTCGAGATCTTATGTCCAAGCACGATGCCTTCTTTTACCATAAAATGGCATTTTTCCCAATTCAGAACTAGGCGAGTGTCTTCGCACCGCTTGAGCATACGTTCTAAATTGGCAAGGCAAGAAGAGAATGAATCCCCGAAGACCGAGAAATCATCCATGAAGACTTCCATGGTTTGTTCAACCATGTCATGGAAGATAGCTAACATACACCTTTGGAAAGTCCCGGGCGCATTACATAAGCCAAAAGGCATTCTTTTGTAAGCAAAAGTGCCATAGGGACAAGTGAATGTAGTCTTCTCTTGATCTTGGGGATCGATGGGTATTTGAAAATAACCCGAGAAACCATCAAGAAAGCAGTAATATTCATTACCGACTAAACGTTCGAGCATTTGGTCCATAAAAGGTAGAGGGAAATGATCCTTTCTCGTGGCATCATTGAGTTTGCGGTAGTCTATACAAACTCTCCACCCAGTAACGAGACGAGTGGGAATCAACTCGTTGTGTTCATTGGGAACAACGGTTATTCCGCCCTTCTTGGGCACACAATGGATTGGACTAACCCATGGTGAATCCGAAATAGGGTAAATCATACCCGCATCAAGAAGTTTGAGAACCTCTGTTTTGATGACTTCATGGATTTTTGGATTCATCCTTCGTTGGCTTTGAATTGTGGGCTTAAAGTCGTCCTCCATGAGAATTTTGTGTGTGCAGAAGTGAGGATCAATTCCACGAATATCCGAAATCTTCCAAGCGATAGCCTTCTTATGATCTTTCAACACGGCGACAAGTCGGGCTTTCTCTTCATCCTTCAAATCCTTAGCAATGATGACTGGCGACTTCTTCTCTTCTTCGAGGAATACATACTCAAGATGGGGTGGCAACTCCTTAAGTTCCAAATCCGGAGGATTGTCGACGGGAGGCGTATTCGAAGTCGGAATCTCGATAGCAATAACAGTGGGAGATGGAGGGGAAGGATTGTCTTCTCTGAGGAGGTTTGCAATGAAACTGAGATCGTCATCCCAATTGGCAGTAGAATCGTCATTGTCTTGCTTCACATCTTCCAAGGTGGCTTCCAAATCTTTCCAAAGGAAATCACTTTCTCCAAATAGAGATAGTGATGAGTCGATAGAGGATACGGTCTCAACATTGGGAAGAGAGATAGGAATGTTTTTACAAGCATCCTTGAAGTGTTCTTTACAAGCCTCATCAAGAACGTCAATACAATTAACACTCTCGTAAGAATAAGGCTGTTTAGAAAGCTTTCCCATGTTGAAGACTACTTTATCGTCACCCACTCTCATGATAAGCTCACCAGCTTCAACATCGATGAGAGTGCGACCGGTCCTCAAGAATGGACGACCAACAATGAGTGGCACACGGGGGTCCATCTCGTAGTCGACGACAACAAAATCAGCAGGGAAGGTAAATTTGTCGACTCCTACAATGACGTCTTCGGCTATCCCCACTGGATAAGCAACCGTACGGTTGGCCAATTCCAAAGTCATTTTGGTGGGGACTAGCTCTGGGAGAGATAATTGCTTCCAAACACTTAGAGGCATGAGATTAATACTGGCACCTAGATCGGCTAGGGCCATGCAATTCTCTACTCCTGGGAAATTGCAAGGGATAAGGAAACGACCCGGATCACCAAGCTTAGTTGGCAATTTCCTTAAGAGCACTGCAGAGCAATTCTCATTAAGTTGGGTGTTGGCAATATCGAGGAGCTTTTCCTTGTCGCTCAGAAGATCTTTAAACATTTTCGCATATTTGGGCATGTGAGCGAGAGCCTCAGCGAAGGAGATATTGAAATTCAGTTGTTTGAACATTTTAAGGAAGTTCGAAACCTGAATATCATCCTTACTCTTTTGCTTCTCTTTCCTCAACCTAGATGGATAAGGTATATTGGAAGAAGAGGAAGGCTTTGGGAGAATAGGATCACTCACAGCCACGGGTGGAGGAGGGGTAGAAGGAAGAGGTGGAGAAATTGGGGAAGGAGAAGGATTAGGAATAGGAGCAGGCGACTCGTTCTCCTTAGTCACAACCACCAGTGGAGGTATAGGAAGCTCGGGTTCCTTGGTACCTTTACCACTTCGAGTGGTGATTGCTTTCATCTCCCCTCTTGGGTTCGCAACGGTGTTACTCGGAAGAGTACCCGAAGAAGAGGGTTGACTACTTTGGAAGAAACTAGCCATCATGTTCCTCAGATCATTAGTTTGGCTATCCAACGTGTTTCTCATGTCTGCTCTCAAATCGTTTCCTTGCTTGACCAAGTCTGCTTTCAGGTTGAGCACCTCTCTCTGAAGATTTCCCACTATCGTATCGTTAGTCCTCATATAAGTTTCCACTTCTTGGTGAAGAGCGGTGGGTTGGTTGGGAGGAGCATTGTATGCAGGTGGTTGGTAAGCAGGTTGTTGGTAGACTTGGTTGTTACGTTGAGGCGGTTGTTGCTGCTTGTGAGGAGGGATGTATGGTTGTCGAGGTTGTTGTTGTTGAGGAGGGCGGTTGAGGTTTTGTTGTTGGTTTTGGTTGGTAGGAGGAAAGCCAGGTGGTGAAAGATAGTTGTTGCTGCGGTAGCTAAGTAAATTACGGTCACCTTGAGGTTTAGCTTGATAAGCAGGTTGAGGATAGGTGCCATATGCCGCATTCACATTCTCAGCAGGGTAGTCTTGGGTGGCGGTACAAGTTGTGTAAGAGTGAGGACCACCGCATATCTCACAAGGTTGGCTGACAGCGTTCACTTGAGCATTTTTGGCGTTGTTGCTGTTGTTGTTGCTGACGGTGTGGGTGATAAGCGATTCAAGAAGCGTAGTGATTTTGTCAAGTCGCTTGTCGCTGTCATTAGTGCTAGCACTAGCAACATTGGTCCGAACACTCTTGGTTTGCACACGAGATTTATTCTCAATGATGTCCCAAGCAGCATTGGAAGTCTTAGCCAATAGATTACCCCCTGAGGCACTGTTCAGTGAATCTTGGTCACTCATGCTTAAACCATTGTAAAAAGTATTAATTTGATGTACTTTGGTAAAACCATGTTGTGGGCATTTTCTTAAAAGATCTTTGAAACGATCCCACGATTCACTGAATGACTCATCGTACTTTTGTTCAAAATTTATGATCTCATTCCGCAAAGCGGTAGTACGAGAGGGTGGAAAAAAGTAATTGATAAACTTTGTTTCCAAATCCGTCCACGAGAGAATACTCTGTGGCGGTTCCTTAGCAAGCCAATGCCGGGCTTGTCCCTCTAAAGAAAAGGGAAAAAGTTGTAACCTTATAACTTCTTGTGGAACCCCATTGAACTTGACCGTGTTGGTGAGTTGTAGAAATCTCTTGATGTGGTCGTGTGGGTCATCAATGGTTCGTCCCAAGAACGGTTGAGCGGAGACCATCTGGATAAAGCCTGACTTGAGCTCAAAATTGTTGGCGGCAATTGGTGGTATAACAATTGGATCATTGTTGCCATCGACATGAGCTTGCAGCAATTCAATCATTGGGCGATTATCCGGAAGGGGCTCATTGTTGTTGTTATTATTCATGTTGTTGTTGTTATTATTGTTAGGAGGTGGTACACCGGCCATGTCTAAGTGATCGAGAGGCTCGGGCTCTTGATAAGACGTGGATCGAGTGCGCATACACCTGCAAAAGAACTAACAAGGCAAAAACAATACAAAAATATTTTTGGTTTTTTATGGTTTTTTACTATTTAGGATTTTTGAAAATTTTATATTTTTTTAGTGTTTTTGAAATTTTTTGTGAAAAAGTAACGTTCACGGGGAACGGATCCCAAAATCCAAGTTCTCACAAAAAACTTTTGATCTTAACGAGAAGAGACGACAGCGGCGCCATTTGATACACAGATTTTCTATGTTGAAAAGTTCGATTCTCGGAATCCTCTCGAATTGATCTCAGTTTAAAGTGGAATGATTTGTTCTTGGTGACAGAAAGTGGATTTGGATTTCTAATCTACTAAACAGAGAAATGACTAGAATGATAACAATTTAATCTTAAAACAATCAACAATTAAAAAAGTAGTACTTGAATTAAATCAGACAGTACTGGAAAATACCCTTAATGAAAATGGCCTATTCGGAAAATAAGTTTATGCGGAAAATAGTACCATTCGGAAAGTTCTCCTATGCGGAATGTTGCTCTACTCGGAATGTTAAGCTATTCGGAAAAATACCTTATGCGGAAAAACGAGCTTATGCGGAAAAATACCTTATGCGGAAAAACTGAGCCTATTCGGAATAAAATTCAGGCTATGCGGAAAATAATGCTCGAAAAACTTGCCTTATTCGGAAAAAACACCCTTATGCGGAAAGAAGGGACTATTCGGAAAAATGGGGCTATTCGGAAAATATTCCCTATTCGGAAAAGTTGGGCTATTCGGAATATACGAGATATTCCGAATAAGAGAAAAAGTAACTTGGCTATGCGGAAAAACAATACTATTCGGAATATTTAAAATATTTCGAGTAAGGGAAATAGCTAAAGGTCAATTCGGAATGATCAGACCAGGAAGAACAGTAACAGTAGCAGTAACACGTTTTATCAATCTAAACACCAAAATACTCGAAAAGGTTTTACCAAATCAACCAATAGTCATTTAAATATCATAAGTAACAAATCCCACCAATAAAAACACTAAATCAACAACTTTTTAAGATCAAACTTGAATCAAATAAAAACTTAAGAAATTGCACTAAAAAGATGATGAAGAACAAGATGGATAGAAAGATGGAATGAATAGATTAATGGAAAAGTAACAAGAGTATTGATTAACACTTACAAGATTGAAAGAAAGATTAAAAATCACCAAACACCCTAATGGTGTTGGTGATGGAACGAACCTAAGATACTGGGAAAAGAAAAATGAAGCTAGCTCCCTAAAATGTGAAGGAGGAATCTATTTATACTCCTAGTGGTTGGTTGGTGAGTGGGCTTTCTCCCTTTCTTCTTGTCTTCTCGTCTTTTCAGAAAAGTTGACGTTTTTGATTCCGATTCGGGATTTGTTGTCGATTAAATTCAACTCGTCTTTTAATTTCTTCGTTTAATAGACTTGAGTTTCTTCGACATATAAAAATCTTCCATCTTTGGTCCTTTTATTCGATAAATCTTCAAATAGGCCCATTGACTTCAAATCTTTTGCATCTCTTGGACAATAGACTTCGTCTTGAGTCTTTTTCCTTGATAAAACCCGTGCAATCCCATGTTTTCTTTAATATTCATCCGTTTAGCTCTGAAAACACAATAAACACAAAAACCACGCATAGTTCCAAACAAATGATATTAAATACGTGTTTTGGTTTCGTTTTAGCCAGAATTAAGTGGTAAAAGGATGGGTGTTTACACACCTATCAGATTACCATACCCATAAGCTTCTTCTCCGATGTGACAGTACCGGAAATCTCTATCCTGTCACCCACCAACCCTCAACTACCACTCCTTTTGCTTTGCTTACTTTAAGTCCTACTACGTGGCATCGACGTCTTGGTCATCCTGGTAAAGATGTCCTTCGTCGCTTAGAGTCTAGTCATTTTATTTCATGTCATAAAACAAAGTTGTCCACTTTGTGTCATGTGTGTCAATTAGGTAAACATCACAAGCTTCCATTTTATAGCTCTGAGTAAAATGTTGCAACTTTGTTTGAGATTATCCATTCAGATTTATGGACCTCCCCTATTCCGAGTGAAAGCGGTTTTAAATATTATGCCATTTTTTTGGATCATTTTTCTCAATATGTTTGGGTATATCCTTTGGTTCATAAGTCTCATTTATTTGATACATTTGTTACTTTTCGCGCTTATGTGAATCAACAATTTAATGTTGACATTAAAGCCTTGCAGTGTGACCATGGGGGTGAGTACGATAATACCCGTTTTCACGACCTTTTTCGCCAACATGGTATCCAGTTTCGCTTTTCATGTCCCAAGACTTCCCAACAAAATGGGAAATCCGAACGTATGCTACGCACCCTTAATAATATTACCCGAACATTACTCTTTCAGGAACATATACCTCCCATATATTGGGTTGAAGCTCTTCACATGGCGACTCACCTTTTAAATCTTCTCCCTTCTACCGCAATCAACAATGAAATTCCTTTTACCAAACTCTACAACAAACCACCAACCTATGATCATCTACGCATATTTGGATGTCTTTGCTATCCGCAGATATATTTTGATCATAAGCTCCAACCTCGTTCAACCGCATGTATTTTCCTTGGATACCCTGCCTTGCACCGCGGTTATAGGTGTCTTGACTTGTCGGCTAATAAAGTTATTATTTCTCGACATGTTATTTATTATGAGGAAGTATTCCCTTTTGGATCCATGACACCCACTACACCACCAAATTATGATTTTTTGCTTACCCGCTTTCCTCCTACCGAAAACAGCAATCCTCCTCACGTTAATACTCCTACACCTCAACCACATCCTCTTATTTCTGTTCAGCTCCTACGCCTCACCCTACCATCCCGCCTACTCCTTTACCTCCACCACTTAATCACCATACTTCTGGTCCTGGCCAATACCTCCCGAACAACCCACTACTTCTACACCTCCCTCGTCCCAGCCCCACCCAACCACACCAACCCGTGCCAGGCCCATTCAACTTTACCCCACTACGCCTATTCATTCCCAACCACAAACGTCAATTCCAGTAACTAGTGACTCACAAGTTTTACCTAACCCTCCATCAAATACTCATCACATGGTCACACGTGCAAAAGCTGGGATTTCTAAACCTATCCAGAAAATGAACTGTCATGTCACCACTACCTCTCCGCTTCCACGATCTCACTCACATGCCCTTCATGACCCAAATTGGAAAAAGGCTATGGCTGATGAATATAATGCTTTGATTTCTAACGGAACGTGGGCTCTTGTGCCACATCCACCTAATGTTAATGTTGTTCGTTCCATGTGGCTTTTCAGGCATAAGTTTAATGCAGATGGTTCTTTAAGCTGGTATAAAGCTCGATTAGTTGCAAATGGTCGCAGTCAACAGCAGGGGATTGATTGTGATGAGACCTTTAGTCCGGTTGTTAAACCTACCACGATACGCAATGTACTGAGTCTTGTTGTCTCATGTGCTTGGCCTATTCATCAGTTGGATGTGAAGAATGCTTTTCTTCATGGTCATCTTTCTGAGACAGTTTACATGCAACAACCACCGAGATTTGTTGATACTAATCACCCTGATTATGTTTGTCATTTGCAGCGTTCATTGTATGGGCTTAAACAAGCTCCTCGTGCATGGTTTCAGCGACTTGCTATCTTTATCACACGCATTGGTTTCCAGCATAGCAAAACCGATGCATCTTTATTTGTCTATCATCAGGGGTCAGATATTGCTTATTTATTGCTCTATGTGGATGACATTGTACTTACAGCTTCATCTACAGATCTCTTACAACGGGTTATTACCTTATTGTACAGTGAGTTTGCCATGACTGATCTTGGCTCTCTCAATTATTTCCTCGGTATCTCTGCACAGCGAATGAAGTCTGGATTGTTCTTGTCTCAATCAAAATTTGCGGAGGAAATTCTTGAGTGGGCTCACATGCAGCATTGTAACCCGTGTCGTACCCCTGTGGACACCGAGTCCAAGCTTGGTTCTGAGGGTGACCCTGTTAGTGATCCCACCTTATATCGCAGTCTTGCAGGTGCTCTTCAGTATTTCACTTTCACTCGACCAGATATTTCTTATGCTGTGCAGCAGGTTTGTCTTTACATGCATGATCCTCGTGATCTACATTTTACGGCTTTGAAGCGTATTTTGCGCTATGTTCGTGGCACTATCGATCATGGTCTTCAGCTTCATGTGTCATCTAGTACTCAACTTACTGCTTACACTGATGCTGATTGGGCTGGTTGTCATGTTACTCGTCGATCTACTTCAGGGTATTGTGTTTTTCTTGGTGATAATTTACTATCTTGGTCTGCCAAGCGGCAGGTTACGTTGTCTCGCTCTAGTGCCGAGGCAGAATATCGTGGTGTTGCAAATGTTGTTGTTGAGACTACTTGGATTCAGAATTTGCTACTTGAGCTACATGCTCCGCTTGCTACTGCTACTCTTGTTTACTGTGACAACGTTAGTGCCGTGTATTTGTCTACCAATCCTGTTCAACATCAGCGGACTAAACACATTGAGATTGAATTCATTTTGTTCGTGATTATGTTGCTTCGGGACAAGTTCGTGTTCTTCATGTTCCATCTCGTTTTCAGTATGCAGATATCTTTACCAAGGGTCTCCCGAGTGCTCTATTTCTTGAGTTTCGCTGCAGCTTGAACGTACGAAGGCCTCCCGTTCCAACTACGGGGGAGTATTAGCATAGCCCATCCATATATCTTTTGTAATGGGCCTAGCCCTAGGTCTATCGTATGCCCTAAGTATGTGTAAGGGGTATATATGTTTTAGGATATTGTATAAGAGGGACATGGGAAAATAATCACATTAATAAAAAGTACATAAATTACTCCCCCCCTTAACTTGCAGTATACTTGTTTTTCTTTCGTTTTTGTTATATTTTTTTGAGTTTAATTTTTTTATCCGTCAAACTTTATATTTTTTATAAAATTATATTTTGTTTTGGAGTTACATATTAAAAACTCTAAAATTTAGAAGGGTATTTGAATCATAATAACGGGTATTAATAAATAATAACCTAACAGCGATACAAGAGTGATCTATTATTACTTCGTACTTCATTAGACGTGTATTACTCAAAGTCTTCAATTAATAGAACCAACTACAAAAAGTTTACTACTCTAACTACTCATAGTTAATGTGTACTACTTTATTATATGACCTGTCAACCCGCTTTATTTACTACAAAAAGTTTACATTTATTTACTACTCAAATCATCCACATTATTTACAAATTGTTACTCCTTTTATTCTTGTTACCTCTTTTATTACCCGCTTTTTTGAGATGTAAGACAAAAAAAATTACGTTTTTTCGGCAATTTTCCCATCAATACGTTTTTTTATATGTACTAATAACCAACCTCTTAAGTATTTCTCTAACTACTTAACTTTTAATCCAATCGTAATTCGATCCCGATATTACGACTCACAAGAATCATGAATCTCAATCATTTTAAGCCAAATTATTTCACTAGTTTTAGAGACGAAGCCAGGACAAAATGTGACCGGATGCACAAATTTTTTAAATCGTAATATAATAAATGTAAAAAATGAATTAAAACGAATGGTAGAAACACGTTCCGATTGACTGGGTGCATTTAAGTTGTATTTAAAAAAATCGATGTTTTCTTTACAAATTAACATTACACAGAAAAAATCCGGATCACAGGCACCTGCGAAAACCTCTAACTCCGTCCCTGACTAATTTGATGAATCTCTAAGTGAAAGTCCAAACAACCAATTGCACGCAACTATATTCAAACGATGTGTACCTAAATCATATGTACCAGCAAATGATGTCTAGCTCAGTTGGATGGATGCATTTGGTTATAGTCTCCATGTGAGGGAGGTCAGGGGTTCGACTCCTGTCATTCCCCATGTGGGGGATTTTCCTAGAATTGACAGCCGGGTTTGAATCACATCGCAATTCCTTGAAGCCCCTTAATGGGAAACTGAATGGCTAACATGGGGGTTGATATTCTCTTCGTGAGATGATTCAAACTCGGGTCGAGAGACTTGGTGGCTCAGTGGCACACAAGATACTCCGCTACACCAAAACTGCCGTTAAAAAAAAATCATATATACCAAAACCCACCATGCCAAAGTATAGATCATTTTAGTGTTATAAAGCCAATTTAAAAAATTGACAATAACCCTTTTATCAATCAAAAATCATTTTTATTTTTATTGGTTAAGTTAAGAAATGAGCTGCTACTTTGAATCTTTACTATATTACATTAACTTTTATAAGTAATCGTATTTTTGTCTTACAACATAAGTCATATTTTAAATCTTTGAGTTTAACCGAATGTGTTCTCTCTTTTTATGTATCGAGTTTTGTAGCTCGTGTTTTGCGGCGGAGGTGTACGACTAAATGCTTCATTGAATCGATAATGCAGAAGATTATTTACGTCGGTGAATGGCCTTGCAAAAAACGAATAACCTACAATTAAGTTGCAACATTTTTTTAAATATATATATATATATTTATGTTAAAAGTGTTGTAATATTTGGCTTGTTTGGTTCGCAATTCGACGCTCTTTTCAGATGTATTTTGTTTCTCAGAAGAATCGATATATATTCGTCCCAAGTATAATAAATAAACTTTGTTATACCAAATAGGTGTAGATTATTAAAAGTTCGAGGTTGTTTTTGTATAATATTGTATAATATAGGGGGTTGATTTGTAAATTGGTTTTTTTATTTACAACATGGATATTCGTGTTTTGACATGGTATTCAAACGACAACCATAACACACTAAACTACATGTATCTTGCCTTTACGACGTCGTTCATTTCAACCTTTAATATATATTATAATATAGATATTTAACTCACAACTATTAAGTTAACAAGAAAGCTAACACAACTCAATCTTAAGGCTGGGGGAGTGGAGAGATATCCCACCCGTGGGTTTGAACACATGGCAAAAGCCACTCGTAACTACCATTCCCCTCCATAAAAGCCACGAGTAGGTTAGTGCATAGGGAATACCGAATTGTGAGAAACTCACCAGTAGTGGGTTTGTAAATGGTGGGTCCCAATTTTTTTTACCTTTTTTAATAGATTGTGAGTGAAGAATATTTAGTGGGGTATTTAATGTGATATATTTTATATAAAATGAAGGTGAGGTGGAAGTGAATATTTTTTTCTTAGTAACCTATGAGTTTTAGGTGGGTTAGTGAGATGAGAAAGAAAGTTGAAGTGACGCTGAGGTGGCGGTGGGTTTTTGTGTTACTACTCCCGAGCCTAACAAAGCGCAAGATAGTGGAAAAGAAAAGAATAAAAAATTATATCACTGTTCATAACTCTCACATTGTATGAATGCCCAACTAATATATGTTATAATAGGTCACTCGAGGAACAATAGTTTAAAAATGTATTTTTTACGTATGATATGGTAAAACGTCATTATGACCGATTAATTAAGACTCGTCTGCATGTTGCCATTGAGGATGCGGTGGATCATGGGTTTTTTTCGTGCCCTTCGGGCCGGGTCAGAAGAGATGCCGATATCACATGATGACGCAATGTTTATGAGAGAATGAGACGAAGAAAATATCACTAACCTAATAGTAATTTCTTCGAGTTTTTTTTCCTAATTTCACGATTGAAGATAAATCTCTATAAATCCAAACTTTATGGAGTTGTTATCACTAGATGTTCTTCCGTAACTATTCCATTCAAGTATCTAGGATTTCCTGTGAGAAACAACATGAATCGTAGCAGCAATTGGAAGAATTGGCGTCATTGAAGGTAAAGCTTTTGTTAATACGTGGTCTTTAACACTTACAAAATGTGTGTTAAATAGTCTAAAATGTTACGTGACGGCTTTGAAGCCAAACCACTCCCAATTCTCAAAACATCTTCAGAAAAAAATTTACAAAAGTTAATTTACATAAAAGTTACAAATGTCTTTTGTATTCGATTGTGAAAAAGTGATCGAATAATGCTAAAAGTTAAGGTCATATGTAAAATAAAATGAGAGTTTGCGAAATGTGGATTAACTTTATAAAAAAAAAATTATTAAACATGGATAAAAAAAGGGATACAATGGTTTTTTTTATTAAAATAAATAAAATAGGTGTATTTGTAATAAAAAAAATTCAATGGGCAAATATGATTGAGGTTAGAGATGAGTATTTTGATCTGAATCTCGGATTCGAATTTAAATTGTATTTAGAACTGTATCGATTCTTGGTACTCGAATTTTGTTCGGTACGATATCGAGACTACGAAATAAATTGAAAAAAAATTAGGACCACTAATTAGGTACGAGATCACTACCAAATCAGGAAATTCCCGAAAAACCCGAGAAAATCCTGATTTCCCGATACTGATACCGATACCTGTACCGGTATGGATATTCGAATCCTGTTTTGTATGAGATCGGTACATAAATTTTTAGATGGAAGAAAAATCAGAAGCACTAAAATAAGATAAAGATGAATTTGAGACGAGATTGGTACCGAGCTCATCAAAAACTGAGGATATATGTAAATTTTCTGTTATAGTATTAAGGAAATGTTTTTTATTTAATAAAATTTATAAATCCATATGACATCAGACTTTTCTAGTTCCCCTTCATCCTGAACAGAGTTCGAAGTGCTTATTTGTGTGTTTAAAAAAAACTTAAAGAAACTTTTAAAAAAAAACTCAAAGAAATTTTTTAAAAAAAACTTAAAGAATTTTTTTAAAAAATTATAAAAATAAATAAAATAACTAAAAAAATATAATAATAATATGATAAAAAGAATGAACTATAAAAATGATCCTCGTGGTTTGGCCAAGTTGCATAAGCGTATTTTAGTCATTTTAAGTCGACCAATGACCAAAAGTGGAACCAACCCTTCAAAATATATCGACGTTTTTTGCAATTTTTAATTTCGACAGACCAAATATGCAATTTGATCAAACCAGGAAAGAACATTTTTGCAGGAATTGCAGCTTACTCTTTTATGCATGTGCGAAGACTATCAAGGAAACTAAAGAGCGATAAGGTTTTTTGGACACCCAGCTAATTTGGTTGAGTTTGGAGACCATCGTACACCAACTCAAATAAGAATTAAGAATACTCCTGCTATCTCAAAATAATTTAGAACGACAAAACACATTTTAGAAAAAACATTATTATTATAAAAATTTTCTTGATTTTTTTACATGATACAATAATGACTTTGAAAAAAATCATGAATAGCTGGTCGGACGGTTAACAATCTTTATCTTGTAATCAATCTATGCAAAATTATTTATATTGACATTCTTGGTAAATTTAGGTATTTTCAATAAGTTTTGAGTATTTATGGTAAGTTGTGAGCTTTTTTGACTAGATTTGTATGATAACTTATGGGTTCTTTCAACTAGATTTGTAGGTTTCTGAAAAATTTGACCACCATTAGTCGTTGTTGACTGATTTCTTAAACTATTTTACACAAATAAAAAAGATTAGTGGGCCAATAGCATATAGACATCGATTGATCGACCTTTGAATTATATAATTTAGACTTTTTATCTAAGTAGATTGAATAAATTATGATATTTCAATCAAAATAATTTAGGACAAATCAAATAAAAAAGTACTCATTTTATGTCCAATTTCAATTAAAGGTATCAATTTATTTTCCTTTTCTCAATTTAAGGTGTCGCTATTTATTTGTAGTTTCGGACAATTAATAGGTTCGCAAGTTACAAAGTAACGGTTGTTTATTTTATTATTGCATCGTTAATCCTTTATATTAACAATCATTTGTACTTAACTCAAAATTTTGTTTTGTTAAAAAAAATATTTTTATTTCAAAACCTCATGCACACATTTTTATACACGTTTTAATATATGGTTTATAGACGTTTTTATACACATAGTTTTATAAAACTTTTTATGCATGTTTTTTACACATTTTTTATAATATTTTCTACATGATTTTATCTACGATTTTATACAAACATTTTTATGCACGTTTATGCACTTTTTAAAAAACGCGTATGCGTTTAAAAAACTATTTTCTAATAATTTTTAAACCAAACCAAATTTTGAGTTACTTACAAACAGTCATTAATATAAAAAAAATTAATGATGCAACAATAAAGTACACTGTCGTTACTAAGTAACCTGCATACTAGTTAATTGTAAGAGTGACGGGTAAAGATGGTGGTGGTGGGTTGGTCGTCTACGGTGTATTGCTCCCAACATCGCGTCATACGCCCTCACGTAGTAATTATCAGCCATAACAGGTGGCGTTTTGAGTTAACTTTTTTTTTCGAAATTTATGACCGTTAGGGGTGTTAAAAATAGCTTTTCTTTATTAAACATTTGTTTTTTTTTAAATTTAACCCCTTAAAAACTCTACAAATACAATTTTTTAAACCAAACTATTCTTCCAATACATTTATAACACACTTCTATATTATTAACACCAAAATGAATGCTAACAATCAATGGATTAACGACATGCTAAACGGTGAGTCCAACCAAATCCGAGCTTCGTCATCAAATCTGAACTACCACCCGCGTTTGTCTTCAAATCTGACTCAACCTTCATTCAATCAAATGCCTTACTTTCCTAGCATTAACTAGTACTCTCGAAAAGCAAATCTTCTAAATCGATTTCATCTTCAGCAAGAGTTTTCCTAAATGTCTCAACAATCTCAAACACAAGGCGGCTCACAACCACCATCCGACCAACGATACCATGAACCACAAGATGAAAACAGGTGAAGACAAACTACAAGAAAACAAATGAAGCACAAGACGGTCCGAGTACTCGAATTTTTTTAACCTAGGACGAGGAGTTGCTTTTGGTGGAATGTTACATACAAGTATCCAAAGATCCAAAATACATGTCAGGTAAAGAAAAAAAGATACATTTTGGTATAAAGTTCAAGAAACATACAATACTTTAGTCGTGGCCAAAACATTCCTGACTCGAACTAATGTGGGTAAGTTTAATTGTCATGTGGAAGAAATGAATGTGATGAGTGAGAAGAACAATGAGGGTTTATGACAAGGGTTGAAATCACTTTTCAAAAGACACGAGTTCAGATTTCAGGCACAAGAGCGTTTGGGGCTTTTTGAAAGACAAGCATAAGTGGAAAAATCTCGATTAGACCCTCGCAAGATGAAATCGTCTTCGTGTTATCGATGAGGACCCCAAACTTTTCGGACCGGACGCGTTGCCTTGTCCGAACGAGTTACCTCGGGTTTCAAAAAGTCAACGTTCATCCAACTCCACAGCCATTTCTGATTCAAACCCGGAAATATTTAAAAGGATGGTCCACCAACGATACGAGACGGATCGCTAGGCAAGGATGGACGTATCGAAGTCGAGACCACATCGAGAATTGAGTTAATGAATTCTCAAAAATTTATGTCAGGCATGAGGGTACTACAGATTGACACGAGCAACATGGATCCGAATGCCAATTTTTTCTTATTCGGACTCGTTAACGAATAGTTACTTTTTATGTAGCTTTTTTTAAATTTTTTTTTGTTTTATGTCTTCTTTATTTAATGTAATACTAGTTTTAATGCTCGTGCACGCACGAGACTTGAACATAAACTATAAAATTAAGTAGTAATTTCGTTATTGCAATTATATGTATACTACATATGTTTTTTAAGAACATCTAATGTTTATAAGTTTGATTAAGTTATAAATTTTAAAGGGTATTTTGTTTATTTTTTAAAATTAGTAAATAATATGGAAAAATATAAGTTTACATTTAAGTCCATCAAATTTAGTTAAAATTTGTCCACTAAAGTTTTATTAATTCCTTTCGCTTCTTTTTAAGTTTCTGTTTTCATAAATTTACACATATCTATACTACTTTATAAAGCATTTGGGACCTTCTTAAAATAGCAAGGCTGAAAATTCAGATTTTTTTTCTACTAAATAAAGCAAGTTGTTGATATATTCATCAACATTATATACTATAACCCTTTGTAACAACCTTTTGTAACTAACTTTTGTAACAACCTATTTAAATAACATTTTTTCTTTTAAATTGAGAAATCTTTTTATTTATTTATTATTTTTATAATCTAATTTCACCATATTTTCTAAAATTTTATCCTCTTTAATTCAATATCCATTTTGCTATATTTTTATTAACTATTAATTTTTTTTTAAAATTTAGAGGGTTTTTCGATTTTTTACAACTTTAACAATACAAACTTATTGGATAAGAGATTAATATCTGTTAGTCTCAAAAAATGATTATGAGTACTCGCCGCTACATTGCGCGGGTCCATGCTAGTATTTTATTATGTTTTCATAAAGTTCATCCACCAAAATTTTAATTTTGACTAAACTAATTCAATTTTTACATTTTTACACCCATCACATTGTTCGATTTTGCTATATGTCAAAATCAAATCAGTTGATTGCTCCAATTGACCTACTAAATTTTTTAGATAAATATAATTCTTTTATCATTTTTAATGTAATTTTTTTTATTGATAAAATGTTTTTCATTTAAATAAAATAAATAAAAAATCCATATGACATCAGACTTTTCTAGTGCAAGCATTTTTCCCTTCATCCTGAACAGAGCTCAAAGTGCTTATTTGTGTGTTTAAGCTTATATGTGTGCTTATTTGGTTAATAATGGTGTCAACTTGAATTAGAATATCAACCAATTTGCTGTTTGGATTTTAGGTATATAATTACGTCAAATTCTTCAATTTGCTTATGAGATTCTGGAAATGTTTGTTTAAGCTTATATGTGTGCTTATTTGATTTCCCCTTACATTTCATAAGCCCTAATTTTCCGGATTATTTACAGACTTATGGCCTTAATTAAGTTTCTCAGATCATAAATAAACTTATAGAATCCTATAAGGTGGTGTTTGTTTTAGGCTACAACTTTGATTAACAGGGTGCTTGTTTCTACTTATATAGCCAGCTTACGGCTTATTTCGGGGTGTTTGTTGAAGCTTATGATACATAGGCCCCCTAATTTTGTGGCTTATTTTGAGACTTTTGAACTTATATAAGATTATTATGATATGATAAACTTAAATAAGCCAATGTGTCTCAAGATAAGCCACAAAATTGAGGCTTATGAAATATAAGCCGAAATTTGGCGTATATTTCATAAGTCATAAGTTTGTGCTTATATAAGTTAATCATATCATAATAAACTTATATAAGCTCATAAGTCTCAAAATAAACCACAAAATTGGGGAGATTATGAAACATAAGCCCATTTCGGCTTATATTTTATAAGTTTCAAAATAAGCCGAAAAATGAGGCTTATGAAATATAAGCTCGGGTGTTTGTTTCGGCTTATATGGAGGGCTTATGACTTATGTGGTTTTCGGCTTAAGTTTCGTAAGCTCGTATTTTATGGCTTCTTTTGAAACTTTTCGGCATATATAAGCTTATATAAACCGAAAAGTTTCAAAATAAGCAACAAAAATAAGAACTTATAGAACATAAGCCGAAACACATAAGCCATAAACCCGTTGTATAAGCCGAAACAAACACCCCTACATATCTTAATTTTGTTCCTAGATTTATGAATTAGGTTATGTTTGAGCTATATGTTTTTTTCTTGCGTAGGATTGGTGTTAGTGTGGAAATTCGGGCCTTAACTGGCATTGACGGATAATTTAGGAGTAAACAAACCCATAATTCCTACTTTCTTTTTAACTTCGACATATTAAGTTCCTAAAGGAAATTTTAAACAAATCATACATGATAGTTAGCTAAAGTAGAAGATAAAATCAATTTTAAAAGTTTGTAAATAGACCAACAAATAATTACGTATATAATCTTTATTCCTATTATCAAAGCCATTTATGTGTACTTATAAGGTATGTAATATACATAACTTGGGAATCATGAAATTAAATTGGGGAAAAGTGACAGGCGTGGGTATTCATTAAAGAGGAATACTAAAACCATATAAGTTTTACATACAAATTTCCACATAAGTATTAAACTCTAGTAAGTTCTAACTACATCACAATCACAATAAAGTTTTCTAGTTTGTATCGAGTTTAAAAGGCTTTATAAAAAGAAAAAAATGAGAACACTTAATCAAAAACAACTTCTTTTCTTCAATGGTGGATAAAAAGCACGAAGGATCTTTTCCCAATTGAGGACTACATCAATCGATTGAGGCAAAATTAATTTAGGGTTTGGCTGTTTGTGTTTTAATAGATGAAAAGTAAAAAGCGGCTATTATCAAAAGAAGTAAAAATGAAAATGGTTAAGGGTCTTTATCACATAAAGTTAGGGCTGTAAACGAACTGAACGTTCATCAAACCGTTCGCCGATCATTCGACGAAAAGTTCGTTTATGTTCGTTTATTTAATAAATGAACAAACACGAACATGATTTTTCGTCCGTTTAGTTAAATGAACGAAAATGAACAACTACTCCGTTCGTTTATTTGCGTTCGTGAACAGTCAATTATGTTTGTTCGATTAGTGCGTTCGTTTATGCTCGATTTTATCGTTCGATTTACATCTCAAAATTTAAAAAGAAGTTAATAAATACTCCATATTGAGTATTTCAAAGATCTATAACAATAATATAAACTATATACTAAGTATTTTAAATATCATACGGACCGTTTAAAGTAAAAACTTAAGTTTCATGTTCCTTTATGTCCGTTTACTCTGTATATGATCAGTTATGTTCGTTTAACTTATTAATAAACGAACATAAACAAGTTAAAATCTAAATAAACGAATATGAACACAAATTTTGGTCCGATTAAACGTTCACGTTCGTTTATTTGTTCGGCTAAAATTAAATAAATAAACATGAACATACCTCCGTTCGCGTTCATTCGGTTCGTTTACAACCCTACCTACAATGGGTCAGGACGTTTCTACTTTCAAGTTCGACCAAGAAAATACTAATGTATCTTTTCCTTTTAGCCCAAACTTTTAATCTCAGTTAGTAGTTTTTGTTTTCAAAATTCAAGGGTATGCATTTTATCATTTTAGTATTTTCAAAGGGTATACACCTTATATGTATTTTTCCTTCTGTTTTTTGGTTTCACTTTTCTTTGCATCCACACCCTTTCTCTAGTCCCGTATGAGATGATTCAGTTTACCGTCCTTGACGAGGCTCTCGGTGTGCCTTTTTAGTTGGATACACTCATCAGTAGCGTGACCCTTATCATTGTGGTACTCACAGTGCTTGTTGTTGTCCCTCTTGTCTACCAGACCAGTCATCGAACTGGGTTTTGGGAAATTCGTGCCTTCAGATAGGAATATTTCCCTAGACGTTTTCTATAGCAGAGTGAACTTGCTATTGTTGTTGCCTCCAGGTTTCGTTGGGCTGCGAAA
Source organism: Glebionis coronaria (assembly GCA_025667525.1). NCBI lineage: Eukaryota > Viridiplantae > Streptophyta > Magnoliopsida > Asterales > Asteraceae > Glebionis > Glebionis coronaria. The sequence continues at coordinate 478,409 of JANFOE010000054.1, read as the reverse complement.
GTCTAAGGTACGACTAATGTTCTGGCCGTATGGATGCTTCTTCGATCCATCTTGGAATTTGTAATTTGAGGTCGTCTGTCAGCTGTCTACTGCTGCAGCTGATAGGTGTAGAAATACGCGTTTAGGAAAACAACGTATAAATGCGGTAAGTATTAATCGACACGATTTAGGAAAACCGTGAAGACGAATAAATTCCAAGTTCGTTCTCGAAGGAGGTGTGTGTATTAATGTGCCAATATATATAAAATCAAGTTTGGATTAGCGACGTTTTTGGTTGAGAAGAGAAAAATTAAAGACGAGCTACGACTAGGATTTAAACTACGACGTTGACGTAAAACGCGAACGTAAATACGTAAAACGTGACGAAATTAAAAATTAAACCTAAAAATTAATTAAAAGATTAAACTAAGTCTTAAATAATATAAATAAGAATAAAAATCCAACAAATATATTTTAAAAACCTTTTATTAATTAAATATTCAATTTTTAATGCTAATTAAAGCCCAAAAATTAAATATAATTAACAAAATGCCCAAAATATTAATTTATTGAACTAATAAGTCACTTATATTTTTTAAAGACTAAAAACTATTTTTCTTGAATTTTAGAAACTAATTTTCTATTTTTTAATCACTAATAACTATTTTTAAATTAAAATAATCCTAAAAAATAATAAAATAATGCCAAAATTAACTTAACAATTTTAAAAATCTTAAATTACCCTAATGAACAGTAGAAAATTGAAAAAGTTTGAAAAATGTAAAAATTTGCACTAAAAGACAAAACTAGTTAATAATTAAACCCTAATTAACTTAAATTAATTATAAAAAATGATTAAAAAGGTGAACAGTAAATATTTTTTAAACTAAAAACCTTAAATTAATTTTATAAATATAAGAAAAAATTTTAAAACAGAAAAATATGTATTTTTACCACTAAAAGACAAAAACAGTATAATTAAAAGTAAATAAAATGGCTAATTAATCTAAAAATTACTTAATGAACAGTAACTTAAAAAGTAATTAAACTGAAAAATCAGAAATTAAAAAAAAGAAAAATAATGCAAAAAGTTTGAAAACCTAAATCCTAAAAATCACCACTAAAGACAAAAAAATGGAATCTGATACTGACCTTTTTCTTGTTTTCTGTCTTTTAGTGTAGCAGTGGGAATTTTAACACTGGCAGTGGGAAAGGAGTTCCCACTGCTAGTTATAAAATATGTGTTGGTGACTGAAAAGCTTAGGAAAGCTTATCTTGTGGCTTTTTCTTGGACAATAGGGCACCCCCACACTCAGTGGAGTGTGGGGAGTCAAGACAAGCAATAAACAACACAAGCTACTAGCAAATAATCACACAAAAGCACACAATACAGTCACTGTATAGCTTTGTAATGTCTGTGAACAGTGACTGATGCAATTGGTCTCAAAAATGAATTTCAAAGCTTGCTAACTTTCACAATGCTAAGCCAAATCACATCAAAGCTATCTAGAACCTTGGATGGGCCTATTCTCTAACAGCTTGCAAAAATTTCAAAGGCAATTAAGCTGAAAACAAGGCAGAATGGGTGTTTTTCTGATTATACTAAGTTACTACCAACTTTTCATGCAAACTTTGTTTTAAATCCTATCTAAAACAAACCAATAACAGAAACAACATACTTCTAACATAGAAGTCAAGTCTAGGTGGAATTTAAACCAAAAGCTAAAGCTTAATTTAGCTTAACTCCTATTCCCAAACACCCTCTTATATGCTGAGAACTAAAATTAACAAAGATATAGCATACAAATCCTATTCTAACTGATATATATCACTCATAACATGCATTAGAGACATAATTAAACAAATAAAAACAGATTAATCAACATAAAAAACAGATTCATACAAATGCACACACAAACACATAAAAACTTCAAATATTCAAGCCAATGGGGTTCAAAGCCACTTACAAGCTGAATGCCTTCCAAAGGGGTGTGTTTTGAGCTTTTATGAGCTTATGGAAGCTGGATGTAAGATGCTGATGTAGAGAAAGAGTGTGGGGACCACAGCAGTCCCAGACACACCCAAATGTCTTCAAAAAATGAAATGGAGATGAAATGATGGTTGCTTGTTTGCTCTTGGTACCTGCACAACACCACCAATCCAGAAAACAAACTACAAGCTTAAATAAGCTAAACTCATAAGCTAGCTTATGAGCTGGCTTATTTAAGCAGTAAGCTAAAAAAACGGGACAAAAGATTTTTTTAGAGACCTTTTTGATGAAACCAATCTTAGCAAGCTTATGAAAACGTTTTTTAATTAAAATAAACTCAAATTCAGAAGATTCAAATGTTCAAATCCACTTTCACTTCATTGAAAATTTGAACTTTCTGAATATATAAAATCCTTTTGAAACTCTTTAAAAACTACCAACCTTTGAAAACCTTTATACTAATTGCAAGTTAAATAAAGATTATACTAAAGAACAGATAAAAAAGGGGAACTCAGTATTGTATTTTAAATTTGTTTCATTTTCATTAATTTAAAAAAAAAATACAAAGACTGGAACAAACTTAAAGAGACACAAGTCATCTCTTTATATAGTATAGGATAGAAAATTCTAGAAAATAAATAAATAAGAAACCCTAATACATTCTATTCCAATTCTGCCCCTTGGTCAATCAGATTTTCAAAATGGGTCAAAACTGCCATCTTGTGATCTGCTAAGGCATGTGATCATTCCAGCTGTAAAAAGCAATCCTAGGCGTTTGTTGAAGAGTAGTGACCACGAAATCAATCTTGTTCGTCCATCTTGTCCCTTCCTTGGAATTCGTGGATAGTGACTGGTGCAGGGGAAGGGCTTGGGTAGCACATGGGATAGATGGTGACATTTTTGGGGTGTGGGTTTGGATGGGGAGAGGGTAAATTAGTGAACTGGAAAGAATCAACATAAAACCCCTTGTTTTGTGTTAGATTAGGATTAGGGTTTATAGAGATTAGTGGTGGTGAGCAGTTTGGGTTTGATCCGGTTTTTGGTTTAAAAAAAGATGTTTCCCACCTTAATTATTAAATAAACATGTTTAATAACAAAGGGTTCAAAAGGGGTTGTGACTGGGTAGAATAAGGTTATGGACTGGTTCGTTCATTGAAAGTGGACTGGTGGGGGTGACGTGTTAAAAGGAGAGTGGTGGGTTAAGAATGCTGTCTGGCCACAAATACCCCTCCATGTTCTTTCTTCTTTGCACTTTGTAACAAATAGCTTCAAACTCTCTTTCCCTTTGTTTTTAACTTTCAGCACTTGTCAAAAATGGCACATGATATTTGCAAACTTTAGTAAAGGATCATAAATGCAAATAATGCATTCTTCAAGGGCTTCCATGTATAATCTTCAAACATAGAGGACATTACTTGCCAATAATGATTTCTCCAAGGTCTATTCTTGCCAAATCTTCAAAAATGAGGGACCAAAGTTGTCAAATCTTCAAACTTCAAGGGCAATTTTGGAAAATCAAGATTCGGGTCCGGTTCTTTGTGCGGCTTCGTTTTCCGTGTTCGTTTTTGCTTGATTCCTTTGATCTTTTGGTGAATTCACGATATCCGTACCTAAAATACACAATGAACAAACACAGGCATATATTGGGTATTTTGATGATATTTTAAGCATTTTAAGCCCGATTTGGACGATGAGACTATGTATAAATACAGTCTCATCAGCAGCCTCTCCTTGGATAAACGCTCAGACCCTCTTCTTTACTCCGTCAAAAGTTTTTGGGGTCCTGTCGTTTAGTTTTCTTATTAAATCCGGGTTGGTGATGCCTGCAAGGAACCCTGAGATTTTCAGGATCTCTGGGCATTCCTTAATTTGGTTACACTCGGATTTAAAGCGTTCCATGAAATCTTTGGGACTTTCGTTGTGCCTCTGCTTGACCCTTGCGAGTGAGACATGATCTTGTCGCACTTCTTTTGCTAGACATAGTTCCTTATGAACGCTTTCTTTAGTTCTTCGAAACCGTTGATGCTTCTTCGTAAGAGTCGATCGAACCAGTTTATGGCGTTCCCAATAAGGGTTGAGTTGAACATGTGACACCACACCGCTTTTGGCCATTATTCTATCCCTGCTTGGGATTCAAACACCTTTAGGTGATCGTCCGGGTCTGTTGTTCCATCGTAAGTCTTGACGTTGGACGACATTCGTCTCTTCTTGTTATCCTTAAACATGGTTATGTGTTTTTAAAACGCGATTCCTTTATCGCGACGCCACGGGAGAGACCACTCTTCCTCACTGCGCATTCTTGGCAGTTTGGGCGTTTTGCGACGTTTCTTATCATGGTCTGAGGATTCGGAGGTCTCCGAGGATGAAGAAACAATCCTCCTGCGTCACGGATGGTGATCTCTGGAATCAGAATACGATGAGTTTTCACTCGAGAGAGTTTCTCGCCGAGTTTTTCTAATACTTTTGCTTCGTTCCTGCATGTAAGATTCCGTGGAAGAGCTTCTTTCTAATGACCCCAATCTTTTGAGAACACTTCGTCGACGCGGGTATGGCTCGGCCGACGCGTTGGTTCCCCTTGGGTTAGGTCCTAACCTTCACGTTCGTATGTCGCCTGTTGTTTGCTGGTGTGAGAAAAGCATCTTCCTCTCTTAAGCTATCGGAGTTATATGGAGATAGTGCGCCTTCGATGAGTGGCGCGTCAGGGTGAGGTGTCGACATGTCTAGTTCCCCTTATCTTCTTCTTTTCCTCCTTTCTTTTCGAAGTTCCTTCTTAGAATTTGACCCCTCCAGAGCCCTAATCCCTCGATCGAAATCTAGGCTGATCCTCAAGTTTCTTGCCGGGTTTGACTTCATTTGTGCCTTCATGAACGGAACCAGAGCTGCAAAGTTTTTTGCAACGTACTGGCTCATGTCTTGGCCAGGTTCATGAGGTGTTTCTACTGTGGCTTGTAGCGTTAGCTCGGTCCTTGCGTTTAATGCCTCGCTATGAGGTATAGCGGGGGTTTCATGCGAGGACGATTGATAGGTGTGGAAACACCCATCTTTTCTACCAGTTAATTACATTAAATCGGGACCTAAACGTATATTTTATGTCGTAAATGGCGGAATTATGCGTGGTTTGTGTTTTTATTGTGTTTCAGGGTCGAGAAGGTGAAAAGTGGAGAAAACACGGCTTTCACGGGCCTTTATTGAAGAAAAAGACAAAAGACGAAGTTGAAAGATCAAGAGTGGAAAAAGAACGGAAGTCCAAGACCAATTCTGAAGATTTATCGAAGAAAAAGTCAAAAGACGGAAGTTTACTAAAAAGCCGAAGAACTCAGGTTTAAATTATAAAGAAATTACAAGACGAGTTCAAAGAAATCCCGAGACGAAGTCTTAGAAGTCGAAGAAATTGAGAAGACTGAAAGACTGAGGACCAAGATAGAAAGAAAGAGGAAGCCACCAACCACTCCCCTCCCCTATAAATACCACCCTCACAACATGTGAGAGGGTTGGTTAGTCTTAGTTTAGTTTTAGGATTAGATTAGGAGTAGGTAGTTTCTCTCTCTAAACTTATGCTTTCTCTCTCTAGATTGATTTGTGTTTAAGCTTTTGTTATTGAATCTTTACTTTTTAATTAAGCTTTTAATTCATCATCTTCATCCTTTCTTGTTGATTTGTTCTAGATCTTTGAGTTCATGTTCTTGAGTTTTTATGATTTTAATCAAGTGAGTTTTGATTGATTTGGCTTTGTTTGTTAGTTTTAATGATTTGTTTTGATTGATTATTGTTAGTTGATGTTTATTGGTTGTTTAGATTTAAACTTTTGGTTTGTTTTGGTTAAAATTGATCAAATTCGTTGTCCTTTCGTTTTCCCCTGTTCTTCATCGTCAAGTTACTGTATCTTGCCAAAATTTCCGTATGAGCTGTTTCCTTGATCTTCTATTCGGAATATTTGAGTATGTCCGTATTCGGAAAGTTTATTATTCCGAGTAGGATTACCTATTCGGAAAGTTTTATTATTCCGCATAAGAAGTCCTTATTCGGAATATCTGATTATTCCGAATAGGATTCTCTATTCGGAATATCTGATTATTCTGAATAGGATTCTCTATTCGGAATATCTGATTATTCCGAATAGGACTCTCTATTCGGAATATCTGATTATTCCGAATAGGATTCTCTATTCGGAATATTTGATTTTTCCGAATAGGTTTTTCAGTTTTTGGGTTTTCAACTTTATTTTATTTTTCCCGCCTTTTTCTTTATTTGCTCTTTTACTTGCTTTCCTTTTATTTGAAGTTTTAATTTGCGTCATTTATTTTTATTGCCTTTGAATTTTCGTCATTCATTTCCAGTTAAGTTTTAATCTTTCATTATTGTTTTCTTACTTTATTTTTAATTGTTCCAAGTCTTTATTTTTTAATTAGTTTTAGATAACGACCATTCCCATTTTATTTGATTCACCAAGAACAACTAATCTCACACAATTAACCCGAGATCAATTCGAAGAGACACCGAGAAAACGAACTTTAATTGATACAAAAATACTGTTATTAAAATGGCGCCGCTGCCGGCTCTTTTCATGAAGATCGAAGGTTTTTTGTGAGTGACGCGTTGGATTTTGGGACCCGTTCACTTGTGAACGTTATTTTTCTTGTCAAAAATTTTTCAAAAATCCAAAAACATTTGAAAAATCATAAAAAGCATTTCTTTTTCAAAGTTTTGCACCAAAAATATTCTTCTTGCTTATCTATCTTTCTTTATGGATTTTTATGTCCATTGCGTCCGGTGTGGGAAACAATTATCTGGGAACAACTCTTGTCAATGGTGTACATGTGAGCGGTGCGGAAACGATATCGACTACACACAATCCGGATTTTGTCCTTTGTGCAACTCGACTAATTCGTACTTTTTGAACCTACCTCCTGTTCCCCCGTGCATCTATTGTGGAAGCGATTCTCATTGGCATGTTTCGTGCCCGGTTCGATACCCATATGGTCACGGGCAAGAACCAGGGTACAATTATGACAATGATAATAGCTATCCACAAGACGCACCTGATTTTTCGGTTTGCAACAACTGTGGGGGTCCTCACGATACCTATTATTGTCAACCAATGAATTGTTATGAGCCAAATCCGTGTCCTCAGTTTTCTTCACCTATGGATTATTATGAACCAAACCCGGTTTCTAATTATTCCCAACCGATGAACAACTATGAGCCACAACCTTGCTATAATTCCGGTTTTCAAAATCTTGAGGCCCCACCGCACTCACTCGATCATCAGCCTTGTCACGGGATGAGTTACCAAGAACCAATTGTCGATCTTGCTACAGCTTTTCAAGAGCAATCGAAAGAGCTTTTACACACACTGCAAACTTGTATGGAGTCATTTTTTCAGCAGCAAGATCAGACAAGTACTCATATCCTTGAGCATATTATTGGCCCTATAGATAATGAGGAGAGTGATGACGATATTGAGGTTATTTTCGACGAGGAAGAATTTCTTAAGCAAAATACTTCACTCCTTCGTGATGATGGTTTGCACATTCCCGAGATCGATGAATATCTTGATATTGATACCCCCGTGGAATACATATCTGGATATTGTGATGTGGAGGGAGATATACTTTTTCTAGAGGATTTATTACACGATGACACTACACCTTCTATCCCAGAGGTAGAAAGATGTGAATCTCCTAAAAAAGGGACGCAGGTGGAAGGTAACTGTTCTCATACTTCTCATATTATATTGCCACCTCCTCCTCCCACGTGCACACCCAAGCGGGTGATGTATCACTTTTACTCTACTCGTTTTATACCGGGAAATGAGGATGAGTGCTTTGACCCGGGAGGTGACATTGATTATGCTATGATTGATAACAATACGGCTTTGCCGTTTGCTCAGCATCCATTGTCTTTGGGGGAGGACAATGTGCTTACTTTACCCACCCCACCTCCCGTGGATCTTGAATTCACATACTTCTCGTATGTTGAAAGGACCTTTCTTCCTTTCAAGACTTATCCCCCCGCCTCTCCTTTGTTGATGTCCACCGGGAACGAGGACAAGGTCTTTGATCCCGGTATCACATTTGAGGTTTCCCCATGGACTATTTAATTCAGGGACGAGTCAGGCTCGTGACTCGGTTAATATAAACAAGCGCTTCTTGGGAGGCAACCCAATTATCTATCTATTTTCACCATAAGTGTAGGGGGGAGCCCCGTTGGTGTTTCTTGCTTTCTTTCTTATCATTGCAGGGATTCGAGCTTCAAAGACACACTCTTAATGACTTTTGACGAACCATGATTCCGTGTTCTTTTCTTCCTGGTTCTATCCTAAACTCTTTTCGATTCACTATTTTATATTTCTCAGTATTAAAATAGGAATCTCTTTAGTTGTCTTTCCCTTAACGAGATTTAAACAAAGTGCACAATGTCCTAAGTGTAGGGGAGTTTACTCCCACCTGCTTAAACATTGAGGACAATGTTTACATTAAGTGTAGGGGGGACTTCTATCGAAGTTAAGTGGCCTTTTCCTTGTATTTGTCCTCATTTTAACCGGAAAATCAATTTTTCGACATTTTTCAAAATTTTTAATCTATTTTGGCCTAGTTGTAGTTCCCTTTATTTTTGCTATTTTTCTCTTATTTTAATAAAATGGATTTAACAAGTTTAGTTATCTTATATATATTAGGCCCGTTGTGAATATTTTGACTCAACCCGAGTTTACTTATCCAAGTTCACTCTAGCTAGTATCCTCAACCATGTAGACCTTAATTGGTTTATTAGGCTAAGCATCCACGAGTCTCATTCCTTGAGATTTTAAATTGTGGAGGACGAGAAATGATAGAGTTGGTTACAAGTTTTGTATTCTCCCATTAACTTATGTGAGTTGATTATGATCTTTTTCTCCCATCACTTGCTAATAAATCATCTGCAATAAGTAAGGTCGTACGATTTGAAAAGTTACTTAGCTTCTAGCCCAAGATCGTTTAAAAGTTGCTCGGTTATGACGAGAGTTCATAGCCAAGGCATAACTTATGAAGCGGGGCGCGAAGATTGGCGAGTCCAAAAAGGCCCTAACAAGGCATGAGGATTCAATTTTATTGCTGAAGATCCAAAGTGATGTGAAAAGCATTATTCCCAAAATCAATATGAAGGATCAAGACTCACGACGAAAAGCAATCCCATAAAGATCATGGAGAAGTCTATCCGAAAAGACCCTAACAAGGTATGAGGATAAATAGATCCAAGTCCGAAAAGGAGGCGGATCGTTGTATCTCAAAATCCCAATTAGAGATTGAAGAAATAATCATGAAGTCGTGGTCTACAAAGTTGGAGTACCCCTCAAAAGTCTCCAAGTGAAGAAACTCTATTACGATGAGAAGACCATTATCTCAAGAACGTCTCTCAAGATATGAAGTATGAAGTACATGCCAAATATCGGCCCGAGAAAGGTCTCAAATCGTGAACCGAGTTATGCCAAGATATGAACTTTTTGATATCCCGAGAAGCAGTTTTAAGAGATTTTGTCCTTTAGCTAACTATTGATCAAATCGTCCTACTTTGCTTTCAGCTTAAATAAATTATCGAAATAAGTCAACAATGCATCTTCGTGATCATTCAAGACATCAATAAAACATAAGAGATACCCATAGGAATAAGGGAGTTTAAGTGATTAATTGAACCGCATGAGTAAATGTTTGTTATGCTAACTTGTACTAACAATGATCTTGTTTTTAAGCTTGGCATGGGGAACGTGAAACTTGAGGGTGATAAACATTCATGACACACAAGCCCTAATGTAAGTCTTAGATTTCTTTACATGTTTCTTCCTTGTTGCATCTTGTTATTTTCTATCTTTTTGATTTTCCTTAGTTGTTTAATATAGGCCAAGGTAGGTTGATTATGATGGAAAGGGTAAACCTTGCTTTATCACTAAGCATTGCATGAGGGCATTGCAATGGTTAAGTGTAGGGGATTTGATAGGTGTAGAAACACCCATCTTTTCTACCACTTAATTACATTAAAACGGGACCTAAACGTATATTTTATGTCGTAAATGGCGGAATTATGCGTGGTTTGTGTTTTTATTGTGTTTCAGGGTCGAGAAGGTGAAAAGTGGAGAAAACACGGCTTTCACGGGCCTTTATTGAAGAAAAAGACAAAAGACTAAGTTGAAAGATCAAGAGTGGAAAAAGAACGGAAGTCCAAGACCAATTCTGAAGATTTATCGAAGAAAAAGTCAAAAGACGGAAGTTTACTAAAAAGCCGAAGAACTCAGGTTTAAATTATAAAGAAATTACAAGACGAGTTCAAAGAAATCCCGAGACGAAGTCTTAGAAGTCGAAGAAATTGAGAAGACTGAAAGACTGAAAGACTGAGGACCAAGATAGAAAGAAAGAGGAAGCCACCAACCACTCCCCTCCCCTATAAATACCACCCTCACAACATGTGAGAGGGTTGGTTAGTCTTAGTTTAGTTTTAGGATTAGATTAGGAGTAGCTAGTTTCTCTCTCTAAACTTATGCTTTCTCTCTCTAGATTGATTTGTGTTTAAGCTTTTGTTATTGAATCTTTACTTTTTAATTAAGCTTTTAATTCATCATCTTCATCCTTTCTTGTTGATTTGTTCTAGATCTTTGAGTTCATGTTCTTGAGTTTTTATGATTTTAATCAAGTGGGTTTTGATTGATTTGGCTTTGTTTGTTAGTTTTAATGATTTGTTTTGATTGATGATTGTTAGTTGATGTTTATTGGTTGTTTAGATTTAAACTTTTGGTTTGTTTTGGTTAAAATTGATCAAATTCGTTGTCCTTTCGTTTTCCCCTGTTCTTCATCGTCAAGTTACTGTATCTTGCCAAAATTTCCGTATGAGCTGTTTCCTTGATCTTCTATTCGGAATATTTGAGTATGTCCCTATTCGGAAAGTTGATTATTCCGAGTAGGATTACCTATTCGGAAAGTTTTATTATTCCGCATAAGAAGTCCTTATTCGGAATATCTTATTATTCCGAATAGGATTCTCTATTCGGAATATCTGATTATTCCGAATAGGATTCTCTATTCGGAATATCTGATTATTCCGAATAGGACTCTCTATTCGGAATATCTGATTATTCCGAATAGGATTCTCTATTCGGAATATTTGATTTTTCCGAATAGGTTTTTCAGTTTTTGGGTTTTCAACTTTATTTTATTTTTCCCGCCTTTTTCTTTATTTGCTCTTTTACTTGCTTTCCTTTTATTTGAAGTTTTAATTTGCGTCATTTATTTTTATTGCCTTTGAATTTTCGTCATTCATTTCCAGTTAAGTTTTAATCTTTCATTATTGTTTTCTTACTTTATTTTTAATTGTTCCAAGTCTTTATTTTTTAATTAGTTTTAGATAACGACCATTCCCATTTTATTTGATTCACCAAGAACAACTAATCTCACACAATTAACCCGAGATCAATTCGAAGAGACACCGAGAAAACGAACTTTAATTGATACAAAAATACTGTTATTAAAATGGCGCCGCTGCCGGCTCTTTTCGTGAAGATCGAAGGTTTTTTGTGAGTGACGCGTTGGATTTTGGGACCCGTTCACTTGTGAACGTTATTTTTCTTGTCAAAAATTTTTCAAAAATCCAAAAACATTTGAAAAATCATAAAAAGCATTTCTTTTTCAAAGTTTTGCACCAAAAATATTCTTCTTGCTTATCTATCTTTCTTTATGGATTTTTATGTCCATTGCGTCCGGTGTGGGAAACAATTATCTGGGAACAACTCTTGTCAATGGTGTACATGTGAGCGGTGCGGAAACGATATCGACTACACACAATCCGGATTTTGTCCTTTGTGCAACTCGACTAATTCGTACTTTTTGAACCTACCTCCTGTTCCCCCGTGCATCTATTGTGGAAGCGATTCTCATTGGCATGTTTCGTGCCCGGTTCGATACCCATATGGTCACGGGCAAGAACCAGGGTACAATTATGACAATGATAATAGCTATCCACAAGACGCACCTGATTTTTCTCCATACCCGGTTTGCAACAACTGCGGGGGTCCTCACGATACCTATTATTGTCAACCAATGAATTGTTATGAGCCAAATCCGTGTCCTCAGTTTTCTTCACCTATGGATTATTATGAACCAAACCCGGTTTCTAATTATTCCCAACCGATGAACAACTATGAGCCACAACCTTGCTATAATTCCGGTTTTCAAAATCTTGAGCCCCCACCCACCCTTTGCAAATCTTGAACCCAAAACCTCTAGGAAACCTTCCCTAAAAAACCACTTAGTGAAACTTTGGTGGTCAACCAAGCTAAGTAAGTTGGTTTAAAATTATAAAAAATTAAATCTAAATAAATAAACTCTCTAAAAATGAAAAAACTAAAATTTAATTGAAATATATATCAAAATGGATATTGATTTAAAGAACGCGAAATTTTAAGAAAATGTGGTGAAATTAAATTATATAAAAAATAAATAAACAAAAAGATAGTTCAATTTAAATATAAAAGTTTTTTTTTGAATAGTCAGGTATAATTGTTAGAAAAATTTGTTATAAAAGAGACGAATGAATGAGATTTATTTATAAATTAAAAAAATTGTTAGAGCCTGAATTTTTTCTTAAGACTTATTTAATAAAATTTATTTAAATAAAATAAACAAAAAAATCCATATGACATCAGACTTTTCTCTAGTACAAGCATTCCCCTTCATCCTGAACAGAGCTCGAAGTGCTTATTTGTGTGTTTAAGCTTATATGTGGGCTTATTTGGTTAATAATGGCGTCAACTTGAGTCAGAATATTAACCAATTTGCTGTTTGGATTTTAGGTACTATATAATTACGTCAAATTCTTCAATTTGCTTATAAGATTCTGGGTATGTTTATTTAAGCTTATATGTGTTGTGCTTATTTCATTTCGTCTTATATTTCATAAGCCCCTAATTTTCCGGATTATTTTCAGACTTATGGGCTTAAATAAGTTTCTCAGATCATAAGCTGAAATGGGCTTATTTTCAGACTTTTGATTAAGAGGGTGCTTGTTTCTACTTACATAGCCAGCTTACGCCTTATTTGGGGGGTTTTGTTTAAGCTTATGACACATAAGCCCCCCCAATTTTGTGGCTTATTTTGAGACTTATGAACTTATATAAGTTTATTCTGATATGATAAACTTATGTAAGTCAATATGTCTCAAGATAAGCCATAAATTTGAGGCTTATGAAATATAAGACGAAATTTGGCTTATATTCATTCCATAAGTCATAATTTTGTGGCTTATTTTGAGACTTATGGGCTTATATAAGTTTATTATGATATGATCAACTTATATAAGCCAATATGTCTCAAGATAAGCCACAAAATTGAGGCTTATGAAATATAAGCCGAAATAAACTTATATAAGTCATAATTTTGTGGCTTATTTTGAGACTTATGGGATTATATAAGTTTATCATATCATAATAAACTTATATAAGCTCATAAGTCTCAAAATAAGCCACAAATTTGGGAGGGGCTTATGAAACATAAGCCCCCCATTTCGGCTTATGTTTCATAAGTCTCAAAATAAGCCGGAAAATTTAGGCTTATGAAATATAAGGTCAGGTGTTTGTTTCGGCTTATATGGAGGGCTTATGACTTATGTAATTTTCGGCTTAAGTTTAGTAAGCTCATATTTTGTGGCTTCTTTTGAAACTTTTCGGCATATATAAGCATATAAACCGAAAAGTTTCAAAATAAACAACAAAAATAAGAAGTTATAGAACAAAAGCCGAAGCCACATAAGCGATAAACCCGTTGTATAAACCGAAACAAACACCCCTACATATCTTAATTTTGTTCCTAGATTTATGAATTAGGTTATGTTTGAGTTATATGCTTTATTCTTGCTTAGGATTGGTGCTGTTAGTGTGGAAAGTCGGACCTTAAGTGGCATTGACGGAATAATTTAGGAAAATGATGTTTGATGTTCTAGATCTAGGTTTTGGTATCAACGAACAATCAGTTAGCTAGCACATGTTTTGTGTTCTGTATTTTCCTGGTCCGTCACGTGTTTCGTTTGTTAGTCTTGGAAGGAAGTTAGTTGCTTATAAGGTACATAACACGTGTAGTTACAAGTAACACGTTAATCGTACAAAACAATCAATGGGTTAAGTACTTACAATACCATGAGAGTTATACATATCTTGGTATTACTAGCGCCTTATTAGATCTACAAGTTTCGGTGGCTCAATGCAAGGCAAAATTTGTTCATCTAGTGTTATGAGTTTGCCATTAGGGGGATATGAAATGGTTTCGGGAAGTAGTGCTTATCTACCCTGGGTTGTATTATTTAGATTTCCGAAAGTTGATAATGGATAGGATAGAGAATGGTCCTGAGAGGTGGTAGTCCCGTGGGTCGACTAGTCCTTAAGGCCATACTCTAGCAGCCTTCTCGCCTTATTATCATACTCAGGCCACGCCATGCCACTTCAGTCGGGCCCTCGCCTATATAGACGAGGCCGTCCCCATTTTGATGGGGTCCTCGCCTTTGTCGGCGTAACACTCTTGCTGCGAGGCATGATGTGGTCTGGTCAAACTTCTACTTTTTTTTGTGACACAAAAGTGTACCTCGTGTTAGATAGTCATTTGATGTAAGATTGGTGTTTTAGGTCCACTTTGAATAAAATGTATACAAGCCCTCTCATCTATGACGTCGATTTGAGGTTGCTTTTGCCTTTAACTACCTTGAGACTTAGCTGGCGTTTGCGAAGGCTTAACAACACCAGTTATGTATGTTTTGGTAAAAATTGGCCCAACCACACAGATGCAACCTGCGAGCTCTGTTCAGACTTGAGTCAGTTCCTTACGTTAAAGAGAGGGATGGATTGATGTTAACAATGGTCATTTAGCACACACGAGCACACGTTTTGTATTTTTGTTTTACACAAGTCCGTGACTTGCACATGTTATTTCTCACGTGTTTGTCATGTGAGTTTGTTAGTCGTGGCAGGAAGTTAGCTGCTAAAAAGGCAATTGAGTGATTCAGAGTCTTGACGGTTGCAATTCCCTTGCAATTTTTGTAATTCATCTTTTACAAGTTATGACTCAATCGAGCCGACTATCATCAATCAGTTTCGTTATATGTTGTTTAGGTTTTGAAATATGATTCTGCAAGTGCAGTATATACGCCTTCTTAATTGGATATATGGATTGAAATTTCGCAAACCATCTGTTGTACGTTTTTTATTTGGTTTATATGAATTTTTGCTTTTGAACTTGTTTGGCAGTGCTATGACGACGAGGCGGAGGACCCGGCGAGAGCCGCTTGATTTTAATACAGGATGGAAACACATGCAGACGGGAATTACGAAGCTGAATAAAGTATTAGCAGGGCTTCCAGAGCCAGAGTTCAGCTATAAACAAAGCATGAAACTTTACACGTATGCTCACTTTTCTTTCTTTATATAAAAGTTTTACGTCACCTCGACACTTCTCATTTATTCTATGTTCTTAACGCTGCTTTCAGTGTTATCTATACCATGTGCACTCAAGAGCCTCCCCACAACTATTCCGAACAGTTGTATGATAAATATAAGGAAGTTATCAAAGAATATATTACCTTTGAGGTAACCGCTCCTCTTATTGTTTTGATTTTCTGTCTGCACTATTAATACATCACTGATGCCATGTTTTAATCACTGGATTCGAGAATCTGATTATTGTAGACAATAAAATCATAACATCCATGTATTTTGTTCCATAATGTTTCATATCCGTAAGGTATTGCCTTCCCTCGGCGACAAACATGGAAATAGACTATTGCGTGAACTTGTGAAGAGGTGGTTGAACCATAAAGTGATGGTTAAATGGCTTTCACGTTTTTTTATATATCTCGATAGTCATTTCATTGAACGGAAGTCTTTACCTCCTGTGGGTGAAGCTGGGATAATTTTATTCCGCGAATTGGTTAGTATTATCTGAGCTGAGTTGGTTTATTACAGGTTTTAGTTTCTTTGCTTCTAATAAAACCTCTTTGTTCATACAGGTTGACGAGGAAATAATGGCCAAAGCTAGAGATGTTATACTTGCTCTCGTAAGCTCTTTTATTTACTCATCCGCCTGTTTTTTTTTTTTCTTTTGTTACTTGAAACTGAAATCAACAGTGCTTACCGTCTAGGTTTTTCAAGAACGGGAAGGCGAACTAGTTGATAGAGCATTGTTAAAAAGTGCTGCTGGTATATATGTTGATATCGGGATGGGACAGATGGATTTCTATGAAAAAGAATTTGAAACTTACATGCTTGCTGATTCACATGACTATTATTCTCGGAAAGCGGCAATTTGGATTGTGAAGTATTCTTGTGTAGATTACATGTTGAAGGTACAGCTCATTATAGTTTTTACTGACATTGATACTGCTTTCATTGTTTTGATAAGTACTGTTACTGCAGTTAGTTCACCTTTTTTTTATCGACTTCTTTGGATCACAGGTTAAGGATTGTTTAGAAACGGAGGAATGCAGAGTCAAGAACTGTTTCCATGAAGGCAGCTGGCCAAAGCTCTCAGAGGTTAGCTTTTCTATATATCAGTTACGGTTTAACAATATATCTCTTATAACCATAATTTTCATATGCTTTTTAGCACCCAATTTCGTGAAAGGATCCAGAATTTTTAACTCTAGGAGTTATTTAACATCAATCCCGATTCAAATCGCATGTCATTGTGATAGTCGTGACTGTCCTTTTTGCTTTTGCAGATGGTGCGAAATGACTTGTTGGTTCCATATAGCAGTCGATTGCTCGAAAAAGAGCATTCTGAATGTTGTACTTTGCTTCGAGATAGAAAGGTATTTTGATTTTCATGATAGGAATATATTGTATCGAACATTAGGATCGTTGACTAAGTTGTCACGTTTGTTAAAAAACAGTTCGATGATATGCTGAGGATGCTCAGATTCTTCTCTAAAATTTCCAAAGGATCAGATCTCGTTGCTAACATGTTGGAGCAGGTATTACTTTGTTCATAGGAAGTAGTATATGTTACGGTATTTGATGCAGTCTTGACACATTGATTATGATTTGGTGCCAGCATCTTACTCTTGAAGGAATGTCTTTGAACCAACAAGTTCAAGATGCTGCCAGTAACGAGGTAGTCATATATGACGTCCTAATTAAATAAGCCATAAACCATAATCACGAATCATATCATATCTTCTCCCCGGAGAATGCTGTATGGTAATATCAACATCTTTGGCGTGCAATTCAAAATTTCAAAACATTGAGATAGATGAATAGGCGAGTACTAATGTGGTCCACTTCCAGGTGTTTTCCACAGCCGGAGAATGTGGCTGCTTTGCGAATCACACAATATTATACATAGTAAGTTTGTCTCTTGTCGTTATATATGTATTCTATTTTTTGATCTTTAACCAATTATTTGTTCTGTTCTCTTTGGTTCTCTTAGGCCCTAGAAAAGGTCTCTGAGGTTTTCTGCAATAAAACTGGTCGGTCTAGTTCGGACCCACTGACTTCATATTGTCACGATATCTTAAGAAAGGGTGAGAGTGAAAAACATAGCAAAGAAGGTACCGATGACATCATGGAAAAGGTATATCCTTTACTTTTTTGTGTGTTACGTTTTTCATTGGTGTCTTTTAAATATAACACATTGCATCTGGTTTTGTTTTTTGTAGGTTGTTATGCTCCTTACGTACTTCCACAATATAGACCATTTTGCAAAGATCTATCGGTTCGTTTAGGATCCTTAGTTGTACTTTTGATCTATATTTTCGCTGCTATCCAAGAAACCGTAACATGTATTTCCCCTTGTGCAGGAAAAAAATAGGTGAAAACGATGATCATGAAAAATCGATAATCTCGCAATTAAAAGAGGAATTTTGGCAAGGGGTCACATGTAAAATGGATTCGATGGTAACTATTTGACTAGCTTTTGTGTAACATGGTTGTTTTATTCTTTTCTAAGTTTGGACATCCTTTGTTCCATACTTTAGGTGACGGATGTGGTATTGGCAAAGGAAAATCACATTCAGTTTAATAATTACCTTCGTGGCAATTCTCTTGCCAATCCCGGAATTGACTTGAAAGTCTCTGTGTTGACACCCAACGCCTGGCCAACATTCAAAAGTTGTGATCTTAATCTACCTGCTGAGATGGTAAGCTACTTTGAAATGTCTTGATATTTTTGTTAATGCTAAAACTTGCTGTTAGATGGATCTATAAAACAAGTTTGGTGATGTTCTTACGGGTTTCAGGCGAAATGTGTTGAGCTATATAACGAGTTTTACATGAATAAAGGTCAAAATCGAAAGCTCAGATGGATCTACTCTCTGGGGTCATGCAATGTGAATGGTTATTTTGATCAGAAAACCATTGAGCTCATCTTGGGAACGTACCAGGTAATAAGCGGAAGAATGTGATTGTCCTCTTGTAACGCATGTTCTTTTGGTTAATTTTTCCTACTATTTCAGGCGGCAGCTCTTCTGCTATTCAATGCTTCTGATAAGCTGAGTTTTTCTGAGATTAAGACACGTTTAAATCTTGATGACGAAGACGTAGTGACAGTACTCCAGTCACTATCTCATGGCAAGTATGAGATTCTCACCAAGGTGCCAAGGTCAACAACAGTGTGTGAAACTGACGTTTTTCACTTTAATTCAAACTTCACGAACAAGAAGAGAAGGATCATGGTAATCATGTATATGCGTATATTCGTTTTTGGTTTCTTTTACATTCTTTATATATCATGCGGCTAATTTCGTATACACCAATCAGTTTCCGTTGCTCTCAAAACTTGCTTTTGGGAAGAAAAAAGTTTCGAAAGTTGCTGTCACCAATCAGAAACATGTAATAGAGGCGTGCATTGTTCGCATAATGAAGTCTCGAAAAGTTCTCCATCATCAACAGCTGATCTTGGAGTGTGTAGAGAAGCTTGGCAGCATGTTTAAGGTTTGCCATTAGTATGTCATATGCTTTAACTGTTTTATCATGTTTGCTAAATGGTAGAGGTAGGAAGATGGGCACGTCAGACGGGTTGGGTAACGTCTCATAAATGAGCCAGGTTTGGACTGGTCGCATAGCAAGCACCTTTTTGTCCAGACATCTGCAATAAACTTATGATCACAATACTTTCATTTAGCTAATATAGGGGTTGTGCCGGGATTGATAAAACACATAATGGACATAACAACGAAACAGTTAACTTCAGTGATGTTCTATGAAAGTTAGTTTACCTTAATCTTGTCCAATAACTCAAGTGACCGACCCATTATGTCACTATAGAGGTGTTTCAGTGCTTCTCAACACGCGGGAAATCAGAAGAGTATGGGAACTGAGATAAGTTTTGTGTTGATACTTTTTTCGTGATCACCAGATTAAAAAAAATGGTCATCAACTTAGGCGCTAGTGGTGTCACATTTCATGGAGTAATTTTGTGGCATCTTTTGCATGCTATTCTCCCTACCGATCCGAATTACTAAACTTGTTGGTTTATCTAATGTGCAGCCTGATATTCAGCAAACTAAGCAGACGATTGAAGACCTGATTACACGAGAGTACTTGAAAAGGGACAAGGAGAACCCTGACGTGTACAAATACTTGGCTTGACATCTGTCGAGATTACAAGATTTTAAGATTTTCACGGCTTGACATCTGTGATTGAAATCTGGCTTGACCTGATTACACGAGAGTACAGCTTATTGTAGCCTGATGGCATGTGACGACAGTGTTCAATACCCATATCTGGACTAGCTATCATATGAGTTGAGCGATAGCTAGTCCTAAAACAACTGCAGAAGCGAGATCAAAATCAAATGGATACACACTATAATATTGTAGATTTGGAACTCATTACATGTTAGTAAACTATACAGATGCCAGTCATGGACTTGTCAACAAATAAACAATAGTTGAATAAATGGTAATCCGAGTATTATACAAGTCGTTTTGTATCATCTTGAAAATAATCCAACTTTGTTTAGAAAACAGCCAGAAGCAGGATCACCAATGCAGCCGCAAAAACCATCGTCGTCCTTAGCAAATGATGCTGGTAATGGGTGATCAGGTATTATGCCAACCTGCAATCGGAGGGCAGTTATACTAGTTAAGGAAAGCAAAGTATAACAGCTTGTAACGGGTCAAATGAGTAACTGTTAAGTGCACCCGCAAGCACGTGTTTGTCCA
The DNA here is from genome assembly GCA_025667525.1 of Glebionis coronaria. NCBI lineage: Eukaryota > Viridiplantae > Streptophyta > Magnoliopsida > Asterales > Asteraceae > Glebionis > Glebionis coronaria. Next base: position 458,277 of record JANFOE010000054.1, on the reverse strand, counting down.
TTTTTCAAATATTTTGAAAGATAATTAGCACACTAAGCATGATCACAAAACTCTGTTTGACCCATTCATTTTAGCTACTGTTTTCAAAATTTGACCATTTGGGTCGGACACGATAATACATTTTTCCAACTGACTCGTTCATATACGCAAATGGGTAAAAAATACCAGGTCTCAAAAGCCAAAGAAATCAATAGTCTGTGTAGAGAGGGATAGGAAGATAGAGAACCTTATTGATGTCGATGTGATCAGGGGTTTCATAACGAGCAACAGTAACAGCCAAGCCAGATCCATCAGACATCTCAAATACCGATTGAATTTTTCTGTGAATAAAGAACGTTTTAGAACATTTTATCGAGAAGATATGCTATTAAAGTACAAGTAATGTAAAAATTGTTTACCCTTTGCCGTAAGTGGGTTCTCCAAGAAGCACTGCACGCTTGTTATCCTTTAATGCACCAGCCAGGATCTCGCTTGCACTTGCGGTTCCTTTGTTCACCTACAAGAACCAAAAAACTTAACATTACAGGTGGCCATTTCAACCCATTTACTTATATTTCGTGACCATATTTGACACACAAACATAAATAGAAAAATCAAAAAATCAGGACAGTATTGCGGGTCAACCCAATCTGTACACAAGTACAAAAAATTGCTTGGCACACTCTACATGAGTCGCACCAATCTAAGTCGCAACCGTGACTTAGCAATGAAAGACATCACAACACACTAATGAAAAGATTGGTATAGATGGCGTTACCAGCACGGCTAGAGGCTCTGAAGCAGCTATTGCTTTGGTTCCATCAGTGTCATATATATCTCGGACACCACGGCTATCACAGATATACACAATCACACCTTTATCCAACCTGAGATGCATCAGTTTTACCATAAGAATTTTGAACTTGTATACTAGCAATTTAGGCAGCTTTTAACCCATTTGAGCTACATCCTTCACAAACCATACCATTTTTACTTATTTGATCCGTTACGAAAAAAGACTTAAAACACGTATCCGACATCCAGAAGTAAACGCGTCAAACATTTTACCCAACATTTTTCATTATACCATGATTCCAAACATAAAAGCTACATACTTAACACTGTAAAAAGCCAGCAAAAAGTTATAATAACGATTTGCAGAAATCTAATTGCAGACTTACCAAATCTTAGCGATCTCAATTCCTTCGGGGAAAAGACCACCACTGCATCAAAATATAATCAAATTAAAAAAAGCAATACAAGAAGAATGTCCAGATATGAAGCCAAAACAACTGATCGTCATAACTTATAAGAATATTACCTATTATTGCGAAGGTCCAATACAAAACCGTCAACATTCTCTCTCCTCAAAGTCTCAATTGCTTCCTTGACAGCAGCTGGAACGGCTTTTTTGTTAGAATAATTCTTTACATATACAACTACGGGTTATACAAAAATACATATTAAGAGGCGTATCAAGTATATCTGTCTTAGTTGCCCATACCAGAAGCATTTTGGTTGAATGATGTTAACTTTATGTATCCAATCTTAGAGGTACCCTTTCCCAGACCAGGTGTCTCGCAGACTCTTGACTTCACCGGATTTAACGAAATGTTTTCCCGCCTGCACACCACATGATTTTAAATTTACAGTCCATTAAGAGTGTGTATCCGCTTAAGTCTAAACAACAGACTAGAAAAAAAGATTGTGTAATAGCACATATCATTTTTACTAGTGTACAAATGAGGTGTTATAATTAACGGGTCAAACTGATAAAAGAAAGTCACATTTTACCAGTCACCCAATCCGCCCGATCTACCCATTTTAAATCAATATCCAGACTTACAAGAAGGAACCCATGTTAACATCTTGATACCTTGTTCTTATAAAGGATCACACATATAAAGCTTGCAGCAAATTTAAATGGAAGAATTGAAGCAAATGAACGTACGTTAACGATAGCTGCTTTATCTCGGACCCACTTCGTACTTTTAGCTGTACTTCAGTTCCTTCGGGGCCCCTGAAAGTCAGTTAAAAGTCTATACTTTACTTTAAGATTCAAGTAAAATATCAACTAAACATAGTTAAAACTCACTGCAAGCGTTCTGCTGCATCATAAATGTCCATTGTTTCTGTACTAGTATCGTTAATTGCCATTATCAGATCACCGGGTGAAATGGAAGCTCTACTAGCAGGACCCCCGGGAGAAGCTGAAATAACCATCAGTCCAGATAGAGCTCCATCATTTCCAGTTGGGTAGCCAATTGATAGCCCCACTCCGGTAAGAGCACCTTGTGTTCCTGACTGCCTTCATCAAACATATTTGCATATTAAGAAAAAACCAACAAATAAAACTTATACATAAAATAAATGCGGTATGAAAATAAAGTCAGCTTCATACCCTCAAACTTTTGAATTTTTCAGGCTCCAAGAATCGAGTAAAAGGGTCGTCCAGGGTGGCAAGCATCTTCTTTATCGCCGCATCTGCAAGAAAAATTTGCACGAAGTTTTAGAGAACTCAACAGCTTGAAAAAGGCTGAGAACTAGAAAATGTAAAAGCATACATGTCTGTTCACGGTTGTTCATTGGTTCATTGCGCAGTGCATTTTCTCTGTACCGAAACCAACTTTGACCATTAAAGCCCTTGTCAACATATGCACGGTCAATCGTTCTCCATGCCTCAAGGAAAAGAAGATTCTCCTCGGTGAGCGCCCCTGTACATAAACCGTTACCTTAACACCCCAGATTAAAACAGACGGCTAAAACTGATTCGAACACGATATAGACTTACACGAAGGAGATTTGGTAACAGGAGCAGTAACGGCCATAAACAGCATCATTCCCAATACAATCCGAACACAGAAAACGGGAAACAAATCCTTCAATTTCTCAGAACTCTTAACTAGTTTCCTAAGGCTGATAGTATGCTTTCTTAACTTAGTTAATAACCGCCCATTGGTTCTAAAAAGTACTTCATGATGAAGTGCGTTGAATTTTCTTACCAACCATAACAAACTGTTGTTCTCGTCATTCTTCTTAGCTACTAATCTATTGCTATTATTAATGCTTATACATGATATTGAATTGCACAACCGCGATTTAACAGAGGTAACAAGTAAAGAGTTACATCGCACAACCTGCAGATAGAAATGCAATAGAAAATGTAAGAAGACTGGAATAAATAATCAACAGTCGATGATCATTTTACAAGGTTCTTTTAGACGGGCTACAACTAACAGAAACAACAAATAGTCAAAAACGTGATCTAGATGAAGTTTATACGTGAAATCTCACACTAAATTCATATAAACTCGATCAGTATACAACTTTGTCTAGTCGCTTTTCACGCTACGTGTGCCCTAACGGCTAAGGACCTCATGACAGTAAATCAGATAGACATACTGAATATCTTCGCCGATGCTGTTTCACTTCACAATTAGTTAAGGCTCTATACTAAATACTACTAGTGTTTAAACAAAGAAATAACGCATATTGCATACAAAAGACAATGATAGAAATGCTGCTTATGTTCCAAACCAAACTGAAATCGAATACTAAAAACACTTAAAAAAGCGATGACTGAACCAGTCTTTGGTCGGTTCAGTCTAGTTCCTGAACGTCCACAGCTTTGCTTACTCAATCAAAACACTAGTTGGTAATATTTTAACAATGAGCAGCGGCCGAAAACTTGTCCCTAAATGGATGCCTGGCTACTCCACTTGATAATTCACGCATGACACATATCATAAGCAATTTCTATTTCCTTGTTAAATAACAATCTGCCAACGATAACTGAGAAATCACAAACTTGGTCCAATATTACATACGACAAAAAGCAACAATGGTGTAATCTATTCGAGCAGGTGCATTTAAGAATAAGTAGTGTTGCAAAAAAAGGTCTACAAGGCCGATTAATCGCCGTTTAATCGCTACAAGGCCCTCAACCTTGTCGATTAATGAAAAGGCGATTAATGGAGGTCAACTATGGTCAATGACGGTCAAGGGATGTCAAACTTGCCGAAAACCTGCAAATTTTGCCGAAAATACCAAAAACTCACTATAATTATTAAGAATAATAATTATTTACATAAGGCAAAAGAGCTGCAAAGCTAATTCTATTAAATACAACGTTTGCGGGATTTAGGTAAACTAATCAATCTAGTAATCTACCTGACACTTAAACTATTTATTATACAATAATGAATGAAACATACATATTTATTATACATTAAACTAAGGAAAGAATAGTAATTCCAAATTTCCAACCTTTGGGGATATGAACAGGACCCTGGAAGAGGAACAACAGCTACCAGTCACTACTTCCATTTGCTTTCCACCAGAAGGTGGATGATGATATTTATCAGTTTTTATAAGGCCTTGTTTTTCTACTTTTAGTCCTTCTACTTTAAAATATCGCAAACCGCGAGTCTTGCCGCTAGTTCACGATTGATTTTTTTTTTCTCCCGGTCAAGCAATATTTGTTCTTGCATCATTTCGACGACCCGGTTTTGGACGAAGACGAGGTGGCGGACGCGAAAAAAAGTGGCTGGTTCTTTCGGCGCCAGACACGAAAACGCCAGTTGAGGTGTGGTTTTGATGTCGTCGAGCTACGTTTTCGCGATAACGCGAGCCAGAAACACATTGTCCGTCCCCTGTGCTCTTATATCAAGTGACGTCGTACAAAAAGTAACGTCGTCCGCTTAAAAAGAAGAAAAAGCCAAACAATTTCTTTTTGAAACTATCATACCACCTCGTCTGGACTTAACGGCCCCGACCCCAACGACGTGACTGGTCTCGGATGGCGCGAGGGAACAAATAGGATACTCGTATAAGAATTCTAAAATGAGAATGTAGAGAATGCAGACAATTAGTATGAGACGAATCAAATATTTTATTTTTAAAATCCGAAGAACGAGCTTAAAATAACTTTTAGAAAAAAGACTTTAAGACCACATGAGTAGGGGTTCAGCATTGAGCCCGAATCGGATGAGACCGTCGTAGATTGGATCGGACCGATGACCAGAATAAAATAGTTCGTTTGATCCGGTCCTGTTTAGGTTGGTCCGTTCTGAGCCAGTATTCGGTTCGATCCGATACGATCTGTTCCTATTAGGCATAATCGATAAATTTCGATAAAACCAAATAAAAATCGAAATTATCCAACATACCACATCTATTTCAACATTACATTATTTTTTTTTACTACAACCAACTTCACCAATAAAATATAACTCGCTTAAACAAAAATATAACTCATAAGAAAATCACACACTCTATGACTCATGTACTTTAAAGAAATACTGAGCAAACTCTCGCAAAAGATTAGTCCACTCATCCTAAAAGCGATAAAAACTCCTCGTAATAGACTTTAAAAAAAATTGTACATTAAAGAAGTAAAACATGACTACGAATCTACGATTACGAGCTCTAGATTGACATCTTCGTAACCTGTATAATAAATATAAAGTCCATTAATCATACAACAAGGCACCAGTGGTCTAGTGGTAGAATAGTACCCTGCCACGGTACAGACCCGGGTTCGATTCCCGGCTGGTGCATTCATAGCTGTGACGAATAAACCTTAGCTTTGGTTGGGTCCATTGTACATCATCCCTTCAATTTGGATGAAAACATAGGCAATTCTGAGCTTTACTTTTTTTTCTCATTCTGTATAACTTCAGTTCCCGAGATTCGCCTTTTAAGTTTACTATATACGCTGATGACTCATCCGGAATACAATGTTAGACTACCTAAATGGCTTGCAACTTTTACTACTTCGTTAATCAGTTCAGCACGTGTCATAAATCTAATGCTACTTTTACTTGAGGTTAACGGGAAACACATGGGCTAAACCTGCAAAACCACATTTTGAACACGCCTTTCCGCGTAAAGGAGGATATGAAAGCCGCATAACACAATTCCAGCCCTTCAGAATATAAAATTTCATATCTTTTTGTCTAGTTGTTTTCTAGAAAGGTTATGACTCGTAGTAAATGCAATGTTATTTGATATATCAAGTTGTAGGAGCTTCCAATTTTTATGCTGATACAAATGGTGCAGTTGATGGAAACATGTCCATCAGTCCGCTTTGGAGAACAAGTTGATCAGATTAACAGACTGATCGAGAAGAGGCATTAAGAAGCCAACCTGGATGACGTAGTATGTGAGCGGTGAGCCCCATGAGTAAAGCTTCATGTCGGATTTAATCTCTATAGTTGTTAATAATTTCATCGCTACTTTTCTACTGAAAGCTTAGAACAACATTAAAGGCTACCTCATTATCAGAGACGGGTTATGATAAATATTACTCTCATTTTTACCTTATATACCAATATTCGTGGAACCTTCCTTTTAACCATGATGCATACAAAATTAACTGAAGTTTAACTTTGTGCTTACGTCTGGGCATGTAAATCATTTGTAAATAACAACAGTCAGATTCCAGTTGGAACCAATTTTGATTTTAAAAAAAGTGCCTTTTAGAAAACATGTAGTTCTACACAATGAAATAGGAATTGACTCATTGAAAAGGTTATCTTGCAGAAATAGTGTTTTAGAATAACGAACTGATACATCAACAGATCCTTTCATTAGGAAGGTTTGCCAAAGGTCAGCTGAGTTTATTGTGAGAGAGATCTAAGAAATCAGCGACGGGCATCTTCTGCAACCACGTCGGCAAAGGTCCTGTAATGCTAGCATTAGAAAGCCTTACGCCTTCTTTTGTGTTCGGAGCCACTGTGGGAATCCATTTATAATCTTGCTACAACTAAGATCAGCAATTATCAGTTGAAATGGTGGGTTCTACTCACGTGAAACATTGAATGTCACCTTACTGTTAGATTCAGGGATTGGACCTGTTGATTTGTTGCGCGATAAACTTAAGCCTCTTAAACTGGCCATTCTTCTTAAGGAGTCTGCAGGAAATGCACCTTTTAAACTCTAACCTATGTTCAGCCTCTCGAAAGCATACTGGGAGCATTCTGATAGATTTTTCGGGGAGTCAATCAATTCAATACTAACGTGCGTGCGAAACTATCAGTTTTTTCGAGTGACACTGTCTCCAGATTCCAACAGACTCAATATGCTTAAACTTGTTCCATGACAGATGAAGCCTTAGAAGGTTACGCATGATAGGAACTTAGGAACCGATGAATTCAACTTGTTTCCTACAAGGTCAAGGGATAGCACAGAACTCATGTTTGCTATAACAGATGGAAACCTGCCTTCAGTTAGGTTTTAGCTAAGATCCAGGAGATAGATGCGTGTTATGGAGCCCAAAATCTCACAATATGAAAATCAACGGCTTGAAAAAGGCTGAAAACTAGAAAATGTAAAACCATACATGTCTGTCCACGGTTGTTCATTGGTTCATTGAGCAGTGCATTTTCTCTGTACCTAAACCAACTTTGACCAATTAAGCCATTGTCAACATATGCACGGTCAATTCGTTCTCCATGCCTCAAGGAAAAGAAGATTCTCCTCGGTGAGCGCCCCTGTACATAAACCGTTACCTCAACACCCCAGATTAAAACAGGCGGCTAAAACAAATTCAAAGACGATATAGACTTACATGAAGGAGATTTGGTAACAGGTGCAGTAACGGCCATAAACAGCATCATTCCCAATACAATCCGAACACAGAAAACGGGAAACAAATCCTTCAATTTCTCAGAACTCTTCACTAGTTTCCTAAGGCTGATAGTATGCTTTCTTAACTTAGTTAATAATCGCCCATTGCTCCTAAAAAGTAAAGCATGATGAAGTGCAAATCTTGCGTTGAATTTTCTTACCAACCAAAATAAACTGTCATTCTCGTCATTCTTCTTAGGCTTGGAAGCTACTAACCTATTGCTACTATTTACGCTTATACATGATATTGAATTGCACAACCGAGATTTAACAGAGGTAACAAGTAAAGAGTTACAGCGCACAACCTGCAGAGAGAAATGCAACAAAAATTGTAAGAACGCTCGGTCGATGATCATTTTACAAGTTTTCTTACACGGGCTACAAAAATTTATACTAAATGTTACCGATAACCAAGAAACAGTCGCAAAATTATCGGTTGTACAAGAAACACAAACAATGTGATCTAGGTGAAGTTTATATCTCGCACTAAATTCAAAGAAACTCGATCATTATATTTAGTCGTATTTGACGCTACGTGTGGCCTAACAGCTACGGACCTCAGGCAGTAAATTCAAATAAACGTAGTGAATATCTTCACCAATGCTTGATCGTATTACAGCTTTACACACAAGTTCCGCTTCACAATTAAAAGTTAAGGCTCTATGCTATATAACTACTGTTATTGCATATAAAAGAAAATGATAGAAATGCTGCTTATGTTTCAAATGAATCTGAAACCGAAAACCAGAAACAATTAAAAAACAGATGACTGAACCAGTCTTTGGTCGGTTTGGCTAAGCCCATGCTCATCCCTATGTTATGATCCCACATCGGCCAAATATTGGATTGGTTGGTGGTTTATAATGTCCTAGGTGTCCCCTCCTCTACAAGCTAGCTTTTTGAGTGAGTTCTATACTTGGACTTATGAACCGATACGAGCCTAGTATGGGATAGGTACGTACGTATCAGCACTTTCAATTTCCTATGAGTTTTAGAAATAACAATCTGCCAGCTACTGATAACTAAGAAAATCACAAACTTGATCCAATATGACATACATAAAGCAACAGTGGGTAATCTATCGACCAGGTGCATTTAATAAGATTAACAAAACAACGATAAGAAGACAACCTTTGGGAGAAAAATCAAGGTTTTTTATACAAACTAGCACCAAGTGGCAAGAATCCATGTGTGGATATGGCACTAACTGGTTGTTTCTCTAAGCTTATATAGCCAGCTTGTGGCATATTTGATTTTGGGCTTATACTGTATTTCATAAGCTCATTGTTTGTGGCTCATATAAGTAAAGTTCATTATGGCATAGTGAGCATATTTAAGCTTCAAATTTCAAAATAAGCCATTAAAAGTAATGGGGTGTTTGTTTAGGCCTATGAAACATAAGCCCATTTCGCCTAATATTACATAAGCCTTAAATTTATGGCTTATTTGAAGACTTGTGGGCTATATAAGTTTATTATGATATGATAAACTTATACAAAACCATAAGTCTCAAAATAAGCCATAAATTTAGGGCTTATGTAATAAAGCCAAAACATTTGGCTTATTTTCGGCTTATATTTCATAAGCTCCAATTTCGCGGCTTATGAAAGAGAATCCGAAATAGGCTTATGTTTCACACGCCTAAAAAAACACCCCCTAAGCTTATGAAACATAAACCCAAAATCAAATAAGCCATAAGCATACTACATAAGGTGAAAAAAGCACCCTCTAAGCTAATATATACAGCGGGCTTATGGTTTATGTTTTATTAGCTAACTTTATGTGTCTTATTTTGAAACTTTTTGGCATATATAAGATTATTTTGACATGATAAGGCGAAATAAGCTTATTGGGGTGTTTGTTTAAGTTTATGAAACATAAGCGGAAATGGGCTTATAAAACATAAACCCAAAAATCAAATAAGCTGTAAGCCGACTACATAAGGCGAAAAAAGCACCCCCTAAGCTTATATATACAGCAGGCGTATGGTTTATGTTCTATTAACTCACTTTATGTGTCTGTTTTGAAACATTTTGGCTTATATAAGGTTATTATGACATGATAAGTTTCAAAATAAGCCACAAAACATAATCCAATAGGCCGCCCATTAAACAAATACTCCCTAAATGAATGAATCTACACTAACAGTTGAGTAATTTGCTAGCAATTAAACATACAACAATCAATGAAAACTTTGTTTATACATTAAAGGGGGGGCTTAAACTAGTGAATAGTATATACCTTTGGGGGAGTGAAACAATTATTGTTATTAAGGTTGTTGCTACAGGATATGAAGACCCCCCATGAAGAACAACAGCTACCACCAGTCACTACTTCCATTTGCTTTCCACCAAACTGGATGATGATATATTATCACTTTTTATATATACCAAGTCTTCAAACTGGATGATATTCTAACTTTTTATATATACCAATAACCAAGGCTTTGTTTTTCCACTTTTGGTCCTTCTATTTTTTTTTTTATAGTAGAGTGTGCAAACGATATCAGCATTTTTCTCATAACACTAAAAAATACAATCTCTCATATCCCGTGAGATAAACAAATTCTTTTTGAAACTATCGTACCACCTCGGTCGGCCTTAAGGGCCCCAACCTCAACGACACAACTAGCCTCGATCGGATGATTCGAGGGAGCAAATAAGATACCCGTTGCTCTTATGAGAAGTGTCAAACTTTCATCGTGTGCAAATTTTAGTATATTTCAATAAATATATGCTTTTTGTCAATCAATCAGGTATCAAACATACTAAAGGTAACCTGGGGAGGTATTGTTGGAGAGGTCTCAAGTTCGAGTCTCACTAACGATCTAAATGAGTAGTTTTGAGGCTTGCATACTGCACAAATGTCCAGTTAGATTCACTGTGAACACGAATCACTAACTAGTAACTAGCCGTTCAAAAAGAAAATCATACATACCCACTAAAAATAAATTGTCATCGGGTTGATATAGAAGGCAGGGGCACAAAATTTGATGTTTTTTATAAACTGAACTACAAAATAATTTTTAGAGGTCAAATTTTTAAAAAACTCGAAAGTTTACGCTAATATGAGAATGTGGGCATATGAGACAAATAAAATATCTGATTTTTGCAATTCGAGGGACAGAGCTTAAGATAATTTTTAGAGGGGTTAAAGCATCGTTAACTCATTTTTGAGGGGCCGAAAAATCAAATAAATATCTTTTACAACAAATTACTTGGCAAGTAAAAATTGGATGTAAGAAAAAAAGTAGTACTGTAAATTGTTGTTGATACGAGTTCCTAAAATGACATTTTTGTAGACCTGGTATAATAATTTTAAAATCCAACAAGCTAACATCAAAGCACCAGTGGTCTAGTGGTAGAATAGTACCCTGCCACGGTACAGACCCGGGTTCGATTCCCGGCTGGTGCACTTAAAAGCCATGATGACAAGCCTCAGCAATGGTTGGGTCCATTGCACAGCATCCCTTAATTGGGATGAAACATGGGCAATTCTGAGCTTCACTTTTTTCAATAGTTTTGAGGTTCGCTTTTTTTCAAGTTTACAAGTTCTTCAAGTATAAGTTGATGTCGTCATGAATACATTGTTAGACTAGTGCCTTGCATTAGTAGTACTTTTTTTATCAGCTGACTCGTTATAAAGAAGACACATGAGGTAAACCTGTAAAACCAAATTTCAACACGCCTTTGCACTCAAAAGGAGGATTCTGAAGGCCGCAGAACACAATTCCAGCCGTTGAAAAAATATAAACATTCATCTCTTATTGACTTGTTGTTTTCAAGGGACGTTTATGACTCGTAGCAAATGCAATGTTGTTTGATATATCAAGTCGAGGTTCCAATTTTTATGCTGCTACGAATGGTGCAGTTAATGTAAACCCATCATCAGTCCGCTTTGAAGAACAAGTTGATCATATCATATTTAATCTTTATAGTTGATAATTCTATTGTTACTTTTCTGTAGAAAGTTTAGAACAGCTAACGATATAACGAACAATACTTCTGACCGTCAGATTTTGGGTTCTGAATATTTCCTATCTGTATTAGACCTCATTATCATAGACGAGTTATATCAGAATAAGATAATCTCTATCTTATAGAGTACTAATATTCATCGAACCATTACTTTTAGCCATGATGCATACGAAATTAACTGAAGTTTAATTTTCGTGGAACAGACCCATTTATTGAGTTTGACTTCACCGAAAAGAGATGCAATGGAACAAGTTTTCCGAAGGATTCTGGATTTGAACCGTTCAAGTGATGACCAGAAAGGTCAAGTTAAGTAAGTTCCCCAATAAACATTGGAATGGGACCTGGATCTTCTGCAACCACATCGGCAAAGATCCTGCAATGCTAGTAGCATTAGACAACCTTAAACCTTTAAGTTCCTTTTGTGCTTGGAGGCACTCTGGAAATCCATTTTTAATCTTGCTACAACTAAGATCAGCAATTATCGGCAAAGGTCATGTAATGCTATTATTAGACAACCTTGAACCTTTAAGTTTCTTTTGTGTTCGGAGCCACTATGGAAATCCTTTTAAAATCTTGCTATAACTATGAACAGCAATTATCAGTTGATACGGTCGTTTCGACTCACATGAAACATTGAATGTCACCTTACTGTTAGATTCAAGAATTGTACCTGTTGATTTGTTGCGCGATAAGCTTAATCCTCTTAAACTGGTCATTCTTCTTAAGGAGTCTGCAGGAAATGCACCTTTTTAACTCTAACCTATGTTCAGCCTCACGAAAACACATTGGAAGCATTCTGATAGATTTTTCGGGGAGTCAATCAATTCAATAATAACGTGTGTGCGAAACTATCAGTTCTTTCAAGTGACACTGTCTCCAGATTCCAACAGCCTCGCTATGCTTAAACTTGTTCCATGACAGATGAAGCCTAGACGGTTATGCATGATAGGAAGTTAGGAACCGACGAATTCAACTTGTTTCCTGCAAGGTCAAGGGATAGCACATAACTCATGTTTGCTATGACAGATGTAAACATGCCTTCAGTTAGGTTTTAGCTAAGATTCAGGAGATAGATGCGTGTTATGGAACACACAATCTGACAAACGTATCATTGAAAATAATGGATCATGCTTAGAAAGTTAATTTAAAGATTCCGCGAAAGACTAAAATTGAAGTATGAAAGTCCAGGAATTCATAGGATGTCATGTTCTGAAAAAAACCTGGAAATTGAGCTTTGAAATGATTAATGTTGGCAAGTGTTATACTCGAACTATTAAGAGTATCAAGATCTGCATTCGTAAGACTACATATCCTGGCAAACTAACTTTACTAAGGAAGGCATCATGTAAAACACCATTTCACACGCAGATCTGAGCCTTACTAAGATCTACATTACTCAAGTCATGGTTTTGGTAAGAAGTGACGACCTCTTTACCAATCAAGTATTCATCTCAGTTAAATGCCGTCAACTTTCCCTGTTAATTTGTTGCAATGTACTCTTTCTTACTGGCGATAGTCACGAGTATATATGCACTCGTAAGACTAAATATCCAAGATATTTAGCCAACAATAGTCTAATTCTTCAATTTGATACCGATACCGTATTAATACCAACTCAAATTACAAAGAACATAACTAAGCGCCAAATCACAATCGAACTAAGCATTATATAAATCCACCAACAAACAACAATATACTACTAATTCATCATATACACATGAATTCATTAAAAAAAACTAATAAAGATAGATTTGATTGCAAATAAATCATTACAAATTCAACATCAGAAACAAATATGATTTTGACAACACCAACCAAAAATCTATTCTAATCGTTCTTAGTAAACACCAAGTCACCAAGCAATAAAGGAAAAAGAAAGTAATTAGTGCCGATCAAGAAGAAAGGGTCCGTCAAGCCAGACTTTTCGCGAACATTTTGCAAGAATGATTTGATTGTAATAAGTTGCTTCGGGCAACTTTTTGGTCATTTCCATCTCGTTCGCCGTGACTTTAAACTCATGTTCCCGTCTATCCAAACATAAAAACGTGCCCAACTTTAAACAGAGGAATCAGGGTGTAAAGATATCATATCCGAAACGATGAAACCACATGTAGGATGATTCCATCAGCGTACAGATCAAACGAAAACAACAACTCCATGTGAAACCTAAACACAAAACCAATGGATCTGTAATTTATTAAAAAAAGAGGGGAATATGTGAGAAAAAAAAAAGGATTCAGAGGCTTTGCTTTAGATATATTGGTAATATACTATAATGTACTATTTGACCGGCTAGAACAGGTTACAACTCGAAATTAAGTACAAACGCTTCATTTTTTCATCTCCTTCATATTTTCATCTCCTTCATATTTTCATCTAGAACAAACGCTTCATTTTTTATCATTTTTTTATCTAAAACAAGCGCTTATTTTTTTTTCCAAAAAATCTTTAAAAAAATAAAAATCCATACTCGGATATGAAACCAATAACCGAGATCCATGTAGCTGCATTTACTATCATGAAGTGTTCACGAAGGGTTTCGTTAGTAACATATTTTAGCATGATAATACGCTCACCAGCATGATCGATGTAACTATAGAATCTGACCAGATTTAGATGCTCGATATGTGATAATGTTATAATTTCATTTTTGAACTCCAATGGAGCCCCGTGGTCATAATTGTCCTGCCACAAAAAAACGTAAATAATTAATAGATACTCTTTAATACTCCATAGAATTTAAATTATAATGCTTTTCTATATAAAAACTTTTATGTATTCCAAATACCATAATGTTGATAACTTGACCGTGTTGCTTTAGAATCACAAGATTCGATTTTTGAGTGTTATTTGACAAGCACACGCGTATTAGATATTTATATCAGACATTAGCAACTAATTTACAAGCTAAGAATGAGTTTAGGAGTATATTTCTTTTCAATTTATCGAGGTAGTAATTGTTTTGTTCCAAATTTCGAGTTCTAACCTGTCATAGCCGGTTACATTACCTATATTAGAAACGTTTAGCCGGTTTTTATAGCGATATTAGTAATAAAAATAGTACATTACCTAGATGTGTAAACCATGGATAGTATATTACCAATATATGGACTTAACCCTTTATATAAACCAGTTAGGGTTACATTTGAGATAAAATGACAATAATGGCCTTAGTAGTAAAATTCGGTACTAGGCCGATCAAAAACGAACAAGACCGAGGATCCAAATGCTCCATAAGCTTGGATCGAGACTGGACCGAAGTAGTTCGGTCAATATCAGTTTTCAGTTCGGCCCAATGTTATTAGGCATAATCGACAGGGTTTTGGTAGGACTGTACCGGACTGGACCGACCTGTTCGAGGATCGAATTAGTCAAAAACCTCAAACGTCGAATCGAATTAGTCCAAACCCCGGACCGAGGATCCGCCCGAAATTTTACGGTCCGGTTTAGTCCATCTGGTCCGGGTGACCGGTCCAAATGCTCAGCCCTATTTACAACAGGCTTATCTTTCTCATCATATGTACCTTAGGGGTGTCGATATTTCTGATTTGACCCGACTCGATCATATCCAGGTCGAGTTAGTCAGATTCAAATTTCAATTCAGGTTAATCGAGTCAATCTGACTAACGGGAATTCGAAATCGGGTCAGCCATCGGATGTAGAGTTTATATCTAATTCGGGTGATCCGAATAAAAGATTTTTTTAGTTTCTTTTTTTTAATTCTAATATATATCTATCTATACTATTTATAAAGGGTGCATATACACATACTAAATCCAAACCTAATTTCTAACCAAAAATTAAGATAAACATATTAATAACATAACCGTTAGATCATTTTTAATCCAAACCTAACTTCAAACCAAAGATGCAATCTCAACCATCCATTTCTTTTGTAACGAACTTTTCTAACAACTTCTTAACAACTTATTAAAAACCCACATTTATTTTCAAATTGAAATATCTTTTAATTTATTTATTTTTTCAAAATCTTATTTCACCATATTTTCTAAAATTTTATTCTCTTTAATTTAACATCCATTTTGATATATTTACAAAAAAATTGTTTTTTATTTTTAATGATTTTTTTTTAATTCAATTTTTTACAGTATAACATTAATTTGATTGTCAAAAAATAGTAATCAAATATTTATCGCTGCATTGCGCGGGTATAATGCTAGTACTATCTATAAATGGTGCATATACACATCCTAACTCCAAACCTAACTCAAAACCAAAAATTAAGATAAACATCTCAACTCTCAACTATTAGATCATTTTTAGTCCAAACTTAACTCCAAACCAAAGATACAATCTTAACCATCTATTTCTTTTGTAACAAATTTTTCTAACAACTTCTTACCAACTTATTAAAAACCCACGTTCTTTTCAAACTGAAATATTTTTTAATTCGTTTATTTTTTTCAAAATCTAATTTCATCATATTTTCTAAAATTTTATTCTCTTTAATTTAACATCCATTTTGATATATTTACAAAATTTGTCTTTTTTATTTTTAATGATTTTATTTATCTTAATTCAGTTAATTATCGCTGCATTGCGCGGGTACAATGCTAATTTAATATAAATTATGTAAAAAAAGAGTAAACATTCTTTTTATTTTACTCGAATTTGAGTTGACCCGAACCTGACTAAACCTGACCCGAATAAACATGAACCCGACTAACCCGAATTGAAATCAGTTCAGATTCGAATAAATTATTTTTAACCGTGACCCGACCCGAATTATCCGAATCCGACCAACCCGACTCGATTCTCATATAAATATAGTATAATATCTCATAAACATAATTAAATGTCACATATCATTTTTGATGTTTCGAAGCATCTTTTAATCTTTCAATATCAACATCATATTTCAT
The DNA here is from genome assembly GCA_025667525.1 of Glebionis coronaria. Taxonomy (NCBI): domain Eukaryota; kingdom Viridiplantae; phylum Streptophyta; class Magnoliopsida; order Asterales; family Asteraceae; genus Glebionis; species Glebionis coronaria. The sequence goes on along the minus strand of JANFOE010000054.1, from coordinate 441,809 downwards.
TGCTTTGTACTATATTATTATTTTTTTTAGTAATGATTTTTCATATCAACAGAATTCCATATATGTTTTTACTTTTCTAACAACTATAACCTACTCCACATACTATAAAATGGAAATTGTTAATAAAAAGACACCAGTGGGTCTAGCGGTAGAATATTACCCTGCCACGGTACAGACACGGGTTCTATTCCCAGCTGGTGAACTTTAGCTGTGATGACAAGCCTCAGCAATGGTTGGGTCCATTGCACTGCATCCCTTAATTTGGATGAAACATGGCCAATTCTAAGCTTCAATTTTTTTTCTCATTCTGTGAAACTTCAATTCCAAGATTCTTTTTTTTTTCAAGTTTACTACTAGCTCTTCCAAGTATACGATGATGACTCATCGTGAATACATTGTTAGACCCCCTAAGTGACTTGCATCTTTTACTACATCATTAGTTTTCAGCTGACTACGTGTCATAAATTTAATGCTATTTATATTTGAGGTTGCAGTAACAGCAAAAATAGATCAGCTGCTGAACATGAGTAGTACTTTTTATCAGCTGACTCGTTATAAAGAAGACACATGAGCTAAACCTGTAAAACCAAATTTCAACACGCCTTTGCACTCAAAAGGAGGATTCTGAGGCCGCAGAACACACTTCCAGCCATTGAAAAAAATATAAACTTTCATCTCTTATTGACTTATTGTTTTCAAGGGAAGTTTGTGACTCGTAGTAAATGCAATGTTATTAGATATATCAAGTTGAGGTTCCAATTTTTATGTTGCTACGAATGTTGTAGTTAATGGAAACACATCATCAGTCCGCTTTGAAGAACAAGTTGATCATATCATATTTAATCTTTATAGTTGATAATTCTATTGTTACTTTTCTACAGAAAGTTTAGAACAGCTAACGATATAACGAACAATACTTCTTACCGTCAGATTTTGGGTTCTGAATATTTCCTATCTGTATTAAGGCTACCTCATTATCATAGACGAGTTATATCAGAATAAGATAGTCTCTATCTTATATACTAATTTTCGTTGAACCATTGCTTTTAGACATGATGCATACGAAATTAACTGAGGTTTAACTTTGTGCTTTCATCTGGGCATATAAATCATCTACAGATAACAACTTCCATTTGGAACCATTTTTTATTTTGAAAAAAAGTGGCCTTTTAGAAAACATGTACAAAATATGAGTTCTACAATCAAAATAGGCAATTTGGTTCAACACAATGAAATAAGAATCGACTCATTGAAAAGGTTATCTTGCATAAATAGTGCTTTAGCATAACCAACTGATACATCAACAGATTCTTCATCAGGAAGGTTTGTTATAGGTCCGCTGAGTTTATTGTGAGAAAGATCTTTAATGCTACCATTAGACAACCTTAAACCTTTAAGTTTATATTGTGTTTGGAGGCACTCTGTAAATCCATCTATAAACAACTAAGATCAGCAATTATCGGCAAAGGTCATGTAATGCAAGCATTAGACAACCTTAAACCTTTAATTCTTTTGTGTTCGGAGCCACAGTGGAAATCTATTTATAATCTTGCTACAACTAAGATCAGCAATTATCAGTTAAAATGGCGGTTTCCACTCACCTGAAACATTGAATGTCACCTTACTGTTAGATTCAGGGATTGGACCTGTTGATTTGTTGCGCAATAAACTTAAGCCTCTTAAACTGGCCATTCTTCTTAAGGAGTCTGCAGGAAATGCACCTTTTAAACTGTAACCTATGTTCAGCCTCTCGAAAGCGTGTTGGGAGCATTCTGATAGATTTTTCGGGGAGTCAATCAATTCAATACTAACGTGTGTGCGAAACTATCAGTTCTTTCAAGTGACACTGTCTCCAGATTCAGCCTTAGAAGGTTAGGCATGATAAGAAGTTAGGAACTGATGAATTAAACTTGTTTCCTACAAGGAGGGATAGCACAGAACTCGTGTTTGCTATAACAGATGGAAACCTGCCTCCAGTTAGGTTTTAGCTAAGATCCAGGAGATAGATGCGTGTTATGAGGCCCACAACCGGACAAACGCATCTTTGGAAAATAATGGATCATGCATAGAAAGTTTGCAGAATTCGGTAAAAGACCCAAATTGAAGTATGAAAGGTCCAGAAATTAGGGATGTTTTCTGAAAAAATTCCTGGAAACTGAGCTTTGAAATGTTTTTAGCCAAGATCTAAATGCTTAATGTTGGTAAGTGTTTTAGCCGAATTACTAAGAATATCAAGATCTGCATTCGTAAGACTACATATCTTGGCAAACTTAACTTTACTAAAGACGGCATCATTTAAAACACCATGTCACGCCGTTCTGAGCCTTACTAAGATCTACATTCCTCAAGTCACAGTTTTGGTTGGTAAAAAACTCTTTACCAATCAAGTATTCAACTCAGATAAACACAGTCAACTTTCCCTGTTACTTTGCCGCAATATACTCTTTCCCACTGGTAATAGTCATTGCCCAACCCATGAGGACAAGTAGACAACATATCGGGGGCATTGTAGCACTGTGTTTTAACTTGAGTAGAGCTAATCGTTCTTGGTTGGAGCAAACTGCCGAGATATTTAGCCTAACAATAGTCTAATTCTCCAATTTAACACCGATACCGTTATTTAGGGATGAGCATTTCGTCCCGAATCCCGAAACCGAACCGGTATCGTACCGATTCTCGTTCGGTACGGTACCGGTACAACGAAATAAGGTGAAAAAAATTCAGTACCACTAATTCGGTACGGGACCGTTACCAAATCGGAAAATTCCCGAAAAAAAAGGGAAATTCCCGATTTCCCGGTCCTGGTCCCGATACCCGTACCGATATCCGAATCCCGTTCGGTACGATACCGGTACCATTAATTTATGTTCCGGAAAAATTCAATACCACTAATTCGGTACGAGATCGGTACGGTACCGTGCTCATCCCTACCGATATTAATACCAACGTGCTCATTCCTACCGATATTAATACCAACGAAGAACAGAACTAAGCACCAAATCACAATCAAACTAAGCATTATATAAATCCACCAAACAAACTCACGTGAAATCATAACTCCAAACAAATCTAAAAGTTTTTATCCAACTTTTTGGGTCAAAATAAAATTACATTTATGATTACACCTAACAAACAACAAATATAGTACTAATGCTGTTGTGCAAGATTCATATACACATGAATTCAACTACAATAAAAACAAAAATTACAGTAATAAAGATAGATTTCATTGCAAATAAATCATTACAGATTCAACATGACAAAACAAATATGATTTTGACAACACCTTGGAAATAAACCTAATAAAAAAAGATATGTTTCAGCGCCCAACTCTCACACCGTGAGTTCAAAATCATGTTCCGGCCTATCGAGTTAAAGAAATGTGCCCAAGTTTAAACAGAGGAATCTGGGTGTAAAGATATCATATCCGAATCGATGGAACCACATGTAGGATTCCATCATCGTACAGATCAAACGAAAATAACAACTCCATGTAGAAGAACCAAACACAAAACACCAATGGATCTATAATTATTTTTAAAAAGAGGGGATTATGTGAGAAGAGAAAAGAGGATTCAGTGGCTTTGCTTTACATGACGGCTGAGTGTATATGTGCTACATTATATAAACCAGTTAGGGTTACATTTGAGATAAAAATGACAATAATGACCTTGGTGGTAAAAGTCCTTACAAAAGGCTTATCCTTCTCATCATGTAAGTCATTATGTAAACCATGTGACGATCAATTTTTATTCGTGTTTTACAGGGAGATGATTTGCACATTCTCAAAATTGAGACACTTCAAATAATGCATTAAATATTTATATTGAAAATATTTACTGCTTTAAGTGCTTATACATATGAGTGTCCCAATAAATTTTGAATGTGTCCCAAACACTTTTCTTTAAAAAAGGCTTATCTTTCTAGACCCACTACAACTTTTAAATACGGGCTTCATGTAATTCTAGGCCTATGTTTGGTTTAACATGACAATAATGGGATTAACATGTTTACCTTTAAAGATGACTTGGTCTGGGCTCACTAAAACCTTTAAATTTGAGTTTCACGTAATTCTAAGGAGAAGTGTGATAGGTTTTGAAAATTCGTTTTTTTTTTTGGAAAGTGTGTATTACTTTTTTAGCCACACAACATTGGTTTTGTTAATATAAAATTTAACTGTACTATTAGGACATCCACTATAAGATGTTCGTGGAAAAGTTTATTTGAAAGAGAAATGCTAGAACCACAAAACATTCACAAAACAAAATCTAAAAAATCAGTTGTCATGATTATTATTAACTTGAAATATGAGATGATTTAAAAAGTAAGAAAGAGATTGCCACATACTATCATGACAACTCATTCTGTGGATTTTGTTTTGTAAATGTTTTGTGGTTTTAACATTTCTCCTAATGAAATATGTATAAATTTATAGACCTCTTCATACCAATTAAATGCATATAAATTATTTAATATCTCATTAAATTATAAAGTTTCATCAAGTTTAACAATAGTGATAATAGATTTATAAAATGAGAAATTAAAAATTATATAACATGGTAATGTTATAAATATTTTCAAGAGGTTTACCATAGGAGATGATCTTTTTTTTTTTTTTACTTTTTTATAGTTTAAAGTAACATGATTTTATTTATAAAATAATTAAATAATATATTTTTTCACTCTTATATAAAAAAATAAACTCAAACCTAAATCCTAATCATAATCAAAAATAAAATCTAAACCTTAACCCCATATATATGCAAACAAACGGACTCTTAAGCTGGTGGGAGTGGGGTGAATCCCACAAGTCGCATGGCAAAGCTACGCGTGGCCCCCCATCCCTCCCTTACAACCCGCGCGCGAGTTACAGTTTTCAAAAAAAAAAAACAAGCCAAACTCACCGGGGTGAGTTATACATAAAATGGGGCCCACTTGAATGTAACCTTTTTTTCAAATAAAAAAAAACTTTTTTAAATACCCCTTTTTACTTATAAATACCCAACAAAAACTCTTATTTTTCAAACACACATTCAAATTCCATACACATTTCACACATTCTCCACAAATAAAAAAAAATGGAAAATATCGACGAATACGAGTTATTTTTTGCTACTGAAAATCCGGTAGTCGCAACGAAACGCAAGTGGGCTTTTATTAAAAAAGCGTTGCATTTTATTAAAAGACGACGTATTACTAATCGAGTACCCAGAAACGTCATAACTCGAGACCGAATAGGTGCTCATAATCGGTTAGTTGAGTCTTTTTTTCGGCGAACCCAAGATACGATGCGAAAGAGTTCAAAAATGTTTTTCGAATGGGTCGCCCCCTTTTCAACTGGATAGTTAGTGAAGTGACTCATCATTCTGCATACTTTCGTAATAATGTTGATTGTACCGGAAAAGAAGGTATTTTGCCGTTGTTAAAGTGCACATCGGCGATTCGCCAATTGGCATACGGCGTCGTTCCTGCTTTTCTAGATGAGTATTTGCAAATGAGCGTAAGAACTTCTAGAGAATCACTTGATCATTTCTGTAGTGTTGATATGGAAATATTTGGGGCTGATTATTTGAGAAAACCCACGTATACTGATGTTCAAAAACTTTATGTGCATCTTGAAGCAAAGCACGGGTTTCCAGGGATGATAGGAAGTCTTGATTGTACAGACTGGGAGTGGTTCGGTTGTCCAGTTGCCTTTAAAGGGCAATATGTTAGACGAGATCATGGACCGAATCCATTTATTTTACTTGAAGTTGTTGCGTCGCAGGACTTGTGGATATGGCATGCATTTATTGGTGTTTTTGGGTCGAACAACGACATCAACGTTTGATATCAGTCCCCTTTATTTAATGATTTGAAAACCGGACGAGCACCTGAGGTGGTGTTTGAGGCTAACGGTGTACACTATCCATGGGGATACTATCTTACGGACGGAATATATCCGGAATTGGCAACACTTGTTAAAACAATTCCCGAACCATCATCCAATGACCATAAGAGGATTTTATATAAGCAGAAACAAGAATCCGCAAGAAAAGATATTGAAAGAGCTTTTGGTGTTTTGAAGAAAAAATTGGCCATATTAGCCAATCCTGCACGACCTTTACGGAAAGAAAGAATCATGAATATGATGTACACATGCATCATATTACATAATATGGTTCGAAAGTTCAAAAAAAAGCAATATCTCCTCAATGGTTCCCAGAAGAACAACTTCAACCGGACGATGTGTTTCAAACCCAATAACACATGCTACAAGTTATGCGGCATATCAGCTCCGCGCAAGAACATCACAATCTTCGAGCAGATTTGGTCGAGCATTTGCATGCCAATGCTTAATTTATTAAGTTTTTTTTTATATTTATGTTTTTTTTTAAATGTTGTTTTTAAATTTCCAATGTATCGTCTTTTAATTTCGTACTGTGTTTTAATTTTCTATGTACCCGTGTTTTAATAAAATGTATGAATAAAAAATATTTAATGAAAAAATGAGGTGATGTGGAGTGAGTTTGGGTGAGTTTGGTGAGTGTCATTACCTCCTGTGGTGAGTTTGAGTGAATTTTGGTGAGTTTGGTAAAAAACTGACGTGACGCTGAGGTGGAGTTGAGTGGGTTTCACCCCGCTCCCACTAGTCTTAGTATATAACCATATGACATCATTTATTATAATTATTATTATTGGTGTTTTACAAAAGGCTCTTTGTACCCACCTCCATTTTTTCATTTTTTTATCTTTTTAATTTTATAACTCTTACAATTTTTTAGGTTATAAAAATATGAAACAAAAAATACGAAACAAAATCATGTAAACACTCTACTGTAACTCTTATAACTTTTCATGTATCACACGTTATGAAAACCACTAGACACGTACTCGAACCTGATTTATTTTAATCAGTTTACTCTAGTCAAATAATTTATTTTGTGTTTATTAGGATCAAAACAGGTAATCCAAATATTGAATATGGTTGTTCTAAAATCGATTGACCTCCGTAAGGGTTATTCGCGTCGGGCCGAGTACTACCAAGCTCGGGCTTTAATCGAATACTAAAACTCGAGCTCAATTATTTTTGCAAATCATGCTCTAACTCGATAAATACGCGACATATTAAGCTCGACTCAACTCGGCTCGATTTATGACTATAAAAAGGTAAAAATGTAATTTCACTAAAGCTAAATAAGGCTTGCGAGCTTCACAAGTCGAGTATTTTCGAGCTCCAACTTGATTCGAAAATATTCTTGAGTTCGACTCGTGTAGATCGATTCGATTTCGAGTATTAAATGAGCTGATCTCGTGTGACTTACGAGTTGTCTCGTCTCATTAGCACCCATAGGTTTGAGTATGCTTTCTTAAACCTCAATCCAAACTGATCTGACCCGATCAACACTTCTAAATCCTAATCAGTAGCTAGGCACGTGTTGGATATCTATCATATGACAATAGAAATCGGAAACATTATAAAAACTTAGTATGAACGTAAGAACTAATAAGAAGAGACACAAAAGTCATTATAAACTTGTAAAAGCCGAAAAGTTCCAAAATAAGCTACAAAAACGACCTTATGAAACACAAGCCCATAACCAAACAAGCATGTAGAAAAACATGCTTAAAGAGATCCCAAAACACTTATACTTATATTAATCAAGATTTGGAAGCTCAAAACTTAGAAAAATATTAAAGACTCTCAATGCTAATCAGTTGTAGTCCTATTATCTACATGATAATAGTCTTACAAATTAGCATAAAAGACAGAGAGACCAACTAGGGTTTACAAAAATCAAAACGAGCGAGAGAGTAATGTGTGAGATAAGCACACACACATAAAACTATTACAACTGAAGCCGTATCAGAATGCTAGGTTAAAATAACATTGTATCTGTTGGACCCTTGGGCCAACCGTTAAGGTTTCAACAAGGCCTTGGGCTTAAATCATGGGTTGCATTGAGAAGTTTAGTCTAGTGTGACAACCGTGGTTTTGAGGTTCGTCACTTGGTCTTACTTTTAGGTTATTTTATGTGTGACTACTTGATTTTTGTGCTTACGTGTTTATGTTGTGTGAATGAGGTTGGTGTGGTTATTGTTTATGAGTATAGAGTACTCATAAGTAAATCGAGGTACGGTTAATTCATGTTCATGAGATCACAATTGGTGACTATGAAATGAAATGGTGGTATTTTGGTGGTTACGTATACGTATAAGTAATATAGTAATAGTGTATTTTTTTAGGATTTACGGTTTAGCATTTAGAGGTCTCGGATAAGGTAATTAGCCATATGGATATTTTTCGGGATGGTTTTAAGTCATTTAGGACATAGTTATAAAGTTTATTTAAAAATTTGAGATTTTTTTTAAAAGTGTATATTTTACGTCTTTTACGATAAAACGCGTAAATTTGACTAGTTTTACGGTTTTGAGGTTTTGGGAATTTTAGGAGCTGAAATAAATTAAGGTAAATTAAGGTAATATTAATAAGATATTAATTAACAATAAAAAGAAAAAAAAATAAAGAAAAAAACGAAATTTAGGTATTTGGGTCGGTTTAGAAGAAAAAAAAAAGGAAAAAGGAATTTAAGGTAAGTAGTGTTTGGGTTGGGCTAGGACTTTTGGTTATATAAGGAACCCTTACACCAAAACAAATCATATATTTTTTTCTCCTGGAACATTCAGTCGACGGCATAAGAGAGTTTTTAGGGTTTTCTGTATTTTTTTTTCATTCTCCATTTAATTAAAGGTAAACCTTCTTAAACCTTTTTGATTTAATTGTTTTTATGATTAAATTAATCATTCTTATGATGGATTAGGGTTAGGGTTTATATAAAATCTGTAATTAATGATGTTATAATCATATTATGATGATCATATAATCTAGGGCTTGTATTAGATGGGGTTATGGGTAATTAATTAGTTCAATTTGTTTAAAACCCGTTTTTAAAAACTGGGCAGATTTTGAGTCAATTGTTTTGATCATATCGGGAGTTCTATAAACTCTTATTAAACGATCCAAGTACCCCTGGAAAGATATTTGAAGTGGCTTTCCAATGCAAGAAACGAGAACTAAATTGAAGGTCGGGAAGTGGGTCAAAAACAGGTTACAACAGTCGGAGGTCAAAACAGTTTTGAATTCAGCCTGTTTTCTTTTTAAGTTTTGGGTTGTTTGGGGCACTTAGGGTTGCATTGGGATCTTCTCACGAACGTGAGAGATGGTTTATATATTGTAGTTAATATCTGCACTTGGGCTAAGGTGGTGGTTTAGGGTAAGACCCCTTAATGGTAACAAACTTTTAGTACGTTTAAAATCAGGAAATCTGGAATGACAAAAGTAGATATATATATATATCGGGGCCTTAACAGTAGCTTTAAGGTTAGGGCAAGTGGGAGGTGTTAGCCAACATATGTAAGGGTATGAATATTCCTTTTACAGAAACTATGGGTAGGTTTAAGTGGGCGTTTGACCTAATGTTTTGAGACCTAAAACTGGGACTGTTTTGGGTAAAATACGAACGGGTTAGTTATTAAACTTAACCAAGTTTAGGACTTGTTAAGGAAGGGTATTGGGGTAATTAGAGCTTATTAATGAGGTATATATGTGAGAATATGCTAGATGTCCATCATAGGTTAATGAGCCATCTTAGTGATTGGTTCGTTTATTGATTTTGTGTTTTTGGTTTGTTAGCTTGTTGCTAGTGCAAGGACGTGTGAAGGAGCTATCAGGTGAGTGTTCATAGTCCCATGTTTATTTTTGTTTTTGACTTCCAGATGGGATGGAAGAGACACTGTGTTGAGTTGTTTCTAAATTGTTGCTGTGAATGTTTTATGGTTGTGATGGACTTGTGTGTACACTTATGTGATTAACTGCTATGCGATTTTTGATTTGTTATTGTGGTTTGACAAGGTAGTGGCCTTGTGGTTTGCCAAGGTAGTGGCCTTGGGATAGGTACATAGGGTGATCATCTAAGGTACCATGATGTTGTTTGGCAAGGTAGGAGCCTTGGATTGGTTTGGTATGATTGGTCTTGATTGATAGTTGTTAATACATAATTGTAACACATTGTCCATATGTTCTTTTGTTGATGATTGTTATTCACAGCTTGTAACTGATTTTTAGCGTTGGAGTCTAAACCTATGACTCTCACCAACTTTATGTTGACGTGTTTTAGTGTCTCTTTCAGGTGATACTATGGTTAAGCATGAGAAAATAAGTGGCTAGGATGGGAGAAGCATAGGATTGCATATAGAAGGAGAATCCCCGTTTCCTTCTTAGTTTTATTTGATTGTTCTTTTAATAAGTGATACTGTGGCACACATTTGTTTGTTGGTATGTTATTTTTTGTCTTGGGTAAGAAGTAGGACTGTTACTTACTTACCTAGACCCCTTGCATTTTGTTGAGATATTGTCATGACCTTCGTGTCACCATTTTTATGACATTTCTTATTTCATGTAGTTGTCTCTATAGACACGCCATGTTGTGATGATATCCATACGTCGCGCCCCATGTTCCGCCATGGTGGGGTGTGACCGAATGGTAATCAGAGACAATGGTTATAGAGAATTAGGTTGCCTAGTCGCGTAGCCTAGTCTATAGCTTAAGGGTCCCTGCATATACGCGTCATAGGAGTATGTGTGCATTTTATAATAATTGATGTGTTTGGATGTTATTTTGCGATGTTGTTAAGTTAGGAACTAATATGGTTCATACTTGACCACATAATATTTTCCTTTCGGGTTTTGACTAGTGCGGGTTTAACTACCATCGTCCACGCTAGTCATCTTTGTAATTGCTAGAAAATGTATAATTATTTATTTTAAATTTTCCGACTCTTATGGACGGCATGCCTTAAAATTATTTATGTTTTCATTTGGATTATGTCTACGCTAGTTTAGCTAGACCATGGATTTGTGATTTTTCAAGTTTTGACTATGTTATTTTAATAAATGGAGTTTTGGATTTTATTTTGTGTGTTTATGTGCTTGTGAGTTGATGGATTATGTGTTATGTGTAGTATTAATTTCTTATAAGTGTCATCATAGGAGGGAGTACATTGGTGAAAGGGAACATGTATAATTATGGAGGCCTACATAATTATATATGTGCCACAACACCACTAGACTTTCAAGTATGATTGCATGAAAGAGAATTGATACATGCTTGTATAGCATATGTTGGTAGTATGTATGATTATGATTAGGCGTATGTATAGTGGTAAGTATACTATATGGAGTATTCTGGTAGTTGTTAACGGGTGTCATGTTTTTACTATCAGCATGGTGAACACGCGAAATGGTGCTAGTGGAAGTGGTGATGGAAATCCTGACTTGGCTACTTTGATTGCTGCTCAAATGGCCAACATAATACCAACCATTGTTCAGCAGGTGACTAACAACCTGAACAACAATAATAACAACAATGGTCAAGGAGGAGGTGGAAACAATGGTTGTAGCTATAAGGCATTCACTTCTTGTGGTGCAAGAGAGTATGATGGGAAGGGCGGCGCGGTAGTACTTACCCAATGGATTGAGAAGATGGAGAATGTAATTCAGATGAGTGGATGCTTACCAAATCAAATGGTCATGTATGTAACTGGTTCACTGGTAGGGAAGGCTTTAACTTGGTGGAACACTCAAGTTCAAGCAAGGGGAAGAGTTGCTGCAAATGCTATGGCTTGGGCCGATTTTAAAGCTCTTATGACTACGGAGTTTTGTCCAAGCAATGAGATGGAGAAGTTGGAAAATGAGTTTTGGGGACATGCTATGGTTGGAGCGGCTCATGCAGATTACACATATCGCTTCCATGAATTGGCAAAGTTGGTTCCCCATTTGGTTACCCCTGAGGCGAACAAGATTAAGCGGTACATTGCTGGATTACCTCCTCAGATCAGGGGAATGATTAAGGCTACTCAGCCTAACACAATACAACAGGCCATACTAACGACAGGAATACTTATTGATGAGGCGGTATCTAGTGGAATCTTGGTCAAGGCGGGAGATAAAAGAAAGGAGCCAGAAGCCGCGAAGTCGCCTGACACCAACTGGAAGAATGCTAAGAAGGCGAATGATGGAAGCAATTTTGCCATGAGGGTACCTCAAGGTTCTGGACATCCGAACAACAACAATGCTGCCTGCCGAACCTGCTCTAGGTTCCATCCAAGAGGTACGCCATGCCAGACATGCTACAATTGCCAGAAACCGGGACAATTTGCCAGAAAATGTGACGCACCTAACAGAAACGCAACACCAATCCAGTCTGTAAGGACGAATGTCACCGGGGAAATTGTTTTGAGTGTGGACAACCCGGGCATTTCCAGTGGGAGTGTCCTAGATTGGTTGGAGCAACCAACCAGGGCAGAGGCCAATTAGCTTTGGAGGGAAGTCGAGGAAACCAAGGCGGTGGAAACCGGAACAATGCTAACCGCAACAATGGGAACAATGGGAATCGGAACTGGAACAGGAACAAGGGAAATCAGAATAGGGGAAATCAGAATGGAGGCAGGGTTTACCTTGCAAATGCAGTAGAAGCGGTTCAGGACCCGAATGTAGTCACGGGTACGTTTTCTTATAACAATCACCTCGCTACGATTCTTTTTGACTCTGGGGCAGATTTTAGTTTTGTGTCGTCTCAATTCGTGCCTTTGTTAGATATGAACCCTAGTGTAGCGAAACCAGGATATGTGATTGAAATAGCTAGTGGTAAGCAAGAAGAAGTAGATGAGATATTTTTGAACTGCAAATTAGAGTTGGGAGAATTTAAGTTCACCATAGATTTAATCCCTCTAGGACATGGGAGCTTCGATGTAATCATTGGGATGGATTGGTTATCGAAGCATAGGGCTGAGCTAATGTGTCATGAAAAGATTGTTAAGATACCCATAGGTGATATGAAGGTGTTATACGTGTACGGAGAAAGGAATGAGAAGAAGACCAGGTCCCTTATGAATGCCAAGGATGATGAGCCACAAATCAATAAGATTCGAGTAGTAAGAGAGTTCGTCGATGTATTCCCGGATGACTTGATGGGGTTACCACCGGTGAGACAAGTAGAGTTTAAGATTGACTTAGTACCCGGGGCAACACCCGTAGCGAAGTCACCATATCATCTAGCACCGTCAGAGATGCAAGAATTAGCCGAGCAACTTAAGGAATTACAGGATAAGGGTTTCATTCGACCAAGTTCTTCTCCATGGGGAGCGCCGGTGCTATTTGTCAAGAAGAAGGATGGATCTTTCCGAATGTGTATTGATTATCGGGAGTTGAACAAGCTGACCATTAAGAACCGTTATCCTCTCCCAAGGATTGACGATTTATTTGATCAGCTGCAAGGAGCAAGGTACTTCTCAAAAATTAACCTTAGGTCCGGTTATCACCAACTAAGGGTCTGTGAGGAGGACATACAAAAGACCGCGTTCAGAACAAGGTACGGACATTTTGAATTCACCGTTATGCCATTTGGATTGACGAACGCGCCAGCAGTGTTCATGGATCTAATGAACCGAGTGTGCAAGCCATATCTAGACAAATTTGTCATAGTCTTCATTGATGACATACTTATCTACTCTAAGACGGAGGAGGAGCATAACCAACATTTGAGATCGGTATTGGAGCTGCTCAGGAAGGAGAAACTTTATGGGAAGTTCTCCAAGTGTGAATTTTGGCTGCAAGAGGTACAATTTCTGGGGCATGTAATCGATAATGATGGCATACATGTAGACCCAAAGAAGATTGAGGCAGTAAAGGATTGGAAGGCACCTACTACACCGTCAGAAATAAGGTCATTCTTAGGCTTGGCAGGATATTACAGGAGATTTATAGAGAATTTCTCTAGAGTATCAAAGCCTTTGACACTGTTGACCCAAAAGAATCAGAAGTATGAATGGGGCGAAGAACAAGAACATGCGTTTCAGACACTAAAGGATAGGTTGTGTAATGCACCTATCTTGTCTTTACCAGAAGGGGTGGAAGATTTTGTGGTTTACTGTGATGCGTCCAACCAGGGTTTGGGATGTGTTCTTATGCAGCGAGACAAGGTCATAGCTTATGCATCACGACAATTGAAAAACCATGAGAAGAATTACACCACACATGACTTGGAACTAGGAGCTGTAGTCTTTGCTCTCAAGATATGGAGACATTACTTGTATGGGACGAAAAGTGTGATCTTTACGGACCACAAAAGTTTGCAGCACATCTTTGATCAGAAAGATTTGAACATGAGGCAGAGACGATGGTTGGAGTTATTTTGTGATTATGACTGTGAGATTAAGTATCACCCTGGGAAGGCCAATGTGGTGGCAGATGCGCTAAGTAGGAAGGAGAGGCTAAAACCAAAGAGAGTAAGGGCAATGAGCATAACAATTCAGACAACTCTTAAGGATAGAATTCGGGCAGCACAAATAGAGGCCGTAAAGGAAGAAAGGCTGGTTGAAGAAAATCTACATATTATGGATCAGTACATGGAAGAAAGAGGAGATGGTTGCAAGTATTACTTGGATAGAATCTGGGTTCCGTTGTTTGGCGATACAAGGAAGGTGATATTGGATGAAGCTCATACGTCGAGGTATTCGATACACCCAGGAGCTGATAAGATGTATCGAGACATGAGAGATATGTATTGGTGGCCAGGAATGAAGAAGGATGTAGCTTTGTACGTTAGTGAATGTTTGACTTGCTCCAAGGTGAAGGCTGAACATCAAAGACCGTCAGGATTACTACAACAACCAGAGGTTCCTAAATGGAAGTGGGAGAATATTGCCATGGACTTCATTACAAAACTGCCAAGGTCTAACAGTGGAAATGATATGATTTGGGTAATAGTGGACAAACTGACTAAGTCTGCCCATTTTGTGGCAATGAAGGAGGATGATAAGATGGAAAGGTTTGCCAAGAAATACTTGGAACATGTGGTGGCAAAACATGGAGTACCGGTGTCGATCATATCAGATAGAGATAGCAGGTTTACGTCTAGATTTTGGGGACTATTGCAGAAGGCTTTGGGTACGAGGCTAGATATGAGCACAGCTTATCATCCGCAGACGGATGGACAGAGTGAGAGGACTATACAAACACTGGAGGACATGTTAAGAGCATGTGTGATAGATTTTGGAGGAAGTTGGGAGAATCATCTGGCGTTGGCAGAATTCTCGTACAATTAATAGCTACCATGCTAGTATAGAGTGTGCACCGTTTGAGGCACTCTATGGTAGGAAGTGTAGGTCACCGCTGTTATGGGCTGAAGTAGGAAGTAGCCAACTAATTGGACCGGAGATGGTACAGGAGACTACGGACGCAATTACCGTGCTTAAGGAAAAATTAAAGGCGGCTAGAGATCGACAAAAGAGCTATGCGGACAAGAGGCGTAAGCCGTTGGAATTTGGGGTTGGGGACAAGGTGATGCTAAAGGTTTCACCATGGAAAGGGGTGATGCGGTTCGGGAAGAAAGGGAAGTTAGCACCTAGATTTGTGGGGCCATTTGAAATCCTTGAAAGGATTGGGCTAGTGGCATACAGGTTGAGATTACCGGAAGAGTTAAGTAGTGTACATGACGTGTTTCATGTCTCAAACTTGAGGAAATGCTTAGCAAGAACTGACTTGCAAGTGTCGGTGGACGATATTAGTATAGATGCGAGCCTTCGTTTTATTGAAGAGCCGATAGAGATTATGGACCGTGAAGTTAAAACCTTGAAAAGAAGTAAGATACCGTTAGTTAAGGTTAGGTGGAATTCTAAACGTGGACCGGAGTTCACGTGGGAACGGGAAGAGTTTATGAGGAGTAAGTATCCTCAGCTGTTCATTAATGACGATCCTAAGGAGTAAATCTCGGGACGAGATTTCTATTAGGAGGGAGTGATGTGACAACCGTGGTTTTGAGGTTCGTCACTTGGTCTTACTTTTAGGTTATTTTATGTGTGACTACTTGATTTTTGTGCTTACGTGTTTATGTTGTGTGAATGAGGTTGGTGTGGTTATTGTTTATGAGTATAGAGTACTCATAAGTAAATCGAGGTACGGTTAATTCATGTTCTGAGATCACAATTGGTGACTATGAAATGAAATGGTGGTATTTTGGTGGTTACGTATACGTATAAGTAATATAGTAATAGTGTATTTTTTTAGGATTTACGGTTTAGCATTTAGAGGTCTCGGATAAGGTAATTAGCCATATGGATATTTTTCGGGATGGTTTTAAGTCATTTAGGACATAGTTATAAAGTTTATTTAAAAATTTGAGATTTTTTTTAAAAGTGTATATTTTACGTCTTTTACGATAAAACGCGTAAATTTGACTAGTTTTACGGTTTTGAGGTTTTGGGAGTTTTAGGAGCTGAAATAAATTAAGGTAAATTAAGGTAATATTAATAAGATATTAATTAACAATAAAAAGAAAAAAAATAAAGAAAAAAACGAAATTTAGGTATTTGGGTCGGTTTAGAAGAAAACAAAAAGGAAAAAGGAATTTAAGGTAAGTAGTGTTTGGGTTGGGCTAGGACTTTTGGTTATATAAGGAACCCTTACACCAAAACAAATCATATTTTTTTTTCTCCTGGAACATTCAGTCGACGGCATAAGAGAGTTTTTAGGGTTTTCTGTATTTTTTTTTCATTCTCCATTTAATTAAAGGTAAACCTTCTTAAACCTTTTTGATTTAATTGTTTTTATGATTAAATTAATCATTCTTATGATGGATTAGGGTTAGGGTTTATATAAAATTTGTAATTAATGATGTTATAATCATATTATGATGATCATATAATCTAGGGCTTGTATTAGATGGGGTTATGGGTAATTAATTAGTTCAATTTGTTTAAAACCCGTTTTTAAAAACTGGGCAGATTTTGAGTCAATTGTTTTGATCATATCGGGAGTTCTATAAACTCTTATTAAACGATCCAAGTACCCCTGGAAATATATTTGAAGTGGCTTTCCAATGCAAGAAACGAGAACTAAATTGAAGGTCGGGAAGTGGGTCAAAAACAGGTTACAACAGTCGGAGGTCAAAACAGTTTTGAATTCAGCCTGTTTTCTTTTTAAGTTTTGGGTTGTTTGGGGCACTTAGGGTTGCATTGGGATCTTCTCACGAACGTGAGAGATGGTTTATATATTGTAGTTAATATCTGCACTTGGGCTAAGGTGGTGGTTTAGGGTAAGACCCCTTAATGGTAACAAACTTTTAGTACGTTTAAAATCAGGAAATCTGGAATGACAAAAGTAGATATATATATATATCGGGGCCTTAACAGTAGCTTTAAGGTTAGGGCAAGTGGGAGGTGTTAGCCAACATATGTAAGGGTATGAATATTCCTTTTACAGAAACCATGGGTAGGTTTAAGTGGGCGTTTGACCTAAAGTTTTGAGACCTAAAACTGGGACTGTTTTGGGTAAAATACGAACGGGTTAGTTATTAAACTTAACCAAGTTTAGGACTTGTTAAGGAAGGGTATTGGGGTAATTAGAGCTTATTAATGAGGTATATATGTGAGAATATGCTAGATGTCCATCATAGGTTAATGAGCCATCTTAGTGATTGGTTCGTTTATTGATTTCGTGTTTTTGGTTTGTTAGCTTGTTGCTAGTGCAAGGACGTGTGAAGGAGCTATTAGGTGAGTGTTCATAGTCCCATGTTTATTTTTGTTTTTGACTTCCAGATGGGATGGAAGAGACACTGTGTTGAGTTGTTTCTAAATTGTTGTTGTGAATGTTTTATGGTTGTGATGGACTTGTGTGTACACTTATGTGATTAACTGCTATGCGATTTTTGATTTGTTATTGTGGTTTGACAAGGTAGTGGCCTTGTGGTTTGCCAAGGTAGTGGCCTTGGGATAGGTACATAGGGTGATCATCTAAGGTACCATGATGTTGTTTGGCAAGGTAGGAGCCTTGGATTGGTTTGGTATGATTGGTCTTGATTGATAGTTGTTAATACATAATTGTAACACATTGTCCATATGTTCTTTTGTTGATGATTGTTATTCACAGCTTGTAACTGATTTTTAGCGTTGGAGTCTAAACCTATGACTCTCACCAACTTTATGTTGACGTGTTTTAGTGTCTCTTTCAGGTGATACTATGGTTAAGCATGAGAAAATAAGTGGCTAGGATGGGAGAAGCATAGGATTGCATATAGAAGGAGAATCCCCGTTTCCTTCTCAGTTTTATTTGATTGTTCTTTTAATAAGTGATACTGTGGCACACATTTGTTTGTTGGTATGTTATTTGTTGTCTTGGGTAAGAAGTAGGACTGTTACTTACTTACCTATACCCCTTGCATTTTGTTGAGATATTGTCATGACCTTCGTGTCACCATTTTTATGACATTTCTTATTTCATGTAGTTGTCTCTATAGACACGCCATGTTGTGATGATATCCATACGTCGCGCCCCATGTTCCGCCATGGTGGGGTGTGACATCTAGTGACAACATGAGTCCCTCTGTTCCATATAAGCTTTCACAGCAAGTCTAAAGGGGGTGAACCTAAAACATTAAACAAACAAAATAAGTCCCTCAGGTTAGTATAGGTTAGCTGATTAGGTCATACTTTTAACATCTCCTTTTAATCTGATAGCCCATACAAATATATCATACCCAGTTTTTTAACCAGATATTCATGTTAATCTATATCCAACCCTTTTGTAAGTATATCTGCAATTTGATTTGCAGAATCCAGTTTAACTGTCTTAACAACACCATTAAAAAAAATCTCAAACAAAGTGCAAGTCTATTTCAAGGTGTTTAGTTCTTTCATGAAAAAAGGGTTGACTGCTATCTTGATAGCATAATTGCTATCACGATGAAGTGTAACTGGGAGCAGGTTTTCACACTGCATTATTTTAAGACTTTAAGCACCCAAATTACTTTATTGGTTACTAAGGCAAGAGCTCTATACTCTGCCTCAAAAGAAGACTTGGAAAGAGTGTCCTGTTTTTTGATTTTCTAAGAAACCAAGTTTTCATTTATAAACACATAATACCCTGTCATGGATTTTCTAGTTACCACACACTTAGCCCAATCAGCATCGGAATAAGCATTAAGATTCGTACCAGATGTTCTTTTGAAGTGAATTTCCAAACCTGTAGAGCTCTTAAGTTATCTCAATATCTTGAAAGCAATTTTTAGATGGGAGTTCAAAGGAGAATGCATAGACTGGCTTCAAAGGAGAATGCATAAACTGACTTAAGCATGCCCAACATAAGAAATGCCAGGTCTAGTGTTAGTCAAGTAAATATAATCTTGCCCATAAGTTTCTGATAATCAACAATATTCACAATAAGAGGGTCATTATCAATGTGCTCATTAGATATAGTAAGTTTAGACACCAATGGAGTCTTAGCAGGTTTACAAGCAAACATGCCATACTCAGATAACAAATCTAACACATACTTTCTCTGATTTAAACAAATACCAGAGTTAGTGTCAATAACTTCAATGCCTAGAAAGTACTTCAACTTGCCAAGATCTTTAATCATGAACTTAGTTCTCCAAAACACTTTAAACTTTTAAATCTCAACAGTGTTGTTACCAGTAATAATGATATCGTTAACATACACAAGCAAAGCAATAAAGACATCACCAAGAGACTTGGTATAAATAGAATAATCATATTTACTTGAATGAAGCCATTATCATTGGAGACTGAGGTAAGTTTGACATTCCAATGTCTAGGTTCCTGCTTAAGGCCATAAATATACTTCTTAAGTCTGCAAACCATGTTCTCACCTCCAAGAAGATATCCTTGAGGTGGTTTCATGTACCAGTTTCTCAAGGTCTCCATACAAGAAGGCATTATTAATGTCAAGTTGAAAAACAGGCCAAGATTGCACAATAGCTAAGTTAAGCAAACACCTAACCATCTTAACAACAAGAGCAAAAGTTTTCTCATAATCTATTTCTTCCTTTTGACCAAAACCTTGAGCAACAATCCTAGCCTTATACCTTTCAATCCCCCCACTAGACTTAAATATTAATTTTCGAATCCATTTGCAACCTAAGGCTTTCCTACCCTTAGGAAGCCCAACAATATCCCAAGTATCATTTCAAGAAGGACAGCAAGTTCTGAATTCATAGCATCAAGCCAAAGAGGGTTATGAGATGCTTTAAAGAAACTTTTTGGTTCATTGTTTTTATTAAGTTGAGTGACAAAGAAGAAATTTTCTTGATTAATCTTGGAATAACTAACAAACTTTTCAAGACCATACTTAAGTTTAGAATCAACAACAAAATCATTGTAATTTTTTGGAAAAACAGAAGGTTTGGTGGACCTTCTCAGTTTTGGGTTCTCTGGGCTGAGGTATTCGGAATTTGATCCAAAGTTCCTTTAGAGGCATTGTTTTCATCAAGTGTAGCAGCCTCCTCTTTTAACCTAGCATTAGTGTTGTCACTAATATGAGCATCATCCTAATAATTGGGGAATCAACAGTGTGTACACTATCCCCACGGTTGGGAGAGTGGGCACCTTCACTGTGTGACCCATGGTCACTATTCAGATAAGGTGTTACTTTCTCATCATCATTAGGAATCTCAGGGTTATCAAGATCAAAGGAGTTTAATAGGTTTAAATCTTTGTCATCAAGTATATCATAAATAGTTATCCTCAAACCTGAGATACCAGGAAACTGTCGTGGATCTAGTGCATTTCTGTGAAGTAATCTAACGTTAAACGTAACTGGTGGCTATAAGGGTTATTTTCAGAAGTGTTGCAAAATTCATAAGTTAAAAAAACAACATGTATTTTTAACTCAAATCACCATTAGTTAAAAAAAACCTTGGATCTCAATAATTATAACATGTTAAAACGGCTCTCGATGCCACTGATGGAATATGACATTCTTAACAATTATATAATCATAACAAAGATCAAAGCACGTAATAGCGGAAGCGATTTAACAAGATCATAATAACATAATTATAATTAATCGATTAGGGTTACATACCTTTATCCTAGCGTAGATCCACAAGATCACCAACGAATCACCAATTAGGGTTTGTGAAGAACAATACCAAGATATAGTTTAAAGCAAAACTATATTACACTCTTGTACACACGTAATGCAACGGGCTAACCGTAAGTCTATCACTTGCAAACAGGAACTTCAACACTTGTAGAATTTTAGCTAAATCGAAAACCAAAGAACCTTAAGGGTGGGTTTGGTTCGGCGATCGCAAGAAGAAGAAGAGGGGAAGGGATGGAAAAATTATGAGGGCTATGGGTGTTTATATAGGCTTGGCAAAACTTGATTTCCAAGTAACACACAAATTAGGAAACAAAATCTTTCCCTTTGCCCCCCCTTGTAGCCGACACTCGAACCACACCTAAGGGTTGTTTCCGGAACTTTCCGTTTTCCTTTTCTTCTATTTAATTCTATAACGTTCTTTTGACTTAACTCTTAATTTATTTAACGATCGTTTAGTTAAGTTCAGTTTGATTTAATAAATATATATATAATATATTTAATAAATAAAATTTACCCTTTACGTATTGTGTGCAATCCCGTAATCCCGAGTTCGATCCTATCACACGACTATTAATTTTAAGTCCATAAACTTTCAAGGTTTTTAACGAGGCAACATCCCCGGGCGGATAAAGGAGTTATGTACTGTTATACTAGAATTTTGTCCCATCGGATTTTGTCTAGTAAGGTTTTAATGAGGCATAATCCTAATGGAAATCCGAGAAGGATTGTTATCAATAAATATGGAATGCATGTCTATATCTTTTATTTTAGCAATTATTTGTATTATGTATTTTTCCTTCACTAGTTTTTTGTCCCAATGGATTTTTTCTAGTAAGGTTTTACTTTAATTGTTCTTCAAATGTAATCATTATTACGACTACTTCATCCAACCATGATAAGAAGATGCTTAAAGTTTTTGCATGAAGATAATGTAAGCACGTGTTCTTAATCCAAGAAAATTTATTACATCAAAGGCGGAAGACCAACATTTCGTTGAAATGGTGGATCTATTTACTGAGCTAACATTATGAAGTTAATCTACAACAATAGAATGCGTCTATTCAAAGATCAAGTGATTTAGTCATCAGATGGAGATAATACGTGCTACACTCTTTTTCCCTTAGCTATGGTTTTGTCCCACTGGGTTTTCCTAGCAAGATTTTTAATGAGGTAGCATTATCATAGCGTATTACTAATATTCACATCCAAAAGGGATTGTTATGAATAATTACATTGTGGATGTCCATGGAGGCACATGTCTCATTAGCTATTAGGGTTTTACCTTAATATTTTTTATATATAGACATTGTATTCTTCCTATTTAATCAATCAATGGAGTAATTCTCTATATTCTCTATATTTTATTATTCCAGTTAGTGTTTTGCTTTATTGATTCACAACAATATATTAGTATTTGAAAAAAAATAATACAAAAATCGGGTTTTAAAACGTTATCTATATTAAACCAAATCAATCGAAAAACCGAAGAGGAAAGTGCAAAAATCATCCCTGTGGTTTGTCAAAAGTTTGAATTACATCCCTCGTTAATACTTCACGCAACATACATCATTGTATTTGTAAAATAGTACACCATACATCCCTAATGACGGATGGTGCAAATATTTTTCCGTTAAGGGTTAAAAGTGTCGTTATCTTAGGGGCGTTTTAGTCATTTTACAACGTAGGGATGATTTTTGCACATAACTTTTCAAAAAATAAAAAATTTTGAAAAAAGTTTTTTTGAAAAAAAATCAATTTTTTTTCAAAAAAGTTTCGAAAAAACATTTTTTCAAAAATTTTCGAAAACATATTTTTTCGAAAAATGTAAAGAATTTTTGTTTTAAAATTTACTTTTAAAATTGAAAACAGTTTATTTTTAAGAAATTAAAAAAAAAAAAATTCAAAAAATATCGACAAACGTTTTTTCATAAAAAAATTTGGAAAATTTTTTGGAAAATGTTTCTTTCTCAAAAAATTTCGAAAATGTTTTTTTAAGAAAAAAATAATATTTTTAATTTAAAAAAACTGTTTTCAAAATTACAAATAAATTTTAAAAAAAAAATTATTTAAATGTTTTGGAAAAAAACTGTTTTTGAAAAAAATATATTTTCGAAAACTTTTTGAAAAAAATATTTTTCGAAATTTTTTTGAAAAAAAACATTATTCAAAATTTTTTGAAAAAAAAATCTTTATTCGAAAATTTTTTGAAAAAAATAATTTGAAATTTTTTTAAATTTTTTTTGAAAAGAACATTTTTCGAAATTGTTTTTAAAACAATATTTTTTTTCGAATATTTTATGAAAAAAATATTTTTCGAAACTTTTTTAATTTTCAAAAAAATTTTGAAAAAAAATAATTTTTGAATTTTTTTCCAAAAAGTTTATTTTTTCAATTTTTTTTGAAAAGTCAGGTTCAAAAATCATCTATAGGTTATAAAAGGATTAAAATACCCCTAAGATAACAAACACTTTTAATCTTTAACGAGAAAATGTTTGCACCATTCGTTCCTAGGGATGTATGGTGTACCTTTTCACAACCACAATAATATATATTGCCCGAAATATTAATGAGGATGTAATTCAAATTTTTAACATAAGAATGAATTTTACGCTTTACTCAAAACAAAATTTTAAAACAGCGGGTTGAAGACGTGTAACATACATAAAGAAATTATGTATTCAAATTGGTACACGTGCTCTTAATTTTCTATATTAACTTTGATAATTTTGAAACCAATGTTTTTAGACCCGAATTGATCTGATTGGGTCAATCAGTTAATCCGGTTTCGATAATAGTGCTACTGTTGTTGGCTCATACTATTTTATACGGATACTAGGGACGGAGCTAGGGGTTTCCGCGGGTGCCCGTGACTCTTATTAGTCTTTTTAGGAAAATTTATTAAAAGAGTCCTTCATTTATAGGCAATTTTTCAAAGGGTCCAAAAAACATGTTTTTCCTGATACGGTCCAGGACAACAAAGAATATAGGCAGCAACCGTTTAGATTTTGACAAGTGTCCAAAAAACAGGGGACATATTGCCCCAAGAGATAGGGCAAGAAAGGACACGTGGCGCATTCTGCACCCAGTTGCCCTATATTCCCAAAAAAATAGTCCTTTTCGGGAATTTTTTTTTTAACTTTTTTTGGGAAGAGAATAATGGGCAACAGACCTTTTTGGTAATTTTCCTATTTTTTTTATATGTAGTGTTAATTTTGTCTTTTTTATAAATCCATCTTAAATGCACCCAGTCAATCGGAACGTGTTTTTACCTTTCGTGTTAATTCACTTTTCATATCTGTTATATTACGGTTAAAAAAAATTATACACCGAGTCATATTTTATCCTGACTTCGTACATGACGGATACCGTACCTATTACGATTCATGTCAACATAACAAACGGCTCCTTAAATTTCAAGGGTCTATAAAAACAAAACTTGAAAAGTATAAACTCAATTCACAATCATTTCCACTAAAAAAACTAGTACAATACCCGTGCGTTGCTCGGGTATAACAATTTAATAATTAATAAAGAAAAACTTCAAATTAGTGTCTTTATATTATAAAAGTACTTAAGAAATTATACTCATTATCTACATAAAAAAAACATACACATGGTACATGCAATCAATGGTTTAACAACCCGGTTTTGAAATCGACTCGATCGAGTCACCGTTCCTAGTCAACCCGGTTTTCGAATAAAAACAATTTTTTCTTCATATGTTTAAGAATTAACAAAAAATATATATAATATAAATAAAATTTTCCGTATATTGAAGATATAAACTGTTTACCAACCAATATGATATGTAAAATAAAACTTTTTCGTAAATACGTAAAATTTATATATCTTTTAAGAACAAACCTCGAAAAAGTCAAAACCCGACCGGGTCTCGAGAACCGAGTCACTCTAAACCTATCGAGTTTAACCGGGTTTAGAAAATATAGAACCCGGTCAATATACCGGCCAAATCACCCCGTGTTTGAAAACATCGCATACAGTTAGTATCAAAAATATGAAATTATCAACTATATTATCATAACATAAATTTAGTGTTCTTCGTTGTTTGACTTTTTAGTAGTAATTCTTGCATGAAGTCATAAATTTAAGCACCCGTTAGAGCATCTACAATGCTACCAAGTCATAAAGACTTGGTGCATTGAATGAAAAGAAAAATAAGTTTAGTTTTTTGGTTCACAACTAATGACCACTTCATTTTATGCTAATAGCTTTTCACTTTTCTTATCAAAGACTTGGTGATATATAAGTCATTGTCACACTGGTGGGAGTGGGGTGAAACCCACTCACCGCCACCTCAGCTTTTTACCAAACTCACTAAACTCACCCACGGAGATAATGACACTGATACAATGTTTTTATATGGGTACTAATTCTCTCGGTATCCTCTCGAATTGATCTCGGCCTTAAGTGGAATGATTGTTCTTGGTTACTAAATAAAAGGGTTTTGGTTTTTCTAATCTACTAAATGTTAAATGATCGAAAATTTAAACTTAAATTTAAAAGTAATTTAAAAGCAATTGAATTATTTAATAATTGAAAAATCAAACTTAAATTAAGAAATAATGAGAAATGGTAAGACAGTCATAAAGAAACAGAAACAGTAAGTAACTTAAAAGAGTACTGATTCGGAACTTTAACCTTGGTTCGGAAGTTGATCTTCATTCGGAACTTAAGAACTCATCCGGAACTTATCCTTCATTCGGAACTTTCATTCATCCGGAAGTTTGGGAACTCATTCGGAAGTCACTGTTCACTTGTTCGGAAGTTTCGGCTTGGCTCGGAACTTACTGATTCGGAAGTTTTGTATGTTCCGATTCGGAACTTTTGGTCAATTGGTTCGGAACTTTTCAAAGTTCCGATTCGGAAGAAATCGGTTCGGAAGTTTTTAAGGAAATTGGTTCGGAACTTACTGAAGACAAACTCATTCGGAACTTTTAATGTTCATTCGGAAGTTCAAGTTCATCCGGAACTTTTGCTTGGTTCGGAACTTTTGGACTCATCCGGAACTTACTGATTCGGAAGTTCTCTTTGTTCCGATTCGGAACTTTTGGTAAAAAAATCGGTTCGGAACTTATGCCTTGGTTCGGAAGATAAAAATCGGTTCGGAACTTATGGATTGGTTCGGAACTCTTAGCTTGGTTCGGAACTTATGCCTTGGTTCGGAACTTTCTGCTTCGTTCGGAAGTTATGGGTTGGTTCGGAACTCTTAGCTTGGTTCGGAACTTATGCCTTGGTTCGGAACTTTCTGCTTCGTTCGGAAGTCTGGGAAAACCCAGAACAGTAAGAATACCCGAAGAACAAGGAAAATCGTTTTTAATCCAAAAATCACTAAGTTTTTCACCAAAGACTAAAATAACTCAATCACAAAGCATCTATTAACCATAAGCTACAAATCCCACTAACAAAAACACAAATCCCAACAACTTTTGAAGATTAAATCAAGAAAAATAAAACTTAAGAACTTGAAAAGAAAAATGATGATGAACAAGATGAAATGAAAAGATTAAACAAGACTTTGTATTGAATGATTAATGTTTTACAAAGATCAAACAAGAATTAAAATAACAAGATTTGAAAAATAAAGATTAAAATCACCAATCACCCTAGTGGTGATGGTGATGAAACGAACTAAAGAAAAAGGTGGGGAGGAGAGAAAACTCCAGAAAAACTAAAAAACTAACTAGTGGATGTGTGTGAAGGGGCTCCTTTTATAGGCTTGTCCTTTGGTTAGTGAGGGGGCTTTCTCCCGTTCTTCTTGTCTTTTCGTCTTTTCAGAAAAGTTTCCGTTTTCGATTCTGATTCGGGATTTGTTGTCGATTAATTTTAACTCGTCTTTTAATTTCTTCGTTTAATAGACTTGAGTTTCTTCGACTTGTGTAAATCTTCCATCTTTGGTCCTTTTCTTCGATAAATCTTCGAATAGGCCCAGTGACTTCAAATCTTTTGCATCTCTTGGACAATAGACTTTATCTTGAGTCTTTTTCTTCAGTAAAACCCGTGCAATCCCATGTTTTCTTCAATATTCATCCGGTTGACTCTGAAAACACAATAAACACAAAAACCACGCATAATTCCAAACAAATGATATTAAATACGTGTTTTGGTCTCGTTTTAGCCCGAATTAAGTGGTAAAAGGATGGGTGTTTATACACCTATCAAATCCTCTACACTTAACCATTGCTATGCCCTCATGCAATGCTTAGTGATAAAGCAAGCTTACACTTTTCTTATAATTAATCAACCTTGGCCTTATTTAAATTCTACTAAACAAAAATTAAAGAAATAAAACTTCAAAGGTAGCAAAGGGATAGAAAACCATTTTCACTTTGAAAATAGCTACATGGAAATAACTTGCAAAGAAATCGATGACTTACATTAGGGCTTTGGTGCTGCGAAGATTTATCACCCTCAAGTTTCACGTTCCCCAAACTAAACTTAAAAACGAGATCATTGTTATTATAAGTTAGCAATTCAAACACTTACACACATGGCTTAATTAAATGCTTAAACTCCCTTATTCCTAGGTGTATCTCTTATATTTTATTTTTGTCTTAGAATGATCATGAAGATGCATTTTTGGACTTATTTCGATAGTTTATTAGGGCTGAAAGCAAAGTAGGACGATTTGATCAATAGTTAGCTAAAGGACAAAATCTCTTAAAACTGCTTCTCGGGATATCAAAAAGTTCATATCTTGGCATAACTTGGTTCACGATTTGAGACCTTTCTCGGGCCGATATTTGGCATGTACTTCATACTTCATATCTTCGAGAGACGTTCTTGAGATAATGGTCTTCTCATCATAATAGATTTTCTTCACTTGGAGACTTTTGAGGGGTACTCCAACTTTGTTGACCACGACTTCATGATTATTTCTTCAATCTCTAATTGGGATTTTGAGATACAACGATCCGCCTCCTTTTCGGACTTGGATCTACTTATCCTCATACCTTGTTAGGGTCTTTTCGGATAGACTTCTCCATGATCTTTATGGGAGTTGATTGCTTTTCGTCGTGAGTCTTGATCCTTCATATTGATTTTAGGAATAATGCTTTTCACATCACTTTGGATCTTCAGCAATAAAATTGAATCCTCATGCCTTGTTAGGGCCTTTTCGGACTCGCCAATCTTCGCGCCCCGCTTCATAAGTTATGCCTTGGCTATGAACTCTTATCATTGCCGAGCAACTTTTAAACGATCTTGGGCTAGAAGCTAAGTAACTTTTCAAATCGTAAGACCTTACTTATTGCAGATAAATTATTAGCAAGTGATGGGAGAATAGGCAAATAATTACACCAAGTGAGCTTGTGCAAGAATACCGACTTATAATTGACTCTATCATTTCTCGTCCTCCACAATTTAAAATCTCAAGTAATGAGACTCGTGGACACTTAGCCTAATAAACCAATTTAAGGTTTACATGGTTAAGGATACTAGCTAGAATAAACTTGGATAAGTCTATTCGGGTTGAGTCAAAATAAACGCAACGGGCCTAATATGTCAAAGACTTCTAAACTAGCTACACCACTTTATTAATATTTTTGACTTTATTGCGGGATATATACATACGAAAGCAACGATAAAAATTTAAAAATTACAACTAAATGGCCAAAGTTAATAAAAAATTTGAAAAATGTTGAAAAATAGGATTTTCTGGTTAAATGAAGGCATTTTCATGGAAAAGTCCACTTAAAACTTCGATAGAAGTCCCCCCTACACTTAAGATAAACATTGTCCCCAATGTTTAAGCATGTGGGAAAAATTTCCCCTACACTTATGACATTGTGCACGTTGGTTAACTCAAGTTAAGGAAGAGACGACTAAAGTGATCAATTTCAAATGTGAGTATGAAGAAAATTGAATCACGATAGTTGAGAGATAGAACCGGATTTCGGATAACACGGGAGCACGGTTCTTCAAAGTTTCCAAGAGTGCACTTATCCCTGTAATCACACCACACAAAGACAAACACGTATAGAAGTCCCCCTACACTTAGGGGATTAAAACATAAAAGGATAGATACTCGGGTTGCCTCCCGAGGAGCGCTTGTCTTTTATAACCGAGTCACGAGCCTGACTCGACCCAAAATTAGTTCATGGGGAACGTGGTGAGGGATGGAATCACCTCCTGAGAGGTGTCCTCACCAAAGTACAACTTCACTCGTTGGCCATTCACCTTAAAATTTTGTCCATCAGGTTGAGTGAGCTCGAGAGTACCATATGGAAAAATTTGGGCAATGGTGAATGGGCCGGACCAACGAGATTTGAGCTTTCCCGAGAAGATTTTCAACCGAGAGTTAAAAAGTAAGACTTTGTCTCCAACATGGAACTCTCGGTTTTTGATCTTGGAGTCGTGAATGAGCTTAGTTCTTTCCTTATAGATCAAAGAATTTTCATAAGCCTCATTACGAAGTTCATTGAGCTCATTGAGTTGGATCTTGCGTAGGTCACCGGCTTTGTTTATATCAAAATTAGCCCACTTCAAGGCCCAGTAAGCCTTGTGCTCCAACTCAATGAGGAGGTGGCATGCTTTCCCGTACACAAGACGATAAGGCGTACAGCCGATTGGGGTCTTGTAAGCAGTACGGAAAGCCCACAAAGCATCATCAAGTTTATCAGCCCATGAGGCACGATGCTCTCCCACGGTCCTTTCCAGAATTCGCTTAAGTCCTCGGTTGGATATTTCAGCCTGGCCATTAGTTTGTGGGTGGTAGGCTGTGGAAAGACGATGATTTACACCGTACTTAGCCATGACTCGAGCAAATTGGTCATTGCAGAAATGAGTCCTACGATCACTAATAATGGCACGAGGCACACCGAATCTGGCGAATAGAGCTTTCAAAAAGTTACAAACCACCCTTGCGTCATTAGTAGGTAAAGCTTTGGCTTCAACCCACTTTGAAACGTAGTCAACGGCTACAAGGATGTATTTGTTTCCTTTAGAAGAGGGGAATGGCCCCATAAAGTCGATACCCCAAACATCAAAAATTTCACACTCTTGAATGAAATTCTGAGGTATCTCGTCTTTATGTGTGATTTTGCCTTGCTTTTGGCAAACATCACATCGCTTAACCATATTGTGAGCATCACGATATATGGAGGGCCAATAAAATCCCGAATCAAACACCTTTTTTGCGGTGTAGTTGGGACCAAAGTGACCACCGGTGGGTCCTTTGTGGCAAGCATCAAGGATTTCCGAAGCTGCCGGTCCATCAACACATCGGCGAATAATCAGGTCGGCACATTGTTTGAATAGGTAAGGGTCGTCCCAAAAGTAAGTCTTGATGTCGGTGAAGAACTTTTTCTTTTGTTGGGACGTCAACCTTTCCTTGAGAATTCCACCCGCCAAGTAGTTTGCAAAGTCCGCAAACCACGGGGTTTCATTCGACTTCGAGTTTATAGACATTAAGGTCTCTAAGGGAAAAGAATCATTGATTTCTTTGTTCGGATGATCCCCCTGGTAAGGATCCTCAAGTCTGCTGAGATGATCCGCGGCTAAGTTTTCAGCTCCTTTTTTATCGCGAATTTCGATTTTAAATTCCTGGAGCAGCAAAACCCAGCGAAGAAGTCTTGGTTTGGAATTGCTTTGTCAACAAGTACTTCAGCGCGGAATGATCGGTGTACACAATGGTGGTAGAAAGGACAAGATAGGGGCGGAATTTTTCAAAAGCATAGACAACAGCTAAAAGCTCTTTTTCGGTTGTCGTATAATGCAATTGTGCCCCTGTCATTGTCTTGCTAGCGTAATGGATCGGTTGGAAGTGTTTGTTCACTTTTTGTCCAAGAACCGCTCCAATAGCAAAATCGCTAGCATCGCACATCAACTCAAAGGGCAGCTCCCAATTAGGGATAACCAAGACAGGTGCCTTAGTGAGCTTATCCTTAAGCGAGTTGAAGGCTTCAAGACACTCTTTGGAGAAGATAAAAGGCGTATCTTTTTCCAAGAGGTGGGTCATCGGGCGAGTGATTTGAGAAAAGTCTTTGATGAATCGACGGTAGAAGCCCGCATGACCCATGAAACTTCTCACACCCTTCACGGTTGAAGGTGGAGGCAACTTTGCGATAACATCGACTTTAACGCGGTCAACTTCAAGACCGGCTTTCGAGATCTTATGTCCAAGCACGACGCCTTCTTTTACCATAAAATGGAATTTTTCCCAATTCAGAACTAGGCGAGTGTCTTCGCACCGCTTGAGCATACGTTCCAAATTGGCAAGGCAGGAAGAGAAAGAATCCCCGAAGACCGAGAAATCATCCATGAAGACTTCCATGGTTTGTTCAACCATGTCATGGAAGATAGCTAACATGCACCTTTGGAAAGTCCCGGGGGCATTGCATAAGCCAAAAGGCATTCTTTTATAAGCAAATGTGCCATAAGGACAAGTGAATGTAGTCTTCTCCTGATCTTGGGGATCGATGGGTATTTGGAAATAACCCGAGAAACCATCAAGAAAGAAGTAATATTCATTACCCGCTAATCGTTCAAGCATTTGGTCCATAAAAGGTAGAGGGAAATGATCCTTTCTCGTGGCATCATTGAGTTTGCGGTAGTCTATACAAACTCTCCACCCAGTAACGAGACGAGTGGGAATCAACTCGTTGTGTTCATTGGGAACAACGGTTATTCCGCCCTTCTTGGGCACACAATGGATTGGACTAACCCATGGTGAATCCGAAATAGGGTAAATCATACCCGCATCAAGAAGTTTGAGAACCTCTGTTTTGATGACTTCATGGATTTTTGGATTCACCCTTCGTTGGCTTTGAATTATGGGCTTAAAGTCGTCCTCTATGAGAATTTTGTGTGTGCAGAAGTGAGGATCAATTCCACGAATATCCGAAATCTTCCAAGCAATAGCCTTCTTATGATCTTTCAACACGGCGACAAGTCGGGCTTTCTCTTCATCCTTCAAATCCTTAGCAATGATGACTGGCGACTTCTTTTCTTCTTCGAGGAATACATACTCAAGATGGGGCGACAACTCCTTAAGTTCCAAATCCGGAGGATTTTCGACGGGAGGCGTATTCGAAGTCGGAGTATCGATAGCAATGACAGTGGGAGATGGAGGGGAAGGATTGTCTTCTTTGAGGAGGTTAGCAATGAAACTGAGATCTTCATCCCAATTGGCAGTAGAATCGTCATTGTCTAATTTCACATCTCCCATGGTGGCTTCCAAATCTTTCCAAAGGAAATCACTTTCTCCAAATAGAGATAGTGATGAGTCGATAGAGGAAACGGTCTCAACATTGGGAAGAGAGGTAGGAATATTTTTACAAGCATATTTGAAATGTTCTTCACAAGCCTCATCAAGAACGTCAATACAATTAACACTCTCGTAAGAATAAGGTTGTTTAGAAAGCTTTCCCATGTTGAAGACTACTTTATCGTCACCCACTCTCATGATAAGCTCACCGGCTTCAACATCGATGAGAGTGCGACCGGTCCTCAAGAATGGACGACCAACAATGAGTGGCACACGGGGGTCCATCTCGTAGTCGACGACAACAAAATCAGCAGGGAAGGTGAATTTGTCGACTCCTACAATGACGTCTTCGGCTATCCCCACTGGATAAGCAACCGTACGGTTAGCTAATTCCAAAGTCATTTTGGTGGGGACTAGCTCTGGGAGAGATAATTTCTTCCAAACACTTAGAGGCATGAGATTAATACTGGCACCTAGATCGGCTAGGGCCATGCAATTCTCTACTCCCGGAAAATTGCAAGGGATAAGAAAACGATCCGGATCACCAAGCTTGGTTGGCAATTTCCTTAAGAGTACTGCAGAGCAGTTCTCATTAAGTTGGGTGTTGGCAATATCGAGGAGCTTTTCCTTGTCGCTCAGAAGATCTTTAAATATTTTTGCATACTTGGGCATGTGAGCGAGAGCCTCAGCGAAGGAGATATTGAAATTCAGTTTTTTGAACATTTTTAGGAAGTTCGAAACTTGAATATCATCCTTGCTCTTTTGCTTCTCTTTCCTCAACCTAGATGGATAAGGTATATTGGAAGAAGATGAAGGCTTTAGGGGAATAGGATCATTCACAACCACGGGTGGAGGAGGGGTAGAAGAAAGAGGTAGAGAAATTGGGGAAGGAGAAGGAGGAGGAATAGGAGCAGGCGACTCGTTCTCCTTAGTCACAACCACCGGTGGAGGTATAGGAAGCTCGGGTTCCTTGGTACCTTTGCCACTTCGAGTAGTGATTGCTTTCATCTCCCCTCTTGGATTCGCAACGGTGTTACTCGGAAGAGTACCCGAAGAAGAGGGTTGATTACCTTGGAAGAAACTAGCCATCATGTTCCTCAGATCATTAGTTTGGCTATCCAACGTGTTTCTCATGTCAGCTCTCAAATCGTTTCCTTGCTTGACCAAGTCTGCTTTCAAATTGCGTACTTCCTCTTGGAGATTTCCCACTATCACATCATTGGTTCTCATGTAGGTTGCAACCTCTTGGTGTAATGCAGTGGTGGTTTGGTTGGGAGGAGCATTGTATGCAGGTGGTTGGTAAGCAGGTTGTTGGAAAACTTGGTTGTTACGTTGAGATGGTTGTTGCTGCTTGTGAGGTGGGATGTATGGTTGTCGAGGTTGTTGTTGTTGAGGAGGGCGATTAAGGTTTTGTTGTTGGTTTGGGTTGGTAGGAGGGAAACCAGGTGGTGAAAGATAGTTGTTGGATCGATAGCTAAGCAAGTTACGGTCACCTTGAGGTCTGGCTTGATAAGCAGGTTGAGGATAGGTGCCATATGCCGCATTCACATTCTCAGCAGGGTAGTCTTGGGTGGCGGTACAAGTTGTGTAAGAGTGAGGACCACCGCATATCTCACAAGGTTGGCTGACAGCGTTCACTTGAGCGTTTTTGGCGTGGTTGCTGTTGTTGTTGCTGACGGTGTAGGTGACAAGCGATTCAAGAAGCATAGTGATTTTGTCCAATCGCTTGTCGCTGTCACTAGTGCTAGCACTAGCGACATTGGTCCTAACACTCTTGGTTTGCACACGAGATTTGTTCTCAATGATATCCCAAGCAGCATTGGAAGTCTTAGCCAATAGATTACCCCCCGAGGCACTGTTCAGTGAATCTTGGTCACTCATGCTTAAACCATTGTAAAAAGTATTAATTTGATGTACTTTGGTAAAACCATGTTGTGGGCATTTTCTTAAAAGATCTTTAAAACGATCCCAAGATTCACTGAACGACTCATCGTACTTTTGTTCAAAATTTATGATTTCATTCCGCAATGCGGTAGTACGAGAGGGTGGAAAAAAGTAATTGATAAACTTTGTTTCCAAATCCGTCCACGAGAGAATACTCTGTGGCGGTTCCTTAGCAAGCCAATGCCGGGCTTGTCCCTCTAAAGAAAAGGGAAAAAGTTGTAACCTTATAACCTCTTGTGGAACACCATTGAACTTGACCGTGTTGGTGAGTTGCAAGAATCTCT
The DNA here is from genome assembly GCA_025667525.1 of Glebionis coronaria. NCBI lineage: Eukaryota > Viridiplantae > Streptophyta > Magnoliopsida > Asterales > Asteraceae > Glebionis > Glebionis coronaria. The sequence goes on along the minus strand of JANFOE010000054.1, from coordinate 407,419 downwards.
TTATATGGTCATGTGGATCATCAATGGTTCGTCCCAAGAATGGTTGAGCGGAGACCATCTGGATAAAGCCTGATTTTAGCTCGAAATTGTTGGCGGCAATTGGTGGTATAACAATTGGATCCGTGTTGCCATCGACATGAGCTTGCAGCAGTTCAATCATCGGGCGATTATCCGGAAGGGGCTCATTGTTGTTGTTATTATTCATGTTGTTGTTGTTATTATTGTTTGGAGGTGGTACACCGGCCATGTCTAAGTGATCGAGAGGCTCGGGCTCTTGATATGACGTGGATCGAGTGCGCATACACCTGCAAAAGAACGAACAAAGAAAAGCAAAGCACAAATATTTTTGGTTTTTATGTTTTTTTTTTAATTTTTTTGTATTTTTGAAAATTTTATATTTTTTAGTTGTTTTTGAAAATTTTTGATGAAAAAGTAACGTTCCCCGTGAACGGATCCCAAAATCCAAGTTCTCACAAAAAACTTTTGATCTTAACGAGAGGAGCCGGCAGCGGCGCCATTTGATACAAGCTTTTATGTGGGTTCAGATTAAATCTCGGAATCTCCTCGAATTGATCTCGGCCTTAAGTGGAATGATTGTTCTTGGTTACTAAATAAAAGGGTTTTGGTTTTTCTAATCTACTAAATGTTAAATGATCGAAAATTTAAACTTAAATTTAAAAGTAATTTAAAAGCAATTGAATTATTTAATAATTGAAAAATCAAACTTAAATTAAGAAATATTGAGAAATGGTAAGACAGTCATAAAGAAAAAGAAACAGTAAGTGACTTAAAAGAGTACTGATTCGGAACTTTAACCTTGGTTCGGAAGTTGATCTTCATTCGGAACTTAAGAACTCATCCGGAACTTATCCTTCATTCGGAACTTTCATTCATCCGGAAGTTTGGGAACTCATTCGGAAGTCACTGTTCACTTGTTCGGAAGTTTCGGCTTGGCTCGGAACTTACTGATTCGGAAGTTTTGTATGTTCCGATTCGGAACTTTTGGTCAATTGGTTCGGAACTTTTCAAAGTTCCGATTCGGAAGAAATCGGTTCGGAAGTTTTTAAGGAAATTGGTTCGGAACTTACTGAAGACAAACTCATTCGGAACTTTTAATGTTCATTCGGAAGTTCAAGTTCATCCGGAACTTTTGCTTGGTTCGGAACTTTTGGACTCATCCGGAACTTACTGATTCGGAAGTTCTCTTTGTTCCGATTCGGAACTTTTGGTAAAAAAAATCGGTTCGGAACTTATGCCTTGGTTCGGAAGATAAAAATCGGTTCAGAACTTATGGATTGGTTCGGAACTCTTAGCTTCGTTCGGTACTTATGCCTTGGTTCGGAACTTTCTGCTTCGTTCGGAAGTTATGGGTTGGTTCGGAACTCTTAGCTTGGTTCGGAACTTATGCCTTGGTTCGGAACTTTCTGCTTCGTTCGGAAGTCTGGGAAAACCCAGAACAATAAGAATACCCGAAGAACAAGGAAAATCGTTTTTAATCCAAAAATCACTAAGTTTTTCACCAAAGACTAAAATAACTCAATCACAAAGCATCTATTAACCATAAGCTACAAATCCCACTAACAAAAACACAAATCCCAACAACTTTTGAAGATTAAATCAAGAAAAATAAAACTTAAGAACTTGAAAAGAAAAATGATGATGAACAAGATGAAATGGAAAGATTAAACAAGACTTTGTATTGAATGATTAATGTTTTACAAAGATCAAACAAGAATTAAAATAACAAGATTTGAAAAATAAAGATTAAAATCACCAATCACCCTAGTGGTGATGGTGATGAAACGAACTAAAGAAAAAGGTGGGGAGGAGAGAAAACTCCAGAAAAACTAAAAAACTAACTAGTGGATGTGTGTGAAGGGGCTCCTTTTATAGGCTTGTCCTTTGGTTGGTGAGTGGGCTTTCTCCCGTTCTTCTTGTCTTTTCGTCTTTTCAGAAAAGTTTCCGTTTTCGATTCTGATTCGGGATTTGTTGTCGATTAATTTTAACTCGTCTTTTAATTTCTTCGTTTAATAGACTTGAGTTTCTTCGACTTGTGTAAATCTTCCATCTTTGGTCCTTTTCTTCGATAAATATTCGAATAGGCCCAGTGACTTCAAATCTTTTGCATCTCTTGGACAATAGACTTTATCTTGAGTCTTTTTCTTCAGTAAAACCCGTGCAATCCCATGTTTTCTTCAATATTCATCCGGTTGACTCTGAAAACACAATAAACACAAAAACCACGCATAATTCCAAACAAATGATATTAAATACGTGTTTTGGTCTCGTTTTAGCCCGAATTAAGTGGTAAAAGGATGGGTGTTTATACACCTATCAGATACTCACCCAAACTCACTCACACTCACCTTTCATACCTATTTTTTTTTATTATTTAAACACACTCCACTCACAAAAAATACCCACAAATAAACCTAACCCAAAAAATAAAAAACATCTGGGGCCCACAAAAACAAACTCACGCTGGTGAGTTTGCCCATGTTTTTTTGCTTGGAGCTACTTAGTCGCGCGCGACTTGTTGTGATGGGAATGGAACTCACGGGCTACTTTGTTCATCTAACGAGTGGGTTAAACCCCACTCCTTTCAGCCTCAAAAAGCCTTTCTAAAAGTCTTGCCTCCAATGCATAAAATGACATCAATAGCTTTTCTTAATAGTAAAAAATCTTTGTAAAAAGCCACCATTATTGTGGATGCTCTTAGATTATAGTGTTTCATACTGCATGGCACTGATCAATGTCAGATTATAAACAACTTTTATTCACTAAAAGTAACAATACCATGTTTTATTCAACCTATCACCTATGGGCAGAACAGACACTACAACAATTTTCTACCCTAGGGACGACTTATTCGTCCCTAGGGACGCCATTAATCGACCCTAAACTCCTAGGGACGACTAAGTCGACCCTAGGAGGTAGTGCCTAAAAAATCGTCTCTAGGATCCTAGGGACGAACTCCTCTTTGTAACCTAGGGACGATTTAGTGGGTCCCGCAACCCACTACGTTGAAAAAATTGACTAACCTAGGGACGACTCTCTTTGAAACCTAGGGTCGACAAAGTCGTCCCTAGGTTATAAATAAAAATAATCTTTTTCAAAATTTTTCTTAAAAATTCTTTTTTTTATTATTTTTAATAAAATCTTTTTTATAAATATTAAGAAAAACATTTTCAGAAAATAAAAAAAAATTTATTTATCACCCTAGGGACGACTTAGTCGTCCCTAGGTTTCAAAATGCACAGGTTTTCAATACCTAGGGACGACTAAGTCGTCCCCAGGTTTTGACACCTGGGCATTTTAAAACCTAGGGACGACTAAGTCGTCCCTAGGGTGATAACCTGGATGATATTTAATAACCTAGGGACGACTAAGTCGTCCCTAGGTGTACCTGGGGGCAAAAAAAAACTGGGCTATTTTGCAGTTTCCAGATTTTTTCCGGAACTTTTTCTGGACAAAATCCACAATTCAAAATGGCAGAATTCGACAAATACAGAATAATAACAAATCAATAAACGTTACAATACCATATTACGATAAATTATCCAACGTCACGATACAATATTCATCAAATACACTTATTCAATCCTAAATCAAATGTTTCAAACGCTACAAGTCTCAAACTTTATTAAACATGCATAATAAGAAAAATACTACCACAACCTCTACTCCGCATCCTCGTTAGGTGAAAAGTCACCTTTCCCCATCGTCACCCTCCTCGTCACCCCCCTCGTCACTCCCCTCGTCATTCCCCTCGTCATCGCCTGATAAGTCGTCACCACTGTTTTGTACATTCCTATCTCGACCCAACTCGTCAACGGACCGGTAATCGTGCTCATGGGGATTTATGATTACACGAGAACCTCCGGGTATGGATTGTGAAGTAGAGCCGATCTCATAAGCCGAGTGTGTGGTGGGACGATAACAATAGTTAAATATGTTATTGTTGGTGATGGGAGCAATAGGATAAGTGCCGGTATAGGGAAGTTGGAGTGGTTGGAGATTGTCGGGCAAAGATGGTCGGTATGGGTCGATGGAAGGAGGTTGCACTGGTTGTGCCCAAGGATAGGGGGTTGGACTAAATGAGCCCAATCAGGAGCTAGGGTGGGCATAACAAAGGGTCGGGGCGGGGGTACAAAAGTAGGAGGTCTAATTGGGTGATCAGTATTTGAGTTGTAGTTCTGGAAAAACTCACCCAATTGACTCTGATATTGCGCCATATGCTGGTACGACGTCTGACAATATTGTTGCGCCGCATCTGCCTTTAACGCTGCCAAGTAAGCCTGTTGCTGCGCCTCCTGATTCTCTTTCCTCAGCAGCTCCATCTGTCGCTCATTTCGTTCTATCAATTCTTGAAATTCACTACGAGAGGGAACATCTGGTCGACGTGGAGCACCCCGCCTGCGATAAGTTACAACAACAATGTTTCATTATATACAACAAGACATAAATATGAACAATTGATTTACATTTTGTTTTATTGAGGATATATAACCTGCGAGTTGTGTTATTGGCACCACCCGGTAACTTTCTGCCTTGTCCCGACACATTTTGCTTATTTTGACTTGGCATGATTTGAGCCACTATTTCTTTATCAGACATGTGCGGGACTATACCGGCTCTCACTTGGTCACTGAGAGCTTTCATCTTTTGCTGAAAAAAAAAAACGATTTAAAACAAATGAAATTAGTTACTAAGGCATGTAAAGAGTTATATATTACTTACATATCTTTCCTCGTTTTCTTTACTTTTAAACGTGCCACCACTTGAGTGCCCCTTCCTCCATGTTTCAACGAGGTCCTCGTAAACCCCTTCCTTGACTTTCTGTAAAATCTCAAATAAATTAGTAACGAGCTATAATAAATAAGCAATATAAACGCTTTTAAATAAATCACAAAAATTATAAAGAGTCTTACGTATTCATTCCTTCCTCGGGCGAATGGTTTTTTTGCCTTGAGTGGTCGGTACCGTGTTTTTGGAACGATTAACAGTATTAACCTGACTTCTTGCCACCCTCTTTGGGTCTGACCACCACTGAACCAATTCAGCCCAATCACCTTCGGTTCTACTGTCCCACACACTCGACGGCGGTACATGTTCTTATGCCAGTGCGGGCGTCTCATATTTCGAATAAAAATGTTTCTTGATCCTGTTCTTGTATTTTCTATACAGCAACCTCAGTTGGAGTTCCAACGCAGGCCTAACCCGAGTACACACCTCATACACACCACTGCCACACACCACCTCAGTACGATCATTGTACCATGGCTCGAGGTCGAAATATGTCTGCATAAAAACATATGAATTTAAATAAACAAACAAATTAAACATAACACACATATCTAAATGTCGATAACAATAACAATATAAGTAAAATAAACAATTTTCACCTCAATTGTAGGATAAATATGAGCTTTATCAGACTCTGGAATTTCGTCCCATTCGCAGTTCAGGGGAAGTGACCGGATTAATTCCCCCATAAGATGAGACAACAATGATGCATAATTGCCCAGAAAATGGAAGGTTTTCAGATCTTTAAATTTAAAACCAATTGTCAAAGGTTTTTCGTTATTATTTCTGTACGCCGTCCTTAATTTTCCTAGGTTGGTCACAAAGCGTTGATTTGCAGCTACAAAAGATATGTTATTTACTCGTAAAAATTCAAGTGACATAAATTATAAATATCAGTGTTATAAAAAAATATAACGATTTCTTACGCTGGTAGTGGGCCGATACAGGACGTGTGGGCCGTCTGGGTGGACTACCACCAGCATCCCCACCGTGTGACCTAGGAGCTACACATGCCATCTGTAAAATAACAAGTTCATACAGTATACACATTTTATCAATATACACATTTTAACATATAAAAACATTTTCATTAAAAAACAAAATTACACAATTTAATTAACCAATTAATACTAATACACAAATTCATATCAATATACACATTTTAACATATAAAAACGTTTTCATTAAAATACAAAATTACACATTTAAACAAATAAAAACAACTCATCATCATTTAAACGTATAACAATTGTTTCATTCAAACTACAACTTAAGCATATAACAATCGTTTACAAATAAAAAAAATTACACATTAAAGCATATAACAACTGTTTCATTCAAAATACAACTTAATATCAATTGTCATCATCTTCAGAATCATCGCTAGATAAAACTTCTTGAACATCATTATTAGGGTTCACTTCATCATCATCCGACACTAAATCATCATCATCAACATCACCAATGACGTGTGCAACTACTTCATCATCTTCAATATTAATAATATCATCATCAACCGGTGGGGCGTCCACTTCCGTTGGTTGAGTATTTACACTCAAATCCGTAATACCCAAATTAGGCAAAGCAACAGACAGTGTAACATCTCATGAACTGCTACCATGTATAACATCTTCATCGGACTCTACCACATCTCGATGATAAACCTGTTCGACGACCTTCCAATGAAGCGGTCGTCTAGCAAGGTCTTCAAGGTAGAATACTTGTGTTGCTTGTGTCAGGAAAATGTATGGGTTATTTTGGTGAAATAGCCTATCGGTCAAAATATGATGTATGCCTTGCTCAGTGTAAGAACGTCTGTTGCGTTTGGTGCAATTGGTAGGGTTAATTGTGTCAAACCATTTACATCGAAACAACAAAACCTTGCGGTTGCCGATATAAGTGAGCTCCAGAATTTCTTCGAGTTGACCATAATACATCTCTCCATCAACCCCGGGTGTTGAAACTCCGCTGCATTGAGTGGTACGAAGTATATCGCGTTCACGTACCAGAAACTTCACACCGTTCACTATGCAAGAGGGGTATGTACATGAACTAATAGGTCCACATGCCAAAGAGAATAACTCGTCACTACAGCCCACACTCACTTTTTTTTCACGAGTCTACAAAAATGAGATACAAAAAGGTTTATTAGATGAGGAATAACTCCAAGGTAATATATCTAATGTATTTACCATGTTATTAAACCACGCAGGAAAACTCGTTTCCACATTATCAGGCACCTCTCTGCAAAGGTTCATGATATTAGCAGAAGTCATCGAGAAAGAAGAATTTTCAAAATTATAAAAAATAGGAAGAAACATACTCGCTGTAAGCTGAGATGTCGGCTTCGACTTCAGGACTGTTGTTAAGTATAAACCACGTAACTGCCTGCATGTCGTCATTAGTCATACGAGTTGGTTTGATTCCACCCGTCGGTGTGCATACGGTCCGGAACACCTCAAATTTATCTGGTTGTCCAGGCAAATCGTCTTCATTTCTGCCAAGGCGGTTAAATCTCGTCTCGACATCCTTAAGGTAACGCGAACAAAAAGTTAATGCCTCTTCTGCAACATAACCCTTAGCAATAGAACCTTCAGGCTTTGCTTTATTTCGTACATAATTCTTTAGCTTTTTCATGTATCTTTCAAATCGATACATCCACCTGCCGCGAGTAACGGAACCTAGAATAGCCTCATCGGGTAGATGTATAACCAAATGAGTCATTATGTCGAAAAAAGCAGGAGGAAAGATTTGCTCTAAATTAACCATCATAATGATCAATTTGTTTTTAGCTTCTTTCATGTCCTGCACAGTCAAACTTCGAGCACAAAGCTGCTTAAAGAATAAGCAAATGTCGATTATAGGTTTTGCAACGTCTTTGGGCAAGTATTGTTGCACTCCATAAGGAAGTAACCGATGCATCATTATATGACAGTCATGAGATTTCAAGTTCGTTATATTGTCATCATCAGCGGTCACTTTTTTCTTGAAGTTGGATTCAAAGCCATCAGGTAGTCTGACTCCTTTAATGAATTTACAAAAAAGTTTTCTTTTTTCTGGAGTGAAAGAGAACTTTGGATGAGGCTTATCGAACTTCCCGTTATCTTTTTTAACTAACCACAACTCCTTTCGAACTCCCATTTTTTCTAACTCTAGCCTTGCCTTTGGCGTGTCTTTGGATTTGTCGTTCTGTAACAGGGTATTCAGTAAAGCCTCAAGGAAATTCTTTTCGATGTGCATGACATCGTAACAGTGTTTTAGTAGAAGAAAGGGCCAATACTCAAGATCCCAAAAGATAGAACGCTTACTCCAGTTCAATTCAACATCTCGATTTTTGGGGCGGTTCTCTTTGAGAATTTGTTTATGTTTCCCCGGTTTACGTTTAAAGACTTTACTAATCTGCAATTGAATATCAAGTTCTGAAAACTTTCTTGGTTTAGGCTTATTTTCGGGAAAATCGTAGAATTCCTTGGATTTTTTCCGATCTGGATGATTTGTTCTTAACCATCTTCTGTAACCAACATAAACGATTTTGCTGTTGATACGCATCGATGGAGTGTCAACATTACAAGTAGGGCATGCGAGGTACCCTTGCCCAGTCCACCCAGACAAACTACCTCGAGCTGGAAAATCATTGATGGTCCATAAAACCGCCGCTTTCATTTTGAAATGAGTACCCGTAGCAGCGTCTTTCGTCCAGACTCCCTCCCATAAATCTTTGAGTTCTTTAATTAGGAGCTACAAGTAAACATCAATGTCCTTTGCAGCTGATTTAGGGCCGGGAATTAACATCGTCAACATTAAAGAAGTTTCTTTCAAACACATCCACGGTGGTGTGTTGTATGTTGTCAATATAACCGGCCACATGCTGTAAGTTTGGCTCATCATGCCATAAGGCTTAAAACCATCAGCAGCCAACCCTAATCGAACGTTTCTAGGGTCACAAGAGAACTCAGGTTTCATCATGTCAAAATATTTCCATGCTTTGCCATCACAGGGGTGATTCATTTTACCGTCTTCCTTAGACTGTCCGGTCGCATGCCAAGTCATCCACTTTGCTATGTCTTTTGTGTTGAACATACGTTGTAGTCTAGGTGTTATCGGAAAGTAACGCACCACCTTGTTGGCAACTAATTGCGTCCCCTTTTTCTTCTTTGGGTTTTTCCATCTGCTCGCGTTACAGATTGGACAAGTTTGCCTCTCCTTGTTTTCCGGTGATCCCCAATATAAAAAACAATCATTTATACAAGCATGGATCGATTCGTATCCTAACCCGATCTTTTTGTATGTCTTTTTTATTTCATAGTATGAAGACGGGAAATTGTATCCTTTACTAGGGGAACATGCCTTTTGGAGAAGAGCTAGAATTTTGTTAAACCCGGCATCAGTTATTTTGTGTAAAACCTTGATGTGCGAAATCTCTGATGTAAATTCCAATGTGGTCATATCACAACCCGGGTACAACTTTTGGGCAGACCTAGCGAGTAACTCTTCAAACTCGTTACTAGGACCCGATGTTTGGGTTGGTTGAGGACCGGTTGTTTGAGTTGGTGGAGTTTGAGAGGGTGGAGTTTCAGATGGTGGATTAGGAATATTATTTGCAGAAATATCTTCGAAGAACGCATCCATGTGAATTCGATCAGGTGAATGTGGTAATAGTGGAGGTAACGGAAGAATTGGTTCACCGTGATATATCCAAGTGGTGTAATGTTTGTCAAACCCGAATTTGGATATGTGTGCCTCAAGTTGGCCGAGGGTAACCAACGTTTCACGGTTACAACAATGACTACATGGGCAACGGAGCTTTTGTGAGATGGGGTGCAAAAATTTATCACAATCCTGGATGAATCCAAAAAGACCATCTAAAAACTCATTGGAATTACGATTGTTTACAGTGGTCCAACTCTTATCAATTGTCATAACTGCGTTGCAAATAAACATACTCAGATAAATTATTTTTTTTATACGTAAAATGTCATACTAACAAAATGAATATGAACTCTTTTTTTTCTTCCTAGTGCAACTATGGAAGGCAATCCTAACCCACCTTTTGAATGTTTCGTCCCATATATGAATGCGTATAACCGGTTTACTATTTGAGTAAATTTCGGCAGCATTTCCCCTCTACTCCCCAAATATGTGTTTAAAGACATATTCGTAGGAGTAAAGGAGAAACACTGTCGAAATCACCTCAAATAATAAACCAGTTATACGCATTCATATCCTAAATGAGACGAAACATCAAAAAGCAGTCCCAAACAGGGGACTTTCCGAAATTAATTCCTAATAAATTAATTTCGGACGGGTTTTCTATAGGTTGATTAACTTCGGACGGGAATTTTCCGAAATTAATCGATAAAATCCTAAAATATTCCTAAAATTATTTACTACAAAGACTAACAATCATATATCATATATATATAATATAATAAACATATGCATAATATTAATTACACACCTTGGTCACGACTGGAATAAGCAAAGATATAAAGATAGAAAAAGAGGTCCGGATGAGGAAGTTGTCCCGACTGTCCTGGTGCTAACCAAACACAAACATAAAATAAAGAAAACCTAAATTAGTTGGTTTCCAAAAAAATTTCTAATTTGAAACAAACAACACCACAACAATTTAAAAAAAACATTACCTTTTTTCGGCTGTGACACGGGTCTCAGTTCTCAGCTCGGTTCCCCGCTAACTCGGCTGTGACTCGGGTCTCGGCTACGACAAACATATCAAAAAAATTAAACTTATGCCTATATAAGCTGAAATCTATTAAGCCTAAATCAGTTAAGCCCTAAATATAATCCGAAATCATAAGCTTAAATATAATCCGAAATCAACTAATAAGCGCATATCGTGATAAGATTATCGAAACAAACACACTTTTCAAACACACCTTTCTTATGTATAAGTTGAAATCAAATAAACTCATAATTCCCGAAATCAAATAAGCTCACAAACAAACACCCAAATTAAACATTATACCAAAATTAAACATAGAAAAATCAATTACCTTTATGAAGATTGGTGGGAATGTGTGGTGGTGGCTACTACTGCTGCCGGCAGTGGTGGCTGCTGACGGTGGTGATTGCTATTGCTGCCGCAGCAGCGGTGGTGGTGGGTGGTTGCTAGTCAATAAACAATAAACATTAACAATATTTAAACATAAACAATCACAATTAGCAAATTAAACATAGAAAAATCAATTACCTTTATGAAAATTGGTGGGAATGTGTGGTGGTGGCTACTACTACTGTCGGCAGTGGTGGCTGCTGATGGTGGTGATTGCTACTGCTGCCGCAGCGGCGGTGGTGGTGAGTGCTAGTCAATAAACAATAAACATTAACATTATACCAAATACACATAGAAAAATCAAATACACCAAAATTAAACATTATACCAAAATATAATGTGGTGGTGGGTGGCTGTTGGTGGTTCCGACTATATCACCATCATCGCGGTGGTGGTGGTGTTGCTACTATAACAAATTAAAAATTATACAAAAATTAAACATTATACAAAAATTAAAAATTATACTAAAATTAAACATAAAAAATATAAAATATAACAAATTTAAACAAAATTAGACAAATTACCTTTATATAGATTGTTGGGTCTGACGGAGGTTCGATTGGTGGTGGAGATGAGATGGTGGTGGGTTGGATGGTGGGATGAGACAGATGGAGTTGAAGTGGTGGAGATGAGACGAATGGAGTTGAAGTGGTGGTGGTGGTGTAGCTAGGTCGTCCCGTTTTTTTTGGGTTGGGTTGGATTGATGTTGGGTTGGATTGATGGTGATGGTGGGTTGGATGGTGATGGTGATGATGATTGCTTCGCTGCTCCCGTTTTTTATTTTTTTTAACAGTGAAGAAAATGAGATATGAAGATAAGACCACTATTTGTATTTTACACCTAGGGACGACTTTCCCTTAGTAACCTAGGGACGAATAAGTCGTCCCTAGGTTAATAATAAAAAGTTTTTTTTTGTCTAATATTAATTCTTAGGGACGACTTCTTACACCTAGGGACGACTAAGTCGTCCCAAGGTGTAAACCGGGAAATCTCAAACCCAAGCGGGTTATTTAAAATTTTCCCAAATTTTTCAAGTTTTACAAAATTTGGCTAAGTGTTTTTTGAGGGTTTTTTAGGGACGACTTCCTTTGATATTTAGGGACGACAAAGTCGTCCCTAAGTGTTTTTCAAGAGATTTTTGCATTATATCTTCTCTATATGTAATAAAATTAATAATAAAAATCAAAATAAATTATTATAATTAATATTAAAATATACGTTATACTTAGTTTGTAATAATTAATAACCGATGAGTCGATATGTTAGGGTTATACGTTATAGGTTCAACCGATGAGTCCATATGTTACGGTTATACGTTATAGGTTCAACCGATGAGTTCATATGCTACGGTTATACGTCATAGGTTCAACCGATGAGTCCATATGTTACTGTTATACGTTATAGGTTCAACCGATGAGTCCATATGTTACGGTTATACGTTATAGGTTCAACCGATGAGTCCATATGCTACGGTTATACGTTATAGGTTCAACGATGAGTTCATATGCTACGGTTATACGTCATAGGTTCAACCGATGAGTCTATATGTTACTGTTATACGTTATAGGTTCAACCGGTGAGTCCATATGTTACGGTTATACGTTATAGGTTCAACCGGTGAGTCCATATGTTAGGGTTATACGTTATAGGTTCAACCGGTGAGTCCATATGTTAGGGTTATACGTTATAGGTTCAACCGGTGAGTCCATATGTTACGGTTATACGTTATAGGTTCAACCGGTGAGTCCATATGTTAGGGTTATACGTTATAGGTTCAACCGGTGAGTCCATATGTTACGGTTATACGTTATAGGTTCAACCGGTGAGTCCATATGTTAGGGTTATACGTCATAGGTTCAACCGACGAGTCCATATGTTACGGTTATACGTTATAGGTTCAACCGATGAGTCCATATGTTACGGTTATACGTTATAGGTTCAACCGGTGAGTCCATATGTTAGGGTTATACGTTATAGGTTCAACCGGTGAGTCCATATGTTAGGGTTATACGTTATAGGTTCAACCGATGAGTCCATATGCTACGGTTATACGTTATAGGTTCAACCGATGAGTCCATATGCTACGGTTATACGTTATAGGTTCAACCGATGAGTCCATATGTTAGGGTTATACGTTATAGGTTCAACCGGTGAGTCCATATGTTACGGTTATACGTTATAGGTTCAACCGGTGAGTCCATATGTTACGGTTATACGTTATAGGTTCAACCGATGAGTCCATATGCTACGGTTATACGTTATAGGTTCAACCGATGAGTCCATATGCTACGGTTATACGTTATAGGTTCAACCGGTGAGTCCATATGTTTGGGTTATACGTTATAGGTTCAACCGGTGAGTCCATATGTTACGGTTATACGTTATAGGTTCAACCGGTGAGTCCATATGTTAGGGTTATACGTTATAGGTTCAACCGGTGAGTCCATATGTTACGGTTATACGTTATAGGTTCAACCGGTGAGTCCATATGTTAGGGTTATACGTTATAGGTTCAACCGGTGAGTCCATATGTTACGGTTATACGTTATAGGTTCAACCGGTGAGTCCATATGTTAGGGTTATACGTCATAGGTTCAACCGACGAGTCCATATGTTACGGTTATACGTTATAGGTTCAACCGATGAGTCCATATGTTACGGTTATACGTTATAGGTTCAACCGGTGAGTCCATATGTTAGGGTTATACGTTATAGGTTCAACCGGTGAGTCCATATGTTAGGGTTATACGTTATAGGTTCAACCGATGAGTCCATATGCTACGGTTATACGTTATAGGTTCAACCGATGAGTCCATATGCTACGGTTATACGTTATAGGTTCAACCGATGAGTCCATATGTTAGGGTTATACGTTATAGGTTCAACCGGTGAGTCCATATGTTACGGTTATACGTTATAGGTTCAACCGGTGAGTCCATATGTTACGGTTATACGTTATAGGTTCAACCGATGAGTCCATATGCTACGGTTATACGTTATAGGTTCAACCGATGAGTCCATATGCTACGGTTATACGTTATAGGTTCAACCGGTGAGTCCATATGTTAGGGTTATACGTTATAGGTTCAACCGGTGAGTCCATATGTTACGGTTATACGTTATAGGTTCAACCGGTGAGTCCATATGTTAGGGTTATACGTTATAGGTTCAACCGGTGAGTCCATATGTTACGGTTATACGTTATAGGTTCAACCGGTGAGTCCATATGTTAGGGTTATACGTTATAGGTTCAACCGACGAGTCCATATGTTACGGTTATACGTTATAGGTTCAACCGATGAGTCCATATGTTACGGTTATACGTTATAGGTTCAACCGGTGAGTCCATATGTTAGGGTTATACGTTATAGGTTCAACCGACGAGTCCATATGTTACGGTTATACGTTATAGGTTCAACCGATGAGTCCATATGTTACGGTTATACGTTATAGGTTCAACCGGTGAGTCCATATGTTAGGGTTATACGTTATAGGTTCAACCGGTGAGTCCATATGTTAGGGTTATACGTTATAGGTTCAACCGGTGAGTCCATATGTTAGGGTTATACGTTATAGGTTCAACCGGTGAGTCCATATGTTACGGTTATACGTTATAGGTTCAACCGGTGAGTCCATATGTTAGGGTTATACGTTATAGGTTCAACCGGTGAGTCCATTAAGCTAAAAATACTGAGCTCTGAGGTGACCATTAAGCTAAAAATACTGAGCTTAAGCATGTTTAAGTGATCAAATATTGGCGGGAAATGTTGGCGGGAAATGCTGGCGGGAAAATGTTGGCGGGAAAGCTAGGGTCGACTAAGTCGTCCCTAAATGTGTCGACCCTAAATTTTTATCTTTATTTATGGTAGCTCTTATCCTCACAAACTCTTATCCTCTCATACCAAACTCACCACCACCACCACCCGATTTTGCATAATATGGATCCGCTTGAAGCTTATAAGTGTACATGTAGAAAGGGATATATTGTGTTGAGACAGTCACATCAACCTCATAGCTTTGGTAAACTTTACTATGCATGTCCTCTTTCGAAGGTAAACAATCAAATGTTTTAGTTATGTAATACGTGTGATTATTAAAATGACATGTCATGTTATTTGTTTACTTTGTAACAGCCAAAAACAGATGATTATGGATGTAAATATTTTAAATGGAAGGATGATTTTGATCTCGAACTCCGTATAAGATCTTCCCCTGGATCTTCAACACCTCAAGGTTCACATCCAAGTTCTTCTACAGGTCCTTCTCAATCTGCACCAACTGAGTGCTCTAATTGCAAGATCAAAGATCTAAAGATAAAGATGCTAGAGACAAGACTAGAAATAGAAAGGCATCCTGAAGACCACGCATGTCAATCGGCTGCAATACTTCATGAGTTTTTAAATGATATGGAAAATCTTAGCTTTGAGTAGTAATCTATTTGTTATTTTAATGTGTTAATTTGTATTTTATTATTATGTGTTAATCTGTATGTTTAGTTTTAACTAGTTTGTAATGTGTTTTTTTTCTTATTTATGAATCTATTATCGTTGTAATATATATTTTTAATTAAGCGCGTGTTTAAGTGTTAAATATATATCTAAAGTTTTTTTTAAATACATATAAGTTTTTTTAAAATAAATATAAAGTTTTTTTAAATATGTATAAAGTTTTTTTTAAATATGTATAAAGTTTTTTTTAAATATGTATAATTTTTTTTCTAAATATGTATAAAGTTATTTTTAAATAAAATAATTAAATTTATTTTAAATAATTTTAAATAAATACAAGTGACAAAAAAGGAAAAAATAAATTTTCCTTCACCTAGGGACGACTTAGTCGTCCCTAGGTTACAAGGGCCCCCCTTTTGTTTTAAACGTTTTTTTAAAAAATATTTATATTAATTTTAAATAATTTTAAATAAATAAAAAAGATAAAAAAATGTGGTAAAATATATTTACTTAACCTAGGGACGACTTAGTCGTCCCTAAGTTAAGTGGGTCCACATTCTTTTTAAACTTTTTAAATAAAAAATATTTATATTAATTTTAAAAATATAAAAAAGATTTAAAAACGGGGAAAATAAATGTATTTAACCTAGGGACGACTTAGTCGTCCCTAGGGTTTGTGGTCCCCACTTTGTCCCCACAACCCTTTTGACCAAGATTTTTACGTAAAAGTGGTGGGTCCCCCTTAATCTAGGGACGACTAAGTCGACCCTAGAAAAAGGGCGACCCTAAACTCATTATTGTTGTAGTGAGAATAAGCAATAAACAAAGAAGTACGTGAATAAGATAACATTAAAACGCAACTGAATATTAATCAACAGAAATATCATCTTTCTCTTCATCATCTCCGTTTTCGTCTAAACACGGTTTCGTTTTTTCCTCTTGTTGCTACGATAGTTGGGACAGTCTTGCGGCTAACACCGAAACTTGGTTTATTTTCTACCTCTTAATATTGGACATTGAGGGAAAATGTCTTCTTTTGTCATGATAAGAACTATGAAACAATGGAATGGATGTGAGAAAGAGAGAATGTGACGTTTATTTATAAGCATGGTAATATTTCAAGCGAACATGTAGGTGTGAAAAGTTGAAAATGAAAAGATACCTTGTCAAACAACTGATAAATACCTAGTTCGATGTTCCGATTTTCTGTTCATAGGAAGAAGAAAGCGTTGGTTATTCACCACAATATAAATACTATAATTAAATTAGATTAGTTGTAAGAGAAGTCATGAACTTAACCTAAACTGTCATTTTTTATTTGTCAATTATTTTGAGTAAATGAACGTATTATTTGAACGTTGCCCATCTGTTATATATATCAAAGAAATCAAATGTTAAATTTGTCACTTTTGAAATATAAATCAATGAAAGAGAAAAATCTGATCTATACATTTACTTACAGTGTTTGAATGAATGAAGTCTCTTATGATGAAATGAAAGTGGTTCATTTTGTTCTATTTATAATAGCGTGCATGGTCTCATTTACCTAACTTACTGATTCAAAATTCAAATTACGTTTGTTATGAAGGAATGGTTGAAATTATAGAGGTGACCTCCGCTTTTTTCTAAGTTAGTTAGTAAAGATGATGAAATCTAAATTTGGAAACAAGATACACAAGATATTTGATGCATGCCGAGATCAAAGGTATTAGTTGTTACTTTACATTTTAAAAGGAGAATTAGGACGGTTAGGATCAAACATAGATTTATTTTGAACGGATGTAAATAATTGAAGAAGTAAATTCACCGGCGGCAATAGATATATAATAAGAAAAAAAAGAAAAAAAAGGCGGGAAAAGGAAAACACAAGCGGTGCGTGAGATTAATGATGGCGCGTGAGATTAATCTTCTGCGCGTGAGAGTGACGGATAGCGCGTGAGAGTGACGACGAAGAGGAAACCATCGAAAAACAAAATCCAGAACTTAATAGAGTCAACTAAAGCTTCAGATGTATATATTACTTTCCTTCATCCATACTTGAATCATTTAATTATTAATTTTTAATTTAATTTCGTGATTAATATGTGTTAATTTAATTATAGTTTATAATGCAACAAATTTTTGTTTCGGTTTTTAATTGTGGACTGTAATTTTTTAAGTAACTGTTAGGAGGAGGAGTTTATTTAAGTTTTGTTCCAAGTCAATTAGATATTATATTTTATGGAATGTTGTTGGGATGTTACGTTTTGTGCCTTTGGTTTTAGTGTCTTATATGTTGTTTAGGATTGTGTTTGGGGTTTCGTTAGGTTTGTGATGTCATTAAGGATTTAAGTGAGTGTGTTTTTTTGGCTGTGTGTTATAGGCCAAAAGCTGGACTGGTATTAGTATGAAAACTTACTGTCACGGGATTAGTTGATTAGGAGGTTTACGGTCATGATTTGGGCGTGATTTAGTGTGTTCTCGTTTATGCAGGGAGTTTTAGTTGCATATTTACCTGATTTATTAATTACGTTATTGATTATTTATAAGATTTTACCTTTATTTTTGTAACATTACGTCCTGTATTGATTTGTATGAATTGCGAGTTTCAGCATTTGTATGTAAGTTGCTGGTTGTAGTTGTAGTTGTATATTTAGTGTTGCTTTTTTATTGTCGCCTTAACATTGGGCTAGACATTTTGGGAAAACTTCACCTGTCTTGATGTATCTCAGTGCATGTTAAACAAAACTATATTGCAAGTGGCTTCAAATTACCTCGAATCAGATATATCTGAATGCCTCAACCAGCTGCTTGCTTCAGGAACCAAGGTACACTGCTCTGCATCTCTGTACTTACATTATAAAACTTGACGAGTTTACCCTTTAGACTCAGATGCTTTACAAATTTATACAGGGAAGCATATGGTGTAGAAACACATACCGATGATTCTTAAGATGAAGAACATTATGGCCTCTTTTTTATGGTGGTATGCTTGTTCAAGTTAACCTTTACTTCACACGATCAATTAGAAAATCATGGTTACTTATGTAGATGAAGCCCAACTCTACAGACTTCGTCCATTAAAAATTTCTGCACAGAGCTTGTTAACTGTTAAGTTAAACAGTAGGGTTTTATTTTTGTCAGGTGCTTTTAGAAATGACTAAATTTTTTATCGATTTTCTTTATGAGCTGTATATATGAATATACACTAACGCTCACATGTATTGGAGGCATCTCCATATCTTTAGGTTTTTAGAGATATTAGTAGTAAATGTGTATCACACGATTGTATTCCAATACCCGAATCCTAAATCTATGGTGAAGATTTAATCAGTTGTCCTATTAACCAGTTCATCTACTTTGATTTAATTTTCTTAAGCTATCTATAATTACACCGTAGTTGAAACCGCTTGGTAATTTTGCTCTTCTATCATATTGTTGTGACAGAGAATTCAAAGACATGGTTCAGAAGTACTAAAGGCATCACAAGTATCATTGATGCTGTTATATGTCTATGCAAAGCATATTGTAACAACACGAAGTCGGATGATAATGGCAGGACTGAGAAAGATGTACAAAGCAGTGTTGAAGAATCAGATGAGGTGAATCATGTTATTAGTGTAGCAAAATGTGTAGTTGAAAATTTTGTTGAATTGGGGATACTTGCTACTAATGCTGGTGGAAATTTGGTGACTGTCATGGATGGGAGTCGTTACTTTGCTTCGGATACGCAAGGGGTTGTTATCAGTATAGCTGAACATATGAGATATTATTTTGTCCCTTATTTCGTTGGCTAAAGGAGATTTAAGCTGTGCAGCTCAGACTTGGTTTTCATTTATGGAGCAGGTTTCTGCGGCTGAAGCTAAAAGAATATTCATTCCAGTTAAATTTTACTTGATTAATGCTGCAAGGATTTTCTCCCACTACCCATCCCAAGCCTTTTCAGTTTTCAAAGATATAACACTTTACATCCTTACTGTCTTAACCTTCCGCATATTCCTTGGTGCAAGTGACACTTTGGCAGTACTTCTGGAGCCAACGTCAGTTCATCTGCTCAATTCTTTGTTAAATTCAGCACAATTGGGACACAAGCATAAATGTCAAGTTCTTGACTGGCTCAGTGATATTAATACGCCAAGTTTTATCCCAAAGATAACACATCGATGGATGATATCTTTTCTTTGACTTGTGCTTCAATGCATGAGTCGAAGTTAATGTTACTTGGTCATGTGGCTTTATTTGTTAATCTTCTGTGAAGTGCTCCTGATCTGTACGATGATGCGAAACTTGAGATTGCAAAAAAGCTAGAAAATGGCTTTTGGATATTCTAATCAACGAAGATCTTTATTCATCTGTTATGAGCTGTGGAGGTTTGTACCACCAGATGTAACATTACCGTTTGATTTGGATTCTGGAGTTGATGTAAATGATGAAAGGTTTATGTCTGACTTTAAGATGTTCTTTGAAAAGGAAGTGGCTAATGTCAAAATTACCCCTGGTTCACATAAGCTTGCGTTGCTTGTTAAAGAAGGTCCCACAAGATGATGACCATCGACAATGATGCAATGGAGATTGATGATACAACACAACTAACAAGAAAAGAAAATTTCTAGATGGAATAGGTAAGGGAGTTTCATTGTTGCAGAATGGCTTGAGGGTAATTGCTAGCGGCCTTAGCTTGTGGCAGGATGATTAGTTGGACTATTTAGATCTTCATGGCGAGTTTTTGACTCAGATTTTGAAGATGTTGTTGGACAAATGGCCGCCACCATTTCTCAAGCCAAGTAAGTTTCCATCATTACTGATTTAGCAACCTATAGGCTCATTAAGGTTTAAAAGTTTCGAGCTGTTTTTCAACACTAAATAAGTTCAACTTCATAAATTTGCTTAAAAAAGGAGATAATTAATAAAAGTTAACATTCAAATGGAACTCATAAAAACATTCTCGTTCACTGTAGACCATAAAAGTTTAATATCAAAAGCTAATAGATAATTTGGACAACACTGTGATGGATGCCTTTTTAATTCAGTTTAAGCACTCCTAACTCGTCTCGCATGATATCACTTGCAATGTCATCAGCTCCGACTTGCTGCCAACCTCCAAAAATTTCTTCATATGAAAAGATAGATTAGAAAAATATTGTGAGCAAATAAAATTCGAAATTATAATCTAATTAACAGACACGCAGCACGAGTTGTATAGATATGTACCTCTAGAAGGAGATGGTGGCCACTGTTTCTCCAATGCCTCCTTAACTATCTCTACAGTCTGATTTTTAGCAAACGTGATCGAGTCTATCGACTGTTTCCTTTTTTCCTGCGACGGCTGGTTACCATCAACCACCATCCGTAATACCAATGTAATAACTGAACCATCTGTATTAATAGTGGTGGTGTGGCCATCAGTGCTGATGGAAAAGCCTGACATCTGCACGGAATCCTCTAAAACTCCTCCGCCATTGTTGATGAGATCAAAATCTTTCTTTGAAACTGTGGACCACAGCACTAGTGATCCAGACCGGTTGACGTCCACTTCTTTGATCAACATCTCATCGCTCGAACCCTCAATCTGTTGCACATTATCAGATGTTGTGAGGAGCTAATAAAAGGGGGGGGGGGGGGGGGGGGGGGGGCATCGATTGAACAACTAATTACCATAGAGACAGAGATATTGTTTCTGGTGTCGCCGCTTGTTGAGTATTTTCTAAATTTATATAGTTTTCTAAGCCCCCCAAGCACGTCCCACTGTCACAACAATCATGATTGAAACATGTTAAATAAACGTATAGGTTATGTAAGTATGTATGTCGGTTTATTAATAGTAGTACCTCATGGTGTATGCGTTCATCTCCAAGTGTCTCAAGCACAAACTCGGGAGAATGTTTTACACAGAAGGCCACCACACCTCCCGCAACTTCACAATTGGCAGAGCACATATAAAAATCACCGTAAGACTTATAAAGACTGGTATAAACCTTCAAGTCCTCAGAACCAGTAACAGACCTCCATAGAGTGTTACTGCAGTCGTCATTAGGACTAATATTCTCAAACAAGCCACGCACCATGCACCGCCCAAAGTCTTCCAAGTGATACCTCTCCCTAATCCATGGAACCTCTGTTCATGCATCGAATTGAGTCAGGAGGAAATAATTTGACTAAACCAATATGTTGGTGATAAATCCAACTAGCACTCGATATATGTAGAAACCTATGGTACACAAAACATAACTCTCACAACTAGACCTGCTTGTTCTTCCTAGTGAAATTTATACATCAAACATAGTTTTTTGGTGATATTTTTATCCAGTCTAACAGCAAATGCATCATAGAAGGCGAAACTTGTTTATCATTTTCTGACATATGTATCTTTTCATGATGGAATACCTCGCTAGAGTTTGTAGTAAAATTAACACATAGCCTAAAGAGATATCGAAACCAGCATGCTCTAGATCACATTAATGATAATATAAGTACCTTTTCCTACAACGCGTGGCATGTCACTGATAACGTCCATATGTGAGTTTCTTTCATAAGATCTTTCAAGCCACGCTACCATTCGTTCAGCTCCAAATGCAAATCCACTCCTGATTAGATGATCGTAAAACGTCTGGTTTTGCAGTGATTCCTCACCCAAGTAACCTGTAAGTAACAACACAGTGTGATGTGATATGAGACTGTAAAAACAATGTATGTTTCATAAGCATTCTGTTTATATACAAACCTACCTTTGATAGATCCTCAGCTACGCTTTGAATCAAGCATCCAGAAGGAAGCCGGCGATAATTAGTTGAGGAACATTGTGGAATTTCTGCAACGACCCACGCACCTTGATCAATTTGTGTACATGTTCTAAGGAGAGTGAACCTCCTTTTGGCAGCCATGCAGGGTGAAGTGGCTTGCAACTCTTTGCGCACCTGTAAGTAAAAATTAATCATTGTGATTTGTGTACCTAAAATTTAAAAACCAAAAGTACGTGTAGATGTAAACTTACCAGGCGCATGGTCCCGTCTGGGGTATCCTCTGATTTCCCAGTGACAAGACTCAATGGTTTCCTCTTTCACAACAATGTGTGGAAAATCAAAAGACCAGTCTTCCTAAAATACAGTATGTATAGTAATGTAAGAAAATCTCAATCTATACATCTTACAGGAACAAAATGAAACAATATAAATTGGTAATTGGTACGTACCTTAGCTAGCAGTTCGGCGAGTTCCTCGTGATCAACCTTAACAAGAGCGGAAGCGCGGGATGCTTCAGTGGTCCATGAAGAATTGGCTTTCCAGAAGGGAAAGGCTTGTCGATAGTTACGTGGAACAAGAACATCCCTTCTTCCGTCTTCGGACTTGATCCATAGATCATTATTCTCAGTTTTTGCAAGTTCTCGCAAAGTATGAACAGCAGCAATCACACTTAATTTGTAATTAGCCTCCATTTTTCTGTTGTTTTGTTATAAAAAAAGATGGGAATGAATGAAAGAATGAATGGATATCCCCTATTTATAGCCCAACGTTTTCCCCCTCCTTCCTGTTTTTTTTCTTCTTCTCTCTACTAAATATGGTATCTTATTTTTGAGTTTTTAGTATATTCTTGGGCTTTTTTTTTTTTTTTTTTTTTTTTTTTTTTTTTTTGTAGTTTCTATTTTTTTTTGGTACTAAATCAAGTATCAACAAGACAACAACAACTAAAACTGGTGTCTAATATGGTAACTATCTTATTTTTGAGTTTTTTTTTTTTTTTTTTTTGAAGATTAAATTTTTTTATTTCTTTTTGAAGATTAAATCTAGTTATGATTCACATGGAATAAACCTATTCTCCAAGTAAACTCATTAACACACTTAGAAAAGGGTATTCTAGTTATGATTAAACTTCTTTTTCAAGTAAAACATATATAAGTCCGTATGTCACACTTTTTTTGTTAGTATTGCTCATATACCTCCTTAAGCCTGTTTTTATTTTACAAAAGATGTTGATGATGTGTTTATTCAGCTTTAACTTCATTAATTGCAAGCTAAATGTCTTAGGACTATATTATCCATTTCCAGTTTTCATCCCAGCTTGTATGTATGAATTACTAAATGTGATATATATGATAAATGCGGTAACGGATTCTAACGGATTCTTCATATCCATTGGCAGGGAAAGTGAGCAAAGTAGCGTGAGTGCGTGACGCAAATTTTGAAGTCGCTATCCAAAGTCCAATGAGATAAACATTTAGAGGGGAGGGAACGGCTGCGTGTTTGTTGGTGCCATAGCCTTTCAGCCCAATATATTCTTGGCGCATAACGTTGCTGTCATAGCTTTTCGCGTCGTGGTTATCAGTTTAAAAAGTTTGTATTGTAGTTTTTTTAATATAATAAAGTGGAGTACATGACATCACATTTTAGTTCTATTAACATTCTCCACAAAAAGTGGTGTCATAATCATTCTCATGCCAACACTTTTAGCTATGTAACAATATTTTTTTTAGCTATAACACTACTTTTTACTTCTTATTTCTCCTTGCGCTCTTAGCAAGATGCAACCATTGCGTTGCCTTGCCTTGTCTTTTTTTTTTTGGTGCATCAATATAATGACTCAAGACTATTCGCTTCTATTTTCTTATTTTTTTTATTCTTAGATTAGCATGTAACAAATTTTTTAGTAGCTTATTTTGGATGATATGAAGCTAATGCTGTTAATACTTTTTGCTGTGTTAATGACATGATTTAATTGAATTTGTTCAATGTTCGTAGAGAATGTTTGTCTTCCATCGATAAGTGAAGAACAATCGGGTGAAGAGAAAATTCTATAAGATTTTCTATTTTTTATTTATGTTTCACAATAAACATTAACAATAATGCTTTATTATTTTATTTTTTTTGGGTATACATGGGTCCGGACTCGACATTGCGAGCCGACTAATCTCAGGGCGACTACCTTTTTAGATAGCCCGGAGTCGTCGCAGGTGAACCTCCGTGACCACCCCAAATATACACAACTAGTGAGGTTTGATTATTTATATAAATAAAATCCCACTTCTTTTAAAGTCATGATTGCACTCAAGGGAGATTGTAACAAGGCCTATTAGGTGTTATAAAGCATCAACGAGTCGATTTATGTAAATCCTTTGAACGAGATCGACTCGAGCATGCTTTGCAGAAATAATCGAGCTCGAGTTTTAGTATTCGATTCGAGCTCGAGCTTAGCAGTACTCGGTTCAACTCGACTCGTTTACACCCTACGGCTCCAAACCTAAACTTATTTAGATCTTAAGTTAGTCAATTCGGGTATTTGAGTCCCCCACCCCCCCCCCCCCCCCCCCCCCCCCCGGAAAGATAAGATTGTTAAAAAAATCACCTACTACAATAGCATACAGTGTCTGACTAAAAAAAGGTTACAAATGGTCCCCACGCAATCGATTTGACAACAACCATATTCAATATTTGAATTACTCAATTTGATCTTAATAAACATAAAAAAAATAATTTGACTTGAAGTAAACTGACTAAAATAAATCGAGTTCGAGTACTGTCCAGTGGGTTTCCCCAACATGTGATATATGAAAAATAAGGTAGACCAAACATGTCCATTAAGGCTGGGCGCAACGCACCAGAAAAAACTAGGTCGGGTCTCGGTTGCGACCGGGTCGTCGCGTTGCGGCGATTCGGTCGCCGGAGCATTTCTAGCACAAAACGACTTTGGTCACGACTCATTTGAAAACTCGGTCTTTTGTTTGTGTGTTTAATAAAAAAAAAAACTTTTTTTTTTCTAAATTTAACATGTTTTAATCGTGTTTTAAGTATATAAATTTTATAAAAAATTTCTAAATTTTAATATATCGAGCTTTGTTTAATTCCTCACAACATATATTAATTTGACAATTTTTGGAGTTAGTTTTACCTAATGCATTATACCCTCTTTACTTCTAATGTTCCGTAATGTTTTTTAGTTTATGTAATGTTTTTGTTTTTCTTAAGTGTAATGCGTGTTGTATTGAATAAAATGTTTTTTTTTGGAATAAAATATTATTTTTGTTAAATATAAAATGTTATTTTTATTAAATAAAAAAATAAAAAAAAATTGAATTAGGTCGCATTAGGTCGCCGAATTGTGACAAATAAGTCGCACTAGGTCGCCGGCCGAAAAAACTAGGTCGCGACCCTCATGCGTTATGCCTAGCCTAAGGGTTGTATGTTTCGGCTTTCCGCCTTATTTGGTTTTATGCTAAGTTAATTTTTTTCCTTATTCTCAAGTCTTTTGACGTATATAATTCATGATATATAATGAACTTATACAAACATATATTACTAAGTGCATTGCTCATTCTGATAGTAACGATTATAACTCGAGAAACCCAACAAGCTAGAGGTGAACACAACAATATCTGATGCTAATTACATATATAATTAAGTGCATCTCCAATGCAACAAACTTTTTATGGGTTTTTACATTCAATGCTTTAAATGCATATCACATCCTTTAACTAATTAAAGGTTTGAAGAAAAGCTTTATGTATGCAAAATCTTTTTAAAAAACTTTGTAAAAACCTATGACTCTTATGCCAAAAACTAGTTACTAATGACTTTATGAAATAGTAAAAAACTATTGTTATTTGTATGTATTAGAGATGCTCTAACTGTCTATGCTTTCTACACTTTAAGTACCGTACTGTTTATTTAATTTACACATAAAATATGCTTTGTTTTATAAACTGTACCAAAATATACACAAATATTTCTTTTTTTGTCCTTTAGTGTCTAATCGAGCATAATTTTTTATTAGCTTTTATTTTATATTTTCTAATCAATTTAATACTTTTAACTTATTGAATTTTTTATTTTTTCTTGAATTTTTTGTTTCACATTTGTATAAACAATATTATAAAAATGAAAAATAATAAAAAAAAAAAGTAAAAAAAACCAAAAAATATGGGTGGGCAGGCCCAAACCCTTAGTCTAGCCCAAATATAACCCAAATAAATGGTTTATATAAAATACACCCAAACCCCTTTGGTGTAGCACATATCCACTCAGCCGTCATCTAGATCAAAGCTTCATAATCCTTTTTTTTTCACACATATTCTCCTTTTCTTTTTTAATAAATTATAGATCCATTGGTTTTGTGTTTGGGTTTCCACATGGAGTTGGTGTTTTCGTTTGATCTGTACGATGGAATGGTTCCATCGTTCCCGGTATGATATCATTACACCCTGATTCCTCTGTTTAAAGTAGCGATAAAAGCCTCATAAATGTAAGATACAGTTTGGTTCAGTTTGGTTGATCGGTTGGCATTGTCGAAAAGGCGTATGAGGATTGTGCAGTTTTGCTCAAATTACTTAACAAGCACCACGGAGAAATCTTCTTCAAAAGATGGTCCAAAAATACTTATTACTTCTTTTTATAAGTTGTGATGTACATTTAAAATTCAAAAAGTTGTTGTCAAAATCATATTTGTATGTCATATTGAATTTGTATTGATTTACTTGCAATGAAATCTATCTTTTTTAGTTTCTTTATTTTAGTTGAATTCATGTGTATATGATGAAACTTGTACAATACTATCCTTTACTGTATTGTTTTAGTTTTGTTGATAAGAAAAATTAAAAGGTGTAATCATAAAGTAGTTTGATATTTTATATTTTGACCAAAAAATGCACAGTGAACTATTGATGAATATGAATAATTTTCTTCACATTTGGTTCGTTTAAGGTTAAAGATGCATCAGTTGTATTGACATCTCGTGTTTGTCGGCACATTGAAGAAACTCTCGCGAACAAATGCTCGATTCCAAGTATTCACACAGCAGCCTCTAAAATAACTTCAAACCCGAATGAGCGTCCTGTTCTTGTTATAGACTTATAGCAATCAACAATCTTGATGAAGCATTAGTTGCTTCTTCCTACACCTTTTCCACCACTCTTAGCATTTTGGAATTCAACTATTCAGTATGATCTTTTCCAGCCTCTTCCGGAGGTCAAACATATCGTTTGACCCGGACAGTCTTTTCCATTATGAAAGCATGCTTGATGCTTGGTGGTTTTAACTTATTACTCCGTAACTGCTCCAGTTATCCCTATCTCCTGATGGAAACAGGGTGGTCATGGTCTGGTAGAGCCAATGAATATATCACCACCACCACATCGGATTCTTGAAATCGGGTGTTTGATGCTTTTGGTTTTTACATGGTTATTAGATGTGCATATGATTTGATTTTTACGCAGCTTGTAGTCAATGAAGTCACTAAAACGCAAGTCATATGGTAATTTCTTTGGTTATGTACCATATGGACCGGTTATTCGTGCTTGCATATGGATTTTACTATCTTATCGGGTAGGTGTATATCTCGCCTTTCAGTGGTTTTGATAAGGGGGACGTATGTACCATATGGACCGGTTATTCGTGCTTGCATATGGATTATACATGCAATCACGAATTGCGTGTACTTACAGTTACAAGGTTCATTTGCGTTTTCTTGCTACTTATTTTCAGACATTCAGCATCGCATAGGCGACCCAAGTGTATACAGAAATCTGTACGTATTAGCGTACAAGACAATATTAATGGGTGACTCAAAAGAATAAGTGATCCATCAAGTACTTATGAACTTAAAGTGAAGCTGATTGAACAATGAAACAGATGTATATCTTGTGTTTGGACATGGACATGCCAACTAATATAGATATGTTTCCTACACGGC
Organism: Glebionis coronaria; assembly: GCA_025667525.1. Classification (NCBI taxonomy): domain Eukaryota; kingdom Viridiplantae; phylum Streptophyta; class Magnoliopsida; order Asterales; family Asteraceae; genus Glebionis; species Glebionis coronaria. The sequence goes on along the minus strand of JANFOE010000054.1, from coordinate 379,438 downwards.
TACACCTTTCCGCCATCCACCGCCACTTTTAGCCACTTCCGGAGGTCAAACAGATTGTTGACCCGGACAGTCTTTTCCATTATGAAAGCATGCCTCCGTAGCTGCTTATAACTTTCTAGTTATCCCTATATCGTGACGGAAACCAGGTGGTCATGGTCTGGTAGAGCCAGTGAAAGTTACGCAAACATGGCAAACTGGTAAAGAGGTAATCACTTCTTTAGTAGACTTGAGTAGTAACAATTTTCGAGTAAGACGGATCCCTGAGGTCACGGGGATCCCTGAAACAGCTAATCTCCAATGCCTATTTTTCTGGTATTATTGCTCCTCGCGCTGGAAATCTTTAAAAATTAGTAACTGGGCAAGTCTCGACCCACTGATGATGTCAGATGATATGTCATGGATATCTGGCCATTCATCACTCAGATGATATGTCATGTAGACCTTAGTAAGGCTCAAACCGTGAAATGGTGTTTTACATGTGGAGACTGTTAACTGTATCACTTAAAAGAACTGATAGTTTCGCACAATCACTTCAGTATTGAATTTATTGACTCACCCAAAAATCTATTAGAATGCTCCCAATATGCTTTTGAGAGGCTGAACATAGATTGGAGTTTAAAAGGTGCATTACCTGCAGACTCCTTGTGAAGAATGGCCAAAATAGGAAGCTTAAGTTTATCAACATATTAACAGGTTCCGTCCCTGAATTTCTGGGAAGATTTAGATTATTGGAAGAGTTGGATCTTTCTTATAACCAACTAACATGTCCCATTCCAACATTTCGGGTGTGTTTGTTTTTAAAAAAAAAGTCTGACTAGCGTCTGAATCTTATCAGTAAGAGATGGTCAGACAAAATCCTTGTTTGTTTTTTCGTTCATAATCAGATGCGGTCAGATCTATTTTGTCTGACACGGTCAGAGGTGGTTCTCTTCTCTGATTATGTCTGAGTTAGCACCCTTTGTGTTTCTCTTAACAATCCATTTATAATAATAACTTATGATGATGATAAACAAGATTTTTAAAATAACATACCTTATTTGTAAATAAAAAGTGTCGTTGTGGTGGTGGCTGTAACTGTGATTAGGATGAAGACTCGAGAAGACGACTATGTATAACCTAGCTACTAGAAAGTGGAACTTTGAAAACATAAGGGTCCAAATAGTTAAAAATTGGCCCAATTAACAAGTATAGTAAACTACGAGTAGTTATAGCCGACAAGTCATAGGTTGGTTTAAAAATGTAAGTTACTTTACATGTTACTAGACAAGTACCCGCGCATAGCGGCGAAATTGTTTAACGACAGATAATTAACGAAACGCTATATCGTGGTAAGATACAAGTATAATTGCAATATCAAGATACTATTGCTCAATGTTTTGAAACCCGGGTCAACTCGACGGGTCAACCGTTTGACCCGGTTCTGGCCGGAAAAAAGGTCATATTGACCCGGGTTTTATATTTTCGAAAGCCGGCTCAACCCGCCAGGTTTAGGGTGATCCGGGTCAACCCGGTTCTTAAGACTCGGCCGAGTATCGATTTTTTCGAGTTTTTAAAAAAAATATATATAAATTCTTGAGACCCGGCCGAGTATCAATTTATTCGAGTTTTTTTTATAAAAAAATAAATTTTACATATTTGTGACGGAGTTTTATTTTTACATATTATATTGGTTGGTAAACAATTTATATTTTCAATATACGAGAATTTTTATAATTTTTATATATAAATTTTGTTAATTATTAAAAATATATATATTTTTTTATATATTGTTGTTGTTGTTACTCGGATCAATCGGGTTGACTCGAACCCGAATTAAATATAAATTCTATACCCAATGTTCGATTCGTTTTCGAATTCGAATTAGTCGAGTTGACTCGATTAATGCGAATTAAAATTTAAAGTCAACTAACCTGACCTGAATATACTTGAATCTGGTCGGGTTCCGGTTCGACCCTTCTAGCTACAGATAGGGGTGTCTTTCGGTTCGGTTCTCGGGTTGTTCGGTTAATTTTTTTCTGGGTCAACCTGAAAACCGAACCGAACCGAACTAGATTTCAATCGAACCAAACCGAAAACCGAATTTGAATTCGGTTCGGTTCTCGGGTTGACCCGAATTATCTGAATTTTCTAAAAGAAATACATAATTATTTAAATATTTAGCAAAAAAAAATTATTTCAAGTATAAAAATTATATTTTTATATTAAAATTTAATTTTAATAATTATTTAATATATAAAATATATATAAAAACATATATATTTGTACAATTTCGATTTTCGGTTCGGTTTTCGGGTTCAATTGCCAAACCCATACCCAACTCGAAAACCAAATTAGTAGTTCGGTTCAGTTCGGTTATGACCCATAACCCAAATTTTATTTTCGGTTCGGTTATAATTGGGGTTCGGTTCAGTTCAATTTTTAGTTTTCGTGGATCAAATCCAAATAATGGACACCCCTAGCTACACATGATGAGAAGGATAAGCCTTTTGTAAAACACGAATAAAAGATGTCGCATGTTTATGTTGTGACTTTGACTGCCAAGGCCATTACTGTCATTTTATCTCAAACGTAACCCTAAAATGGCTTTATATAAACTACACCCAAACCTTTTTGTGCATACATATACACTCAGCCGTCATCTTGATCAAAAGCTTCTTAATACTTTTTTTTTATTCCCCTCTTTTTTAAATAAAATTTTAGATCCATTGGTGTTTTGTTATTGGGTTCCAAATGGAGTTTTTGTTTTGGTTTGATCTGTACGATGGAATCGTAAATGTGGTTCCATTGATTTGGGTATGATATCTTTACACCCTGATTCCTCTGTTTAAAGTTGGCCACATTTGCATATTTCGTAGATCTGAACGTGAGTTTAAAATCACTAGAGAAAAAAATGGATTCTATTGAAATGCTGCAATAATTACTTTTTTTGGTCATTTTTTGTTGTATATTTAGAATTGAAATGAATTCGTTGTTGTCAAAATCATATTTGTTTGGCATGTGATTCGTATTGATGTATTTGCAATGAAAATCTTCTCTATTGGTGTTTTTAATTTAGTTGAATTGGTGTGTATATCGAAATCTTATTTGTTTGTCATGTTGAAGTTGTTTTGATTTATTCGCAATGAAATTTATCTTTAGAATTGCAAGAGCAATAAATGTAATTTGATATGCCTCCTGATATATATATGGTCATTTTATTTTGACCAAAAATGGACAATGAACTGTTGATGAAGATGAACAATTTTCTTCACATTTGGTTGGCACATTGAAACTCCAGCAAACAAATGCTCGGTTCTAAGTCGCACTTTTTGCTTTAACACGTGTCTCAGCATTCATAGCCGCGTCTGAAGCATTGGTTGCTTCTTTCTTCACACCCAAACAAGTGTCCTGTTCTCGTTATAGCCATGAACAATCTTTATAAAGCATTAGTTGCTTCTAATCTAATTGATCAGAATGAAATATCACACCTTCATTAATAGATATGATTCTGCCATCCACAGCCACTTTTAGCCTCTTCTGTGGTCAAACAGATTGTTGACCCGGACAGTCTTTTCCATTATGAAAGCACGCCTGATGCTTGATGGATTTAACTTATTACTCCATAGCTGCTTATGACTTTCTAGTTATCCCTATATCGTGACTGGAAACCGGGTGGTCATGGTCTGGTAGAGCCACTGAAGGTTACGCAAACATATCAAATTGGTGAAGAGGTATCACTTCTTTAGGAGACTTGAGGCATCTAAAGTTCTTGGACTTCAGTAGTAACAATTTTCGAGGAAGCCGGATCACTGAGTTCATGGGAACAGCTAATTTACCTCAATCTTATGCTTTTTTTTCTGGTATTATTTCTCCTCGCATTCAAAATCTTTCAAAATTGGTTACTGGGAAAGTCTCGACCCACTGAAGATATGTCACGGATATCTGACCTTTCATCACTCAAGTCTCTTGACTTGACTAATGTAGACCTTACTATGGCTCAAAACCGTGACATGGTGTTTTACATGTTGCCGTCCTTCGTAAAGTTAAGTTTCCCACGTTGCAGTCTTACGAATGCAGAAGATGACATCCCTAGACTTCATGGACCTTTCAAGTTTAAGCGTATTGAGTCTGTTGAAATCTGGAAACAGTGTTGCTTGAAGGAACTGATAGTTTCACACAATCACTTTAGTATTGAATGACTCACCAAAAAATCTATCAGAATGCTCCCAATACGCTTTTGAGAGGCTGAACTTGGATTGGAGTTGGTGCATTTCCTGCAGACTCCTTGGGAAGAATGGCCAATTTAGGAGGCTTAAATTTATCGCACGACAAATTAACAAGTCCAGTCGTGAATTTCTGGTAAGATTAAGATTATTGGAAGAGTTGGATCTTTCTTATAACCAACTAAACAGGTCTCATTCCAACATTCATTTGGGAACTTACTCAACTTGACCTTTCTGGTAATCACTTGAACGGTTCAATTCCAGAATCCTTCGGAAGACTTGTTTCATTGCACCTCTTTACGGTGAACTCAAACTCGTTAAATGGGACTGTTCCAGTTTTTATTCATTAGGAAAGTTGGTTTTCCTAATGAAGGATCTGCTGATGTATCAACTGGTTATTCTGAAATCTAAAGCACTATTTCTGCAAGATAACCTTTTCAATGAGTCAATTCCTATTTCATCGTGTAGAACTAAATTCCATATATTTTGATCGTAGAAGTTATATTATGTACATGGTTACTAAAAGGACACTTTTTTAGAATAAAAATTGGCTCCAAATGGGAAGCTGACTGTTGTTATGTACAAATGATTTAAATGCGCAGACGAAAGCACAAAGTTAAATTTCAGTTAATATCATCATATGTATTCAAAGGAATGGTTCCACGAAAATTAGTACTCCCCCGTCTCTGATAATGAGGTAGCATTTGTTGCTGTTCTAAACTTTCGGTATGAAGCTTTACTCATGGGGCTCACCGCTCACATACTAATTCATCCAGGTTGGCGTCTTAATGTCAGACTTTTCTCAACCTGTTAATCTTATCAACTGCACCATTTGTAGCAGCATAAAAATTGGAAGCTCAACTTAACATATCAAATAACATTGCATTTAGTATCAGTCATAAACTTCCTAGAAAACAAGTAAAAAGAGATGAAAGTCTATATTTTTTCAACTGTTGGAATTGTTCAAATGTGGTTTTGCAGGTTCAGCTTATCCGTTTCCTGTTACTACAGCCTCAAAATAAAAATAGCCAAGAAAGAAGCACCTGTGAACTTCTTGACTGACCCGTTAGATGGAAGATCGACACTTAGACCGGCGGATATTTTGGTTTTTGGATGGGCTGGAGGAAAACATGCGTGTGTTGATCTGACTGGGGTTTCTCCTCTAGTGGGGTTGGGTAGCCGTTTTACAGCGGGTCAGGCTGCTTTGAAAGCCGCCTCATGCAAAGTGACAAAACACGAAAAATCATGCATTGAAAATCAACACGTGTTTATTCCTTTTGCATTTGATACCTTCGGTTTCCTTGCACCTGAAGCGGTGGAGCTTCTGAAGAGAATTCAGCGCGTTATGAATAGCAACGTTATGACACCTAAATCCACAGATGTGGTTTTTCATAGAATTAGTTTCGCTATTCAGAAAGGGCTTACGGCGCGCTTGTTGCTTGCTTGCCTTCTACAGCTGTGTAACTAAATTTTAACCGATAATTGAAACCATTAAAGGTTACCTTAGTTTTAGATTTACAACACGTAGTGAGTTGATATAACCAATGAAGTAGTAAAAGTTGCAAGCCGGTTAGGTGGTCTAACGTTGTATTCTCGATGGTCATCATACTTAGAAGAACTAGCAAACAAACATTGCAACTGAAGTCGAAAAAAGTTAAGCTCAGAATTGCCCATGTTTGATCCAATTTAAGGGATGTAGTGCAATTGACCCAACCAATGCTAAGGCTTATCATCAGAGCTATAAGTGCACCAGCCGGGAATCGGACCCGGGTCTGTACCGTGGCAGGGTACTATTCTACCACTAGACCACTGGTGCCTTGGTGTTAACTCATTCGATACAAACTAGTAAACATATGTGTCACCCAGAATATCAGAAGCCTTTTGTTTTCAGGAAAGCATTAGGTTGAAGAGACTCTTTATGTCGCCCATAATATTAGAAGCCACTTCTCATCCTCTAAACCATTATTCTGATGACACGTAATTTAATAGACGGCTTTTTTTCCGTGTGGTGTATGGATTATCTAGCATCATTGTCGATATGCTTTAATTTGTACTCATTGCCAGGCTAGCAATCGTAATTTCTTGTTGGGTTACCAAGCATCTTTTCCCAACTTCAATCTTTTGCCAAAATGGTGCAAAAGTTCCAAATATATATCTACGGATTTTTTGCTTAACAGTAGCTCCTCTGGCTTGGTGTTCTGCAATATTTGATATTTTTGAAAAATTAGCAAAAGCATAGTGTACATAAGAATCGGCGTACAAAAATTTGTTCTTGATAACACATCTTTGTCCAGTACCACTTGGATGCAATTCAAAGTTGTTTCTAATGCATTTTAGCCAAAGACTAGAAAAGAATATCGCTTTGAAGTAGTATTCTTAGGTTTGAATGGTTTTGCATCTCAGAAAGCTATTACCTCACCTGGTCATGCTATACAATTTTGTTACCTTTGCCAGCAAGGTTCTGCGGCAATGAGAGGGCGATGTACGTGATTGCTTAGTTAAACAAACATGTCAAATTACGACGATTTTGACATGTTAGGTGTCTATCATAGTATTCACGACGAGTCATCGACTCATACTCAGAAGAACTAGTAAACGTGAAAAAAAATGAACTTCGGAACTGAAATTGTTGTACACAATGAGATCAAAAAGTGAAGCTCAGAATTGGCCATGTTTCATCCAGTCGAATCTCACTCATACTCAACACGAATAGAATGAAACATATAACCATTTTTTTAAACGACAAATGCGACATATAACCATTACCTTTGATTTTAGGCACAACCACAAAAGATTGCCTTTTAATTCTACATCAACATGTATCATAGCTCTCGCAAAGCTGGACCGACCCCACAAGTCTATACACATTGAGACTGCATAAGTACTCAACATGAATGAGGTATCAACAACTATTGTAGCAATAACACTCAATCCATCCTTGTGAATGCCGTTTGTGCAATGGACCCAACCATTGCTGAGGCTTTGTCATCACAGCTCTTAGTTTTTCTAATTTGAGGTATTCACGACGAGTCATCAGCGTACACTTCGAAGAACTTGGAAAAAAGCCGAACCTCGGAACTGAAGTTGTACACAATGTGAAAAAAAAAGAAGCTCAGAATTAGCAATGTTTCATCTAATTTAAGGGATGCTGTGCAATGGACCCAACCATTGCTTAGGCTTGTCATCATGGCTTTAAAGTGCACCAGCCGGGAATCGAACCCGGGTCTGTACCGTGGCAGGGTACTATTCTACCACTAGACCACTGGTGCTTTGATGTAAGCTTGATAATTGCTGATTTTAGTTGTAGAAAGAATTAAAGGTTTATGGTTGTCTAATGCTAGCATTACAGGACCTTGATAATTGCTGATTTTAGTTGTAGAAAGATTATAAATGAATTTCCACAGTGGCTCAAAACACAAAAGAAACTTAAAGATTTAAGGTTGTCTAATGCTGGCATTACAGGATCTTTGTGGATGTGGTTGCAGAAAGATGCCCGTTGTTGATTTCTTAGATCTTTCTCACAATAAACTCAGCGGACCTATAACAAACCTTCCTGATGAAGGATCTGTTGATGTATCAGTTGGTTATTCTAAAGCACTATTTCTGCAAGATAACCTTTTCAATGAGTCGATTCCTATTTCATTGTGTAGAACCAAATTGCGTGTATTTTGGTTGTAGAACTCATATTTTCTACATGTTTTCTAAAAGGCCAATAAAGAATGGTTCCAAATGGAAGCTGACTGTTGTTATCTGCAAATGATTTATATGCCCAGACGAAAGCACAAAGTTAAACTTCAGTTAATTTCGTATGCATCATGGCTAAAAGCAATGGTTCCACGAAAATTAAACTTCAGTTAATTTCGTATGCATCATGGCTAAAAGCAATGGTAATTAGTACGTAGTATATAAGATAGAGATTATATTATTCTGATATAACTCGTCTATGATAATGAGGTAGCCTTAATACAGATAGGAAATATTATCCTGATATAACTCGTCTATGATAACAAGTATTGTTCGTTAGTATATCGTTAGCTGTTCTAAACTTTCTGTAGAAAAGTAACAACAGAATTATCAACTATAAAGATTAAATATGATATGATCAACTTGTTCTTCAAAGCGGACTGATGATGTGTTTACATTAACTGCACCATTCGTAGCAGCATAAAAATTGGAACCTCGACTTGATATATCAAACAACATTGCATTTACTACGAGTAACAAACTTCCCTTGAAAACAACAAGTCAATAAGAGATGAACGTGTATATTTTTTCAACGGCTGGAATTGTGTTCTGCGGCCTTCAGAATCCTCCTTTTGAGTGCAAATGCGTGTTGAAATTTGGTTTTACAGGTTTACCTCATGTGTCTTCTTTATAACGAGTCAGTGAAGCTCAGAATTGCCCATGTTTCATCGCATTTAAGGGATGTAGTGCAATGGACCCAACCATTTCTGAGGCTTTTCATCACAGCTATAAAGTGCACCAGCCGGGAATCGAACCCGGGTCTGTAAAGTGGCAGGGTACTATTCTACCACTAGACCACTGGTGCTTTCATGGTAATCATGTTGGATTTTAAATCACTGATAATTTACTTCTTCTTTGGACTTACTTTTCAATGGGTATCATTATCAACTAAACTAGTAGTTAACTTTTTGAATTGGTTGATTTCACAGTTTTTAACTGATAATAGTTCCATTGTCACTATTAAATTCAAAATCCAAAGTTGTCAAAATTTAGATAAAAGATCGTTTTCATATTTTCAAAATCGAAACAGTAAGATTGAATGATCTTAAGATATAAAAAATAGTCTTTGTAATATTACATAAACTAGCTTCAAGGCCCGCTGGCGGCTAGCTTTAAAATAATGATTTACAAAACTTAAAAATGTAGTAAAACTGATTGATATATAAAAATAGCTTTAAAAATAATGTTTCGGCCCATACTTCTTCCATTTATAACAATCATTAATATGAGCCCCAGCACTTGAGTTACATGCTAAGGTTCAATAACATCAGACTAAGTAACCAATCTAAGAATCATCAAGTTAACATATTCATTTATCATTCGTGTTCCTCCGCATTCACCATCGTCCTTTATCCCTATGCGCTACAAAAAAAGGAATACAAATTTAGTTTTAATTAACATATCTGAACGACTTAACCTATAGTCTAACTTAAATTAGTACTACAAAATTTTATTACCCAAGTCCAAAGGAGAAAAGCAAATTGGACAGTCAAGTGATGGATGTTTCTTGTTCTTTGCAGCAAGACTAAGTGAGGAAGTATTACAACTCCTTCCAGATCTAAGGAAAGTCACATTCTCAAGAGACATTGTTAAAATATTAGTCATAAAAGTTAGAGGAGGCATGATGTTGCAACGTTAGCAGCAACGGGTTCTGAACATACAACTCAATTTTCTTAATTTACCTTAAAAAACCATTTTACTTTTAAGATGTAATGCCAAACACACCCTTTTCGAATCACAAGTTTATAATATCTCATTGAATTATAAGATATGGTAGGTATAAACTTACAACATCATAAATTGCACCTATATCTCATAAACTTGCAGCATAAAACACTTTAATGGAAGCACTCAAAGTTAGAAATGTACGTTATATCGAAAGCCTATTTGCATAACATCGCATAGGTAAGTAGTAAGTACTTACATGTGATTATAAGCCTCTATCTGGGCTCAATTAAATGAAGCTTCCCACTCCTGATTGGCCTAATGTAAAATATGTGACACCACTATCAAGTAGTGAGTTAAGAGTTGGTGTATTATGTATTACCAACTACAACACCAGTGGCAAACGGACTCGCTAGGAACAATCATCATTTAATGTGTGGCAGTGGCGGAGCTAAAAAATTTGGTCGCCGAGGGCAAAAAAATTTTTTTCCCTACGATAGAATATTACATTCGAAAACTTCAATGAAATGTATTCAGGGACTGACAAACAATGTTATAACTACAGTTTTAAAAGCTTTGTGTAATTTTTCAGTAATCTATATAATTCCTATTCAATAATGTTGTATTCTTTACTTCTTGGGCTACAATATGACCGTGGATCAACATATATATATATCAAAAAGGAAATAAATGACTAATTAATATTATTAATTAATATTTCATATATCACATATCTCTAGACATAATATTAAGATAGGGTCATCTTCTACATCTTATTTCCTCATCTTCATCATTCTCCACCTGAAATTTTTTAACTAAAACTCAGCAATGTCTTATTAAACCACTTATTTCTTCCCTTTTTTTAGATCATCTTTTTCTTTGGGGGCAATTTAAGTATTTAGTCGAGGGCATTGTGATTATAGTTAAAAAATTAACACTAAAAGATTTGATAATTTAAGAATCCATTAGGGGCAGTTGCCCCCTCTATGGCTCCGCCCATAATGTCTGGTAAATAGTTCGCAAACTGAATATGGAATACGATACCTGGAGGACCCAATAGTGTCAATGAATGGTAAAACATACATACCATTTCTTTATGTATGGCAAACTACATACATCAAGAACTACGGTATTTAAGTTACCGAAGCTAATATACTATAAGCTCTATAATAAGGTTCTTTTGTGGGTTTATAAATGCTTGTGCATCATGTAAATCATGGAGTAATACATTCAGAAACTATTAATTACATCTATGTTAAATTTAGTTGATGCAGTGACACTAATGGTTGGTAAGTCATACATGGATACAAAGTAAAGGCCTGTATACATGTTTTATAGAATCTAAGCTGCTTATTTTCTGGTAGAATTCATCAACTGATTTTAAACCGAAAGCGACTCCAAGAATGTAAACAATACTCTAAGGGCCTGTTTGGTTCGATGGAATCCTAAGGATTCTGATTGAATTGGAATCTGATTCCATTCTATAACGTGTTTGGTTGGCAGATTCAATGTATTTGGAATCTAAATTCCATTCCTTAATGTGTTTGGTTAACAAGCGGAATGGAATTAAAATCCTACAAAATCCTATATATGTGGAATTGAACATTCCATGGCAAAGGGGGAGGAATGTTAACATTATTTTTTTTTACTAATATTATTTTTAATAATAATAATAATAAATTTAAAAAAAAGAAAAAAGAAAAAAAATAGTAGTAAATAGTAATAATAATAATTAAAAAATATATAATTTATTATTATTATAATTAAAAAATAATAGTAAATAATAATAACAAATATATTAAAAATAAAATTAATAAAATTAATAAAATATTAAAAATAAAAATAAATAGATAAAAAACATAAATATAAAAATAAAAAACATTAATATTAATTAAATAATTTTTAATAATTATTTCTTAACTCTAATGTTATTATGTATTTTTTAATTTTTTTTGTTAATTTTATATTTTTATGTTTATTATTTTTACTATTTTATTTTTATTTTTTAATACTACTATTATTTATTTTTTTATTTTATATTTTTTAAAATTTTTATTATTATTTTATTTTATTTTTATTATTTGTTTTTTGTTAATAATTATTATTTGTTTAAATTAATTAATTCTAATTCTTATAAATTATTTTTATTTTGTATGTTAATAAAATAATAAATGTTTTATTTAAAAATAGAGTTTTTAAATAAAATAATATAAAATACTCTATATAAAAAAGCTGTATATATTAGTTTATATAGTATTATTTAAAAAATATAATTATATATTTTTTTAAATTATTGTTTATTTAATACATTAGTTAATATTATATTATTTAAAATTTATTTATAGTAATATATTTAAATATAATGTTTCTCATTTTATTTTCTTTCAACCAAACACGTACTAGTCTTTTCAAATTTCAATCCATCGGATTCTAAATCATAAGGATTCCATTTTTCAACATTCCATTCCTTCACATTCTAATTCCTGAAATAGATTCTAATTCCATCAAAAACATTCTGCGAACCAAACGGGCCCTAAGAAGTGAGCTTGCATGATTCTCTAGGATCAATAGTAAAAAATACGTACCACTTGTGAATGCTTCATCAAATACCCTCATGGATTTATTGTTATGAGCAACTGAATATTTATACTCCCTCTAATTCTTCAAATAGAGCCATATGTCTGCAAATAAAAGTCATATTAGTATCATTGATGTTTATGTGGCCAGACTAAAAATGAATCGTTTGATTTTATAAGTCTACCTTTTAAATATATGAGATACCGAAGTGCCAATAACTTTGCTATAAATATTGCATCATTCTGGTTATTACCTCACCCATATATTTAACCAGAATGTTTGCACCAAGAGACCAACCAACAACATATAGATTTGCATATGGGCATCGAGAGGAAACATGCGCTATTGCTTTAAAGAACGTCTCCCATAATTGATGCCAGATAAAACTGTGACAGAAGTTTCATGAATATGTTTATTAAAAGCCTAAAGCCATTTATAATTCTTTTTATATAGCATCTCTTTCTGAATTTAGCTACTTGCGTATTGGTGCAAATTTTAGAGTTTTAAGAAACATGAAGGCAGTATATAATCTGCTATGAAATTAAGTTGTTAATACTTCGCTTTTGGCTAGGTATAAAATATTATCGTCCGAATCTTTTCGAATTGAAAACCGGTCTTAAGTGCGACTCAATCGTCTTTTGGTGAATCAAGTGAATGGTTTGGTTTTGTTTGTTTTAAACTACTAGCAAGTAATTAAAGTGTCGTTGAGTAAAATGGAAGTTAAAAGATTAATTTGAATAACGAGTAAAAACAAATGCATATAAACGTAAAGGTGACAATGGAAAAATACTAACTCACTAAATAAAACTAACACTTTGAAAATTTTCAGAAAATTAATAGTACTATAAGAAAGTGATATCGAAAGAAACCAAAACAAGCCAAAAAGGCCCCCGATCGGAATGTGTTCCGATCGGTTGATCGGAATGTAGGTGGAGCAACACAATCGGAATACTGGGAGAGTCCCAATCGGAATATGACTGCAAAAGGGGGTACCAATCGGAATAACTAGCTGCTTACAATCGGAATACGGGACAAAGGGTCAATCGGAAAATGAAACGGGCTACTAATCGGAATAAGCGAAGATAACCAATCTGAATATCAAACCCTAATCCGATTGGATCAATCGGAATGCTAAAGTGGTACCGTCGGAATATTAACAAACCCACCAATCGGAATGTCAAAGAATGGTATCGATCGGAAAAGGGTTTTAATCCCTTTCCGAAAATCAAGTAAATCAGTTAAGGGGAACACCCGGTCGGAATATGCCAATCGGAAAGGGGTTTTACCACCCTTTCCGAAATTTGTGGAAATGGGGAAAAGCTAGGTAATAAGCTAAAGTAATAAGGTAACACCCAAAACTTATCAATCCAAATAAGTAACCGAATCAAATAAGCACTTTAATCCACTTATCTAACTCGAAATCAAACAACTTTTTAGATTAAACAATAAAAACATAAACTTTTTAATAAAACTTTTTAATAAGAAAAATAAGCTAATCATCAAAGTAAGCTAATAAGCACAAAAGTCTTATAGCTTAATCAAATGAAAACTTATAAAATGATCAAAAGATTAACTTTTTGAGCACGAAATCACCTAGAACAACACGGATCTTATGATATACGCACAAAAATCAATCTTAAATCAAAGAAAAGTAGAATGAGATTAAGAGATAAAAGCTTAAAATAGAACTTGATTAATAAAAATAAGCAATACAAAGAGTTAATCTTGAAAGATTAAAAGAAAAAGATGAACTAGTGAGAGAAAGTTTAAGACTTTCTCTCTCTAAAAACTAAAAAAGTGAAAAAATTCACTAAAAACTCTAACCACCCTCCTAATGACTATTAGGAGGGTATTTATCGGGAAGGTGGAAGGAGTGCATGTGTTGCATCTTCTTTCTTGCTTTCTTCACGTTTTCTCGACTCGACTTTAATTCTTTGTCTTTGTCGTCTCGGGATTTGAACTTGTCTTTTAATTTTCTTCTTCTATTAGACTTAAGTTCTTCGACTTCGTTAAACTTCCATCTTTTGACTTTTTCTTCGATAAATCTTCAGAATAGGCCTTGGACTTCCGTTCTTTTTGCACTCTTGATCTTTTGATTTCGTCTTTTTCCCGTTTTCTTCAGTAAAAGCCCGTGAAAGCCCGTGTTTTCTTCCTTTTTCATATTTAGGTCCTAAAACACAATAAAAACACAAACCACGCATAATTCCGACTTTTACGACATAAATCACACGTTTTGGTCTTGTTATTATTGGAAATAAATGGTAAAAGGATAAGTGTTTTCACACTTATTAAATCCCCTACACTTGACCATTGCAATGCCTTCATGCAATGCACTAATTTTAAAGCACGGTTTACATTTTCCATCATAAATAACCCACTTTGGCCTTTATTAAATACTAAACATAAAAGATAGAAATAAGTAAAGGAATTAAAAACTTACATTGGGTTTTGGCGGCCATGAACGTTTATCATTCTCAAGTTTCACGTTCCCCATGCCAAGCTTAAAAACGAGATCATTGTTATTATAAGTTAGCAAACTATCACGAACTCATGTGGGCCAATTATTCACTTAGACTCCCTTATTCCTAGGTGTATCTCTTATATTTTATTCTTGTCTTGAATGATCACGAGGATGCATTGTTTGACTTATTTCGATAGTTATTTAGTCCGAAAATAAGGTGAACGATTTAATCAATAGTTAGCTAAAGGACCAAATCTTTTAAAACTGCTTCTCGGGATATCAGAAAGTTCATATCTTGGCATAACTTGGTTCGCGATTTGAGACCTTTCTCGGGCCGATATTTGGCAGCGACTTCATACTTCGAATCTTCGAGAGACGTTCTTGAAATTATGGTCTTCTCTTCAATATAGGAATTTCTTCACTTGAAGTTTTTGTGAGATTCTTCATCTTTGGACCACGACTTCTTCATTTTTCTCCAATCTTTATTTTGGACTTTGATATACAACGATCCGCCTCCTTTTAGGACTTGGATCTATTTATCCTCATACCTTGTTAGGGTCTTTTCGGATAGACTTCTCCATGACTTTTGGGGAGTTCTTGCTTTTCGTCGTGTGTCTCGATCCTTCATATTGATTTTCGATAAATGATTCTTCACATCACTTTTGGATCTTTTAGCAACAAAATGTAGCCCTCATGCCTTGTTAGGGCCTTTTCGGACTCGCCAATCTTCGCGCCCCGCTTCATAAGTTATGCCTTGGCTATGAACTCTCGTCATTACCGAGCAACTTTTAAACGATCTGGGGCTAGAAGCTAAGTAACCTTTTAAATTGTACAACCTTATTTATTAGCAGATTAATTTATTTAACAAGCGGAGGGAGAATAGGCTCATAATTAACTCACATAAATTCACGAAAGAATACCGAACTTATAATTGACTCTATCATCTCTCGTTCTCCACAGTTTAAAATCTCAAGGAATGAGACTCGTGGATGCTTAGCCAATTAAATCAAAGTTTTGGGTTTTCGAGACGCCTATAGGATCTTGCAAATTCTTAGACTTTTACAAGTTTTAGAAATCGCGTTTTAAAGTTCCCTTGATAAACGACTCTCTAGGATCAATTATAGGAACTTGCGAAAAGTTCTTGTTCTTAACCCGTGAGAGTTAAGACTTTCGCGTTTTATAGCTCCCTATATAAAAGCCTAGCAAAACTTGACTTAAACACGTTAAGGATACTAGCTAGAGTAAATTTAGGTAAGTAAACTCGGGTTGAGTCAAAATGTTCACGACTAAGAAAAATCTAAAACCACTTTATTAAAAATTTATTCTAGCAAAGGAAACATAACAAAGGCAAATACACTATACAACTAGGCCAAAATAGATTAAAAATTTCGAAAAATGTCGAAAAATCAAATTTTCCGGTTAAAATGAGGGCAAATTCATGGAAAAGACCACTTACTTCGATAGAAGTCCCCCCTACACTTGAGATAAACATTGTCCTCAATGTTTAAGCATGTGGGAGTAAACTCCCCTACACTTAGGACATTGTGCACTTTGTTTAAATCTTGCTAAGGAAAGGACAACTAAAGTGAATTCAATGTGAACATATAGAATATGAAATATTGAATCACAAGAGTTTAGGATAGAACCGGGAAGATGGGAACACGGTATCACGGTTCGTCAAAAGTCATCAAGATACTCTCTGAAGCTTAAATCCCTGCACAGCACAAGAAACAAGACAACAAACATATGCGGGGCTCCCCCTACACTTATTATGAAAGCAGTAAGGGATAGAACACGGGTTGCCTCCCGAGAAGCGCTTGTTTTTGTTCACCGAGTCATGAGCCTGACTCGACCCAATTTTAGTTCATGGGGAACGTGGTGAGGGATGGAATCATCTCCTGAGAGATGTCCTCACCAAAGTACAGCTTCAAACGCTGGCCATTCACCTTGAAATTGGGTCCATTCGGCTGAGAAAGCTCAATGGTCCCATACGGAAAGACTTTGGCGATGGTGAATGGACCAGTCCAGCGGCTCTTCAACTTGCCGGAGAAGATCTTCAACCGAGAGTTAAAAAGTAAGACTTGATCACCAACGTGGAACTCTCGGTTCTTGATTTTAGCATCGTGGATCATTTTCGTCTTCTTTTTGTAGATCAGCGAGTTCTCATAAGCTTCATTCCTTAGTTCATTTAGCTCGTTGAGTTGAACCTTGCGATGATCACCGGCTTTGACGATGTTGAAGTTAGCCCACTTCAAGGCCCAGTGCGCCTTATGTTCCAGCTCAATGGGTAGGTGGCAGGCTTTCCCGTACACAAGACGATAAGGTGTACAACCGATCGGGGTCTTGTAAGCAGTACGAAAAGCCCACAGAGCATCATCTAACTTATCGGCCCACGCGGCACGATGCTCTCCCACAGTTCGCTCCAAAATTCTCTTCAAGCCACGATTGGAAATTTCGGCTTGCCCATTGGTTTGGGGATGATAGGCGGTGGAAAGACGGTGAGTGACACCATACTTTGCCATGACTCTTGCAAATTGATCGTTGCAAAAATGAGTCCCGCGGTCACTGATGATAGCACGAGGAACGCCAAATCGAGCGAAAAGCTGCTTCAAAAAGTTCACAACCACCCTCGCATCATTCGTAGGAAGAGCCTTAGCTTCAACCCATTTAGAGACGTAGTCGACAGCGACGAGGATGTACTTGTTCCCTTTGGATGATGGAAATGGCCCCATAAAGTCGATGCCCCATACATCAAAGATTTCACATTCCTGTATGAAATTTTGAGGCATCTCATCCTTATGTGTGATCTTGCCTTGACGCTGGCAAGCATCACAATGCTTAACCATTTCGTGAGCGTCACGATAAATGGTGGGCCAGTAGAATCCAGAATCAAACACTTTCTTAGCGGTGTAGTTGGGACCAAAGTGACCACCAGTGGGTCCTTTGTGGCAAGCTTGGAGGATGTCAAAAGCTGCCGGTCCGTCAACACATCGACGAATAATTAGATCAGCACACTGTTTGAATAGATAAGGGTCATCCCAAAAGTAAGTCTTAACATCGTTCAAGAACTTCTTCTTTTGTTGGGATGTTAACCCTTGGATGAGAATACCACCCGCTAAGTAGTTTGCAATGTCTGCAAACCACGGGGTGCCATCAAGATTGAGATTTAGAGACATTAGAGTCTCCAGGGGGAAAGAGTCATTGATCTCTTTGTTCGGATGATCCCCCTGATATGGATCCTCAAGTCAACTCAGATGATCCGCGACCAGGTTTTCGGCTCCCTTCTTGTCACGAATTTCAATGTTGAATTCTTGAAGGAGCAAAACCCAACGAAGAAGTCTTGGCTTAGAATCGTTCTTTGTCATCAAGTACTTCAACGCGGAATGGTCTGTGTATACGATGGTGGTGGATAAAACAAGATAGGGGCGAAATTTCTCAGAAGCATAGACAACAGCTAAAAGCTCTTTTTCGGTTGTCGTATAATGCAATTGAGCCCCCGTCATTGTTTTGCTAGCGTAGTGGATTGGTTGGAAGTGTTTGTTCACTCTTTGGCCCAGAACCGCACCAATAGCAAAGTCGCTAGCATCGCACATCAATTCAAAGGGCAGCTCCCAATTAGGGGTAACCAAGACCGGTGCCTTAGTTAGCTTATCCTTAAGAAGATTGAAGGCTTCCAGACACTCTTTAGAAAAGATGAAGGGAGTATCCTTTTCCAAGAGGTGGGTCATCGGGCGAGCGATTTTAGAGAAATCTTGAATGAATCGACGATAGAAGCCCGCATGACCCAGAAAACTTCTCACACCCTTCACGGTTGAAGGTGGAGGTAATTTGGCTATGACATCAACTTTAGCACGGTCGACTTCAAGACCGGCTTTAGAGATTTTGTGTCCTAGCACAATGCCTTCTTTGACCATAAAATGGCATTTTTCCCAATTCAGAACAAGGCGAGTGTCTTCGCACCGTTTAAGCATACGTTCCAAATTGGCAAGGCAAACAGAGAAGGAATCCCCGAAGACCGAGAAATCATCCATGAAGACTTCCATGGTTTGCTCAACCATGTCATGGAAGATAGCCAACATGCACCTTTGGAAAGTCCCGGGGGCATTGCATAAGCCAAAAGGCATTCTTTTATAAGCAAATGTGCCGTAGGGACAAGTGAATGTTGTCTTCTCTTGATCTTGAGGATCGATGGGTATTTGAAAATAACCCGAGAAACCATCCAGAAAGCAGTAATATTCATTACCAGCTAAACGTTCAAGCATTTGGTCCATAAAAGGTAGAGGGAAATGATCCTTTCTCGTGGCATCATTGAGTTTGCGGTAGTCTATACAAACTCTCCACCCAGTAACGAGACGGGTAGGAATCAACTCGTTGTTTGCATTGGGCACAACGGTGATACCACCTTTCTTAGGCACACAATGGACTGGACTAACCCACGGTGAATCCGAAATAGGGTAAATCATACCCGCATCAAGAAGTTTGATAACCTCTTTTTTGATGACTTCATGTATTTTAGGATTCACCCTTCGTTGACTTTGAATTGTGGGCTTAAAGTCGTCCTCCATGAGAATTTTATGTGTGCAAAAGTGAGGATCAATTCCGCGGATGTCGGAGATTTTCCAAGCGATAGCGTGTTTATGCTTCTTCAACACAGCGACAAGTCGGGCTTTTTCGTCTTCTTTCAGATCCTTTGCGATGATGACCGGTAGCTTCTCGTCGTCTTCCAGGAAAACGTACTCAAGATGAGGAGGTAGGTCCTTAAGCTCAAGAGTAGGAGGATCCTCAATAGATGGTGAAACTAACGATGGATCATCATTAGTCACCTCTTTAGGAGCAGGAGGAGAGAACGGGTCCTCATTGAGAAGTCTCTCAATAGTACTAATCTCTTCATCCCAATTGGTGGAAAAATTATCATACTTAATATCGAGAGGACCCAGACTAGCTTCGAATTCATCCAAGTCACTTTCTCCGAAAGGAGTCAATGCTGGAGCAATTGAGGCAACGGTCTCAACATTGGGTAGAGAAGATAGAGTACTTTTGCAAGCATCATGAAAATGTTCTTCACAAGCTTCATCGAGAACATCAATAGCATTAACGCTCTCATACGAATAAGGTTGCTTAGAAATCTTACCCATGTTGAAGACAATTTTATCGTCACCAACTCTCATGATTATTTCGCCTGCGGCAACATCAATGAGAGTGCGACCGGTCCTCAGAAATGGACGTCCGACGATTAATGGAACACGAGGATCCATCTCGTAGTCAACGACAACAAAATCCGCCGGGAAGGTGAATTTGTCAACGCCAACAAAGACATCTTCGGCTATCCCCACTGGATAAGCAACCGTACGGTTGGCTAATTCCAAAGTCATTTTGGTGGGGACTAGCTCGGGGAGAGATAATTGCTTCCAAACACTTAAAGGCATTAAGTTTATACTGGCACCTAGATCGGCTAGGGCCATGCAATTCTCTACTCCCGGGAAGTTGCAAGGAATCAAGAAGCGACCCGGATCACCAAGTTTGGTGGGCAATTGCCGTAAGAGCACTGCGGAGCAATTCTCATTAAGGTGGGTCTGAGCAATGTCCAGAAGCTTTTCTTTATCACTTAAAAGATCTTTAAACATCTTAGCGTATTTGGGCATGTGAGCGAGAGCCTCGGCAAAGGAGATGTTAAAATTCAATTGTTTAAACATTTTTAGGAAGTTTGAAACCTGAATATCATCCTTGCTCTTTTGCTTCTCTTTCCTCAACCTTGAAGGATAAGGTATATTGGATGAAGAAGAAGGCTTTAAGGGAATAGGATCACTCACAAGCACGGGTGGTGGGGAAATGGGGATAGAAGGTGAAGGAGGTGGGGAAAGTTGCTCTTTTTCCTTGTTCACAATCACTGGTGGAGGTGTAGGAAGCTCGGGTTCCATATAACCTTTTCCACTTCGAGTGGTGATTGCTTTCATCTCCCCTCTTGGATTCGCAACGGTATTACTCGGAAGAGTGCCCGAAGAAGAGGGTTGATTACTTTGGATGAGCGAACCAATCATATCACGAAGGTGAAGAGCTTGATTGTTAAAAGAGTTTTGCATGTTGGCATTAATATCATTGCTGTGTTTGGCCATGTCGTTCCTTAGCTCGGCTCGAATATCGCTCCCTTGTTTCACCATGTCATTCTTCAAGTTGACAAATTGACTCTGAAGATTCGTCACCATCTCACGATTAGTCTTCATGAACGTCTCGACGTCTTGGTTAACGGCTATTGGTTGATTAAGAGGTGGAGCTTGAGAATTTCCTTGAGTTGGGTATGGGTTTCTTTGGGATTGATATTGATTTTGAGCACGAGGTTGGAATTGGTTGTTTCGGTTAAAGCTTTGTTGTTGGTTTTGATTTGCAGGAGGGAAACCGGGAGGAGCAAGATAATTGTTGGAACGATAACTTAGCAAGCCACGGTCTCCTTGAGGGCGAGCTTGATAGCCTCCTGTGGGATAAGTACCATATGCTGCGTTAACGTCTTCAGAATAATTGCCGTGAGTAGAAGGACACTCATTGTAGGAATGAGGACCACCACATGTGTCACAAGAAATAACAACGGCTTTAGCTTGTTGAGTTTGGTTAGAAGTCAAAATTTGGAGACTTTTGTTAATATCGAGAATAGCACGTTCCAAAATAGACGGGTTGGTGGTGGAAGAAGTAGATGAAACATTGACTCTCTGATTAGATCTTGAGGATGCGGAAGAATCCCAATTCTTGTGGTGAGTAGTCATGTTTTCAATCAACTCTCGACACTCCTCCGGTCTCCTTTTCATAAAAGTACCACCGGCGGCGGCATTGATCGTGTCACGATCACGAAAAGTGAGACCATTGTAGAAGGTGTCAATGAGAGTGACGGGGAGCATATTGTGATTAGGACAGCGGTCGATCAAATCATTGTAACGTTCCCAAGCATCGAAAAGCGATTCATCATTCTCTTGCATAAATCCACTGATTTGGTTACGAAGGCTAGTGACCATGGATGGGGGAAAGTAGCGCGATAAAAAGCGTTGAGTCATGTCGTTCCACGTATGAATAGAATTCTTAGGAAGACGGTCAAACCATTTTTCGGCATGGTGAGAAAGCGAGTGTGGAAAAAGTTGAAGGCGAAGGTCATCCATAGAAACACTGGGGCACTTCATGCTTTGGGTAATGGTAATGAATTTGTCGAGGTGTTTGTTGGCATCATCATCCGGAATTCCACGAAATGGGTTCGTTTGCACTTGTTGTATCATGTGATGCTTCAACGAAAACTCCTGAGCCGTGACGTGCATTGGCGCAATCGGACCTCCGCGTCCGTTCATGGTGGGTTGGCACAATTCCTCCATGGTTCGTAAATCAGGTAGAAGGACATTGTTGTTGTTGTTATTGTTGTTATTATTCAAATTGTTTTGAGGTGGGTGATTATTGTTGTTGTTAACACCAGCCATATCTAAATCTTCAAGAGTCTCGGGCTCAGAATAGTTGGAAGATCTAGTACGCATACACCTGCAGAAGAAAAATATACACAAAGAATATAATATTTTTGGTTTTTATAGGTTTTTTAATATTTTTGTATTTTTTGAAGAGTTTTATATTTTTTATGGATTTTTGGAAATTTTTATAGCAATGAAAATAACGTTCAAAGAACGGATCCCAAAATTCAATGCGTCTCTCACTAGAAACCGTTTATCTTAACGAAAAGAGCCGGCAGCGGCGCCATTTAATACTTCGCTTTTGGCTAGGTATAAAATATTATCGTCCGAATCTTTTCGAATTGAAAACCGGTCTTAAGTGCGACTCAATCGTCTTTTGGTGAATCAAGTGAATGGTTTGGTTTTGTTTGTTTTAAACTACTAGCAAGTAATTAAAGTGTCGTTGAGTAAAATGGAAGTTAAAAGATTAATTTGAATAACGAGTAAAAACAAATGCATATAAACGTAAAGGTGACAATGGAAAAATACTAACTCACTAAATAAAACTAACACTTTGAAAATTTTCAGAAAATTAATAGTACTATAAGAAAGTGATATCGAAAGAAACCAAAACAAGCCAAAAAGGCCCCCGATCGGAATGTGTTCCGATCGGTTGATCGGAATGTAGGTGGAGCAACACAATCGGAATACTGGGAGAGTCCCAATCGGAATATGACTGCAAAAGGGGGTACCAATCGGAATAACTAGCTGCTTACAATCGGAATACAGGACAAAGGGTCAATCGGAAAATGAAACGGGCTACTAATCGGAATAAGCGAAGATAACCAATCTGAATATCAAACCCTAATCCGATTGGATCAATCGGAATGCTAAAGTGGTACCGTCGGAATATTAACAAACCCACCAATCGGAATGTCAAAGAATGGTGTCGATCGGAAAAGGGTTTTAATCCCTTTCCGAAAATCAAGTAAATCAGTTAAGGGGAACACCCGGTCGGAATATGCCAATCGGAAAGGGGTTTTACCACCCTTTCTGAAATTTGTGGAAATGGGGAAAAGCTAGGTAATAAGCTAAAGTAATAAGCTAACACCCAAAACTTATCAATCCAAATAAGTAACCGAATCAAATAAGCACTTTAATCCACTTATCTAACTCGAAATCAAACAACTTTTTAGATTAAACAATAAAAACATAAACTTTTTAATAAAACTTTTTAATAAGAAAAATAAGCTAATCATCAAAGTAAGCTAATAAGCACAAAAGTCTTATAGCTTAATCAAATGAAAACTTATAAAATGATCAAAAGATTAACTTTTTGAGCACGAAATCACCTAGAACAACACGGATCTTATGATATATGCACCAAAATCAATCTTAAATCAAAGAAAAGTAGAATGAGATTAAGAGATAAAAGCTTAAAATAGAACTTGATTAATAAAAATAAGCAATACAAAGAGTTAATCTTGAAAGATTAAAAGAAAAAGATGAACTAGTGAGAGAAAGTTTAAGAATTTCTCTCTCTAAAAACTAAAAAAGTGAAAAAATTCACTAAAAACTCTAACCACCCTCCTAATGACTATTAGGAGGGTATTTATCGGGAAGGTGGAAGGAGTGCATGTGTTGCATCTTCTTTCTTGCTTTCTTCACGTTTTCTCGACTCGACTTTAATTCTTTGTCTTTGTCGTCTCGGGATTTGAACTTGTCTTTTAATTTTCTTCTTCTATTAGACTTAAGTTCTTCGACTTCGTTAAACTTCCATCTTTTGACTTTTTCTTCGATAAATCTTCAGAATAGGCCTTGGACTTCCGTTCTTTTTGCACTCTTGATCTTTTGATTTCGTCTTTTTCCCGTTTTCTTCAGTAAAAGCCCGTGAAAGCCCGTGTTTTCTTCCTTTTTCATATTTAGGTCCTAAAACACAATAAAAACACAAACCACGCATAATTCCGACTTTTACGACATAAATCACACGTTTTGGTCTTGTTATTATTGGAAATAAATGGTAAAAGGATAAGTGTTTTCACACTTATTAGTTGTCAACAGTCATACCTTAGGTATGATGACAGGGCTGCGGGTACAACCATGACCGTTAAAAGCCACAACAGAATGAAAAAAAAAATCAAATCCTATCAGAAGTAGTAAAAGGCATTGTTTCTGGAAGATTACGTGACTTGATTATCTATGATATCATCCATCCTCACAAGAACAGGTGAGCTGAATATTCGCAGACATGAATAGCTAATCATTCACCTTATTTTTGGTTTACTTGCTCAAGTATGAATTCTCGAGGTGCGGACTCGAGCATGAAATCAGATTTACCGAATAATGTGCTCCTTTAAACCACATAATAACATCAACTGAGTGTATCACGGACCTTCTAGTTCGTTAAGTCCTATCAAAACCTAATTCTCAAGTTTGTGAATTCTATAGATCTTACTCAATTCTCAGACATAAACAAACGCCCCATAAACTAATCCAAAAACCACCTAAACGAACGGTCGGATGAAATGAGAACACTATACTAATCCTGTGACATAATATGAACCTTCAAAGTGTAATAGACTAATAAGAATGAGCACTTTGGTTACATGAGCTTAGCACTGTAGATGTTGTTACAAACTCTTGAGTATAGGTGCAATTTATTTCTTCATACGTACCGTAAGTATGTACTACATAAACCATCGATATAATTGCACCAGTAACGTTCTCTGCTGTTTCAATCAATATTTGAAAAAAAAATCAGTGACAAGACGAGTTAATAGCAAGTTGATATGTTTCTTGCCTTGATAACATCTTGATCGATGCGTATATGGCATTTCCATCTAAGTGATTTGATTGCCATAAAGTAGTCATAATCAAACACAGTTTTGAAATATATAACAACAATTCTAATCCTAATTCACTAAAAATTTGCAAGATATCAGATTATAGTATATTTTGAACTTAAAAATGCTTATCTTCTTATTTTACCGGCTAATATTTCACTTGAGGATGCTTGCATAGATACCCTTTGGGCTAATATATAGCCTAAGGACGCTTGAAGAGATACCCTTTAATTTTCTTTTTTTATAATTTTTGGTAATTAGACTCGGCCGGTTAAACTTATTCCGATCCTATTTGTTAATCACTTCCTTAACATACTTGACAAACATAAAATGGATAGTTTCAAAATTATACCATCAGGAAGTATGATCCTATTTTAAAAAATTTACCCTAAAAACTTGATAAGTCAGATAGTACTACTTATTCAAAATTGCTACCTCGATAAGATCATTCCATCTTACTTTGCTTTCCCGCATTTAGGCAAATGACTCAAAGTCACTGAAGCTTCCCTCCACAAATTGCTTGAATTTTGCTCATTATGATAATGCACGAAGAAGTCCAGTGATCATGGGATAATAGTTTAACAACTTCTATATAAAGGAGGGTTTTGGAAAAATTGATCTTAACCCAAAATTCTAAAAAAATGCCACCTGTAAAATGAAAAATAATCAACGGTTCATCTTAAATTATCTCTTTCCGCATTTAATTTCAATACGAAGCATCTTCAAATACGCCTACTTCCCCAAAAGTTAATTAAACGATTAACAACACAAAAAACAAACATAAATGTGATTAAGATAGTAGATTTATATCACTATTCACTAATATAAATTTTTTGTTGATGTTTTAAATAATAATTATTAAATGTTTAAGAAGAGTAAAATGTTGTTTTCTTAAATTTTATAAGTCATAACCAATAATTTATCAAAATTTAAAATTAGGTCATAACAGATTTTAAAATCGCATGGTTAAAAGTGGAGATTATGTTATGTTTTCAGAGATCTTATGTAGATTTGAATTATTTTTATTTTGTAGAATTACAACAATAATAATGGTACTGACATTAGATCGTACCATCCGAGACATTTTACGACCAAGATGCCAATCATCTATCTACTATATCATGTTATGAAGTCCATTATCGAGTCAACTCGATCGAATTTCTCATTTGATCAACGCGATCGAGTCACTTAATCAAGAATTAACCGATCAAGTCATCGAATTACGAGTTCAATCAGCGAGTCAACCCGATCGAGTCAATAAATTATAAGTCGACTACCGAGTTTACTCGATCAAATCACTAAATTACGATTTATCTAACAAATTAATTATCATATCGTTCTGTTATCACTGTTACGTACGAGTACAAGTTTTTAAAAAAATAAAAAATAAATAAAAAATAAAATAAAAGCAGATGCAAATTTAGCAAATTCACAACCTGTGTTGGTTTCTCTATGAGTTAAATTTATAAAATAATAACAAAGTTTTAGTTTTATTCTAATTTAATCACTGTAACTTTGTTTTTATTTTAAAATAATAATCAATTTTAAAAAGTGTTTCGTTTTAGTCTTTCAAAGTTTTGGTACTGTTTTATTATTATGTAGGGGTGGAAACGAGTCGAGCCGAACTCGAGCTTGACTCCTTTAAGTTTTATAAAGCTCGAGCTTGAGTTTGGCTCATTTCGAGCCTTATTATTTAAGCTCAGGCTCGGCTCGTTGTATGCTAGACAGGCTCAGGCTTGGCTCGAACTCGGCTTGTTTATATGTTTGGCAATTATAAATAAAATTTGACTCGAGCTCGGCTCTAGATCGGCTCTTTTATATGTTTGGCAATTATAAATAAAACTTGACTTGAGCTCGGCTCGTAATATATATGAATTAGGCTCGTTAATAAGCTTGTTATTAAGCCAGTTAATGACCTCGTATATAAAGTATTATGCTCGCGAGCCCAAACGAGCTTTGTACGTAAAGCTCGGGCTCGGGCTCGAGCTCGAGCTCGTTTAGCAAACGAGCTGCAACTTAGGCTCAAGCTCGGGCTCGAGCTCGTTTAGGCTCGACTCATTCGAACTTTTTACCGATTCGATCTCAAGCTTTTCACTAGCAGCTCAGCTCGTTTCCACCCTATTATTATATGACATATATCTTTGGTCACATGTGGATGAATTGGTTGTACTTTGAACAATTACATAATAATGACACATTATTGAAAGTTGAGTGATTTTAGTGATTGATAATATAAAGTTTGAATGACCAAATTAAAACTAAAATAGTCCTCAAACTTGGTTATTATTAGGCAAACATATTTCCTATATCTATTTTAGTATTTTTAAATAGAAGATTTTCTTAAAATAGCCTTTTTTTTTATTATGTTGTCGTTAAAATGTCAGCTAAATCTCAATGTCTCTAAAATGGCCTAAGTGTATTTTGGAGGCATTCAAACTGAAAGGCATAGTGTTTGACATGGATGGAACCTTGACATTCGAGGCGACTTAGTGTATTTTGGAATTTCGGAGGCAACCGATGTATTCGAGGAAATCAAGACACGTGTCACGCAAGAAGGATAGGTTGACTCGGTTGCCTTGGCTATTTTTGAGAAACTTGAACAATGATGGTCATTTTAAGAAAGTAACATTTTTATAAATTGGTCATTTATGGAAATACCCCTTTTAAATAGGGAAAAAGACCAATTTGGTCAAAATCACCTCTCCAAAGTAAAACCATGGTCAAGTTTTTTGATGGGGACAAATTTAGTCATACACAAGTGCACAACTGCACAACTCCATCCAATTACCGCCACGTGTCCACTGACATAGTATTATCAAAATAGTAAATTACTAAAATGCCCTTTCTCTTTCTCTTTTCTTCTTTCTTCTTTCTACTGGTTTTGAATACACTCCAGATCATAACATCAAAATCCCACACCAACAAACACCAATTGATAATCAATCGGGTTTAATGCAAAGTCGCTGCGGTGGAGTTGGTAGGCGGTGTAGCTACGATTCCGACGGGGTCAAGAAATCAATCGGGTCTTAGGTAATCATTACATTCGATTTGTGAAATTTATTTTCTATTACATTTTAATGAATTTATATGATATTGGGTAATAATTTTAGGGTTTTCAATATGATTTGGGTATTTCTTGATTTTTTTTCTGGTTTTTGATATGGTTTTTAAAATTATGAATTGGGCAAAAAAAAAGCTTTCCAAATTATGAATTGGGTATTTCTTGATTTGGGTATTTCTTGATTTTTTTTTCAGAAGAAACTGTTATCAAGCTTCTTCAGAATGCTATACAAGGTACTTATTTTAATTATCTGCATAATCTTAAGACTCAAAGATTCAAATTTATTGAGAAAAATACGACTTTTTATCGTTAAATGCTCAAGAACAATAGTAAGTTTCAAAGTACAGGAAACATGTGTTTTTAAACTTAAATATATACTAGTAAAATAAAGATCCAAATTTTGTGGATTATAATAAGATTTTGTTGTTTAGATACTCAAGACCATAAAGATTAAAACTGTGAATTAGCGTACTGTTTTGATGTTTATATATGTGTTTCTTGCTTAACGTGACGTGATGGTTGGTTTGTGTGAAAAGATGAAACTAGTCGGATCACTTTTTGTACTGACATGCTTTTAGCGGGTGTCTGTTTAAGCTTATTTGGCCGCCTATTGAACGTTATAAGCCCAAAATTTTGAGCTTTTCATAAGTTTAATAAGCCAACTAGGCTTTAAACAAACACCCCTTTGGCGGAATATCGTTTTTTGAATATTTTGACATTTTGTGGGATCATTACTTTTGTTTTTCACGTTACTCTGGCTATTTTGAAGAGCAAACAGGTTCTGCAAAAGAAAAGTTTAGTCTGTAAAAGAAACTGCGGATTTGATGGTTATTGTGTTACACTAGTTTGTTCTTGTCTGTGTAGTGATCAACTTAGTTTGTTTTATGTTTTTAGGCACATAACAATGAAGCGGAAACGTACATATAAGGGGAAGAAGACGACACCCCAAAACGATACTGCTTTAGTGACTGAACCTGAAACCAGTCATATTCGACCACCACTTGCTGCTTGAATGCATTGAATTGTCTTAAGTACCTTGTTCAGTTTGCATTAGTTCTTTCAAAAGATCAGGATTTTGAAACTAGTCTTGCTGAAAACATTTCATCTTCAGAAGGGGACTCCTCATCACAAGGTCTCTCACCCATTCTGGCCAGGTTACTTGATGTTCTTGTCAATCTATCTCAAACGGGTCCAAGTGATGCTGTGCTGTCTGGGTCAAAGGGTAAACGTAGGACCCAAACTTCGTCTTCTGACCGGTTCTCAGATGATCGTCGGGAAAAAGATCTTCTAGAGAAAGACAAAGTTAAAGATATTGACGCCATTCAAGTATTACAGGACATTTTTCTCAAAGCGGATAGTAGGGATCTTCAGGCAGAAGTGTTAAATAGAATGTTTAAGATATTCTCAAGTAATTTGGAGAATTACATGTTGTGTCAGCAGTTGCGAACAGTGCCGTTATTGATTCTCAATATGGGTGGTTTTCCTTCTTCATTGCAAGAGATTATTCTTAAAATTTTATGGTATGCAGTCACTGTTGTTAACTCTATACCTGACCAAGAATTGCTTGCACTTTGCTGCTTATTACAACAACATATTACATCTGAGTTGAAACACACCATCTTATTATTCTTCAAAAAGATATTGTCCTTTGATCCAACAAAATACTGTAAGGTCTTGCGAGAAGTTGGTGTGTTGGAAGTTCTCATAGATGATCTCAAACAGCACAAGTTTCTAATGGGCTCCAGTGATGATCTAGAAAGAAAGTCCAACTCGAACAGCTTCAAGAAACATATAGACAATAAAGATGCAATAATTTCATCTCCAAAGTTGCTGGATTCAAGTTCTGGGAAGTTATCTCTTTTTGAAGTCAAAAGCACTGTCTCTGCTGCTTGGGATTGTTTGCATTACTTGCTGAAGAATGCAGAACAGAATCAAGTGACATTTCGTTCTGCTAGTGGTGTATCCACTGCTCTTCCTTTTTTGGTGTCCGATATACACCGTCCTGGCGTCCTTCGTGTGTTATCGTGCTTAATAATTGAAGATTCTGCACAGGTTGGTTAACGCTTATCTTTGCTTATAGTCCTAACCTTTGATTATATTGTCACTGGTCATTTGTTCCCAAACTAATTGTCCACTAAACAAAAAACACACATTTTAAGATAAATGCACTTATTACAGTTTGAATTTGTCAGAATGACATGTTTACTTTTTGAAAGTTTGTCAGTAATATGTTCTATAGGTTTTGTAATAATACTTTTAGGGGGTGTTTTGTTGGAAACTCACCAACCTTGGAGGGTTTAGAAAAGACCTGTGTTTGATACCAGTTTTTAAACATTAAAGCGACTAACCAAACATCATATATTGGGACTGAAAGTTATCCCCTTACTGTATTCCTATAAACCAATCGCCCCCTTAGTTATTAGGGGTTATATGGGAAACTTGATAATTGGAGAGACTTTGTGGAATAAGAGATCGGGGTCGAGTCTCGGCTTGTCTCACTCCAGGTCTTGCTTCTCTGGGCCAGGAGAGTTGCCGGAGCTATTCCTTGTGGGGTGGACAATGGCTGGTGCCAAAAGGCACCCGGGGTTAAGGTGTTCCCGCCAATCTTCACCTTTTGTGGAATAGATGCGTATAAAAAGCCCCTGCTTTAAAAAAAGGCTAAAAAGTGTCCACAATTAACAAAATGGGCAAGATTTGCCATATGTATGTAGTCTAATTTTGAAAACGCGCGATTATGAGTATTTTGCTATAAAATAACCATTTTACCTTCGAAATTTGAAAAATGAGTAAAGGCATAATGGTCACAAAATATATACAATCGCCCGTTTTTTAAAGTAGACTACATACCATGAAAAAAAAAGTTATGTACATATAATGATAACACTTGCAAGTATAATGTTGGTTCTAGTTTTGTTTATGATTGCAATGTGTTGATTGGTGGAACGCTAGAGCTTATGTATGTACAAACGCCTATATATCAGTACATCAGTACTTATTGTTGTTTGGCGATGATTTGTTAGCTTAGCAAAGTTGAACTGATAGACGGACAGTAGATATGAGCAATTCGATAGGGCACGGTCTGCTTCGGCCCACGGTTTTGGAGCATCAAACCAAAACAAACTCTAATGGCATTGTTGGAAACACATCCTTTCAAGTTCAAACGAATTCTCAGATACGGGCATTTTCTTCATCGTCTTCCGCCTCATTATTATCTAGCGATTTTCGTGGTCAGAGACTCACTGTGCGAAAATCAAACCTGCCAAGAAAACGTGCGGTTTCTAGTGTTCCACAAGCTGTTTTAGCGACCGAGACAGCTTCTGAGGTACTCTGTCATGGTTTCATTTCTTGATGCAGACAGATTATAATAACGTAAGAGTCTTAGGGGGCGTTTGGATTTAGCTTATTTTTCTTGTTTATGGACTTACTTAAATTTGTGAAAGCTCATCAGATAAGGAATAAGTTATGAGCTTACAAATTTGAGCTTGATGGGGGTTGTTAGCTTTTAGAAGTTCAAATAAGCCCATGAGCCGAAAAAAATAAGCTAACCCAAACGCCCCCTTTTACATATTTACGATGACATTTCTTCTTCTCTTGTAACAGTTGGTAGGAAAGTTCAAACTGGATGGGAATATCGAGATGCAGGTATCGACTGTTATGAATGTTACACGTGGCTGCTTTCTTGTTATTCCATATACTGAAACAAGCTATACTTAATTTTACAGGTTAAAGTTAACGTTTCTTCTGTCACGCTAGTAGAAATTCAGATTACTAATAGTCCCGACGATCTATACCTACATTGGGGTGGTATGCGGAAAAGAAAAGAGTAAGTTTTTATATCCAAATTTGGTTTAGGATCTGTTATGCCTTTCGGTAGTGTTCATTTTATATCTTTTTGTGTTTCAGGAAGTGGGTACTTCCTAGCCGTCGTCCAGAAGGGACTAAAGTATTTAACGACCAGGCTCTTAGAACGCCCTTTGTGAAAGTAGGTCACATAATACTGCATATTTTATAACATTTTATTCCGGCTGATATCAAACTAACATCTCTTCTTTAATTTTCACAGTCTGGTTCCGATTCGTTTCTGAAAGTAGAGATTGATGACCCTGCAATCGAAGCTATAGAGTTCCTAATAGTAGACGAAAGACAGAACAGATGGTACAAAGATAACGACAAAAACTTTTATGTTAAGGTGCCTTTTGGCGAAAGACCAGTTTCAAATGTCGAAGTACCTGAAGAGCTTGTACAAATACAATCCTGTTTAAGATGGGAGAGGAACGGGAAACAATCGTATTCCCCTGAACAGGAAAAGGTTAGTTAGTTATAATATAGTTAACGGATCTAATATCTTAAATTTAATCGATTTCTGCCATTGTAACAGAAAGAATTCGAAGAAGCGAGAAAAGAGTTGCAGAGGGAGCTAGAAAAGGGTACTTCTCTCGATGACTTACGGAAGAAAATGACTAAAGGAGAGATACAAACAACCGACGGGACGACCCAAAAAAAGGGTCAAAAACAGCCTGCAAAAAAAGTTTACTCCACTCCAGAAAGGATTAACAGGAAAAAGAGAGATATAATGCAACTTCTCAAGAAACCTATTCCAGTCGCTTCGAAGGGAACTGTCTCCATGAAACCAAAAGTTTTGTCTGCGTTACAGCTTTTCTCAAAAGCCATAGAAGAACAAAGTGACGCCGATGTTCTAAACAAAAAGATTTACAGACTCGGTGATAAAGAGCTTTTGGTAAGAACACTTAGTTTTGGTTAAGGATATTGCATTTGAATATTTCATGTTCGAAGTTTCTAACGACTTGCTACATCTTCAAGGTACTTGTAACAAATGCCTCAAATAAGACCAAAGTTCGTTTGGCAACAAACATGGACGGCCCATTCACTCTTCACTGGGCAATATCAGAGAAAACTAGGGAGTGGCTGGCAAGTCCTTAACTTTTTACGATTACAATATATTTATCGTGATATATTATTATTGATATCGCGTACACATTGCAGACACCACCTGAAAATTTGTTACCGGTAGGTTCCACTTCATTAGAAAAGGCTGCTGAAACATGGTCGAGGACCATCTGAACAACATGGTCGAGGACCACTCCTAAATGAAGCTTACTTGATGCTCACTGACAACGAGATTTCTATGTTTTATGTGTAATAAATCTTTCGACTACTGGATCATACTTTTATGACATAGGAACAGAGATGTCTTGTTGCTCGCCGACACCTTGTGGTTGATCGGCTTATGTATAGTGCCTATCTTGACTAGGTTCTAATAAAACTTGAATGGTGAATCGTGTATCTTGTTGGCCTGAGACCTTTGCTTGTACTTGCTAGATTGCGTGATTGATGTTTCATATTATGTTTGATCACAGGTGTTGATTCTGACCCATCAATTTGTTACTGACTTCGGCTATGTCTTAACTTAAATAGGTCACTGGTTAAACTAACCAGAATGAGGTCATGAGTGACGAAAATCTACATTAATTTTTCGGCTGACAGTAAAACCACAACCTAGGGTTGGCTAAATTAAGGAAACATATTGGTCCAAGTACCGCTACCATTTCAAAGGCTTTTAATTCACAAACCGCCTCGGTTTTTAATGATCCAAAATGTATTGTTAATAAGTTGGTAACTTGTTGTAATTGCATCTTCAAACAAACTGGTTTAACAGTTGTTGAGACTCGAGAGATCCATAGGAATATTCATACATCTGTCGCGTTGTTTCCGAACAGTAAATCATTTGTCCAAGTAATTATCCAAACATAATAATCATCAAGCTTGCAGAAAGGAGGCTTGCGAGATTTTGATCCAACAAACCTGCAAAAAAATTATCAAGCCTTAACCATGCTTTTAATGCAGCGATCTCCACGAGCAGCTGTAAATTCATTCCTCTGATCAGTAGTCACCCCATATGGAACACAATCTTGTGCATTGAAAAAGTATGCTACAGATCATAAATAATTGTCAAGACTACTAATTGTTGCAACTGTCTTGCTCTTTTAAAAGATGAATAGAAACTAAAAAGAAGAAAAAGAGACAAGCCAAATGATCAACAAACAAAACAACACTAATTTGTATGAAACATAATGGAGTTGCTTCTTTGTATATTTAGCGGGATAAATGGCGTTACAATCAACATGTCTTGTTCATATGACATAGATATGTTGCTCTCCTACAACTTCAACACTATCCAACAAATATCAATTATCGAATAAAAGATTAGACTAGCCCCTTGAGCTTGCCTTCAGATTCCTCCCTGTGGTCAATAAGCCAATGCTCAACTGCTTCACCGCTACTGCTCAACTGCTCCACTACTCCACCGCCACTACTCAACTTGCTGCTCGCAAAGAAGAAGCTGTCGCAGCTTGACCACCATGCTCAACTGCTCCACCGCCATGCTCAACTGCTCCACCACCACGTCGCAACTGCTCCACCACCACTGCTCAACTGCTCCACCACCACTGCTCAACTGCTCCACCGCTACTGCTCAACTGCTCCACCGCTACTGCTCAACTGCTCCACCGCCACTGCTCAACTGCTCCACCGCCATGCTCAACTTATCATTTCCACTTCTACTCTTCTTGAAGTCTTGAGCAGATCATCAGCCCTTTTCCAGTCTGTATCTTCCCGGTCCTATGGTTAAAGCAAGCCCTGTGTAGAGAAAGAGCAACCACGCCTGAAAAGGGCCTACTTATTATGCACTCAACGTAACAAAGCGAAAATTGCAGACCTTGTAAATTAAAATCCTTAATAATCCCAGTGCACCGGCAAGGTGGCAATCAGACCATTGAACAAAGAAAAGCAAAAACTGTGCACATGCACTATACGACATCCGCATCATATTCTCTTCTAAAATCTGACGCTCTGCAAAACATGATTCAAGTTCATGATTCGAGAAAACCCTCTTATAAGCAAATCCCATAAACCCTCTTAAATTTTTGACTTTATAAAAAGTACATATACAGTTATCTTTGTACGTTTTGGAGCTAACCTATAACACAAAAAGATTGAGGTACATGAATGATTAGAATGTCACACTTCGAGCATACCCTTCAATACCAAAACAATAATATTAGGCTTGTTGGTCTTATTGGTGCTGTTAATAGCAAATTGGTAATAGTGACCTCAAAGCTTCCCAAAAGTGGAAATGCAATCATTTAAGTGTGGCGTGATCGTTGTACTTCTACTAAGGTGGAGGGACCATATGTCAAAGAAAACTATTTGCCAATTGTAAACTATGATTCCTAGATCTGATAAAAGTTAGATATCAACTATTTACTTACCAATCAAAAACCAAAAGGCCATATGGAACCGAAACCAGTAGTTTTATGCTTGTTCCAAGGCCTGAAAAATCTTTGAAGCTCGCCTCCGAAGCAATGGCTCTAATCTGAAAGAAGGAACACCAGTTTGCCACATTTTTGCTTCATACATGTCATTCCATGCCTGTACGATCTCGTCTATATTGAATCCCACACCTAAAACCAAAAATTTGACAATCAAGATTTAATTCCAAAATATCTTGAAGTATGTTAATAGAAAACATGAAGCACAAGTTTTGGTAGTTAATTAATTTCATTTACTCTTGTAGAAAAAAAGATGGCATCAAAATAATGCATACTTTTGTTAAAAAACTAAGCCAGCATAGAGAAAACTAATGTTTGGAACTAGCTTTCAAACTCCATGAATTTTTTGATAGATAGATAATAATAGAGGTGTTGATGTTGACTAATGAATAGGTCGATTTGGATAATGAATTCTAGCTGACAGGTTATGTGTGTACACTGATTTGTGAGGCTAAAAAGGTGCAAGTCAGATGGGGTATAAGTTGCTAAAAGGTTGATTGCAATGCATAAAATCTCCTAAATCGATTATTTTGAAGTAACTAGATACCATGTTTAACACGTTACTTATCTATACAAGCTTAGCCATTTCGTTTATATCGGTCAGATGGGGTATAAGTTGCTAAAAGGTTGATTTCAACCTGATCCATTTCGTTTCCAACTGCACTAAATAAACCGTTTACCCCAACCAACCAACGGACCCGCCCACATTTTGAATTCTGGAAAACACAAATACAAATTTCTTGGTCTGTAGCCGTCTATGACAAATAATCAAGAAATAGTATACGCAGCAAACCTTCTGGTGCAGTATCATTCGAACAATGATTCTTTATCATGACAGCAATGTGCGTTTGAGAAGCACCAGCAAGTTCAAACTTTTCAACAGCGATCTCCAAGCATTCATGCCAAACAGGAACCCCGAGCTTATACTCCATAATCGATCTTTCATAAAGCATCGTACCCCACAAAACATTTATTCGAGACCTCATATTTGCAGCCTGTTCAGCCGCTTCATCTTGTGTTATATCTTTTACAAATGAACCCAATTCTGTCTTCTGTAGCTCTAATTTCACTTTATTGGACCTCAAAACTTCATTAACACGCTTTGTCTCTATTTCCTCCCAAATTTTCATACCTTTTTCCATATTATCTTCAGCCTCATTATATAAAGCAACCGTCTTTGTTGAATCCCATGTTTCAAGATCAATTTTAGTGCTAAGTGCATAATACCATGAAAGTTTCGTCTGTTCAAATTGTTGTTGTCCTAAAGCTAAAAAACCTTCATAGAAATCGGGTTTAACTTTAATTGCTTCTTTATATTGTTCACCAGCTTTTGAATACTCCATTTGTGCCCACTCATATGAATCTTTAACCTGTGTAAATACAGATTCTCTTGAAGCGTTTTCTGTACAGTATACCCTTTTCCGTGCTCTGGACATATGAACATTGCCCCAATTAAAGTACGCTAAAGCGACCATTTCTTGAAACTTATCGGCTGCAATCTGAAAAACCTCTTGAGCTTCATTACTCGTGACCGTATCCTCCATAGCTTCAGAGTATAGCTTCATACCAAGTTCATGAAGATCCACATACGCATCTGTGTTAAACCCAACGTAGTTCTTGAAAAGCTGAGCAAACTCTAGGATCCAATCATCAATACAAGCAGATGAATTCAAAAGCTTTTGTTTTTGTTCTCGCCTTCTAATATGGTCAAAGAATGGATCAAGCTCGGGGTTGACCTCAATAATGTAGAGCCTAAATGCACCTCCCCGATCACAAGTTGACGATTCGGCCATTTTTAGTTCTTCATTTGTGGTAATAGTCACCATATCTCCCTCTTCATCTCTATATTTTATAAGAACAGCTTTTGACACTGGAAACCGATCACCTATAATCTCTCTTAGTATCAAAATATCACAATTAGAAGGAATTTTCGCCCATCTGATATCTTCCCCGTATACCAGTTTAACAACCCTTTTCGGCTCTTCTTCTATGCTAGTATCCGTGCTAATTCTTTCCTCAACAACCAACTTATCTTCAGGCTTTTTTTCTTCTCTCTCAAAATCTTTCGACTCTTTCTTTGTTTCATCAATCCTATCATTCTTTTTGCTTTTCTTGTCCATTTTTTTCTTTTTCTTTTTATGTACATTCTCCTTATCTGTAACGTCATTTGAGGATGCAGTAATGTTACTTTCCATTTTCATTGTATCCACAATCTGCGATGCAATCACATCACTCGGTTCATCTTTAATCAACTTCTCCTCCATATGCGACTTCACTCTATCTAAAATCTCAGCTGCCATGAGATTTTTCGGTTCTGTATCTAACACCATATTAACATCTCTTAAAGCCAAATCAAGGCGGTTTAAAGCTTCATAACACCTAGCTCGTTTCAAGAGTGCTTTAATATACTTGGGCGTGACTTCAAGAGCCAAATTACACTCGTGAATAGCCTTAGGAAAATCACAAATACCCATTTGCATATAACACGCTGCAATGTTACTACGAAGATACGAAACATCCAAATGGTTTCCGGGAAGCAACGTGAGTGCTTTTTGGTACTTCAATATCCCTCCTTCATAATCTTTAGTCTGAAACAACTTATTCCCTTCTTCTTTAAGTTGTTGCGCCATGGAAATGAAAACCAGGGTGTCCTTATCGTACATCCTGGCGCTATTATCATGATCATCAGCATCATCAAATTTATTTAGCTTCACATTAACATTATCCGTTATTCTGGACCCAATTTTCTTGCTCTTTTTGGAATGTTTTCCCATTGAATAACCTAAATTATACAAATCTTCCTTCCCCTTCAAATCGCTTTAGAACTAAAATCTAAGGCAGGTAAATTAAAGTAAATCTTAAAGAATACAAACTTATATGTGACTGCAAACATTATACGAGTATTAAACATCCCCGTTATTCTTATTCTTTACCACCCAAGAAAAGAGAGTGGCGCAGATTTTTATTGTGCGATAAAATGTAAATTAGTTAAACATTAACCCGTACATTACATTTCTCCTTAATTGTCTAAATAAATGCATATTTGCAGCTCAATTTCTTATGTAAACTAGAGCTTTATATATTCTCTTCCGTGGAATCATAATGGTGAGCAAAAATACACATTTCTAGACTAATTTTTTTCTCTCAAATTTCAGTGAGGCATAATATCAAACACGTTATGTGCTATAAAAAGGGCACAGATTGTTTGTGGTTCTCCAAAATCTGCCAACATAATACGTCTTCATATATGTAACCAGACAAAACACTGTTTGTTTCTAAAACCAAAAGTAAAAACAAAAAAACTGGATGAAACTAAAAGGTAATCGGGAATAACCTCCAAACAGAATTTGGTCTGATCATCCGATCCAAAAGTTCGTTTTAGATCGATTGAGTTTGCAAGAATTCCTTTGGCGACATTTGAGTATACGATTTGTGATTGCAACACTTCAACTAGATCTTTCTCACTGATGCAGAATTGTAGTATACATTAGCACCAATAACTCGAAAACCAGATTATCATATTTAGCAAATAGAGATATAGAAGAACAGAATGTGATTTGTTGTTTGAGATTGGACTGGATATGGACTTGGATACAAAACAGAAGAAAGAAGAAGAAAGAGATAGAAAAAATGTAAGGGTATATTTGTAATTTTAATATTTTAATAATATAATAAATATTGTGTCAGTCAGACACATGTCAATAAAGTAGTGGAGTTGTGCAGTTGTGCAGTTTGTGAAGTGCTCAACATGACCAAATTTGTCCCTAGTTGAAAAGTTGACTATGATAAGGTTATTTAATGCTCAAAATGACCATATATATGTCTTTTTCCCTTTTAAATAAGCCAATAAATCCCTCAAATAAGCCAATCAACACACACCACTTAAACATCACTACTTCACTTATCTCCAAATGCCACTACCACTGAAACTAAAAACCCACATGCCACACTCACCTCTCCTCAGATCCATCATCTCCCAAACCTTAAAAAAAACAACAACCTTAAAAAACATGTCTTCTTCAGTCAACCTTAAACCCAAAAAAACCAAACTGAAAGGCATAGTATTTGACATGGATGGAACCTTGACAGTCCCAGTTATAGATTTCCAAGCCATGTATAAATCTGTGCTTGGTGAAGATGAGTATGTTAGGATTAAGAAGAGTGCACCTACTGGTTCTGGTATTGATATCTTGCATCTTATTGAGGACTGGAGTCCTGATAAGCAGTTGAGGGCTTATCAGGTTATTGCTGATTATGAGCAACAAGGCATGGATAAGCTGCAGATTATGCCTGGTAATGCCTGCCATGTGGCTTTGTTAGGTTATCTTATTAAATGGGCTTATTAGCTTATGTAAAAGTGGAGAAGCTCTTAAGCCCCTCTAAGGCTTGTTATGTTGAGCTTATGACCTTTAATAAGTCATATGCTCAACTTGATAAGCTCATTAGCCGAGAAAAGTGGGCTTACGAGCTTTACCACTTTTACATAAAGCTAATAAGCCCGTTAAATATCCTAACATAAACACCGCCTAAAGGGGTGTTTGGATTAGACGAACTTATTTGAATTTGGAAAAGCTTATCAGTCCGCTTTTCCCGGGTTACGAACTTATCAAGTTGAGTTTATGGACTTAAGTAAGCCATAAGATCAAAAGCATAAAAATGATAATTGGCTTTTCCAAATTCAAAATAAGCTCACGAGCCAATTAAATTAGCTAATCCAAACACCCCCCCAACAATTTCTATTCCCACGTTTATATACAATCGCAATATGTATTAGGGTTTTGTATATGAGCATATGACTAGTGGTATACAAATTTTATAGATGAATATTTGATTATTACTAGCATTGTACCCAATGCAAAAATTTTGGTGGTTTCCAAAATTCTTTGGCGATTTTCGGTGGTGGACGGTAATTGTTTGAAACAGAAGAGATGGTGACGTGTGCAACTTGTATTGGGTGGAGAGATGTTGATGTATGGTAAGATTTAGAGTGAGGTTCGAGTAAATGTTATAATTGGAGCTAGCATTTATACGCACAATGTGTGTCAACTCTTATTCAATCCTCAAATACCTCCAATCTCACCATTTCGCCTTTTTTTGTCCCCCAATATCAGTGCTACACGTCACTACTCTCTCTTATACACTTATGCACTACCACCACCCAAGACTATTTGCCGCTATTTGCCTCCGTGGATTTGTGCGGATACTATTCTATGTAATGTAGTATAGAAGTATAACCAACGGGGGGTTTGTAGCCAGTATGTAGGTGGCTCCTTTACCAAAAGGTTGTAGGATCAAGTCGCATTGTGAACAATAGTTGGAGACTGGGTTAGAGTATTTTGTTCATTTATCTTTGTCAGTATACTCTAAGTTTAGGCCTGACACATGAAGCAATGTGCATAGGATTCCTAAGGGCCAAGTCCTTTAAACATGTTGCAGGTTCCGCACTTTCGGGTTTTGATTAGATTTTTAACTTAAGGTTGAGATTGATGCTAAAGTATGGCTAGGCACTTTAAATTAGCTGACAATTGCCTTCATAAATCCGATGCTACATTTGAATGGACAAAGTGTGTAAAGTGTTTGACTGTTAGTTAAATGTCTTAGGAATTATTTAATATGTCAATTGAGAAACATTAGTTTCTTATTGACCCGAATAGGAAGTTGTTTTGATTTTCATGGGATGGAGGGATACGGCTTACTGAATAATGTTAGTGTTATATGTGTATCGTAATCAGAACCAGAAACTTACTGAATAAATATATCTTTCTTAAAAGAACGTCACTTGGTAGTAGAAGCTTATCTCGTTATATTTGACCCGTAATGCAGGTGCTGCAGAACTTTGTGGTTTTCTTGACTCGAGGAATATCCGGTTAGTTAATTTCTCTCAGAATTTTGGAGTTCATTGTTAGATTACTCTTTTTGAAAACTAAATTATTAGCGATCTAGTGTATGATGCTATCCTTTTTGTAATCATATCCAACATACCGTCTCTTTAACGTGTTTTGCAGAAGGGGACTAATAACTCGTAATGTCAAGTTAGCTGTTGATCTGTTTCATGAACGATTTGGGGTAAAATTTTCCTTTCTTATGAATATCATATTCCTATTGTCCTCTTTTAATCGATTTAAGTTCTTGATCATATAAAGCTTTTCATGATCCGTGTATTGTTACAGATGTTATTTTCTCCGGCATTAAGCAGAGAGTTTCGTCCTTATAAACCTGACCCTGGTCCCCTGCTTCATATATGTTCGACATGGGGAATTGAACCTAATGAAGTTATGATGATTGGTGATAGCCTCAAGGACGATGTGAGTAACCTGCATTCTAATTACTTCTTTCTTTAAACTTGTTTCTATCAAGCCTTAGGGAGCATCTTCTTATAAAATTAAGGATACTTAATGATTTGTGATCAGAATTTCAACTTTGGTAAGCTCATAAGCTGAAATTTACCATTTCTCGACTTCTTGAAATATTATTAGCAGATGAATCTTTTACTTTGCATACGCCGTATGCAAAGAGTTGTGGCCTTTTTCACAATGAAAAGCCAGTCATTCCTATACGAATGGCTTGATTTCTCCTGTGGTTAATTTATAAGCCTCAAATAAGATTCGGTTGTGGTTGATTAAATTATTTTGTTTTGCCTATCACATAAACTTGGTAAAGCAATAATTATGAAATGGCGGATAAAAACTGTTAAAATTGCTGATTTCTGTTTGAGCTGACAATTTCAACTCATTTCCTATAGGAACGGGTCGATTCAGGCTGTAGTTAAAACAAAAGGGTCATATAAGAAATAACTACGTAAAACGGAACGGCTCAAACGAAAATTTTCGCCTATAGTCTGTCTTTGGCCCCTCAAGCAACGCGTGTATATCTATTCGTTAGTTCTATAGCTTTCTAAGGTAAAAGGATGCGCGGGTAATCGGGAGGCAAAGAAGACATCTATGTTGCCACCTTTAGTTACCTTCTTATGTTTGTTGATTTCATCTTTTCTTGATTCTAAACCTATGTTTTTCAGGTGGCGTGTGGGAAAAGGGCAGGAGCATTTGCATGTTTGCTTGATGAAACAGGTAGGTACGATTCTCCTGAATATGCCAATGTTGAACATAAACCAGATTACAAGGTATCGTCTCTTGCTCAAGTTCAATCACTTTTGGAGGCCGATTTTGACTTAGCGCCTTGACTTTATGGATATCAAGTGGATTTATAAACGATTCGAGTTACAAATCAGATTTGAAGCAGCCTTAGCATCACAGACTTAGATACCATTAATTTGGGTACTTAAAAGTCAAACTAGCTTTTAAATTTGGTCTATCTATTGGACAGTACACCCTCTCGTGGTAGTAGCGTTTCCAGCCAAATTAATGGGAAGTACTATTGTATAGTCTGTAATATGATAAACAAAGTTGGCGATCATCGTTGACATTCTATCTTTTGTTCTTTATAATTGTCTTCCTATAAATCTGTTGTAATTTTGGACGAGGTAAACGACGTTGAGCTATGAGGACAATCAGAATGAACCGTCAGAGTTTCGTTCTAGATTAGATTTCAAGTTCTTTTCGGTTCCGCCATGTATGGTCTTATGGTACATAATCTTGCATTCCTACTCAAATTCACTTCTTTTATTTGCATAAATGATGAGTATATTTGTGCAAGATCTTTCCGAAACTTTCATTGACCTAGAGGTGGGTGAAAAAAACAAACACCGGTTTTTAAAAAAGCCGGTTAAAAAAAAACCGTTTTCTTTTTTCAAAATTGATTCCCTCAAACCGATCAGGTGGTTTGTAACATGTTTAATGAAATGGCCTCGAAACCGGTTAAAACAGAACCTAATCGGCTAAATTCGAACCGAACCGGTTAAAACCAGTTAAAATCTAACCAAAACCTGTTTTCAAATCAACTTAGTTGAAGTCAAACCGGGTTGTTGATTGGTTCGATCGAACCGGTTTAAAAACCGGTCAGTTTTTAGAAAACCGGTTTGTTCACCTCTACTGATTGACCATGTGAGAGTTCTAAATAAATATGTGCACTTTACTTCAACTAGACATTAACCCCTTATTTCTTTTCTTGTAACTATAGTTTTGTAAGTTACTACAACATAGTGTATGTTTCTAAATTGTCAAAGGATTAAGCTCTTTCCAAAGTTGGGATCAACGTGACCCGTCATGTTATCTAACAACTAAAACGACGAGGCCTACATAACAAGGTTACTAGCTGTTTTGTATATGAGAAAATATGACCGGTCATGTTGATATCAACTTAAGAAAATCTCAATCTGTGTGAAATCTATAATACATA
This sequence comes from Glebionis coronaria, assembly GCA_025667525.1. Classification (NCBI taxonomy): domain Eukaryota; kingdom Viridiplantae; phylum Streptophyta; class Magnoliopsida; order Asterales; family Asteraceae; genus Glebionis; species Glebionis coronaria. The sequence continues at coordinate 335,826 of JANFOE010000054.1, read as the reverse complement.
ATGATTTTTAAAAGTTGAGCCGAATTGCATTTCAAACAAGGTGAATCCAACTATGACTCTTAATGTCCTTGACTCACGAGGGCTCTAATAGACCTCATCTTCAACGAAGGGGTGCGCGGCGCGTTTTTGTTACATAGTGCTTGGCCAAGCCTAAAAACGCATAAATTTGGATGCTTTGTTTCTTGACGAGCATAAATTTAGTGATCTTGTGCACGGGTATGTTGTGTGCGTATGTTGACCACTACAAAAGTTTAGTGATAAAAGTAAATATTGATGTAGAGTGTTGCTATATCCTCCTACTATATCATCCTACATATCCTCCTACACACATAATAATATTTTATATTTTATCTCTACTCATTATTTTTCCGCATCTAAACCGTCAGTTCTGACACGTGTCAGCAACCTGTGAGTAGGCATATAAGTAGGAAGAAATGGTAGGAGGATAAATAATTTCTCATTTGATGTAACGTTATTTAACATGACAGACGATATATGTTATGACATTGCATACAATCACCAACAGAGAGTATCATAGCAAGTCTTCGATTTGACACGATTCAGGTGATGTTTTGAAATCCGGGTCGATTTGGCTGGTTCAATTGGTTGAACCGGTTCTGCCCAAAAAAACAGGTCAAATTGATCCGGGTCTTATATATTAGAAATCCGATGTGACCCGCCGGGTTTGAAGCGACCCGGTTCGTAAGACTCGGCCGGGTTTTTGTTGTTTTTTTTTTTTTTGTGTTTTTTTGCGATTTAATTAATATATTTGCAACGTTACTTTAGTTTTACATGTTATATTTGTTAGTAAATAGGTTTTAGGTCAAATATATGAAATATTCGTGATTTTTATATAAATATTTTTCGTAATATTGAAAAAATAAATATGACATTTTTATATAAAAACCGAGTCGATCCGACGGTCCGACCGGTTAAACCGTTGACCAGGTGATCCGGTCGCTCGACCGAATCGATTCAAAACCCGAGTTTCAAAACATTGGATTCAGGCATGAGTCTATTTCAGTTGGTGACCGTATGCAGGGGCGGATGTACTTGGAAGGTGCGGGGGGCGGCGCGCGACATGACTCGCAAAAAAAATCAAATTTTAGTGTAAATTTTTTTTATAACTATTTTATTAAAGAGCATCCCATTATAGAAGTGAAATGCCCCCACTTAAAAACTAAATAATATAAAAACTATCAAATTACCCCATAAAAGGAAAAAGAAAACGTAAAAACTTTATATTTATATTATTTTTTTAGTCTATATAACGACTTTTGTCAAAAAAAAGAAATTTTTACCTTTACTCTGCTAACTTTCTGGTTCCGCCTATATATATTGGAGACTTATTAATGAGCCTAAAATTTTGTATACAAGCTTATTGATAAAGCTTATTGATAGGCTTATTAATTAGAAGGTGATTGGCACACTCTTCAAATTTATTGGCACACTCCAAATGTTTATGTTATGCCTATTATACCCTTGATATTTACACATTCCATTCATTAATGTAAGGATATACATGTCAACATACACATAAAATGAGTGTATCAATCAATTTCTAAAGTGTGCAAATCACCAACTTATTAATTAGCTTCATTTAAATATATCACCAGTTTTTTTTATGTCGATCCAAAGAAATTACAAAATCTTTGGAAAAAAAAAACCAGAAATCCCATGAAACGCACACCTGTCAAGTCGACATAGAAGGAGAAAAAACAGGACTCACTGTCCTCTTCTCATTGGGTCCATCTAGATCCCCTCAACAAATAAACCTCAAAAAAACCAAACCAAAACTACATTAAACAACAAAACACAAACACACAGGTGTTATCTCCAGACCCTTCTTCTTAGTTACACTCTAGATCCATCTTTTTTTTAACCTTAAAAAACACCACATCTTCTGTACCTTCTCTTGTGTTTTCCAACCTAAAGACATGTCTTTTTCATCCTACATTCATACCCCATTACTCTCATGCAATCTTTTTCCCAACATCCCCTCAAAACACTTAGAAAACCAGTCTTTTTCCCAGTTTCCTACCAAACCCATCAATTATTTCAACTTTCCTACAAAACCCATAAATTATTTTCAGTTTTCTACAAAACCCATGAAAATCTTGGAAAACCCTTCTTGTATGAGCAAAAACAGACCCAATACTCATTTTTTGAAGTTTTCTAGAAGACCCATGAAAATCTTGGAAAACCCTTTTTGTATGACCAAAAACAGTACTAGTGGTACTAATGTTGGTATGGTTGGTCCTGTTGTGTTTCACTCAAAATACCACCAACCTTTTTTGAAGTTTTCTAAAAGACCCATGAAAATCTTGAGTAAAAAAAACAGTAGTACTGATGTGAAAAGTGATATGGTGGATGATCCTGTTGTGTTTTATTTGAATAAGGTTAAGAAAAAAAAGGGGATTGAAAAAGATAATGGGATGAGAGAATTTTTGAATTTGTGTGGATTTGGGTATTGGGTGCAAGGGTTTAGGTGTTTTCCTTGGCTAGGGTTGAATTTTCATATGGCGAATGGTATGGATTTGAGTCCTTCGAGTTTGCAGTTAGTGCAGAGCTTCGGGATGTTGCCTATGGTGGCCAAACCGGTTTATGGGATGTTGTCCGATGTTTTCTATATCGGTGGTGCTCATAGGTTGCCTTATGTTTCTATTGGAGGTTAGTTTTGTACTGTGGTGTCTTTTGATTGCATTGGTGTTGTCGAGTACTCGAGTTATATGATGTTTATGTTTCTACTTAGGGGGTGTAATAGCTTATATTTGGGCTTATGAGCTTATTTGATTTTGACTTATATTTCATAAGCCTCAAATTTGTGGCTTATTTTGAGACTTATGGGCTTATATAAGTTTATTATGATATGACAAACTTATATAAGCCCATAAGTCTCATAATAAGCCATAAATTTGGGGCTTAAGAAATATATGCCGAAATTTGACTTATTTTCGGCTTATGTTTTATAAGCCGCGAAACAAACACCCGTATAATAAACGGCTCTGGCAAGATTGGGTATCGTTGTTGACTTGTTGTTGTTGCATATCATAATAAACTTATATTAGCCACAAGTCTAAATATAAGCCGAATAAAGAATAAGCTCATAAGCCACATATAAGCTTAAAAATAAGGGCTGTTTGGAATTCTTATATTTTTCTACTTAAAAATTAGTACTTATGGTGTTTGGATTTGCTTATTCTTAGAAGTTTAAGAGTAGTTGAAAGTCATTATTTGTTAGAAAAAACCAATCAAATTAATTTAGGGTATGAAAGGTTTTGAGTTGAGTACGTTTTTTGAATAGTAATTCCAGTTTCATAAAAAATAGACATTTTGAAGTTTGGATAACATAAAAATACTTCTGCTTAAAAATAAGCTGCAAAAGAAAAGGAAAAAAAAAAAAAGCAATCCCAAACACCCCCTAAGTTTAGCATCAAATTGGGCATCGACATGACTTGTAGGTTGATGTTATTGTCTCTTTGTGTGTTTATGTGGCATTAGGTAGTTCACATAGCTAGTTTTCATCTCGCTAGGTAATATTCTTACGTTCATTCGTTAAGTTATGCATCTAATTGATTGTAGTATTGGACATCAATCACTTTCTAGCTATTCCAAGTTTCCAGCCTTACACGGGTGGCCAAGTTTTTGCGTCAAGTGTTATTCCGAACTTAAATATGTTTTTTTTTGGAACGTTATTGAAAAAAGAGTTGAATTATATTTCTATTTTTGTATAAAGTTGACCAAATAGCTACTGATGTGGCGGGCCTTTTGAAGTTTAGAATGTATGACAAGTGGGCAGTGTACATAAGGTCATAAGTCCTTGTCCATTTTTGTTTTGACTTGATATGCATCCATAAATTTTGCTATCGTAGAATTGAACAACGTCTTTTAGGATGGTGATGTTAGGCTGACAAGGTTGATATGGGTCAAATCGGGACAGGTTGGGTCACACGACCCATGCGTACCTGTTACCTAACTTCCTCTAACATTCGAAATATGCATTTGCTGAATTTACTAAGTTATGTAATACCTGTAGATTTCGAGTGATTGATATCAATATTTTCAGTTTTGCTGCAGATATTGGCATGGGGTTCTATGGCATCGGTCCCAAGTGCCAGTGAAATATTACCGATTCTGATGGCTTGTGTTCTGATCAGTAATCTTGGAGCATCCATTACAGAAGTTGCAAAAGACGCACTGGTTGCAGAGTATGGTCAAAAGAATAAGATAAACGGTCTACAGTCTTATGCCATGATGGCTTTAGCTGCAGGTGGAGTTTTAGGCAATTGTCTAGGCGGTTTTTTCCTTTTAAAAACACGTCAACCGAAATTCATGTTCGTAATCTTCGCATCCTTACTATCCCTCCAATTAGTATTATTCTCGACTACAAAAGAAGAGTCTCTTGGTTTACCTCAGGCTTTAAATCATCATGAATCGATATCATCAAGTATTCAGGAACAGTTTTCTAACCTCATTGTGGCTATTAAAGACGATGGTGTTTATCGTTCACTTGCGTGGGTTGTAGCTTCCATATCCATGGTTCCAATATTATCGGGTTCTTTATTTTGTTACCAGACTCAAGTCTTGAATCTTGATCCTTCAATCATCGGGATGTCCAAAGTTATGGGTCAGTTGATGTTGTTAGCTCTAACCGTACTATACGACCGCTACTTTAAAACTATCTCCATGAGGAAACTAATTGGGACTGTTCAAATACTATACGCATCTTCCCTACTTCTTGATCTTGTTCTCGTGAAGCAAATAAATCTCAAATTTGGAATCCCGAACGACATTTTTGTTATGTGTATTTCGGGCATAGCAGAAATAATTGCACAGTTCAAGCTTCTTCCTTTTCAAGTCCTTTTTGCAAGTTTAGCCCCTGCAGGCTGTGAAGGGTCGCTGATGTCATTCTTAGCTTCGGCCCTTTGTTTATCATCAATTTGTAGCGGGTTCTTAGGTGTTGGAATGGCTTCGTGTCTTGGAATAACATCGGTTGACTATTCAAACCTTCCTGTAGGAATTGCGATTCAGTTTTTAGCAGCATTGGTGCCCGTGTTTTGGATTCAGAATGTACCAACATTTATAGGTGAGAAGGAAAAGAAGACGGCCTTGAGTAAAAGGAGGAGAAGGACCCGACGAGTTGGAAGAGTTGTGTTTAATATGGTTTTTGTTTACCGAAGACAAAGAGAATCGGAGGCGCAGAGGTGAAGATTCAGAAATCAAGAATCTTTAGATGCAGAGTTATAACATAAGCTAGGTTAGGTCGATTTCTTTAACTGTGTATAGTAGCCAACATGTAAAGAACGTCGATTTTTTTTACCTTAATGTTATATAATCCAATTTTGTTCATGGTAAATGAAAGGTTACCGCGTTTCTGGTTATAAGTTGAAACAAGACCTACAAACGTTATCGACCTGTTTAACCAAGTTCACCTCATCCATACCTCGCTCCAGCGGGATTGAGTATGTTGTTGACCAAATGAATCTAGCTATAAGAATCAATGTAACGTGACCAATCTAGTAACTCGTATGAACAAAATTAAGCACCAAGAGTTCACGTTACAAAAAACACAAACACGACGAAAAACTGTCTTATCAATGTCGAATGTACAAAAAAAGTTAGATTTCGAGGTTAAATATCCCCCTTAACATATCCGGACCAGGGTCTAGTCATAACCAGAAGTAGTCCATTCAAGCTATCGTAGATCTTGTCGGATGCAGGATGTGCTTTATCAGCAACAACGAAGCCGTGAATTTTGCTGTCAATCGTAATCCAACTGCAGCCAGGCACCTTTCTCAACCTTCTTTCATTCATCTTTCTTCTTATATCCGCGACAGAATCCCACTTTTTGGAACTTGCATAAAGATTGGAAAGCGAGACATAGTTAGATGGATTTTCAGGTTCAACTTCGATAAGCGCTTTATAAGCCAAGACTTTAGTCTCATGGTCTGCATGCACCATACAAGCACTCACGAAAGCACCCCATACGCTCGGTCCAGGTTCTAAACTCATCGTCTTGATAAATTTCAAAGCTTCATCGAGTTGACCTGATCGTCCTAACAAGTCAACCACACAAGAACACATCTCCATCGTCGGTTCAATCCTGTAAACACTTATCGCCTTATCATAAACATCAAGACCCTTTTCGACCAAACCTGATCTACTACACGCAGAAAGAACACCAACGACGCTAATTGCATCCGGTTTAATTCCACTTGTAAGCATCTTATCATACAAATCAACAGCTTCTTGACCTTTCCCATGTAACCCATATCCCGATACTATAGAACTCCACGAGATTGCATCTTTTGAGAAACACTCGTGATCAAAAACTTTTACTGCATAGCTTAAAAGACCGTTTTTAGAGTACATATCTATTAAAGAGTTGCATAAAGACGTATGATTAGCAAAACCTTTTTTAACAGAAAACCCGTGAACTTGCTCTACTCCTGACAACCCTCCAACTAAGCTACAAGCCGGAAAAACAGTTAGTAGAGTGACGTCATTCAGTTCCACCCGACGTCTTAGCATTTCACGAAATATCAGCACAGTTTCATCAGGATCGCCGTTTTGAAGATAGCCACTCATCATTGCTGTCCAGGCAAAAACATTCTTAAACCTCATCCTGTCAAAGATTACTCGAGCTAAACTTACTTTACAACGCCGTGAATACATATCTATTAAACAGCAATCGAGGTGAACACTCGAGTCCACATCAACGTTCATTTCATTCCTTATGATGTAACAATGAAGCTCCCTCCCATAATCAAACCGCCCCGATACTAATCCACTTCCACACAAAGGAAGCAAACTCGACAACGTGAACTCATTAGGCTTCAATCCTTCCATTAACATACACTTCACAAACGAAAACGCTTTCTCCCCATTCTCACCATCAACACATCTGGACAACATAACATTCCACGACGAAACACTCCTTTTCGTCATTTCCTCAAACACTCTACACAAATCATCCCTCCCACTCCCACTCCCACCACATTTCCCGTACATCGACATCAACGAGCTCCCCACCACACTATCCGAAACCAACCCGTACTTAACACACTTCCCATGAACCCATTTTCCAACACCCAAATCTCCAACAACCCCAGAAACCTTAGCCAACGTCGAAAAAGTATACTCATCACCCAAAACCCCATTTTGACCCATTTTGAAAAAAACGTCGTAACTTTGGTTATAAAGATGGTTCTTGACAAAACCATTAAGCAATGTGTTCCATAAAGGTGTATCTTTGATCACAATGGTGTCGAAAAGCTTACGAGCTTGAAACGGGTCGTTAGAGTTAAAATATGCAGTGATGAGATGGGTTGTGAAAATGGGGTTTTGGAGGAGGTTTAAGGAGTATAGTTGTGCATGGGTTTGTTGGGTTAGTTTTAGTGAAAATGGGTTGGTTTTGGTTAGTTTCAGAATCTGCACAAGATTGTGTTGGGTTGTCATCTGTCATATGAACAGGAAAAAGTGCGAAATTCAGGGCGGGTACATATGGGGTTTTAGGGGGGTCTTAATAACCTTACCCGATGGGTTGGGTCGCTTGCGGATGGGTTTTGCAGGTTAGTCTTGTATTAAAAAGGATTGGGTTTGATGATTTCGTGCACAATGAAGGCAAACTGTTAATCTTATCGTGGTGATTGATCCCGCGATTAGACTCGGGTGTAAGACTACGATTTAATGTTAAGGTTTACATTTTTGGAGTGTCAAAGTTTACATTTTATAGGTGAGCCAAATGTTAAGGTTTTTTAGTATTTCGGGTAGTGCTCGGAGTGGGACCCTTGTCGGACAAGAGTCTGTTGACTGTTGTCTGTTCTAATCGTGTCTGCGAATCCACTTCCATAGAGCTGATCCGGTAGTCTTTTGCGGAAGCCGCTTGTGGTGGTCTTATGTCAATCTTGCTGTTCTGCCCGGAGCGGTTTGGGCCTTTGGCCCGTCCATTGTTACTTTAATAGGGTTGTGGTCCAATGCTTGTGGTGTAAGCCTAGGGAGTCGTGTACAGTAGAAGACTAGTTTTGTATTTTTCGCAAGCGACTTATGTCCTTTTTGTCAGTATGTCTTCTACTCCTATGATTACGACAGAAGGTCGTTACTACTTGGTGGTCATCAGGGTTTCAAGCTCGGGGTCGTCGGGGTTTCAAGCTTGGGGTCATCGGGGTTTCAAACTCGGGTATTGAGATGGTTTTGTGAAAAGATCATACGTGATGTGAACATAAAAAATGACAGACAACTAGATAAATGGTAGTATGTTTTTGTGTTATAAATTGTAAGGGTGAGCATGGGCGGTTTGGGGCGGTTTTATGCTAAAACCAAAAACCAAACCGCAACACTGTCTTCCTACCATGATTTTATGTGAATGTGAATTTGATTTAACATTATTGTGTCTAGGAGGATATGTAGGCATATATTGCAGGAGAATATAGCAAATCCAAAACATTGTCTCGTTTGTTGCCGAATCCAGCTTATTATACCTTCAAGACAAAGACTGCCGGCAACATATATCTATGTTTTTTAGTTCTGTAAGCATATGTGCTTACCTCCAAATCATATGACAGACAACAAAAACCTTGGTCACATCGACATCAGTGTATTGACCGGCTCAAATGTTTATATAGATAAACGAAGATGGATTACAATAAGTCCAGTAGACGAGAAAACTTAAAACAGAAACAAAAGCAAAAACATCCGCGATGAGGTTGCTGCTTAACCTGATACTGCATCTCATGGTAGTACTACTATTAATGATGATGTTATCAAGAGCAACAAGTTCAGTTGATGAAATAACACAAGCGTTGCCTCGGTGCCCAAATAAATGTGGGAACGTAACAATTCCTTATCCTATTGGGACGAAAAAAAATTGCTACTTGAACAAATTATATTATGTAGATTGCAAGAAGTTACAAATCTGGCACACTACTTTTAAAGTACAGGAGATATCAAACGATGGGTATATGCGTGGGTTATTACCAGCGGCCTATAGTTGTTATAACGAGAGACATGAAATTATTACTAACACGTCAAGTGTCCTAATAAATCTTTCAAGGTTCCGTCTCTCAGACGAACTCAACGTGCTAACTACAGTTGGATGTGATGCTACTGCTAGCATACAGATATTGCCCAGTCAAGAATATATAACAGGATGTTCATCAACTACTGACTGCAAGAACGTGTATGACAATGCGTGTGAAGGGACGGGTTGCAGCCATGTTTCGATTTCTTATGGAATGAAGAATTTCAGGATTCATACAAGTAGGGCGACGGATATTGTTGGGAAATGGCGTTACGATAACTGCACGTATGGATTTATTGTTGAGAAAGGTCGATATAACTTTACTAGAAGGGATTTTGGTACCATGCATGAACGAACTCCTGTTGTTCTTAAATGGTCGGTCGGGGATATGATAAGTTGTGAAACAGCTAAGAAGACGAATAGTAGTTATCTTTGTCAAGAGAATAGCGTGTGCATAAACGTTCTTGATGGATCCAAGACAAGGCACTTCGGGTATCGGTGTCAATGTGCTCAAGGGTACAAGGGGAACGCATATCTCCCAAATGGTTGTAAAGGTAGCAAATTACTGTATTTGTTTATTTACCTGCAGGTTTTTAAATTAATACAATACTTGCAACATGGCAAATCTGTTAAGAAGTTCTGTGATATTTTTCAGATATCGACGAGTGTGCAGGACAAAATGAATGCGGATATGGTTGTGTTAACACGAAGGGTGGCTACAATTGCTCATGCCCCTCTGGACAGCAGGGTGATGGTCGGAGGAATGGGACCGGATGCATATATGCTGTCACAGCGGTTACAAGCCTGTCACCAGGTGGCGGTAACATTTCCAAGATTCAATACCAGGGTATACACTCGCATTAAATTTATAAAAAAAAAAGATATTTAGGAAAACATGAGTAGCATGGAATTGGCTTAGTTTGTAATGGCAAGGCTCTTAGGCCGGTACGTGTGTGTGTGTAAGCTTAAGTCTTGATTAGATTCATGTACGATCCAATAAGCTACAAAACTAGGACAGAACTTTTCTGAAATCACTAGCCCCGGGTTGATAGTTAGCGTCAGAAGGCTCAACAAAGGGTCAGGCTCACCTAGGGTTCAGGTCATGTGTAGAAGGTCACATATATAGCTAGTTGGAGTATGATAAGCTTAGGTCACTTCTACTGATTTAGCAAATGTACGGATTTACCCTGATATGGAATTCTGTTAATCTGCAGGAATAAGCATGGGCATCGCAGCTTCACTTGTGTTTACGCTTATTCTATATTGTGGACTCAGACAACGTAATATCATTAAGAGTAGGGAGATGCTTTTCAAGAAAAACGGTGGCCTGATCTTACAGAGACTTCTCTTTGAAGCAAAACAATCAAACCACATAGCCAAGATATTTTCAGCACGAGCTCTTGAAAAAGCAACCGACAACTTTCACAAAAGCAACGTCATAGGTGAAGGAGGCTATGGTACAGTTTATAAAGGTACATTGGAAGATAAAATAACCGTCGCCATCAAAACGTCCAAGTCAATTGACAAAAACCAGATTGAGCAATTCATCAACGAGGTGATCATTCTATCTGAAATAAGCCACCCGAACGTGGTCAAGCTATTGGGATGTTGCCTAGAGACGCATACTCCAGTCCTAGTTTACGAGTTTGTAACCAACAAAACTGTCTTCAACCACCTACACGAACATGACAACAGGTTTTTTTCTTCACTGCCGTTTGAAAGGCGTCTAAACATAGCCACACAAACTGCAGAAGCACTTGCTTATATACACTCAACTACACAAATCATTCATAGAGATATTAAATCATCAAACATACTTTTGACCGATGACTACACCGCTAAGGTATCTGATTTCGGCATCTCAAAGTTCATTCCTATTGATCAGAGTCACGTGCACACATTGGTACATGGGACTCTCGGATACATAGATCCTGAGTACTTCCGGTCAGGAATTTTAACCGAGAAGAGTGATGTTTATAGTTTTGGCATGTTTCTTGTGGAGTTGCTTACGGGCAGAAAGGTATTTTCGCATGATGGAACCGAAAGTGATTTGGGTTTGGCAATGTTTTTTGTTTCATCATTAGAAAGGGGTTCCTTGATTCAAATACTTGATGATCAGGTTAAGCTAAATGGGCTTAATGAGCATATCAAACTCGTTGCCAACCTTGCGAAAGACTGTATCGAGCTAGAGGGCAAGAAAAGGCCTAACATGGAAGAAGTAAAAACGAAGCTCGAGGAACTGAGAAAATCCTTCTTACAGTGTTGTTCTATCACTGACCCTGATCAGCTCCTCCATTTTTATACATAGAGAGCGCCCTCGTGTATCCATAGGATCAAGAAATTTTAACTGTCGACATAAGGATCGGACATCCTATACGACACATACAACAAACATTATAGAATCAAATCTATACACAAAAAACATGCAGACAACACCAACATCTATCTTATTTATTTATGCATGCCTGCAATAGTAAAACAACAACGTTGTTGCTGATATTTCTCGTGTATAGTTGCAGAATTATTAAACGACAGATAGTTAACGATATGTTAGGACCATTGTAATAGTTATATGTAATAGGTAGACTAGGAGGTATGTAGTTCCTCCTGGTCTTAGTAGTAGTAGGAGCAAGTCGTGCTCCTAGTCCTAGTCGAAGTCAAACTTTATTATTTACTTAATATTCTGTTAGGATATGCATGAGATATGTTAGGAAAGGATATGCATATCAGTTTTACACGTTTTCTTTAATGCTGTATTAGGGTTTCCTTGTAGTATAAAAGGAACCTTAGGCAGAAGGGTTATATACACCTTCACCAAACGTAGTTCTATTCATTATCAATATTAGAAATCCTTAGAAAGGATCAAGTCTTTATAGTTATTCTGTTCTTCTTTATTATATTTGTATTCTACATTCATATTGTGTATAGAGTCTCTCTGTAGTTTGACTTGTGATTACAGAAGTCATTCACCGGTCCTCACAGGCTGCAAGATCTACATCTAGTAGACCCAACTAGTGGTATCAGAGCCTGGGAGGGTCTCTATACCAGAAGAATCAAGTTTTATTATTACTGACATTTTTGTTTTATCATGTCTGCCTCATCTTCTACTCAAACAGGAGAAGACAACACTCCTAAAATCGTGCAACCTCAGCAGATCTTTGCTACGGTCTCCAACACAAATGGAAAATTCCCTCTTCTAAAAAAGGATGAATATGATAACTGGGCAATGAAGATGGAATGGTGGATCACCAATACTGATCAAGATCTTTGGAAGATCATTCTGAATGGGAACAGCAGGAAGCTTACTGGAAGAGACAAGAGTGGTAATATTACTCTTCTTGACCCTAAAACTCATGAAGAAATCATAGCTATTCAGAAGGAGGTTAAAGCAAAAACGATTTTGCTCCAATCTCTTCCTGAAGATCACATGGGTGACTTCTACCATTTGGATGATGCCAGAGTGATCTGGAATGGTATAAAAGCTAGGTTTGGTGGGAATGAGGAGTCAAAGAAAATGCGAACATCCATGCTGAGAGATGAATTCACAGAATTCAAAATCTCAGAGACTGAAGGCTTACATCAGGGGTATGACAGGTTCCAGAAGATATTGAGCCAATTAAATCAACTTCGGTCAAAGCCTGATGATGGTGATATTAATGCAAGGTTTTTTAAAGCCTTACCCTACTCATGGAATCAGGTGGTGATCTCTCTCAAAGCCAAAGGTGGGCTTGACTACCTCAACTTTGATGATCTGTTTCATAAGCTCAGAACTTTTGAACCTCATGTGCGAGGATATTCAAGTGACTCTTTTCCCACTCCTGCTAATTCTGCCTTTGTGAGTTCTATGGCATCCAGTCCTATGTCATATGCAAGTAGCCCAAGCAATACTGTGTCCTCTCAGCACACTTTTCAGCATACTTCTGCTACTGATCCTACTGTCAAGTCTGGTAGTATGGTAGAAGCCGTTCTTCATTCTTTTGTGGCTGATGTTAATGTTGAACAACAACTTGCTTTTGATGACTTCAAACAGGTCGATAAACTTGACCTGGATGAAATGGATCTTAAATGGCAGATGGCCATGCTCACTCTTAGGGTTCACAAGTTTGAGAAGAAAGCGGGACGAAAATTTAATTACAACCCTCGGGAGCCAGCAAGATTCGACAGAAGCAAGGTTCGATGCTATAACTGCCAGCAACAAGGTCACTTTGCAAGGGAGTGCCCTAGCAAGAATGATCAGGAGAAGAGCAGGTACTCCGCTTTCAAGGTTCAGGAGATAAAAGATGACAAGAAGGCACTGGTATCTGTTGACTCTATGGTCAACTGGAATGATCATCAGGCTTCTACTCTGGAATCAGCTGAGTCCTCGACTGACGTATTTGCAATGATTGCTGGGAATCTCTCAGATACAGAAGAAGCAGACGAGTTTGCTCTTATGGGCATCTCACCTCAGGTACAACATTGTCCTCTTGGTTGTCATGATAAATACTCTGAATTGTTGTCCTAATTTAATGAAGTGAATGATCAAAATGATAAATACTTTTTAGAGGTTCAAGCCTATAAGGTTTCTTTAAACACATTGGAACAACAAAAGAGGTGGTTACAAGATACTCAACGTGAGTATGAGAATAAAATCCGGATACTAAGCATCGATTTAGAAAACACAACGAATATGCTTAAATATACAGAAACAGTAAGAGATGCCAGTATCAAAGAAAAAGAGGAAATGCAAGAAAAATTAGATGCTACAATGTTAAGATTTGAAAAATGGCAAAAGGCCCCTAAAAATCTTTCAAAATTAATTGATAGTAGCATGTTTGGTAGGACTAAAAGAGGTTTAGGATTTGAAAAATATATTGATTCAGAAGATGTGTTTGATTTATCTTTTTCGAGTGTCTTTGGCGCTGACAAAGAGGACGAGGGAAAACCTAGTTACAATAGGTTTAAACCAGCAGCAGAAATGCATGCTGTCCCTCCTCCCCTTACTGGAACTTTTATGCCCACTTCATGGCATAATGACTTGGATGGATTACAGATGCATGAGTCCCCAAAAAGTTCTACTAATTCTAATGACTTTGTCTCGTGTACTTTCAGTGACAAAGCCAGTGACTCTGCATCTCGTGATTCAAGTGAAGAGTCAAGACCTACAAGTTCCAAGTCGAATGATCATGCTGCTACTGGTGCTAGGAAGTGTGAAGGAAGAGTTGCTGTTATGTCAAGTGTGTCTAGTCCTAGTTTATTGAGTCCTAGGAAGAATGTTTCTCCTAGAATTGTGTGTAATAAAGTAGGCAGTATGAAACAATCTCATTCTAATAAAAGGTCTTTCAAAACATGTTTTGTTTGTGGCAGTGCTTTTCATTTAATTAAAGATTGTGATTATTATACACATGCTTCTGTTAATCATGCTTTTCCTGCTCCTGGTCCACCAGGAGCTGACCCATATACTTCTAGAAGACTCAATCCCAGTGCTCAATCGTTTTCTTCTTCTAGGAGGTCCTCTCCTTTAGTTTCTGATCAATGGAGAAACATTGGATTACAAAATACTAGCAATTATTTTCAAAATTTTAATCCAGTTTATCCATATAATTTGGACCACACGTATTTCGGTTTGGGAAGTTTGGGAACTGCTATTAAGCCCTCAGCAGGTTGTTCTTGGTCAAATAACAATACCCATATGATGCATAGGCAATCAAGGAACAACGGTGGATCTCATCAATCTTCTTGGCACTCTTCTAAAGATCCACAAGGCAGGCTCAAACCTGAAAAGGTTTGGGTCCCCTTACGACACTAATTTTTGTATTTTTATTAACTTGTTGTTGTAGGTTACTCCATACCAAGATCCTAGTCTAGGCATTGTTGATAGTGGTTGCTCTAGGAGCATGACAGGAAATAAAAGTCTTCTCTCTAACTTTGTACCATTTTATGGAGACAAGGTCTATTTTGGTGGGGGTGAAGGCAGGATCACTGGCAAAGGAACAATTAAGACGCCTAATCTAAATTTTGAGCAGGTCTACTATGTAGAAGCACTTCAACACTTCAACTTGATATCGGTCTCTCAGATTTGTGACAATAAGCAGTTTGTTCTCTTCACCGATACTGATGCACTTGTGCTCTCCAAAGACTTTCAGCTTCCGGATGACTCACAAGTTCTGCTCAGAATCCCTAGAAGACACAATCTCTATAGCATCAAGTTGAATGAAGTCAACCCTACTGGTCAGCTAGCATGTCTAGTTGCTAAAGCCTCAGAAGATGAAGCCACTCAATGGCACAGAAGGATGGGGCATGTGAACTTCAAGACCATTCACAAACTTGCAAATCTGAATCTGGTCTCTGGTTTACCTCCCAAGACGTTTAGAAATGATATAAATTGTATTGCTTGCAGCAAAGGCAAACAGCACGAAGCATCCTTCAAGGCCATTACTGCTCTTAGTCTTATTACCAAACCATTGCAGCTACTACACATGGATTTATTTGGTCCTACTTCTATTAGAAGCATTAACCACAAGCAATTCTGTCTGGTGGTAACTGATGGCTATAGCAGGTTTTTGTGGGTGTTCTTCATGGCTACCAAGAGTGAGACCTACTCAATTCTTAGAGATTTTCTTACTCTGATAGAGAACCAGTTGTCCAAGAAAGTTAAAGGTATTCGTTGCGACAATGGAACCGAGTTTAAAAATAAAGACCTCATCGTACTTTGTAATGCTAAGGGCATCAAAAGGGATTATAGTGCAGCAAGGACTCCTCAACAGAATGGCGTGGCAGAAAGAAAGAACAGGACACTAATAGAAGCAGCAAGAACTATGCTTGCCGATTCCAAGCTTCAAACCATGTTCTGGACAGAAGCTGTTAATACTGCAAGTTACGTTTTGAATAGGGTTTCTATTACCAATCCTCACAAGAAGACTCCTTATGAGCTTCTCACGGGCAAAATTCCAAATATTGCTCATTTGAAGCCTTGTAGTATAAAAGGAACCTTAGGCAGAAGGGTTATATACACCTTCACCAAACGTAGTTCTATTCATTATCAATATTAGAAATCCTTAGAAAGGATCAAGTCTTTGTAGTTATTCTGTTCTTCTTTATTATATTTGTATTCTACATTTATATTGTGTATAGAGTCTCTCTGTGGTTTGACTTGTGATTGTGCTGGTTACTGGTTTCACTTGGTGTTGGACTTTGGTCCTCACAACAAATGGTTCTCAACTTACCATGTCTCATCGACAAGAAAAAGTTGATTCACCTTGAGGGTACGGCTCCTGGTGCGATTCTCAAATCCGTTGATGGTTGCCAGGTTACCCAAAACTGGATGGTTTTTACTTGCCATAGTCTTGGACTGAAAAGTGGCTAATCTAAGGGGGTACGGCTCTTGGTAAAGATCATATCAAATCCGTTGATAGTTGTAATAGCTTGCTTAAAGCTATAGGGTTTTCAACTCACCGATGCTTCATTGCTAAGAGTTGGCGAGTCCAGAGGGGTACGACTTCTGGTAAAGACATATCAAATCCGTTGACGGCTGTGATGGTTTGCCTAAAATCATTAGGGTAATCCCACTCACCATTGATTCACGTTCTAAGAGTTGGGCTGTGTTCTAGTCTCCCAGGGTGATGCTTATTCCACCAGAAAGACTGGCTAGCCCAAGCGCGAGCAGCTACTTGGTAAAGGCTCATCAAATCTGCTCATGTTGCTGCAAAAGATTCAACACGATGCTGATTTATTCGAAGCTTTGGAGAAGCTTCTAGTGTTTCATGTTGTGGTGGTGACTCTGATTCTTATCTTGCTGATGCTACTATTCGTTTTGCTGATTCAATCCTCGGGCTTTATTTGCACGTTTTCCAGGAAACTTGAACTCAACAGGTCAAATTCAAGTTTAGGGGAGGATTGTTAGGACCATTGTAATAGTTATATGTAATAGGTAGACTAGGAGGTATGTAGTTCCTCCTGGTCCTAGTAGTAGTAGGAGCAAGTCGTGCTCCTGGTCCTAGTCGAAGTCAAACTTTATTATTTACTTAATATTATGTTAGGATATGCATGAGATATGTTAAGAAAGGATATGCATATCAGTCTTACACGTTTTCTTTAATGCTGTATTAGGGTTTCCTTGTAGTATAAAAGGAACCTTAGGCAGAAGGGTTATATACACCTTCACCAAACGTAGTTCTATTCATTATCAATATTAGAAATCCTTAGAAAGGATCAAGTCTTTATAGTTATTCTGTTCTTCTTTATTATATTTGTATTCTACATTCATATTGTGTATAGAGTCTCTCTGTGGTTTGACTTGTGATTACAGAAGTCATTCATCGGTCCTCACAGGCTGCAAGATCTACATCTAGTAGACCCAACACGATATATTAATTGACTCGATGGTTAAACCTGTGTCTTGGTAACTCGACCGGGTGCCGGTTATCAAACTCGTGACTTGATAACTAGACCGGGTTGATCCGGTGACCGAACACGTGACCTGATCTAATAAATTTGTTTTCTAATTAGCATTTTGTTTAATTTAAAGATGAAAATATTAACATTTCAAAAAGATACACCCCATTTTGACCCATTTTGAAAAAAACGTTGTAACTATGGTTATAAAGATGGTTCTTAACAAAACCATTAAGCAATGTGTTCCATAAAGGTTTGTCTTTGATCACAACGGTGTTGAAAAGCTTTCGAGCTTGAAACGGGTCGTTGGAGTTAAAATATGCAGTGATGAGATGGGTTGTAAAAATGGGGTTTTGGAGGAGGTTTAAGGAGTATATTTGTGCATGGGTTTATTGGGTTAGTTTTAGTGAAAATGGGTTGGTTTTGGTTAGTTTTAGAATCTGTACAAGTTTGTGTTGGGTTGTCATCTGTCATATGAACAAGAAAATTTAAAGTTAATAAGTTTATATACTAACTTTTTGCAGACTGCATGGGCGGAACCAGAAAGTTATGATAAAGCGAAAAATACGAAAATAGCTAAAAAAATTTAAAAACTCACATTGCAATTTTTTTCGGTCACCGCAAGTTGTAGACTAGTTCTGTAATTTTCACAAGTGACTTATGTCGTTTTTCTAAGTATGTCTTCTACTCGTATGATTACGACACGAGGTAATTGGTCATCGTGGTCTCGGATGCGTGGTCATCCGGGTCTCAGACGCGTGGTCATTCGGGTCTGAGACTCGGGTATTGAGATGGTTTTGTGGAAAGATCATTTTGGGCTTTTCTTTGAGTTTGGGTTTCTTTTTATCTCTTCCGGGCTTTAGAATTTAGCCTCTTTTTTTAGTCCATTTGTTTAAAATCGAAAACTCGAATCAAACAGAAAAATCGTTAATAACCATATCCAAAAACCGAATTTTTCAAAATCACATGGACCCGAATTAAATATTTGGTTTTCGGTTTAGATATATGGTTTTGACAATCTAAATTTGTCAAACCCCAACCGAACCGAATTATGATTAGCCGTTAAACCGATTTCTTTCCCGTTAACTGGTTAGGTACGGTCCGATTTTCAAAACATTATATCTAAGAGATGAAATCAGTCGAAGCCAATAACCACAATTAGGTAAAGAGTACAGTTGATATTCTAACTCCAACTATTAAGCATTTCGTAAGCATATGATTACTCGATCTCGTTCACAATCTCGCAGTATAGTATGATCAAACCAAACATATATTTCGAGGATCTAAAGAGTTAAATGTCATCAATGCTACATGTGAATCTCACTTAAAGTAAGAGAAATAGTGTTAAACAAATAGAGAAGACAGTCTTATGAACGGGTTGAAGAGAAAATGTATTATGAAACAGATTACATACAAGTTTTGTTACTTATAAACATGATGAATAAACAAATACTATAGAAAACAAGTCTTAGCATAGTTTGAATCAATAAAACATGTTACATCCACGTGATTGCCACGATTTATCCTATACACCAAAGCACATCAAGTACATTAAGATTTTAACCGCATTTGCATACGACACCCTACTCATCTTTTCAACATCAGAATCTCTAACAAACAGGCAATGAATCTCACTCAAAATAAGGGATGCGTGCTCCATATTATCTAGACGAATTTTGAGGGCGGAAAATGAAATATTTGACCATTCTTAAAATCAGCCGCGTAAGAATTATGTGCGCTCCAAAATGAGTTTTATGAGTGATTTAATTTGTCTAAACACATGTAATTTATAGATTATTTTTAAACGTAAATTAAACACATAAATTAGTCATGTCAATTATCAGTCGTCTCTTTATGTGTTATATAGATTATCACAAAAAGTTAGTTAATTACTTATATATTTTAACTCCAACTATTGAGCATGTCGTAAGTATATGATTACTTGATCTCGATCAAAGTCTCACATACATATATTGCTAAATGTGTATCAAATAAATTTAATTTTTTAACATTTCGCAATCTCACAATATAGTATGATCAAACCAAACATATAGTTTTAGGGATACGAAGTGTTAAATGATCAGTGTTACATGTGAATGTCACTTAAAATTAAAGAAATAATATAAACAAATACTACCTCCGTCCTAATATTATTATCCACTATTTTATTTTGGGTTGTTCTAAAATTATTATCCACTTCCAAAACTTCCAAAATTAAATGAAGAATTTTGTTTGAGTTTACCATATTACCCTCATTTGAGGTTATTATTACAAACAATAAAGAAGTATAAAATAATTGGTTAAGGGTAAAACTGTCATTTGGCAAAAACTAAGAGAGAAAGCTGAAAAAGTAATGTTTTTCTAAAACTGTGTGTTTTTTATCCGTGGACAATAATTTTAGGACGGAGGTAGTAAACAAGACAGTCTTATGAACATATTAAAGAGATAAATGTAAAACAAGACAAGTAACATACAAGTTTTGTTACTTACAAGCATGACAAATAAACAGATAAAGAATACAGTTTTAACGTAATTTGAATCAATAAAACCTGTTACGCTCACATGGTTGCCGCGATTTGTTCCATACACTAAACCGCATCAAATACATTAAGCTCCTAACCGCATTTGCATATGACACCTTACTCATCCTTTCGACATCACAATCCCTAACCGAACAATCCTTTAACGACAGTTGGAAATGCTCACCCAATATCATGTGAACCGATTTTACATTTTCTATTCTAATCCTATTTAAAACTTTAAAAACATACCCGGATTGTGACATTTTTAAATTCTTGTGACTACGTAAGAACGGAGTATAAGTTTCTTACATAAAGTTTTTTTTATTAATGCTACATGTGAATCTCACTTAAAGTAAAAGATGCATGCTCCTTATTATCTCGACGAGGCGATAAATAAAAGACTCGACCGTCTTCAAAACCAGTCACATAAGAGTTGTGTGGGCTCAAAAATGAGTTTTGTGAGTGATTTAATTTGTCTAAACAAATGCATTTTTTTAAAAAAATCATTTTACATGTAAATTAAGCACCTAAGTTAGTCATATCAATCATCGCTCTTTACATTATATGTGCTATAGATTTTGACAAATGGTTAGTTAATCACTTAGTTAAAAACTTAAGATGCTTAATGAAGCCAAAATATTATAACTATATACTGTTTTAGGAAGCGGATTGCTTTTTTTATTATTTTATGTGGTTTTGGCGGGAAAAAAGAACAACCACGTCTTATCTGTATGTTACGTGCACGTGTGTGTGGTTACAAATAGATAACACATCGGTGTTATCGTCATTTTCTTTTCCAGACGGGTCTGGGCAATTCTCCCCAGTTATCTCAGATCTTCTCTAGAGGTTTTCACCGCCCAAAAAACACACACACACTAACTCCAACCATCATCTCTTTTCCACACCGAGTAATCCCAAACACATTGTTTTTACTCATGTTGTTTTTAGGGTTTGTCTTATACCAGGGGTTTTTTAATTGTTTTTTAATTTTATCACAAGATTGATTTTTATTTTATTTTCTATTTTGGGTTAAGCTTAAATTTAGGTATTTGAATGTAACTTATGTTGCTTTATTTGTGTTTAGTTTTATATGTTTTTAATTTAGTGTTTTTGGAATTTTCAGGCTATGTGGATCTCTTTTACTATATAAACATAGAAAAAGACCGACATGATTGCAGGTATGTGTTTCAGATCCAACAAAACGAACGCACACACAAACCACCCCATCTAGATCTAACTAATACCAAATACATGCACTCACAAAAACGCACAACAATCACTCTCTTCCCATGAAGTTTTAACCTTTGAAGCTTACAAGAGCTATACCCCAAAACGTTTATATGAAAGTAATCGATTATCTCTTTTAATTTGATTAAAAATTATTAGTGAGTCATTGATTGGTTTTATTTGCATTTGTACGTGCATAATTTATATTCGGGAAGTTAAAGGTGATTGGTTTGAGACGACTTCATTCAGGTTGGTAATAGTAGCATATTTATTTTTTTATATCCATTCTTTGCAATATCATATTAAGGATGTCATGTTTGTATTTTAGCATTATTATACTCTTGCCTGACAGTGGAACTCAATTGAATTTAATTTTTACAAGATAGTATTGATAGAATAGTATATAAAAACTACTAATCAAGCTACAAATTATGATAATTAGACAATGAAGAAACCAATAAATTTTTAACTACTAATAAATTTTGTTTTAGCTAAGTAATTTACACATCCATCCTTTCATGTAATTTTTTCTAATGAAAGGATTGAGCTACGAAGCATGCTCTTTGTTACACTCTTTGTCTCAAAAATATAAATATGAAGTATTAGCTAGATAGTGCTCTATTATCTGAATTCTCACTCTCACATTCATACATGATACACACAATATACATATTGTAGTTTCGACATCTCTACATAGGACAAACATTAAATTATACTTGATATAACATGTTTGAATAGGCTGATTCATTTTTCTTTTACTTTCATGCCTGTAACTTTAATTCGATCCAAGTTTTTTCCGATTGTCTAGAGTCTTACCAATTACTACGTAGTGAACCATAAGAAGATAGACCAGTCTACTGACCACCTCCAGTTACCCACGCAAAACTGCATAATATATTGCAAGTTTTTTATGCCTCTGGATCTGCTAAGATTAACAGTCTTATTTACCAAATAAATCATGGCGAAATGAAAGGAATAGAAATGGCTAACAATTTGGATTATAATAGAAAAGAAATCAACTTATCTGCTAGATCTTTCCAAGAACAGTACACATGAATTGCGATCCTAAAACTATTACATCTACTAAAGCTTCAGATGCGTTGATCTTAGGATAAAAAAATATGACATCCTTATACTTTGCAGTTATTACCATGACAACTTTTGGTGCACTTCTTAATTTTTGTTTAATTTACAGAAAATAATGCATCCATTGTACATTCTGGATTGGTTTAAAAGGATAAGAAAACCCAGTTACACAATGGCGTGGTTGGAAAGAACTCAAGGTATGTGTTTGAAGTCGGTGAACGTACGACTCTAAGAAGGTATTTCTTAATGGCCAACGATTAGGAATATTTGAGATAAAAGTATAAACCCACGAGTCTCATAATAAGCTTATAGTGTGAGCTTATGCAATATAGACCGAAATCAAGTCAGCACATATACCCACAAATGGACTTAGACAAACACTCCTTGGTTATTAGTAGTACGATCTTTGCGATAGTTTGCCTTCCTGTCAATAATTGGCTGTTTGCATATCTGGTGGAACTAAATTAGGGAGACAAAAGGAGCGGAATGATGATACAACTTAAAGAGTGCAACCCTTCCTATAACTTATAATACAATTAAATATTATATAAATGTGTTTTTTTCATTATTTGTGTTGGGAAACTCCAACTTAGAGAACGGATGTTGAATCTTCTAACAAAAAAAAGAATTTTGACTTTTACGGGTTAGTTTAAGTTGAACAGGAAAATTGTAACAGAAAATGCAGGTAGAAGAGCATAACGAAGATGGTGGTAGTCAGAAGGGTATGAGTGGTGCGGCACTACTGGTCCAATAATGAACAAACGTAACTGTGCTTGCTGCAGTTTGACGAAGTTTGGAAATGAGTCTACGGCTGACCATTTGTGATAAACAATCTTTGTATATTATTAATAAATCAATTTTAAACAAAATGATGACATGATCTCCTCATAGCGAAAGATAAGATTTAAAGTAGCGCAGGATGTGAACCTCATGACTCTTCAAGTACATGTTCACTCATCCTGTTTTTATTGAAATGGGTCAGGTCGGGTTGCCTTAAAGTCATTCTTTCCTAACTCTTTTACAATGGTCTAAGAATTTTTTTTATGCCTTAATAGTACACCGACTGCACTTTTAACTATTAATCGTAACAGTAATTGGCCAATATGTCACTTATACTTGACAATAACTATAGTATATCCTTTCTATATTGTGCTTTCAGCTTTAATCTCTGGTTTTTGCAGTTTATTTTGTGAAAACGTAAGGAATCCTCTGTTTGTCGTGTTGGTATCGAGGAGCGACAACCCATATATGTTGTATAGCCTTACTATTTATCCCCGGAGTTCACCAGACCGATGAATATCTGTGCAGTACATGACACATGATGAATATAGTTTGGCTCGAGCTTTACAACAGAAACATTTGCAGTCTCTTGATGACTTATCATACTTCTTTTTTTTTACTGGAAAGATAGGATCTAAATATGTGATGTTGGCATATCTAGCAGCTCACTTTAAAAGGCTTGCCTTTTTTGTATATGGATTGTAAGTTTGCAACTCAACTTAGGGGTCCGCTGAGTATGACTTTATCCTTCTAATTACTCTTTGAAATTGTTTTGCTCTATATATAAAATAAAAACACACCGCAGTGAAGCACGGGTGTCGACTTCTTTGTATATTCTAGACAAGCTAAGATATTTCTAGGAATAATTTATATTAAGCTTTAAGCTTACGTGTTTATACTAAACTAATAAAAAGTGAAGATAAAGTATGATTTATACTTTGATGATGGCATATACTTGACACTTTATTAATTTGCAAGCATCACTACCACACTAGCGCTAGCATGAGGCCATGGTCAATGGATAGGGTTGGCAACCACATATGAAACATAGTCAACATTTTCCCGAGTCAAATTCTAGACCAGCAAATAAGCAAGTTGAAAAAAAAAAAAATAGAAACTTGACTAATTGTCGTTTAAACGATGTTTTAAAATCCCGTTTTTTATTGATCCGATCAAATTATCGGGTCACAATTCAACTGAGTTTTCTAGGTTAAAACGGATATCCGGTCACTCGACCAGATCACGGTTTAACCGGTCGGATCAACCCGAATTTTAAAACACTGCGTTTAAATGTTAATTGACCGTCAAAGTTTCAATTTGCGGACTATGATCGTTTAATAGTGGTTGACGATGGTCAAATTTATTGAAAATCTATAAATCATGTCAAAAAAGTTAAAATAGAGCGAAAACGAAAAATGACTGAATGCACAAACTCTTTTAAATCGTAATATTACATATGTAAAAAATAAAATTAAAACGATGACTAGAAACATATTCCAATTAGTCGAATGCATTTAAGATACATTTTAAAAAAATCGATATTTAAAAAAAAACACTAAAGAGAAAAATCTCATAAGTATCCCGAGCACTTTAGAAAACCCTCTTAGCCACGTCCCTGAAAAATACCGTAGGAAACTTGCTTTGATCACTTCTAATTGAATTATTTATAATTATTAGAAATTGTTGGTATAAAGATCATCTTACCTCAAATAATTAAACTTATTAAAATATTTATAATTCGTTAAAAAGATTTAAAACTTTTAAAAAATATCAATCCGATTTATCACTTGTTAATCTCTCTAGACCGATTTAAGAAAATTAAGTGATCAACTATTGATTCGCGATTTTTACAACCTTGACGAATACTGTAAGGGGACGTTTGGTTTAAGATATTAAAATTATGAAATTCTAAATCCTAGTATATTAAAATTCCTCAGGTGCCGTTTAGTTCGGGGATATTCGAAGATATTAGGAATTCAAAATATTTACATTTTAATATCCCTCAAATATTGTATTTGGTATAACTAGCGAAAGAATTTAAAATTCCTCGAATTCTTAAAATAAAAGATATTAGAATTCCTCTAAAAAGTGAGGAATTTTAATTTACTTAAAAATTAATTTTCATAAACTTTTTTTTCTTGTCGTTATTATTTGAGTTTTTATGTTTATAAAAAAAATTATAAAAATTATTTTCTATAAAATTTATATAAATTTAAGTAAATATTTATATAGAAATATGTTATAAAATATTTATATAACTTTTATAAAATTTATGGAAATTTCTTATAAAATTGAAATACTTTTTATAAATTTTTTTATAATATTTATATATTTTTTTTATAAAATTTGAATAAAAATAATATATATATATTTTTTTTATAAAATTTATATAACTTTTTAGAAAATTTATATAATTTTTTTGTAAAATTTGTATAACTTTTTATAAAATATACATAAAATGTGAAAATTCGATTTTACTCTTTTAAATAGAAAATATATATACAAAATATTTATTCGTTAATTGGTTCAACAAAAAATCAAGATTTAAAAAATTATAAATTTCTGCCAATCGAACAGGCGTATACATTTTAAATTCTAAAATTTTAAATTCTGAGAAATTTTAATATACTAGAATTTAGAATTACATCATTTTAATATTTTGAACCAATCGACCCATAATTATCTTTTGTTCCTTGTATCCTCTAGATGCCTTTTATCGAGTTTCAGATTATTTGGCAACACAATTACAAGGACTAACTTTGATAAAGTTGAAAATTCCAAGTCTTCAAGCCTATAAAGTATCCAATGATATTTAATCCCTAGTTAACTTTACTGCCTGCCTTGATAGAGATTTTGTCAAAGTAAAATTCAAAATGGTTGAGTCAAAACATTCTACGAGTGATTAAGATTCCACAATTACCTACCTTAAAGTTTTGATAATATCCAAACTGCTTCACTGTGAACATTTAGGTCGACTATAGAGTTTTGATTTGCATTATATACGTCATGTTATAAGTAACAAAACTTGTACGTTGTACGAAAAACTAGATAAAAAGGTTAATAATCGGTAACCCGAAGCAACCTATTGTGCTTGTTAGGTGTAAACATATTTCACCTATTAGATCATTATCAACTGAGCTACGCTCAATTGTTGTCATACTGAACACGATTGAACGGGCTTACCGAGACTTGTGAAAGTTGAGAACCGAGCCTTCTAAAGGCTTATAAGCTCAATCTTTTCGCTTATCAACTTGTGCTTATTATGACTTATTTATGCACCTAAGCTTAAGTAGGGATGAGCAGAAGAACCGAAGAACCGAGAGCTGGACCAGAACCACAAAGAACCGAACCAGAAATGGAACCAGTTCCAGTTTTTGATTTTGAGATTTTTTGTTTCTCGGTTCGGTTTTAGCACGGTCTCGGTTCCAGAACCAAATACCCAATAATTATATGAAAAATTGTAATTTTATTTATTTTTAGACTTAAAAGCCTAATATCATAGTAAAAAAGAAAAAAACCCAAATTCTCATATACTTGCTGTTGTATACAGATGGCGATATTATTAGTTCCTTTGGTTTTTCGCATTGTGTTAGTTTTAAAAGATCAACGATGCTAGCAATTTTATGCTTTATTGATATACTTTGTAGTATAAACGTGTCGACTCTTAGCAAAGTTTATTTATTTTGTCCAAAAGTTAATCTACCTATTGGCTCTGCATGGTTGTAACTTGTTAAAAACTTTAAAACCAAAGACATTCGAGGGGGGTTTTTGTTTTATATAAGTAGCGGTTCTTATACCGGTAGAACCAGAAGAACTGGAACCGGAACCGAAACTGGAACTAGAACCAAAAAATATATTCGGTTCGGTTCTTAGTTCCTAATTTGATCAAAATTTTGGTTCCCGGTTCCATCGGTTCCAGTTTCGCTTCCACCGATTCTGGACCCATGCTCATCCCTAAGCTCGAGTTAGGGGTTGTTTGTTTTAGCTTATATAACGTAAGCGTATTTCGGCTTATATAACATAAGCCTCGATTTTATGGCTTATCTGAAGAATTATAGTCTTATCTAAGTTTGTTAGTAATAAACTTATATGAGCCCATAAATCACCAATAAGCTTAAAATATTAAAGTTTATAAAATATAAGCCGAAATATTGCTTATTTTTTGCTTATATAACATAAGCCCCAATTTTATAGCTTATTTTGAGACTTAGAGCTTATATAAGTTTATCATGATATAATAAACTTATATAAATTATATACCTTTAAATAAGTTATAAAATTAGAGTGGTGTCGTGCGTGTTGTTACCAAGGTACGTTCGGCTCTTGAAAGTGTTGGGGGGACTCTTCTTTGGTGTATATGGAATTTTCGGAATCAATTGCTTTTCTCTTATCCTCCCCCCTAAGAAGGCTACTATTTGGGACTTCGTTATTTCTCAGTCTTATTTGTGGTTTACTTCAAGAAATTCTAAATGTAATATTGGTTGAGTAGGTTGGTTAAAAAATCCGATAAAAACTCTAAACTCCATGTAATATTTTATTCTAGCATTCGCTAGTTTTTATTGAAACAACCGTTAAAAAAAAGTTATAAAATTAGAGCTTATATTATATAAGTCAACATAAGCGCCAAACCAAACACGTCTTAGTAAACTTACAATCAAGTGACAAACTAGCCTTTTCAAGTCTTATAAGTCAATAGACTAGCGAAACAAAATAAGCCAAACAGAATAAGATCATAACAATCAAACAAAAAGGTCTAAATATATTTTCTAGAAAAAAAGATTATTTTTGAGTGTACTTAAAAGTTGTTTTATTCACCATAAAAAGTTGTAGAGTTGTAAAAGCACTATAAAGGACCGTTGTTTCAAATAGTTAAAAAGTGCTTTGATCACTTGTTTATTCGTTCTTTCCATACAACATATGTAACATCCTATTTTGATAATAGAAATGTCACATGTAATTATGGCGTGTTATTAAAGCATACAAGAAAAATGTCTAAACATTACTTGACCATAAAAGGAAAATACTAGAATCAAACATCGGTAGTCCAAAAGTAAAGCTCATCACACACAAACATAGTATAATAAAGGAAAGGACTAAACAATGTCCATAGCAAATGTATCATAAGAAAGGAAATGCATAAAGTAAAGAAGGCTAGACAGCTTCCAGTCCATATGCACGTACTCTTAGTGTCTACGAGCGTCCATGAGTACCTGCCGTTTTGGGAACATAGAAAAGGAAAACGGCTGAGCAAATACGCTCAGTGCACGGATATACAATAAAGCATGAATAGGATAAGCATATAACATATAACAACGGAAGAAAACTAAGTCCCGAGTAACCTGGTTAAGTCTTGGTAAAACTGGTTTTATAGTTTGAAAAGTCTTATGTTTATCTTGTAAAAACTGTTTGTCATATTTTACCATTAGCCAATATAGGTCATGAAAATTCACCGTGCATGAATAATTGGAGGAGTGACCTCATCATGCAAATTAGAGGGGTTGCCTCTAATTTAATATATTGGTTTTTGGGTAGGAGGGATCAGCTCCTTGTGAAGGATGCAAGGCACACACCACATTCACCATGAAATCCTGACTGAAAACATGTAACTAGGATGCACCCATACACCCCACATGATAAATATAATATAAATGGCCAAAAGCTGAAGGGACGCCACGAGCAATCACTCCGCCGTGGTGAAGTCATAACATCAGTGCCTCTAATGTTATAGTTATGGTACCTCCATAACTAGGTGAAACTGGTCATGCATGTATATGGCTATAGGTATTCTTAATTAAACATAAGCAAATCAAACACGTAACTTATACTACGGGAAAGCATTTGGCTGCATACGGGGAATCCTAATAAGGAAAGAATGTCCATACTGAAAGGACGGGAATCCGCACCTTATGTCCAGTTAACGAAGAAGATGAACTGGGAGGAATCCTACTTCCGTATCACTAGTGCTACATAAATACATACATGAATAAGTATCTGCTTACTAAATACGTAGCTGGATTTATGTCATGTCTTAGCTTATTTTATGTGTTCTTACCATGTTTTACTGTTTAAAAGCCTTAAACCGTGTTTATCTTATATTCTGTTTACTCTGATTAAGTATTTCTGGTTTTTCATGTATTATTATACTTACTGTGTAATAATAAGTAACTTTCCAAAAATAGCAGGTTTCCTAAAATAGAAAGTTTCAAAAAATAGAAAGTTTCCAAAAATAGAATTACTGCTTAAAATAGATAAGTTTCTAAAAATAGAAAGTTTTCATAAATAGATCTGCTGCCTTAATTAAATAAGCTTTCCATAAATAGATTAGCTGCCTGAAATAAATAAGTTTCTAAAAATAGAAGGTTTCCATAAATAGATTAGCTCCCTTATTTAATTAAGTTTCTAAAAATAGAAAGTTTCCATAATTAGAAATAAGCTGGTTAAATAAGCTAAGTATATAAGCCTAAGTGTTTTCATGATTATTTTCTAAGTCATATGATATAATGTATAGTTTAATAATTATCTCATGTAATTAAATTAAGCTATAGGTTAAAATATTTAATTAAAGTATAACATGTTTTTAATTAAATAAAGTTAAATACTTAGGTTAAAACATGTATTATTATTTATTAATAATATAACCTAAGTCATGTTAATTAATTAATTATAACCATGGTTTTTAAATAATTAATTAATTATAAGTCTAAAATATAAAAATACTTAAGGTTAATTAATTTCATGATTATTAATAATTAAAATAACCTAAGTCATGTTATTAAATTAATCATGTCATAATATTAATTTAATTTTTAACATAAGATCATAAAAAAATAAAACTAAACATACACCATGAACCGGATCTAAACTAAAAACCATGAACCGGACATGAAATCGACACCGTACCCCGACCAAATCGGGGTACCCCTTGTCTTGATGCTGCCGTGGGACCCACACCAACCAACCGGAACCATATGGTCTCGGTGGTGGTCGGATGGCCAAACCGAAACCCCCTTGGGTTCGGTGTAGGCTGCGGCCAAAACAAACACCCCTTAAAACATTACTTTTGATTTTATTAAATCCCAATTCATGTTAGATCCATGATTTTAATTAGGTTTTTATAAAAACATAACATGTTCTTAATTTATAAAAGATCAAATCAAAAGAAAAAGGTTTAAAAAGGATTTACCGAATGCGTGGATCAAAAGGACGAAGAACAAACACGAACACCAACAAGAATTCCAAGATCAACAAACACCCCCTTGTGGTGTTTTGAGGGTGGCGGCCAAAAAAGAAGAGGGGAGGGTTTTTAGGTTTTCTGTAAATCTTCTGTAAAGTAATTTTTGAGTAGTGTAAAAATCCTTTAACCCCCTTTTAGTAAAAATACAAATGGGCTTTGTGACAACCCTGGTTTTGAGGTTCGTCACTTAGTTTTATTTTGTGCTAGTTACGTGTCTTTACGTGTTGATGTGCTAATTGGTGTGTATAGATTGTGGTTTGAATATCGTTTCCGGTACGGGGTACCTTGTGAGTGAAACGATGTGTGATGATTTCATGTTCATGAGTTCACATGGTAGTGACTATGAAATGAGATGGTGTTATTTAGTGGTTTTACGTATACGTATATGTATTATAGAAAATCGTATTTTTACGATTTACGGTTTAGCATTTAGAGGTCTCGGATGAGGTAATTAGTCATATGAATATTTTTCGGGATGGTTTTAAGTCATTTGGGACTTAGTTATAAAGTTTATTTCAAAATTTGAGATTTTTTATAAAAGTGTATATTTTACGTCTTTTACGGTAAAACGCGTAAATTTGACTATTTTTACGGTTTTAAGGTTTTGGAGGCTTTAGGAGCTGAAATAAATTAAGGTAAATTAAGGTAATATTAATAAGATATTAATTAACAATAAAAAGAAGAAAAAAATAAAAAAATATATATATGAGGCGGTTTGGGACGAATCAAAAGAAAAAAAAAAGGGAAAAAAAGGAAAAAGGGAACCAGACTTTTGTAATGGGCAAAGGACTTGTTAGGAAACTATATAAATACTTTTTATTAACCAAAACACTTCATAAAACCCCTGGAGATCACCTTCAAGTCGGCATCAATGGTGGTTTTAGGGTTCTTCATTCAATTTTCTTCTTTCAAAAAATTCTAAGTTAAAATCTTTAATACTCTTTTTAGTTAAAGTGTTTTAATTCTTTCTCAATCATCTTATGATGGATTAAGGTTAGGGTTTAAATAAAAATCTGTATTTTAATGATATTATAATGATTGAATGGTTTCGGGTTTGTAATTAATGGGGTTATGGGTAATTAATTAGGTTAAATTAATTAAACCAGGTTTTAAAAATTGGGCAGAATTTTGAGTCAATTGTTTTGATCATATCGGGAGTTCTAGGAACATTCAAGATGCGATCCAAGTATCCCTGAAAAGATAATTGAAGTGGCTTTCCAATGCAAGAAACGAGAACTAAATTGGAGGTAGGGAAGTGGGTCAAAAACAGGTTACAACAGTCGGAGGTCAAAACAGTTTTGTAATCAGCCTGTTTTCTTTTTAAGTTTTGGGTTGTTTGGGGTACTTAGGTTGCATTGGGATCTTCTAATGAACATGAGAGATGTTTTATATATTATAGTAAGTATCTGCACTTGGGCTAAGATTTTGGTTTAGGGTAAGACCCTCTAATGGTAACAAACTTTTCATACGTTTAAAATCAGTGAATTCTGGATAGGTAGCAATATATATACATATATCAGGGCCTTAACAGTATCTTTAAGGTTAGGGCAAGTGGGAGGTTTTAGCTAACATATGTAAAAGTATGAATATTCTTTTTACAGAAACCATGGGTATGTTTAAGTATACGTTTGACTTATAGTTTTGAGACCTAAAAGCTGGGACTGTTTTGTGTAAAATATGAACGGGATAATTATTAAACTTAACCAAGTTAAGGACTTGTTAAGGAAGGGTAATGGGGTGATTAGAGCTTATCAATGAGGTATTTATATAGGAATAGGCTAGATGTCCATCATAGGTTGATGAGCCATCTTAGTGATTGGTTCATGTATTGAGTGCGTGTTTTTGGTTTGTTAGCTTTTGCTAGTGCGCGGACTTTTGGAGAAGCTCAATCAGGTGAGTTTCATAGTCCCATGTTTAATATTGATTTTGACTTCTAGATGGGATGGAAGAGACACTGTGTTGAGTTATTTGTAAATAATGTTGTGAATGTTTTTATGGGTTGTGATGGACTTGTGTGTACACTTATGTGATTAACTGCTATGTGATTCTTGATTGTGTATGATTTGGATCAGGGGACACGTGCCGTCTCAGTTATTGTGGTTTGACAAGGTAGGGGCCTTGGGATAGGTACATAGCGTGATCGTCTATGGTACCATGGTGTTTGGTAAGGCGTGATGCCTTGGAAATTATGGTGTTTGGTAAGGCGTGATGCCTTGGTAATTGTGGTTGTTGGTAAGGCGTGATGCCTTGGAATTGTGATGATTGATTGAACTTGAATGCTAGTTGTTAATACATAATTGTAGCGCATTGTCCATATGTTATTGTATTGATGGTTGTTATTCACAGCTTGTAACTGATTTAGCGTTGGAGTCTAAACCTATGACTCTCACCAACTTTATGTTGACGTGTTTAAGTGTCTCTTTCAGGTGTGAATATGGTTAAGCTTGAGGATAGAAGTGGCTAGACTTGGATGCCTTAGGATTGCATATAGAAGGAGATCCCCGTTCCTTCTTAGCTTACCTTTATGTTTTTTTTATAAGTGATACATGTTGGCACCTATATGTTTGTTTGGTTTATGTTTATTGTTTGTCTTGGGTAAGTGGTAGGACTGTTACCTACTTACCTAGACTCCTGCTATGTTGAGATATTGTCATGACCTTTGTGTCGCCATTTATGACATTATAGTTGCATTTTAGTTTTCTCTATAGAGACACCGTTTGTTGTGATGATATCCATACGTCGCGCCCCATATTCCGCCATGGTGGGGTGTGATAGAATGGTATTAGAGACAATGGTTATAGAGAATTAGGTTGCCTAGTCGCGTAGCCTAGTCTATAACTTAAGGG
The DNA here is from genome assembly GCA_025667525.1 of Glebionis coronaria. NCBI lineage: Eukaryota > Viridiplantae > Streptophyta > Magnoliopsida > Asterales > Asteraceae > Glebionis > Glebionis coronaria. The sequence goes on along the minus strand of JANFOE010000054.1, from coordinate 302,739 downwards.
TCCCTGCATATAGGCGTCATAGGAGTATGTGTGCATTTTATATAAATTGATGTGTTTGGATGTTATTTATTATGATGTTTTGACTAGTATGAATTGAACCATAGTAAGTTTATACTTAGCCACATGTTATTTTCTTTTCGGGTTGTGAGTAGTGCGGGTTGAACCATAATCATCCACGCTAGTCATTGTCGTATTTTGCTTATATTGTACATTATAGTACATAATCTGGTATATAGTAGTTTCTATCTTTTGTTGGGTTATTTTATGTACTTGAGGTATGTTTTTTTTTGTCTTTTGATGTTTAAGTCATGTTCCCTAAGAATCATGTGGCGAGTTACTAGGAGTGGGTGGATAGGAAGGATTTTAAGTTGTTTCCACTCTTACGGGCGACATGACTTTTAACTGATTATGTTTTCGTTTTGGATTTAGTCTATGTTGTTTTAGCTAGACTATGGATTTCGGTATTCCAAGAGTTTTATTATGTTATTTTTATAGTTGGAGTTTTGGACCTTATTGGTTATGTGGTTATGAGCTTATGTGAGTAGATGGATTTATGTGTTATATGTTGTATTGATTCTTATAAGTGTCATCATAGGAGGGAGTGAATTGGGGGAAGGGTAATTGTATAAGTATGGTGGCCAAAATAGTTATACAAGAACCACAACTTCAATGGGTTCTCAAGTATGATTGCATGAAAGAGGGTTAGTACATGCTTGTATATGATGAGATGTAGAAGTTGGGTATATGTATAATATATGGGTTTATGTAATGGCTGCCTATGATATGGCTACTGTTCTTTTTGTGTTATATGTTTTGGGTTATAGTTGTGTTGTGTGAGGTGGGCATTATGCCTTGTTGTGGTACGGTGAGATGGTGATTACTTGTATGGAAAAACGAGCGTATAAAGCGATTGATTGACTTATGTGTATGATAACGAGTATGTTTGGGGGATTCAATAGGTATACATATGCGGATGTATATATACTAATAGATGTTATGTTATGATTTATGGTCGTTCACTAGTTATTATAACTTGAACGTACCTTGTGTTTGTTCGTGTTTTATGGTGCTGGAGTCTGATGGAGTTTCAACGACTTTTTGAATCTTTTGAACTGTGTCTTGTAGCGTATTCTTTGAGTTCGTATTTCACATGTACGTTTTAAAATGGTGTTCTTGGTTTTAAGTCTATTGAAATAAATTGAGATTTCTTTTGGGATAATGAAATCTTTTGGGCTGAGTCTTACATTTCTTTTGATTGGTGTATGGAAAAAAGGGGGACTTGGAAATCTACTATAGAGTTAGATAGTTGGTGGTATTCGGTAAAATAAGGGTAAGGTGTTGGAGTCATGTTTGAAACAAGATGTAACATAAGTTTCTTTTTAATCAACACTTAATTATTTCAAATTCTAAAAGACTTTCTTTAAAATAAAGCGAAGTAAAATTTCTTTCTACTTACATAGGTTATATAATTGGGTTTAACCGATCCACGTCATTTATAATTATAAATACAAGGTTAAATGGAGTTTATAATATTTCACATACAATTATATCTTTCATTTAAAAGGATTACATTGATCACTAAGTCTATTCTTTAGTTTTTAAAACAACTAGCATAAAACTGTTTTGGTCATAACTTGTTCGTTTCTAGAGCTTTTTGAGTGATTCAAAAGCCCAAAATTATGTACTCGGAACATACTTTTCAAATATTCAGAATGTATAGTCATGGGAGGTCAGTGGACTGGTCGGAATTGTTGTACAAGTGTCGGGTCCAAGGTTGAGTTTTGAATAGTAGTTTATTTTTATGATTTGGGATGCACGGGATGCCTAGTCTTTGAGTTGAGTTGGGAGTTCGTCAAGAGGGTTGTTTGTAGATGGTTTGAGTCACAAAGATGTGAGAGGTAATAATAAAAAGAAAAAAAGATATATATTCTTTTGGAAAAGTCGATCTTTTGCACAGTTTAAATAATATGCCGCGGGGCGTAATATGTTTTGGTTGCCATTGGGTGTTTTCTTAGATTATTTTTCTTCGTTGTCATGGGTCGTTTTGAATTGATACATGTTTTGGGTTTGAGTTTTCTTTGGAGTCTCGTGGTTTTTGATTTGTTTTAATTGGTGCACGTGAAATGTCGTTAGTTGTCCGTGGGTTTGATTCGTCGATCATATCTGGTGGACTCAGGATGTAGTTTTGGTTTTGTATTGTTTGGGAGCGTTAAGGTAGTCATACTAAAGACTTGGTCGCGCCTACATGATTAAGTAGGTGGCCATGAGAGAACGGCCGGAATGCCCTTAATGGGGAGGGAAGAAGTTCGTAGACGAACAAATGAGAATATATGGTCTCTTTGGAGTACCATGGAGAGGAATAGAGATTTGTATAACGTATGGATATTGGCACAAGTAACGCGCCATAGAGAGTGGTTAGAAATTGCAAGGGATTCAGGATAAAGGTTGAGTTTCTTGGTAGTAAATGTGATGTGGAAGCGGCTGAGTGGTCTAATAAGAGGGAGTATTGGTCTTATAGAATACGTGTAGATTTTTCGTGAGTAGAACGAGGTAGAAATTTATTCGTATTGCTTCTAAGAAAGGGTGCCAGGAGGACATAGTTGAGATTGCTAAGGATGTTGTATGAACGCTTTGGGTTTACGGTTATGCATTTGGCTTCGCCAAAGCACTAGCGGTTTTTATGGTGTCAATGTACCAAGTGTGCATGAACGTGTATAAACGAGTTGTCATCGGGAGCATCGACGACATCATGATCTACTCAAATCTAAGAAGGAGAGTGAGGCGAAGTATGTGTTGGTTTTGGAGTGGAATTATACGTGAGATTTTCAAGTGTGAGTTTTAGTATTAAGTCTATCATGATGAGTAGTTAGAGATGATGGCATATCATAGAACCAACGAGGGGCGAAGTGAAGAAGGATGAGGAAGCATTTTGGAGGCTGAAGAGGTGGATGGGATAATGAGTCGATCTTGGCATTATCGGAAGCACTGGATGAATTCGCGAAGCATGACGATACGTGGAGCAAGGATTTAGATGTGTACGAGAACGAAAAAGAAAGGCGATTGCTTATACGTTGCAAGAACTGAAGATTTGGAAGAACTGGATAGACTTAGTTAGTGGAGCTGGACTGTTATATCTGCCTAGAATGCTAGAGGCATTTGGTGTACGAGACGTGGAGAATGATCTATACGGATCATGAACGTCTCCAACACATATTCAGTCATCTTGATTGAACATTTGGCAAAGGTGATGGGCAGAGTTAAGTGATGAAAGAAAATTGCAAGGCCAAGTACCATCTGGGAAAGGCAAGCATGATTGATAAGACATGGAATAAGAAGAATGAAGTGAAGCTGAGACGAACTTGAACTATAGGGATGACGTATTATGGTGGTTTGGATGAAGGATGTAGGTTGCGCGAGTTGAGTTGTCTAAAGCAGTGAACGCGTCAACATGTATGTTGCGTGGCTTGGATAATCATGTGGAGAAAAGGGACGTAGACTATACTTCCTACATAGATAGGAGTAACTTAGAAAGGGGCGATGTAAGGACGAAGTTGGTGGAAGGGATACATAATGCGGTGGAGGAATAAGTACGACGAGAGTTGGGTGATAGTCGATAGACAGACTAATTCATCTCACATTTCAAGAGGAATGAGAAGTCACGTAGTTGAGAAGTTGGAAGGATTGCGTACGGATGTGATGGAATAGAGGGTTTTGCGTAAAATTTAGCCCGATATGTATGGGATGCCTTATGAGGGATTATGGCAAGGGAAGAAACGATGGGAAGCATCACATCGTGATGTATGGTATGAGTTAAGGAGGAAGAAGGAAGTGTGTATAGAAGTGAAGCATAAATGAAATAGGTCGAGATAGGAACCGAAGGTAGAACTTTGGTAGAGCCTAATGAGTAGAATAAAGCACAAAGCACGCTACTAATGTGGTAATGGTGTTTGTGGACGGGATGAGAGCAGCAAGGGATGCTATGTAGAAAAGGAGGAAACCACTAGATTTAGTGACAAAGTTATGTAGGGAAGTTTCACCCATAGTAACGGGTGGTACGTTTTGGTAAAACGGAAGAGTTGATGTAGAGTTTTGTAGGTCCATTTATGATCTTTGGAAAGATCGGACCATTAGCTTATGAGCATAGAATTACCTGGGGGAAATGAGTTGTATACATGATACATTTCATGTATTGAGATTTGGTAAAGGTTGGTTGAGAATGCATTTTGCATGTACGGTTATTCGGGACTTGTATTAAAAAGAGTATTTGTTTTATCAAAGAGTCATTTGTGAGATTTATTGACTGTGAGGGCAAGAGTTTAGCAATGAGTTTAATTATTTTTGGTTTGTATATGTGGTATTTTGAAACTTGAACTAAAGTTCACGTGGGAATGAGAGGAGTTCATTTAGAACAAGTATCCTCGTGTGATGTGTTGTTTGTGTGTTTGATCCTAAGGAGTAAATCTCGGGACGAGATTTCTATTAGGAGGGAGTGATGTGACAACCCTGGTTTTGAGGTTCGTCACTTAGTTTTATTTTGTGCTAGTTACGTGTCTTTACGTGTTGATGTGCTAATTGGTGTGTATAGATTGTGGTTTGGATATCGTTTCCGGTACGGGGTACCTTGTGAGTGAAACGATGTGTGATGATTTCATGTTCATGAGTTCACATGGTAGTGACTATGAAATGAGATGGTGTTATTTAGTGGTTTTACGTATACGTATATGTATTATAGAAAATCGTATTTTTACGATTTACGGTTTAGCATTTAGAGGTCTCGGATGAGGTAATTAGTCATATGAATATTTTTCGGGATGGTTTTAAGTCATTTGGGACTTAGTTATAAAGTTTATTTCAAAATTTGAGATTTTTTATAAAAGTGTATATTTTACGTCTTTTACGGTAAAACGCGTAAATTTGACTAGTTTTACGGTTTTGAGGTTTTGGAGGCTTTAGGAGCTGAAACAAATTAAGGTAAATTAAGGTAATATTAATAAGATATTAATTAACAATAAAAAGAAGAAAAAAAATATATATATATATATGAGGCGGTTTGGGACGAATCAAAAGAAAAAGAAAAGGGAAAAAAAGGAAAAAGGGAACCAGGCTTTTGTAATGGGCCAAGGACTTGTTAGGAAACTATATAAATACTTTTTATTAACCAAAACACTTCATAAAACCCCTGTAGATCACCTTCAAGTCGGCATCAATGGTGGTTTTAGGGTTCTTCATTCAATTTTCTTCTTTCAAAAAATTCTAAGTTAAAATCTTTAATACTCTTTTTAGTTAAAGTGTTTTAATTCTTTCTCAATCATCTTATGATGGATTTAGGTTAGGGTTTAAATAAAAATCTGTATTTTAATTATATTATAATGATTAGATGGTTTAGGGTTTGTAATTAATGGGGTTATGGGTAATTAATTAGGTTGAATGAATTAAACCAGTTTTTAAAAACTGGGCAGAATTTTGAGTCAATTGTTTTGATCATATCGGGAGTTCTAGAAACATTCAAGATGCGATACAAGTATCCCTGAAAAGTTAATTGAAGTGGATTTCCAATGCAAGAAACGAGAACTAAATTGGAGGTCGGGAAGTGGGTCAAAAACAGGTTACAACAGTCGGAGGTCAAAATAGTTTTGTAATCAGCCTGTTTTCTTTTTAAGTTTTGGGTTGTTTGGGGTACTTAGGTTGCATTGGGATCTTCTAATGAACATGAGAGATGGTTTATATATTGTAGTAAGTATCTTCACTTGGGCTAAGATTTTGGTTTAGGGTAAGACCCTCTAATGGTAACAAACTTTTCATACGTTTAAAATCAGTGAATTCTGGATAGGTAGCAATATATATACATATATCAGGGCCTTAACAGTATCTTTAAGGTTAGGGCAAGTGGGAGGTTTTAGCTAACATATGTAAAAGTATGAATATTCTTTTTACAGAAACCATGGGTATGTTTAAGTATACGTTTGACTTAAAGTTTTGAGACCTAAAAACTGGGACTGTTTTGTGTAAAATATGAACGGGATAATTATTAAACTTAACCAAGTTAAGGACTTGTTAAGGAAGGGTAATGGGGTGATTAGAGCTTATCAATGAGGTATTTATATAGGAATAGGCTAGATGTCCATCATAGGTTGATGAGCCATCTTAGTGATTGGTTCATGTATTGATTGCGTGTTTTTGGTTTGTTAGCTTTTGCTAGTGCGCGGACTTTTGGAGAAGCTCAATCAGGTGAGTTTCATAGTCCCATGTTTAATATTGATTTTGACTTCTAGATGGGATGGAAGAGACACTGTGTTGAGTTATTTGTAAATAATGCTGTGAATGTTTTTATGGGTTGTGATGGACTTGTGTGTACACTTATGTGATTAACTGCTATGTGATTCTTGATTGTGTATGATTTGGATCGGGGGACACGTGCCGTCTCAGTTATTGTGGTTTGACAAGGTAGGGGCCTTGGGATAGGTACATAGCGTGATCGTCTATGGTACCATGGTGTTTGGTAAGGCGTGATGCCTTGGAAATTATGGTGTTTGGTAAGGCGTGATGCCTTGGTAATTGTGGTTGTTGGTAAGGCGTGATGCCTTGGAATTGTGATGATTGATTGAACTTGAATGCTAGTTGTTAATACATAATTGTAGTGCATTGTCCATATGTTATTGTATTGATGGTTGTTATTCACAGCTTGTAACTGATTTAGCGTTGGAGTCTAAACCTATGACTCTCACCAACTTTATGTTGACGTGTTTAAGTGTCTCTTTCAGGTGTGAATATGGTTAAGCTTGAGGATAGAAGTGGCTAGACTTGGATGCCTTAGGATTGCATATAGAATGAGATCCCCGTTCCTTCTTAGCTTACCTTTATGTTTTTTTATAAGTGATACATGTTGGCACCTATATGTTTGTTTGGTTTATGTTTATTGTTTGTATTGGGTAAGTGGTAGGATTGTTACCTACTTACCTAGACTCATGCTATGTTGAGATATTGTCATGACCTTTGTGTCGCCATTTATGACATTATAGTTGCATTTTAGTTTTCTCTATAGAGACAACGTTTGTTGTGATGATATCCATACGTCGCGCCCTATATTCCGCCATGGTGGGGTGTGACAGGCTTGGCCCATTTGCTCCTTGTAGCCGCGGGTAGGGGGCCCACATGGGGTACCCGTACCTTTTTCCGTGTCTCGATGTTTAGTTATTCGTTCGTGATTATTTGTGTTCGCGTTTTATGTGTTCTCGTTACGTAATTATCGTGATCTAATATATTTATTTACGCTCGTAATAAATATATATACGTAATTAATAATAGTTCGTGTTTTAATTACGTTCATGATTTCATGATCGCATGTTCGTGATTAATTATTGTCAAATAATTATTACGTGCTCGTGCGTAGTAAATACTTATCGTGTTCTAACACGTACGTAATACGTAAAATCCTAACACGTAATCGTAATCATGCTATATTAGGAAAGTTTTAATCTAGTACGTATGATCTTAAGGGTACTATTCATGGTAAAAGCATGCGGGTTTTACAACTCTTCCCCCCTAAAAAGAATAATTTGTCCCCGAATTATAGATAAAGTAAACTGGAAAAGAAGAACATACCCGAATTTAAAATATGAAATGAGGGTAAGAAGCCCGGATAGACTCCTCTGTTTCCCAAGTGGCTTCCCGCTCGGTATGATCCCTCCATAGAATTTTGACGAATGGAATCGTCTTCTTTCTCATGACTCGTTCTTGTCTGTCAAGAACTCGTTCGGGTTCTTCTATAAAAGTGAGATCTTCACGTATCTGTTCCAGTGGATACTGAACCATGTGAAGGGGATGATACTGGTACCCTCTGAGTAAGGACACATGAAACACATTGTGCACATACGAAAGCTGCGGAGGTAACGCCAATCGGTAAGATACTTCACCGACTCGTTCAATGATATCAAACAGTCCGATGAAATGAGGACTGAGCTTCCCTTTAATACCGAATCGTCTAACACCACGTGCCGGCGAAACCTTAAGGAAGACGTGATCTCCTACGTTAAAATGTATGTCCCTACGATGCTTATCGGCGTAACTCTTCTGACGTGGCCGTGCCTCCTGAATTTTCTGCCTAGCTACTGCGATCTTCTCATTGGTCATCTCTATAATTTCTGGTCCTTCAAGTGTTCGCTCACCCACCTGATCCCAGCAGATTGGGGCGCGACACTTTCTGCCATACAACATCTCAAAAGGAGCACACTTGATACTTGCGTGCCAACTGTTGTTGTATGCAAACTCCACCAAACAGATGTAATCGTCCCAGTCACCCGTCCATTCCAACGCACATGACCTCAACATATCTTCCAATGTCTGAATGGTTCGCTCTGACTGTCTGTCAGTTTGAGGATGAAAAGCCGTGCTAAGCTTAAGTTGTGTACCCCAAGCTTTCTGCAGACTCTTCCAAAAGCGCGAAGTGAATCGAGGATCTCTGTCTGAGACAATGCTGGATGGTGCACCGTGGAGTCTCATGATCTCTCTTCTGTACGTATCTGCGAGTTTACTTATCGGATCTTCCTTGCGGATCGGTAAGAAATGAGCTGATTTGGTAAGTCGATCTACGATAACCCAAATCGCATCGTGCCTCCTCTTGGTAGGCGGAAGACCAGTAACAAAATCCATGGTGATTTTGTCCCACTTCCACTCTAGGATATCTAACGGTTGAAGGAGACCGCCAGATCGCTGATGCTCGATCTTAACCTGTTGGCAGGTAAGACACTTGGAGACGTAAGTGGCCACATCCTGTTTCATACCACTCCACCAAAAGTACTGCTTGATGTCATGGTACATCTTAGTCGAACAAGGATGTATAGAGAATGGGGAGCTATGAGCTTCAGCTAACAAAGCTCCCCGGAGTTCTTGGTCATCAGGAACACAAAGTCTCATGCCCTGCCATACGATACCATCTGCATCTACTCTGAATTCTGTCTGTTTCTCCAAATTCTGTACTATCGCCCAGATTTCTCCGTCATCCTTCTGAGCTTCCTTGATCTTAGAGAGTAACTCGGGTTCTACTCTAAGATTAGCCCAGTAACCGTGCTGTCCACGTACCATGATCTCGATGTCTAGTTGCTCCAAGTCTCTGATGATTTCCTCTTCGATTTTTATGCCGTTGATCATTCCGGACTTCCTACTAAGAGAATCTGCTACTACATTTGCCTTTCCGGGATGATACTGTAGATTAATGTCATAATCCTTCAACATCTCTAACCATCTCCTCTGCCTCATGTTCAATTCACGTTGAGTGAAGATATACTTCAAGCTCTTGTGGTCCGTGAAAATACCACATGATTCTCCATACAAGTAGTGCCTCCATATCTTCAATGCAAACACCACAGCTGCAAGTTCCAGGTCATGCGTGGGGTAATTTTCCTCATAAGGCTTAAGCTGTCGTGAAGCATACGCGATCAATTTCTCATGTTGCATGAGAACACAGCCAAGTCCCTTCCCCGATGCATCGCTGTAGATTTGAAATCCACTCGTACCAGATGGTAGAGTAAGAATAGGTGCAGATACTAGCTTCTGCTTCAGGTCTTCAAAGCTCTTCTCTCGATCTTCAGTCCAGACGAATTTCTCCCCTTTCCGCATCAGTTTGGTCAATGGTAGTGCTAGGCGGGAAAAGTTCTCCACGAACCTACGGTAATAGCCAGCTAAGCCTATGAAACTGCGGATGATAGGTGTGAAAATACCGATCCTTTCACCACTTAATTCTCGCTAAAACGAGACCAAAACACGTATTTAATATCATTTGTTTGGAATTATGCGTGGTTTTTGTGTTTATTGCGTTTTCAGAGTCAACCGGATGAATATTGAAGAAAACATGGGATTGCACGGGTTTTATCGAAGAAAAAGACTCAAGACGAAGTCTATTGTCCAAGAGATGCGAAAGATTTGAAGTCACTGTGCCTATTTAAAGATTTATCGAAGAATAGAGCCAAAGATGGAAGATTCATATATGTCGAAGAACTCGAGTCTATTAAACAAAAGATTATAAGACGAGTTGGAATTATTCACCGACACTTCTAAAAATCCAAAGTCGGAAACGTTTATTTAAAGAAGCGTGAAGACTAAAGAAGAAAGAAGAAAAGAAGCCCGATACCAAAGCCCATTCACAAGCCCATACTACACGCCTATATATAGGACCTTACTTCACAAAAATTAGACACTTAGTTAGTTTTAGTTAGTTTTTAGTTTTTTTCATTCTCTCTAGTTTTAGAGAGAGAAAGTTCTAAACTTTCTCTCACTAGTTTTCATCTTTTTCTCTTTCAAGTTCAAACCTTTGTATTGTTTTTCATTAATCAAGTTTAGTTTCAAGCTTTTAATCTTTAATCTCATTCTTTCTTTCCTTGATTTTGATTGATTTTGGTACAAATCTCGTATGATCCGTGTTGTTCATCAAGGATTTTGTGCTTAAAAAGTTAATCTTTTTATGTTTCTTTAAGTTCTACACGAATGAGCTTTAAGATCCTTGTGCTTATTGGCTTATTTGTTAGTTTAGCTTATTTACTTTTTAAAGTTTTCATAAAAAGTTCACCTTTTTATTATTTGATTTAAAAGTTTGCTTAATATAAGTTTAGATAAGTTGTTATTTGAGCTTATTTGATTTGTTTCATATTAGATTCGTGCCAGTTTTGGAGTTAGCTTATTCCATAAGCTTATTTCCCTTGCTTATTATTCGGATCAAAGGGATATCGGAAAGGGTTATAAACCCCTTTCCGATCTATACATTCCGAGCAGACAACACCCTCATTCCGATCGTGTGATCGGAAAAGGGTTTAGGATTTTTCCGATTTGGACTTACTTTTGAATATTCCGACCAGCATCATTTTGTGTTATTCCGATTGGAACTTTGTCCCTCTTTCCGATTAGTACTCAGTCTTGGATATTCCGATTGGCATGTTTTAATGTATTCCGATTAGCTCCAAATTCAACATTCCGATTGTGATCCTTATTAGCTATTCTGATTTGTCTCTATTTTTAGGTATTCCGATTGCAACTAAGTTTCCCATATTCCGATCAGTAGTCATTCTCAAACATTCCGATCATTCGATCGGAATATATTCCTATTGCACCTTTTTAGCATTATTCCGATTTGATGAGTTCATGTTTTTACAAAGTTTTCAAGTTCTAGATTTGTTAACTGTTGAAGTATTTTTCTAAATCTTTTCTTTACATTTTCAAGCATTTATTTTTAAACTCGTCTAATCTTTTAAAGCTTTAATTTTACTCATCGACACTTACTTATTTGTCATTAGATTAAAATAGATAAACAAACCAACACCTTTTTATTAACCAAGAACAAATCATTCCACTTAGAGCCGTGATCAATTCGAGGAGGTACCAAGGAACCCGAGCTTCCTATACCTCCACCGGTGATTGTGACTAAGGAGAACGAGTCACCTGATCCTATTTCGCATCCTTCTACTTTCCCAATTTCTCCACCTCTTACTTCTACCCCTCCTCCACCCAAGGATGTGAGTGATCCTTCGATCCCAAAGCCTTCCTCTTCTTCCGATATACCTTATCCATCCAGGTTGAGGAAAGAGAAGCTCAAAAGCAAGGATGATATTCAGGTTTCGAACTTTCTAAAAATGTTTAAACAATTGAATTTTAACATCTCCTTCGCTGAGGCTCTCGCTCACATGCCCAAGTATGCGAAAATGTTCAAAGATCTTCTTAGCGACAAGGAAAAGCTTCTTGATTTTGCTAACACCCAACTTAATGAGAATTGCTCTGCAGTGCTCTTAAGGAAATTGCCAACCAAGCTTGGTGATCCGGGTCGTTTCTTAATCCCTTGTAACTTCCCGGGAGTAGAGAATTGCATGGCCCTAGCCGATCTAGGTGCCAGTATTAACTTAATGCCTCTAAGCGTTTGGAAGCAATTATCTCTCCCTAAGCTAGTCCCCACCAAAATGACTTTGGAATTAGCTAACCGTACGGTTGCTTATCCAGTGGGGATAGCTAAAGACGTCTTTGTAGGAGTCGACAAATTCACTTTTCCTGCCGATTTCATTGTCGTTTACTACGACATGGACCCTCGTGTGCCACTGATTGTTGGTCGTCCATTCCTGAGGACCGGTCGCACTCTCATCGATGTTGAAGCCGGTGAGCTTATCATGAGAGTGGGTGATGATAAAATCGTCTTCAACGTGGGAAAGTTGTCTAAACAGCCTTATTCTAACGAGAGTGTTAATTGTATTGACGTTCTTGATGAGGCTTGTGAAGAACACTTTATTGATGCTTGTAAAAATATTCCTACCTCTCTTCCCAATGTTGAGACCGTTTCCTCTATTGATTCATCACTGTCTCTATTTGGAGAAAGTGATTTCTTTTAGAAAGATCTTGAAGCCACCATGGGAGATGTGAACTTAGCAAATGATGATTCTCCCACCGGTTGGGATGAAGACATGCATTTCTTTGAAAACCTTCTCAAAGAAGAAAATCTTTCTCCACCATCTCCCACGGTTATTGCTATCGATGCTCCGACTTTGAAAACGCCTCCCATAGAAAATCCTCCAGATTTAGAACTTAAGGAGTTGCCGCCCCATCTCGAGTACGTGTTCCTTGAAGAAAACAAGAAGTCGCCTGTCATCATCGCGAAGGACTTGAAAGAAGAAGAAAAATCTCGCCTCATCGCCGTGCTTAAAGATCATAAGAAGGCAATTGCTTGGAAAATTTCCGATATCCGCGGAATTGATCCAAACTTTTGTACTCACAAGATTCTCATGGAAGATGACTTTAAACCCGCAATCCAGAGCCAAAGAAGGGTTAATCCTAAAATTCATGACGTCATCAAACAAGAGGTTATCAAACTTCTAGATGCCGGCTTGATTTACCCTATTTCGGATTCGCCGTAGGTAAGTCCCGTCCATTGTGTGCCCAAGAAGGGCGAAATAACCGTTGTTTCCAATGAACACAATGAGTTGATTCCCACTCGTCTCGTTACTGGGTGGAGAGTTTGTATTGATTATCGCAAGCTCAATGATGCCACGAGAAAAGACCACTTTCCTCTTCCCTTCATGGATCAAATGCTCGAGCGTCTAGCTGATAATGACTATTACTGCTTCTTAGACGGTTTCTCCGGGTATTTTCAAATTCCCATCGATCCCAAGGACCAAGAAAATACCACATTCACTTGTCCCTATGGAACATTTGCTTACAAACGCATGCCTTTTGGTTTATGCAATGCTCCTGGGACGTTCCAAAGGTGTATGATGGCTATCTTCCATGACATGGTGGAAGAAACTATGGAAGTATTCATGGATGATTTCTCGGTTTATGGCGATTATTTCTCTGCTTGCCTTGCCAATTTAGAACGTATGCTTAAGCGGTGTGAAGACACTCGCCTTGTTCTTAATTGGGAAAAATGCCATTTCATGGTAAAAGAGGGCATCGTGCTAGGACACAAAATTTCCAAAGCCGGTCTCGAAGTACACCGTGCTAAAGTCGATGTTATCGTTAAGTTGCCTCCACCTTCAACAGTAAAGGGTGTGAGAAGTTTCCTTGGTCATGCGGGCTTCTACCGTCGATTCATCAAAGATTTTTCTCAAATCGCTCGCCCGATGACCCACCTCTTGGAAAAAGATACTCCTTTTATCTTTTCCAAAGAGTGTCTTGAATCCTTCAACTCGCTTAAGGATAAGCTAACTAAAGCACCCATCTTGGTTACCCCTAATTGGGAGCTGCCTTTCGAGTTGATGTGTGATGCTAGTGACTTTGCTATTGGAGCGGTTTTGGGCCAAAGAGTGAATAAACACTTCCAACCAATCCATTACGCTAGCAAGACAATGACTGGGGCTCAATTGCATTACACGACAACCGAAAAAGAGCTTTTAGCTGTTGTCTATGCCTTTGAAAAGTTCCGCCCCTATCTTGTCCTTTCCACCACAATCGTTTACACCGATCATTCCGCGTTGAAGTACTTGTTGACTAAGCAAGATTCCAAACCAAGACTTCTTCGCTGGGTTTTGCTACTCCAAGAGTTTAAAATCTAAATTCGCGATAAAAAAGGAGCTGAAAACCTAGCCACGGATCATCTCAGTAGACTTGAGGATCCTTACCAAGAGGATCATCCGAACAAAGAAATCAATGATTCTTTTCCCTTGAAGACCTTAATGTCTATCAACTCGACTGCTGATGAAACCCCGTGGTTTGCGGACATTGCAAACTACTTGGCGGGTGGAATTCTCGTTGACGGGTTAACATCCCAGCAAAAGAAAAAGTTCTTCAAAGACATTAAGACTTACTTTTGGGATGACCCGTATCTTTTCAAACAATGTGCCGACTTGATTATTCGCCGATGTGTTGATGGACCGGCAGCTTTAGAAATCCTTGACGCTTGCCACAAAGGACCCACCGGTGGTCACTTTGGTCCCAACTACACCGCCAAAAAAGTGTTTGAATCGGGATTTTATTGGCCCACCATTTACCGTGATGCTCACGCGATGGTTAAACATTGTGATGCTTGCCAAAAACAAGGCAAAATCACACATAAAGACGAGATGCCTCAGAATTTCATACAAGAATGTGAAATCTTTGATGTTTGGGGTATCGAATTTATGGGGCCATTCCCTTCTTCTAAAGGAAACAAATACATCCTTGTAGCCGTTGACTACGTCTCCAAATGGGTTGAAGCCAAAGCTTTACCCACTAATGACGCAAGGGTGGTTTGTAACTTTTTGAAATCGCTATTCGCTAGATTCGGTGTGCCTTGTGCCATTATTAGTGATCGCGGGACTCATTTTTGCAACGACCAATTTGCTAGAGTCATGGCTGAGTATGGTGTAAATCATCGTCTTTCCACGGCTTACCACACACAAACTAATGGCCAGGCTGAAATATCCAACCGAGGATTAAAGCGAATTCTCGAAAGAACCGTGGGAGAGCATCGTGCCTCATGGGTTGATAAACTTGATGATGCTTTGTGGGCTTTTCGTAATGCATACAAGACTCCGATTGGTTGTACGCCATATCGTCTCATTTATGGGAAAGCATGCCACCTCCCCATTGAGTTGGAGCACAAGGCCTACTGGTCCTTGAAGTGGGCTAATTTTGATATCAACAAATCCGGTGACCTACGCAAGATCCAACTCAATGAGCTGAATGAACTCCGGAATGAGGCTTATGAAAATTCTTTGATCTATAAGGAGAAGACTAAGCTCATTCACGACTCTAAGATTAAACACCGAGAGTTCCAAGTTGGAGACAAAGTTTTACTCTTTAACTCTCGGTTGAAAATCTTTTCGGGCAAGCTGAAATCTCGTTGGTCCGGCCCATTCACCATTGCCCAAATTTTTCCATATGGTACTCTCGAGCTCGCTCAACCTAATGGACCAAATTTTAAGGTGAATGGCCAACGAGTGAAGTTGTACTTTAGTGAGGACATATCTCAGGAGATGATTTCATCCCTCACCACGTTCCCCATGAACTAATTTTGGGTCGAGTCAGGCTCGTGACCCGGTTATCAAAAACAAGCGCTCCTCGGGAGGCAACCCGAGTATCTATCCTTTTATGTTTTAACCTCCTAAGCGTAGGGGGACCTATATAGGTGTTTGTATTTTTGTGGTGATGTGATTACAGGGCTAAGTGCACTCTTGGAATCTCTGAAGAACCGTGCTCCCGTGTTATCCGAAATCCGGTTCTATCTCTCAACTATCGTGATTCAATTTTCTTCATACTCACATTTGAAATTGATCACTTTAGTCGTATCTTCCTTAACTTGAGTTAACCAACGTGCACAATGCCATAAGTGTAGGGGAGATTTTTCCCACATGCTTAAACATTGAGGACAATGTTTATCTTAAGTGTAGGGGGGACTTCATTTAACCGGAAAATGATATTTTTCAACATTTTTCAAATTTTTTATTAACTTTGGCCATTTAGTCGTAATTTTTAAATTTTTATCGTTGCTTTCATATGTATATATCCCGCAATAAAGTCAAAAAATATTAATAAAGTGGTGTAGCTAGTTTTGAAATCTTTGACATATTAGGCCCGTTGCGATTATTTTGACTCAACCCGAATAGACTTATCCAAGTTTATTCTAGCTAGTATCCTTAACCATGTAGACCTTAATTGGTTTATTAGGCTAAGTATCCACGAGTCTCATTACTTGAGATTTTAAATTGTGGATGACGAGAAATGATAGAGTCAATTATAAGTCGGTATTCTTGCGCAAGCTCACTTGGTGTAACTATTTGCCTATTCTCCCATCACTTGCTAATAATTTATCTGCAATAAGTAAGGTCGTACGATTTGAAAAGTTACTTAGCTTCTTGCCCAAGATCGTTTAAAAGTTGCTCGGTAATGATAAGAGTTCATAGCCAAGGCATAACTTATGAAGCGGGGCGCGAAGATTGGCGAGTCTGAAAAGGCCCTAACAAGGCATGAGGATTCAATTTTATTGCTGAAGATCCAAAGTGATGTGAAAAGCATTATTCCCAAAATCAATATGAAGGATCAAGACTCACGAAGAAAAGCAATCAACTCCCATAAAGATCATGGAGAAGTCTATCCGAAAAGACCCTAACAAGGTATGAGGATAAATAGATCCAAGTCCGAAAAGGAGGCGGATCGTTGTATCTCAAAATCCCAATTAGAGATTGAAGAAATAATCATGAAATCGTGGTCAACAAAGTTGGAGTACCCCTCAAAAGTCTCCAAGTGAAGAAACTCTATTAACGATGAGAAGACCATTATCTCAAGAACGTCTCTCGAAGATATGAAGTATGAAGTACATGCCAAATATCGGCCCGAGAAAGGTCTCAAATCGTGAACCAAGTTATGCCAAGATATGAAATTTTTGATATCCCGAGAAGCAGTTTTAAAAGATTTTGTCCTTTAGCTAACTATTGATCAAATCGTCCTACTTTGCTTTCGGCCTAAATAAACTATCGAAATAAGTCCAAAAATGCATCTTCATGATCATTCTAAGACAAAAATAAAATATAAGAGATACACCTAGGAATAAGGGAGTTTAAGCATATAATTAAGCCATGTGTGTGAGTGTTTGATTTGCTAACTTATAATAACAATGATCTCGTTTTCAAGCTTAGTTTGGGGAACGTGAAACTTGAGGGTGATGAATCGTCGCAGCACCGAAGCCCTAATGTAAGTCTTAGATCCCTTTGCAAGATATTTCCACATAGCTATTTTCTATCCTTTTGTTTACTTTAAAGTTTTGATTTCTCTTAGTATTTTAATTTTTGTTTAGTAGTATTTTAATAAGGCCAAGGTTGATTGATTATGAGAAAAGTGTAAACTTGCTTTATCGCTAAGCATTGCATGAGGGCATGGCAATGGTTAAGTGTAGGGGATTTGATAGGTGTGAAAACACTGATCCTTTCACCACTTAATTCTGGCTAAAACGAGACCAAAACACGTATTTAATATCATTTGTTTGGAATTATGCGTGGTTTTTGTGTTTATTGCGTTTTCAGAGTCAACTGGATGAATATTGAAGAAAACATGGGATTGCACGGGTTTTATCGAAGAAAAAGACTCAAGACAAAGTCTATTGTCCAAGAGATGCAAAAGATTTGAAGTCACTGTGCCTATTTAAAGATTTATCGAAGAATAGAGCCAAAGATGGAAGATTCATATATGTCGAAGAACTCGAGTCTATTAAACAAAAGATTATAAGACGAGTTGGAATTATTCACCGACACTTCTAAAAATCCAAAGTCAGAAACGTTTATTTAAAGAAGCGTGAAAACTAAAGAAGAAAGAAGAAAAGAAGCCCGATACCAAAGCCCATTCACAAGCCCATACCACACGCCTATATATAGGACCTTACTTCACAAAAATTAGACACTTAGTTAGTTTTAGTTAGTTTTTAGTTTTTTTCATTCTCTCTAGTTTTAGAGAGAGAAAGTTCTAAACTTTCTCTCACTAGTTTTCATCTTTTTCTCTTTCAAGTTCAAACCTTTGTATTGTTTTTCATTAATCAAGTTTAGTTTCAAGCTTTTAATCTTTAATCTCATTCTTTCTTTCCTTGATTTTGATTGATTTTGGTACAAATCTCGTATGATCCGTGTTGTTCATCAAGGATTTTGTGCTTAAAAAGTTAATCTTTTTATGTTTCTTTAAGTTCTACACGAATGAGTTTTAAGATCCTTGTGCTTATTGGCTTATTTGTTAGTTTAGCTTATTTACTTTTTAAAGTTTTCATAAAAAGTTCACCTTTTTATTATTTGATTTAAAAGTTTGCTTAATATAAGTTTAGATAAGTTGTTATTTGAGCTTATTTGATTTGTTTCATATTAGATTCGTGCTAGTTTTGGAGTAGCTTATTCCATAAGCTTATTTCCCTTGCTTATTATTCGGATCAAAGGGATATCGGAAAGGGTTATAAACCCCTTTCCGATCTATACATTCCGAGCAGACAACACCCTCATTCCGATCGTGTGATCGGAAAAGGGTTTAGGATTTTTCCGATTTGGACTTACTTTTGAATATTCCGACCAGCATCATTTTGTGTTATTCCGATTGGAACTTTGTCCCTCTTTCCGATTAGTACTCAGTTTTGGATATTCCGATTGGCATGTTTTAATGTATTCCGATTAGCTCCAAATTCAACATTCCGATTGTGATCCTTATTAGCTATTCCGATTTGTCTCTATTTTTAGGTATTCCGATTGCAACTAAGTTTCCCATATTCCGATCAGTAGTCATTCTCAAACATTCCGATCATTCGATCGGAATATATTCCGATTGTACCTTTTTAGCATTATTCCGATTTGATGAGTTCATGTTTTTACAAAGTTTTCAAGTTCTAGATTTGTTAAGTGTTGAAGTATTTTTCTAAATCTTTTCTTTACATTTTCAAGCATTTATTTTTAAACTCGTCTAATCTTTTAAAGCTTTAATTTTACTCATCGACACTTACTTATTTGTCATTAGATTAAAATAGATAAACAAACCAACGCCTTTTTATTAACCAAGAACAAATCATTCCACTTAGAGCCGTGATCAATTCGAGGAGATACCGAGAGAAACGAACTTTCAACTAGTAAAATCTCTAGTATCAGCGGACTTCCGTCGTTGATGTCGGCCTTGGCCACTTGGTAATGGCCTCAACCTTCGCTGGATCCATAGTGATTCCTTCTGCTGATACAATGTGACCTAAGAATGCCACCTTGTCTAGCCAGAACTCACACTTGGAGAATTTAGCATACAAATGCTTCTGGCGAAGAATCTGTAGTACTGTACGAAGATGGTCTTCGTGTTCCTCCTTGGACTTTGAGAAAATCAGGATATCATCGATGAAGACAATGACGAACTTGTCCAGAAATTCATGGAAGATTCTGTTCATCAAGTCCATGAACACTGCTGGAGCATTTTTCAGGCCAAATGGCATAACTACAAACTCGTAGTGGCCATAGCGGGTACAAAAGGCAGTCTTAGCGATGTCCTGCTCCCTGACCCGTAGCTGATGATAGCCTGACCTAAGATCAATCTTGGAGAAGTGTTTGGCACCTTGGAGTTGGTCAAACAGATCATGAATGCGTGGCAGTGGATATCTATTCCGAATGGTGATCTTGTTGAGCTCGCGATAGTCTATACAAAGACGCATACTGCCGTCCTTCTTCTTAACAAACAAGACCGGTGAGCCCCATGGAGATGCTCTCGGTCGAATGAAACCTCGTTCAAGAAGTTCTTGCAGTTGATCCTTCAACTCCTTCAGCTCTATGGGAGCCATGCGATAAGGAGCCTTGGAGATTGGTTCAGCTCCTAGAATAAGCTTTGATACTGAATTCCACTTCTCGTGTAGGTGGTATGCCCGGAAGTTCTTCTGGAAAAACATCTTGGAATTCCGACACTATTGGTTGATCCTGAATTGATGGGGATTCAGCATCCATGTCGTGAACCATAGCTAGATAACCCTCACAGCCATGTGACAGTAGTGCACGCGCTTGCAGGGTAGATATGACTTGTACAGACCGTCCGGGTATGAACCCGTTATGAATGTACTCTGGTGCATTAACATCACCGAAGATAACTCGATATGAATGGCAGTCTATGTTAGCATGATGCTTGGATAGCCAATCCATGCCCAAAATCATGTCGAAGTCATTCATGTCCAGCGGAAGTGCGTCGACAGGTCGAACCTTATCGTCAAATTCTAGGGGAAGACTCTTGTATACATGGGTGATTAATACAGAGTCCCTCAAAGGCGTGGAAATAGTAAGCCTATTTTCTAGTGGCATGGGGAACATCCTAATGTTCTTAGCATAAGCAGTAGAAATAACCGAGTGAGTAGCGCCCGTATCGAAAAGAACACATGCAGCTTGACCATACATATACAAGATTCCAGTGATGGTACATGTAGACTTATTGGCCTGGTCTCGAGATGTCGTGTAGACACGCCTGGTAGTAGGAGGCGGCTTGGTATCAGCATGTCCTGATGTACCCTCCATCTCGCCCTTACGGTAATCCTTCATAATATGGCCAGGAAGACCACACTTGAAGCACACGTCAGTATTACGGCGACATGGTCCTGGGTGCCTACGGTGGCAAGTAGAGCAAAGAGGATGAGTGAATCCTCCAGCAGGTGCTCTGGCTGGCTGGGAACCTGATAAAACGTTTTACATAAGACATGATAATTGGGTACAAAGGACAAAACAGAAAATCGTAAGATTGAATACCAGTGATAGCTGGACGGCTAGGCTGCGAACCTCTCTGGTTCTGGTCCCTACCGTTTCCATGGTTCCTGGTAGAAGTTTTGCTAAAGTGTCAGAATATGAGTTATAACATGAAATCATAAGGAAATGCGTAAGTATTAGGACCTGCTGCTGTTGGAGTGCCCAGCGTTGTTACGGTAATTATCATTACCGCCACGCCTATTCGTAGCAGAACGGTCGTTAGTCTGACCATTTCCCTTGGGCTGATGAGGCTGCTGCTGAGTAGCCGGCTGAGACCGGTCCCCAGTTTTCTGCCTGGAAGATACATTTAAAGAGATGAATAATTGACATATATGGAAAGTATACGGATTTATCACCGCTTGAATACGAATGTTTACCTCTTGTCGGGTCTTTCAGCTTCCCCGAACTCATCTCTCTCCTGCAGCATCTCCAGCTTACGTGATGCATCGGCCACTTGTGTTATAGTGTTGAACGTAGCACACACCAGATTGTTTGCGACCGATGTGCGAAGAGCCCATCTAAAGTGATGTGCCTGCTCTTTAGGAGTACCTGCTGCCGCACCAAGGAAACCAGCTAAGCGAAGAAAGCGCTGCATAAACTCGTTGCTATTCTCCCCAGCTCTCTGTCGGATCCCATGGTACTCTCTCTTGAGCTTGTCCTGCTCAGCCTTGGGAAAGAACTGCTCCATCACCCTGTCCTTGAACTGAGCCCAAGTCAAACCAGCAACCCACTCGTCATCGCCTTCAGACTGCATCAATGCCAACCACCAATTGAGTACATCGCCTTCGAACCGATAGCATGCCAACATCGCCTTGTATGCGGGGTCATAGCCCATAGCATTGAAAATCTTCTCGATGTGAGCCAACCAACTTCCAGCATCGTTGGGGCTATCTGTCTTCTCAAAAGCTCGAGGGCGGAGCTTGTTGAATCTCTCCAGCCATACTGCTAATGTCACTGGAGGAGGAGGAGGAGGTGCCTGATTATGCTGCTGATTGTTGGCAGCTTGAACTTCAGCCCTGATGTCATTCCTCAGTTGAGGAAGCAAAGCTTGCATAGCAGCCTGAATTACAGCATTGAGCTGGTCTTGTTCGTGTGTGAGAACCATCTGACAGTATAACATAAAACATATGATTAAACAGATCAAAACATAATATATATATATACATGAAAAAAATTTATACCCAAAATTTCACGAGAAAATTTTATGCAAGAAAGTTTTGTGTATGAATGCATGATGCAGTTTTATAATAACTTTTGTATGCTCGAGAGTGAACGCCTCTGGTCAGTTCACCCAAAACAAAAGACATAGCGAGGGGACGCCTATGGGTCGGTCCCAAATTTAAAAGTTTCGATAAAACACATGCGACTAAATAGGGCCAGTACTGTACCAACCATTACTTAGTCAAAAATCTGCGACAATGACATGTATATGTATGCTTAAAAATGATGAATGCATGAAAACAACTGTCAGTTCTAGGAAGACCGTAGTGACTACCCACTAATCACATGTCATATTTGAGAGCCTACAGGTCGAAGCCTTGGCTCTGATACCATAATTGTAACACCCCATTTTGATAATGGAAATGTCACATGCAATTATGGCGTGTCATCAAAGCATACAAGGAAAATGTCTAAACATTACTTGACCATAAAAGGAAAATACCGGAATCAAACATCGGTAGTCCAAAAGTAAAGCTCATCACACACAAACAAGGTATAATAAAGGAAATGACTAAACAATGTCCATAGCAAATGTATCACAAGAAAGGAAATACAGAAAGTAAAGAAGGCTAGACAGCTTCCAGTCCATATGCACGTACTCTTAGTGTCTACGAGCGTCCCTGAGTACCTGCCGTTTTGGGAACATAGAAAAGGAAAATGGCTGAGCATATACGCTCAGTGCACAGATGTACAATAAAGCATGAATATGATAATCATATAACATATAACAGCGGAAGAAAACTAAGTCCCGAGTAACCTGGTTAAGTCTTGGTAAAACTGGTTTTATAGTTTGAAAAGTCTTATGTTTATCTTATAAAAACTGTTTGTCATATTTTACCATTAGCCAATATAGGTCATGAAAATCCACCGTGCATGAATACTTGGAGGGGTGACCTCATCATGAAAATTAGAGGGGCTGCCTCTAATTTAATATACTGGTTTTTGGGTAGGAGGGATCAGCTCCTTGTGAAGGATGCAAGGCACACACCACATTCACCATGAAATCCTGACTGAAAACATGTAACTAGGATGCACCCATACGCCCCACATGATAAATATAATATAAATGGCCAAAAGCTGAAGGGACGCCACGAGCAATCACTCCGTTGTGGTGAAGTCATAACATCAGTGCCTCTAATGTTATGGTTATGGTACATCCATAACTAGGTGAAACTGGTCATGCATATATATGGCTATAGGTATTCTTAATTAAACATAAGCAAACCAAACACGTAACTTATACTACGGGAAATCATTTGGCAGCATACGGGGAATCCTAATAAGGAAAGAATGTCCATACTGAAAGGACGGGAATCCGTATCTTATGTCCAGTGAACAAAGAAGATGAACTGGGAGGAATCCTACTTCCGTATCACTAGTGCTACATAAATACATACATGAATAAGTATATGCTTACTAAATACGTAGCTGGTTTTATGTCATGTCTTAGCTTATTTTATGTGTTCTTACCATGTTTTACTGTTTAAAAGCCTTAAACTATGTTTATCTTATATTCTGTTTAATCTGATTAAGTATTTCTAGTTTTTCATGTATTATTATACTTACTGTGTAATAATAAGTAACTTTCCAAAAATAGCAGATTTCCAAAAATAGAAAGTTTCCAAAATTTGAAAGTTTTCAAAAATAGAAAGTTTCCAAAAATAGAATTACTGCTTAAAATAGATAAGTTTCTAAAAATAGAAAGTTTCCATAAATAGATCTGCTGCCTTAATTAAATAAGCTTTCCATAAATAGATTAGCTGCCTGAAATAAATAAGTTTCTAAAATAGAAGGTTTCCATAAATAGATTAGCTGCCTTATTTAATTAAGTTTCTAAAAATAGAAAGTTTTCATAATTAGAAATAAGCTGGTTAAATAGCTAAGTATATAAGCCTAAGTGTTTTCATGATTATTTTCTAAGTCATATGATATAATCTATAGTTTAATAATTATTTCATGTAATTAAATTAAACTATAGGTTAAAATATTTAATTAAAGTATAACATGTTTTTAATTAAATAAAGTTAAATACTTAGGTTAAAACATGTATTATTATTTATTAATGATATAACCTAAGTCATGTTAATTAATTAATTATAACCATGGTTTTTAAATAATTAATTAATTATAAGTTTAAAATATAAAAATACTTAGGTTAATTAATTTCATGATTATTAATAATTAAAATAACCTAAGTCATGTTATTAAATTAATCATGTCATAATATTAATTTAATTTTTAACTTAAGATCATAAAAAAATAAAACTAAACATACACCATGAACCGGATCTAAACTAAAAACCATGAACCGGACATGAAATCGACACCGTACCCCGAACCAAATCGGGGTACCCATTGTCTTGATGCTACCGTGGGACCCACACCAACCAACCGGGACCATATGGTCTCGGTGGTAGTCGGATGGCCAAACCGAAACCCCCTTTGGGTTCGGTGTAGGCTACGGCCAAAACAAACACCCCTTAAAACATTACTTTTGATTTTATTAAATCCCAATTCATGTTAGATCCATGATTTTAATTAGATTTTTATAAAAACATAACATGTTCTTAATTTATAAAAGATCAAATCAAAAGAAAAAGGTTTAAAAAGGATTTACCGAATGCGTGGATCAAAAGGACGAAGAACAAACACGAACACCAACAAGAATTCCAAGATCCAAGATCAGCAAACACCCCCTTGTGGTGTTTTGAGGGTGGCGGCCAAAAAAGAAGAAGATAGGAGGGTTTTTAGGTTTTCTGTAAATCTTCTGTAAAGTAATTTTTGAGTAGTGTAAAAATCCTTTAACCCCCTTTTAGTAAAAATACAAATGGGCTTGGCCCATTTGCTCCTTGTAGCCGCGGGTAGGGGGCCCACATGGGGTACCCGTACCTTTTTCCGTGTCTCGATGTTTAGTTATTCGTTCGTGATTATTTGTGTTCGCGTTTTATGTGTTCTCGTTACGTAATTATCGTGATCTAATATATTTATTTACGCTCGTAATAAATATATATACGTAATTAATAATAGTTCGTGTTTTAATTACGTTCATGATTTCATGATCGCATGTTCGTGATTAATTATTGTCAAATAATTATTACGTGCTCGTGCGTAGTAAATACTTATTATGTTCTAACACGTACGTAATACGTAAAATCCTAACACGTAATCGTAATCAAGCTATATTAGGAAAGTTTTAATCTAGTACGTACGATCTTAAGGGTACTATTCATGGTAAAAGCATGCGGGTTTTACAACATAGATAAGTTTCATTTGTTTGGTTATACATGTTTTTTTTAAGTAGTTTGATGTAGTGGAATATCTAATCAAATTTTTCGATTCGAGTCGGAATCATCTCACGAAGAAAATATCAACCTCATACTAGCCATCCAGTTTCTCATTAAAAGGTTTCAAGACATTGCGCTGAGATTCGAACCTGGTCGCTCGAAATCGACTTTTAGATCGTAATACTTTGGCCACTTTTAGATCGTAATACTTTAACCAGAGTATTAAATTCGAATTGTAAACTACTCGAAATCGACTCAATTTATATAAGTCGAGCTCGAGTTCGAGCTAATCGAGTATATTTTCGAGTCGAGTTCGAGCTCCAAAATACTCGGCTCGAGTTCGAGCTCCAAAATACTCGGCTCGAGTAACTCGCGAACCTTATCGAGCTTCAATTAAATTACATTTTACCTTTTTATAGTCATAAATTGAGCAAAGTCTAACTTGATACGTCGAGTATTTATCGAATTCGAGCTTGAGATGCAAAAATAATCGAGCTTGAGTCGAGTTTCGAGCTCGAGTTTTATGTGACGAGTCAAGCTCGAGCTCGAAATGTAAAGTTCGACCGAGTTCGAGCTGAGTTTCGAGCTCGAGTTTTAGTATTTGAATTGAGCTCGAGCTTGACAGTACTCGGCTCGACTCGTTCACACCCTACTCATAGGTGCTCAGAAAAGTTAATACCATTTGTCTATTTTTTTAACAACAATTTTATTAATTAGCCAAAGGCTAAAAGGCAAAAAACATTACAAAGAAATGAAGGAGTTTAAAGGATCACGTAACCAATAATCCAATCTAAACTTACAATTAGGACTCCTAGAAGAGATCCAACAAAAAGATAAAGATAAAATCAAATCCCAAAGAGTAGATTTCTTAGGAGAATTGGCAGAGAGGAGGAGCTCATTTCGGAACTTTCACATGCACCACAAAAGGGTTGAGCCTGCACCAGCAATGAGAGCTATTACCTTGGTTGAGTGTTGTAAGGAATCTAACCACCCAATCCAATCACCAAAATTGGTACACACCAGAATGTCTATCTGCCACCAGGACGCAAGTTTATTCCAAAGAGACGAAGCAACGTCACAGGAAAAGAACAGATGGTTTGATGTTTGAACATCTTCCATGCATAAGGGACATAAGATCGAGTCCAGGTCTATCCCTCTTCGATCCAGGTTTACCCTCGTAGCCAGCTTATTCAACGATAATCTCCATAGAAAAATGTTAACTTTGATAGGAATAACTTTATTCCATTGAGTGCTAGTAGTCGAGACATCAAGGGTAAGCACATCAATATGATTGCGAGTCGAAGCAACCGAAAAACCTTTGGATGCACTAAAGGACCAGCTCTAAGAATCACGAGATTCCGAGAGAACAACTCCATTCATCAGAACTTGGAGATCGTCATGTTGGGATACTTCAGCACCCCCTCTAGGAGCTCGTCTATAAACTGGAACCCACCCTTGACCATTGAATCTATCAGCAACAAAGCAACTTTTATCAACCTCCAGATTGTACACACGTGGAAAAAGAGATTTAAGCGTGCCCGATCCACACAAAGAATCCTCCCATAACTTACAATCCCTTCTGTTACCTATCTTGCGTGAACAAAAAGCAATTAAGTCAATGCCTCTCTCCTTAATCTTTCCAACAGCTGAAAGAATATTACCCCAAGTAGAGCCCCTAAAAGAGCCCGTTCCAACAAGAATACCCCCGTTATCACCATGAAAGGATTTAATCACTTGAGCCCAGAGGTCCGAAGGATTGCTTAAGAACCGACATATCCACTTAAGTAAAAGGACAATGTTAAGCCCATATAAACTACCAATTCCGAGCCCTCCCTTCTCCTTTGAAGCAAGACACTTATTCCATCGAACCCAATGCATCTTACGAGCATCTAAATTACCACCAATAAAAAAACTGACTTCTTAAAGACTCAAGCTTGTGATTGATAGCAGCAGGCATCTTGTATATCGATAAATAGTATATTGGAAGACTACTAAGAACTGATTTAACAAGGGTTAATCGTCCTCCAACTGAAAGAAGCCTTGCTTTCCATTTCGATAGGGTATCACGAAATTTATTAATGACACCATCCCAGCTCGAACACCTATTTATATTACCACCAACGGGAACCCCAAGATTTTTAAACAGAGTAGAACTAGCAGCACATCCAATATAGTTAACCAAAACTGAAACCTCATTATCCACAATGCCAATACCCAGAATACTGCACTTATTAACGTTGATTTTTAACCCCGAGATAAGGTAAAAACATCTTAACATACTCAGAAGGTTTTTTTTTACCAAAGGTAAATTGCATTAAAATAAAGGAAAAAGTACAAATGTCAAAAAGAGCACAAAGACTAAGAAGCAAGGACAAACCCCTAAACTTCTAGCTCTGGCAGCAAAAAACAAAATGGCCACGGACAATCCCCATGCTCATATCAACAAGAACTAATACAAAAAGCAACTAAATCCAATGTAGACAAAGCTGCTAACTCCTAACAAAACTTGATCCCAATTGATGAGGACCAAGCTCCTGATCAATGGCACACCAAAAGAATCCATCACTTAGTTCAAGTAAGAGTCCT
Source organism: Glebionis coronaria (assembly GCA_025667525.1). Lineage (NCBI taxonomy): Eukaryota > Viridiplantae > Streptophyta > Magnoliopsida > Asterales > Asteraceae > Glebionis > Glebionis coronaria. Next base: position 274,979 of record JANFOE010000054.1, on the reverse strand, counting down.
ACTTCAGAATCCATGGCAGCCCTCAATACAATCCACAAAGGGAAAATACCAAGAACAACCAATCTATCCCAATAGAACCTCTAACCAAAACTAAGTATAAGGAAAACAAGCCATAATAAACCTGCATAAATCGCTATCTGAACAAGCAGAATCCATAGAGAGGTTCCAGTGTAGCACATCATATCTATTGCCTCCTCAAAACCCCTGTCTATGTAAAACCCAGTGGGAAACCATAAACAGGGGAAAGAGTACAACTAGATATGAATCCTCTCAAGATGCAATAACCTAAATATCTATCAGCTCAACAATAAACAGATACATTGCTAGCACTAGCGCGAGACCATTCCCCCAAAAAAATAACATCATCAACAAACATGAGATGGGAGATCTGTCTACCTTCAGTACCAACCGAAACTCCTTTGAAAAGCCCAGGGACTCCGCTTTACTAGCAAGAACATGAAGATCTTCCATGGCTAATATGAAAAGAAAAGGGGACAGGGGATCACCTTGCCGAAGACCCCTTTGTATCTCAAATTCCTGAGTAGGTGACCCATTAATGAGAATAGAAGACTTGGCGTTTCTAAGACATCCTGAAATCTAACGATGCCAAAGGGACCCAAAACCAAACTTAGACATTATCAAGGTAGTCCCAACGAAGAGAATCAAAAGCCTTCTCAAAGTCCACTTTGAAAACCATAAGCTTTGTATTATGCTGCCGATACCAAGCAATGATTTCGTTCATAATAAGAGGACCATGAAGAATGTTACGGTCTTTGACAAAGGCAGACTGTTCCAAGCTAATGTAACTACTAATAACCATACTTGGAAAGAACTTTACAAACAATCTTATATTGGCTACCAATAAGACTAATGGGGCGAAAGTCAGAAACAAATTTGGCATTAGCGACTTTCGGAATCAAAGCAATGAAAGAGGGATTACAGCCAATGGGAAATTCGCCAGAATGGAAAAACTCTTGGACAAATCTAATAACATCAAGATGAATAACGTCCCAAAAGGAAGTAAAGAATTTGAATGTAAACCTATCCGGCCCCGGGGTACGTTCTCCAACACAATCCCAAACAGCCCGTTTTATTTCATCCGTAGTAACAGGACGCTCAAAAAAATTTCGGTGTTCCATAGTAAGAGTATTATGCATATTAGAGCCAAAGTAAGTCGGATGGTCATGAGCAACCTTGAACCGGTTACTAAAATGATCAAAGAACTCAAATTTAACACGATTAGGATCTTCCACCCAAACACAATTAATGAAAACGCCTTTAATAGTAAGTTGACGCCTCCTCTTCTTGACTACCCCATGAAAGAATGAGGTATTTTCGTCACCTTCAAGAGCCTAACGAACCCTAGCTTTTTGAGAAATATCAGAAGAATTAAGCTTGTCAATGTCGTTTAAAGATTTAATGGCATCCCTTCGTCTTCTAAGATCATCGTCAGAAACAGTACCCATATCGACTAGAGCATCAATGGCAGAAAGAGTGTCTTGACATTCTTGCTTGATCTTGTTAGACTCCACCTTTTTATTACTAACCCAACTTTGAATGACGCGTTTAAGGTGTTGCAATTTCTTCTTAAATGAGATAAGGCCATTATCCTCTATAATTCCATCATTCTTCCATGTGTCAGTAACTACGGAGTAATCTTTAAATCCATCTATCTCAAACCAGGAGTGAAAGAAACGAAATGGAGTATGACCATAGTCAACTTCCATTAGCTTAAGAATAATAGGACGGTGATCAGGCAGCCCTTTCTCCAAGACCACCCCCGTAATATTTAGAAAACAATCAATGAAATCTTTAGAAAACAAAAATTTGTCAAGTTTACTCATCTTAGAACCTTTGTTATCAGACCAAGTAAAGCGATATCCCCCAAAGAAATATCATTGAGAAGAGAAGAATCAATGAATGTGTTATAAACATCAGCATGCCTCGAGTTAAAACTTGAACCATATCTTTCATTAGCCTCACAGACTTCATTAAAATCACCCATCACCATAACACACCCCTTCCAGTGAGATATCAAGGTAGTCAAGGACGACCACAAACTAACTTTACAAGAGAGCTCTTGCGGAGCATAAAAATTAATCCACAAAATATGAACGTTATTAGGAATCCATCGACCTTCAATTACTACATAATTATCAAAACAAGAAATACTCGCCTTATGGAAGAGAAGATTATTCCAAACACATAGAATGCCACCCGATAATCCCCTTGAGGAAGAGGCAGCAAAGTCAAAATTAGAGTTTCCCCCATACTTGACGAATCTTCCATAGGTCAACATGATTCATTTTCGTTTCTTGAAGAGCAAGAAAATTTACCTTGTATTTGTTACATAAAGAACTCACCCATTTCCTTTTTTTGGAGCTACCAAAACCTTGAATATTAAGAGAGAGAGAGAAAGAGAGAGAGAGAAAGAGCATTCATTTATTAACCTTGCACTCTCCATTACCTGCTATCAAAGCAGTCAAGGTAGTTTCACAACCATCCATATTTAGACCAAGAGCCATGCCAACTCTTATAGTTTCCTGAAACCTCTTTATCATAGAAAATCCAGAAATCCTATCTTAACTAATACTTGAAGAGTGCACCGGTGGAATTAGGGGTGTCCCTCGGTTCGGTTTTCAGATTTGTGGGTTGTATGGTTCGGGTTCCTCGGTTTTGAGATTTTTAAAATCAAAACCAAAACCAAACCAAACCAATTATAAAGCACGTAAAACCAAACCATACACCAAATTAAAATTCGGTTTGGTTTCGGTTAAAACCAAGAAAACCAAATTCAAAAAAACTTTAAAAGAAAACCAAATGTTACGGCATGTGTGTATATATAGGAGTGAATTAGGTTTAACATTCCTATTGGATATATATTAGATACTTGATTTCAGGTTTATTAATTTAAAAATATTTAAAAAAAACTTGAGAGTTTGTTAAGGATAAAGAAAGGATTATACATATATATAATTTAAATTTGTTTGTACATAAATAAAGTTATTCGGTCTTTTCGGTTTGGTTTGGTTTTCTATTTATTAAAACCGAAACCAAACCATACACCAATTAAATACTTCGATTCGGTCTCAAACCAAACCATACACCATTTAAAAATTTTGGTCCGATTTTATTCAGTTTCGGTCCGGTTTCTTTTTTGGTTTGTTCGGTCTCAAACCAAACACTGAACACCTCTAGGTGGAATAGGAGAATCAGGAAGGTGATCATTCTGACCACCTACATTGGACTGCGCTGGAGTGAAGCCTGGTGGATTCTCAGGTGCAGATGATCGAACAACCTCATTGGCCTCTTTAGGTTTCCTGGTTGTTTTCTCAATATACTCATTCAATCCAAAAAGGTCACTATCATTGGCTACTGATTTGACTTCATTGACAATGGGCACTTCCTTCCCAACAGTCGTATCACAAATATTCTCGTCACCATTCTCAATGAAATCATTACTGCATTTTCTCCCCACGAGAGACGTAGATTCATTTGAACCCACATCCTCCCCTTATGATCAATCATAACGTCATCCTCTACATAATCCTCTTCAACAAAAGTAGGAGTCCAACCACACAACTCCCAAACACGAATCGAGTATGTAACTTTCTTAATAGTCACAAGTATTGTTGAAAAAAATCAAAGAATGGCATGTAGACTTAATACACACCCTCTTGCTATGCCGATTACAATTATCAGAGTCATACGAGAAAAGAAACTCTCCCCACTTGCTGCAAATTTTTGAAAAACAATAGATTCCCAGGCCCTAAATGGGACCCCCTCTATATCAAGCCAAACAAGTCTCTCGTCAAGAACAAAATCACCGCACCACGATTTTAAAGTAGAAAACCACTCATTAATCACCTCGTGATTAAGAAATTTATCTCTAGCCTCCAGTGATGAAAACTCAAATAACACCCATAATCCTCCAAGATATTTGAAAGAAACATTCGAAAACCCCTCAGTGTGACACATCAAATAAGCATTTGAGATGGCGTGGAAGTCTTTATAACATCCAAGTAGAGCTAAGGGAAAATCCGATGTTGAGATTTGATCAATGGTCAAGGGTTCCTGAGACACATTATCATATTCACAAGATTGCTTTAACCCACGAGTAACATTAGCATAAGAAGAGTTATTGATTGTGGGAGATTTTGGAGGAGCACTAGAATTTGTGGTTGAAACTTTAATGGAACCCCGAACGTCATTATGCGCAACCTTTAACCACACATTCCTGGAAAACCTAACCACATTGGCATGCAATCTTAGTTTCCCAATCCGAATTCTGCATAGAGCAGCAATTAGGGTTTCTGCACTTTCAACTTTAATGAAACGGCAGAACGCATATGCTTGCCCTAATTTGTTCCTACGATTAGCAATAAATACATCAGCAAGTGTCCCTACCTTACCGCAAATGTTCCAAATTTCCCTCATGGTGAGATGCGTAGGAAAGTTGGAAACATAGATGGATAAGGAGACTTTTGCAAGATAATCAAATTGAGAAGCCTTACCTTTAGAATAATTCAATCTATCAAAAACCGACCTATGTTTGTTTCGGTTTACTTCAACCCATTCAGAGTCCCCCATGACAGCAATCAAACAAAAGAGATAAAGAAAATAAAAACCTTAAAATATAAGCCCTAATTATCAAGAAGAAACGGATCTGGATCTACCCTAGCTTATCGAATCGAATAAAAAATTAAACAAGCAAACAAAATTCAAAATCCACCAAGGTTTTAGGCGCTCATCCTGAATTGAGGAGTGATCGAAATCACAAGCTCAACCAGTCCCGATCCTATCAGCAAGGTAGAACAATCGAGATCGTTCATGATTAAACGAGTGTTATTCAATGAATAAGAAAGGTCAGATCAGATTAGATAATAATATCAGTCAATGACGGACCTCTTTAGACCGACTTCCTATTCGGTTGAACGTAACCTCATCAGTAAAGGCGTTATCGTTAATTCAACCGGATGCTTATTATATGACAATGAAGATGAAGACCTCGAGCATCCTCTTATTTGCAAAATTTTATGGATTAAGCTCTGGTAATGATAAAAATGTGGTTCTTCAAGTTTCGACTTTTTAGTTGACGTTTTTTTAAACTGAATCATTTTTTGAGTCGAAGTCAAGGAGTTGTTAAAGCTCTTTATGTGACTTGTTATGTGTTTTTTATGGTCAGTTTGGAGATGGCACAACAAACTGTTTCATGCGAGCTTGGAAGGAATGGACGAAATAAAACATTAAGATATATTTTTTTTAGTCCAAAGGTTATCTTTGTTATGGATGACAAATAAAAGCGGTAGGAATAATAAATTAGAGAGATTAAAATTTTAACAAATATTTGGTAATTGTTTTATATGTATATTTTGAGTTTTTGGTTCTTATGATTTTTTATATTGATTTTTAGATCTTTGATGTTTGTTTTATGAAAAAAAAATTTAAAAAAGATATGATCAAATACTTATATCTTCCCTAACAAATTCGGATGTTTCTCTTTGGATTTACACTTTATCATATGATACATAAATTTTAACATAAAGAATAGAATTTCATCATACCATGGACCTACAAAAAAAATAAAGTTCGGAGACGTGTTATGAAACACCATGTTTACTTGGTGACGTGTGGAATTACTGTTTCTGGAAATTAATTAATTAATAGACTAAGTAATATTTTAATCAACCCATTACTCAAATTAGAATCATTTAATTTTATTTAATAGGGATTTGATAGTGATTATCACCTTAAGAAGTAAGCAACAAAACATATGTCTAAACCTAATTGGCTTCAATCCATTTTTATACTCTTTTGGCCTTTAGATTACTCTTTTTGTTGGAAGTTCTTTTTGATCTTATTGTTTTCATCATTATTAAAACTATATCCTCATTGGATTTCATCTAGATTAATTGAACATGCCACAAATTTCCATTCCATAATGTATCATTGATCTTTAAAATTGACAAGCTATGTTTTTATTTATTTTGATCGTGTGTATAGAGTACGTTGGACAAGTTACAATACGCTTTAGTAGAAAACAATAACAATAAACAGTAAACGGTAGCATAAAGTTGTATAAGCATTAGTCGAGTCTGAATATTCTCGAGAGTTCTGAGGATAAAGACAGCCTTAAGGTGCTAACGGAGCTTTCACGGTCTCAGTCCATGAAAATGCTTGTTCCGACAAAATATTGAGCAACATAGTTTATATAGTCATAATTAGTAATTGAAAACGCTATTTGTTTATAAATATTACTTAAAATAGCATTTTGATATAACGTATTTTGCAACACGATGCTCAAAAACGCTTATTAAACTGAACATACCTAATCCCGAGTATAAAAAGAGAGGAAGACGGATATGGAGGGGAAAATGGAAATAAGTAAAGAAGAGAGGAAAAAGAAATAATGTTTTATCGTGTGTTCCTGAGTTAGAAAGAAAGAGAAGGATGTAAGCAAGAATAAGGCTAAAAAATGAACTTCACTCTTTTTCACTCCGATTTGGGAAGAAGATTAGGAGAGTAAATTGAGTGTAATTTACTATCCTTTACTTCCCTCTGCTCTCCAAAATAATCTCGGGAACACAAACTGTTTCTATTATCACTCCAAACCTTTCTCTTTCACTCCAAAACATAAACTCGGGAACAGAACGTAAAGTGTGAACCTCAACATATATCATTTACTTTACGTTTTTTCTTCAAACCTTAGTGTCTACTATATAAAACGTTAATAACCGACAATGCTTATAGGCGTTACTGTGTTAGGTCTAACGAAGATATCTATCTCGACGACGTTATTTTGCCATACGATCAGAAGCCCTAGTTGAACACTCGTATATATACCTCAAGATGCCTCACCCGGTCAAACAATTTTCTTAATACACATCTTTTACTTGGTCGTGTAAGTTGGATTTTCGAGTGACACACTAGTTTTTTGTAATTCATTGTAAAATCACTTGGAAAGAAAAAAAAACATAATTTTTTTAAGAATGGGTAATTTGGTAAATGAGTAGTTTGAGGTGGGATTTACTATAGTAATTGCTCATGCATATATATTTTAATGGAAATGGAGGATGGAAAGGTTTGATAGAGACATGCATGAGTTTCATGATGGTCTTTGAAAGGGTTTTTGTTGGTATAAATAAGTGCCAAGTTTATAAGATATTTAGAGACATACATAAAGTACTAAGTTACTAACACTAACATATAAGTACTACAAATTGTACTTGTACTAGTAAGCTCATAAATGGAAGAGCAACTAGGGTTTTGGAGAAAAGGTCCATGGACAGCTGAAGAAGATCGATTGCTTATCGAACATGTCAAAATGCACGGCGAAGGACGATGGAACTCCGTGTCTAAACTTGCAGGTATGCTTAGAGGGTGTTTGTTTAAGCTTATAAGTGGGCTTACAAGCTTATTTGTTTTTTGAGACTTAGTAGTTCATAAACCCTAATTATCCTACTTATCATAGACGAACCTTCATGGGGACCCGGAAGGGTTGTGGCCCTCCCAAGATTCGGTTTGATATTGTAATTATATTAAAATTTAAGGGTATTTTTAGGAAATTTTGTATTTGACCCTCCTAACAAATATTGATCGGCCCTCCCAAATATAATTGTGTAGTACTAGTTTTGAAGTTTTAGTAGTTTCGTTAGTAGGTTTAGACTGTCGGCCCTCCCACTAAAATTGTTCAAGTTCCGTCTATGCTACTTATTCGAGACTTTTGGGCTTATATAAATTTAGTAGTTCGTGTTCCTCTATCTTTGAGATACATTTATCATATGATTAGCATATCTATGATTAGTATGAGTGTATGATTCGAGTTGGTATTTTTGTTACAGGCCTGAATAGGAATGCAAAAAGTTGTAGGTTACGTTGGGTGAATTATCTCAGGCCAGACCTTAAAAGAGGCCGAATTACGCCTCATGAGGAACAAATCATCCTTGAACTACATGCTCGATGGGGAAACAGGTTCGTCCGATCGTCCCTTATTGTTTCATATTCGAAAAAACAACTAGCTAGGACATGTTAATCTTATTGAGCATATGGTATATGTATGCAGGTGGTCGACAATTGCAAGAAGCTTACCAGGACGAACTGATAACGAGATAAAGAACTACTGGAGAACTCATTTCAAGAACAAAGGGAAAAATAACCAACACGATTCGACGAAGCTACAAGCTCGTCTTCTCAAGCGACAAATGTTTCGCCAAGAACAACAAAGGCAGCTTCAGCTCCAGAAGAACGAAGACGACATGAAGAAAGTACTATTGTCGATCCTCGACGAAACTGACAACAAAGTTATATACGAGGACAATACACAAAGTGTGTTATATCCTATAATGTTTAATGATTCTCATTACATGGTTGAAACAACAACATCCATGAATGAAGATTTTGTTCTGTGGGATGGATTGTGGAACTTAGCTGAGGATGTTCATGATGTCACCACAACCAAAGGTTGTGGGCAGAATTTAGCTATGTCTATGCCTTTCTTTAGTTTTGATCACTAAAAGTGGCAAAATTAGCCATGTAACTTGTACCACTACTACTATTTTTCCTTGATGCAAGCTTTTACTAGAGCAATGAAATAATCTTGACTTGAGGTTGCTAAAAGTATAGTGTTAAATTATTCATGTTTTTGGCACTTTGTATATAATTGTTTTTAGAGTGACGCATCGAACTTTTAGTGTGATCAAAATATCTCGGATTAGGTTGGATACACTTGGTTTCATTACACTACCCAAAATGGAACTAATTATAAATAACCTAGCTTGAATATCGAAAGTTACCACTTAACATCACAATACTTTTTGTCAACATTACATTCTTCTAATCTAGCTTGTTGAAGCAAATTTTCGGAGAAGTTTCGTCAGCCCTGATCCTTAAGGCTACTCCTTCTAATAAAGTCTTGGCTTGCTCCTTCCTTGTGAAGCCTCAACTTCCTTCTTCGGAGTTCCTTAGTCTAGCCCTTAGTCTCTTAGGCTGAAATAAGAAAGAACACCGTTAGCTCGCCTCGGGGTTTGAATCCGAGACCAACTCCGGCGTGAGAGTAAGTATGTGGTTCTAGTGAGAGGTAATTCTAGAGAGAGAGTAAGTAGTGAAGTGTGTGTGTGAAAACTTAACCTTTGTTCCTGGAGGAACCTCTCCTTTTATACTACTTGGAGGTGGCTCCAAGACACACGAATTGTGGAGTCGAGGTTGTCTTGTAGGAGCAGCGCCTAAATAGCTGATGAGCACCAGGTCTGTCCTTCGTGGTCAGACTTGTCCTCATGCTCCTCTAGTACTCGTCGTGGTCCAGGTGTCTTTACCATTCGTACATTATGGTACTGCGTAGGCTAGGTGCAATCGTCCTTCCTCCGATGGAGCCTGTGCTCCATGTGCGTAGGACTAGCCTTGCCTGGGCTAGCATTGTCTGGGGCTGCTAGCCTTGTCTGGGGCTGCTAGCCTTGTTTGGGATTGCTAGCCTTGTCTGGGGCTGCTAGCCTTGTTTGGGGCTGCTAGCCTTGTCTGGGACTGCTATCCTTGTCTGGGGCTGCTAGCCTTGTCTGGGACTAGCATTGTCTGGAGCTAGTCTTGTCTCTGGACCTAGAGTGATCCTCATCACCCTAGCTACTCCAGTGAGTTGTTCTAGCTTAAGATAGTTTTGCTCATGGAGCATTAGGGATTAATTGAACTTTGTCTCACCTTAAGCATGGGGGTGAGACTATACCTCATCATGTCCCCCAGTCTAGTATTAACTTTAGTTAATGCTAGACTCACAGTAAAAACATATTATTTTTTCTATTATATATATATATTTTTTTTATCGAGCTTCGTCTTTTTCTTCTAGTTTGCAAGAAATTTATAACGGCTAACTCCTCTTTGTGGGCCCCCTAGCCCATTTTAACCATCCATCTTTTTCTTTATAAATACAAGCATTCATTTTCATTTTACACATACTTGTTTCACCAAACCTAGCCTCTATCCCTTTTCCCCTTTTTTCTTTGCTCCTCCGGCGGCTGCTCTTCCGGCGGGGGTTTTTCCGGCAGCGACTCGTCCGATGTTCTAGCCCGGTATTGGGTTTCGTTTGGTTGGAGGTTTCGTTCGGTGGGGTGTTTCTTTCGGCGAGGGGTTTCGTCCGGCGGGGGTTTCGTCCGACGAGGGGTTTCGTCTAGCGAGGGGTTTCGTCCGGTGAGTGTTTTCGTCCGGTAGGGGGTTTCGTCCGGTAAGGGGTTTCGTCCGGTAAGGGGTTTCGTCCGGTGGAGGTTTCGTCCGGTGGAGGTTTCGTCCGGTATTGAGATTCGTTCGGTATTTGGTTTTCGTCCGGTATTTGAGCTTCTTCCGGTCTTCATCCGGTGTTTGTGCTTCATCCGGTATTTGTGCTTCATCCGGTATTTGAGCTTCTTCCGGTATTTGTCTTCATCCGGTATTTGTGCTTCATCCGGTATTTGGTTCATCCAGTGGTAGGCTTTGTCCGGTATTTTGAGCTTCATCCGGTATTTGAGCTTCTTCCGGTATTTGTCTTCATCCGGTATTTGTGCTTCATCCGGTATTTGGTTCATCCAGTGGTAGGCTTTGTCCGGTATTTTGAGCTTCGTTCGTTATTTGAGCTTCGTCCGGTATTTTGAGGCTAGTGTCGGTGCTACGCAGTTTGTTTGCTCGTTTGGTGGAGTTGCTTGTTGCTCGTCCGGTGAGGTATTTTGCTCCTCCGGTTTCGGGAGTATAGCCGCTTGCTCGTCCGGCTTTCATTCCTCCTTGCTATTCTGACAGGAGAACTTCTCCTAGGTATTATATTCATTCCTTTTTCTCTTTATATATGGCCAAAAAGGATATGCACCTTCATACTTCTGAGTTAGGGAAAAAAGATTTTACAGACTTAGTTATTAAGTATAAAATCCCTTTGAGTTTGCACCCTCGTTTGCCTGATCCCAACTTTCGGATGATAAACCTTCTTGCTGGGGATACCGCTATTGGCATTTATCATAAGATATTTGATTTACCGGGCATTAGGATCCCTTTCTCCACTTTCCTTCTAGATGTTATTAGACATTATAAGGTTCATATATCCCAGCTGGTTCCCTTGGGTTTATGCAAGGTCACCACTTTTGAGGTTCTTTGCCGTAGCCTGGATATAGAGCCTACAGTTACATTATTTCAGGTATTTTTAACGCTTTCCAAGCAAGGAGATTGGTTTTCCTTTGCGAAGCGTAGGGGTGATTTGTCGATTATGGAAGATTCTAAGACTTCCCTTAAGGAGTGGAAGAACAAATTTTTCTTGATAGATCGTAGGGCTATTCCCTTCCGTATGCCTTGGAGGCATCCGGATTCTCGTATTACGGACACGGTTCCTGCGCGGTTTAATCAGGATCATGTGAACCGACTGAGTTCCCATATTATTAGACTTTGTGACATTCCTGAGGGAGTGTTGGTCCGTTCTGGTATTAGTAGAGTGTGGGGTGACTCCTCGTGTGATCCGGTTATTAGGCATCGTGATGGCACCGGTACGAGGGGCTTCCTTTACTTGATACATTCTTGTTTAGCCCTCTTTTCTCTTCCACTGTTTTTGTATATCTCTAACCCTTGCTTCTTTTTTGCAGTTATGAGTATATTTGATTTTTTCGCTTGCCCGTTCTAAAGGAAGCTGTTGTTGTAGCTGAGCCTCATGAGCAGGATACGTCTATCTTGCAACGAGTTGCTGCTCGCACTACGGTGCCTGCGCCTGCTGGTGCCAGCATTCCTCCTGCTACTGATGAGGAGATTGCTGCTACTCGCCCAGATCTTCAGGTCTCCCAGAAGGCTAAGGGTGCTGCGAAGCGCAAAGCCTCTACTTCAGTAGACGCCCCCATCGGAGGAGCAAAGAAGACCAAGGCACGTAAGGAGCGGGCTGGTGCAGGGTCTAGTGATCAAATAGCTGAAGGTGAGTATGAGTTAGCTATTGATGATGGTGGCGATGTCGATCATGATGTCGCGGCTGATGATCTTGATGATGTGAACGAGCAGTCTAGTCTTGTCTCTCCTGGTGAGTTTTTAACCGTTATACCCCTTCGATCTTTTGACTCAGGGACTGGACTAGATGTGTCTTATCCTCCTATTGTTCTTCCAGGCAGGGAAGTTCCTGCTACCTTTAGTGCTGAGGTGTCAGGAGTCCGTGAGGTGTCGACTAGGGCTAGTTCTCATGTGTCTCATGGTAAATTTTTGTCATTGGACTCCCTTTTTATGCATGTAATCTCTTATTTGACTTTATTTTCTTTGGGTTTTGCAGGTACTACTGATGACACACATCTTTCTGTTGGGGCAGCTGCTCAGGTGCCTTCTACTGACCTAGCTGATCCTGATGCTCATGTTGCTATGGATAATCATGCTGATATTGATGAGGATGACCATCAGGATGGTGCTGTGATGACTTAGTCTTTGGTGAAGATGATGTTGAGGATGATACCGCTCCTCCTGATAGCGTAGCTCATGGTGAAGCTACTGCTGGTGGGTTTCATAGGAGAGATTGCTCATCACAGGCTGAGGCATGTCGCTTGTCCTACCCTTATGATGAGGATGTTGTTCCTATTCCTCCATGTACTCGAGAGGACTGGGAAAAGAGGCATATTGTTGACTTTGGTATTTGTTCAGATGAGGTGTTTCAGAATCCTCAGGTTTGCAGGAGTATGCGGGATCACTTTCCTACCGCAGCCGAGAATTACCAGACATCACAGCTTTCCTCACACCGGCTGGTGGAGCAGATGAGTGTGCTTCAGTGTCATATGATGTCGCGCGAGAATGAGTTATCAAACCGATACATAGTTCTTGACAGGAAACATAAGCAGCTCCTTACTAGGTACAAGTATTTGGAAAGCATTCTTTCTGAGAGAGCTGATTCTCTTAGGCGTCAGACTCAGCTTACCAAACGTGCTGAAGAGTTAGCTAAGGGTATGAGTCAGGGTCTTGCTGATCAGGAGAAGAAGTTAAAGAGGTACAGGTCAGAGAGGGATACTCTTAGAGCTGAGGTGAGAAGTCTTATGGGTGAGCTTGTGACTGCTAGATCACAACATGCTGCTAAGGTGAAAGACTCGGATCATCCGCTGACTCTCCGTGATAATGACATACTTTCGAAGAATGACACGATTGTTGATATGGATGTGCGGCTTCGGTCGGTTCAGGATGGGGTCACTTCCTTTTTTCAGTCTAGCTTTGAGCCGTTGGTTAGAGGTTTTCTTGGTAGTTCGGAGTTCAACCAGGAGTTCGCCCGAGTGTTGGATTTAGCTGTTAGCACTGGCCTCGAGCGAGGTTTGCGTATGGAAAGGTCTGAGGAGGAATTTAAGGATATTTCTCAAAGGGTTGAGAAATTTATCCCTGACGCGAAGGCTCAGCTTGCTGCTGCTTCAGAAGCTTTCCCTGGTTGTCGCTTCCCTTTTTTTGGTAAGGTGAAGCGGAGTGCTGATGCTACTATTTCAGAGATTGCTCATATTAGGCCTGATCCCGTGGATCCTCCTAGCCAGTCTCCCGTTGTTCCAGCTCCTCCAACCTTCGGCCATACCGTTTCCTACCGCCAGAAGAAAAAGTCATCGAGACCAGGATCCTCTTCAGCTGTTTGATGTAGCTTGTGCTTTGTACTTTGCTTTTATTTGTATTGTTAGCCCTCCCTGTTTTGGGATTTTGAGTACTTTATATTTCTCTGTATGCTACCATGACTTTGTTGTCAATTTTCCATCGTATGTATGATGGCCCCTTATGTGCATGTACGCTTCATTATCTCATTTAGAGTGATTCATGCTTTACTTTGTTGTAATTTATTTAGATAGTGTCTAAATTTTTATGCCTCTAACATATTTTGTTAGTCGTTGTCCTTTATGTTTGGCCGACGACGCGTTAGCCTCATTTAGCTAGGGTTGAGGTGTATCACGTGTGACTTATATTCGTTGCCTAGTATCTTCACAAGTACCTGTGATGATATTTCAGCTTTCCTTAGCCAGTTTAGCGTGCTACTTCCCATTTACTCCCTATTTGGTGAAACTCAATTATTTGTTCGTGTGGTATAGGTGTAACATTTGCCTTGTAGGCTCATGCTACTCCTCCTTCCAGGTGTAGCTACTCACCGGAGGGTAATTTTTACGTGAGAAGAGTAGGAATGCTTGTTCCTATTCTTCTACGGAGTCAATTTGCAAAGGTTGCTCAGCCTAACCATCATGGTATTAGTTTCACCATGGGGAACTAATTTTTCAGGAGTTACCCTTTGCAGCTGGAGGTAGCGAACCATCCATTGTCGTGTGCTTTGTTTTATAGCTCAGTTTTTTAAGTGTATAGTCTTAACAGAAAATATGAGGAAAATTTTGTTTCATTCATATTACTTAGAGAAGAAACAATACATTAGTTCTGGCTATAGTCATCTCCGGAGCGAGGTTACACTTTGAAAATTGCTCCTCCGAGGAAATACGTAATAACTTGCTAACATAGTTTTGTGCTCTACATGTAGCACTTCCTTAGGTTGCTGGCATGCCAGGTCCTAGGTATCTCTTTTCCTTCCATGGTGCTTAGCTTGTAGGCTCCGCTTTGGAAAGATTTGATGACTTTGTAAGGTCCTTCCCAGTTGGGCCCGAGCTTGCCTGTGTTCTCTACCTTTGAGGCCTCGTTCTTTCTAAGGACAAACTCTCCTACTTTGAATTGCACATGTCGCACCCTTTTGTTGTAGTATTTCTCCACCTGTTGTTTGTACCTGGCTTCTCTGATAGCTGCTATCTCTCTTCGCTCTTCTAGCAGATCTAGGTTCAGGCGGAGTTCTCTGTCGTTGGTTGCTTCGTCTATGCTGGAGACTCTGTGTGTTGGCATGCCAATTTCTGCTGGGATGACTGCTTCCGTGCCATATGTTAGGCTAAAAGGTGTTTCCCCATTGCTAGTCTTTTTCATTGTTCGATGAGCCCATAGAACATTAGGAACTTCTTCAACCCATGTTGACTTTCCTTTTTCAAGTCGTTTCTTGATTCCTTCTAGCAAGCTTCGATTCGCTCTTTCTACTGTTTCATTCCCTTGTGGATGGTACACTGAGGTGGAGACTAGCTTTATTTTCAGTTTCTCAGCCCACTTTTTGAGGGGGTCATTTATGAATTGAGTGCCATTGTCTGTGACTATAGTGACTAGGATCCCAAACCTGCACACGATGTTGTCCCACACGAAATTTAGTACTTGCTTCCCAGTGATGGTTGCTACTGGTTTTGCTTCCATCCATTTTGTGAAGTAGTCGATTGCTACTATTAGAAACTTCACTTTTCCAGGTCCCAATGGGAGAGGTCCGACTATGTCCATTCCCCACTTCATGAATGGCCATGCTGACGTCACCGAGATCATGTCTGCCTTGGGTAGCTTGGGTACGAAAGCATGTGCCTGACAGTTTTCACATGCCCAGATGAGCTTTCTGGCATCCCTATGCATGGAGGGCCAGTAGTATCCCAAATTCATGGCCTTAGCTACTACTTGCTTAGTTCCATCGTGCATCCCACATGAGCCCATGTGTACTTCTCTAATGACATAATTAGCTTGCAGCGGCCCGACACACCTCATCAGCGGCACTAGGTGAGATTTCTTGTACAAGACATCGTCTTCAATAGTGTAGTTCTCAATTTTTTCCATTAGTGACCTAGCTTCCGCCGGGTCTTCTGGTAACCTTCCCGTCTCCAAGTAGTCCCTGATAGGAGTCATCCATGTTGGGCCTTCCTCTTCAACCACCATGTTTACTTCTTGCGTTTCAACTGAGTGCTCATTTAGCACTTCCACTAGCACTTCTTTGGATAGGTGATCGAATTGCACTGCAGCTAGCTTGCTAAGAGCGTCTGCCTTCCTATTCTCGGCTCTCGGGATGTGGCAACGTGAACCAAGGCTAGGGTGAGTTTCTCAATCGGGGCATAATTTACTTCTGCTCCTTGCAAGGACCTGCTGACATAGTGGATAGGCATCTGCTTTCCTTGTCTTTCTGTTAGGAGGACTGCACTCACTACTTCCTCAGCAGCTGATAGATACATCATCAAGGTTTCTCCCTTCCTCGGGGTGGTGAGCGTAGGCAGCTGTGATACTAGCTCTTTCATTTCTTGGAATGCTGCTTCTGCAGCCTCCGTCCACTTGAAATCCTTCTTGTTGGTGCATTTCTTTAGGGTGTCAAGGAAGGGCAAGGATCGTTCGGCCGACTTGGACAAGAAACGGTTCAATGCTGCCAGCTTCCCGCTGAGGGATTACATTTGCTTCAGGGTCTTGGGTGAAGACATGTCTGTGACCGCTTTCGTCTTCTCAGCGTTAGCCCGTATTCCTTCCGAGGTGACTATGTAGCCCAAGAACTTTCCTTCTTCTACTCCAAAAGAGCACTTTTTGGGATTGAGCTTCATGTTTATCCTCCTGAGGGTGGAAAAGGTTTGCTCCACGTCTCTAATGATGTCTTGCTCGGTCCGGCTTTTGATTACCATGTCATCTACATATGCTTCGAGGTTTACGCCGATCTGCTCCTTGAAGGCAGAGTCGACTAACCTTTGGTATGTAGCCCCCGCATTTTTAAGACCGAACGGCATCTTGGTGTAGAAAAGACTCCTTCTTCTGTGTGAAAGGCTGTATTTTCTTCATCTTTCTTGCTCATCTGGATCTGATGATATCCCTTGTAAGCATCCAAGAAGCTCTTGTATTTGTATCCTAACAAAGATTCAATCTTCCAGTCAATCTCTGGTAAAGGGTACAGGTCTTTAGGGCAGGCTTTGTTAAGATCCTTGTAATCAATGCACATTCTCCAACTTTCGTCGACTTTCTTTACTAGGACTGGGTTAGCGACCCATGAAGGGTATCACACTCGCTTCACGATCCCAGCCTTGAGCCACTCGTTGACCTCGTCTGTGACTACCTTCCTTCTATCCGGTGCCAGACTTCGCTTCTTCTGTACCTTAGGCTCAATGTGAGGATAGGTGTCTAAGCGATGCTCTGTGATTGCTCGGGGTATGCCCGTCATATCGGCTGGTGTCCATGCAAAAACATCAGCATTGTTCTTGAGATTCCTTATGAGTGCTATTCGACATTCTGGGGAGAGGTTTCCTCCTATGGTGACTAGCTGGTCAGGGTAGTCATCGTTCACCGCTATCTTTTCATCAGGCTTTAGTTTGGGTGCTGACCCTGGCCTAGATGGCTTCATCCTCTTAGTGGGTTGTGGTTCTTCCTCCTCCCTTTGCTCCACGGGCTCCTTCCCTGGCCTTCTGGTGTAGGTTTCATCTAGTGGTGGTGGGGGAGGAGCACCGTGGGCTAGCCTTCCTGGAGCACCCTTCTGGGCTAGCTCTTCTGTGCGAGCTCTCAGAACTCGCGATTGCGCCTCCTCCATGAGTCTGCATTCTTTCAATGTCTCTCTGCTTGTGATCAAAGTCGATATCCCACTTGACGTTGGGAATTTAACCATTGAGTGTATGGTGGAGGCTACAGCTCCTAAGCTTCTCAATCCCGTTCTTCCGAGCAAAGCATTGTACGGTGAGGGACTTTTGACTATAGCGGATTCCATCATCACCGTTCTGGTTCTCCCGTATTCTCCCATCGTGACTTCAAGGTCAATGACGCCTAGAGGGTAATGAACTTCACCTGAGAAGCCCACCAGAGGTATCCTAGTTTCCCTTAGCCTTGACCTTGTTTGGTAGCTTAGGTTTTTGAAGCAATGCTCGTACATTATTTCTGACGAGGAGCCCCCGTCGACGTATACTCTTCTTACCACGTATCCTTCGATCATGGCATCCATTATCACTGGGCAATCCCTCAGCTCATAGCGCGGTACCGACGGGAATTCAATTCACTTTTTGAGGTTAAAGCAATTGTTCGTGTCGTGACCCCGATCTTGGTGAAAGTCACATAACTTGTTCATGTTTCTCTTTTCAGGAGTTCCTACCATGGGAGGTGGGGGTGGGAAATTCATGTTTTCCATGGTTAGGATTTCTTTTGGAGTCTTTGTCAATAGTGTGAACACTTCCTTCCTAGCGTAGGGAGAACATGTCCCCATGTCTCTTCCTTGGCTCCTCCTTTGGTTTCTGTTCCTAGATCCACCTGGGTTCCCTGTCCAGCCAACTTTGTTATTCCCCCTATCCCATTGTGGAGCCTTGACAATGGTTGTGGTGTCAGCAGCTGTCTCTCCCCTGATAAAGGCTCTGACTCTTTCCCATATTTCATCCACTGCTTTTGGGATCTTATCGTTGAGTTTCTTGGCTAGTTCTGGGTGTCCATGCGCGTGCATGAATGCCGAAATCCTTAGCACCGGGGGCACACCCTTGATGTGTGAGCTTTCAGCTTTGAAGCGATCCATAAATGCCTGGAGTCTCTCATTAGGCTTCCGTTTGATCCCATGTATCTCGGTGGGATCTTTATCATATCATTTCTGTTGCGAGAACTCCTCTAAAAACTTGCTGCTCAATTCTTCAAACCCATCTACACTTTTTGGGTCTAGGCTATCGAACCAGTTCCTTGCTGAGCCGCTTAAAGTCTGACAAAACATCTTGCACCACACTAGCATGGGCCACTCTTCTTGTTCAGCAGCAGCAGAGAAGATATTGAGGTGATCTTCTGGGTCTTTGCTTCCCTCATAGACACGGACATTAGCAGGGAGCTTGGCTCGCCTATGATATCTGAAACGCGTGATCCGAGAGGTGAAAGGCATGGGCTTAGGTCGCCTATACGGTGTGCTCAAATCCTCCGAGTCACTATCTGACCTTGAGTCATACCCGGACTCTGAGCTTTCCTTCCTATGGGAAGACCTAGCTGATCGTAACTTGGTCCTAGCACTCCTGGCTTTGCTCATCCTATTGGAGCGATGTGACTTAGTGATAGATTTCCTGCGTGAAGGACTTTTATGACGTCTTCGAGCAGACCTCGACCGACCTTGGTTTCCAGACTTGGACGAGCTGTCTGAGGAGTATCCTCTTCCTTCCCTCACTGAGGGGCTTCCACGCGAGTTTTCTGACCCTATCTCTTCAGCCTCTTTGTTGAAAAGCTTTCGGGGAGTCATCTTCTCACGATTTTGCTCATCAATTTCCTTCATCATAGTTTTTAGTGTTTCAATGTGTTGTTGGACATACGCTGGGGTGAGGCGTCCCTGATCAGGTCTGGGAGGAGGAGGGGTTACCTCCGGAGGAGCCCTCCCGCTCCCAGGTGTCCCCGAGTTCAGGCTCCGGCCTAGCCTCAGTGTAGGACCTTGGTCACCGTCTTCCATCACTTAGTTTTTTGGTAGATTGGTATTCCCGGTCCCACGGATGGCGCCAGATGTTGAAGCAAATTTCCGGAGAAGCTGCGTCAGCCCTGATCCTTCGGGTATCTTAAGGCTACTCCTTCTAATGAAGCCTTGGCTTGCTCCTTCAGAGTATCTTGTGGCTACTCCTTTCTTGTGAAGCCTCAACTTCCTTCTTCAAAGTTCCTTAGTCTAGCCCTTAGTCTCTTAGGCTGAAATAAGAAAGAACACCGTTAGCTCGCCTCGGGGTTTGAATCCGAGACCAACTCCGGCGTGAGAGTAAGTATGTGGTTCTAGTGAGAGGTAATTCTAGAGAGAGAGAGTAAGTAGTGAAGTGTGTATGTGAAAACTTAACCTTTGTTCCTGGAGGAACCTCTCCTTTTATACTACTTGGAGGTGGCTCCAAGACACACGAATTGTGGAGTCGAGGTTGTCTTGTAGGAGCAGCGCCTAAATAGCTGATGAGCACCAGGTCTGTCCTTCGTGGTCAGACTTGTCCTCATGCTCCTCTAGTACTCGTCGTGGTCCAGGTGTCTGTACCATTCGTACATTATGGTACTGCGTAGGCTAGGTGCAATCGTCCTTCCTCCGATGGAGCCTGTGCTCCATGTGCGTAGGACTAGCCTTGCCTGGGCTAGCATTGTCTGGGGCTGCTAGCCTTGTCTGGGGCTGCTAGCCTTGTCTGGGGTTGCTAGCCTTGTTTGGGGCTGCTAGCCTTGTCTGGGGCTGCTAGCCTTGTCTGGGTATGCTAGCCTTGTCTGGGGATGCTAGCCTTGTCTGGGACTAGCATTGTCTGGAGCTAGTCTTGTCTCTGGACCTAGAGTGATCTTCATCACCCTAGCTACTCCAGTGAGTTGTTCTAGCTTAAGATAGTTTTGCTCATGGAGCATTAGGGATTAGTTGAACTTTGTCTCACCTTAAGCATGGGGGTGAGACTATACCTCATCATAGCTTATCACTACGTAGTAGTACTTTGCATCTTCAGTTAATAAGGTATGTCATGAATCCGTCAATGCATCCATCACTACTTCACTAGCTAGTTACCACTTAGCACCACAACACTTTTGCCTTAGGTGAATATTTATATTTTTCCATTATGTAAAGGACTTCAAAATGCCTAATGTGTCACAAATTTATGTTCAATATGAGTTAAAAAAGAATATATTTAGCTACTTCCTTCACTACTTAGAAGTAAAAATACACTACAAGAAGAACACAATTCATTGAAAAGTTCACAAGTTACAACAACTTGTTAGAGCTCGGTATACGATGAACATTATGTCTCCTTTTAATGAAAACGCAACCCAAAAACATGAGACACAGTACTGGTGTGACGTTTTTGTGTTTTAAATCGTCGTTGTCAACCCAAGTAGTTTCACTACAACAATCTAGCCCTTCCTGTTAGGGAAACCTCACTAAACGACAAAACGAGTCTGACGTTATATGCATGTATATAATTTTTTTGGAAAGTGAAGTCATTAGAACACCAAAAATTGTTACTTTTCAAAGTTGACTTCGAAAAAACCTTTGATACAGTGAGTTGAAAGTATCTCGACTTTATATTACATAGCCTCGGTTTTGGTTCAACATGGAGACCTTGGATCAAAGCATGCCTCGAATCATCTAGGACCTCGATGTTGATTAATGGAAGCCCCATTTTCAAGTTTAATGTTAGATGTGGTCTGAGACAAGGAGACCCCCTATCCCCCTTTTTGTTTATCATCATTATCTACATGTGGCGATCTCTGATTCACTTCGATCAGGATTGATTAGAGGTATAAACATTGGTTCATCAAATATTATTGTTAGCCATTTATTTTTTGTTGATGATGTTGTCATCATTACGAAGTGGAGTCACCATGATATGGATAATATTATTCGAGTTCTCCTGGTTTTCTATATAGCTTTTGGCCTCAAGATTAATATTCACAAGTCAAACGTGTATGGTATTGGTGTGTCCTCTGAAGATGGCCATCTCATGGCCTCCAATACAGGTTGTGCCGTGGGTACGTTTCCTTTTATTTAACTTGGTTTGCTTATAGGTTGCAACATGTCTCTAAGCTCGAACTGGAAGCCTTTGGTTAATAAATTCAATGCAAACCTCTTTGTTTGGAAGGCTAATCTTCTTTCTTTTGGTGGTCGCCTCACCCTTATTAAGTTCGTCCTTGGAAACCTTGGTATTTATTATCTCTTTATATTCAAAGTGCCCGAATTGATTTTGAACCGCTTGAAGAAACTACGTGCAACTTTCTTTTCGGGTGGCTCTCACATTCCAACAAATTAGCTTGGTTAAAATGGCCTAATATTGTTGCTTCGTGCGATAAAGGAGGTTTGAACATTGGAACCCTTAAATGTTTCAGTCTCGCTTTGATCCACAAATAACGTTGGAGAATGTTTTCAAATCCTAATGTTCCGTGGGTTAGTGATAAAAATATAAAAGCAAACACCAGATATTTTTACCCAAAAAACTTTATTAACCAAAAAAACAAGAACAGTCCCCAAACGGATGTTGTTCAACGTACATACAAACCAAATAGATAGTCCCCAAATGGATGCTATCTCAAATCATACATCAAGAACAAGAAACAGAAACATAAACTACTAAACTACTCAAGATCCAAACGTCTACATCTTAGATCATTTGGATCTATTTAGGGTAAAAAAGGAATGATGATTGAAGCTGATGAAAGTTGTGAAGATGAGGTTGAGGGAGATGATATGTGTGTGTGTGGCGAGAGAGAGATGAGTGGGTGAGGTGAGCGATAATAACAATGCAACGTTTAAACCAAGGTTAATAACCAAGTCAAGCAAAGACGCTCCAGTCAAAGTAAGAATCCAAACTTGCCACCTGAAGCCCCTGCACAATACACAAACACAGCCCAACGGCTATAAACAAAGAAAAAAGTTACATATTAAACCCCTCAAGGCTTAAGTACTTGCCAAACAACATCACAACTTTCAACACCCTTCCTCAAGGACTTAAGCCAAAACAGTTTCTCAAACCCAATCTGGAACATAACTCATTATGCTGATAACTCCCAAGACCTTTAGTCAGAATGTCAGCAACCTGGTTTTCAGAAGACACTTTCACAGTCTTAATAAGACCAGATGCAACTTTTTCTCTTACGAGATGAACATCAATGTAAAAGTGCTTGGGTTTCTCATGCATAACAGGATTGCCTGCAATCTGAATGGCAGAACTGTTGTCACAAAATAATGAAGCAGGAATACAAGTAGGAACATTCAAGTCCTTCATGATCTTGTTAAGCCACATAACTTCACAAACAGCAGAGGCCATTGACCTGTATTCAGCCTCAGCAGAAGATCTGGATAAGGTAGCTTGCTTTTTACTTTTCCAAGAAACAAGGTTATTGTGTATGAAAACACAATATCCAGAAACAGACCTTCTGATCATTTTACACTTGGCCCAATCAGAATCAGAGAAATCTTTGTTGGAATTGGAATGGGGACTTAGAGTAAGTAATACCAGCACCAGGTGCAATTTTAAGGTATCTAAGTACCCTAAAAGCAGCATCAATATGGGACTGAAGGGAAGCATGCATATGTTGGCTCAAACAATAAACAGAATAGGATATATCAGGCCTAGTGTTGCAAAGATAGATCAACTTGCCAACAATCTTTTGATAACTAGTGATATTAGTTAAAAACTTGTCACCAATACTCTCTTTGTGAGCGAGAATGCCATTTTCAGTCATAGGAGTGCAAACAGGTTTGCAACCAAGCATGCCATATTCATGAAAAAGCTCAATGCAATATTTTCTTTGGTTCAAACATAGGCCATTCTTAAGTCTTAGGACTTCATTTCCTAGAAAGTACTTTAATTCACCCAAGTCTTTAATCTTAAAGCTTTGGTTAAGAAACAACTTAAACTTATTAATTTCACCATCATTGTTACCAGTGATGATGATATCATCAACATAAACAAGCAACGCCAAAAATACACCATCTTTGTCTTTTGTAAACAAAGAATGGTCATTTTTGCTTTGCAGAAAACCAGCTTTGGTAAGAAAATTAACAAGTTTAATGTTCCACTGTCTAGGGGCCTGTTTTAAGCCATAAAGAGCCTTTTTCAATTTGCAAACCCTTTTTTCATTTTTATCAAAAAAAAAACAGGAGGAGGAAGCATGTACACATCTTCACTTAACTCCCCATACAAGAAGGCATTGTTAATATCCATTTGAAAGATACTCCAAGTATTTTGCACAGCCAAGTTAATAACACATCTAATAGTGCTCATTTTAACAACAGGACTAAAAATTTCATCATAGTCAATCCCCTCTCTCTGCCCACAACCCTTGGCCACTAACCTAGCTTTATATCTTTCAATTTCACAATCAGGTTTATATTTAATTTTTTAAACCCATTTAGAAGGTATAGCTTTTCTGTTAATGGGCAGAGCAGTAAGGGTCCAAGTATCATTCAAATAGAGAGCTTCCATTTCATTATTCATGGCATGAATCCAATTAACATTTTTAACGGCTTTAGAAAAACAAGAGGGTTCAGAAGTCCTATTTAAGTTAGAAATAAAGCACCTATTAGTTTCAGACAACTTGGTATGGTTAGCATATCTATGCAAGCCATACTTGACTTTGTTATTTAAAACAAACTCATTTAATTTCTCAGACAACATATGAGCCCTAGTAGACTTTCATCATCTGTCCTATTGCTAGAATTGAAAGTAGGAACATTGTTGTTGTTTGGGACATTGCCCTCAGATATGTGTATAGTGTCATCCATTGGTGATGCAGTATGGTTATCATCCCCGTCTGACTGCTCCTCTGCAGTATCAGTCAAGGATTGATCCACAATTACCTGTCCTGCATCACCAGATGATCCCCTTCCATCATCATCGGGACTTACAACATTTTGGGGTTGAAAATCAAAAACATAAAAAAAGGTTTTATTACTAATATCTTTATTATTAAAAACTTTATTATTGGAACTCATTTTATATGGAAAAACATTGTCATGAAATTTAACATCTCTGGAAAATAAGTAACTTCTATTTTCTAAATTCAAAAGCTTGTAGGCCTTTTTGGTACTAGAGTACCCAATCAAAACACACTTTTCAGATTTAGGAGAAAATTTATCATGACTGTTCAAAACTGTAGCAAAACATAAACACCCAAAATATCATAAATGGGAAAGGGATGGTTCTCTACTATAGAGCATAAAAAAGGAGAATGACCAACAAGGACATATGACGGAAGCCTGTTAATCAGATAGGCAGCAGTTAAGACACAATCAGTCCAAAAACACAAAGGAACACCACTTTGAAACAAGAGTTCTAGCAACATTTAGTAAATGTATGTGCTTTCTCTCAGCAATACCATTTTGCTGAGGAGTATAAGCACAAGAGGTTTGATGCACAATGCCATTATCCCTAAGGTAACTATCCATCTTGTTATTTATGAATTTAGTTCCGTTATCAGATCTTATAACCTTAACTTTAGTTTGAAACTGATTAAGAATTAAGTTCACAAAATCCACAAAGTAGTTGAACACTTCATCCTTAGATTTGATCAGATAAACCCAAACAGCCCTAGAAAAATCATCTACAATGGTGAGAAAATACCTAAAACCTTCCTTTGAGGTAACCCTATAGGGTCCCCATAAGTCAAGGTGGATAAGTTCACCAACCTTTTTCGACTTATGGTTGCTCAGAGGAAAAGGTTCTCTGTTTTGCTTAGAAAAATGACAAGTTTCACAAGGACTCATATGCTCAGGTTTATTGATTCCAAGAGAGTTTTTCAGAATTTTTAAAACATTATCAGATGGATGACCTAACCGATTATGCCAAACTCCTTTAGAAGCATGAAAACACATAACAGATAAGTTACTTTTTATCTGAGGTAACTTACATTCAAAGTCAAACAAATACAAGCCATCACACTCATTACCAATCTCCATAGTACTTTTCCTTTTCAAATCCTGAATGACACAGTTATGTTCATTAAAACCAACATGAAGTTTACTGTCTTTAATTAACTTATTCAAAGAAAAAAGACTAACAGTGTACTCAGGTATCACCAACACATCAAAAAGAACCACATTATTGGTAAGTTTCAGATTACCAATATAATTAATTTTAGCGGAAGTACCATTAGGATGCCCAACAGTAATATTTAACTCAGAAATATCAACAACATTAGTCATATTTTTGGTAGAGTTGGTTATGTGTTGGTTGGCACCTGAATCAATAATCCAACCAAAGTTAAAGTTGAGCCTATCAACTTTGACTTTGGCAACAAAAAACTTATAGAAGTGATTGTTAAAAAAGATATTTCTATTAAAAAAACTACAGTTAATACCTGCCATGTTATCTTGACCACCACAATTCTCTTTTATACTAATTAAACTCATAAGTTTAGCGATTTGGTCATTGGAAAAAGGTAAAGTGGTGTTAGAAATCTGAGTATCAACACTGTTACTGGAACCAACCCTGTTATTCACTTTAAAATGAGTCCTATTGTTATTAGCATTAGAGTTCTTTTTATATCCAGGAGGATATCCAATTAACTCAAAACATCTGTCAACAGTATGACCCTTCATATTGCAATTAGTACATAACAAAGAGTTGTATTGATTCCTATTTCCCCCATTGCTGTTATTGTTATTGGAAAATTGATTTGACTGATTTCTGTTTCCCCCATTGTTACCATTAAAAAACTGATTCTGGTTTCTATTGTTAGAAGATCTATTCTGATTTTGATTTTGATTTTTTGGAAAATCATTAGCCTTAGCAGCAAAAGAGGAAACCTGGGGTTTTGAAGCCCCATAATTAGAGTTAAGACTCCTATGGGAATCTTCTCTACACACAATCACAAAAGCATATTTAACATCAGGTAAAATAGGTTGGGTCAACAAAGAACTTCTTATAGGTTGATACACTTCATCCAAACCCATCAAAAAATGCATTAACTTCATTAATTGTTTATGTTTACTAGACTCAGCCCTAGCAATGCAAGTGCAAGGAGAAAACTTGGTAAGAATATCAAATTCTCTCCACAGAGAATTCAACTTGTGATAATATTCAGACACAGACAAGCCATTTTGTTTAAAATTGTTAATTTTTTGAATTAAATTAAACAGAATTGAACCATCAAGTTTGTCATAAGTGTCTCTAAGTTCATTCCAAACCTCAACAGCATTTTCAGAGTACACTTGACTCAAATAAAGGTCTTCAGATATAGAACTCAACAACCAAGATAAAACAACAGCATTGCACCTATCCCATTGATTGGAAAAGGGCTCACTATTAGCATAAGCAGACTTAACACAAGTACCATCAACAAATCCCATTTTATTTCTAGCTTGTAAAGCAATTTTGACAGCATTAGCCCAAAGTCTATAGTTGTCACAACCAGTAAGCTTAATGCTAACAAGAGTCCCAATATTATGATCATTAGGTTGCAAATGCAAAGGATTACCAACATCTAAAGAACTAATCAAAACAGGAGTAGGAGCAGGAGTAGTCATAATGAAAAACAAGTAAGCAACACAGAAAGCACACCAAGCAAGAACAAGAAAATAAACAACAAATAAAGAAGACAGAGAGAGAGAGCTTGAATCTCAAAAATCACCAATACTAGCTTGTGGACTAGGGTTGGCCAAAGCAGGTATCCACACCAGTCAAGCTGGAGGGTCAAGGTGTTAACCGAACCTGTTTGCACCCACCTCACTAGATCAATGACCAAGAAGAAACAAGTAACTTACAGTGCAATAAAACAGAAGCAGTAACACCACTTGTGCTCTTGATTCACTTAGTCAAGAGACACAGGTGGTAGATGAGTCAACAAGGCCACCAAGAGCAAACAAACCTAAAAATCAACAATTAGGATTTCACAAACCCTAATTTAATTCACCAACGACAAGGGAGTCACCAAAACAGAAAACCCCCAAAAATCAACAATTAGGGTTTCACAAACCCAAATTTTAAACTTTCAGAAAAATCAACAAATCCAACTCCCAAAGTGTTGAAATAGCTGCAAGAAAGGTTAGATAACAGGTATATAATAAACAAGGACTTACCAATGAAAAACCCTAATTTCTGATTTTAGGGTTTTTCAAAATAGATCAAAAAATATGTAAATTAAGACCGTTAATCAACGATTAACAATCAAAGAAATAGTTCCCAAACCAAGATTTGAGAAATCCCCAAAAAAAGTTTGAAACCCTAATTTAGAAAAATTAAAAAAGATTATAGATCTGTAGTATAATAACCAAAAACAAGCCTTTTTAAGAAGGATTTATCCAAGAAACAGAGCCATTAGATCTAATACCATGATAAAAATATAAAAGCAAACACCAGATATTTTTACCCAAAAAACTTTATTAACCAAAAAAACAAGAACAGTCCCCAAACGGATGATGTTCAACATACAAACCAAATAGATAGTCCCTAAATGGATGCTATCTCAAATCATACATCAAGAACAAGAAACAGAAACATAAACTACTAAACTACTCAAGATCCAAACGTCTACATCTTAGATCGTTTGGATCGATTTAGGGTAAAAAAGGAATGATGATTGAAGCTGATGAAAGTTGTGAAGATGAGGTTGAGGGAGATGATATGTGTGTGTGTGGTGAGAGAGAGAGGAGTGGGTGAGGTGAGCGATAATAACAATGCAACGTTTAAACCAAGGTTAATAACAAAGTCAAGCAAAGACGCTCCAGTCAAAGTAAGAATCCAAACTTGCCACCTGAAGCCCCTGCACAATACACAAACACACAAACACACAAACACAGCCCAACGACTATAAACAAAGAAAAAAGTTACATATTAAACCCCTCAAGGCTTAAGTACTTGCCAAACAACATCACAACTTTCAACAGTTAGTGTCATTGAAGCATTGCATGGAATGAAGCGGGTTTTGATTTTAATTGTTTTAATAATAACGGTTTGTGGGCCAAGATTGTTGGTTCTTTTAACTATCTACATTCGCGCAATATCCTCCCTATGGATTTCATTCGCTTCCAAGTGGGTTGTGGCTCTCAGGTTCGTTTTTGGAATGGCTCGGGTCTTCGTCTTTATGTACCCGATTCAACAGGTTATTTCGCCTAGAGAAAGATAAGGAGTGTTTGATCATCAATTGAATCTCCGCAATGGGCTTGGAATTGGTATAGTAATCTTGGTGTTCGCAATTTATCCCACCTCAACGAGTTCCTGCTTGTGATAAGTTCCCTTAATATACAAGTAGACAATGATAAATCTGTGTGGTCGACGGACAAAGATGGTGATCTCGCAGTCGGTCCTTTACGTCGTCTCATCGACAATCGTATTTTGTCTTCCTTGGATTTGTCGACAACATGAGACCGGTCTCTTCCTCGTAAAGTAAATATTTTCATGTGGCGTTTCAAGTTAGACAAGCTACCGCATCGTCTTAACCTTTCCCTTAGAGGTATAGAAATCCCGATAATTTCTTGCCTTCTTGTAACGGAATGGTAGAATCCAATCAACATATTTTCTTCGATTGTGACATTTCTAAAGATATCTAGAGGATGTTTCCTAGGTGGTGTGATGATTGTTTCCCTATGTTCGATTCCAACGGTCACTGGCTTGATGGGTGGAGTTCGTGGCCTGTGTCTAAAGATAAGAAGTGTTGTTTATATGTCATAATTGTGTTCATTTTATGGTTTATTTGGCAGTATCGTAACAACGTCATTTTTAACTCTCAATATTTGAGGAAAAGTGATATTTTTGATTATATTTGTTTGTTTTCTTTTTCGGATTAAATATAGAGTCCATTTGTATTGTAGTTGGTCTCATTGGTTAAACAATCTTCTGTAACGCTAGTTGTTTTATAGTTTTTTCTCAATAAATATGTTGTTGTTAAAAAAAAGAACACTAAAAATTGTAGTGTTCTAAAAAAGTCTTATTCACGTTATAATGAGTTTTATTGTTATAAATAAAAAGATGAAATAGCATGCAACTTTCCATGACTAAACATAGACGATTCAAACCTATCTAAGATGTAAGGTATTCAATCAATAAAACACTTAGTTATTTTACATGGTATCAAAACTCTAGGTAAGATCTATCAACTAAATTTCTAATCCTCCAGCCATCGGCTACTTTTCGATGACCCGCAGGGATACCCATTATTTTTTTATTGCTTTTTGTTTGATTATGATTTCTTTTCGTATTCTATGCATAAACACTACAACAATTTTGTATGTTAGGGACGACTTAGTCGTCCCTAGGATACCAGTTTTTCGACCCTAACAACCTAGGGACGACTAGTTCGACCCAAGATATTCGTGCCCAAAAATTCAACCCTAGATTTCTAGGGTCGACATATACTTTGAAACCTAGGGACGACCAAAGGGGCCCCACACCCTTTTCGTTGAAAATATTGACTAACTTAGGGACGACTTTTTTTCGAATATTAGGGTCGAAAAAGTCGTCCCCAAATTTTTAATAAAAATACACTTTCTTAAATTTTAATAAAAAACTTTTTTTAATAATTAATAAAATCATTTTTAGAAAATCTTTTTTTAATAATTAATAAAATCATTTTTTTTTAAATCAGTAAATATAAACTTAGGGACGACTTTTTCGAACCTAAGTTATAAGAAGAGGTCGTCCCTAAGAAAATAAAATACCTAGATTATTAAACATAGGGACGACCAAGTCGTCCCTAAGTTTAATAATCTGGGTTTTTTTATTTGCTTAGGGACGACTTAGTCGTCCCTAAGTTTAATATTTGGGCGTATGTTGTAACTTTAGGGACGACTTAATCGTCCCTAGATGTACATGGGGGTAAAAAAACTGGGTATTTTTGCAGTTTTCAGATTTTTTCGGATCTTTTTTCGGACAAAATCTACAATTCCAAATGGTAGAATACGGCAAATCCACAATACAGAATAATAACAAATCAATAAACGTTACAATACCATATTGAGATAAATTATCCAACGTTACGATACAATATTCATCAAATACACTTATGCATCCTAAATCAAATGTTTCACACGCTACAAGTCTCAAACTTTATTAAACATGCATAATAAGAAAAAAATACTACTACAACCTCTACTCGTCCTCCTCATCCTCGTTAGGTGAAAAGTCACCTTGCTGCTCGTCATCCCCTGATAAGTCGTCACCACTGTTTTGGAGATCCCTATCTCGACCCAACTCGTCAACGGACCGGTAATCGTGCTGATGAGGATTAATGATTACGCGAGAACCTCCGGGTTGGGAATGTGAAGTAGAGTCGATCTCATGAGTTGAGTTTGATACGGGACGATAACAATGGTTAAATGTATTGTTGGTGACGGGAGTCATAGGATAAGTGCCGGTAAAGGGAGGTTGGAGTGGTTGGAGATGGTCGGGAAAAGGTGGTCGGAATGGGCCGATGGAAGGAGGTTGGACTAAGTGAGCTCAATCAGGAGCTAGGGGGCATAAACAGGGTCGGGGCGGGGGTATTAAAGTAGGAGGGTTAATTAGGTGATCAGTATTTGATGAGTTGTAGTTCTGGAAAAAATCACCCAATGCACTCTGATATTGCGTCATATGCTGGTACGACGTTTGACCCCATTGTTGCGCCGCATCTGCCTTTAACGCTGCCAAGTAAGCTCGTTGTTGCGCCTCCTGATTTTGTTTCCTCGTCAGCTCCATCTCTTGCGCATGTTGTTCCATCATTTGCTGGATTTCATCACGAGTGGGAAAATCCGGTCGAGCTGGAGGACCGCGCGTGCGATAAGTTACAACAACAATTTTTCATTATATACAACAAGACATAAATATGAACAATTGATTTATATTTTGTTTTATTGAGGATATATAACCTGCGAGAAGTATTATTGCCACCACCTGATAACTTCCTGCCTTGTCCCGGCACATTTTGCTTATTTTGACTAGGCATGATTGTAGCCACTATTTCTTTATCAGACATGAATGGGATGATCTTGGATTTAACTTGGTCTTGGAGGGCTTTCATCTTTAGCTGGGAAAGAAAAAAAAACGGTTTAAAACAAATAAAATTAGTTACTAAAGCATGTAAAGAGTTATATATTACTTACATATCTTTCTACGTTTTTTTTTTAAACGTGCCATTATTTGAGTGCCCTTTCCTCCACATTTCAATCAGGTCCTCGTAGAGCCCTTCCTTGACTTTCTGTAAAATATCAAATAAATTAATAACGAGCTATAATAAATAAACAATATAAACGCTTTTAATAAAATCAAAAAAATTTATAAAGAGTCTTACGTATTCATTCCTTCCGCGGGCGAATGGTTTTTTGCCTTGAGTGGTCGGTACCGTGTTTTTGGAATGATTAACAGAATTAATCTCACTTCTTGTCACCCTACTTGGATGTGACCACCACTCAACCAAGTCATCCCAGTCATCTTCGGTTCTATGGTCCCACACTTTCTGCGGTGGTAAATGTGCTTCTCCCTGTGCCGGCGTCTCATAAACTGAATAATATTGCTTCTTGATCCTGTTCTTGTGTTTTCTATACAGCAACCTCAGTTCGAGTTCCAACGCAAGCTTAAGCTGACTCGACTGATGAGTCGATATGCTAGGGTTATACGTTATAGGTTCAACTGATGAGTCGATATGTTACGGTTATACGTTAGAGGTTCAACTGATGAGTCGATATGCTAGGGTTATACGTTAGAGGTTCAACTTAGGAGTTGATATGCTAGGGTTATACGTTAGAGGTTCAACTGATGAGTCGATATGCTAGGGTTATACGTTAGAGGTTCAACTGATGAGTCGATATGATAGGGTTATACGTTAGAGGTTCAACTGATGAGTCGATATGTTACGGTTATACGTTAAAGGTTCAACTGATGAGTCGATATGTTACGGTTATACGTTAGAGGTTCAACTGATGAGTCGATATGCTAGGGTAATACGTTATAGGTTCAACTGATGAGTCGATATTCTACGGTTATACGTTAGAGGTTCAACTGATGAGTCGATATGCTAGGGTTATACGTTAGAGGTTCAACTGATGAGTCGATATGCTAGGGTTATACGTTAGAGGTTCAACTGATGAGTCGATATGCTAGGGTTATACGTTAGAGGTTCAACTGATGAGTCGATATGCTAGGGTTATACGTTAGAGGTTCAACTGATGATTCGATACGTTACGGTTATATGTTAGAGGTTCAATTGATGAGTCGATATGTTACGGTTATACGTTAGAGGTTCAACTGATGAGTCGATATGTTACGGTTATACGTTAGAGGTTCAACTGATGAGTCAATATGCTAGGGTTATACGTTAGAGGTTCAACTGACGAGTCGATATGCTAGGGTTATACGCTAGAGGTTCAACTGATGACTCGATATGCTAGGGTTATACGTTAGAGGTTCAACTGATGAGTCGATATGTTACGGTTATACGTTATAGGTTCAACTGATGAGTCGATATGCTAGGGTTATACGTTAAAGGTCCAACTGATGTGTCGATATGTTACGGTTATACGTTAGAGGTTCAACTGATGAGTTGATATGTTACGGTTATACGTTAGAGGTTCAACTGATGAGTCGATATGCTAGGGTTATACGTTAGAGGTTCAACTGATGAGTCGATATGCTAGGGTTATACGTTAGAGGTTCAACTGACGAGTCGATCTTCTAGGGTTATACGTTAGAGGTTCAACTGATGAGTCGATATGTTACGGTTATACGTTAGAGGTTCAATCGATGATTCGATATGCTAGGGTTATACGTTATAGGTTCAACTGATGAGTCGATATGTTACCGTTATATGTTATACGTTCAACCGATGAGTTGATATGCTAGGGTTATATGTTATAGGTTCAACTGATGAGTTGATATGCTAGGGTTATACGTTAGAGGTTCAACTGATGAGTCGATATGCTAGGGTTATACGTTAAAGGTTCCACTGATGAGTCGATATGCTAGGGTGATACGTTAGAGGTTCAACTGATGAGTCGATATGTTACGGTTATACGTTAGAGGTTCAACTTGTGAGTCGATATGTTACGGTTATACGTTATAGGTTCAACTGATGAGTCCATATGATAGGGTTATACGTTATAGGTTCAACTGATGAGTCGATATGCTAGGGTTATACGTTATAGGTTCAACTGATGAGTTGATATGTTACGGTTATACGTTAGAGGTTCAACTGATGAGTATTAGTCAATTGTCATTATTACAAAACTAATTATGATTATATAGTAAGAATGTAAGACAATATGTTATTATTGCTCTGAGGCGACCATTAAACTAAAAATAATGAGCTTAAGCAGGGAAACGCATGTTATTATACAAAGGTTATACGTTAGAGGTTCAACTGATGAGTCGATATGTTATGGTTATACGGAAAAGCCTAAATTTGGCGGGAATTGTTGGTGGTAAATGCTGGCGGGAAAATGTTGGCGGGAAAGCTATGGTCAACTAAGTCGTCCCTAAATGTGTCGACCCTAAATTTTTATCTTTATTTATGGTAGCTCTTATCCTCACAAACTCTTATCCTCTCCTACCAAACTCACCACCACCACCACCCGATATTGCATAAGATGGATCCGCTTGAAGCTTATAAGTGTCGATGTGGAAAGGGATTTATAGTGTTGAGACAGTCATATCGACCTCATAGCTTTGGTACACTTTACTATGCATGTCCTCTTTCGAAGGTAAACAATCCAATGTTTTATTTATGTAATACGTGTGATTATTAAAATGACATGTCATGTTATTTCTTTACTTTGTAACAGCCAAAAGAAGAAGATTATGGATGTAAATATTTTAAATGGAAGGATGATTTTGATCTCCAACTTCGTATAAGATCTTCCCCTGGATCTTCAACACCTCAAGGTTCACATCCAAGTTCTTCTATAGGTCCTTCTCAATCTGCACCCACTGAGTGCTCAAATTGCAAGATCAAAGATCTAAAGATAAAGATGCTAGAGGCAAGACTAGAAATGGAAAGGCATCCTGAAGACCACGCATGTTAATCGGCTGCAATACTTCATGAGCTTTAAAAAAATAGAAAATCTTAGCTTTGAGTAGTAATCTGTTTGTTATTTTAATGTGTTAATTTTTATTTTATTATTATGTGTTACTCTGTATGTTTAGTTTGAACTAGTTTGTGATGTGTTTTTTTTCATATTTATGAATCTATTATCGATGTAATATCTATGTTTAATTAAGTGCGTGTTTAAGTGTCCGTGTTGAATATATCTAAAGTTTATTTTAAATATGTATAAAGTTTTTTTTTAAATAAATATAAAAGTTTATTTTAAATTTACATAAAGTTTTTTTAAAATATATATAAAAAAATTTTAAAATATATATAAAGTTTTTTTAAATATGTATAAAGTTTTTTTAAATAATATGTATAAAGTTTTTTTTAAATATGTATAAAGTTTTTTATAAATTAATATAAAAGTTTATTTTAAATTTATATAAAGTTTTTTTAAAACATATATAAAGTTTTTTTTAAATGTATAAAGTTTTTTTTTAAATATGTATAAAGGGTTTTTTTAATATGTATAAAGTCTATTTTAAAAATGTATAAAGTTTTCATTTAGGGACGACTTTCCAAAGTAATTTAGGGTCGAAAAAGTTATCCCTAAATATTTCCACATAATTTATTACCGGGGTATTTAATTATTAGCGGGTTATTTAATTTTTGGGGAAAATGTTTAGAAAATTTGTGGGGAGATTTAGGGACGACTTCCTTATGTAATTTAGGGTCAAAAAAGTCGTCCCTAAATTTTATCAATATATTTTCCCCTTTCGTATATATACTTTTTACAGAAATTTAATTATATTAATTTTAAATAACAAAATATAAAAAAAAAGGGGGAAAATTATTTTTTTTTACCTTAGGGACGACTTAGTCGTCCTTAAGTTTCGTGTCCCCACATTATCCCCACAACTGATACTTGACTTCATTTTCTTGGGAAAGTGGTGGGCCCCCACTTAGGGTCGACTTTGTCGACCCTAAAAAAACCCCGACCATAAATCCTTCTTTTGTTGTAGTGAAACCCTAAACCTTAGTCGTCCTAAAAAAATGTTGTCAACTTTTGTAACATCCCAAAAATGATGTTTAAGGCATTTTATTACTAAAATGGCATTGCGTAAGTTTGATTACGACTTTATGAGTTTGAATGTTTTTCGCAATTGGTTAGTCAAATCCGATAGTCAAACTATTAGTATAGATGTCATGTAAATGGTTTTAGAGAGTATTATGGGCCCCAAGTATTAAAGAAAGGAACTTGAGGGATTTAAGTTGCCAAGATTGCAAAATTATAATTAAAAGTTGAAATTACAAGAATGCCTTTGTATTTAGATAACTTAAAATCTTAGAATTTTCTTTTATTATCACACGTGTTGTGTATATGTTCTTGGAGGGAAAAGGAGCTAGAAAGCTTAAGGATGAAAAAATCATCCTTATGATGATTTGAAGTTAATATTGATAATAATCATGATATATACATGATGAATTAAGCTTCTCTAACATGTTCCTCATCAAAGGTATGAATTAAATTAATGTTAAAATTTCACGAAGATGGTAGAAATTGGGCGTTTTGCCTAACAAGTGTATTAATGATGATTTTAATCATGTTCATAAAGTTTTATCCAAGTTTGATGCCTGATTATGGATTAGATAATGATTACAATTTAGAATTAATGAATTCATGTAGTATTTGTATGAGGGTTAGAAGTTAGTTCATGGTATATGAAAAATATGGTCTTTAGTTATATATTTAAAAAGGTGTTTGGCACATGGCCATATTAGCAAATTTAGACATGTTATAAGTGAAAATATTGTTGAAAATGATCATATAAATGTTTAATAAGTTGGGATATAATTTTGATTAAGAGTAGAATAGCATATCATGGGTTTTGGGTCGTTTTGGCGAAGTTTAAATATTGGACAGCAAGGTATGGAGAAATATGCGCATACTTTAAAAAATCATATAAAAATAACCATAACTTCGTTTGCGGTGTATCTTACCTTTTCGGAAAGGTGAAAGAGTCTACTTTCCAAGAAAAATAGTTAAAGGTCTTGATTCCAGGTATAAGTTGGTCAAAAACAGCAAAGTGCAGCATACTGCATAAATTCTGCATAAAAGGACCTTTAATAAAAAGTGTTCAACAATGAAATAACACCTTATGTGAATATGTTTGCGTGTTTTAGACCCAATGCATGTTAGATATATGAGTTATTAAGTTCTAAATGTTTTAGTATGGTTATAATATGCTTAGGTGTTATTGGAAGGCTTATGGATGAATAATCAAGATCAAAGGTGAGGAACGGTTTTAGATTTATGTTATTAGATGACACATGACGTAAGAATGTTTGTATAGCTTCGGAATGTAGCCGAAGGTTGCGATGTTTAGATATTCAAAAATAGCCAAGTATTATTTATCATGTCATGATTCGGGTTTAACTGAAAGAAAGCCAAGTATAGGACACCCAAAATGCGTATCAAAATCATATTTAGGATGTTCACGAGGAGCTTCACATCATATTTATAAATCTCAAAAGGAGCATTATTATCACGTTTAGATTGCTCACAGGGAGCATCACATCATGTTCATGATGTTCACAAGGAACATCGTTATTATGAGTTAGGTTCTCTAAGTAGCATCGTATACAAGGATAGGGTGTCCAGAAACGCATCAATAATCACGTTGACCTGAGTAGTCATATTATCATGTTAGTACTCATGTTGACATGAGCGGTCATATTATCATGTCAAGTAGTCATGTTGACCTGAATGGTCACACTATCATGTCAAGTCGTCATGTTGACCTGATAGGTCATATTAGCATGTCAAGTACTCATATTGACCTGATTGGTCATACGACTCTTACTAGCATGTCAAGTAATCATGTTGACCAGATTAGTCGTATTATCATGTCAAGTAGTCATGTTGACCTGAATGGTCATACTATCATGTCAAGTAGTCATGTTGACCTGATTGGTCATATTAGCATGTCATGTACTTATGTTGGCCCGATTGGTCATATAATCATGTTAAGTAGTCATGTTAACCCAAGCGTCCTAAGTGGATGACCTGAGCGTCCTAAGTGGATGACAATAACGTCCTAAGTGTATGACCAAAGCATCCTAAGTGGATGACCCGTACTTTAATTAGTACTTACATCCTTCGTGGATGACCCAATTAAACAAGCACAATGTTAGATTAGTGTCCCAAGACGAGTACTCGTCGGCTAGGGACTTATTTACGCAGAACTTGACGATTAAGTATCGTCTAGTCATATGAGATGCCATAAATTATATATGTACATGATACAGGTGCAAGACGACTATATGTCGTACCTAATATAGAGTTATTTATTTATAGAACTACGTTACAGAATTGCAAGATTTCTCATATCCCGTTAACTCACTAATTCGCAAGGACTTACCGCTCTCAGTTCTATGTTTTTGTAGGTTATTGTAATATAAGTTGGAACTCGTAGATGGTAGCTAGGAGTGCATTCAGAAAAGAAGACGCTTACGCTTGGTTAGATTCGAGCGACTCTTTCCTTACACTTTGATATTGCTTGTAACACTCCAATGTTTTCAGAGTTCTTAAATTAACCAGTTTTAAATGACTTAGTAGTTCATGAGTATGTTTTGTAAGTAAAGGATCAATATCGAGATTTTTCGTTATATATGAAAAAAAAAATTACTCGAGTCAGGGCGTTTCACCTTTGATCAACCATTTTTTTCTTCATCATCTATTTGTGTTCATTGTGTTGAAGATCATTGTCGTTGACAACAAAAGTTGGTCATCAAATTGCGTCTCCCTTCTGAAGGCAAAGTAAGTCACACAAAGGAGGATGTCACAAGCAATAATCAACTACGCGCCAAATACAATTATGTTCCGCTAAAACAAACAAAAAAGAAGATGAAGAAAAGAAGATGCGGTTTTCAACATTTATTCCATCTTGAACGTTCGGAAGCCTTCCGTTCAAACTGCGAGAGAGTATTAGACGATAGTATTGGCCCAAGCCTGATTGTTGGTTTGTGCTCCATTAGGTTTAGGGCTTGTAATAGGTTGCTTATTATCAAAAGCTAGTATAAATACATATGATATCTAAGATGTATAGGCATTCAATCAATAATATTAGCTATATAATTGACAATTGTATTGTAAGTTAGTGAGTCGCTAATTAGCTGTATGATATGTAGTCTAGTCAATGATGAACTCAAAATCTTATCCTTGTAAACTATTTATATCGTTTTATTTATTAAAAAATACAACACATAAAATCGTTCTCCTATTCTACATTCTAACAGAGAAAATGTCACACGACGACACGAGACATTGTATCATAAGTAGAGTTTTTGTATTTTCGCGTCACCATGTATATAACCTTTTTTTAAGAAAGTAGGGTTACTAAAATATCATAAATTATAGTGTTAATCAAGAAAAATGTTTTTTACATTGTGATAAATTTGATGTTACCAATAAAAAGCTTACCTGAGATATATACTTTTTTAACGACGTAAACACGACAACTCAAACTGTACGAAAAAAACCAAAAGGCTTTTTTTGGGTTTTGCCTAAAAATTTACCATAGTTATCTCCCAATACTTATCATATCATAGGCAGGGGCGGAGCCATTCATAACATAGTGGGGGCAACTGCCCCCAATGAAACCTTCATTAATCATAGTTTTCAGGGTTATTTTTTGAACTTTAATCATGATGCCCTCATTAAAAAACTGAGATTGCCCCCAACCCAATAAATGAGTAAAGAAAATGAAGAAAGAACCAGCCTTTTTGTTTTTGAAAGGAGAAGAAAGAACCTGGTTTAACGAAAGAAGATGATGATGAAGTTTTTTACTTTTTTACTTTTTTACTTTTTTATTCAAGAAGATGATGATGAAGATATCCTTTGACCACCTTTATTTTTGGGATATCCTAAGAGGAGTGAAGCATACATTGACACGTTACAAAAAGTTTTGTTTTTACTGTATTTGTTTTGGATAATGGCCCATTTTTTTTTAATTTTCTACTGTATTTGTTCTTCATAATGGAATGGCCAATATTTTTACTAATAATAGTATTTGTTTTCCTTCATGTATGTATTCTCTTATCAGCAAAAAAAAATTTTGCCCTCAGTAACTCAAATTTCTGGCTCCGCCACTGATCATAGGTAATTCAAATCATACTTGATCGTTAACAAATCAAACACTTACTTAAAGGTTTATTATATTACGAAATTAGATTGTATGTACCAACAAAAACTAGATTGCATGAAACCAGATTGAAGAACACTACACTATAAAGTATAAACCATTTCTTAGCGACTTGCTTCTTATCTTTCATAATAATAGTCACGAATTTATGCTCAACAGATGAGTTGCAACTCACAAGAATATAATTTATTGAACTTCACAAGTTCCAACTAAATCTTAACAAACAACTGAACATGTAAATCAACCCAAATATTACGTTTGATGAATCACATATCTAGAATAACATTATCCAAACTTCAAACTAAAGCACATTGGGACCAACCCAACTCAACCAAGATAAGTCTCACAAACAGTAACATTAACATGACATCAACTAAGTTGGTAAAAACAAAGTTTATTCTATCAATTTGACATGTGTCCTGACACCTGTACACCAAACCGCAAATCTTGACACATTTGACACGTATCATATAAGTTGACACTCACCCACCGTCACCTTTGTCTATATATTTCTAACTCAAATTTGTTTTATCATATATGTGCATGTTTTAGCAAGTGTTTGATCATCACAAGTATACTACATAAGTTGTTTAAGGTTGTTGTGTTTTTAAGGAAAGATTTGAGATAATTAATGGCTTCGACGGTTGGAAGAAATGTGGCAGCACCATTGTTGTTTCTTAACTTGGTGATGTATTTCATCACTTTAGGGTTTTCTGCTTGGTGTCTTAATAAGTACATTAATCACCAAACTTATCATCCAAGTGAGTTTTTAGTTTTTTTCTTATACATTCATGAACTAGCTTACAAGTTTTTAGTTCACATAATGCTAGTTAGACTAGCTTTAGGGGGCTTATTTGCTTTTCAGCATAAAAGGTCACCTTTTTATGCTCACTTTGGAGCTTTTCGGCTTACATAACCTTAAAATGTCATAATAAGCTTATATAAGCCGAAATGTTTCAATATAATCTACGAAAAAAGCTTATGAAACATAAGCTGAAAACCAAATAGGTCATACATAAGTATGTTTATATAAAGGCTTAACATGTCACAATAAGCTTTATATATACCAAAAAATTTCAAAATAATCCATGATAAAGTAGCTTGTGAAACATAAGCAAAAAACCAAATAGGTCATAAGTCCTTCATTTAAAGCTTAAAACACACACATCTATTTCGTTGATAAATCACTCACATACCTCTATACCATAGTCTCTAAATCCTAGTTTTAGTTTCAAGTAAAAAAAATTACTGACATATATATTGTTTTGTTTGCGACTTTTTTAGGTTTTGGTGGAAATGGTGCAACCGAGTTCTTTCTGGAGTTTGCGATATTGGCTTCGGTTTTAGGGATTGTATCGAAGTTTGCAGGTGGAAACCATCTAAGGGCATGGAGGAATGATAGCCTTTCAGCTGCTGGATCTTCCTCTTTGGTCGCATGGGCTGTCACTGTTCTTGCTTTCGGGTAATGTCCCAAGCTAGCTTCTTCGGTTTTACGAGTTCGAAAATGACCTAGTGGCAAGGTCTTTTGAATCTTGAACAATATGCTTGAACAAGATTTTAGTGGTTCAAACCTGGTTGTGTGTACATCTAAACTGACCTTCGATATTTCGGACCTCGTTACGTGTGTACATTTGATATTTCAAACCTTGTTATGTGCGTACATGTGAACTGATTGATATTTTGAGATGATGTAGGTTGGCATGCAAGGAGATAAGTGTAGGAGGCCACAGAGGATGGAGGCTAAAAATGGTAGAAGCATTCATCATAATCCTAACAGTAACCGAGCTTCTGTACGTACTATTAGTCCATGCCGGGTTGTACAGCAGCCGATACGGCCCTGGATACCGTGATACCGATCATGGTATCGGAATGGGGACACATGATACCGGGATCAAAGGGACAACAACTGGTGTTCCTGGGACTAGAGTCTGATTAACTTGTGTTTCATATGATCATGCGTGTGTAATTATTTAATAAAGGAGACAAGAGTCTCTTCACATGGTACATGTTGTTGCATATGACCATGGGGTTTGATTTTTATTGTTCATGTAAATTCTGATTTCTAAATGTATGTTCGTTGTTGCTTATTTAACCTTGTAGAACTATCACAAGTACTTCACTTGATCGTATGTTTAGAACATTCGGATAAATAGCACTGCACAACAAACGTATGATTGTGATTGGCCGGACGAGTACTATACGGTCCAAGTATAAAGCAACACAATACATGTTTATTACGTGATTAACGTAATTGCTGTTATCGGTCTAACCCATACCCACGTTGTCCATCTTTGCGGCACTTGGTTACGTACGGCTCACATGAACACTAAACGGATATCGCAACCCAAACCATCACTACTAGAAAATTGAGCAACAGCGACGGAATTTCCGACTGTTATATTTCCGTCGCAAATTTCCGACGAAATTCCGACATATTAGTGAGTGATTTTGGGATCATCTTTTTGCAACGCTTTTCCGTCAGATTTCCGACGGATTTCCGAGGGATGATAATATCGACGGAAATCTGTCGATAAATAGTTTACGTTGCGTCCAATTTCCGATGGACTACCGACGTCTTCGTTTATCCGTCACTATTCGGTCGGAAATTGTGAAATATTCGCTATGTTTGAATTTTCAGTCGGTAAGTTGTTGGAAAATAAATCCTGGTAAAGTAAAGTTTTGTTAACTTCGATGAAATATTGTTAAACTTCTTATTTGATATTGTTTTTATATAAAGCCCAACTTATCTAAATTAGTAAATTATACTGAAAATATATTCAACTTAAATAAAATACATTTTTTATTATTAAAATTATTTATCTATATTACTTTATAAAGCATTTGGGACCTTCTTATAATAGTAACGCTGAAAATTCAGACTTTTTTAGCTACTAAATAAAGGAAGTTGTTGATATTTTCATCTAACATTATATACTATAACATTTTTCAAACAACCTTTTCTAACAAACTTTTGTAACAACATTTTAAAATAAATTTTTTTAAATTGAAAAGTCTTTTTATTTATTTATTATTTGAGTCAAGTTATTTTGGATACCATATCTATCATGGATACTAAGGGACTCATCCCCACCATCCATCCTCATCATATCTAATGGTTGAGATTAAAAGTATTTAATTATTTCACTTATTTTTAAAACTTAAATATCTTTTAAACCGTTAAGTGTTAAACGGAAAAAAATATACCATCGCGACGAGCATTTAATTAGCTTTCTACAGATATGCAATATGATATACTTTTGAAGAAAAAAAAATCGTTTTTTTTTAATTTGCGTAAAATATCATATATGATATTAGTGTTTTATCATATATGATATTAGTGTTATGTTACAAATTATTACAGAATCATATATGATATTGGTTTATATCATATGATATTGGTTTATATCATATGATATTGGTTTATATCATATATGATAAGTTATATATCATATATGATACCAGTGTTACTATCATATATGATATTTAGTATCATATATGATAAATTACGGAAAAAACAAAAAAAAATAATTTGTCGAAAGTATATCATATAGCATATCTGTAGAAAGATAATTAAATGCCCGTCGTAATGGTATATTTTTTTTCGTATAACGATTGACGGTTTAAAAGATATTAATGTTTGAAAAAAAAGAGGAAATTAGTTTTATGTTTAATCTTATCTATTAGATTAAGATGAAGATGAGTGGTGGAGATTAGTCCCTTAGTATCCAAATAAAGTTTGATATCCGAATGAACTTAAATCTTATTATTTTTATAATCTAATTTCACTATATTTTTAAAAAATTTGTGCTTTTTAATTCGATATCCATTTTGATATATTTTTATTAATTTTTAGTCTTTTTCAATTTTAGTTGGTTTTTTAATTCGATTTTTTATAACTTTACAATGAGTAAGAGATTAATATTTATTAGTCTCAAAATTCGTTATTAGGTACTCACCGTCACATTGCGCGGGTACCATTCTAGTTATCAAAATACATTTATAAAATCACTTATTTAAACATATAATTTTTTTTGTTGCATAAAGTCACTTTTTAAAAAAAACAAAAAAAAAACTTATATAAAATTTAGTTCGTTACTTACTTACACACACTTTTTACATCTCCATAACATTTTCATTTCACACACATCTCCAACCGCCATCGTCTCCGACTATCGCTGCCTCTCGCCATTGACCGTCATCGTCTCCAACCATCGCCCGCCGTCGATTACCCTAATCGAAGGTCGAAATCGATTTTAATTTGCCCTAATTTAAGTGATCTGATTCAGTTATTGCTAAATGATTTGATTCAGTTATTGCTAAATGATTTGATTGTATTAGATAAACTGATTTAATGCAGTTAGGATTTGATTATATGAGCTTATTGCTAAATGATTTGATTATTTGAGCTTATTGGT
Source organism: Glebionis coronaria (assembly GCA_025667525.1). Lineage (NCBI taxonomy): Eukaryota > Viridiplantae > Streptophyta > Magnoliopsida > Asterales > Asteraceae > Glebionis > Glebionis coronaria. The sequence goes on along the minus strand of JANFOE010000054.1, from coordinate 231,196 downwards.
AAGTGTACTCATATGTTTAGTGGTTTGAGATTTAAAATTTGATGTTTAGAGTATATGGTGAGGTTATGAGATAATTAGCTTGTTTTGTGGGTTTATACAGTAGGAAGGATTAGTGATTTGATTGTGATTTGATACAGTAGGAAAGATTAGTGATTTGATTCAACATAGGAAGGATTTGATTTTATTATTAACTTGTTTTGATTAATATCCCAATTCCCGACCTAACATGATTTAAAGTGTTACCTAATTAATCTTGCCACCTAAAGCATTAACAGGGTTCTAATTCCTCTTGACTAGCTAGTATGTTAAGAATTTTAGGTTTTAGAAAAAAAGGAGTTAACTAAAATGAACAAGTAAATGCATAATGAAGCATATCATTTTTGAATAGTCATCGATAGAGTTAAGAATTGAGGAGTGTGAAAAATGTGTAAAATGTGATTTTTGTCACCTTAAGAAGGTTTTCCCGTCTGCACGATGGTTTTAGCGTTACAAGGGTTATAGAATATAGGAAAAAAGATAGATATTGAGTACAAAATGGTGCACGATAAGTTGATAAGAATTAAACCGGCCCTTTGGCGGGGTTCTGATGGAATGTCACTTCATTTCAGAAACGCCAAAGGGCCCAGATTAATGTGTGCACTGATTAATGCATCAAAGATCGGACAGCGAGAACCAGACAGCCTGATATATCCTCATATGTTACTAGATAGATTGCTATCGAAGAGTTTCGCTAACAACGCAAGGTAAATATAATTATGAACATAATGATTTTTTATACTTGAATTACAAAGAAGAGATGTGGGCATTGAAGATGTAGCAGTTGTGTGATAAGGGCATAGTGTTTGTACTATATTACATATGATTGTTTTGAAAAATTTACCACTACCTCTTCTTCAGTGTGTGCAGATTGATAGCAATAAAAAAGAGTGAAAAACAATCAGATTTTTTCACAGTTTATATCAAAATAAATGGACCACACAATACACACCAAAATTCATATACTCTCTTTTGTCTACTATTTTATTACCAGTATCTACTTACATTGTTATAATTAAGTTTGTTATACTTCTTTCTCGAATTCGAGGCACGCTATACAGAATTATAGAGTATAGTGAAAATTAAGTTTGTTCCTTTTTTCTATAAGATTTCTTTTGAGTATGGTTTTCCACTTAAGTGTATTTCTTAGTACTTGTTTTGCTTATTTAACCTGCTTATTTTTTAGTGGTTATATGTCGATGTTTGATGGTAATTGTTTGCATGGTACTTGCAGGGATAAGTACTCAGTTTCGGTTAGTTTAGGTAGTGGTTATATGTCGATGTTTGATGGTAATTGTCAACCTGATACTCATGTCAAAGATGTGAAGCTGCTAGCATGGGAGCTTGGTTATCCTTTGAAGTTTTGGATCAGGTCTCACCACTAAGACTTGCAGGGTCAAGTTTGCTCCTTTGTGCATGTTGGAGATGGATAGTGGGTTGTTCTTTATCTCATCCTTTAGGATATGATGACGTTTCTCCTTAACACTTTTGGGAGGTATGTTGATATGTTCTCGTGCTGCTATATATTTTACTAGATAGTTTAGTAATGATTTGTGACATACATATGCAAAGAGGTATGTTTGACCTTCTTTCTGCTAATCTAAACATAATGAAATGTCCAATTGCCAGGAGACTAGAAATGGGAACAAACTGTTGATAATCGAAAGTCTCTTGGAATAAAAACGGGTGTACTCACAGGTACGCTAAACTATTTCATAGACTTTGCACAAGAAACGTAGTAAAATAATTAAATGTCATGATAGCAGACTACATTAAACGCATTGTAAGAATAAACGACCTCATGGTCTTGGCAGGCATAGCAAACTCATGGTCTCAGTAGACGCAACGAGAAAACGTACCTTAAGGAGGACCATCGACATTCAAAACCCTGAGTAAGTTAAACTACGCATCCTATAATCTCTACATAAAAACCTTAATGTTGACGAAAAAATTTAATCTTCCTCAGCGGTGACACCATAGGCTCAATTATGTGGAACGACATGGCCACGAAATTTAGTATGTATCCAGGTTTATGAAGCAATGAAAAACCTTGACGAAAAAATTTAATCTTCCTCAGCGGTGACACCATAGGCTCAATTATGTGGAACGACATGGCCACGAAATTTAGTATGTATCCAGGTTTATGAAGCAATGAAAAACCCGTTGTAATTGTAACTTCATGTCTGGTCACGATATATGTAGGTAGTAACCGTACTATATAAATTATACATAGTACATATGCCATCTGCAACTAAAATCATACCCACGCCTCTCTGTATATGGATACAACTACAGCTCGGGAATTAATTCTGTAGATACAAATAAAATCCTAGTACGGAACCAATTCTCGATATCCAAGGCAGGATGTAAACCCGGAAAATTATCAGGTAATTAAGCAAACCTCCTTTTTCTACATATTTACTTTATGATCAGTTTAATTGGCCATCCATGGGATAGTGGGAAAATTAAGAACCCAGTTTATCCGCCGTAACATGTCCTAATATATCATTTAGAATTGTGTTTGCGACAAAACATGCATAATGTTCATTAAGCATGTGTGAAAGTCTACGGATTGGATAATGAAACTGTTAAATGTTGTTTAAAAGTGGCTGTTTGGGACTATCAACTAAAACTGTTGAAGGTTGTGTAGGACTACAATGTTATGGATTGTTTGGGTTTGTCAACTAAAACTGCTAACTGAGCACATGTACCTTTTATGATTATCATAATTGTAACAATATTTTTGGTTAAAGTTGAGCTTCTCCATTATATTATATCAGTAACAGATCAAAATTGCAGTTGCGTGTAGAACCTTCGATATCGCCGGTATGAGTAGTGTAGTCAACAAGCGATGGTTCTTATCTTTGTTTTTCTGATGAATCTATGTTACAAGTTTATTTGTCCGTCATGAATATTTTGAAAAAGCTCCACAGAACGCGCTGCAGCGAAGCGCGCAAATAAAAAGCTTGTTCATGATGTTAGTAATATGCAAGATTGCAAAGTTTGGAGTAAAAGAAAATTATTTAGTGTCTTATATTCTCTCTGTTCTTTTCTTGTGACTTTTTTGTTATATGTCATTGCCCCTTACATATGTTCTTTTATATGATGACCAGATTCGTGTTAAAGGCAAAACTATATTTAATGGATGAACAAGAAAAGAAGCTCAAGGATAGCGTACTGCAATTGCCTCTTATAGGTTTGCTCCTCCCTTGTGCCTTTTTTTTGCATACTACCTAATCACCTCAAGAAATTGAATGTTGACCCGCTTTTATTGCTCCTATTTAAGTGAATCTTAAAGCATGAATGAAGCCTATACATTCACTTTATTTGAACTAAGTTGGATTCTTCCGTTACAAAATGGCAGTTTAGGTAGTTGAAAAGGATGGGTCTACTTCTTTTGTTAATGCTTCTGGGTCTGAAATACAGTTATACTGTTGGTAGGATCTGTTAGAATGTTGATAGGCTCTGTTATAATGTTACTTGCTAAGAGTTTGGGTACAACAAATAGCCCAACCTATTACCTTTTTCTGTTGCAGACAAGTAGTTTGACTGTATGGATACAGAAAATAGTCCAACTTATATAAGTGATTTCCAGCAAGCAATTTTTGTTTAACAATGTCATTCTATAAGTGCTAAGGTTTTGGATGTGACTTGATACAATGTAGGTGCCAACGTTGGAAGAGACGATAAGAAAGTTGCTAGCAGATAACGGCCAAATCAGATCAAGAAATGAAGTAGAGATCCAAGTGCAGGTACAACGAGAAGTGGAATGCCAAGTACCGGAACACTTGCAAGAACGAGTATTGGAGGCTAATGCTCGTGAATAAACTCGAGAAATGTAGTGGCAACGAAAGATAAACTACATAAATTGCATGAAATTGTGATACCAATATGAATATTTAACTATCGTCCCCCTGAGTAGTTAAACTAGATATTGTGACCAATATGAATATTTTGGATTTGGTACTCATTTTATGTAGTATGTCTGAGTGCAGATTTTCTTTTGTGAATGATGGAATTTGGTAATAAATATGATATCTTTTTTATGAGTTTTATTTAAAGCTAAAATAGAATACAGGTTTACATCAATAAGCACAATTGTTTGGCTTATTCTAATGATATTTTATGACAATTTCCTACAGATTTGTGACTCTGTACCAACTACAATTACTGATGGATTTCTGACGAAAATTTTCCGACTGACTTCCGACGGGCATATTACTGACGGAATTCTGACGCTTTTTTCTGTCACTATTTCCAACTGATTTCCGACAGATAGGAATTACCGACCATGAATTCACCGACAAACAGTTTTCGTCACAAATTTGTCGGTAAAGGCTTTTACTGACGGATTTCCGACAGAAATGGCTGTCGGTATAGGCCTGTTGTGTTGTAGTGCATTCAAACCATGTATGCAACGTACAATACCTAAAGCGAGAGTCGTATACATCAAGTACGTCGAGCCGGATAGATCAAACAACACAAATAAACTACACGGACACCGCAACCCCAACAAGAATTGAAACAAAGAAACGATACCTTACTTGAGATCGGCTGGGTTAGTATGTCGAACCGGCCGATATCGTGTATAGGCGAGACATCACGGATAGCCGATAATTCATGACCCGCAAACACAAAAGAGCATTACATCACCATTTGATAAACCAACTTTGGTGCTTATGATGATGTTAATTTTGGAATAGAAGTTGTGACCTTAATGAGCTAATGTTGACCAAAATCTACGATAAAACAAAACATGCTTTTAACTTCATTTTAGTAGAGATGCATAATACGGGCTTTTGCGAGCGTCTTGACATCCTTTTATAAGAAATGATTACAATTGAAGATCCTGGATCTGATAACACAACAATACATATCCATAAGGTCGTGTTTGGTTCACAAATTTCAAAGCAATGGTTTTAAATATTAACAAAACGCCAAATTAAAACCTCAAGCTTTAAAAATCGTTACATGTTTGGTTCACCCACAATGGAATTAGTAGTTCAGTTTTATATATAACAAAATTACATTACTATCCTTTTTTTATGACAAAACTAAAAAGTATAAGAACAACATCACTATCATAAGAACAAAATCAATTCAGAAAAAGTTATGAATTTAATTCATTAGAGAAATAAAAATAAAATAAAAAACAATTGATGTAAGATCCCTAAATTCCAAATTGGATCATTGAAATCAAAATATAAAAACACCATATTCGTTTGTAAGATCTCTACATCCAGATTCATAAACCCAAATATATTTTTATGTAAATCCAAAATTTGACTTAGAAAAAGAACTTGATTTAAAAAATAAATAAAAGACAAGTAGGAAAGGTATTCTTAGAACACGTAGATCATAAGTACAAACGAGTGCAAATGCAAACGTGTTACGGTGACAAAAGTTTACAGAGGAATTGGTAAAGATGAGAGAAGAAGAATGTGGATTGAAAAAAAAAGAGGGCAATTTTGTCTATATTGTTACTGTAGTCGTCCAATAATAAAAACCATCCTTCTTTTTTTTGAGCAAAATATAAAAACCATCCTTCACCCACCAACTTTCTAAACCATCTTTTTGTTGGGCCTCTCTCATTTAAATACCTGCCTTTTTTTATACCAAACACGTTTTCTCAAAATATTTAAATTCAAACACTCCCAAATACAGTGAAATACAACACATATCTCATATTTGAATTATTGTTCTTATCGTTTCTTATCTTCACATTTCCCCTCAATCTTGACCGTCATTAGGTTCAGTTTTTTTTTTTTTTTTGGTAACCGTGATTTCCGACTCATTGGCCGACTAATCCACGGGGTTTGAGCCCACCGCCACACAGACTCAAACCAGGTAAAGCCCTCCCTTTTCAGGAGGTTGGCGTGGCCACTTCAAGGTTGTTTGCACCTAGTGGGAATTGAACTTGAGACCTCACACACTTTGGAGTGATAGCCACAAATCTTTTTCCACTAGGCCACCCTTGAGTGGTTGTCATTAGGTTCAGTTCGTAACGTAATATCTCCAACATACTCCGTGTTGTAGGCTTTGTCAATCCATCAGCAACTTGATCATTCGAAGATATAAACCGCACATCTAAAGCTCCCATGGCTACCTTTTCTCTGAAAAAATGAAAATCAACTTTTATGTGTTTAGTTCTAGCATAAAAACTGGATTGGCTGTTAGATAAATGGCTCCCAAATTATCACACCAAAGGACCGGTGCTTGTGTCTGACGAACACCTAACTCTTTAAGTATCGACTGTATCCAGGTTGCTTCAGCTGTTCAATTTGCTAGTGTGTTATATTCTGCTTCTGTAATGATCGTGACACAGTGGGTTGTTTTCGTGAACTCCATAAAATTAAGTTAGGAGTCCTAACTTAATTTTATGGAGTTCACGAAAACAACCTAACTTAATTTTATGGAGTTCACGAAAACAACTTAGGACCAAGAAACAATGTGAAACCTCCAGTAGATCTTCTAGAATCCAAGCATCTGGCCCAATCTGCATCAGTAAACACACATAACAAAGTCGAGCTTGATTTTCGAATATGGAACCCCTGTAGACAACTTGTGTTAACATATCACAAGATTCGTTTGACAGCTTCCCAATGAACATTTGGGAGCTTGGAAAAATATTGACACACTTTATTTACAAGGAAAGAGATACCAGGTCTCGTTAGAGTGAGATCCTGTAGACCACCAACCATATTTCTATATATGAAAGTATCTTCCTCATTAAGGGGGTTTCTAGAATCTTGAGCCAACTTGTCTATAACTAACATCGGAGTTGAGACACCTTTACAATTCTCCATATTAGTACGTCGAAGCAAATCGGAAGAATACTTTTGATGTACTAAAGTGATTCCACCTGAAGGATTTTAATTCCCAAGAAATAATTCAACCTCCTAAGATCCTTTATAGGAAAACAAGAAGATAAGGCACGGATCAACCTATCAACAACTATTTGAGAAGAGCCCATAATAACAATATCATCAACATACACCAGCCTATATATATATATAGAAACAACATCATTATGATGGATAAAGAGCGACATGTCGGCTTTAGAGGAATGAAACCTGAGGTGGTGTAGTTGGTCACGAAGACGAGAGAACCAAGCCCGTGGCAATTTCTTAAGACCATAAAGTGCCTTATAAAGTTTACAAACATAGTGAAGATTGGCGTAGTCCTCAAAACCATGTGGTTGATGCATATAGACCTCCTCTTCTAAGAAACCATGGAGGAAAACATTATTAACATCTATTTGTCGAAGATGTCAACCACGTGAAACAAGTTGTATTGTAGCAGGCTTCACAACAGAACTAAATGTATCTTGGTAATCAATGCCATATTGCTGTGTGAAACCCCGAGTGACCAAACGAGCTTTATACTTATCAGTGCTACCATCCGGGTTTTGTTTCAATTTAAACACCCATTTTCACCCAACAATATTAACATCTTTGGGCCTGGGCACAAGAACCCAAGTGTGATTTTTCTTTAGAGCACCGAATTCAGACTCCAGTGCAGCTCTCCAAGCAGGATTAGTCATGGTCGTGCGATAGGAAGTTGGAGTAGTAACAACAAAAGCTCGTCTGGTAGTATCATACTAAAATGTACCATTTGCAAACTTTCATGGGAACACCTTACCATCACGGCCCCGAGTACAAAAAACTGTAGGAGAATCGTCGAGAGAAGCCATGGGAATCAGGCATATTGCAGCAGGTGATGATATAGGAGCTGCCAATGGGGATTGTGAAGCCGACTTGGGCGAAGAGGGCTACGAATCCGGAGGAGAGGAGCTGAGAACTGATGGTGCTATTGTGATGAAGATGGTATGGGCTGAACTGGAGAGGTAGGCGCCGATACATCTGTCATGGGCTGCTGATCTGGGTAGATACTAGAAATGATGAGGATCCTTGTGCTGGTAACGAGGTAGCCAGAAATGGTGTCACTCTAGCTGCATCACAGTCATTAGCTCACAAAAAAGATTAGTCAATAGTTTCGCATATGATCATTTAAAATATCGGTTCTATTTAAGAAATAAAGACCGGTTTAGATACTTGAGACGTGGCGGTGGGACTATTACTAGGTGCAAAAGGAAAGCGGATCTCATCAAAGATAACGTCTCGTGAAATAGAAACTCGACCTGTGGTCCGATCCAAATATTTATAACCTTTGTGAATAGAACTGTATCCTAGGAAAACACACAAGGTAGATCGGAAACTAAGCTTACGAGTATTGTATTTTCGTAAGCTTTAGCCAACATGCACAACCAAAAACTCGAAGAAAAGAGTAGTCATGGGTAAATTTTATAAGTCGTGTGATAGGTGTAGCATTACCGATAGTGCAACTAGGCATTCAATTGATTAGATAACATGCCATTAAGAATGCTTCATCCCAAAAGTAAAGAGGAAAAGATGAGTGTGCTAAGAAGGATAGGCCTGTTTCAACTATATGACGATGTTTTCGTTTGGCTACACCATTTTTTTGTGATGTATGGGGACAAGAGACACGATGAGTTATGCCCACTTTTTGAAAATACCGGTGTAGTTTTTGATACTCACCACCCCAATCAGATTGAACACTGCGAACTTTTGTGTTCAATAGTCGTTCAACATGATTTTAAAAATTTTTAAAAACTTGTTCAACATCAGATTTGTGCTTAATAAAACAAATCCAAGTGTATCGACTATAGTCATCCAAAAAACTAACATAATATTTAAAACCCCCACTGGACACTTAAGCAGGTCCCCAAACATCAGCGTGAACAAGCTCAAGTGGAAAAGAAGTGACACGAATAGATTTATTATAAGGAAGTTGATGACTCTTAGCACGTTGACATGCATCACAAAAAACTGACTCACTATGAAAAGAACAACCTAACTTATTGGAATCTAAAATTGTCTTGACAACTATTGAAGTATGATGAACAAAACGTTGATGCCATTGAGAACTTGAAACCTTGATACTTGAAAGACCAGTATGTTGCAAAAAAAACTTCTAGAACGACTGATAGGAACGAGATAGAGACTTCCTTTGCTTCTATCGAGTAGAAGGGTTTTCTTTGTGGCAATGTCCTGAACAAAAAAACATTAAGGTAAAATTCAATGAATACATGATTATCATAAACAAGTCTTTGAGCAAACAAGAGATGTTTGTTAATATGAGGAACAAGTAAAACATTTTTTAGAGCAAGAGGTCAACTTAAACCAGGAATCATTGAATGGCCAATATGTGAAATAGACAAACCTGCACCATTTGCTACTTGAACTTGATCTTTTCCATGGTAGCGTTCTTGGACTAGAAAGGGGGGGCGATCGAGGTCATTGGTTAAGTGGTCACTTGCTCCGGTATCTAGGTACCAATTTGTGTTTGGATTGTAGCTTCCTATATCGAGACACTATTTCCACCACGATAGTCCTCAGATTGATATGCATGATTAAAACGGTTCCTGCAAGTAAGAGTAGTATGGCTTGGTACACCACAAACATGGCAGCGTGGTCCTTCATTGTTCCGTTCACACCCACGGCCTCGTCCACGACTACCTCCTCCTTGATAGTTGCCCCGTTGGTTGGAGTTGTTGTATCTGTTGGTGTTACTATAATTGTGACTGGGTGTATTGATATTTGATTCTTGGCGAGAAGCATTATTTGCAGAGGATGTGAACTCAAATGTGTTTCCTATGGCAGCATCTTGAGCCTCATGTGCGATTAAATAAGAATATAACTTAGGGAGTGTTACCTTCTGCTCATTGCTAAGGATGGTAATAACAATGAACAAGTCACCATGACCGGGTCCTAGTTCTGCCAGTATATACCTAATCACTTCTTCATCATTCATCGATTGTCTGATGTTTGCCATTGTATTAGTAAATCCGGTCATTTTTTGATAATACTCAGCAGCAGTCATGTTCCCCTTTCTTGTAGTTGAGAGCTTAGTGCGGATCTGGATTGAGTTCCCGCGATGTTGGGCTGAAAACATTGTGTGCAGCAACGTCCACAATTGTTGAGTGGTGTTGATACATCGAATTAGTTGGGGAAGAACCTCCTTAGTCATGGAGGACAAGAGACCTTCGATTACAGCCTAGTCTTGAATCACCCATGTTTGATACGCTGGATTAGGCGATTCTTTTGTAGATTTTGTTTCTTTTTCGACGGCGCTAGGTCTTATGACCACCATGGTTGAGGGTGCCGGTATACTGCCATCGAGATGGCCAAAGAGGTGCACACCTCACAGAATAGGGATCACATGTGCCTTCCATAGCAAGAAGTTAGTGTGGGTCAACTTACAGGATATGGCGGTAGTGTTGGTTGATGATTTCACAGGTGCCGAGATGGTGGAGAATTTAGAGAGATACTCTTTTGTAAGGAGAACAAAGAATCAAAAATTGAGGTAGGGTTTCGACGTAAAGAGATCAGATGGATCGATCTTTGATACCAAGTTGAAAATAATATTTGGCATGAATAACCCACTGTAAATATTGAGTTTGTAAAAATATATATATGTTCCAGAATCTTTTTACTGATGCAAACAGAGTTGGAAATTGTAGTTGCAAAATGTTGTGGTTGCAAAAGTTACCATTGCAAAACCCGTAGCAAATTATTTGTTGCAAAAACTATTCGTTGCAAAATTGTGGGAAACAATGTTCGTTGCAAAATTGTGGGAAACAATGTTCGTTGCAAAAATAGTCTTTAGTTCCAACGAATTATCTTACGTTTCAAAACAGTTGCAAAAAGTTTTATGCCCGTTGCAATTCGGATGCAAAATAAATTTGCATGGAGCCTTTTTGCAATAGTCAGATTCCCTTGCATTTCCGTTGCAAATAGTCTTTTGCAATGGATTTGCATCATATTCGGACGGTTGCATTAGGCCATTTTTTTGTAGTGACCCTTCAGGAGAAGGAGAAGGAAAGATGATGATATCAATGTCGATTTTATAGAATGGGAAGACAGCTCTGACGGTGAAGGAAAGGAAAAATATGAAACCACTAATGTACAACAAGAGCGAATAACCCAAGAGAACATGCAAACAGAGGCTGAACAACATGCTCGAAATGCAAGCAAGACACAAACAGAACCAACTGAGAAAGTGGTCAAAACCGAGGAAAAACAAACATTTTCAACTACATAGGCACATAGATTAGCCGAGGTTCAAAAGAATAATTTGAACAACGCTCCTTTTTTCTATGAATGTACTCTAGACCCAGAATTGACAGATACCTGGATCTGAATTTTCTAGAGATAGAGCGTCAAGCCTTCGAAAGCTAAAAGAAAAAAGAAGAAGCGCAACATACAAGAATCACCAGGAAAGGTAAGTCACTCACGACACCTAAAGCAATAACAAAGTTGGTCGAAAAAGATAAGGCTGCAAAAAGAAACAAAAAGCCATTGCGCTTATTGCTTTCACCATACATTAACAAGAAAACACAAATTAAGGGTGGACAAAAACAGACGAGTTGATGATAGTTGAGAGCTTGTTTTCGTTCTCTCGGCTGCTATTTTGGCTCTAAACATAGCCAATGATTCACTGCTCGAGGAAGACTCCAAAGCTGGAAGACTTGTTGCATTTTTACTTTCACTAGATCCGGAAGAGACAGTGCAAGGAGAAGGCATGTAAGTAACAACTGACCTTTAAAAAATTTCATTGCTATATATGTGATAAAAATTTATTGAATTGTATTTTTTCTCTTGCAAGGATTTCATCTTCTAATGACAAGACAAAATGCATGCATGTATGCGAGACAACATGTAGACGCTGACGCCACGTCTGAAAGTAGACGCACCACTGATCGACATTTTCTCATAGATCTTGAACTATGAAGAGAACACCAACAGGAATAGGAACAAGAAGAAAAAGTTCTTTATGTCATCAATGATTTTAAGTACCTACCACCACACAAAATATCATATATGATAACAAGTTCCTACTCCACCATCTCCCAAAACTATTCAGGTAAAAGACTTAACCAATCAAGTGTTAGTTCTTCAGGCTCAAGTGGCTAAGCTTCATGGGAAGAAACAATTTTCTAAATTTGAAGTCGCCAAGTTGAATGTTAGGCCAACACCACCTACTGCCGAAGCCATCACATAAATGGTTGTAGCTGCTCTTCAAACAACCCTTCAGGAGATGGTGACTACCTCAGCTCTTCAGAAGTCTTTGGATTCGCTGAAGGAGTCTCTATCGAATGCAACCTTGGAACTGCCAGCACAATTTCTTCTAGTTCCTGGCCAAGTAAATGAATTGTGTGATTCTGTCTCAAAGATCAAAGATAGGGTAGCCAGGATGGAGGGGCAGAAACTAGATGTCTCTGAGGATATCCACAACAAGATTAAAGTTCTGAATGATGTTCTAGTTCTGCTCAACAAGGTAAATTCTTCATTGGATTCATTTACTGCCATGCTTTCTTGTGGTGCATCAGCAAGATTTGTTGGGCATTCTCCTGTTGAGGGGGAGAAAACACCACCACCCACACTATCAAAGAATTACTCCAGAAACATTCAAGAAAGAAGGCACAAAAGCAGCAACAACCACCATTATAAGAAGATATCCTTGCAAAGTCTAAGGGGGGGGGGGGGGTCTTCATCAAAGCCTAATCATCAAGTTGGGCTAACCACCAGTGATGAATCTTTAGAGGAAGATTCCCTAGTCATTCAACCCAAGAATAAAGGTGATGATACATATAAAATCCAGTAGTTTTTGCTAATGTGATATCAATGTATATGTATTTTCCTATTTGACAAATAAATAAAAAGGAGAATTTGCAAGAAATTTTTGCATTTTGCTATGATATATGACTGAATTATGAAATATATAGATTCTCACTATCTCGATTGCCACTTCAACATATGCCTATATGTTGTAAACAATATGTATATATCAAGTCTGAGTTCGAAAAGTAAATATATGTATACATTATAAATAATAACATTCCAAGTATAATAAAGATGCCTTAAATTACCAAAGAACCTTAGAAACCCTAGAATTTCCTTTATAACCCAATGTTTCAAGCAATATCATTACATAATATCTATATATAAATATCAAATACAATATAAAAATTATAATATATCATATAAAGGAAAGGTAATTGATCATAAAACACTAATATTAACTAATCTAAAGCTAATTACAAGTAAAAGACCTAGTAACCTGGATTAGCACCTAAAATCTATTTTACATTGAATTAAAATCTAATCTTTTTCAACTAATTATAAAACTCAACCAAGTATCATATTAATATCATACATTTATCTCAAGTCAAGTTACAAATTAATAAAGCACAATGTACAAGTTATTAAAGCATAGAACTATAAGCTAATTTAATTGTACCTAAGATATGATTACCTTATATAAACCCTTAAACTAAGTGTGTAGAATAATTAGAAGTCATACATACTATATAAGACCTAAAATAAGTTTAGATTATAATATAAATACTAATTACCCAAGATAGAAAGTCATTAAGCATAATTCCCTAGAAACCTTTTTTTTAGAAAGGCATCCCTAGAAACCTTTATATTAAGCATTCTACATAGAATCAATACCTAGTCTTTTTAGAAGTATACAAACACTTATATCATTACATTAAGGTTATAAAATTATCTTAAGACAATGTACAAGTACCCTAAACCACAGGGTACAAGATTTCAATGCATGACTTGTAAATTAGGTCAAAATAGGTATTTTTACTCTTTAGACATGTTTACTTAGAATAACCTATCAAAACAAGTGTGGAACCACTTTAGATACTTAAAACACAATGTATAAGACCTAAATTTGAGTTTACATCAGTTTCCAAGTGAAGGATAATGAGTTTTACAAAGATTTAACCTTGGATCATTAGAAACCCTAATCTACATAGGTTTTCTTCCCAAATTCACTTCAAACCTTTGTTAAACTTCAAACCAAGGACTCAAAACTCATAAATACAATGTGTAAACCCTAATTACACCCTAATCCATCACTAAGCACATTCCTAAACCCTTAATTATCAAAATTATAAAGTATAAAGTTACAAGCCCTAGTTTTTAGACCTGGTTTAGTTTTTCCCTCTAAAACCTTGTTTAAACTTTAACCCTCCCAAATTCAAACCTAAATTCAGATATTTAGGATGTCCCTATATATTTTAGAGTGTCTACAAGGAGGCGCATCACCCTACTTGAAGGCTACACATCACCATTTATATCCATAGTATGTTGTGACCTATTTTTAATCGCAAGTGTAAGATATTTTGACCCTAGACTATAAAAACTTGCATAGATCTTCCCTAGCTTCCCTTAGTCACTAATATATCTATGTTACATGTTTGAGGCCTTAGCTTGGAGCCTAAGTGTTGAAATGGGTATAAATAAGGGCGAACTATATAGCTTAAGACTTGCACCATGTTTCTCTTATATCTCCATACCCATTCTTAAATCCAATTCTATAAAAGTTCTAGGACTATTAGAAGACCAGAAAATGAGCGCTTATATTGTGAATAGTACTATTGAGGACTGACATAAGTCGCACTTGCTGGAATGCTAATGGTTCCTACCTAGGCTAAACAAATATGTTTTATTTTACAAACTTAGGATAGTCTAGCAAACTACCTGCATAAGGGCAGTTTGTTGGTTTTTCTGATGATGTCTAGTTGCGGGGTCATGAGCTAGTGCAATAAGAATTGATGAATTTGAAATTTGGGTGTATAACAATGTAGCCTGGAGTCATGCTTGTATTTAAATATTGTTTAGACCTATGAATTCACTCAACCATTGTGTTGATTTATAAGCATATATTTAAGGAGAATAAAGAACGGCGGGCTGCAAATGGTGGTGTTTTGAAAAGTTATCATTCAAATAAATAAAACTAGATCTTTGGGAAACCTGTGATGTATATTGTATGTAAAGTCGTTTTGTTAACTCGGAATAATAAATGAATGATGGCTTAAGTTTTTAATAAAATGTCTTTTGATCATTTTCTATTATTGTGACTATGATACCTTAAAAGTAATATCCCAAATTAGCTTCCGCTGCTATATGGTAAAAATGGGGGTGTTACAATATACTCCATGAAAGACTGATAAAATCTGATGTGGTCACTCAAGAAGACATAAACAAACTGGTCAGAATTGATGAAGCTGAAAAACTCAAGAAACTGAAGCAAGTTCTGTACCACGAGATTGGGGAAACACTGGTGGAAACCACCTATAAAAAGAAAATGTTATATGAGAAGTCCTGTCAAACAAGACTGAAAATAAGGATCCCTTCAGATTTTACAAATGTAGACATGCTAACTATCAAAGGCTCAATTGATCTGAAGTTTTATAGAGCTGATGGTACTGATGAAATTTCGAATGACTTCCAGGTAAAAGAACTTTCTCTTACTGAATGGCTGGAGTTAGAAAAGAAGGAAACCAAGAGAACTTATATAAAAGATGGGAAGAAGTTTTAACAAGGGTTGCTCATTCCAAAAGAAACCATGACAAGAATGGTGAGTTCCTCAGTATCAATGTTGAAAACCCACTGGAGGAGCAAGACCCAATCCTGGAGCTGAACAGATTAGCTAATGAAGTTAGACATGGTGTTGGTGATATATATGTCACCATAAAGAAATACAAATCTTTGTTCAGTTTTAGAATCATCTTCCTGGACATGTACTTGAAGAACCAGAACTGGGAATGATTTTTTTCAATCATCCAAAGAGGCAAGACTTCGTGGGCATCAGTGATCTGGATGATATGAACAATGAGGTGCTATGGAATGTTCAAAGAGTCTTATTTCTACACCACAAGGGGCCAGGATTGACTGAAGCTGCTAGAACCTTCAGCTTGTGTTTAGTGGGAGTTCTTAACATTAGGAACATGGATCCTGATGTACAAACTCGAGTAATTAAAGAACTGAGAGCTGAAAAGGCTTAGGATAATCATTTGTAATCTTGTTTTGTATTTTTTAATAGTTTATCAATGAATGATTATCAGTATGTTTATAGTATCTTCAGTCTCAGTGCAAGTAAGAAGAAGTTGTTATGCTCACTTACTACTGACTTTAACTTAGGCTATTTGCATATCCAAATAGGGGGAGATTGTTGGGTCAATATTTACTGACCCTGAAGCAACTCTAGGATTTGAATATAAAATCCCCTAAGTGTTTTAACGCTCAGCAGAAAGGTAGTTCTGCTGAAGCAAGCCCAGAGGAACAAAGTTTCTTACTAAAGAAAGAGTTGCTGAAGAAAGTTCAGCTTTACCTCTTCCAGAGAACTTAGAAGACAAGAAGTCTTTGCTTCAGCATCTACGCGGTCTAGTTGCTGAAGAAGAGCTTTCAGTTCAGTATGGTTTGACAATACCATATTGAATGATGTCGATCTCATCTAGGATACCGAAGACACTTCAGTCATCCTGAAGGTTTACAATGGCGAGAAAAATATCTACTTTAAGTCAAACAAGAAAGCAGATCTCATTGGGAATAAGGTTGCTTGTAAAGTTAGATATAAGTACGACCTTTATTCTCTGTCCTACTTTATATATACAACTATGTACTGATTATCATGTGGGACATTCAACCACCCACTGGATAAACAACACGTTTGTACTTATGTATTTGTAAACCCTAATTATGTTGCCTATAAAAGGAACACACTTGGGAGATAATTACTAACCTATTGTATTAGAAATATTGAACTCTTTCAAGAGCAGATTCTCTCCAAACATCAACCTAACCATACGGCGAAACGCTGATGAACGTTAAGGTTGAGGCTTAAGCTCATAACTTAGGTTTGTAGTTTAAGAAGAGAGATCACCCCAATATTTTCATTCAACCACTTTGTTATTCCGCAAACAAAGTGTATCATAGATTCTTTATTAAGTTTTTAATAAAGTCTCTATACGTCGAAAAGTAATTTGGTATTGTTGTTTTCATTGTTTACTTTGTTATTGCTTTATTAAAACAACTCGCTTGAATTCATTATGCAAGATATTACTTAAGGTTGATAAGTAATATTGAGTTAAAAGGGACCAACAATAATAATTTATCATTTGTAAGATATATATTTATTTTATTTTATCATTTGTAAGATATAAGTTCTAAATCTGGTATAGTGTGAAGGATTTCGACTTAACTAAAATCCAATGATATTATTTTAAATATATTAAAGTATAGGTAAAGGTGTTGCTCAGTTTTAATATCAAAAAATATTAGGCATCTTATAAGTTTAATGACGTGTGTTTTGTGTGATTTAGAACTTATAATCAGGTCAAGTAGATATATCGGTAATTTGCGCGGGAGCCATTTGAATAATTATTACACGAGTGTTATGATACTTAAAATATCGCATTATAGAAGATATCTGACTGCTATCAAATGATAGAGTAATGCAAATATGGATTCCTACATATGAGAATCTAGATCCACTAAAGCATATGTATTTACACAAAGTGGGAAGCTATGTCTTAAAAATCAAAGTATTTTAAACAAATGTTTTTAGATAAATCTATGTTGAAACATGAATTTATCATTGGAGATAAATTTATAGAATATGCGGGATATTTACATTAATTCACAAAGGACATATCAAGATGGCATAAACTAGTAAAGACCATGTTTATAAAGTGTGATAGTTAATATAATTTAACAGAGCTCATGTCACAGTGTAAAACGGTAAGTCGAGACATATCCATCATAACTTGCGATTGGTGCGACAACTACTCTCAACTAGAGTTATCACGACTGACTACGTAAAGTTAACAGATAACGCCATGGATCCCTTATGAAAGGCTTAATCAGAGAGTTAGTAAGTAAGTCGTCTAAAGGAATGAGACTAACACCCTTAAAGGAATAATTAAAAAAAAAAAACTAACCCAGTTGACTGGAGATTCCAAGATCTGGGTTTAATAAGACTGCCTGATCATAGAAATGTGGGGGGGGGGGTCACTGTAGGGAGTTACTTAATATTGTATCTTCATTGTCTATTCCTATAATAATGTGACTTATTGGGTATATACTTGGGTTTCCGACTCAACATTGCGAGCCAACTAACCCAGGGCGGCCACTCTTTTGGATAGCTTAGAGTCGTTGTAGGTGAACCTCCGTGGGCATCCCAAAATGCACACATCTAGTGAGGTTTGAACCCTTTACGTCCCCTTTGAAAGCTAAGGAGCTTATCACTAGGCCATTTTGTGATGGTTTACATATGGCCGGCTTATTGAGAGGTTAAGTATATGTCATTTATGATCAAAGTGAAATTGTGAAGCATAATGATTCAAGATGAAATTTTAAAACATACGTTTATAACGATTTAAGATGAACTCACCTATGTGAGAGAGAAGCGGAGTCGCTTCGAATGAAATTATGGTGGCGCAAATCCTAAGAGATCATGTAGAACCATGATAGTGTTTATAACCATAACGAACATGATTATGAGGACTTTTCGAGGTCAAAGAGAGTATTGTGTGACATGTAATGTCGTCTACGTAAACCGAGTCTGAGTTTAAGAATATCACGTCTACTTAGAACTATGAGACTGAATGCATCTCACAATGGAAAGTTCAAAGGTACACCTACATATCATATACAAGACTTAACTACAAAAACTTTCATGTGTTTTCTATTGATATTCATTCATATGGGAGATTAATCGAAAATTGTATTTAATATAAATGAGATATGAAACTTGAGATTTTGTTTCCTCTAATAAGTTGTTAGATTTATATCGGGTTAATATACAAAGAAGTTACTAAACTTTCCAAGAAATTTGTTCTAAGGTAACGAACGTTCATTTTGTGTTTCTAAGTTACTAAACTTTACTAAACTATACATCACTATAATTTAGTGTTAATTTGAGTAACCTGGATGCATGTTTTTTGATAAGTTAAGTAACATAAATGTCTTGTTTTTTCATGTTACGTAACATAAATATCACGTTTTTTATAAGTAGGTAACTTAATCAACCGGTCATACCAACATTAGTAACTTAGAAACACAATATGAACGTTCGTTACCTAGGACAAATCTCATGTATTTTTAGAATTAATTTAACTTTGAGACAAAATATTAACAAAATCAACTTAAATACATAGAATATATCAAATTGATTTAACTTTAATAACAAATCTGTTTAAATAAATAAAATATATCAAAAGTAATTTATTTTTAAGTAATATTTTGTCTGACCAGAACAGATTTTAATTATAAATTAAACTCATTCTCATATTATTTTTACACACAAAAAAAATATAACTTTATACCAACCAAATTCTAGTAGTTTCTTTGATCAGAAACACTTAAATTTTAAAAAACGACGAAAAGAACAAGGCGTACTGCAAAGAAGCGTGCTAAACACATATTTTAACTTTTTTGTCAAAATATATTTAACACGTATCTCGATTTGATGGTGACCTAATAAATCTTTTTACTACTAATACTTTATTGTTTTGCAAGGTGACAACTGACAATATCTAAAACACCCCGTGAATGTACTACTAACAAGTAGTAACGGTCAAACATACCAACAAAAGAAAGTACAAACTTAAATGACATAACATGAAAAGAGGGGTGAAGTTATAGATACAAAAAAAACCATCTATACTTTCTCCTTTATTTTCGTTTTTTTTTAATAATTTTGTAATTTTATTTATGTTATGAATAACTGTAAAAAATTAAAAGTGCGGAAAAAGATAATAAGTTTTTGACTCAAAAATATTAAAAAGACAAAAAACACAAAACAGAAACTGATAAAAATTGTGTCTGATCAAAGCAAGAGGAGAAAAAAAAGAATATTTTGTATGTTTTTGTTACTTTTTTAATGGGGTATGGGTATTTAAGGGTGTCCTTCGGTTCGGTTTTCGGGTTTTTCGGTTTATTTTTTTCTTGGGCCAACTCGAAAACCGAATTTGAATTTGATTCGGTTTTCGAGTTGACCCGAATTATCTGAATTTTTCTAAAAAATATGTAGTTTTATAGATATTTAACAAAAAAAAATTATTTCAAGTATAAAAATTACTTTTTTATATTAAGATCATAGTTTAATAAATAGTTTATATATATTAAGATTAAATTAAATTTTAATAACTATTTTATATATATTAATATAAAAAATATATATATATATATATATATTTGTATAATTTCGGTTCTCGAGTCCAACTGCTAAACCCATATCCAACCTGAAAATCATTTTTGTAATTCGGTTCGGTTTCCTTATGACCCAAAACTTGAATTTTATTTTCGCTTCGATTCTAATTCGAGTTTGATTCAATTCGATTTTTAATTTTTATTGGTCAAACCAAATTTTGTAACCCCATCTTTCTATTAATAAAATAATATTTCCCCCATTTGATCATCACCAACAAATCTCAAACTCATTATCATCTCTTCATTTTCATTCCTTGAAATCATCCCCCCCAAAAAAAACATTTTTTAAGGTTGTACTAAACCTTTAAATTCTCCATTGCCGTCTGTCTTGTTGTCCGTTTGTCTTCTCCTACCATATTTAATAAAATAATCTTTTCCAAAAATGTTTCCAAAACTCGTACCACTCGAAAACAATCGAAACCCTAGTACTAACAACAACATAGTACCCACCATTTGCATCAGTGACGATGATGACGTGGCACCAACAACAACAACAAACCCTGATGCACTAGCACTTGTGCCAGTGCATGACAGCCACGTGGTTGCAAATTTCGAGAATCCGTTAAAGCGAAAGTATCCCGGGAGATCAGGTGAGTTAGTTAGGGTCGCGAATTTAGATTTACAGGATGAGATTGCTTTTAGGGAAAGTGTTAGGAAGACTAGGATGATCTATGATTCCCTTAGGATTTCTTTAGCCTTAGAGGACGAAAAACGTAGAGTTAGTGCCAATGTAGGTTTGCCTAGGTTGGTGAGAAATGATTTGAGAGTCGCGCAGATAATGAGGGAGAATGATCTTTGGTTGAATAGGGATAAACGGATAGTTGGACCGATACCTGGTGTGAGTATTGGCGATGTGTTCTTTTTTAGGATGGAGTTGTGTGTGTTGGGGGTACACGGGGTTCCTCAAGCGGGGATTGATTTCTTGCCGGCGAGTATGAGTCCTAGTAAGGAGCCGTTAGCTACTAGTGTGATTGTGTCGGGTGGGTACGAGGATGATGAGGATGGCGGTGATGTGATTGTGTATACGGGTCATGGTGGGCAAGAGAAGAATAAGAGATTGCACGTTGTGGATCAGAAGCTCGAAGGTGGGAATTTAGGGATGGAGAGAAGTATGTATTATGGGATTGAGGTGCGTGTTATTCGTGGTTTGAAGTATAAAGGGGGGCTTAGTGAGAAAGTTTATGTTTATGACGGGATATATAGAGTTACTGATGCTAAGCTTGACTATAGTAGGTCGGGTTTTGGTGTGTATAAGTTTACGCTTGTTAGAATGGAGGGTCAACCTGAAATGGGTAGTGCGATCCTTAAGTTTGCTGAGGATATTAGGGAAAATCCGATAGTGGCAAGGCCTGTTGGGTATGTTAGTTTGGATATTTCGATGAATAAGGAAAATGTGCCTGTGTATTTGTTTAATGACATTGATGGTAACAGTGACCCGCTGCACTATGAGTATTTGGTGAGGACTCCTTTTCCGACTTCTGTTTATCAACCGCCGGGGAATAGTGATTCTGTTGGGTGCTTCTGTGTTGGTGTATGCGGACTTGATTGTGCTTGCGCTAAGAAAAATGGAGGTGAATTTGCTTATGATAAGAAAGGAATTCTCGTGAGAGGAAAACCGTTGATTTATGAATGCGGACCCCATTGTTCTTGTTCTTTAGAATGTTGTAACCGTGTTACGCAAAAGGGCGTGACGAATAGATTTGAAGTGTTTAGGTCGGTGGAAACTGGTTGGGGAGTAAGATCGTTGGACTTGATACAAGCGGGTTCGTTTCTGTGTGAATATACCGGAGTTGTTCTTACAAAAAATCAAGCACAAGTTTTCACCATGAACGGGGAAGATACTCTAGTCTATCCGTATCGGTTTGGTAAGAGATGGGCAGAATGGGGTGACTTGTCCCAAGTTGATTTATCCCAAGTTTATCCGGATTATGTTCCCCCCTCACATTTCTCGATACCGCCAGTGGAATTTGCAATCGATGTTTCTAGTAGGAGAAATGTTGCTTGTTACATGAGCCATAGTCCATATCCAAATGTTTTCGTGCAACTAGTGTTATTCGATCATGCCAATGTTGCATTTCCTCGCCTTATGTTGTTTGCTATGGAAAACATTCCTCCGTTAAGGGAGCTAAGTCTTGATTACAGTGCTGCTGGTGAATGGACAGAACCACTGTCCATTTGTAACTAATCCATTTCAAGTTTACTTTTGCAGATCCTACGAAGCACAAAAACGTACATATATGGTATCAACTATTTCCCATGTATCTTATGGTTTGTAAAGCATCTTTTCTAAATCGTGAAATGCTACTGTGAATACTGATAAACATCAGTATCCATAGCAGTATATTTTAGCACAGATAGTATTGATTTGATTACTTGTCGAGTGACGACTTCTATGAATTGTTTAGTTATTTTACTTAGGCATAGATGGCAGTTTTGTTACTCGACAGTCTACACAGTATATTTTAGCACAGATAGTATTGATTGGATTACTTGTCGAGTGACGACTTCTATAAATTGTGTAGTTATTTTACTTATGCATAGATGGCAGTTTTGTTACTCGACAGTCTACACTTGTTAGTATAATAAAGTTTCCCATTCATTTTCGCAGCTGAATGATAATCTGCATTTTAATCTTATGTTTTGCAGATGGGTATAATGATCAACTATTTTGCAGAATGCACCACGTATCATAATCTTCCTGGTGCATAACACTATCCCGAAGTCAAAAGTCTATATTCCTCCTGTTGGTTCTTGAGACACATGCTGCACAAGTGTTAAAATGCCATTCAAGAATCAAGTTTTGTTCTAGACCAATAAGGTTACAAAACCTTTTGCCGTAGATTAGGATGGCCATTACATGGGAGGAATGTATACCATTACTTTTGCCGTAGTCTTTTGTAACTTGGGTTGCTGACCCAACTCGACTTCCTTTTGGTCTGTACTCGTACATATTGATATTCAACTCTATATTAGGTGCATAAATGGAATCAGCGCATATTTGAACCGTACCTTGCAGAATGCAGACTGTTTCTCATTTATGTTACTTGATATGTGCAAATAGTTGGCGATTTTCAACTCAACCTTGCCCTACCCATTTTAAATCACATACAAAACCCTGTTTTGACCCTAACCGACTTCACCCCGTCACCCAATCAACTATCTGTGCGGACTTTTTGTGCACGTTCAGAAAATCATTTTGTAACAAGTTAAGCATTTCTACAACCACGATGTCGCTAGATATCGGGAGTATTTAACTGTGCATTCAAAGTCAATAAGAAATAATCAAAATCAGATGATAAGTTGTAACATGACAGGCTGCGACAGGATAGTTTTCGAGAGGTATAATTAGATTTTAAACATATTTGAGCAAACAAAGACAACATACTTGTTACAAAAAGATACAGAAATTTACATAGGAAAACGCTTCACATTTGTATATCTATCCTCAACCAAAGTTGGTTGTGCAGAAACTCTACAAGAAAGTAGAAACGTATAGCTGGAACAAAGAGTTCATTCTTGGGAGGTGGCGTTTCCATTTTTACCAAGGCCACGTTGTCTTGCTCGTTCCATCTTTCGTTTACGCCATTCCTCTAGAGCTGACAAGAGCAAACAAGATTATCAGTGAGGACATTCATGTTTGACTTTTGAGGTCAAGAGAAGATTTCAAAATAATTAGAGTTCACACGACATACGAAAAATCAGGGTTTAAAATTTACAACTCAAAGTTGCAGGCGTTCTAAAAAGGGTATTTGACCTCATATTAAACATACTAAGCATTGAATTTTATATCGCAATCTAGATCATATTAGCAATTCAAGTTATTGACATATAAATGGGTCAATTTCAAATACTAAAAAGACCAACAGTGGAAGCGGATCAAACGGGTCGAAAGACACCTAAATTGTACATCAAATCTTTTAATCTTCTAGAATGTTTTCTTTAGCAAACTCATACTGCTATAATATACTGTATACTTCTGCAATTGATATTGAGTTACATTAACTTTTTAGAAAACTCAAATGGTGTTGACGGCTAAACCCGACCCGATCCATTTCAACCCAGTTACCCAACTATCGTGTTCTGCTGACCTTACTGTGCATCCAAGAAAAAAAAATACCTTTCTGATTGTCAGAATCTGAATAGGATCGATGGTTATTAAGTCTCGATATCAAATCAAGTGCAGCAGTCTGTTTTGCATCTTTCCCTAGCCCACTTTCTACTTCTTCACGACCTTCTCTCTCGATTTCCCTAACCTACATTCCATTATACAGAAACTTAAATGTCTAAACACATGCTTCAATTTTGTTTGATACTATTTTATACAAACACAATGTCACAAAATAGTGGGAGTGTCTAAGATAGATCTTTAGAAATGACTGATACAGGCTAATCAAAATCAAATGATCGGTTGTAACAACACGGGCTGCAAAGGATAGTGTTTGGATGTGCTTATATAGTTAAAAGTTGTGATTATCAGATTATCAGTCGAAGTCCAATTATTTATGGATTTGCGTTAATATAACCTTAAATAGTAAAAGGGTGTTCGAGATTGCTTATTTCATCTGCTTAGGCTTTTTCTTAAAAAGGATTTATAAGCTGCTTGAAAAAGAGCACTTCAGGAAATAGTTTGGATTGCTTATTTTGTAAAAAAAACTACAGGAATACTAAAAAAAACATTTTTTTAAAAATCTCAATCCGGTTAGATATTATGTTAGAAGAGTAATTTCAGTTGCCTCTCGAATAAGCATATCCAACCTATACTGCTAATTCTGGCTACAAACTAGCAAGCAGAAGCATTTCCGATGATCCAAACACTCAAAGTGCTTATCAGCTTAAAAACAAGTAAATAAGCAATCCCAGTCACCCTGATTCAACATCAGTTTTGTTGCAGCTACTCCTAAACTATCCAAAACAATTATCCGCAACTCGAAACCACAATACTCGAAACATGATCAAATCACCACTTACTCTTTTTATAAGCTCTATAGGTTCCATTGCGCGACGCAGTTCTTCAGATTCCTTAACATACTTAAGTACAACTGAATCATCAGAAAAAAATGTTGTTTATAAATCAACACCAACATACTAACTAGAACAACTAAAAGTAACTAACTTTAACTAATACGCGGAAATCTATCTGGATTAACTAAAAAAATTATAATATGTCAACTGTATACTTATGCACAAGAGGTAACGAACTTAGACTAATTCCTATTTAAGTTCACACATTATCAAAATGATTAAAAGAATGATTTTCAACTTCCAATTCCTAATTAAGGTAACACATTATCAACAAGATGGTAACAAAAACAACTAAACGGTAAACGGATGAGGTTTTTCCTATTCGAGTTACCCGGGGAGAGCGAGTCTTTTTTACTCTCATGTACGGGGCCTCATCGGGTTAACCGTTACCACCCCTAGATGCACACACCTCACGAGATTTAAAACCTTGACCCCTTGTGAGGCAAGGAAGGACCTTACCACTAGGGCATTCGAAGTGGCAATTTCACCACTATACTCATCTCGAACATCTTGCCATTACGGCCATTTTATATATAGATAGGATACGAAGCAAAGATTTTCTATCAAGGTATATTAACTTTCCACAAACTATAGTTTCTAGCAAATAATGTCAACCTTAAAATTCTATGATATTAAAGTCATTATTCGGTCAACACGATTTGTGTACCAAAGGTTCTCTTGTGAATAGAGGTGGCAAATCTTGCCCATTTTAATAAATATGGGCACTTTTTGCCCATTTTCAAAAAAAGATGGGGCATTTTTGCCCATTCTTTATTATTAATGGGCTAAACGGGCGCATATGTAAGAAACTTATGGGTTTAATGGGCGCACATGTAAAACACTAATTAGGCTACTCGGCGGATATTTTATATTTAGTTTTTTATCCCCGGCTTTTAAACAAGTATTTTTATTTATTAATTCTACGTTTTTATATGTTTTTTTTCTCATTTTAGCTTTCGCCCGTTTCGCCCGTCCATTTCGCCCGCCCGTTTTGCCCGTGCCCGCCCGCCCGTTTTGCCACCTCTACTTGTGATACTAGCGAATATGGCTTCTTTGTAACTGCAGCATACTACTAGTTTTAGCTACTAATACACAAAACCCCATCTGGGTCTTGATACGGAACCTTACTTTTATCAGTAAAAAGTTAAAAAAATCTGGGTCTATTTTACAAATGAATAACAAGATAGTACAAATTAAAAGTATCTAATACACAAAATGATATGTAATATAGGTTATCCTAACAAGAAACAAATTAAAATTAATCAATATAAAAAATCCTATCTGGGTTATAACAAGGGACTATAAATTAATCAAAACAACTAAAAAAAGATTAAAAATTTATAAAAAATGGGGGTTTTTTTATAAATCAAGAACTAGTTTAAAATGGTTAATTTTGATAATTAAGCAAAATCCTATCTGGGTTATGTTAAGGGACTAAAGATTAATCAAAACAGCTAAAAAAACTTAAAAATTTATAAAAAAAAATGGGGGCTTTTTTGTAAATCAAGAATGAGCTAAAAATGGTAACTTTTAATTAATAAGCAAAATCCTAAGTGGGTTATGATAAGGGGCTACAGCTTAATGAATTAAAGTAAAAAAGATTGGAAATTTATTAACTTTTTTACCTGGATTGGGTTGATTTGGATTTGAAGGAGATATGAAACCATGAAGTAAAAAAAGTGCAGTAATTAAGTTTAGGAAACATAATATTATTGTTGCACTTTTGAATGAGAATCTTGATGACATTGTTGTTGTTTGTTGTTGTTCATAAGCTGTCTTTCATTTTTGGGCTTATGAGAAATGAAATGAAAAGCTCAAAGCTGATGATTAGCTTATTAGCTTATGGGGTTTATACAATAACCCTTTGAGTTACTAATTTTGCACTTCTTGACCTCATGTTTGAGATGAGCAAAACAAAACGAAAATCGAACCTAACCGAACTGAACCGGTCCGATAAATCTGAACCAACCGTATCCGGCTTGGGGTTTTCGATTTTTTATATTTACGATGTTCGGTCTAAAATGGACCGAATAGAGCTGACCGGGACGTCACAAAACCAAAACCGATCAAGTAACTTCGGTTCGTTGATCTGTTTATGTTTTCTATAAGATCAATTTTGATCGGTTCGGGTAATTTTTGACATGATGCTTGACCTTAGGTTTAAAAAGCCATTCCCAAACAGATAGTTGTTCCTTATTATAAGCCAAACACCAATTGAATACGTAAGCTAAAATTGATGATTGAGACGAATTAACTCATATTTTGGAGCATCTAGTAAACCAAAGATACTAAATTGCGATTAAAATGATCGACTAAACGAGAAAATGTAACAAACAACAACATTACCTGGTAAAATGTAGTACGTAGTAACAAGTAGGTTAATTTTTGTTAAAACTAAAACGATACCGAGTAAAACGATACATAAGAACATCGATGAATTAAAAGAATAAATGTAAATTAGCTTAAAGTTAACAGGTTAAAAAGGTTGGAAACAAGCCAAGCCGCTAGCCACTCCGAACCTAACCTTGTAAAGCTGGCTAAAAGCTGATGATTATTAGCTTATTTGAATTACTAATTTTGCACTTCTTGATCCCATGTTTGAGATGAGCAAAACAAAACGAAAATCGAACCGAACCGAACCGGTTCAACAAATCTGAACCAACCGTATTCGGCTCGGGGTTTTTGATTTTATATATTTACGATGTTCGGTCTAAAATGGACCCGATCAAGTAACTTCGGTTCGTTTATCTGTTTATGTTTTCCATAAGATCAATTTTGATCGGGTCGAGTCATTTTTGACCAAATGCTTGACCTTAGGTTTAAAAACCCATTTCCAAACAGATGGTCTATAAGCCAGACACCAATTGAATACTCAAGCTAAAATTGATGACTAAGACGAATTAACTCGTATTTTGGAGCATCTAGTAAACCAAAGATACTAAATTGCGACTAAAATGATCGACTAAACGGGAAAATGTACCGACAATAACATTACACGGGTAAAATGTAATAAGTAGGCTAATTTTTGTTAAAACAAAAACGATCGAGTAAAACGATACATAAGAACATCGATGAATTAAAGTTAACGGGTTAAAAAGGTTGAAAACAAGCCAAGCCGCTATGAGATCGAGCTTTTAAAACCTAGTTTGATTCAAGCTTTATTTCGTTTTACTCGTCATCTATACTACTTTATAAAGGATTTATGCCTTTCTAAAAATATTAGTCTTAAAAAATTAAGCCTTATACATTTCTTTTTTAGGAATGATTAGTCTTTTGCTAATTTAAAGTCTTAAAAACATCCATACAAAATACATCAATGCATTTTTTAAATTCAATGTAACATATAAAATTATAAATGATGGTTCATTAATATTATTTACAACTCATTATATAGAAATTAATACAGTTTTCAAATTACAAAACGGCTCATTTATATCACCATTTGAAACGGTTTTTCTCCTTTATTTACACCCTCCAACCATTCATTTTTCACACAGATAAAAAGAGCCACACACGGCCAAGCCTAAACCATATATAATTTCTCTAAAAACACAAAAAAATTGGTGGTGTTTTTAGCCCGTCCAAACAAAATCGTCAAGCTCTGCCACTACTGCTATACTATACACAAATTATATTTTTTTTATCATATGATAACTATCTTTTTTATTGCCAACTTTATAAGAGTAGAACTGCGGAAACCATATATTCTTATACTTGTATGGATAGTAGTATCGGTCGAAGTGCATTTCAATAAGCTCAAGCTTTCAAACAAAGTGTTGATGTTGGAGGTATAATTGTAACTGAAATTGATGGGCATGCATAAGGAGGCGGAACCCTTAGCGCCTAAGTATCGATGTTGGTACAAATCAGGGCCGGATTTTAGCATGTGCGAGGTGTGCAACGGCACAGGGCCTCCATTTTCTTAGGGCCCCAATTTCTAGATCTGTAATCTTTGTCTAAACTTACTTCTGGACGTTTTTACTCAAGAGAATGATGTTTTGTGATTGAATTCATACGTTTGGCAATGTTTTAGTTTAGTGATTTGAGTAACGGTAGAAAAATAGAGCTCAAAATTAGTTTCAATGAAGTAAAAATATGGAGAAAGGGTTTTACAGGGAGGAAGATGAGGCGCATTTCAAAAATTTTGTTTTGTTTTTGCTATATTTCATATTTAACCCTTCTAGTTTAAAGTTTGCTAATAAGCTACGTGTCTATATTGTTTTTAGCTTCATTTTATACAATCAATCTATATACTAAAATATCTATGCACAAGATTGTATTTGTTTTCTCAAAAATTTATCCCAATAAATTATCATGGTATAGTGTATATAAGAAATATATTTGCTATAATTATGTTTCAAGAAAATTAGTCACACACTAACACACACTATAAAAAAATACTACACTTTCATATGATATACGAGAGTTAATTTTAAGATTTTTTTTTAAGTTTTATGAAATTCAGGTGATTATAATAGAAAAACATAACATCAATCATAAAATGAAAAAAAAAACTATATACACAAGTTACTATTGACTAAATTAGAGAATCTAATGTGTGTAACTAGTACCTAGTTAAGGTTTTTGATTTTGTAGTCGATTTTGTGAAAGGGCCACCAACGTAATATAGCACATGGCCTCCGAAATCAACGAGACGGCCCTGATAGATTCCAATGGCATAAACACGTAATCATATTATTAAGCTAAATACGTTTTTACTACCGGCGTCATATAATAATACGGCACATGGCCTTTCAAAATCACGAGACGAAGGGCGTGATATATAATACGGCACATGGCCTTTCAAAATCACGAGACGAAGGGCCTCATACATAATACGGCACAGGGCCTCTCAGAATCACGAGACGGCCCTGGTACAAATCATTCGCCTTGAAAACAATAGTTAGGAAAAATATTTGCTCGCCACGAAATTAGTCACCGGGTACCCGCCGCGGCATTGCGCGGGTACCCGGCTATGACAGATAATGAGTCGAACCCGATCTTGTAAAGCTACAAGCCTACAAGGGTTGAAATGAGCCCCAAACTTTATAATTGCAAACGAACCAAGCTTGAGCTCACGTAAACCACAAATAAAATTAAAGAGAAAAAAAAAAGAAAAGAAGATGCGTGGTCGGCAGGATTCGAACCTGCGCGGGCAAAGCCCACATGATTTCTAGTCATGCCCGATAACCACTCCGGCACGACCACCTTTTTTGTTATTCTTAGCAAAACCAAATCCTATAAAACATCATAATCCTTAATTTTATCATCGTCTTTCTTCTAGGCTTATCAAAACCTTAAAAAAACACAAACACACAAACATTTGAGAGATATGAAAGAAAAATAAGATAGTCATAACCAAAGGTAAGCTTTACACCTTCAATCCTTTTATTATAGCTTATAGCTTATTTGGTTTTGGGCTTATGTTTCATAAGCTAGCTCTCTCACTTTTTGTGGCTTATTTTTAAATTTTATTAAAAGTTCTTTATGGGTTTTTGTTATTATACTCAAATGTGTTTTTTCGTGAAATGTTCTTGAATCTTGATTGATTATGTGTTATCTGAGTGAATGTAATTTATAGTTTTGTGTTATTATTAGACTAGGGGGTGTTTGAACTAGCTTATTTAGCCACCTTATGGGCTTATTTGGTATTGGAAAATTCAATAAGCAATAAGCACACTTTGCAGAGCTTATCGCCCATAAGTTCAAGTCGATAACCTCGTAAGCTCTGAAAAGTGAGCTCATCGCCTTTTACAGAGTCAAATAAGCCCATAAGCCGGGTAAATTAGCTAACCCAAACACCCCAATAAGCCAGAAAAATCGAGCTTATGAAATACAAACCAAACTCAGTAAGCTCATAAGCCCACAAATAAGCTTAAACAAACACCTTCAATCCTTTTTTATAGCTTATTTGGTTTTGGGCTTATGTTTCATAAGCTCACTTTTTGTGGCTTATTTTTAAACTTTAATAAAAAGTTCATTATGGGTTTTTGTTATTATACTCAAGTGTGCTTAATTTTGTGTATTTGGTATTGTTAGTGTGTTTTTCATGAAATGTTCTTGAATCTTGATTGATTATGTGTTATTAGGGGCTGTTTGGTTTGGCTTATATGACGCAAGCTCATTACGTCTTATATAACATAAACTTTAATTTTGTGGCTTATTTGGAGACTTATTGGCTTATATGAGTTCATTATGATATAATAAACTCATATAAGCCCATAAGTCTCTAAATAAGCTTAAAAATTAGGGTTTATGAAATATAAGCCGAAAATATAAGCCGAAATATGGCTTATTTTCGGCTTATTTAACATAATCCTTAATTTGGTGGCTTATTTTGAGACTTAGGGGCTTATATAAGTTTTATCATGATATAATAAACTTATATAAGCCCATAAGTCTCCAAATAAGCCACAAAATTGAGGCTTATGTGTTATATAAGCCGAAATGGGAACTAGCTTATTTAGTCAGCTTATGGGCTTATTTGATATCGGAAAAGTCAATAAGCACACTGTGCAGAGCTTATCGCGGTAAGTTCAAGTTGATACCCTCGTAAACTCCGAATAATGTGCTCGTCGCCTTTTTCAGAGTCAAATAAGCCCATAAGTTGGGTAAATAAGCTAACCCAAGCACCCCAATAAGCCAGAAAATTTGAGCTTATGAAATATAAACCAAACTCAGTAAGCTCATAAGCCCACAAATAAGCTTAAACAAACACCTTCGAAAACTTTGAGACTTTTAGCTTAAGTTTGTTGATAATGTGTTTTAGTCAAATGTACTCGATTGATTATTATGTGTTACTTGGATTAGTTCTCTTTTAGGCAGGCTTCATTTCAGGATTTTCAGAAAGTGGTTAACATTTGACTTGGGTGTTTATTTCGGCTTATATAAGCTTATCAAGTCATAATAAGCTTATGTAAGTCGAAAACTTTCAAAATGAGCCACAAGCCTCAAGCCTGCTATATAAAGCCGAAAAGTTCGAAACTTTCAGCTTGTTTTGTGACTTTTGTGAACTTTTTTCGTTAATTGCTGCTCAATCCTGTTTGTAACGTGTTATTTGGATTAATCCCATTTTGGGTATGCTTCGAATTTCTCATGTTGTTCATATGATTACTGATTGCTTTTCTGTATCTTAATTGATTATGTGTTATTTGCGTAGTTTGCAGATACTTTTCGTTGTTTCAGCCGAATTGAGTTGGTTAAAAGTTAGCTTCAATGGCTCTTAGCCTATTTAGAGGCATTCAAGCCCGCCCGTTATTACCATGTTCATCTGCATTCATAGCAAGAAAACATGTTCTCTTCTGTTCTATGCAAAGCACACAAGCCGACACCACAGTGAAAACAAAACAACAAGCTCCCTCAAATTTCACAGAAACCGCTCGAGCAAAAGCTGTTGAAAAAGTACTAAAAGATTACGAAGCAGTCATCGGTATAGAAACACACGTACAGTTATCAACGATAACAAAAGCGTTCTGTAGTTGTGCTTATAGTTACGGGTCTCAACCAAACTCATGTGTTTGCCCCGTTTGTATGGGTTTGCCTGGTGCATTACCTGTTTTGAACTCCAAAGTAATCGAGTATGCGGTGATGCTTGGTCTTGCACTTAACTGCAAACTAGCTTTGAGTTCGAAATTTGATAGGAAACAGTATTTTTATCCGGATCTTCCAAAAGGGTACCAAATTTCACAATTTGATATTCCGATTGCTGCAAATGGGTTCATTGATTTGGATCTTCCGCTTGAGTTTGGTGGAGGGCACAGAAGGTTCGGGATTACTAGGGTTCATATGGAGGAGGATGCTGGCAAGCTTCTTCATACAGGAACCGGAAGTTATTCTCAGGTTGATTTGAATAGAGCGGGGGTGCCTTTGCTTGAGATTGTTTCTGAACCTGATATGCGAACGGGCATCGAGGCTGCAGAATACGCTGCAGAGTTGCAAAGGGTCGTGAGATATTTAGGAGTTGGTAACGGAAACATGCAAGAAGGTTCACTTCGGTGTGATGTTAATGTTTCCATTCGTCCAATTGGCCAACTAGAATTTGGCACCAAGGCAATTCCCTTTTCCTCTTCAGAAATAAAATGATTATGTGATAATGAATAATCAAAATTAGATAATCGTATGTTTAAGTGTTTGGTAAATCGTGATTATCAAAAAAAAAATACGTTGCTTCTTACTGGTTACTAATCTTTATCAATGGTTGTTCATTTGGTAGGTCGAGATAAAGAATCTGAATTCATTTTCAGCCATGAGTAGAGCTATTGATTTTGAGATTGCAAGACAGGCGGAATTGTATGACAAAGGGCAAGCTGATGAAATTGTGCAAGAAACACGTCTTTGGGAAGAAGGCGCTCAGGTTTTATATAGCACCCTAGTTATACTATTATAGGGGCTGTTTGGGTTTACGTTTTAGTAACTTGTCTCGTTTATGTTTATCATTTTCTTTCGCTCTTACTGGTAGAAAACAGTTACAATGAGGAAAAAGGAAGGACTTGCAGATTACCGATATTTTCCTGAACCTGACCTTCCGGAAGTTATACTCACTGAAGAATATGTGAATGGTATACGTGAGTCTTTACCTGAACTTCCAGAAATGAAGCGTCGAAGATACGAGGAGATGGGACTAAGCATGCAGGATCTTCTATTTCTTGCCAATGATGTCAATGTATGTCACACTCATCCCTTTATACGAGTCAAATTGGTCGGGCTTGGGTTGGGTTCACCCGCTAGCACCTTTCTGTCTTTTAAAGCAGTTTACAAATAAAACTGGGTTTGTAAGTGGGATGTGCACAGGTTTAACAGGTTGACGGGTTGATTTTATAGTTGACAAGGTTTGAATTTCTTAATTTGCTACGGTCGCGCACACCCTGATCCAAGATCCTAAATGCGTCATTGTCTCAGGTTGCACACTTTTTTGATGCCACAATTGCCAAAGTTCCGGATGTCAAACTGGCAGCTAACTGGATCATGGGAGATATTGCTGCGTACCTGAAGAACGAGAAGCTGTCTATCAATGAAATAAAACTTAGCCCTGAGGAATTAAGCGAGTTAATCGCTTCTATAAAGAGTGGAACTATTAGCGGAAAGATAGGGAAAGAGGTGTGCCGTCTTTCACTTTCTACCAAGTTTTATAACCAGTTGAACTTTTACGGATATTGATTCAAGATTAATGGTGTAAAATTGTGCAGATACTTCTTGAACTAATGGAAAAAGGTGGAACCGTCAAAGGACTAATTGAAGAGAAAGATCTTGTGCAGGCAAGTTATCGTTTTGATCCGTACCCGTTTCAGAAATTCTAGCTTATTTCTTCATATCATGTTTTTCTGTTTGCTTTTAACAGATAGTAGATCCTGCTGAGATCGAGAAAATAATTGATAAAGTAATAGCTAATAATCCAAAGCAACTGGAACAATACCGCGGGGGTAAAACCAAGCTGCAAGGTTTCTTCGCAGGACAGGTTTGATCATTTTTACGTCTTCTCATTTATTTTCGCTTTTGCTAAAAGTATAAGATTTAAAAACTTGATTATCAGGTGATGAAAGAATCGAAGGGCAAAGCCAATCCAGGACTTGTGAACAAGATTCTTGTAGAAAAACTAAACGCTTAAAGCTGATCTGTTGGTTAGAAAATGTCATTCTTTTTTGGCTGAAACTCCATCCCGAGAGTTGTACTTATAGAAACGATGCAAAAGGGATTCCCTTAATTTATATATTGACTCGACTGCAAAACATTGCAGATACATTTATTTTATTCAGATTATAGGTAGCAAGCTGTATCTGACATTCATCTTTATAATCATATAAAGTGTTTCTTGCCTTTTTATGATAAACTAATGTTAGGCTTGGTTGTTACTGTGTGTGTTTGTTGTTAGCACGCGGATTATCGAGTGCTTGAGCTTGTAACGAACCCATCCTCATTTAGAATGTTAGGAAATGAATGATAGAATCTTCAAACAGAACCTTAAAATCACTAATGTTTTGCTGCAAAATATTAAGGAGTCTGAGATTGCAGGCTTGCAGCTGATAAGTCAGTAAAGAAGTCTGCAAATGTGTTGCGAGTTGCAGAGCTTTGGGATGTTAACTTCAAATATACTTTTATTAAGCATTAGTGTCCTTGGTGTATTTGGGGCTGCGGGCTTAGAATATTTCTTGAATTGCGTGTATATGGTGTGTTTGGGACGGTGAATCTTGAAATTACGATGGTTGGGCTGCTTTCTTGAGGATGATGCCTCTTGTAGAGTTGCTATGGCCATATAATTGAGGTGATAGCTGCATTATGGTTTTTAGCAAGTCTTTACAATCGGAAATGTAATCTTTTGCTAGCGGTAACAAGCTTTCTGCAATCAATTAAGCCTTTCTTCGATGCTGGTTCTAGGGTCATGATGTGAGGATGTACCTACATAATGATCTTAGAACTACCTCTGGCTTTTGTGTCGTTCTTTGTTGGAATAACGTAAAATTTTCAAACCCGTTTTTTAGTACTTACAAAGTTGATTGACATTATATCGTAAAAATTCACGAATGTTCTGCGACTCCATGCCTACCCTGGCTCCGTCCATGGATACCAACAAGCTTTAAAGTTAACAATTTTCATACTATTTCACCTTAATCGAAATGACTATAATTACAGCTTATGTGGTTTTAGACTTGGCTTATAAAAGCCAAGCCAAAAGTTTCAAAATAAGCCACAAAAGATAATGCTTATGAAACATAAGTACAAAATCAAATAAGTATATAATACATAGCTTATACAGATCACATTTATTACAAGAAAGTGGTCGTGCCGGAGTGGTTATCGGGCATGACTAGAAATCATGTGGGCTTTGCCCGCGCAGGTTCGAATCCTGCCGACCACGCGGAAGGGAGCAGGTTTAAACTTTCTAGATATATCCATTTCATAATAGTAATAACAATGACGCTCTTACAGTATTAAGCCGGATCAAATGAGTTTATACATACACTGCAAATCTAACGAGTATATATCTATACACCAACGATTCTTACACAACGACGCGTACACTGATGAATGATGATTCACCTAGTTATCTTTGTCAACTTTTTTTCCTATCCAATTCGCAACAATTGGCGTGAGGGCTACAGTTGGCGGAAATCTTATAGGTGATGCAGCTTTATGTGCAGCGTACGCCAATGCAAAAGTCCCCACTTTTTCTCCGGTTTCGTTAGCTGAAATCCCGACCTACAAATCAATGGAAAACATACATGAGTCTTGACGACACAAGGGAGATGGTGCGTTAAAAAACTCAACCCAGCAAAACGTTATTACCTTTTGCAACAATGATTGGACATCGACACCGGCGTTAATGAGGGCATAGCATAGGGAAAAGGAGATTAACGAGAGAGTGATGGAGGTGGCTAGATATGCTCCACCGTATTTAGTCAAGAGCTCTTTTGCTTGAGCGCCTTTTGATTTGTTATCGTCTTCCTTTGAGCTAAATATCTACAACAATATAACAAAATTATTCATCACATCTGCAGCCTACTCCTTATCATATCGAAAAACTAGGAGTACCAATGCGTATGTATTCTAAACAATGTGTAGAAAGTTGAATCCGCAAAACGACTTCATTAGTCATGTTCACGGGGCTGCCAAATGATATGCAAAAAGGCCTCTGGTATAAGGTTTAAATTCGTACTATGATTGCGTGTATTGTGACCAAAAATGGAAGTGCATACTACTCCGTATATCTGAACTCCTAAGAGTTATTGAAATGCAAATTCGTAACAAACAAAGAAAAGTGAAGAAAATCATAGCTAGGATAGAACCACCACGAAGGTGGCCTAATGATTAGCTACCCGGATGTCATCACAAGTCTCATGTTAAAACTTCACACCATCTTAGGTAAACGATCTGAACCAGATTGATATCGAGATATAAACTATAAAGGGTAAAATGTATATTAGTACCTAGACTTATATGGCCTTGTTACTGTACAACTTAATCCCAAATATCCAGCAGAAATATTAATGAATTTTAACCGTCATATGGATCATTTCACGGCGTATACATGTTCTTTTATACAGGTCCAACAGAATATTATTTTCCTTGTGCAGCTTTTTGTCATGTATACAAAGTCAGGATACTAAATACCGCGGTCATCCGATGATCCGATTCTGGGTGTACTAATATACGTTTTGGCCTCAACAAGTGAATAAGATCTCCCAATAATGCCCTGATTTATAGATTTCTAAACAACGCTGTTCTTATCTAAATAGGGTTTATAAATAAACCACTCTCGGTGCCGCCTAGTGGCAATTGGCTTGTGCATAATACTATTATCACTTTCGAGTGCAAACAACCTTAAAGTGGCCATACAACCTCGTGTGGTTCACCCGGTTTGAGTGTGTGTGTGGCGGTGCGTTCAAACCCTTAGTCGGCTAAAAGGTTGAAAAAAAAATTCAAGACAAAAAACGAAGTCTTTTCTACAAAAGTTAAGAGGGTTTGACAATTAATTAATAACCAATAGACAGATTCTTAAAAGGGAATGGAAAGATGGACAATAATACTGGGAGGTTTGTGTCGTGTGCATATGAGTAAAAGACTATAATAACTTAAACAACGGAAAGAAACAAGCATAGTGATAGGATAGCTTATGGCTTATTTTGTTAAGCTCACTTTT
The DNA here is from genome assembly GCA_025667525.1 of Glebionis coronaria. Classification (NCBI taxonomy): domain Eukaryota; kingdom Viridiplantae; phylum Streptophyta; class Magnoliopsida; order Asterales; family Asteraceae; genus Glebionis; species Glebionis coronaria. Next base: position 193,408 of record JANFOE010000054.1, on the reverse strand, counting down.
TGTGGCTTATTTGAAACTTTTTGGGCTTATATAAGTTCATACTGGATGTTTGTTTAGGCTTATGAAAATAAGCCTATTTCGGCTTATATTTCATAAGCTCCAAATCTGTGGCTTATTTGGAGACTTGTGGGCTTATATAAGTTTAATTAATTATGAAACATAAGCTGAAATGGGCTTGTGTTTCATGAACCTAAATTTTGTGGCTTATCTTGAGACTTGTAGGCTTATATAAGTTTAATTATTATGATGTGATAAACTTATATAAGCCAATAAGCCTCAAGATAAGACACAAATTTGAGGTGTATGAAATATAAGCCGAAATTCGGCTTATATTTTATAAGGCATAATGTTGTGGCTTATTTTGAATTTTTGAGACTTATAGACTTATATAAGTTTATCACATCATAATAATTAAACTTATATAAGCCCAAAATAAGCCACAAAATTGGGGCTTATGAAACCTAAGCCCATTTCGACTTATGATTCATAAGCTTAAACAAACACCATTTTGAAACTTTTTGGGGTTATATAAATTCATAATCTTAATGAACTTAATGGGGTGTTTGGATTACCTTATTTCATCATGGCCTTATCAGCTTATTAAGATTTGGAAAAATCCATAAGCTCATTTCTTTCACAGGCTCAAGGTGATAAGGACCTGACCTTATAAGGTGAAAAATGTGAGCTTTATTATGGGGTTTTCCAAATCTTAATAAGCTGATAAGTCCATGATGAAATAAGGCAATCCAAAGTTACAAAAAGTGAGCTTGCTCAACCAACTGGGGATAATCTTGGGGAGCGTGTTACCACATGCGAGAGGTCTCAGGTTCGAGTCTCTCCATGGGGGTTTTCTTCAAGGGAGAAAATAAATATGGAGTGGGGTTTATCCCCTAAGGCAAATGTTCCAGTCATGTATACTATCCAATTGAATATCACCGTGTGCTCGAAACACTAACTACTAACTTCTCTTTTTTATTTTTATTTTTATAGAAGGCAAACGGGCAACAAGCTGACTTTTTTTATCGCAAAACCAAGTCTATTAAATACAACGTTTGTGAATTTAGAGTCAAAACATTACTATTCATAACACGTTGTATTTCCACCGCCTCAGTGCAAAGAAAACCAAATGTATCAAAACATTACTACTAACTTAAACATAAGGCTAAAAAACGAAATAAGCCATATAAGGCGGTTAAATAAGTTACCTTCCATAAACCAGCTTCAAGACCAAGCTTCTGAGTAACTTCATCTGCTGAAGAAGAAGAAGTACTATCTTCATTCTTGGGCTTAGTTTCTTCTTTGATGGCTTTAGTAATGAACTTATTATTCTTAGTGGGCCTTGTGCTAAATGTATTTATCTTTGTTCTTGGTGGGAGGTGGGCTTTAATGGAGGATGGTGAGATTATGCAGCAGGTGCAGCTAAAGGATGAAGCTGCCATTGAAGCCATGGAACAAGGACAGGAGATAACAAACTAACCACACAAATGAAACCAACAAATATGATACTACCTACGTGTTACTAATCATTACCAATGCTCGAATCCGAATCCGAATAAGCCTATTCGAATTCGAATCAGGTTAATTAAGGAAAAAAAAAGTTATTTCGAGTTGATCCGAGTTTTAAATAGGTCTAAGTTCGGGTTTATATTTTTTAGCTATAAATAGTGTCGAAAAAGTTAACCCGAACTCAAATAAGACTATTTGAATCGGGTCATTCGAGTCAAAGAAAATTTATTCAGGTTGATTCGAGTTGACCCGAGTTTTAAATAAGTCGGGTCGTGTTAATATTTTTTAAGCGTCGACCCGAATTAACCCGACCAGATTTGACCTGAAACCGACCAACCCGATTTAACCCGACTCGACTAACATTTTTTACAATGAGAATATACTTAAATATTATATTTGGGTTAATTCGAACCCGAATTGACCTAGCCCGAATTAAACCGACTCGAATTGACCTGAACTCAAGTGACCCGAGTTCTAATTAAATTCAGGTTTAGGTATGATATTTTTAGTCTTATCCAAATTCAACTTGAACCTGACCAACCCAACCCGATTCCCACCCTAACTACAAATATTAAAGTACTAAGCTTTTTCGAGTCAGATTATTCTTGTCGAGTTATCATATCAATAATTTTAGGGTATGTTCGGCAAGAGATTTTTTAAACATTTTTTAAAGTTGTTAGCTTTTTGTTTTAAAAATAATCTCTTATAAAATAACTAGCTTTATTTGGCATAACAACTTATTAGAGTTATTAGCTTTTTATTTTAAACAAGTAGCTTTTAAATAATAAGTTTATTCATACAGTTTTTTTATAACTATCTTTGTAAAAGCTATAAATCACTGATATACCCTTTAAACATATTAAAATTTATATAAATATATTTTTTAAGTCATTTTACATCGTAATTTTATATTTTACAGGTAATTTAGTAAACACTTTTATTGAAAAACAATACAGCTTATAGCTAATATTAACAGCTTTATAATTAACAATTTGCTGCTTACAGTTAACAGCTATTTTTACCAAACATAACTTTAGTCAAATTATTCGAGTCAAACTGATAAATCGAAATGTTAAATACATATGGGTAAAAAAGTTTAGTTAATTTGGGTTCGGGCAACCTGTTAGATCTAAATAATGTTTTAGTTCATGTGTTTTTTTAAGAGGGTTATGTTTATGTGGTTTTGACCCGTTACGAATTTGTTTCCTTTTGATTTATCGGGTTTCACATGTATCGTTCATGTGTGTTATTCGTAAAATAACGAAACTCGTAACGGGTCAAAATCACAAGGACATAATCCGTTTAGAAAAGATACAAGGACCAAAAGTGTAAGATCAATAAACTGAACGGACTATTTATGTAATTTATTTAAGCTAGAACAAACAGGTATTTTTAAGACCATTTTTTACTTATATTTGAAATAACATAAATCTGAATGGACCTAAACCCGACTAATACGAGTTCGAATATGTTCATTTTAGTATCGATAGTTTTGCTTTGAAGTTAAATGGTATGACTTGTGACAATTTATAAATTAATGTTTGTTAGATAATAAATGTTTTTTATAAATTTAGTTTGGAATATTTAAAATTATATAGTTATAATATTCATGCGTCGCGAAGGATTTCATTTTGTGTAATTGTAATTTTTTATCTACAAATTATGCATGTTTAGTATCACGTAATGATCTTTGAAAAAATATGTGATGTTGTATACATTCTCGTCTATTTCTTTTTATGTCACGTTAATCATCACCAAGTGGTTTAGTAAAATTTTTACAAAAAAAAAGATCAGGGTTCAAACCTCACTAGGTGTGTGTATTCGGGGGTGGTCACGGATATTCATCTGCGACGACTCCGGGTTAAAAAAAAATAGTCGTCATGGGATTAGTCTTTACTAACATGAACCCAGCCTATAGGCGACAGGTACCCAGACTGAAAATGGATCACGTTGGTACGCCTAGAGGTCGGAAAAAAAACCGGTTCATGATCCGATCCAGGAAAAAAATCAAACCGGTTTTTCTTAATTTGAACCGGTGGTTCATAAACGGTTTAATAAAATGACCGGATCGAATTAAAAACCGGTTAAAACCAAACAAATCCGGTTAAAACCGATCTGATCCGGTTAAAAACCAAGTTAAATCTAACCAAAAACGGGTTTTAAACCGATCCAACTTAAGTCAAACCGGTTTATTGACCATTTGACTCAAACCAAGCCGGATTAAAAACGATCCGGTTTTTACAAAAAATCCGATTTGCCACCTCTAGGTACGCCTCATCTCTGATCATACGAGCACACATTCAGAATATGCTTCAGTCGCATAAACAACAAGATGATACATTAAAGAATCGATCATGTAATTACAAAAGCTACCGAATGATTACTCACCCGGTTAACATTAATAAGAACACAAATGTCCATCCTTAAAGAACCGGAGCAACATACATCTGACCCAAAATTGTTGCGCCCAAAGAACCCTACGCTGAAACTACATTATCTATGTAGGTTTAAACTTTCTAGAGATATATCAGAAGTACCAAAGTTCCGGTGCTGACCATCTGCTACATTAGTAAGTTTAAAACCGTGATTAGGGAGCTGGTTAATCAGCAGAGTTTCCAGTTGGCAAGCCAAGCTTTTCCCCGGGACTAGGAAATAAAGGAATGACGCATTGCGCATTCCTTCCTTTGCCCGATGTGCACGAACTCTGCCTTGGAGATCATCCGTCTGATATGTGGTCATCAAAGATTAGAAAGATTAATGAAATGACAAGGGTCAAAATGAAACATGCGGCTAATGAACTGAGATGAATACCTCTCCAACATAAAGAGTCTTGTCAGGTCTAAGGATCACATAAACACTCGACGCGCCAATTGTTGATGGAGGTGGTTGTTCCCGTGGACCGATAACAACGCATCTCAACGCAACTTCTGGTGTAATCTTAGTCTTCCATATCTCGGTAAGCTTTTTATGACATATCATGCAGACAATATCTTCTACATCCTTCCGAAATTTCTCCATTTGGTTCCTTGATTCATTTGCACAAAAAGTAGGCACTTCTTGAACTTGACTACTAGTTTGTTGTATCTCGGCTTTAGAAGATCCCTTAGAAGCGATTGGTTGAGGTTTTGTTATCTTTTTTCTTGAACTTATGTCCTTCGGGTACACTGACTTGTATAGTTCTTCGGCTCTTAGTATTACTGCCTCGGGAACACCTTCCTTCTGAGCTGTTTCAAATGCAAGACTCTCTCTGCATATTCCGTCAATCAACTTCCATGTTGGTTTGATTTTCCCGTCCACTATTTCACTTCCCATCGCTTTGTATACCGTATTCTTTGTAGTTAGAGGTAGATTGAAGATATCATGCAAGTGTGTTGATACTACACCCAAACAACCAGCCAAATCAAGAGTTTCGATAATGCTACCAGCGATGCATGTCCCTTTCGCTGTTTCTGTGCCTCTACATATTTCGTCCACAAGAACTAGGCTTTGCGAAGTGGCTCTAGTAAGTATAGAACGCATCTCTGACATTTCAATCTGAAACGAGCTTTTCCCATCTGCAGGGCTGTCATAAGACTTTACGTGTAGCATAATAGAGTCAAAATGAGGTATTAGTGCCGACTCGGCTGGTACCATAAATCCGCATACTCCAAGTAATGCAGCTGCACATATTGAGCGAAGCAAACTTGATTTCCCGCCACCATTTGGTCCGGTCAATAGAAACATTGATTTCATATTAACTGTGTTCAAAACTGCACTCCCTTCAGCTGCATCAAACCAATACGGTGATAGACCAACAATCTTCATCTCACGACGTCTGATTATTTGTTCAGTTTCATCACAAATAGGGGACTGAACGAGAGTTGGAAACACCCATTTTCTTCTTCTGCCTTCACTGTTTAACCATTATGTAACGTTCAGTTAACGCATTTTAAGGAGCTACACTGACACGATTTAATACAAACGTCAACTTTTAGATTCAGCCTACCTCACGTGAGCAAACAATGCTTTTGCTATGACAAGCAACATAGAAGCGAACACGAGAACATTGATTTTAGCCTGCAAATCAGCAGACAATCCTCTCAACAGCTCTAAGACCATGGACTTTGCCTTCGCACCAGCGTCATGGTACCTAAACAATGACCAAAAATCACAACTTAACATATTTAAGTGATGTTATATGAATATGTAAAGAATGAATAATAACATCACAAACAAAGAGATCCACCGTGTGAGTGCATCCTCCACTTTCACTGTCGTAAACCATTCTTCTCCAACCTTTCTGCCCTTAGAATCTATAGAGGGTTTAAGTTGTTTAATTTGTTCTTCTCCCGCTGTACCTGCCCATACAGATGGTGCAAAACGTTTTCCCTTGAACCAAATAGCTCTGTGTTCCCGAGCATAGGAGATTTCGCCCTTTGGTCCTCCAAATGGTGCCGTGGTGGCTTTTATTCTGTTGATTATAGGAAGAAAATCTTCTGTGACCTGGAATAACAGCCATCTGTTAGGGGTGTTTGTTTAAGCTTATATGTGGGCTTATAAGCTTATTTGTTTATTTTGGCTTATTTTGAGACTTATGGGATGTTATAAGTTTACCATATCAGAATAAACTTATATAAGCTCCCAAGCTTACAAACAAGCCAGAAAATCGAGGCTTATAAAATATAAGCCGAAAAAATAAGCATATAAGCCACAGACCCTTGTCTTGTAGGGCATATTATATAAGTCGAGAAGCTTCGATTGAGGAAACTTGGATGAAGACGAGTCTTCTAAAAAGGAATAAAAGACAAGAAAAAGGGAACTTACCGCTAAGGATAAGGCTTCAGCGGCCTTATCTACCTCATCGTAAGCTTCTTTAAGATGAATCTTCTTGACACGACTTTTCCATGAAGACTCCATGTCCTCAAAAAAGTCATTTGGTATATTCGAATGTGAGCTAAACTTCTGATCATTTTCATCATCTAAAGAGATAAGTTCACCAATTGTACGGGAGATTGACTCACACTCATGCACCTGTGAATAAGCAACGACAAACAAAGAAACACGTTTTTTATAAACTTCTACTCATATATCTTGATCGTCGAAGCTTTTGGCAATTTGCGTTATATCTTAAAGAATTTTTAACCGCTTACTAGTATCTCAATGTCAACTTTTAATCCGGTCGCCACCCAAGTAGGGTCCACTAACAACATCAGTATCTGCCTTAGCTCGGCGTTTCTATGGAGATGCAATATTTCGTCGAGCACACTTTTGATCTTGCAAAACTCAATATGATTCGTCTCCCTTAACTCAAGAAGCTTCACTAGCTGCAAGATGAAGGACCAGTATACGTTAGAACTTACATAAGTTAGAAACGGAAAAAAAGTACCATAATAAGCTGAATTTTCTTCTTTAACCGAATCCAAAACTTAGACGAATTTTGTTACCTTTGATGGTGCGATGCAAGTGAATTCAGGAATTGAGCAAGATATGTTGCTCATAAGTTTTCCTATTGCTGGAAAATGTTTTAAGAAGCAAGTAAAATTAGTTTAACGCATATAAAATATTATGCGCGTGAGAATGATAAACACACTTGTAAAATAAAGTAAAAGAACACCGCTCCGGATATGGACAAAGTGATAAACTGGATAAAATTTCCTAAGGAAAATAAGAGATTTCGACAACCATATTCAGTTAAACAGCATTTCTGATAAATGTGACGGTCAAACACGTACTTATAAGCTATGTGAAAAGTAAATGATCTCAGCTTCGAGATGCTCATAAAGACACATATCAACGACCGCGATCTTCGCAAAATACTTATTTTGTTGGCTGAACATGTGAGATGAGCATACAAATTCAAATCACGCCACATATTTTGGGAACTAACTGCACTTTGATAAGTGAATAATAATCAGATACTCACCTTGAATAGTAGATGCAGTCGCATAAGTAGGAGGGTTCAAAAGTAGATCTCTGATATACATAGCAGGTAATCCGGTGCAATTGGACGGGAGCAAAATCTTTAGTAAAAAGGGTACTCCTTCCGTTGGTATAGCGCCTGATATCCAAACACGGATTAATAATGCATAACTGGTTCGTATATAGAACATTAAAAGTACATGAGATAGTAGCTGACCAATTTGTGAGGCTGTTCCGAGGGTCAACGGGTGAGGTTTGTTTTCTGCAGCGACAGTTACATTCCTAAATGTGACATCGTCTTCAAGACCATAAATCTCTTTTACCTAAAGTTTAAAACACCAACGGTAAGATAGCATTCCGAAATTCAAATATATTTTAGCTCTTTTACTTGTTTGAAAAAGACAAATTTTTCGTTCAAAAACGAGTTGGATTGATGTAAATCTGAAGTTGGGAAGTAGTCAAGTTGAAATTTGAAGAGCGTAAACTGTGAGATATAGACCTTGAATAGTATCTCATGGACGATATCCCCATCGATCCATTCGAAGTGTCGGCCATTACACTCTCCCCACAGTAGCCCACCTTCACCAAACTCTGCCCAACGAGTCGTTCCTGAGGAATTGTTCTTCAATGACTTATGAATAAACAAATGATGGTAACGACAAGTACGAAGCTTTGTAACAACGGCCTCTTCAGTTAAACCGTCATCCAAAGAGTACGTTTTCATAGTCTCCAACACTGAAGCTATGCAATACCCCTTTGCAGAGCGTGATAGTCCTGAAAAGGTACAAGATAAGTAACCATAAAAAAAGTGATCGAAAACATGAATTAACTCGATGTGACGACTTTAGCATACCAATGACTGGCATAGGTTCTGGAAACTCGAGATCGTGATCGTCTTCTACAAGTCCAAAAACATACGGACTTCCAGGATGCGCATGTCTGTACGCATTAACATATCAGGAGTAAACACAAAGAACAAGAACTTTAGAACATCAATTTAGAAAGAAAAAAATTTTGTTAACATACCCAGATATAAAACGGCTTTTACGGGAACGAGCTTGGGTTGGACCCTGAACTTCCTCCACAATGCACTAAAATACAAACATCAAAAACCAAAACAAATTCAAAATTCGTCTTATCGAAAAGGACCAACAGCATAAAAGTTTAAGTACTTACTACTGAAAATCCATGACGTGTCAGATCATCCAAAGTTTGACGTAGATTCTGCATAAAATGAAAACAAAGGAATAATGGTTGATTATTTGATAACTTTAAAAAGTTAACTTTAGAGGGCGAAAACTAAAATGTTTAGAATACCACAACAGGGCAACCGGCTTTTGGAATGCTATCTGAACGCATACCACCAAAAGGATTCAAACCAGCATACTCCACAAGTATACAAGCATCAAATCCTATCGCTTCATAAAATTCCCCGACCTAAAGAGATTGCAACATTTATGAACTTATTATTAGTGTAACAAATCACATGCTTTCTTTGAGCACAATGAGATAAGACAGAAACGTACCCTACATAGCAAAACTTCCCGTGGAAATCTTGACTTGAACTTTAATATCTCCGAATTGAGGGTTCCTTCTTTCATACTATATTAAAAACGAAACAATAAAAAAACCGAAAACTAGATGCGACTGTTTATGAACACGGATGATATTACTTACCTCCCGTTCTTCAAACTGTCATCCAAACCGAGCAAATTAGAGTAAGTGAGTCTGTTGATCATTTGCATAGAAGACGTTTTCCTACACGTCTCCATTTTCTGAAACAGAAAGCACGATATCAACATAAGCACTATAAATAAATCAATATGAAAGACGAATCATCTGGATACTCTACCTCCTTCCACCACGTGACGTGAAGATAATCTTTTTCCGTGTAGACATTCTTTGATACCTTTATTGATTTGGATGCTTTGTTATTTGTCGTCGACGTCTTTCTCTCTTTAAAGCAAGAGATCTGCTTAGGATTCCTGGTGCTTCTAGGAAAATAGAAAGACTAAATGTTAGGTATATGAACTGATATTGCAGGGACAACTGGCGTTATACCCTAAACTACTGAGGCCGAGTTGTGTTGCATCGGTAGAATTATAAAGTTGAACCCTAAAACATTGCAAAATATATATTGACCTTAACATATTAAGTTCGAATTTACGAGTCATAAATGCATATAGGCTTAAAGTAACTATATGTGTTGTTACTATTTATCCTTCTACATTTTGCTCGAGTTGCAGTTGCAATTCTAGTTTTCGCGTCAACTATTATTACACTTAATATAGGGATAATGTGCAATGACTACAAGTTCCATATGCAAATCAGTAAAATTCATAAACGATTGAATCTTTCGCACCATGTTACAGGATTATAAGACTAAACTTAATATAGGTGTAATGTATGTACCTAAGTTTCAACATTTGTCAGTAAAACCACCACTTTATAGACCATCCAAATTTGGAGCGAGTTTCTAGAAACAAGTCTATAACTAGGATTGGTTTTGAAAGGTATTCTAAAACTAGGATGATCTTCCTTATTCATTCTAATTCTAGGATTTGTTTTCAACAGTTCAGAACCAACATACTCACAGTTCAGCAGCACCTTTGAACCAGCCCACCTATACCAAACACACATCGTACAAACAGCCCCCTCACTGCATTTCACAATGAACCATAACAATTGAAAACCGCAACACACTGATCAAACAATACTTGACTAAATGTACTCTTTCGTTAAAATTGGTGCCATACTTGGTATAGACTCTTTTCAATAAATAGAGAGACCAACACAAAAAGCCTCATACCAGTTCACTTACGCAAAACATGACTACTAAATAATTCTACAAACCAAACACTGCAACATTGACAACCACTAGCCACACGAGAATATAAAAATCCCATATGGAATAATGGGAACAAATGTCACTTGCTGTCACAACAAAATTTTCCAAACACATAATCACTTCCGAACCACTGAAATTGCAGATGAATAGAAACCAAAGTTGCAGAGCCACAAACCAATAACAGTACCAGTAAAACCAGACTTCACATAAATAGTTGCAGCAGCACCCTAACACTGAAACTTTGATGAAGAGTGCCAGAAACAGCAGTACGATTAGAACACTATTAACTACTGTCAAAATATACGATTAAGAACAAATTCAGTTAAAAAATCAGTTTAAAACCATTCAAACTCTATTAAGTCCGGTTAAAAGAACTCATGTTCTGCTTCACATAACCCCATTCAGAATGAAAAGGCTGCTTGGTTATGAAACGAAAAACTGGTTTTATATGGGTTTTCCAGGCCAATACACAGCCTTTTTTTACATTCCGTAACAACAAAAATTACTATGTGTACAATATGATCATTCACGCGAATTTCTTTGTTTTATTCAACTCAATAAATAAACTAACTTATCATATTAAGTGGTTCTCAGTGTTTTTAAAACCGAAGTGGATTTTTTCTCGTTTTCTGCTTTCTGTTTTTTTCATGAGTTTTCCCGTATGTATATATCCTACATTTAGAATAAGAAAAGGCTATTAATCCTATAATTAGAACAAAAAAGGAAATCATCCTAGTTTTAGAATAATTTTTCAAAATCATCCTATTTCTAGAATTTACTCGTTTCTATTAAACCAAATCCAGCCAAAACCATGCTATGAAGGTGTTTGGGATTGCATATTTTGAAGTGTTTATTGGCTTATTGCATACTTTGAACACTTTGAAGTGTTGGACTGCAAAGTGCTTATTGGTTTATTAGCTTTTATTTGGATGAAATAAGTAGACGGGTTGGTGCTTATAAGCCTATAAACAAATTTGCCCTTTTACTCTGTATACGGTTTCTTTTATAAAACTGGGCCTCAAATGACCCTTTTACAACTAACGGTGTGTTTGGCAAAAGTAGCCATAGCAATGGGCTGTTAAAAACATTTCCTAACGTAGCTGATGTAATGTGTAAAATGATGTAATTTTGTATCACCACACCTCCTACAGCAACAGCATACCCAATCCCGTCGTAGCCCAGTATTGGAGATGTGGAATGTAGAGGTATCCTACCCCTACCCCCAGAATGAGCCCGGAAATATAGTGAGTGAAAGAGTGAAATAACAAGGACGATGAAATTATAGAAACAGAGGACGAAAAGCAAACATACAAGCAATAGGCAAAAACTATCATTCCTAAAGAAAAAGAGCATGGAGACTTAAAAGCATACGCCGCAAGAGAATACAACACATTACCTAGACTGTATAAAGCGCATAAGAGGCAAAGGGGGCATAAGCCTAAACATAAGAGCATAGAAGCAAAACGTAATAACACAAACGGGCAAGGGCACAAAAAAAAAAGTTGATTGTTGCTCGCCACTAAAAACAAATTAGGCTAAATGACTTAAAAAATCATCTAACTTGCAGTTTTTTGCAATTTGTGTAGCCATCTTTTTTTTCCCAATCTGTCATCGAACTTTCAAAAGTCGGTTATTTGTGTGTATTTTGTGACCATTTTACCTTACTTTTTCCAAATTTCAAAGGTTAAAATAGTCATTTTACATTGTAAATGGTCACACAATGACTGACTTCTGAAAGTTTGATGACAGGTTGATAAAAAAAATGGCTACACACAACCAAAAAAGTGTGTTAGGGGGTGATTGAGATTGCTTATTGAAAATAGATTATGCGTTTTGAAAATGAATATTCAGATAATCAACAATTAGAAAACGTGGTTTTAAAAAATAGTGTTTGGATTTGATTATGTTGTTTGAAATCGCAATAATCAGATTATCAATTTTTTAGTGTTTGGCGAATCAGATTATTTGTTTAGTTGATAAGTAAAATGACTAAAACATACTCATTTTAGCTTATCTCCATTTTGAAAATGAAATAAGTAGATAATCTAGTTCCAAACGCAATCCTAAACACCCATTTAGATTACTTTTTAAATCATTAGCCCAACAAATAACCCTACGGAAGGGTCTCTCAGAGCAATATACAAGTGGTGGCCTCGCACGGTCCTCCACTTAAAAAGGGACACATTTTTATTAGTTTTACATATAAATACGTATAATATTAAACATATATGAGCCATGTTTATATGCATTTTGTCTCCCTAGTTTACAAGTGTGATAGGGGAATAGGGCCTCTATTATTATTGCGTAGGGCCACCAAAAACCAGGAGACAGACATGCTAAAGACACATAAACAACAATATCCATTAATTAGATTCCTAACATATAAAATTAAAATAAAAAACCACGATAAAGTTGATAGTTGCTCGCCACTAAAAAACAAATTACCCTTCAGAGGGGTCTTTGAGCAAGTTAGAAACAATGCACTCGCACAAGGCTTCTACTTAAAAAAGGCCACATTTAGTTTTACATATAAATATGTATAATTAGGGGTGGAGCTAGGGGTTCCCGGGATGCACGGGAACCCGATGGAATATTTTCGCCTAGTGTATTTATTTGCTAAAAATATCGATTTTGTCAAAATGTACCCCGTAAAAAATTAGGTGTTATATAAATACTCGTATTAAAAATTTTATGCACCCGATGATTTTATACTCTGGCTCCGCCCCTGCGTATAATATTAAACATATAGGGCCACCGAAAACCACGAGACGTCATGCTAATGACACATAAACAACAATATCCATATAGAAAAAAAAAACAAATAAAAAAAAGGGTTAGAGATTAAGGGGGCATACGAGATTAATAATGGAGAAGTGGTAATGGGACGAGGGCGAAGAGGAAGAGGTGACCGGAGGATGGAGCGCCACCGGTGGCCGGAAACCACCATGGATTTAGCCATGAACCAATACATTTTTTTAAGGCTTTCCCGCCATACAACACGACAGAAACTCACAAACTGTCTGTTCAGTATCTAGTACTTTTGTCTTTTGGTTTTTTACTTTTGTTACAAAGTGAGATTTCATTTTAGGGGGGTGTTTGTTTCCCTTATTTTGTTTTGGATAATTTACTTTCTTATTTTTTTATTTTTTAATGTAATCTAATAAAAATATTATTTTCTCAACTTTTTCTAATAACAATTTTATTTTTAATCAGTTAATTTACAACTTTTTTTATTATTAGTAATAATACTCTCAAGTGAGGGTAATATGATAAACTTAATTTATATTTTTTATCTATTTTTATATTAGACTATTAATTTAGGATATTTAAAAATAGTAATCTGGACTATTAATATAGGACGGAGGGAGTAACTTTTTTAAATTTGTCAATTAGGGTGTTTGGGATTTCTTATTGAAACAAATTATTTATTTTAGAAATGAATAATTAGATAATCATCATTTTAAAAACATCATTCTAGAAATTATTGTTTAGTTTGATTATCCTGTTTTAAAATCGCAATAATCAAATAATCGGCTTTTTTAAGTGTTTGGTAAAGTTGATTATTTGATTTTTTAATAAGTAAAATAAACTCATTTTATCTCTCACTTACTTTTTCAAAATTTCATTTTAGAAGTTTCAAAACGAAAATAATCATTTTTTGTCCATTTATTATTCAAATACTCATTTTAGCTTATTTTACCATTTTCAAAATGAAATAAAACAATCACTTAATACAATAGTCCGTATTCAGTTCATAATAAAATTTAAGGGGCCGTTTGTTTAGGCGCTTGGCTTCAAAGAACAGGGATTTGCCACAAATTATGTTGTTTGATAGAAAGTAATCATTTTTTGTCCATTTATTATTCAAATACTCATTTTAGCTTATTTTACCATTTTCAAAATGAAATAAAACAATCACTTAATACAATAGTCCGTATTCAGTTCATAATAAAATTTAAGGGGCCGTTTGTTTAGGCGCTTGGCTTCAAAGAACAGGGATTTGCCACAAATTATGTTGTTTGATAGAAAGTATTTGATTTTGGGCTCATCTTCAATTATAAGGAACTGGGCTATACAATTTTAAGGATATGTTTGTTTGGTTCAATATTAAGGGTGTGTTTGGTACTATAACTATCAAAATCATTGAATCACGATAATATTTATTGCAAATGTTTGGTTATTTTATACATTTACTTATTTACGAGTATATTGTTAAAAAAGAATGGTCGGTTACCTCACGTTTCCCCGTATTTCACACCATTTTTTTTTCACGCGCCTCTCTCTCTTTGCCAGTATTATAAAAATTTTGTGCACCAGATGATTTTATTAAACATATAGGGCCACCGAAAACCACGAGACGGTCATGCTAATGACACACAAACAACAATATCCATATAGAAAAAAAAAACAAATAAAAAAAAGGGTTAGAGATTGAGGGGGCATACGAGATTAATAATGGAGAAGTGGTTATGGGACGAGGGCGAAGAGGAAGAGGTGACCGGAGGATGGAGCGCCACCGGTGGCCGGAAACCACCATGGATTTAGCCATGAACCAATACATTTTTCAAGGCTTTCCCGCCATACAACACGACAGAAACTCACAAACTGTCTGTTCAGTATCTAGTACTTTTGTCTTTTGGTTTTTTACTTTTGTTACAAAGTGAGATTTCATTTTAGGGGGTGTTTGTTTCCCTTATTTTTGTTTCGGATAATTTACTTTTTTATTTTTTATTTTCTCCGTCTCATATTAATACTTAATCGAAAAAAAACACACAGTTTAATAAAATTTATCATTTTTTTAGTTTTCCCTTTGTTACTTTTTATATAATAACAAATTTACTTTTAACCAATTAATTTAAAACTTTTTTATTATTTTTAATAATATTGATATGCTAAACTTAATCTACACTTTTTTATGAGATTTCATTTTAGGGGGTGTTTGTTTCCCTTATTTTGTTTTGGATAATTTACTATTTTATTTTATTTTCTAATTTTTATTTTCCTCCGTCTCATATTAACAGTCCATCGAAAAAAAACACGCAGATTAATAAAATTATCATATTTTCAGTTTTCTCTATGTTACTTTTTACATAATAACAAATTTACTATTAACCAATTAATTTAAAACTTTTTAATTGTTTGTAATAATACCTTCAAGTGAGGGTGATATAGTAAACTTAATCTACATTTCTTATCTATTTTTGTACTGGACTATTAATTTGGGACGTCCAAAAATAGTAACTTGGCTGTTAATATAGAACGGAGGGAGTAACTTTTTTTATTTGTCAATTAGGGTGTTTGGGATTGCTTATGAAAAGAGATTATTCATTTTGAAAATGAATAATCAGCTAATCATCATTTTAAAAACGTCTTTCTAGAAAATAGTGTTTGATTTTGATTATCCTATTTGAAAACGCAATAATCAGATAATCGTCTTTCTTAAGTGTTTGGTAAATTTGATTATTTGATTTTTTATATGTAAAATAAACTTATTTTAATTTTTTACATTTTGAAAATTAAATAAATAGCTTCTTACTTTTTTTTTTCAAAACTTCATTTTGAACGTTTCAAAACACAAATAATCATTTTTTTTTCATTTATTATTCAAATACTCATTTTAGCTTATTTTACCATTTTTAAAATGAAATAAATAAATAATCTAGTTGCAAACGTAATCACAAACAATCACTTAATACAATAGTCCGTATTCAGTTCATAATGAAATTTAAGGGGCCGTTTGTTTAGGCGCTTGGCTTCAAAGAACAGGGATTTACCACAAATTATGTCGTTTGATAGAAAGTATTTGATTTTGGGCTCATCTTCAGTTATAAGGAACTGGGCTTTACAATTTTAAGGATATGTTTGTTTGGTTCAATATTAAGGGTGTGTTTGGTACTATAGCTATCAAAATCATTGAATCACGATAATATTATTGCAAATATTTGGTTATTTTATACATTTACTTATTTACGAGTGTATTGTTAAAAAAGAATGGTCGATTACCTCACGTTTCCCCGTTTCTCACACCATTTTTTCTTCACGCGCCTCTCTCTCTTTGCCAATATTATAAAAAACTTATGTGTGTCTTTCTTGCGAATGTTATATCCTTCACTCGCTAATTACGTGTCTTGGTTGCTCCATTTTTGCGCCATCTGTTGTCCAGCTGAACCTTGGGAGCTTGGGATATAAAAACCCCTTTCTTAAACCAATCCATCCTGGGTAGCAGCTTCCAACATCTAATCCAAAAAGTTTTTTACTCCTTTTGTTACTCCTTTCTTGGTACCGGATTTAAGTTATTTTTTTTACCACCAGTTGTTGATGACGATATGGGTTGACTTTTTAGGATAGGATTTACTTGCCTTTTTTTTAATTATCCCCAGTTAGTTTCGTTGGTCGCTTTTCTGGATTTGTGGTTATAGACAACAGTGGCTCTGAGACCAATATAACTCGCTGGTGTTTGTTTTGTACCGATTTTACCTCATGGTTAATTTGTCTGGTTTTATGTGTATTGGTTAATTGGTGTTTTTATTCACCTAATCTACCAATTGGGGGTTTAATCAGGTTGGGATTTGTTGGGTTTGGGTTTAATTGTGGGTTTTAAATTTAGGGCTCCTCCTGTTTTTACCTACTTTGGATTAGATTTTCATGGGGTGTTTTCGATTGTTTCTTTAGTTGTTGTGTTGTTTTGCTAAGTTGGAAGGCATGATATTAAGTATGCCAACTTTATTCCGTAGGCAATGAGTATGGTTGAACATGAAGGGTGGATACGGCCTGTATCTTGGTGGGGCATCACGACCACATTCGTGTTTGCAGCCATGGCAGGTTTGCATACGGACGTACCACTTATTGGCTTCTTATTATATGATCTCATTGCCACGTATGTGATCAGTTTTTACCTATTTGAGGTTCACCGGTAGTGTTAAGAACAAGCTAAGCAATAAGTTACCATTAACTCTTGCTTAAAATTGTTTCTTTCGGGTGCCATTAATTATCTTCGCTAACGAATACTGCTATGTATCTTTGTTGTGAATTTTAGATGTTAATAGGTACTTGAAAGAATACCGTTTGCAACTGAGATTAAAACAATGCCTTAGTTGTTCAATACTACGATGATTCTAAATGGGTTCTGTAAAGGTGTGATTCTCCGTACTTTGGCATGGTAACCTTATGGTTGCAGATGTATAGGATGTATCCCCTTTATTTGATCATCCATTCAATACTATGATGATTGGCTATGATGATTCTAAATGGGTTCGGTAAAGTTGTGATTGTCCGTACTCTGGCATGGTACTTTAAGGTTGTAGCCATATCGGATGTATCCCCTTTATTCGATCATCCATTCAGGTGAGCCTACTATTCAATGTGTTTCCTTCTCTATATTGTTGGTGACGACAGGCTGTCATGAGGTTAAATGACCTCGAAATAGTGACAATGTGAATATGCACGACCGTAACTCATTATTGAAAGCACTAATAATTTTTGGGTTCCTTGATCCGATTGTAAAGGTTTGCTGGAAACCTAATCTTCGTAAAGCTTTGGAATCCCTAATTTTAAGGGTCTCTTGGAAACCCTAATTTTGGATTTGTTCTTTGCCGTGAGGTTTCGGAATTCCTAATTTTAAGGGTTTGCTGGAAACCCGTGGAGATGTTCATAATTTCTAACGATTGCTGCCAGCTCTTTCACTTTTCGTTGGTTTCTTTGATGCTATAATAGGAATTGAAGCTTATTATTCTTAAAGGGTATTATTTCTGATTAAAATTTAGGGTTTTGATTGTCTTTGTATCGTGATGAGAATTAATTGACCAAAAGATGATTAAATAGCTGCAGTTAAGCAAGTTTGTACAAACGTTAAAATTGTACTATTTGTTGAAAAATTATAACTTTCTTGGAAGGCACCTGAATCTTGGCAAGGCATCACTCATTTGTGTTTACATCCATGTCGGGTTTGCTTATTACCATAGGGCTTAAATCGACCCTTCTTATTACATTAGTAAGATAAGTTGCTTGAGCGCATTTTGGCCCTTTCTATTATTAAGGTTCTTGTATCGATCAAGACGAAACTTAAGCTTGATTGCAAACACAAAGTAACCCGAATCCAACCAATTCGATCCGACTAATACCCATCCACACCATTATTCTTTTTTTTTCTTTTTCTAGACTGAATTCACACCATTATTTTAGGGGTGGAAACGAGCCGAGCCGAGCTCGAGCTCGGATCGTGGTATGCTAGACAAGCTCGGGCTCGGATCGTGGTATGCTAGACAGGCTCGAGCTCGGTTCGAGCTCTGCTCGTTTATACGATTTGGCAATGTAATAATAACATTGGTTCGAGCTCGGCTCGTAATATATTTAAATTGAGCTCGTTAATATAAAATATTAGATTCGTTTAAGCTCGCGAGCCCAAACAAATATTTTACGTAAAACTCAAGCTCAAACTCGTTCGAACTTTTTACCAATCCGATCTCGAGCTTTTCACGAGCAACTCGGCTCGTTTCCACCCCTACATTATTCACTCAACTAGAGTATGCAAGTGGGCTTAGAGGACACGGTATGGCAACTGGTGGGTTGGCTGGCCACGACGGCGCGAGGCCACGGCGGCACCAACCACACCGTGGCTCGCGTCGTCGAGTTTGGGGTGGCAACTACCAGTCGACGCCATGGCCACGACGCGAGCCCATGGCGCAACCAACCACACCGTGGCTCGCGCCATGGGTCGCGTTATGGTTTTTTTTTTGTTTTTTTTTTAATTTTTTTTTTTGAAAATTTGAAAAAACGACCGTTGGGCAACGACTACTTTTTTTTCCATGTTTTTGACCGTTTTATAGGGTTAAGTACCCCTTTTTTCATATAATTTCTCTATATATCACACAAACACATACTATTTTCTCAAATTCACACACTATTTTATCAATATGAATCTCGGAAGTTCTGATTTGTCCTCTATTTACGAAAACTACGATCAAGAAGATATGGAAGATTATGCCCGATATCTTGAATATTGGGAACAAATTGAGATGTTAGATGAGGAAGAGCAAGAAACTAGGAGTAATGTCGGTCCTCGCGTTAGAACATACATCCCACGTGAACGAGAAGATGCGGAAAGAAGACTTATGGCCGATTATTTTGGTGACCTTGAAACTCCGCCAAAGTATCCGGAGGATCGATTCCGACGAAGGTATCGTATGAGTTCTACCCTTTTTAGAAAAATAGTTCATGATATAAGTAGTTACAACGTTCATCCACTACCACCCTACTTCTATTTCTTTAAACAACGTAAGGATGCAACAGGTCGTTTAGGTTTTAGCCCCACTATGAAATGCACATCGGCAATACGCCAATTGGCGTATGATACAACACCCGATTTACTAGATGAATATTTGCAAGTAGTCGAGCGTTGTTCACGTGAATGCTTATGGAACTTTACCAAATGCATTTATGTATTGTATGTTGAAAAGTATATTAGAACGCCTTCGCCTGAGGATGTACAACATATTTATAATTTGCACAATAGGAAACATGAGTTGAGATCAACATAGACCTTCTTTTTAGCATAGACCATATCAACCAATCACATTCATTCAAATTAACTTTCCACATTTTTCTTAAAAATTAAATAACTCACAAACGGTAAATCGTCAAGTGACAAAAAATACACCATTACAACGAAAATTAAATCATCTTTCTATCGAGGGGCACATGTATATACTTTCGACGAACTTTTTTTTCGACTTTTTTTCTTAAGTCACGTATGAGAGAATCATATATGATTCGTCACGGAACATATATGATTCGTCACGGATCATATATGATTCGTCACGAATCATATATGATTCGTCACGAATCATATATGATTCGTCACGAATCATATATGATTTTCAGAAAATCATATATGATTCGTGATATGAATCATATATGATTTTCTGAAAATCATATATGTTTCGTGACGAATCATATATGATTCTTTCAGACGTGACTTAAGAAAAAAAGTCGAAAAAAAAGTTTGTCGAAAGTATATACATGTGCCCCTCGTTTGAAAGGTGATTTAATTCTCGTCACGATGGTATGTTTCGTTTTGCGTAAGGGTTAACGGTTTGTGAGATATTGAATTTTTAAAAAATATATTTTTGTTGTTAGATGAAAAAAATGGATGGTTGTGATTGGTTGATTGAGTCTATGCTAAAGAAAGGGTCTATGTAGAACTTTTTCCTAGGAAACATAATCTCCCGGGTATGCCTGGTAGTAGAGGTGGCAAAATGGTTGGGTTGGGTTGGGTTGGGTCATGGGTCTTAGATGGGTTTGAGTTTATATGAGTTTGGGTTTAGATGGGTTTTTAGGAGGATGGGTCTAGATGGGTTTGGGTTTATATGGGTTTGGGTCTAGATGAGTTTGGTTATAAATGGGTCTTTAGAAAAAAGGTTGGGTTTTTGGGTTGTTTTTGGGTTTAGATAAGTGTTTAGGAGAAGGTTGAGTTTTTTTAACATTTTTTTTATGATCATGACATTCCTTTATAAATTCTCTTATTATATTTTTTTATTGTAAATTATATTTTATAAATTCATCATAAAACGTAAAATTTATGATGAAAACGTAAAAAATACGATGAAGGCGTAAAAAACTAACAAGTGTGAAAATTTGACATGCTTGTGAAAAAATGGGAAAAAAAACTCTTTTGATATTATTAAACCTATTGGGTGACCCATTTAGACCCATTTCTAATATTAAGGGAAACCCATCTAGACCCATGTGACATTTGAGGTGACCCAAGTAGACCCATTTATAATTTTAAAAAGAGCTTGTTTGACCCATCTAGACCCATCTAAAATATTAAGGGAAACCCAACTTGACCCATTTCTTTTTTCAATTTAACCATGTTGACCCAAAAATTAACCATGGGTCAAAAATTGCCACCTCTACATGGTAGCATAGATTGTATGCATTGGGAATGAAAAAATTGTCCTAAAGTGTTACATGGTCAATTTAAAAGGCGTGATAAAAAATACCCAACACTTATGCTCGAGGCTGTTGCTGATCAACAGTTATGGATATGGCATTCTTATTTTGGGGTGTCGGGGGCAAATAACGACCTTAATGTTTTATATGGTTCACCGTTATTTGATAACCTTCTTTTGGACGAGGCTCCAGATACTGAATTTGTTGTTAACGGTAAAACATACAAGCAAGGGTATTATTTAGCAGATGAAATTTACCCTCAATGGGCTTCTTTTAAAGTCGTATACAATTGCAACGGACGAAAAGAAAATGAAATTTAAAAGGGTTCAAGAAAGCGCTAGAAAAGATATTGAGAGAGCGTTCGGGGTATTACAAGGTCGGTGGGCGATTATTCAGCAACCCGCACGAAGTTTCCAAGTCAGCACGCTTAAAAGAATCATGTATTGTTGCATTATACTACATAACATGATATTGGAAGACCAAAAGTGTGACTTTAGTGAATATGACCATATGTATGCTCCGCCTGAAGCCAATCTCCAACGAACTTGGATCGAACGGTGTGAGACATTTAGAAGGAAAAATAAGGAACTTCGGGATAGGAGAGTTCACGATTCTCTTCGACGTGATCTCGTTGAGCAATTATGGAACCTTAATCATTGATGTTTTTTTTTAATTATTGTTATTTTTTTTAAATGTAATTTTTTTATTTTTTTTTTCGTGTATTATTTTTTTAAAAATTTGTATTTATATTTTTATTTATGAATTAATGTGTTTTTAGTTTAAAATTAATTGTTAGAAAAAAAAAAATTTGTTGGGTGACGACGACACGAGAATTCTCGTGTTAACCAGAGAGGGGTTGAGTTATCGTGAAGAGTTTTGGTGACGTATGAGTAAAAAATGATATGACATCACTTTTTGCTCACGACAGTGAGCACGGGTCAACGATACCATACCATCTTAGTGCATGTGAGATTTGTTGGCCATAAATAAGCTTGATTTTTCTCATATCTTAACTAGGACCCACAAAAACACCTCAATCTCATAACCACAAGCCACTTCATCCTAAGCCACCAAACCCCATATTTTTTCAAAGCTTATGGCTATGTCATCAATGGCGGCTTCATCTTCAATCTCATCCCCCTTCATCACCCCGGTATAACCTATTTTTTTCATCTTTTTTTTCTATGAAAACATCATAAAGTTTCAATCTTTTTATTCATTTCATTCATTTTGGTTTTTTTCTTATACCATGTTTCATCCAAACGGGCTTATGTTGATAAAAAAAAAAAAAAACCATATAGTTTGATTTTTATTACCTTTTTCTTTAATTTATTCAAAAGGGATTTTTCTTATATAAAAAAAAATATCAATTTTTTTAAGGAAGATCAAGTTTTGATTTTTATGGATTATTTCTTTAATTAATCAAATGTGTATTTTATTATGTAAAAAAATGTGTTTTGGCTTTTTTTTTGGGGGTGTTTGTTTCGGCTTATATTGCTTATTTGGTTTGGGCTTATGTTTCATTAGCTCAATTTGTTTGGCATATTTTGAAACTTTTCTGCTTATAGAAGTTCATTTTGACGTACTAAGCTTGTATAAGCTGGAAAGTTTCAAGAATGGCCACAAAAAGTGAGGTTATATAACATAAGCCCAAAACCAAATAAGCAATAAGCCGGTTATATAAGCTGAAACAAACACCCCCGTAGGGGGTAGGGGGTGTTTTGTTTTGGATTATATAGCTTATTTGGTTTTGGGCTTATGATTCATAAGCTCAATTTGTTTGCCATATAAAACTTTCCGGCTTATAATAGTTTATTATGTCGTAATGAACTTACTTAAGCGGAAAAGTTTCGAAATAAACCACAAAAAGCAAGCTTATGAAACATAAGCCCAAAACCAAATAAGACATAAGCCGGCTATATAAGCTGAAACAAATACCTTCTAAATAAGCTTCAAATTTGTTAAAAAATGGGGGTTTTTTTATTCATTTTTTTCAAATGGGTATTTTCTTATGTAAAAAAGTTAAAACTTTTTGGCATGACTTTATTATGTTTCAAGTTTGTTAAAAAATGGGCTTTTTGTATTTTCTATAATAAAAAAAATCATCAAGTTGAAACGCGTTTTAATTATGTTATGAATTTTGCAGAAAGATGGAGGTGTGTCTTCGTTATCAGCACAATCTTCGGGTTCGATTAAAGTTATGCAGAAGAAAGTATCCAAGAAGATTGTTTCTGTTATGACGCCTCAGCAATCCGAAAGAAAACCATCGACCACTGGATCAGTTGCGTTTATTTTCTTTTTCTTTTTCTTTAGACTCATTCATTATTGCGTTTATGTCGTTAACGTAATAAGTATCAAGTATGTGTAGGTTAGTTTAATGTTTATGAATGTTTAGACTAAAAGATGGTATACTATTTGAAGTTTTAGAAATGCAGGATTTAGGGACTTATTGGTTAGTTTATATGTATAATGATAATAAGCAACAAATCTGAATTACGTTAGGGATGGTTCGGTAATTTTACATCTAGCAGCGAAAATGTACTAAGATTATGTGACGGGAGTTTGATAAAGAAGGATGGATGGATATGTTTACGAATGAGCTGACTTTGGTTAATCATAGATATGAGTGTGAGACACGTGTGGGGTTTAGGTTTACCTGTATTGAATTATTTAGTTGGTATCAACACCAAGGTCCCACTAATTCACAGGGTTTATGCATAACGCCGTTTTGCACAGTTAGAATAGTACCAAAGTACAGTAGCAGCGTGATAACTTGTATTGAACTAAGTGAATGTTTAGACGTGACTTTTTCGAAAAGATTATGCGACATTAAAAACTTAGAATACTCGCAACACACTTTATCAAAGTGTTTAAAGTTAGGGATTCATATGTGTGTGTTACATGTAACCTATTTTTCCAAATGCCGAGTGAATATTGTGAATATTTAGAATAATTGAATTTTCTTTTTTTTAGGTGAAGACCGGGATGACAATGACAGAGAAAATTTTCTCTAGGGCTTCTGAGAAATCGCAGTTGGTCCCAGGTGAAAACGTTTGGGTCAACATTGACATTTTGATGACACATGATGTTTGTGGCCCCGGTTCCATTGGAATCTTCAAGAAAGAATTTGGGAATGATGCCAAGGTACCCATTATCTCATTTTTTACCGTTAAATGTTTATCGGGTGACTACTAGTAACTTTTAAAAAATATGTCGCTGCTGTTTGTAGTTGAAAAGGTATTACTGTTTTAGTTGGTTATGTCGACGTGCATAGTATGTAGGAAACGAATGTGTAGAACAATTGATTTTACCATTGCCAGGAGAAAAGTTAGGTATCGGAATAGTTACACAAAACATGGTGTAGTTTTAAGGATTTCTAATTCTAATGCCTAGCCGACATGTAATGGGTTATTGCAGTGAAGGTATAAAAAATGGTTATGCTGTTTTCGCCCTAGTGGATCTTATCTACCTAATCTAGACATTTTTGCATCGGCGTCTAATGTTTTTGATATGCCATTAGCCCATTAAGATATGTTGGATTGAACCTTCTTGCTGGTGATTTGTTTTAGTTATATTTTGTGGTTATTGTTGTAGATCTGGGACCGTGAGAAGGTTGTCATCATACCCGACCACTATATCTTCACAAGCGATGAAAGGGCAAACAGAAATGTCGACATTATAAGGGATTTCTCCCATGAGCAAGGAATCAAATACTTCTATGATATTAAAGACCTTAGCAACTTCAAGGTACAACACTCCATTCTTTTTATCTTGATTGGTTGGCAACTTATAGATTATTTTCTTTATGTTTTGCTATTTCACGTCGACGACTACTGATATGGAATTATATTCTTAGGCTAATCCTGATTACAAAGGTGTATGCCATGTCGCTCTTGCTCAAGAAGGTCATTGCAGACCTGGAGAGGTATGCCTAAACCAGTTGATCCAAATTTAGACTCAAAATTACTGTATAGTAGAGGCGACGGTTTTGACCTATTCAGTTATGAACGGGTTAATTTGCGTTATATCTTCAAGTTCTGTCTGTCTTTTCACCTCTACTATAATATGCTACACCAACTTATTTGAACACAATTTTACGTTCAGGTATTGGTTGGTACGGATTCCCACACTTGTACTGCTGGAGCATTTGGCCAGTTTGCCACAGGAATTGGCAACACCGATGCTGGTTTTGTGTTAGGGACCGGAAAACTTTTGCTTAAGGTTTGAAAATGCATTCAATCTACATAATTGTTTGGTTCTCGTTATATATTGTAGCCATTCGTCCATTTCTAGGATTAGAAACGTGCAAGTTATTTGCCACTTAACCTATTATTAATTAGTCTCGACTCTTAAGATGAATTGTTTATGCTAAATGGTGTCTGATAATGGTCACCTTGATACGCAGGTGCCTCCAACCTTAAGATTTGTGTTGGATGGGGAAATGCCAGATTATCTACTTGCAAAGGATCTGATCTTGCAGGTAAGTTTAACCATCCGTATTATGATGCGCAAAAGAAGCGAGTTATAAAATGCTCTTGTTTTATTTTGGTTTTCTATCATTGTAGATAATTGGTGAAATATCTGTATCTGGTGCAACATATAAAGCAATGGAGTTTGTTGGTTCGACTGTTGAAAGCCTAACGGTAAGTTTTTTTCGTTTTTGGGTAAGGGGTTTCCCCGGTGTAAGTTTTTCTCGTTTTGTTTCCTGGCGTATGCAAGCGTTTTGTTTCCTGTCGACTAATTCTCATCTACGTTGCATAGATGGAAGAAAGAATGACTTTGTGCAACATGGTTGTTGAAGCTGGAGGGAAGAACGGTATTGTTCCCGCTGATGCTACTACCTTTAAGTACCTCGAGGTTTGTTTCATCATTCTCTCTTAAATTTTTTATGTAAAATGAACATTCTCGGTCAACTCTTATAGTTTACGCACTTTTAAAATCCACGTTGAAGGGCCCTAGGTTGGAGCTTTAGTATCAAAAAAGTGTCTAGGACGCTAGGTTACTTGTAAGGTTTAGTAAACTTCATAACAAAGTCCCATGCAGTGTATTTCAAGACTACGCTCCCCTTAATAGAAAATAACCGAAACTACATTCGTTTTATGATTTTTTCGTTCTTCAAAATCGTAAGATTTGTGTCCTACTCACACTGTCGCATTTGAAGCGTCATTTTACTAAGATTTTATATCTCCCCACAGGGCAAGACATCTCTTCCGTATGAACCAGTCTACAGTGATGGTGAAGCAAGGTATCCACTATTGAATCACACTATGATTACGTATAACGTTATAAGAAACCTTAAGTTCACATTTAGTTGATACATACCTTTTTTCTTTGGATTTCAGGTTTCTTGAGGAGTACAGAATCGATGTCTCTAAATTGGAGCCCCTAGTCGCAAAGGTATGATAATATACTTTTCATTGGACTTCTGATATAAAAAAAATAATTAGTGTTAAGGACCAAAAAGTTTCCGCGGGTCGGCTAGGCCTGTTTTAACCCATGTTAAAATAACTTCAACTCGTTTTGACCCGTTACTTAACCCCTATCATCTTGCCACCTATAGTTTTTCTAGTAACATCATTAGAGAAATTGCTTGAAGCAAAAGCCTGTTCGACTCATGTACTGAATATGCTAATTTTTACACTTGGCAGCCTCATTCTCCTGATAACCGTGCTTTAGCAAGGGAATGTAAAGATGTCAAAATAGACAGAGTGTATATCGGATCTTGTACCGGAGGCAAAACAGAGGATTTTATGGCTGCTGCCAGAGTTCTCCTAGCTTCTGTAAGACACTCTTCACTTTTTATTTCTTTTGGGTCCCAATAAATGTTTGTGTTTACTCAAACCATTGATTATAACGTGCAGGGCGAAAAGGTCAAAGTGCCCACATTTCTTGTTCCCGCTACTCAAAAGGTTTGGATGGACATATATTCCCTCCCCGTGCCAGGCTCTGGTGGCAAGACTTGTTCCCAGATATTTGAAGCTGCTGGCTGCGATACACCTACTAGTCCTAGTTGTGGGGCTTGTTTAGGTGGCCCAAAGGATACTTATGCACGCATTAACGAACCTCAGGCTAGTATATCTTTCTCTGCGAATATATTTTCTTCTTTACACGACCGAAGATCGTTTGGTTCAACTTCCTAGTTCAAACAAAATAAATTTTGATTTGAGATCCAATTGAAGGTCTTAATACTGCATATGGAAAACATATGGTGTGCTTTTAACGTAAAAAGTAAAGGCTTCTTAATTATCGGACCCGTTTTTATGTGGCCTGTTTTGACCCATTACCTAACCGAGTTACCATATTGCCACCCGCAGTTAGCATGAACTGACATTGTTAATGATGCAGGTCTGTGTGTCGACCACAAATAGGAACTTCCCAGGTCGTATGGGCCACAAAGACGGCCAAATCTATCTAGCTTCTCCTTACACTGCTGCAGCCTCAGCTTTGACTGGTTTTGTAACCGATCCAAGAGACTTTTTGCATTAAATTTGTTGCGCTTTCTTTCCATTCATCGACTCAACCTTGTTGTATGGTGTGATAAATTGAGAAGTACAATCTGTTATATTTTGTTCTTACGCCATGTATCTCAAATAAACATCTATAAGGGTTACGTTTGTGCACGTGTCTTCTTTCAGAATTTATGTTATCGATGGCCCAGACTTGCTGCGAAAGGTGACCTTATACTATAGTAGAAGATTAAGCTTATTCTAGGTTTTGCGTAGTTAACAAAATTTATAAAATTATCTTTAATAACATTAAAATCAAATTCTACTATCTGTAGCATATAAAAAAAGTTCCAGTTTTGAAAAAAGTTCACCCCTATGTTTTATTTTTGTGTTGTCTCAAATTACTTGTCCGCTTGAGGTCGTTATTACTCGTCTCCGTGCAAGACTTTTTAACATATGGCCGTA
The DNA here is from genome assembly GCA_025667525.1 of Glebionis coronaria. Lineage (NCBI taxonomy): Eukaryota > Viridiplantae > Streptophyta > Magnoliopsida > Asterales > Asteraceae > Glebionis > Glebionis coronaria. Next base: position 165,295 of record JANFOE010000054.1, on the reverse strand, counting down.
TGGGGGCTAACATCTCCTCATCGTTAGCTTTGGAAACCAACGCGCGCATTTCATTGAAATCCGTACGCCCTAACTTCATCATGTCTCCATACTTGAGTGGAACTAGTACAACCAAGGGAGAGTTCTTGGATGTCGCGTGGAACAGATAAAAAAAACTGCCGTTTAGTTAGTTCATTAGTTACGAAGTTAGTTCATTAGTTACGAAGACGTCCAATGTTGCTCTTCTTTATCCCGATTTGGGATATTCGAACTGTGACATCTTAAGATGCTGCTAACTAAACATCATCATGTTACATGTTTTGCTCGCTATATTTTAACTGATCTATTATCCCAGGTGGAGAAATTGCATAGTGCACTAGTGCAGGACTTATTAAGGGTGGCTCTACAGACAAAGCTGCTGTTTTCAGGTAAGATGCTTCGTTTTGTACTTGCTTCTTCTTGATCAATCGGAATAGTCGTAACCATAAATTGTGGAAGGTGTCTTACATGTACAAACCAGGCGTTCGCTTTCGTTGATATGCGTAGTCTAAATACAAAACTTAAAGATTCTGAAGTTTGTGTTTCAGTATAAAATTAGCGCTGAATGATCTCTCTTATGTATCAGTACCCGTAAAGTTACGCTGAATCCACCTTTACGTTCACCAGAAGAGCCATTCAGACACAAGATGTTGGATTTTATTGGGGATGTTTCTCTCTTCGCTCGCAGTTGTAGTCAAGGGCTCCCAGACTCCCAGTTGCAAATATAATACAGTAGCTTTTAAGGTATGTTCTGCAATAAGTTCTGCATAATAGTTTAAGTATCTAACGGACGCTAAAATTTCTGATCAAGGGAGGTCATGCACTTCATGATGATTCTGTTCGCCGGCTATCAGGAATGTTTTGAACATCAGTAGGTTCTCGATGTATCAAAATGTATTACCCCTTTATATCAATAAAGATCATATTTATCGCCTTAGAAACACAAATATCGTTGAAAACATGCATTACAAGACCAATTTCGGTCAAATAGATACACTTAGTACTTGTACAACCAAAATTAAACGATTACAAACACACCAGCAAGAAAAATAGAGATACTGTTTGAAATATAATATGCATAAGCAACCCGTAAATAATATCATCAAACCTTTCAAGTTGGGTATGGAACTATAATAGCCTTACAACAACAAAAACAGAAAAAAGAATCGGATAGACAAAAGGCGCAAAAAACCAGTGAATTGAGGTAAAAGGGTAAACATATAGTAAAGCAGCCAGGAGTATCAAACAAAAGCTTTGAGTTTTCTAGTCTGTGGTCATTTTCTTTAGTCGTTTTTCTTCATCTTTTGGGCTTCTGATTCTTTTCTTGGTATGGCGCTGCATACAAAAACGGGTAACGCTAGTATTAGAGTGGAAACACAAGTGAGCTTAGATCTGCTCATCTGCAAGACGTACCAAGTCCATTGGCGTCTGAGGTTTTCATGATCCTTAGCCTCTTCACAGTGCTCAAAAACATCCTGTTCAATTAGTCAAAGTCAACCGCGTGTTATTTTTCAAAACTTGGCGTAACCCGAGTTTCGTTTAGGGTTAAAGGTTGATGATATAGTATAGTACCTCCATGGAACATCGCCCACGAGCATCCAATCACCTTCCCTGTCTTCATATGTTAGCACATACTCAGAAGATCCATCCAAAAGCCGAGAGCGTTGCTGTTTTTCTCTACCTGAATTTAGTGAACATAAAGTATATCAGCAAATACGTTCACAGGATCACGGTTACGACCTGCACGCTTTTGAACATATTACCCGACCCACCCATTTTGCCACATTTACCAGAAAAAAAAAAGCTATACTTACGGGTAGAAGAGGATGCTTTCAAGAACATAACTTCAAGAGCATGAGCTAGAGTGTCATAGCAATCATGTGCATTCAAATCGACTTTCCTTCCAATCGTCAATCCATCCATGTTCACTTTCACATATCCAGAATGTCCTGTTTCTTTAGCCACATTTTCGTCGTTTGTGTCTTCACGGCTTTTGTTCTTTTTCTTCTTTGAAGTGGTATCGTTCCCACCCACTCCCTTCTCTTCTTCAGTTTTGGAAAATTTTGCTTGGTTGAAACTGTTCATCCGGTAAGTCTTCACGGGTGGCCATCCCACTACCTGACTGCTTCAAATCGTCGTCACAAATCAGTCAAGAATTAAAGATTCAATATTTAGCCTCATTTTAAGTCCAAAAAAAGTATCAAACAAGTTTTAGTTGGGAAAAAAACCAATTTTTATGTTGTAAGAACAAATTTTAGTCGCGCACCATGATGTCCTCGCAAGAGGTCTCATGTTCTAAACAAGTTACACATCATTGGGGTGGTCAGGGAAAGGGTCGGAAATGGTCACGGATACCCCAGTTACTTCAAACAGTAATCTTCTAAGGTGTTTGATTTAGCTTATTTTTCAGGCTTATTTGAAATTGGAAAAGTTCACAAGTCCACTTTTTCCGCCTAACAATCTTATATCTTATTTACATAATCTATAAGCTCAAGTTAATAAGTCCATAAGCCAAAAAAAGTGAGCTTTTGAGCTTACCAATTCTAAATAAGCACATAAGCCCAAAAAACAAGCACCTTTGTTTTGGCTTATATAGCCGGCTTATGACTTATTTGGTTTTAAACATATGTTTGATAAGCTTACTTTTTGTGGCTTATATATTTCGAAACTTTTCGGCTTATATAAGTTTATTACGGAGTGTATCATAATAAACTTATATAAGCTGAAAAGTTTGAAAATAAGCCACAAAAAGTCAAAAAGTGAGCTCATGAAACATAATCACAAAACCAAATAAGCCATAAGCCAACCAATAAGCAAAGAGTATACTACAACTCTCAACTACAACAAAACCAAACAAAAAATAATCATTTTAAGTTTTTAACCAAGTTTCAATTTTTATAAAACCATTTTTTTCATATCTCAAAAACCATATAACCAAAAATAAAAATAAAAAACAGTAGTATCTATTTTTTGTTTCAAACCCATAAATGCATTAAGTACAATTGTACAACTCATAAACGTAACTAAAAAACATAACTATGATAGTACTATACTAGGAATCAATTTAACCTTAAAACCAAATTAACCTTAAAGAAAAAAAAAACATACCAACATAAATTCTTTTACACAAAAACAAAAAAAAAAAGTTAACTTTTTCTTTTTTTTACCTTTGCTGTCCATTGGAAGATGGAGCATAAGCACCAGAAGTAAGACTCAAACCTAACCCAAGCTCAAGCTCCTCACCACCATCTTCACCATAACCATCACCTAGCCTAAAGCTTCTATCCATGGCAACAAGTAAAAACAAAGTTCAGTACACAAAAAAAAAGGCTTTTTGGTATTTTTGTAAACCAACTTTGGCAATGTATGAGATATGAGAGAAGAAGTTTTTTAGAAGTGAAAATGAGAGAAGGTGGTTTTGGTTTGAAGAAGTGTAAAAAAGCAAGAAAAGCAGAAAAGTGGTCACCTAAGAGGAAACATAGCTAGGAGTGTGTGGTTATAGCTATGGGACCTACATTGTCTCCTGTTAGTGCTCTTGGCATTACCACTTGATATGTCCTACTTTTCATTATGTTTTTGTGTGTGTTTCAATATGTATTTGCACACTTGTCCCCATATACTTGCTAAAATGTTGGTTTTCTAGGGTAAATGTTATTTATTGACTTGCATGGTTTTTATGCAGTGAAAGTTAGTGCTGAGATAGGTAACTTTGTGGTAAAAGATTTTGTTACTTTTACCAAGTCAAAAATTAAGATTAGTTACTTCAATTTTTTTTTTTTTTTTTTTTTTTTTTTTTTTTTTTTTTTTTTTTTTTTTTTTTTTTTGAACGGCAAAATTTATTAGAAAAACTAGCAAGGAGCTAGCATTACAAGATAATCAAATGAGGATGTTGCAACCAACTATCCAACCTAACAACGTTTTTACCCCTAACAACACACCAAGAAAAAGAACGTCTTACAATATCAGTAAAAAGAGTTTCAAATCTAGGAAGGACCTCTTCGAATATAGTTTTACAAGATTAGTTACTTCAATTGCATGTAAGTTTCTCATTGCTTAAAGTTGAAAAAACAAGCTATATTAATTCTGAAGCAAGTATATGAAGTTAGCTATATTTTTTTTTAACGGCAATTGTGGTTACATGGCCCCTAGCCCAGAAGGCGTAGCGAGCCCACACAACTAGGTTGGGTCCAGCCCAGAAGGCAATTACACCTTTCCTTTTACACACGTAAGAGGAAACCCTTATCGCCCTAGGCAAGACTCGAACTTGAGATCTTACCTAGAAAGGAAAACTTCCATACCACTAGACCAGAAGGTCTTTGGTATGAAGTTAGCTATATTACTAGTAATTGATAATATCTTAAACTAATGTTTTTGGCAAAAATGAGTTTGAAGCTTCTGAATTTGTGCGCTTCTGAATTTATGCGAGCTCGCGTGACATGCGAACACGAATGCAGCTCCGAAAGTTCACCTACACGCTTATTTTTTTTATGCTGATTCATGTTTCCTTTTTCAACTTCTGTCAATCTATTTTCAGAATAGATTTAAACTTATCAAATAAGTTTGACAGAATATTTTGTGTTATATGTAAATCTCGATTTATATATAACAACTTTGTTTGTTTATACAAATCTTGTTTTTATTTACCAGAGATTCATATTGTTTATGGTAAATATTTATCGTGTAAAACAAGACAATGTTTACATTATAAATATAGGCTTAGTCTCATTCGTTTTGGACACAATCAGAAAAACACAACTCCAATACTCGTATTTGCAGCGGTCTTTTCGATCAGAAACGTAAAAAACTTCTGTTCTTTTTTAGACAAGTTTGTCTAGTCCGGCTGTATAACAGAACTAGACGTTGTACCATGAGAAACAGACGACGAATCTGTTTTAAGAGAATCGTGTTAAACACAAGTCTCGTCTCCATATATTACAACTTTTAGTTATTATTTGTTATTTAATTTTGTTCTTTATTTTCCAGTTAATTTTATTATTGTTATTCGATTTAATTAATAAAAATATACACCGTTTCTTACAGGCAAGACATGTGTAATACGGAACACGAGAAGCAATTTAAGCATGTATCTCTAACGAGTTTACGTAACCACCGTTAGAACATAACAGTTTTAGATGTTTGTTTATTTAGAGATTTTAAATCTAAATCTGATTAGCACATTTGAATATGAATATTTGATAGAAAGATCTGAATTTGATTTTTATTAAGTCTGAATAAACAATTGAGTAATCTGAATTAAATAAAACTCTTTGTTCTTATAAAAGTTCTAAGTGTGTTATACGAACTTATCTCATGCTATACTCGTTTTTGTTTATAAGTTCAAATGCAATATATACTTAAAAAGTATATATAACAGGAAAAAAAACTATAAACCAAAAATCACATATTTGGCTAATGTATAATTGTAACAGAAGGTTCATATAAGGCCGGGCATACCAATGACTGAATTCGAGCCAATTTTAAATGGACGATCAATTACTCGATCATCGTATTGAGACAACCAAGTTAAACAATCGATCGATCGATTTTAAAACACTCCCAATGCGACTAGCCTAAGAGTGGGGGGAGCGGCGGCTGTAAGGTGGGCTGGTAGCCCTTTGGCGCCACCCTTCCACCCTCGTGCCATCCGAGCTCGCGCCAACAGCAACAGCCAGCGCCATCTACTTTTCTTTTCTTTTCTTTTTGTTTTTTTGTTTTTTAGTTATAAAGTGGTGTATTTGTGGGCTCATTATACCTATTTGGCACTATTTTTTCTCGTGTCAACCACCCCCTAAATGTGGTGCCAAAGAGTTTCTGGTGCAAAAGCCCTAAAATCTTACGTAACGACTTTATCACCACCTTCTCGTGCTAACGATTCTCCGCTCACTAAAAATCAAGATATTTTCTACAAAAGATGTCAAACATCGTATCATTACAAGAGTGTCTAACAAAGAGTAGTTATTTTCTTGCAAGATATTATTGACAAAATACTCATGAAGTTTATTTACTTTTTGGTATTACACTACATATAGTACATACTCCATACTACTTTTTGTACATAAATTATCATTCCAAAGAAAACACCATCATCACTTTCCCTAATCCATAGCACACTTTATTTTTGTTTATTTGTCTTGAAAAAGACTTAGAAAATTGAAATATATAAACATTATTTTATTTATAAAATATTATTTTATTTATAAAATATAATAAAAGGACTACCATGATCTAAAATAAGATTTAGTCTGTCCGATCTTAAGGATTAAAGCATGGAAAGTTTGAGTCTTTTTAGTGCAGTATCAAATAAACTATGGTTATCTTTGCAATAGTTTTCAACTCTCCATTAACCTAGAAATGTTACATTGACTTTGTTTTTATTTTTTACTATTTATGTTATCGATAGATAACCAACAGTTTTAACTCAGATGTATGTGGTTTTATTCTGTTAATCGTATAACTGTTTTTAAATATGTTTTGATAACCTCATTTGTACATACTTAGCAATGACGGATCTAAAAAGTGGCAAGTCGTGTCTTGAGACACCGACAATTATGCTTCGTAGTTTAAATTTTTAAAATAATTTTTATTTTTAGAGCCGTTAAAAAAAGTTAAAATTGTTAAAAGAGTCTCTATTTTTCTAGTTGTGCCTCGTCCGAGAAAATACTAGCCCTTATGCTACAAATATTACTTGTATCCTCGGTTTTTTCTAAAACCTGGTTTCGTCATTGTCATGAGTAGGGACGGGAATCGGGTCGAGTCAATCGGGTTCGGGTTAAACAAATTTTATGACCAAATTTGACCTGTCATAGAAATTTTGTGAATAAAAGATTATAAATTCAAGTCTTATGCTCACTAAAGCTATTTTTTACAAAATGAAAAATAAATTAATATCTAAAAGACACTTGAAATTAAGTTGTTATCGTTAATTTACACATTTTATGAATAGAGATGGAGTCAGGACTTAATATGACTGGATGGACGGACGGACAAATGTCTTTAATCGTAATATAACATAGTAAAAAAAGTGAATTTAGACGAAGAGTAAAACATAGTTCGATGGAATGGGTGTATTTTAAATTCATTTGAAAAAATCGATTTTTTTTTTCAAAAACTATCTCTCTATCGAAAAAAATCAATAAATATCTTAAAACTTAGGCACTCGCGAGACACCTTTTAAAGGGTGTTTGGTGTGCTTATGTAACGTAAGCACATTTCGGTTTGTATAACAAAAGTCTCAGTTTTGTGACTTATTTAAATACTAGCCAGGTACCCGCGCAATGCAGTGGCGGATACCTGTGACTATATTTTGAGGTAAACAAATGATTTATGATAAAAAATCACTGCACATTCAACACGATCGGCGCAACACACAATTGTTTTATAAGGTATTAAGATTTAGATTTGTTTGAAGAGAGATTACATGGGCTATGTGTGGGTTTTTTTGTTGGTGGTTTATGTATCCCGTTGATTCCTTTGTTCGAATTTACCATGAAAACCGACCACAATCGAACCAAAAACATAACCACAAAATGACGGGGACGGGAGTGGTGATGGCACAAAACGCACAAAAACACCACTAATTATCGAAATATTCGGCTGTGTTTGTGGCTGCGATAGTTTAGTTGGTAATGATTTTGTTCTTGATAGAATAAGCAAACAAAAGCAAGATGTTCTAGTGTATGCGTGAATTTCTTGTTAGGAGGCATTGTATATATAGAATGCAAGGAAAGGGGATGATGTTATTACAAAATGGGATGTTACAATTTCGAGTTTAAATTTCATAATGTTTAAATGAATTGTTATAAACTTGACATTAATTTCTAAAATGTTCAAACAGGCTATAATGATAAAATAAGATGTTACAATAGTATGTATATAATAAGTATGACCAGACTTTGAAAGTCATGCTTTTTTCTTTTAAGTTTTTGGCTTAAACTTTTTAAGACTTCCTTTTATAGGAAGTGGTAAATGTTTTATAAAGTATTTAGATAAATTTAAATAGTAATGTATTCAACATCCAAAAAAAACGACCAATGATGTTTATTGTCGGGTACGTAGTTTCGTTAGTAAGCTTCCAATATGTACTTGTTGCAAGTGTTGTAACGAATTGTTGCAAGTATTTATGTTTGTGCTCCTCCATATCCGTAAATTTCACCATCCCATCACCACTACCGCCTCAAGCACCACCACAAGAATCTGTATATCTTCTTTACCTTCTGCTATGTACAAAAGCAGGCAACCTCCTGTTGCAGGAAACTGGCCAGTCACCTTATGCTATTTCAGGACCATATTTTTCGGGGACTTATGGTCCAGTGTTATTTCCACCTGGAATAGTCCATTCGTAACAATATACATTGTCAGTTACCTATACAGAAAATCTTGTCAGGTCATTACATAAAGTTGCAAATTAATAGTAACAATGTATGTGTGTTAATAACAGAATGCGCAGCGCGCTACTAACCTTGATTACAATCATCAAAATATCACCACCAGCTAAAAAAGCTTTTCCTTCACCTTGGATCGACATATCGTATTATAAGTTACTAATATATAAACTGAATATGAAAACCCTCATTTTTGGCGAGTCAAAGACTACAAAAATACCTTTAAAATTGTCATCCTAACATTGAGATCGTCCTCATGTGCGCGAAAGGGTTCTAGAATCCGCGTTACCTACAACCCTATAATATTAATGGTAAGTCACCTTTATATCATTTTAGCTACATAGAATGATTAAAAATGTTTTCTAATCTGTCTAAATATGACTGACAACGTAATGTTGCATCTAAATATTACTTATTTTTTCATACAAATATCACATAAATTATATTAATGCACATCCAAACACCCTCTAAGAATATTCGCAACTTGTTTTTTTTATAAACAGTCAAAACATAATGTAAATTTATCACGTCTTTATGAATTCAAGCAACTTAAAAGCATCGATAACAAAAAAAATAAGACACTCTATTTTATTAGACATATGAACATGAAAATGGTTGCATATTCATAGGTGATCACGAAACACCATTTTGAACATCATTTGAGAGATCGAAAAGCTAATTTAAATCCACGATCACAAATAGAGTGTTAATTTTCTATATAATAGAAAACCAAACATGATAAAAAGAAAGCTTACACGAAAGTACGGAACCCTTAATTTTTTAGTAAACCAATGAGATAAGGAGTTTGTTTCTCCATAAACTCTGCCGTAATGAACAACCGTTACTCACAGTCCAAAGAGATCAAAAGCACCTATAAACAACATCACCAACCTACCAACAACATCGCCCACCAAACACGACAGCAACGAAGAGATAGGAGCAACGCAACATATGTGGTTAAATCAGATATGGATCAATCAAACGGTGTGTTTGGTGAGAGAATTAAAACTAATATCATAAGCATGGGTTTTGGAGTAAAAAAACAGTTTGAATAGGGAAGAAGAATTGAAACTAAATAGGGAGTGAGGCGTGTAGAAGGGTTGTAATATTTTCAAAAATTTTAAACATATTTAGTTGCATTAAATATGGTAAAGTTTATATTGGGTTTTAATGTTACACGTTTTTATTATACTAAATATGGTAAATGTTCAAAACATTTATTTATTTTTAAAATTTGCAAAAATCATATTTATTAAAATAAAATATATGTTTAATATTAAAAATAATACTACCTTCTATAATTATATATTTTTTATTTTTATTTAAATAAAAAATAATAACTAATTTTTAAAAAGTGTTATACCTTTCCAAAATTATAACCGTTAAATAATTTTTATTTTTAAATCTTTTTTTATTTGTTTAAACATTTTAAATTTAAACATGCTTGTTCACATACAAAGTTTGAGTTTAAAGAAATAGTGCAATATGTTTTTGTACAATGGAGCTAATTATGCTATTTTATTGATGGTGATTTTAATATTAGGATATATAGTTCACAAAAATAAAATTTTATTAGAATTAATTTTGTTCACATAAATAAATTTTTAAAACGTATTTTTGTTTAAAAGCATGTTAAGAATACTTGTACAACTCTTTTTGTTTGAAGATTTAAAGTATCTAAACTAATAAAAACGCGTTTTTTAAAAAAAACTTCCAAAAAAAACGTTTGTAATCAATTTCGTTAGGAAACTTTCCAATGATGTCGAATGCGAAATTGGGTATTGAAGTTTTCCAGAATTCGTTTGTTAAGAAAGAGTATTTTGTTGACTTATTTCAGGTAGTGTTTTTTATTCTTTGTAGCTTAAAGGTGTTGTACATTAGAGGTATATTAGGAAATATTTTTAATTCATTTTTAAATGTTTTTGCTTTAAACGACTTGTAAATTATTTTGTTTTATTATATAAAATAGATTTATATGCTTATATTAGTTTATTATATCATGATAAATTTATATAAACTCTAAATCTCAAAATAAGCCACAAAATTAAGGCTTATTGTATAGAAACAAAAAAGTATATCATATTTCGGCTTATATTTTACAAATCCTGATTTTTTAAATTTATTTGAAGAATTCTGACCTTATATATGTTTATTGTATCATAATAAATTTATATAAGCTCATACATAGTAAGTCTCTAAATAAGCAACAAAATTAAAACTTACGTTATATAAATTAAAATAAGTTTACGTTATATCCGTCCTAATTCGTGGATGTGACACATTTTATGAGAATAGTTGTATTCATTTCATTATGGGTGATGATTTGCACACTCTAAAATTTTATTGGGACACTCCAAAATATGCATGTGATGACTATTATACCCTTAATGTATACATGGACCACTAAATTATTTAAGGATATAAGTGTCAAGATACACATAATTTAAGTGTACAAATAAGTTTGTAGAGTGTGTAAATCACCATTCTTTTATTATGGCCTCTCAACAACTTATTAATTTTTAAAAATAAAACTTAGAAAAGCACTTTTTATATATACATTTAGTAATAAGTTATGTCGAGCATTCACAAGACATTGTCCATAAAACTTTGCTTGGGAAAGTAGACTCCTACTCATTTCTTACCAGCTGTCTCAATCGATAACCCACCCCATTTGTGGACCCACCAATATATTTGGAGTGACCCATGGTTAATTTAGTTTCAAATGTAAAAATAAAATCGTTTTAGTTTGGTAAATTTAAATAAGACCGAACCAAAAGAACTTTCTTTGGGCTCGGTTTTGTATTAGTGTTTCCATGTTTACATGGTTTAGATGTAATTTTTTCAAATTTAAAGAGAATCAAAATCGAAAATCATAAATATATATAAATGAAAGGAAAAGTTTCAACATAAACTCTTAGTTAGTATATATTTAATCAATTAATTAAAACCACTTATTTTTATTATTTAACAAAAAAATCCATTTGTTAAAAATTAAATATCTCACAAACCGTTCATCGTTACGTAAAACAAAACATATCATCGCGACGAGAATAAATCATCTATCTATCGAGGGGCACAAGTATATACTTTCGACGAACTCTTTTTTCGAATTTTTTTCTTAAGTACGTCTGAGAGAATCATATATGATTCGTCACAAAACATATATGATTTTCAGAAAATCATATATGATTCATATCACGAATCATATATGATCTTCTGAAAATCATATATGATTCGTGACGAATCATATATGATTCTCTCATACGTGACTTAAAAAAAAAGGCGAAAAAAAGTTTGTCGAAAGTATATACAAGTGCCCCTCGATAGAAAGATGATTTAATTTTCGTTGCAATGGTGTATTTTTTTTCGTTTAACGACTGATCGTGTGTGAGATATTTAATATTTAAAAAAGTGGTGGGAAGTGAGTTGTTAAAAAAATGGATAATTATAATTGATTGAATATATTTATGCTAATTTAAGGGTTTATTTAGATCTTAACTCATAAATGAAATCGAATCGAATTAGTTTGATTTTTGACGTGTTTTAGATAGTGGTTTATAAGGACTTAAAGAGTATTAATCGAAAAATAGGTACTAGTATATTACTTCATCCGTCCTTAAATAAATGTTCACTATTGACTTTTAAAGTCTTTCTTTATCAACATTTACCTTAAATTACTTAATTTGTGTTTTAAATTTTTTGATAATATTTATATTAATGAAAACACATTTGAAACTCAATCCACTCATATATTCTATATCATATATTATATAACACAAACAAAATAATTTGAAGTCAAAATTGCCGACGAAAGACTTTTAATAGTCAAAACTAGACATTTAATTAGGGACGGAGGGAGTAGTTAAGACTAGGGGTGCGCATCGGGACGAAACCGATCCGTTCCGACTCGATCCTGACTCATCTTGAAACCGGCATCATGGAAAATCAAACCGAATCTCAACCCGATTTAATCCCGAGTCCCGAATTGAACCGAACCGAGTTACTCCTGATTTGTGTGGTTTTCTTTGTGCGATCCCGATTTAATCCCGAGTCCTGACCCGACCCGAGTCCCGACATCATAGAAAACCCATCCTATGTCCCAACCCAAATTTGGTCGGTTTGTGTCGGTCGGTTTCGATTTTGATCGGTTTGTGTCGGTTTTCGGTTATCGGTCGGTTTTGCTCACCCTAGTTAAGACATCATTAGTTTGTTTTTTTTGCTTAAAATTAGCAAATAATTTTCTAAAAATAGAAAAGAAAAGAAAATTATATTAAGTCATTTCTTATTATCATTATTTTATATATTTATTTTTTAAATTTTATTTATTTAATTTTAAAAAGCATAACAATAATTTTATATAATTCAAACATTTTATTCAACAAACAAAATCAACCAAACCAAACCAAACCAAACAAACACTTATATACTCGTCTATAAACAAACAACATATTTATTAATTTACATACTTAATAAAAAACTAAACAAACAAGTCTTTACTCTTATTAATATTTTAATTTTTTAGAATGACATTATATTTGAAATCCGATCTCCGAATTATACCATCCAAATAGGCAGACTCCGGGACGCGAACCACTAGCAAAGACCCGCGAAAGAAAACCCCTACAACTCACGTATTCGCACAAATAGAAAAAATTTAACTTTCATTCCCACTTGTGAGGCTTGAACCCAAAAACAACCCTTCCCAAGCTTAAAATAAGAGGTCTGATGTTCGTTTTCAAACTTTTCCTTTTCATCTCAAATTGTACACTTAATAAGGTTTGAACATCGTCTTATCCAAGACTGTGAAATTTCAGAGATCAAGAACAAAAGAGAAGTGAAAATGAAAGAAATAGAGAAGCTGTGTGAAATGATATGATTATCTCCTTAAACTGAATTGAGGAAATGTTACAAAATTTTGAATATATACAGGAGAGAAAACTATTCTAACAAACTATTTACAACTCCTGGTCCTTACACTTGTTTTTATTTACTAATTCAACCCTTATCTCTTAAACACTCTCCCTAAAGTGGAGAGTTAAAACCTTGTGAAATTCCCAACTTGGACAAGAGCTTATTGTGTTGATCCACAATAACAACTTTGATGAAAACATCAGCCAATTGTGATTTTGTGTGAACATAAGAAGGTTTAATAGCTCATGCTTGTTGGGAATAAATCTATGTATACTTGTTACCCCTGCTAGTTGATTACTCGTACCCCTGCTAGAGTTAATTCCCCCTGCTAAATAACAAAGGCAGGGGGATTGGTTCCCCTGCTGAAGTCAAAGGCCCTGCCGTCAGAGATAAACTTGGAATAGATTTTTACGCGTTTCTGTTACTACTCCTTAATACTTTCCAAGTTTGTTAGTAGTGATCTTGTACGTGAGTCCTTATGCCTATAAAAGGACTCATTAGGTTAGCATGCAATGTGTGTCTTTCTCTATTATCTTTCATTATCATACTTTAAGGTTTTGTAAACCCTAATACCATTTTAGGTTATTCGTATATCATTGATATATTAAAGTTCAACGTTTGCTTCAATCACATTGTTCTCGTGCTAAACATTATATTCCGCATCTTGTTTAGTTATTTTGCTTTGCAAAGTTTCTCTAGTGTTAGATTGAATACTTTCTTTCTATCACAACCCTTAAACAAGCTATTAAGGTTTAAGATCTGAGTTTGGGATCAACAAGTGGTATCAGAGCTTGTTGAGAAACTTTGTCTAAACCAAGAACAAAACCCTTATAACAACCATGTCTTCAGACTCTTCCTCAAACAACAACAATCACAATAACCTCAAATAACCCATGTTGGATCCTGAAAAATTTGAATTATGGGAATTCAGAATCCAACAATACTTCAAAATGGAACACTATGTTCTCTAGGAGATCATAGAATTTGGTGATCAATTCAACAAAATGGTGGCAGTTGAAGAAGAAGAGAAAGGTGAAAGTTCCAAAGGTAAGGACAAAAAGAAATCTGCTGCTCTTTGTGATAAGGAAATACTGGCCAGAAGGCATGATGTCAGAGCACACAGCTCATTGTTGTTGGCTCTACCTGATAGACATCAACTAAGATTCAGAAAGTAAAAAACAGCTAAGGAACTATGGGAAGCCATAGGCACAACCTTTGGAGGAAATGAAGCCATAAAGAAGAAGAAAAAGAATCAAATGCTTGATGATTTTGCTTCTTTCAAAGCAATTGGTGATGAATCAATTGGCGCTATTTACAATAGGATTCAAGATATGGTGGCCCAGTTGGAATTCTTTGATATTGAGGTGACAAGAGAGCAGGTGAATACCAGGTTCCTTAACAGCCTCTAGAAGGAATGGTTTGTCTACAAGGCAATTTGGCAGAATAAAGACGACCTGGATAACAAGAACATTGATGACATATATAATAACTTGAAAGTTTTTGAACCTGTTGTCAATGAGATGAAGTCAAAAGGAATGATTCCCACCAACTCAAGTGGATCTACTGATTCCCCTACCAACATGGCATTCATATCTCAAAGCAGTGGAATCTCCAAAAGCAGTGGAATCGAAGTAGGCCCTGCTACTTATTCCCCTGCTACCAGGTCTGGATCATCTTATGATGAAGAAAGGCCTGCAACATTCAGTCTTGACACTACTTGTGCTTTTATAGCATCCCACGGGCCACAAGGATCTACTGTGTTGCATGAAGATCTAAGTCAAATCAGTAAGCAAGGACTGGAGGAGATGGATATCAACTGGAACATGGCTCTGCTTAGCATGAGAGCCAACAGGTTTTACAAGAAGTATGGAAAGAAGATCTCAATCAATCCCCCTGATGTGGCTGGGTTTGACAAAACAAAGGTTGAATGCTACAACTGTGGCAAGAAGGGTCATTTTGCTAGGGAATGCAGAGGACCTAAGATTGGGAACAGCTATAGGAAGGAACCCAGAGATGATGATTCTAGTGCTAAAGCCATGGTAGCCATACAGGGGATAGATGGAGCAGATGGATGGGATTGGAGATGCTATGACAGAAAATGTGGAAAGAAATCAAGCATTGGTTGCTGAGGAAAAAGAGGAAGATTTTGCACTTATGGCCATGTCAAGTTTCAGCTCAGACAATGAGGTATACGATGATTCATATTGCACTAAAGCTTGTAGGAAAAATATTGAGTCATTGAATGATCAAATCAGAAAGGTAAAAGCTGACTATATAAATTGTGACAATAACCTTGATAATTATAGACGTGCCTTAGAACAGTTAGAGTCCACCATACGAGAGTTTAAACAAAGGGAAAGTGATTATAGGGATCACATTGTGATTCTAGAAAGGGATGCTAAGGAGAATAAAAACTCCATTAAGGAGTTGACTGCTGAACTTGAAGTTTTTAAATCTAACAAAAAGATTGATGATGAAACTGTTAAAAAATTTGGAAAAGCTTCAAAAGATTTAACTAAAGCAGTTGAAATTGGTCAATCTCCTAGGGACAAAACAGGGTTTGGGATTAAGAATGAGCATGCTACCATACCACCACCTCCTGCCAATATTCATGCACCTTTTCCTAGAAAAGACTTGTCTTGGACTGGTCTCCCTTGTTTTCAAAAACAAGATGATATTGAGTTTGACTTGAGTGCTTACATACCTAATAATCTTGAAACAGAAGAGCCTCTAGTAAAAACTAGTATTGCTAGGAACTTTAAAAAGGAACAGATTGCTTTAAAACAAATTGATAACCCTGTTCTATTTTCTAGAGAAGGATTGTTTGGTGTTGATTCTAGTTCTAAGAGTAGTCCACCCAAATCTAAAAGTAGATCACAGTCCTCTAAGACCACCATTAAATATGATGGTATGTATAGGCCTGTCAAAGGTAATCAAAGAAATTGGAATGACCAAAAGTCTCATCAATTAGGAGAAGACTTTGTGATAAATACAAAGCCCTGCTTCACATGTGGTAGTTTTGACCACACTTATCAAGAATGTAAGGCACCAATGGAAGTTGTGGCTGCAAATCCTTTGAAGGATATGCAACCTAAAGCCATTCTTCTAAATGCAGGGGCAAAATCCTTTACCGCTGCCAAGTATGTTGCCCCTGCCTTAAGAAACAGGGTTACTGACAAATATGTTGTTCCTGCACTTAAAAAGGTGAATGATATTCATACCAAGCCCAACACTTCCATGAACAACCCAACACCTCATAATGCATATAGATCTGGCCCTAGACCTTACCAACACATAAATAGAGGACAAAACAAAAGATGGGTTCCCTCTGCTAAGCATAGGGATTTCCCTGCTAAACCTGGGGTATCCCTTGCCAGCAAAGTTTTGCCTTCTAGGAACATAAGTAGATGGGGGAAAGATGTGAAAGCCTCAGCTCGTTGGGTTTGGGTACCCAAAAGGGGTGCTCAGTCTAATGGTGTATCTCTAGTTTTTGATAAGCTATCCTACATTGATACACGAGGTAGATCTAAGTCTGTAATGGCTTGGGTCCCCAAGAAAAACTAATTTGTTTTTCTTCTTGCAGATGACAAAGAGGACAAGGGATGATAGAGCATATTGGGATAGTGGATGCTCAAGAAGCATGACTGGTCAAAAATCTTATCTGTCTAACTTTGCGCCCCTGCATGACAATGATGGTGTTTCTTTTGGAGATGGGCATGTAAAAATAACAGGAAAAGGAACTATTGTCACCAATGGGATGACCTTTGATAATGTCTACTTGGTGAAAGAACTCAAGTACAATCTATTCAGTGTGTCACAGATGACTGATAACAAGAATTTTGTCTTGTTTACTGACACTGAATGCCTGGTTTTAGGAAAAGAATTTGCCTTACCATCAGATACTCCTATTGTACTCAGAACACCAAGACAAAAGAACATGTACACAATTGATCTCAAAGACATCTCTCTTCAAGACAATGAAACCTGTTTCATTGCCAAAGCCTCAGTTGATGAGTGTAAGAAATGGCATAAAAGACTTGGTCATCTTAATTTCAAGAACATGAACAAACTGGTGAAATATAATCTGGTTCATGGTCTTCCTTCCAAGTCCTTTGTCAATGATCATACTTGTGCTGCCTGTCTGAAAGGGAAGCAACATAGAGCATCTTGCAAATAAAAAACAAGTATGTCCACTACCAAGCCATTGGAACTACTGCATATGGATCTTTTTGGTCCTACTTCTGTGGCAAGTATAAAGAAGAAATGGTACTGCCTAGTGATTACTGATGATTTTTCAAGGTTCACATGGACAGTCTTTCTATTTGAAAAGAGTGACACAACCGATGTACTCATTGGGTTCATCAGTCAGATTGAACTATCAAAAAGCATGAAGGTAGTAACCATGAGATCAGATAATGGTGGTGAGTTCAGAAATCAGAAACTGGACTATTTCTGCATAAACAAAGGCATCAAGAGGGAATTCAGCATTGCAAGAACACCTCAACAGAATGGGGTTGCAGAAAGAAGGAATAGGACACTCATTGAAGCTACAAGAACTATGCTGTCTGATTCCAAACTTCTAGTCATCTTTTGGGCTGAAGCTGTATCCACTGCTTGTTATGTACAAAACAGGGCCTTGGTGGTTAAGGCACACAACAAGACCCCTTATCAGCTGTTCAATGGAAGACCTCCTTTAATTGACTTCTTTAGACCTTTTGGATGTCATGTGATCATCTTGAACACTATTAACAATGTAGGCAAGTTCAGTGAAAAGGGAGATGATGGATATTTTGTGGGTTATTCATTAAACAGCAAGGGATATAGGGTCTTCAACAAGAAGACGAGCAAAATCACAAAAAATCTTCATGTGAATTTTCTTGAAGACAAGCCTGAAGATGTTCAAACAGGTCCTGATTGGTTCTTTGATATAGAAGTTCTTTCAAAATCTATGAATTATGTACCTATTGCATTGCAGAATACTAACATTTCAGGTACACAAGAACCAACTGGCGCAGAGAGGTCACCACTGAGGTACATGAATGTACCCTCACTATTTCCTATTGAAGCTGCTTTAAACACTGGCAAAGAAGATGATCCTTCTCTAGGAAAAGAACAGACAACCTCTTCCCCTGCTACATCACTTTCTGAAAGCAGTGGAATGGCTGACAGCAGTGGAATCCATGATTCCCCTGCTAGATCAATTGCTTCCCCTGTTACAAAGAATCCTATTGCTAATGACATTAATGATGAAGAAAGAGAATCCCCACTCATTTCCTCATCTACACCTATATCTGATGGTCCTCTTATATCCAGCACTGGGAGCAGGATTATTAAGAGTGGAGGTCCAAGTTACTCAGAGCTACATTCAGCTCATCAACACCCATCTCTAGGTCATGTTGTATCTTTTGGAAGTTCTTTTGAGGAATTCTTTCCCAATCAAGATAGCCCCATCAATTCTGAGTTGGAAGAGGATGAAACAGAAGTAATCATGCAGCCTACTTACAGAATCAATAAGGATCAGCCTATCTCTCAAATCATTGGTGATCCTGAAGCTCCTAGACATACAAGGTATACAGCAAAGGAGCACAGCTTCATTGCTAACATCACCATGAAGTTTAATCATGACAATATGCAGTGTTGTCTGTTTACTGCATTTCTGTCACAAGAAGAGCCAAAGAAGATTTTTCAGGCTTTAAATGATCCAAGCTGGGTTGAAGCCATGCAAGAGGAGCTCTTACAGTTTGACATTCAAGAGGTTTAGATTCTAGTAGATTGTCCAAAATAGGCAAGGCCCATTGGGACAAAGTAGGTACTCAGACACAAAAAGGATGAAAGGGGGATAGTTGTCAGGAACAAAGCAAGACTGGTGGCACAAGGGTATACACAGGAAAAAAGGAATTGACTATGAGGAAGTATTTGCTCCAGTTTCCAGGATTGAAGCCATTAGATTATTCCTTGCTTATGCTTCGTTTATGGACTTCACTGTTTTCCAAATGGATGTAAAAAGTGCCTTTTTATATGGCACCACTGATGAAGAAGTCTATGTTATGCAACCTCCAGGGTTTGAAGACCCAGAACATCCAAACAAGGTTTACAAGGTGAAAAAGGCTATGTATGGAATTCACCAAGCTCCCAGGGCCTGGTATGGGACTCTCTCTAAATATCTCTTAGATAATGGCTTTAGCAGGGGGAAGATTGATCAGACCCTGTTTATCAAGAAACAAAAGGGTGACCTCCTATTGGTACAGGTCTATGTTGATGATATCAGCTTTGGATCCATAAACTCTATGCTTAGCAAAGAGTTTGCCAAATTGATGAAGGATAAATTTCAAATGAGTGCCATGGGAGAACTAAACTTCTTTGGGGTTACAAGTTCAGCAAAGGAAAGATGGGATATTTATCTCCCAAGACAAATATGTGGCTGAAATTGTGAAGAAGTTTGGCATGTCTGAGGGAAAGAAAGTGTCCACACCAATGGACAAGGATCATCTATGGGGAAAAGATGGTCCTGGAAAGCTGATTGATGTCAGGAACTACAGGTCTATGATTGGGTCTCTCATGTATCTCACGGCTTCAAGACCTGACATTATGTTTGCAGTCTGCTTATGTGCAAGATACCAGGTGGCACCAACAGAGTGTCACTTATTTGCTGTAAAAAGAATTTTTAGGTATCTGAAGTGCCATCCAACCTTAGGACTTTGGTATCCCAAAGAGTCACCATTTGAGTTGATTTCTTACTCAGATAGTGACTATGCTGGTGACAACAATGATAGGAAGTCTACAACAGCGGGATGCCAGTTTTTGGGAAGCAGACTTATATCTTGGCAATGTAAGAAGCAGACTATTATGGCCACATCAACAACTGAAGCTGAGTATGTAGCAGCTGATGCATGTTGTGGTCAAGTACTTTGGGTTCAGAATCAACTGCTTGATTATGGGTATAACTTTCTTAAAACCAAGATATTTATTGACAACAACAGCATCATTTGCATTATTAAGAACCCTGTTTTTCATAGCAAGACTAAACATATTGAAATAAGACATCACTTTATCAGAGACTGTTTTGAAAAAGGACTCATTGTCCCTGAGAAAATTGATACAGAACTTAATGTTTCTGATCTTTTAACAAAAGCTTTTGAAGTGGGGAGGTTTCAGTACCTGGTGGCAGGTATTGGAATGGTTACTCCCTAAAAATTGATGTCTATTTTGTCATGCATATTCAGGGTTGCTTTATTGCTGTTGTTGTATAATTGTTAGTCAATTTTTCCATCACTTTTCATTCTACTGCTTTTGAACACAGATCCCCCCGCTGGGGGTTCATTCCCTGCTAAAGAGTTTTTCTCTTTAAAACGGGTTTGTTCTTTTTAAAAGTGGTTATATGTGGTTTTAGACTAACAATGCAGAGATCCATATGGTGCATACTATTCTCATTGGTGAATCAGGTATATGCTCTACGTTTAAGGGGAGGTTAGGTCACACCTTTAGGACTCAGGGTATCTTTAGGATACTCATATATGATCTTAGATCATATCCATTGGTGAGTAAGGGTTCATGGCGATGAGGGCTTGCTGCAAAGCTTGTCAGAATTCAGAAACCTTGAGGCACTGTAATGGGTACTTACACTTCTCTATCAAAACAGCTTGCTGTTCAGGTACAGATATGTAGTACACATTGCCAAGACTAACTGACCATAGGTAAGGGAAAAGGTAGGGATGGTGACTAGGGTATGCATATTTTCTTGGGTTGACCAGGTGCAGGGTGACTTGTGTATTGACTTCTTGTGCTTAGACCTTTGCTGAATAGAGGACTTTTGAGTTTCTATGTATCTATCTTGTGTATACAAGTGTGTGCATTAGAGCAGAGCTAGTTAGCATTGGTCTCTCCATGACTAGTCTAAACACCCCTAGGAAAGTTTCCCCTGCTTTCACTTTTTGCTTCCCCTGCTTTAACATCATTCCCCTGTTTGACCATTGACCGACAATACCGTTACCCTGTTCATAGCCGTTGGGCCTGCTTGCATTTTGGTTAGGGAATTTTTTATTATTTTTAAAAGATATTTAAGGCGCTTTCTTCGCTGATTGGTAATCTTTACTTTATTATTTCAAATAAATTACTTTTTTATCAAGATTTATCTTTGATATTTTTGCAATTTAAAATTTTGGTCCAATCAAAGCTCTCCAATTCGCCTATAAAAACTTAATTCCCTTCACAAGCAGGTCCATCTCTCAACCTCGACTTAATCTCATCCACCTCTCACAATTTTAAACCTTCAAAACATTTTCAAACTTTATCATGTCTCTCAAAATTGTTGCTAATCATAATCAAAATGCTTTATTACATGATGAACCAGCAGAGTTTGTTGATGCTGTGGCCTTTCTAAAAACCTCGTATTTTAGAGTGGCCCTTCTCATCAACCCTACAATTTACACCTCACACATTCAGCAGTTCTGGTCTAACTCCATGACCAAAACAGTGAATGGAGAGGTTACAATTCAAAGCACTGTAGATGGTCATCCCAAGGTGATTACACTTGCCTCCATCAGGGACAATCTTCTTCTTGATGATAAGAGTGGGATAACCAACCTATCTGATGCTGAAATCTTTGAGGGTCTTGTTAAATTGGGGTACACTCTTTCTAAAGACCAAAAATGTAAGTTTGCTAAAGGTCAGTTTTCCCCACATTGGAAGTATTTGATTCATACAATTTTACAATGTTTGTCACCAAAAACCACTGCTTTCAATGAGTTTGGTAGTGAGATTGCTTCTTCCCTGATATGCTTAGCAACAGGGAGAAAGTATTGTTTTTCACAAATGATTTTCAAAGGCATGGTTAAAAATGTTTCAAGCCATTCAAAATTCTGTATGTACCCAAGGTTTATAGAACTTCTGCTGAAAATGAGTGAACATGGTCCAATCAAACACAAAAACTACTTTTCAGCCACCAAGCACACTACCAAACTATTCACCACTCTTCTTGCACCATCCTCATAATTTTCTGGCAGGTCCATTCCACTCACTTCAATTATAATGAAACAAATCAGACAGGAAGAAGCCAAGACACAAACAGCCAAACACAAATCTTCTGATTCCCCTGCCAAGAAGCTACACCCTGCCAGTACTCTACCCCATGCTGATCCACAACATGAAAAGAGATCTAAATCCAGGTTTGCCAGGTCTCCCTTGCCTGGTGAAACTTCACAAGTAGCAGAGAGGAGAGTCTCCAAGAGGTTAGAGCAAACTGAGGGTTTGGCTGCCACTACTGTCTCATCCTCAAGGGGTGAGCAAGATAGTGAAACCATCAGTAAGTACTCTCCCTCACTCCATGATATCCAAAAAGGGGAGAAATCCCCTTCTAGGGTTGAGAGCAGCATGAAACCTATGACTATTTTGGAATTGACGAAAATGTGCATGAGTCTGAAAAGGCAGAATGCACAACTTGTACAAAATGTCAAAAAGCAAGGTCTGGTTATCAATAACCTGGAAACCAGACTTGCCACACTTGAGGGGAGGAGAAAGCCCAGACTTATCATATCCACAGATGAGGATGCTTCCAAAGGGGAGGAAGTTCCCTATATAGAAGAGTCTACTCAGTACTATTCATATCCTGGTGGTGTACAAGGAAAAATAGCAAGTGCTGAGAAAGGGATTGAGAAAGGAAGTGCTGATAAGGGAAGTGATAAAGGGAGTGCAACTAAAGACATTGCTTAAACATTACTAACCATGGGCAACCAAGAAGAAGCCCCTGCTTCAAAAGTTTCTCCTACCATTGCTGATCCCACTGCTCTAAGTCATTCCCATGCTTAGTGTATTACTCAAACTTTTGTTAGAAAGAACAGAAAGCAACCAGCTCAGAAGGGAATTACTATCAAAGAACCTGCATCTAGAGTTAAATCAGCACCAGCAGTGGATCTAAAAGACAAAGGAAAAGGAATCATGATTGAACAGCCCAAGAGAAAATACAAGCATAGAACTCCTGAACAACAAAGGGCTCAAGAAGCACATGATGCACAAGTAGCTCTCAGGCTACAACAAGAGGAGATGGATATGCAGGATCAGAGAATGCAAAGGATGAGGCCTAAAGATATGCTCAAGCAGGTTGAAATTATGCATAGAGAGTTGGATGACAGGGTGCCTCATGTTGGAGAATTTCTAGATCAATGGGAGAAGGAGTTAATAAATTCTCCTTTGGAAGACAGGTATGAGTTGACTTGCCTTGTTTACAAATATCAAATTGAATATCTGGAAAGGAGGGCAAATCAAATTCAGAAAGAGAAGTATTTGAGTTCTGAGAAAGGGAGACTTGAACACTACAAAGTCTTGCTCAAGAGACATAAGAAGTGGAAGGATGGTGACTTCAAAGGCATGAGCTTTGAAGCTATACAAAGGGCAGTCAGACCAGTCTTAAGAGAATATGATGTAGAAGATTTCATGACTATGAACTCTCCTGAGGAAGTTGAGTATCTCAGGAGGCAAAGTGAGATGTTACAGAAAGCCGGGGAATCCAGAAAAAGAAAAGCCGGAGGAATAACCTTGGAAACTACACAAGCAGGTGCATCATCCCAAGCAGGTGCATCATCACAAGCAGGGGCATTACATCAAGTAGGTGAAAGTTTTCCAGTGATTGAGAAGTCTGTACTTAATGTGCAAAGAGCAGCCAAAAGACTCAAGAGAATGGAAAAAGTTGGCACAGTTACTAAGGAGTCTCAACGTCCTTCAAATGAAGAAATTGATAAACAGCTAATTCTGCAGGAAAATGATGATATCTCACCTAGTGAACTTGGAAAGAAGTTTGCCATAATAGAGTATGCTGTTTATGAACACAAAGGGAGGACTTGGTGGAAGCTTACAAGAGCTGACAATACAGCACATACATATCTAAGTCTAAATTTGGAAAAAGACTTTTGCTGCAAAACCTCCTACCATGGATGGTGTGGAGAAGGATTGGGTAATCTGGGAGTGCATGCATAGGATGTATGAACATGAGTCCTATATTTGATGTAGTGAATAAAGGAGATTTGTTGTATTGGAACATGTTTACCATTTCTAGGGTCTATGAGGTAGTAATGGAAGGAGTAAGTGTGTACTTGATCAATCATCGTTATTATCTCTTCACTCAGGAGACCTTGAAGAAACTAGCACAGGCTAACTTGATTGTAGATGCTAAAACGCCTGTTGCTTATGATCTGGTAAGGATGATGCATAGTCAGATTTGGCCAGAAAGTTTGTAAGCATCCTCATCAACTAGGATTTATTCAGAAACTTGTCTTTAGGGGAAAGCACAAGTTTAGGGGAGGATTGTTGGGAATAAATCTATGTATACTTGTTACCCCTGCTAGTTGATTCTTCGTACCCCTGCTAGAGTTAGTTCCCCCTGCTAAATAACAAAGGTAGGGGGATTGGTTCCCCTGCTGAAGTCAAAGGCCCTGCCGTCAGAGATAAACTTGGAATAGATTTTTACGCGTTTCTGTTACTACTCCTTAATACTTTCCAAGTTTGTTAGTAGTGATCTTGTACGTGAGTCCTTATGCCTATAAAAGGACTCACTAGGTTAGCATGCAATGTGTGTCTTTCTCTATTATCTTTCATTATCATACTTTAAGGTTTTGTAAACCCTAATACCATTTTAGGGTATTCGTATATCATTGATATATTAAAGTTCAACGTTTGCTTCAATCACATTGTTCTTGTGCTAAACATTATATTCCGCATCTTGTTTAGTTATTTTGCTTTGCAAAGTTTCTCTAGTGTTAGATTGAATACTTTCTTTCTGTCACAACCCTTAAACAAGCTATTAAGGTTTAAGATCTGAGTTTGGGATCAATAATGCTTTCGGTTGATCCCTCACATAGCAATAATCAACTTCAATGTGCTTAGTTCTGGCATGAAACACTGGATTGGCAGCTATGTACAAAGCTTCTTGGTTATCACAAAACAAGTCAAAAGGACTTAAATCCTTAATTCCAAGATCTTTAAGTAAACTCACCAACCAAGTAACCTCACAACATGTTAATGTCATAGCCTTGTACTCAATTTCAACAGAAGATATAGAAACAACAACTTGTTTTTTAGACTTCCAACTAATTGGTGAATCTCCTAGCCAATAGACCATCTGGTCATAGGACAACTTGCCCAATCTGAATCACATTAAGCCTTGTGTTGCATAGCTGAATCTCTTGCCAACAAAATACCTTGACCAGGAGAATTAAGTAAATATCTCAACAAATGTTTCACAGCTTGCATATGCACATAAGTTGGAGACTACATAATCTGACTCAACAATTGCACAGTATAACAAATGTTTGGTCTTGTAATTGTTAAGTAAATCAGATTTCAAATGATTTCCTGTACACTTCTAGATCAGGTAAAGGTGAACATATATCTGTTTGGAGTTTAAGATTTGGATCCATTGAAAGTTTATAAGGTTTGTTATGTAGAACTCCCATTTCTTTAAGAAGCTCTTTGGTATATTTATGTTGAGAGATAAAGATGCCTCGATAAGATTTACAAACTTCTAAGCCCAAAAAATAGTTCAAATCACCCAAGTCCTTCATGTGAAATACAGAATTTAACTAAGACTTGAGCTTACTTATCTGAGATGAATCATTCTTAGTGATAAGAAGATCACCCACATAAACTAACACAACTATGAGATGAGATCATTCCCTCTTTACAAATAAAGAATAATCTTCCTTGGACTAAGTATACCCAAAATCAATCAAAGCAGAGGAAAATTTAGCAAACCACTGTCCAGGTGCTTGTTTTAGCTCATACAATGACTTCTTCAGTCTGCACACCAGATTTGACCCAAGCTTTGCATCAGAAGAAACACTTTTTCCTTTTCCAATATAACCAAAAGGTGGTTTCATGTATACTTCTTCAATTAAGTCTCCATAAAGAAAAGCATTAGAAACATTCATTTGACATGTTTCTAGATCATTCACAGCTGCAACCGCCAACAAAGATCTTACAGTAACCGTTTTTGCAATAGGTGCAAATGTCTCTTGATAGTCAATACCATGCCTTTTTCTATTACCTTGAACCACCGATCTTGCCTTCTATCTTTCTATAGTTACATCAGCCTTGAGTTTAGTCTTATATAAACAATGAGATGCAATAACCTTTTTTCCTTCTGGTAAGACAACAAACTCCCAAGTACCATTTTCATCCACGGTTGTTAGCTTGAAACCCATTGCATTACACCAACCAGGATCAACAATAACCTCTTTGAAGCTTTTAGGATATTTTTGAGTCAACAAAGTCGTTACAAACTCTTGAAAATCAAGAACAATGGGTGTTTGGGTTACCAAATTAGCTTTAGGAGTATGAGTAAGAACAAACTCTTTGAATTTAGTAGGTAAAGTTGTAGTTTGACTTGATTTTCTACCAGGTGGAACAGTAGTGCTAGGAGAAGGAACATTAGTACTAGCAGAAGGAACACTAGTACTACCCGGAGGAACACTAGTGCTAATCGTAGGAACACTAGTACTGTCAGGAGGAACACTAGTGCTACCAGGAGGAACACTAGTGCTAGTAATAGGAATACTAGTACTACCATGAGGAACAGGTACTTCATTAGCCACCACAAGCTCATCAAACATTTCTTCAAATTAGTGTTATGATGAAATTGACGAGGAAAATAGTTGGTAAAGGCTGTAGAAACTATTGAATACTATTGGACTCATATGGAAACACTGTTTCATGAAAAATCAATATCTCTTGAAACAAATGTAGTATGAGTTAACAAGTTATAAAACTTGTAACCTTTCTGGTGTGGAGGATAACCAAGAAAAACATAAGAAATACCTCTAGGATCAAACTTATCAGCTACTCTTGAAGGATTGTTAACCATTGCTAAACATCTAAACACTCTTAAATTATCATAGACATACTTCTTCTTAAGTAGGACTTCATAAGGAGTAGTATTACCAATAATGGAAGAAAGAATTCTGCTTATCAAATAGGTTGTAGTAACTACACAATCACCCTAGAACACGAGAGGTAACTTTGAATGAAACCTCAATGCCCTAGTTGTGTCCAATATATGCCTATGTTTCCTCTCTACTCTTTCATTCTACTGTGGCCTATCAACACAAGACGTCTGATGCATAATTCCCAAACTTTCCAAATAAGGTCCACACTGTCCTTTCACAAACTCTAAAGCATTATTAGACCTCACAACCTTAACTTGCTTCTCAAACTAAGTATTCACAAACTTGATAAAAGACTTTAGAGCCATAAAAGAGTCTGATTTCTGTTCCAACAAATAAATCCAAGCACCTCTACTACAATCATCACCTATAGTGAGAAAGTACCTAAACATACCATTATTTGGAACTTTATATGGATCCCATATGTCAATGTGAATCATCTCAAATATGTCAGTACTCTGTGAATCACTTAAAGAGTATGACAACTTAGTAAATTTAGCTATAGGACAAGTTAAACAATTATCTAAATGAGATTTAAGCAATGAAACGAGTAAAGCATTCATAAATTTGAGTTTAGTGTCAAATACATAACCTAATCTATGATGCCACAATCCGTAACTATTCTCTGCTACCTTATTCTTAAATTTCAAACAACTAAAAGCAGACAAATAAAACTTTTGTAAAGAAAACTGAACCATATTGGAAAATACAAAGTCCACCTTGTCAAAAGCCACATTAACAAGATGGTAAATTCATTCCTTCTTATTACCCAGTCCTATCACCTTCCTTGTTGTCAAGTCTTACAACACAGAACGTTGGGTAAAAAGAAACAACACATTAACTATATTCAGTAAATTTATGCACAGACAACAAACTGAACTTAAAAGATGGTACTACTAGCACATCTTTTAGTACAATGCCATTATTTAATTTCACTTTTCCCACATGTGAAATAATTGAAGTCTCACCATTTGGCAATCTAATTTGTGGTTTAATGGTCAATTTATAAGGGTAAAAAACACTCTTTGACTCATGTGTCATATGATGAGAAACACAAATATCATAAATCCAGTCATCTAACACTTCTAACTTATCCAATTGACTACTTAAACAAGCCATACTTGCAACAAACTGATGATCAATCTCTTCCTCAGTAGCATTGAACACACTCATTTGTTGCACATTCTTCATCAATTGTTCAAACTGTTGTGGAGTAAAACTAATGTTCCCACTCTCTACATGAGCAGATGCTCTTGGTACAAACTTAGGCGTTGTTTGTTTGTTAAGAGGCTTTGAATCTGAAGTGATTCGCACATCTGAATCTGAATCTGAGGTGGAAATGTCTGAATCTGAATAAGTTAATATTGTTTGTTTTTCTTAAAAGAAAACGTTTGAATACTTTATTATTTCAACTAGAGGCATTAAGATATTCTTTCCATGTCTGGTCCATCCAGATATTTTTACCTCTACTTGCCTCTGAACCAAAATAAAAAAACAAACACACTTAACACTTAAAAGCTCTAACTGATGAAGAGCTTTGATCTATTAAGAGGTCGTTAAGACTTTTTTATTAAAAACAAACAACACCTTAGTCCTTCCTTGTGCCTGAACTGATCTTGTCTGCCTGCCTTGTTGAGAATTACCTTTGAACTTAGCATGCCAAGGTGGATAAACAACTTTCTCCCAACATCTATCTGGTGGATACCACTTGTACCCAAAGATTGAACATTTTTTCTTCACCACAACACCTTTACTCAACAAAGCAGATGAATCAAAATTACCAGATGATGCTTTAAACAACAATCTTTGTGATTCCTCTTATTGTATCATAGAACAAGCAACTCTAACACTAGGCAAAGGGTCAATCATCAAGATTTGACTCCTTTGATGACTAAACTGCTCACTCAACCCATTCAAGAAATAAAAAAAACCTTTGATCTTCTTTCTGCTTATTTAAAGCGGACAAAAACACAGAAACTTCTTGTGTAACACCAATAATATCAAGCAAGACATTGATATTATCCAATTCTTTCCAAACACACTTCATCTTTGTATAATACTCACCATATAACAATTGCCTTGAATATTTTCATAAGTGTCCTTATTCAACTTATACTTTTTGGAACCATCACTCAAAGAAAATCTTTTTTCAATAGTTGCCAAATTTCACTTGTAGTCCCCATAAACATAATGGATCTTGCAATTGAATCACTCACAACACCCGTTATATAACAAATAACCATATTATTACGTGTATCCCACAACTCTTGAAGATTAGGATCTGGTGCAGATCGTGCTACAATACCATTTACAGACCTTAACTTTCTTTTGGTAGACAAACCAATCTCAATAGCTCTTTTCCTAGCCCTGTAGTTATGTGCATAAGTCAATTTCTCAAGAACAATTAACAAACCAGGACCATCACTAGTATGTAGATACAACGGGTTTTGAAATAGAGCAAGAGGAGTGACATCATTAGTTTCCATTGTTAAAAATCAAGAACTTAACAAACAGAGTTAACAAAACACGCGAAAACATAAGAATTAGATTTGTTACAACACAAAACACGGGTGATTGTAACACAAATAACATATTCAACAAACTCGTAACAAGAATCTTAAAACTCCATTAATGGTTTCTCTGATACCATATGAAGTTTTAGAGATCAAGAACAAAAGAGACATGAAATTGAAAGAAAGAGAGAAACTATGTGAAATGATATGATTATCTCATTAAATTGAATTGAAAAAAATGTCACAAACTTTTGAATATATACAGGAGAGAAAACTATTCTAACAAACTATTTACAACTCCTTATCCCTACACTTGTTGCCATTTACTAATTCAACCCTTATCTTTTGAACAAAGACCTTTACTAACAACTGTACTTTTAGCATTTTGCACGAAATATTTATGCAAAGGGGAAAAAGATCCCTATAGACCCTTAGTTTAACATAAACTCAATCAACCAATCACAACTATTCATTTTTATCATGTAACAAAAAACTTATTTTTTAAAAATTAAATATCTCATAAACGGTAAATCGTCAAACGAAAAAAATACACCATTGCAACGAGAATTAAATCATCTATCTATCGAGGGGCACATGTATATACTTTCGACAAACTTTTATTCTTAAATCACGCCTGAGAGGAATAATATATGATTCGTCACGAAACATATATGATTTTCAGAAAATCATATATGATTCATATCACGAATCATATATGATTTTCTGAAAATCATATATGATTTTCTGAAAATCATATATGATTCGTGACGAATCATACATGGTTTTCTGAAAATCATATATGATTCGTGACGAATCATACATGATTTTTTGAAAATCGTATATGATTTGTGACGAATCAGATTCCTCTCAAGACGTGACTTAAGAAAAAAAGTCGAAAAAAAGTTCGTCGAAAGTATATACATGTGGCCCTCGATAGATAGATGATTTAATTCTCGTTGCAAGGGTGTATTTCTTTTCGTTTGACGATTTACCGTTTGTGATATATTTAATTTTTTAAAAAATGATGAAAAGTGAGTTTTTTAAAAAATAAATAATTATTATTGGTTGGATAAGTTTATGTTAATTTAATGATGTACATAGATCTTAACTATCAACTAGCATTTTTTTTTTCTTCTGAACGTTTCAAATCAAAATCCTACATTTATGGGCATACGAGCAACCATCGATGGTTCCACTTGCTAATTATTACAGTACTATACAACTATGTTATCAAACACTTCACCAAAACAAAAACTGCTTCCTACTACTGTTACTAATGCTACTGCTTTTTTCTACCGTTATCTTCGTCGAACATACTCTATAAAAAAGAAAGATGTTAGATATTTGAAGTTAGAGTAAGCTACGTAAATGGTCACAATTATTTGCTCTCAAGTATACACATATAGTGGATGGTGAGTGTGTTGTTTTAAATTGTGCTATTGGTTTTCATAATTCATAGGATAATTATGTTATCCTATGCTAATATATATGACCTTAAGTTGAGTTACGTTATGAAAAACAACATGTAGTGATCATCCACTTTATCATGTTCATTGTCTCAAATCTACTTTTTTTTATTCATGCAAAATGTTAGGCACCTTAAAACGTGTTTCTAGCTAGTTGTCGATTTTATTTGTTATGGTCAAAGTTTGTTTCAACTTTGTTTTGGTGGAATGACTTTACGTGAAAGAGAGATCTTAAGACTCTTCGAACCGCTAAAAAGGTACGACGTTAGCTATGTTATCAAAGCGAAGGGGAGGGATTTAGATGATCGAGATATAATCTTTAGAATCATGATTTACGTCTCATTGACCAACTAATTTATGAGGTTTGAATTTACCGTATCTAAAAAAACTACACGTTAAAAAGCATTACATGGAAACAAAATTATACGTGATGGCCCATCATTAATCTAAAGGGCTGTAAAAGGCTCACATATTGGGCTTAGTGGATTAGCCCACACTAATGACCCATAGTACCATAGATTCCTCATGTTAATTAAAATAAATTACACACATATACTCAAAAAAAACATCAAATGACATGCATAACTTGTATGAGTAATTGTATACTAATCAAATGTAAAAAATAACTCACTTTTTCACAAACTAATAAATCATTGTTATATTGATTTAAGCACAACTTTAATCATAATTTTAAGCATCTTAGCCATTTTTCATACTGCAACGCCTATAAATATATATATAACTCTTATAAAGCACCGATGATCACTCATCGGTCTTACTTCTAATCGGTAAGTGAAAGAAAATGTTCATATTAACTCAACAACCTGCTCGAGATAGTCTTTAATCGCTCTCGAGACAATGATCATTTTCTTACAAAATCTTTTCTTTCAAAACCACATAAAAGAGAAGGTTAAAATAATGATGATTTATTAAACTCCGTATTTTTATCGATGAATTAGAATTCTAGAACGAAAAAAAATAATAAACAAGCATAAAGTTTAGTCATATTTTTAAGCATCTCAATAATTTTTCATACTACAACGCCTATAAATCTATGACTCCTGCAAAACACCAATGATCACCCGGTTCGAGTTAATACGTGAAAGGAAATGTGTAGATTAACTCAATAACCTGCTTAGGATAGTCTCTGATCGCTCTCGAAACAGTGGTCATTCTCTTACAAAATCATCTCTTTCAAAACAACGTAAGCTATCAATATTCAGAAATGAAACCAAGACTTAAAATGATTAAATGTAATTACAACTAGGGCTGAGCATCAGTTTAGGACTGAACTGGACCGATGACTAAAATGGTCCGAAACCCCAAACTGAGACCGGACCAAAATAGTCCGGTCCGGTCTGTTTCGGTTCTCGGTCTGGTTCGGTCTTATTAGACAAAATCGGTAAGATTTTTTTTAAGATCGAACCGGACTAAAAACCGAATTTGTCATAAACCCAGACCGGGGACCGGACCAACATTGTACGATCTGGTTCAGTTCAGTCCAATTCGGTCCAGTTTTCTAGTCCAAATCGATTTTGGATCTGTCATGATCAGCCGCAGTTACAATAAACTAAATAGTACTACAATTAATCAAAGTAATAAAAATCAAATTTTGTCCTTATTATGACAAAGTATACATGGCCGGTGGCATGAATGTATTAGTAGAAATTAAAAAGGTCAAAGTCAGACTTATTTTGCATGGCGTACGTGACTCGATTTATTGTGGCTTTCAAACGTTACTTTTTGGTTATTATTTTTTTTTTTTTTATCATATGTTTATTTGTTTTTTCAAACCAAGATCTAACGACTTAATCTAAAGACGGAGCTAGCACAAGAAGGATTAGTGAGTGTTGGGCCAATTCTAATCAATTTATTTTACTTATGATTTATATGTATTACAATCTATTTTTCTATTATTGTTTATATTGAATCTTCTCCATTACTATTATAATATTATTTGATATTTTAAGGATAATTAGTTTTTTTTAATTAAATTTTTTGGCTTCGCTCCTGCTTAAACCAATTTACTATTTTTATTTACATAGTTAAATAAATCAAACAAACAACAAACTGCGCTGCTAATTTTTTTTTATAGCAAAAACGATTCTAAATATAATAAAATGCATATAGTGTTGTTTTCTATTTGAGCTTCTCTTTTTTCTTTTATCGAGCATGGTTTCTTTCTAAGTTTGTCACTATCAGAACTGTTAGACTAGTGACTTAAACTTAATAGGGTGTTTGAAATTTGGCTTGAAAAATATGAAGAGTTTAACTCACGGTGAAAATGATTGAAAAGTGAGTTAATTTATTTTTAGGTAAATTGTTTGGCTCATCCTATAAATTTTATTATTTTTGGTACGTCTCGTTTAATCTGTTCGTTTAAATTATATAACATGAAGTATATCTTTTGTAAGTTTAACTTGCACTTTGGACCTAAAGTTTTTATGTAAAAGTGTAAAACGTTAAACTAAATCAAAACTTTTAGGTTTCGATGTAAGTTAACCTCCTAATAATCTGGGTGGACTTTACTGGTTTACATATATGTGACGGTAAGTTCAAATCTTGTTAATTTAATCGATGAATGTGTTAAAATCATAGTTTATAAATAATTAAAAAAGGCGTATCACTAAAAACACTTTTTATGTGTTGTTTTTAAATCTTAAAAGTAATCCAAACAAAAAAATAAATTGGCGAAACATTTTGAATAAATTGCATATTTCATTTTTATGCTTTAAACGAAATAACATGTTTCGTACCTAACTGAAATTATATACACTGCTCGTCTCCGTAAGTTGTAAATTTGACGGTCCCTATTCTAAAAAATAAAAATCATATGTGTAAATTAATTTGCTTGAAACTTGATACACATATTTTTCTAAATAAAAACCATAACATTAAGAACAAACAGTGTAATTTCAATTAGGGACAAAACATTTTTATTGCCCATTTTAAGGATCTAGTTTTGCTAAAACAAAAACCATTCCTAGTAAGTTACATGGATGGTCTTTATAGTTTACGTTGATTTGCATATTTGGTCCTTTGACTTTCTTCTGATGTAAACGGTCCCTAACTTGAAAACCCTTAGCACTTACGGTCCTTCGATCAAACGAATTTAACCGCTCAAACCTTTGTTGGAACTTACAAATAAGGATAAAAAAATACATACGATTAAAACACAAAAATATATAAATATAAAAATTAAAAGATTAAAATTATCTCAACATCTATAATTCTATACAATTGTTTTCTCTCATGTAATCATATGTTTTTCCTTTGCATATTTAACATGAAAACTACATGTTATCATTATCTAATAAACTAAAATTAATTATGTTGCATTATTTATTCATGAGTAGATTGCTTATTTTTGGTTAAAGCAGCTTAAAAGAAATCGAAAAATTTCTTAATTTTGTAAATGAGGATTTCAACTGTTATCTTATTAGCATAATTCGGAAGTTGCGCAAGTCAGGTCACTTTATACTTTTTACACTTGTTCATTTTTACTTTCTTTGCTTTGTATATGCTTTATTCTTCAACAAGTGAAATGAGATATAAGAGAGAAAGCACGTATCTTTATTAGTATTGTGTATGTCAAAAGTGAAATGAGGTGAAGGATGATTAGCGAGGGGGACCATAAAGTATGGCTGAGCATTGGATTGGAGCCGATCCGACTCGAGAAAAACCGACCCGTAACCAAGATCGAGTAACAATAATATGGCAACCAAGAACTTAACTGAGGTGGGGCCGATAATCAAACCGAACGAACTAAGAACAGGTCGGTTTGAGCCGATTAGGTGACGTTTTGACCCGAACAAAAACTGAACAAGAAATCCAAAACCGAAAACATTCGTTTTGTTTCGGCTCAATTTGACCGATTTGTTGGTCAGGTTGGTTTCAGGTTCATTTGTTCAGCCTTATCATAAAGAGAGAAAAAATAAAAAATAAAATGATGTGTATACCCTTGTATGTAAGGTTTTAAGTTTTAACAGACAAATTTAACATCCATTTAGTCAAAGGACTACGAATATTAAACCTTGCATAGTGTTGGACCATATGAATAAAAAAAATGTCAAAAGACTCACGATGCAAGCGAACGCAAACCATAAGGACCATTCGTGTAATACACTCCACCATTGATTCACAGTATACTATACTTTTCTTGATAACCCGAAAGCCGCACAAACAAGATCACTCTATACTTTTCTCTCAATCTCACTTTCTTTGCTTTGTATATGCTTTCTTCTTCGACAAGTGAAATGAGATATAAGAGAAACACATACTGTAGATGATTAGCGAGTGGAACCATAGAGAAAAAAATGATGCGTGACACTTGTACGTAAGATTTTAACGGTCTAATTTGACATCCGTTTACTCAACGGATCGTGAAACTTAAGCGTTTCAGAGTTCCAGACCATTCTAATAAAAAAAAGTTAAAAGACTAACGATGCAAGCCAACGCAAACCACAAGGACCAAAGGACCCATCCATCTAATTCACTCTACCATTAATTTTCAGCATACTTTTCTTGATAACAAAAAAACAAAATCTTGAAACAAAAACAAAAACCGAACCAAGGAAGCTCGGCTAAGTGATGGTTTTGACCTCAACCTAATTGATCACACCGAATAAGAAATCCAAAACAAAAACCAAACCGAGGAAGCTCAGCTTGGTTTTGGCCGGTTTGTCGAGTTACTCGGTTTTCAGGTTCATTTGCTCAACCCTACCATAAAGACGGAAACAAGAAGTAAAATGACGTATATACCCTTTTGTAAAATTTTAACGACCAAAATTGACACCCGTTTAGTCAAAGGACTACAAGCATTAAGCGTTTCAGAGCTCCAGACGATTCGAATAAAAAAAAAAAGTTAAAAGACTAATGATGCAAGCCAACGCAAACCACAAGGACCAAAGGACCCATCCCTGTAATTCACTCCACCATTGATTCACATTTTCTTGATAATAACAAAAAAAAAATCTTGAAAATGCACCATTTTCACTCAAAGTTTGAATCTTTATATCATAAACACTCAAATAAAATTTTTAAAAAAATACCCTTTTGAGTAATGTTGCATACAGAGCCATCTTTTTCTGTATATGCTGATGAAAATGGTGTTATAAATATTCAAAAAGATTTATTAAAGGGTAATCAAGAAAATAGTAATTTTAGCTTTTTTGATAAGAAGATGGTTGATGATGATCCTTTGAATATTGTGTTGTTGAAGAATTATGCTCATCATTTGCAGGTGAAAGTTTTTTTTTTTTTTTGAATGTGTTGGATTAGCTTGTTTTATGGGCTTATTAGCTTATTTAGATTAGGAAAACCCAATTAAGCTCACTTTTTATGGCTTATTTTGAAACTTTTCAGCTTATAAAAGTTAACTATGACACATAATAAACTTTCCAGAATAAGCGACAAGCCGGCTATATAAACTGAAACAAACACCTATTCAGGTGTCTGGATTAGCTTATCTTATGGGCTTATTAGCTTATTAAGATTTGGAAGAGCCAATTAAGTTCACTTTTTTCAGCTTGTTATTAATGGATTATGGACTTGAGCCAAAGGCTCAAGGTGATAAGCAGTTTATAAGGTGAAAAGTGTGAGCTTTATCGGCTTTGCCCAATCTCAACAAGCTAATAAGCCCATAAAATAAGCTAATTCAGACACCTGAATAGGTGTTTGTTCGGGCTAATAGCCGGCTTATGGCTTATTTGGTTTTGGACCTATATTGAAACTTTTCGACTTATATTAGTTTATGACATAATAAGTTTATATAAGCAGAAAACTTTCAAATATATAAGCTACAAAAGTGAGCTTATGAAACATAACCCCAAATAAGCCATAAGCCGGCTATATAAGCCGAAACAAAGATTAGCTTATTTGAATATGTAAAAGCTGATAATAAGCTCACTTTTTTGGGCTTATCAAGGTGAGCTAATGGACTTATTTAAATAAGTCTATAAGCTATAAGCCCAAAAAAATGCTTATGAGCTTTTTCAAATTCAAATAAGCCCATAAGCCTGAAAAAATTAGTTGATCGGGGGTGTTTATGGTCTTGAAAAAGTAGATTATGGTTAGGAGAAAATTTTTGGATGGAACTCAAGAAACTTGCATTTCAGAAGTGATTATCTGAATATTGCGTTTTGGAAGTTATATAATTATAAGGTATGTTAGTATGTTGTGTTCGGCGAGCTTAAACAATAAGGTCTCACTGAATAGGGTGTGTTTGAGCGACAAAGCATAGAAGGGCTTTTGTTAAAAGGATAAGCTCTTATGCAATAAGCTAACTCAAGTAGCTTTCAAGATAAGCTACCAGTGGTTTTGCCAAACATACTACTCCATGTTTAGGTATAATGAAATCTAGTGGTAGTTGTAACAAGTGCGTATGTGCTTATTACATTTTGTGAATCAATTGAGCAATTCCAAACACACTAGCTAAAGAGGATTACTTTAGGAGGATTAAGCACTGAAAAGTTAAAACAGGTTGGTACCTGCTTATTGCAAAGGAGATAAGCATAATAAGCAATCCCAAACACCCCTTACTGGTCAATGTACATGTAAGTAGTAACATTACCCAAGACGAAACACCCCCTTCTAAAGTAGGTTAAAGGCATCTGGATTCCATTTGGAGTCGATGTCTACAAGTTACTATGAAGTGATTTAAAGCATTTGAATTATACGGAATGACAGTCAAATGGAGATCTTAATGGAGCTGAGGAATACTACTTCCGCGCTACACAAGCAGATCCCAAAGATGGTGAAACACTGATGCAATATGCTAGATTGGTATGGGAGCTTCATCATGACCAAGATCGAGCTTTGGGTTATTTTGAGGCTGCTGTTCTTTCGTCCCCTGAAGACTGGTCAGTAGTTTCGTAATTGCTCAATTTATTAACGAGTACATACTAATGTTAGTATATTGTTTGCAGTGATATTCTTGGAGCCTATGCAAGATTCCTGTGGGAAATAGACGATGACGAAGAGAATGAGGAGGCAACTGCACCTGTGGAGGTAATTTTCACTCATCGTTTTCCGTAAATGTCTACTTAAGCGAAAAGTATGTTTTAATAACAGTAATGCACCAAATTCAGGAATCGTTGGAGGAATATTACAAGAGGGTGGTCGACGAAAAATGTCATGACCCATTGCTTCTTAGAAACTATGCCCATTTTCTGCAACAGGTTAAGACTCTGACCCGAGGAAGTCCTTTTGGCTTTTGAGGTTAAGGAACTCATTTTAGAACTTAGAAAGTTATAACTTATTTGTTTTCTTTTTGACAGACCAAAAGAGACCTTCAAGGAGCTGAAGAGTATTACTCGCGTGCAGTACAAGCAGATCCTCGAGACGGTGAAGTGGTTTCAGAATATGCTCAATTGGTGTGGGAACTTCATCATGATCAAGACAAAGCTTCTACTTACTTTGAGCGTTCAGTCGAAGCTGCTCCAGCTAATAGGTAACATTTCCCCTTTCACCTCTATAGACTATTCCTCCAGTACACGACATCGTGTTCACATTGTACCTTCTCATTTCCATATTGTGTTTACAGTTATGTTCTCGCTGCCCACGCCAAGTTTCTTTGGGAAGCAGACGATGAAGATGGTGATCATTCAGGAAACCTCTGACTGGTTCAAGGATCTGTGAACTTTTGCAAATGTTTAGCCACGTATAAACTTGGATATATGTATTATAGCTACTCTATGCTACATTTTATTTTGTTGACATACTTATAGCAACATGTAACACTAATCGGGATTAATAAGCATCAGTATCAGTATTTCGGTAGGTCAATAAGAATTCCATTTCAAGACCGAAAAGTGCATAAACGACTGCGTCGTGAGTCAATGCTATTTCTGTAGGTCAAAAATGTAACTGAGAGAAGCACCTCAAACTCAATATATCGAGATGCATATATAGCTCAGCACAAACAGATTATAAAGACTTCATTAATTCATTTAGGTTGATTTCTTCCAGAACTATATTGCTAGTGACTAACGGACTTTCAGGCCTTCATGGTCTTCAATCTGATGATACATGACCATTTTGAGAAGCTTGGTGGGAGTTGGAATATGTCCGGGCTTGACGATTGTAGCCGTTGCCTCTTGGTCGTGTGTTATGACGATCATTGCCTCGGTTGTTATAGTTCCGACCTCCAAATCGCCCCCTTCCGTCCGTTTGTTGGCCTCTTCCTCTTTCTCCTGTACACAAACATTTTATCACAATCAACACTCTTAATTTGAATCATAAGTTTGATTGTATGGATACAAAACCGCCTTTGAGAGACTTTTGACCAATTTTCCCTTTGGCTAGTCTGTTTCCCCTATAAAACCAACCCATATCGACCCCCTTCAAAGGTAAAACTGTAAAAGGGTTAAAAACATGACTTCTTGAACTTATCCTAAAAATGTCACATAACAAAAGGTATAAACACGTACTCGAACTTGTATTTCCACCTCGATAAGCGTTGTTTCTGTTTGGTCGCCTTCCTTCGATGAATACCTGATGTCCAGCAACCTCAACAGTAGATGCCTGCACGATTGATTGCCAATTCACGCAAAATCATTAAAATTACACGATTGACTACATAACAGATGCATATTGGAAGTCAGAATAATAATAATTGTAAAAGACCAAGTCACACCTCGATAGCATTGTTAACACCGGTGATGTCTTCATACTCAACAAACGCATAGCACACATTAATATCCTGCATCAGTATAAGGAACTCATAATCAGTGTCTTGTAACGCTCAAAAGACATGTTATGCAAGATGTTAAATGAACCAACCTTTCTGGTTCTGATTGCAACACCATCTGGCCTGATCTTACCAAACTTCTTAAACACCTCCTCGATCTCGGAAGCACGTACAGTGGACGGCACATTTTTCACATAAACGGACAGCACCTCAGCTAATAAGATTAATATACAAGTAATTAATACCCGTATGTACTAAGAAAGAAGGGATCGGATAAGTAGAAATTTTACAGAACAACAAATAGCAGAAAGTTACCTTGATCCTCGACAACGGACGTGTCATTCGCAGCCTCAGCTCCGGATCTTGACTGCCGAGAAGGGGGCTTTGACGCATGGTTTGATTCTGAAGGGACTGCACTCTTTTTCACAGGTGCCGATGGTGCAGGATGCCCTTTTGCAACTTGCAACTTCCAGAAACGAGAACAAAAAGTTAGTCCACTGATGGATATGTAGGTGAAATGTGTTATTTACAGCAGATAAAAGATTAGTTACATACAATAGAAGCGTAAGTGTGCTTTTGAGGCTCTCCTACAACTTCCTCAACAGGAGTCGGATGAGTTTTCAGTGAAGACACTGGATTTTGGACTGAACCATTCGTCTGCATGGCATAGTTGTCTTCATGAACGTTTTCAGTCACAGGGTCTTGTAACTGTTGCTCTTGGAAGCCGTAATTGTTCACAGTACCATTTTCTTCAGCTGTGGTAGGTGGCACATAATCCCTAGCTTGGATATCATCCGCTGACATGTAGCTTGACGCTGTAAGCCATTTTGCAACCAATATATTATGAACATGTGAAAGAAACACTAAGATAATGCACGTGTGACATACAATGCAATTAGCTTCAATACCTTGTTCCGGAACAGCAGTGGTTCCATTCAGCTTGGATACAAGATCATTTTGAGTCATAAAGGCAACAGGATGATGATGAATTGGTTGGTCATCGACAAACTGAAATATATCATTCAGAACAAAGTAGCCTGTCTCCTGAGGTGCAAGGAAAAATGTCTGCACAAAATTCCGCCTGCTAGCGAAATCTTTTAGGTGCACAGAGCCTGAAACCAATACAAGGACACCTCTGTCCCAGGAATCAAGGGCGTGCACTGTCTTGATTTCTATTCCCGTATAATTGAGAGACATGACAAGTGCATGAATTTGCTGCAATGTAGGAGAGACAAACATAAGAGCCACAAACATTGTAAAATCTCATCTGGTAGGACATAAGAATAGTAGCAAAATAAACTGGAACACTGACGGTTACAGTATGGTAGCCTGGTAGGTCAATTTCCTACTGGGGCTAATAACTACACAAACCAGCAATCGAACAATGTGAATGTCTATTGACATGACTGTGTCACTGGGACAGCTTATAATAGCTACTTATCTGCTTAATCTTATTTACTACAGCCTGTATAGGGTGTTTAAGATTGCAGATCCAAACTGCTTATCAGATTCTTTGAGAGTAAGACGAGCAGTTCCAAATAATCAGATTTGAGAACAATGTGAATGTCTATGGGTGTGAGTGTGCGACTGAATAGCTAATTATAGCTGCTTACTTTTATTTTAATACAGCAGGTAGCACTTTTAGGGTGTTTAGGATTGCTTATCCAAACTGCTTACCAGATTCTTCGACAGTAAAGATTAACAGATAAGCAGTTCTAAATAACCAGGTTTGAGTATAATATGAATGTCTGCGCGTGAGTGTGTGACTGGGATAGCTTCTTATAGCTACTTATCTGCTTGATCTTATTCTAAACAGCAGGTAGCAGTTTTAGGGTGTTTAGGATTGCTTATTCAAATCGCTTATCAGATTCTTTTAGAGTAAGATAAGCAAGTCCTGAATAATCACGTTTGGAGTAGCTTATTACAATTTGCTTGTCTTATTATACTAAAAGCCATAAACAGTTATAATAAGCAACCCAAGTCCACTAATTGGCACAATCAATAATTCAATGTAGAGGCACACGAACAAAATCATCCAAATGCAGGTCAACGCTAACACTCTATCAAAGAACTTGGCGATCATAGCCTCATTTGCCACAAACAACATCAAACCAACAATACCTATGACTCATAGGATAACCAATGGAATACTAATGGCACATCAGACAAGCTCATTAGACTCTGTATGTAGTATCTATTTAGACTTAGTCGTAAGAGTTTCCTAATATTTTGTTCTGCGATTGATTTACAAATTCAGTAACACCTAAAATCCTACTAACCTCAAAAAACCTATCATACTAGCTATCAAGGAAACAATATTCAGGAAGCAATGAAGCAAAACAATTAACAACGCAACACGAACATTATTACAGTACACACATGAGCATAACCTCAAATGGGTTTCAACCCGTAACAGATAATCATATCAAATAAAACCCAAACTAAGAGCTGTAAGCGAAGTTCAATAAGCAAACGACTAAATTACAAAACACCAACAGGGCAGTACAGGGACATGCATGTATCCTCTATTAACACAAATCAAAATAACCAGTTCTTATAAACTGTGTATCTGGTTGTTTTATACAGTAATAAAATAAAGCAAGCAGATTATTTTCTATGACATAGCACCTACGGACCAAATACACGAATGCCAAGCGTCCAGATGTTTCGTTCTGTATTACCTTGTGGTATATAACTAAATAACACCTAAAATCCAAAACCTATTATACTAGCTATTAGAAGTCAGAACAGCAATGTTCAAGAAGAGCACTGGAGCAAAATAATTACTCGCAAAACATGAAACCTTCAGAACACACATAAGCATATCCTCAAATGTTATAAACATAGCAAACCAATGATAATCATGATTGGTATGAGCACCATTTCTGAATGCTTCGTTCATTAACTGATGATCATATCATAAATCACCTAAACTAGAAGCTGTTAGCATAGCAGAGTTCTATAAGCAGATAAATAAATTAAGAAACACTAACATTACAGTACACAGATATGCATGTATCCTCTGGATAACACAAATCAAAACAATCATTAACCAGTTCTTCCAAACTGTTTATCTGATCGTCTCAAAAAGCATAAACACACTATTTATAACATATCAAATAACACTTACAACCCTATACAAGTATTCATATATGAATACCTATTCTATAAGAGTAGCTAATTCCAATCTACTTATTCAATAATTTCATACGAGAAAACGATTTCGGTAAGCAAACGAGAACACCCCTGCTCTACTTATTTCACAGCACATACCAACATATCCAAGTCAACACGTATCTCGTAAATGCAACCCCGAACCTCATAGAACAACATCTCTGAAATAGTATCTATTTACCAAATACATGAATGGCAGGAGTTTGTTTTATATAAGTGGTTGGTAATGTAGCTATAGTTGTAGTTATGAAGTGTAAAAATGGTGTAAAGCTAGACATTCCTTTTATCAGTGTTTCGAGTAGTAATGTTGAAACAAAATCCAAGAGGTAGACGCTCGTTGCCAAACAAGCATCGTCATATTCTAAATGCCCTCTAAAACGCTGTGTCCGGGCAACAAGCTTTTTTAACATTTAGAATATAATGCTTGTTTGGCAACGAGCATTTACCTTTTGTGTAACTACCTCACCAAACAATTTTATAAACAAACGCTTCTTTTATCAGCATTTCGAGTAATAGTGTTGAAACAAAATCCAAAAGATAAACGCTGGTTGCCAAGCAAGCATCATATTCTAAACGCCTTCTGAAAAACCTCAAAAACACTCGTCAAAAAACCACAGCCGTAGGCTGTGTTTGGTGACAAGCTTTTTATAACGTTTATCTTTTAACGTTTAGTATACAATGCTTGTTAGGCAACTAAGCGTTTACCTTTTGGATTTTGTTTCAACACTACTACTCATAAAACGCTAATAAAAGAGGCTTTCACCTTCTACATCATTTCACACTTTATAGCTAGAACTACAACTACTTTACTAAACACTTACACAAAACACCTTTAGATACTAGTCAGCGTTTCGAGTATTAAGCAAGCATCATATTCTAAACGCCTTCTGAAAAACCTCCAAAACGCTTAGTTGCCAAACAAGCATTGTATACTAAACGTTATAAGATTAAGTGATAAAAAACTTGTTGCAGGCAAACACAGCTGGTGACAAGCTTTTCATCACATTTATCTTATAACGTTTAGTATACAGTGCTTGTTTGGCA
Organism: Glebionis coronaria; assembly: GCA_025667525.1. NCBI lineage: Eukaryota > Viridiplantae > Streptophyta > Magnoliopsida > Asterales > Asteraceae > Glebionis > Glebionis coronaria. The sequence continues at coordinate 121,171 of JANFOE010000054.1, read as the reverse complement.
ACTAAGCGCTCACCTTTTGCTTTTTGTTTCAACGCTACTACTCTAAAAACGCCAATAAAAGAAGCGTTCACCTTCTACATCATTCCACACTCAATACCTACAACTACAGCTACGTTATCAAACACTTATATAAAACACTTTTGACGTTTAGAATACAATGCTTGTTAGGCACCTAAGCATTCACCTTTTGGATATTGTTTCAAACAATACTACTCGAAAAACGCTAATAAAAGAGGAATGCTCACCTTCTACGTCCTTTCAACACTTTATAACTACAACTGCAACTAGAGCTTAGTGTTTAGCTTTACGTCATTATACGCTTTATAACTACAACTACAAGGGTTACCTCTATAATTCTATTTAAATGCACCTTCTCTAAAAGCACTACTAAAAGAAGTCCTTTCTACACTTGATAACTACAACTAGAGCTACATTACCAAACACTTCTACATCATTTCACACTTTTATAATTACAACTACAAGCGTTTACCTCTTTAATTCTATTTAAACGCACCTACTCCAAAAACGCTAATAAAAGGTCATTTCGCACTTTATCTTTTAACGTTTAGTATACAATGCTTGCTTGGCAACTACACGTTTACCTTTTGGATTTTGTTTCAACACTACTACTCGAAAAACACTAATAAAAGAGGTGTTCCCCTTCTACATAATTCCACACTTCACAACTACAAGTCTACAACTAGAGCTACATTACCAAACACTTCTACGTCATTTCACACTTCATAACTACAACTACATTACCAAACACTTCTATTTAAACGCACCTACTCTAAAAACGCTAATAAAAGAAGAACGTTTACCTTCTACATCAATTCACACTTTATAACTACAGCTACGTTACCAAAAACTTCTATAAAACACTGTTAACATTTAGAATACAATGCTTGTTTGGTACCTAAGCGTTTACCTTTTGGATTTTGTTTCAATACTACTACTCGAAAGAGGCGTTCACCTTCTACATCATTTCACGATTTATAACTACAACTACATCTAAGTTACCAAACACTTCTATAAAACAAATGCTTCTTCTAAACGCTAGTTGACAAGCAAGCAACATATTTTGCCGCATTTTGCTTTTAACATTTAGTATACAATGCTTGTTTGACAACTAAGCAAACACTTTACACTTCATAACTACAACTACACGCGTTTACCTCTTCAATTCTATTTAAAGGCACCTACTCTAAAAACGCTAATACAAGAGGCGTTCACCTTCTACGTCCTTTCTACACTTCATAACTACAACTAGCGCTCAGTCTTTCGCTTTACTCTAAAAACGGTAACAAAACGCCATTACACACTTCCATACAACTAGCGGTTAGTGTTCACCTTCTATTAAACACCATTTCACACTTTCACAACTACAACTACAAGCGTTTACCTCTTCAAATCTATTTAAACGCACCTACTCTAAAAACGCCACTAAAACGCCAATAAATCACCTCTTTTAACTCTATTTAAACGCACCTACTCTAAAAACGCCAATAAGAGAGGCGTTCACCTTCTACGTCCTTTCCACACTTCATAACTACAACTAGAACTACATTACCGGACACTTATACTTAAACGCGCCTAAACTCTAAAAACGCTAACAAATCGCCATTTCACACTTTCACAACTACAACTACAAGCTCCTACCTCTTAAACTCTACTTAAACGCACCTACTCTAAAAACGCCACTAAAACGCCAATAAACCACCAATAAATCACCTCTTTTAACTCTATTTAAACGCACCTACTCTAAAAACGCCAATAAAAGAGGCGTTCACCTTCTACGTCCTTTCCATACTTCATAACTACAACTAGAACTACATTACCGAACACTTATACTTAAACGCGCCTAAACTCTAAAAACGCTAACAAAACGCCATTTCACACTTTCACAACTACAACTACAAGCGTTCACCTCTTAAACTCTACTTAAACGCACCTACTCTAAAAACGCAAACAAATCGCCATTCCACACTTTTTAAAAAACGCGTTTATCTCTATAATCCTATTTAATCGCGCCTAGTCTAAAAACGCTAATAAAACGCCATTTCACACTTTCACAACTACAACTACGAGCGTTCACCTCTTAAACTCTACTTAAACGCGCCTAAACTCTAAAAACGCTAACAAAACGCCATTTCACACTTTCATAACTACAACTACAAGCGTTTACCTCTTAAACTCTATTCAAACGCACCTACTCTAAAAACGCAAACAAATCGCCATTCCACACTTTAAAAAAAACGCGTTTATCTCTATAACTCTATTTAAACGCGCCTAGTCTAAAAACGCTAATAAAACGCCATTCCACACTTTTATAACTACAACTACAAGCTCCTACCTCTTAAACTCTACTTAAACGCACCTACTCTAAAAACGCAAACAAATCGCCATTCCACACTTTTAAAAAAACGCGTTTATCTCTATAATCCTATTTAAACGCGCCTAGTCTAAAAACGCTAACAAAACGCCATTTCACACTTTCATAACTACAACTACAAGCGTTCACCTCTTAAACTCTACTTAAACGCACCTACTCTAAAAACGCAAACAAATCGCCATTCCACACTTTTAAAAAAACGCGTTCACCTCTTAAACTCTACTTAAACGCGCCTACTCTAAAAACGCTAACAAAACGCCATTTCACACTTTCACAACTACAACTACAAGCGTTTACCTCTTAAACTCTACTTAAACGCGCCTACTCTAAAAACGCTAACAAAACGCCATTTCACACTTTAAAAAAACGCGTTTATCTCTATAATCCTATTTAAACGCGCCTAAACTCTAAAAACGCTAATAAAACGCCATTTCACACTTTCACAACTACAACTACAAGCCTTTACCTCTTAAACTCTACTTAAACGCACCTACTCTAAAAACGCAAACAAATCGCCATTCCACACTTTTAAAAAAACGCGTTTATCTCTATCATCCTATTTAAACGCGCCAAGTCTAAAAACGCTAATAAAACGCCATTTCACACTTTTACAACTACAACCACAAGCCTTTACCTCTTAAACTCTACTTAAACGCACCTACTCTAAAAACGCTAACAAAACGCCATTCCGCACTTCTACAAAACAAAAAAAACAGAGCGCTATATCAGCATAGAGCTCGCGGTCTGTCGATTAACCCCATCCACCCGCAACAACATACTCGTATCGCTAATAAAAGAGGCATTCACCTTCTACATCATTCCACACTTGATAACTACAACTAGAGCTACATTACCAAACACTTCTACGTCCTTTCTACACTTCATAACTACAACTACATTCTTACACGCACCTACTCTAAAAACGCTAATAAGACGCCATTTCACACTTTTATAACTACAACCAGTGACGGAACCAGGAAATAGGGTAGTGGGGGGCAAAATTTTTTTTTCTTAGAATAGCAACAAAATATGAAAAAAAGGTAGTATCCAAAAGATAATTGAGTGTTTTTACTTACAAATGACGGATATATAAGGTTTTAAGGCGTTAAATGTTGGGACTTACTTTATGGGTGGGGGGCAATTTGAATTTTTAGTGGGGGGCGCTTTCGAAAAAAGGTAATAATCGAAGAAAAAATACACTAAAATTTCATCGTATCCGGCTAACCATGGGGGGCAACGGACCCCCATAGTTACTACATAGGTCCGTCCCTGACTACAACTACAAGCCTTTACCTCTTCAATTCTATTTAAAAGCACCTGCTCTACAAGTATTCCACAAACACCATTTCACACTTTCACAACTACAACTACAAGCTCCTACCTCTTAAACTCTACTTAAACGCGCCTACTCTAAAAACGCAAACAAATCGCCAAAAAAAAAACAGAGCTATATATACCAGCATAGAGCTCGCGGTCTGCCGATTAACCCCATCCACCCGCAACAACGTGCTCGTATCGTTATAAAACTGATGCACAAAATCAGGCTGAGCTTGCAACACCTGGTAGTAATTCCCAACGAAAAACGTCCCCACCTGTCACCAAAATTAGATCAAATCAAAACGCTAATTAAAAACACCGAAACACATAGTGGAAACACACACACAGTACCTGAGAAGCGGTTATGACGGGTAACTGATAAGGTGACGTCATCGAATCGCAACCGAAACGAAACCCTAGATCCGGTGATGAGTGTGTGTGAAAAGAGGGGTTTTGTGAAATGGGGTTTATTTATGTAGTGAGGGAGGTCACGTGCGCACGTGATTTATGGGATTCGTTAAAAGTATATTCTTTTTGGTGAAATTTATAAAAGAAATTATTTATTTTACTGTTTTTATAACTTTTTTAACTATTAAAAACTTTTTTTTTTTAATAAAAGTGTTAAAACTTGAGTTTTTCAAAAGGGAGTTGAAAACTTTCTCATAAATATAGATGTTAGATAGTCTAAGTCATAACTTGAAGGGGTGTTTGTGTCATGAGTTAAAGTTGGAGGTGCTGTTCTAAAGCTGAAATGTCAAAGTATATAAGCTGAAGGGTTCAAGTTAACAAGTGCGTATATTTGAGGAGTGAGGACCCAAGACAAAATCTGAAGTATATAAACCCCACACCTAACAATCTTTTACTTTTCATTCTGTTATCGTTTTCATTGTGTGTAATCTTGTGTGTGTTCTTGATCATTACAGTGTGATCATTGTGAGTGTATGAGAGTTTTTCCAATTCTTGTTTTATAAACAGATATTGTAATTCATTGATTGATAAAGTGAGCCAAGGGGTGATTGGCTGGGTTCACTGTTATTCGTTGTTCTTGGTGATATTGAGCTTTGATTCATATATTTTTACATGGTATCAAAAAAGCTTTTTAAATCGATTTCTGAAAATTAGGGTTTGGTTAATTTTTGGGGTTTTTGATCTATAATCATAGATCATAATCTTGAGTTGTTTCTTTACATAAATCTGTTGATTAATTGTTCTAAATCCTTCAATTAAAGGTTTAATTAAAGTTTTCAAAATTAGGGTTTTGATATTTTTGGGGGTTTTTTGGATCTTGGGTAATTCTGTTATATTTTCTTGGTTTCTTGTGATTAGTTAGTGATTAATGACAAAGATCTTGAAGAAACCCTAAAATCAGAAGTTAGGGTTTATTTGATATTGGTAAGTTGTGATTAGTTTGTTATTTTTGTCTGTTTAAACGTGCGGGTGTTGGTGTTTGGTTTCCGCTGCTATTGATTGGTTATAGATCTTCTTGATCTATTTTTTGGTTCTCTAGATTGTCTTGATCCATTGTTCTTGCTTGGTTTGTTGCGCGTGCTACGTAATACCTCTCACACTTTCTTTTAGGTGTTTAATTTTTCTAGGTTTAGTGGGTTTTTAGGAGACGAAGGGTTTAGATAGTCTTGTGGTGTTGTTGATTTAGAGACTTTGTGTGTAGTTGTTTGTAGAGGAGGTATAAGGAGGTTCTTGTGTGTTTATTGCTTTCTTTTTTGCTTATTCTTGTTTTTTTAGACCAATTTCAAGTCTCTGCTCTTGACCTGCCACCTATTGAGTGGTTTAGAAGCCTAAGAACTGCTTTTCGGCTTGATTTTGTGTTCTTTGTTTTGTCTTGTGTGGTTTTATCATTATGGCTAAATCTACTGATTCACCTAAATGTGAATCACCTAAATCTCCTAAATCAGAAGTTGGTGTGATTAAATTTGATGTTTATGACCCTTTATATCTTCACCCTCAAGATATAGGATGTAACACCCCATTTTGATAAAGAATATCACAGGATAATTATGGTGTGTCATCAAAGCATGCAAACTAAATATCTTAAAAACATTTCATGACCATAAAGGCAAATATCGGAATCAAACATCGGTAGTCCAACATAAGCACACACACATGAATATAAGTACTAAAAGGAAAGGACTAAATAATGTCCAAAGAAATAAATTATTGAATGTATGAAAATGCATAAAGTAATGAAGGTTGGATAGCTTCCATCCATATGCACATACTCTCTCAAGGTCCTAAGTTCGTCCCTGAGTACCTTCCGTTTGGGAACATGAAAAAGAAACGGTTGAGCAAAACGCCCAGTGAACGGATATATAACATAATATGAATGACATAAGCATAATAAAGACAAATAGCAACGGAAGTGTATAAGTCCTGAAAAACCCGGTACATGTTTAGAAAACTGGTTTTATAGTTTGAAAAGACTTATATTTTTATATGAAAACTGAATTTTAATTAGCCAAGAGCCCATATAGGTCATGAGATGTCAAGGTGCATGAATACTTAGAGGGGTAACCTCATCATGCAATTAGAGGGGTTGCCTCTAATTAACTGGTCCGGGTAGGAGGGATCAACTCCTTGTGAAGGATGCAAGGCACACGCCACATTCACCATGAATGTAACACCCCACTTTGACAAGTGGAACGTTACGTGTATTTATGGCGTGTGATCAAAGCATGCCAGGTAATATGTACTAAAACATACATGACCAAAAAGGGAAGACCGGAATCAAACATCGATTCCCAAACATAATCCTAAAACATAAATAAAGTAAATGAAACGAGAAGGACAAAACATGTGTCCAAAAAACATAAGTATAAGAAGGCAAAAGGACAAGAAGTCTAAGGCAGCTTTCATCCTATGCACATCCTCCAAATGCTCAAGTTTGTCTATGGGTACCTGCCGTTTTGGGACATGGAAGGGAAAGTAACGGTTGAGCAATACGCTCAGTGAACGGATATATATCATGGATGAATGGCTAAAATATAAGTAAAGACTAAAAAGCAGCGGAAATGTATAAGTCTTGGAAAACCTGGTACATGTTTATAAAATTGGTTTTATAGTTTGAAAAGACTTATGTTTTATATGAAAAATTGTATTAATTAGCCAATAACCCATATAGGTCATGAGGTTCCACCGTGCATGAATACTTGGAGGGGAGACATCATCATGCAATTAGAGGGGCTGCCTCTAATTAATTAGTCTGGGTATGAGGGATCAACTCTTTGTGAAGGATGCAAGGCACACACCACATTCACCATGAAAATCCTGTAAAACATGTAACTAGGATGCACCCATACGCCCCACATGATAATATAAATATAAGGCCAACATTGTAAAGGGACGCCACGAGCAATCACTCCGCCGTGGGGAAGTCATAACACTGGTGCCTCTAGTGTCATGGTTATGGTACCTCCATAACTAGGTGACACTGGTCATGCATGTATATGGCTTAGGCATTTTAAACTAAACATAAGTACTCAAAACATATAAAACATATACTTGGGGAAAACAGTTGGCTGCAAACGAGGAATCCTAATAAGGAAAAGAATGTCTATATTGAAGGACAGAAAATCCGTACCTTACGTCCAGTGAATGAGGAAAGATGAAAGGATGCAAAGTCCTACTCCGACCTCACTATTGCTACATAAATAAGGGACATGTATGAGTTGTCTGATTACTGAGTATGTTACTGATTCTTGTATATTCTTAACCGGTTATATATGTTCTTGTCTTATTTTACTGTTTTAAATGTTATACTGTATTATTCATGTATTTCATGTCTTCTGATTATGTAGTATCTTGCATTCTTATACTATTATACTTGTAGTGTAATAATAAGTAACTTTCTAAAAATAGCAGGTTTCCAAAAATAAAAAGTTTCCAAAAATAGAAATAAGCTGGATTCATAAGCTAAAAAAATATAAGCTAATGCTTAATTGTCTTAATTTAGAAGTCATGTTGATTAAATAGTAAAGTTTATTAAGTTAAATACTTTAAGCTAAACTGATTATTAATTTGTTATAATACATGATCTTAATATAGATTATTAATTAATAAAATAACATGATTAATTTAATAAAACTTTACCTTATATAAATAATTAAATTAAAGTATGGTTTTAATTTAATTAAACTAACACGTGTCGTATAACATATCATGAATAATTATTTAATATTATAAGTGTACCCTCTTAAATTATATAACATAATTAATATAACCTAAGTTGATTTAATTAAATGGTACCATGTAAATTTCATGAATAATTTATCAAATTAATTATATCTGAAGTTTAATTTAAATTTAGTAAAACCCAAACCAACCATACTCTAAATCAAATAAACAAACACCCCCCTTGTGTTGTGGCTGTGGCTTTAGCCACTGGCCAGTCGGGTCTGCCACTGGCTTCGCAGCCTTGTTGTTGCCTAGTCCCTAGTTCCCACTGCTGGCAGAACTCAACCACCGACATGCCTGGTTTCCCTACCGACAACAGCAGTTTCAACTGCCATTGCGCAGGGTTCGATTCCACTGTGTACCTGCTGTTTATCACCGGTAGGCTAAAACACCCACCCCGGCTGAACCACTTGCCACGTGGGTGGTGGCTGATGTGCCCAGGATTCCCACTGGGCTGCGGCAGCAACCAAACAACACCACCGAGAGTTGTAACTCTCGGCTCGTCAAACCAACCAAACCAAAAACCCGAAACAAACCCGATGTATTACATGTTTTAATCATTCCAATCATGTATTCATATGTATAATTGAAAGCTTCATAAACCCAAAAATAATAATGAAAGAGAAACATAATAAGGGTTACCGAATGAATAAGATACATCGATGAAATGACACGAACATCTACTATGATTTAATCCAAGCTCGAAATCGTTCTTCTCCCTGTTTTCTTTGCTACAGCCGGCGGCTACAACCCCCATATTAGGGTTTTCTTTCTTATTTTTTGTTTTGTAAAAATAAATCATACGTAGGGTGGTGTTTGGTTTGATTAGTGGAAATGGGCCTTGGGCCCTTTTTAGTCTTGTATGTTTTTATTACAAGGTCTTGTAAGGTAAGAAATAACATGGAGCCCATTTACATTTTTGTGCCTTAAATGGTACTCTCGAGTATACTAAGATTCCCGTGTATTGTATATTTGTAGCTTCGTGTCTTATCTTTCGTGTTTTATTTATTTTACATAGATACTTGTCGGTATATATTAAATATACGTAATACTTGTACTTGTTCATTAAATATTTGTGGTACGTGTCGTGCATTCATTCACTTATAAAGTTTCAATTAATCCGTGTTTTTCGTGTATTTAATGCATTCATGGATTTTTAAGCGGGTTTTACAACTCTTCCCCTCTAAAAGAATAATTCGTCCTCGAATTAGAGATACGGTAAGGCTGAAAAAGAACATGGACGCGACATGACTGACAAGGACATGGAACGTGACGTGCCTGAAAAAGAACATAACTGAATTATGGAAGGAAGAGAGGATAAAATCCGGATGGACTCCTCCGTTTCCAAGTGGCTTCCCTCTCGGAACGGTTCCTCCACAAGATCTTGACGCATATGATAATCTTGGTCTTCATGACCTTGACTTAACAATACGTAAAAGTTTCTAGTTCATCAACGTAAGATACATCTTCATGAATCTGACCGAGTGGATACGAAATGACGTGCAAAGATAATGAAACGTTACAATGCGAATTTATCTGGAATAACTGAGTTAGTAACGTTTGAGAAACGATGTGCGAGACACACTGAAACGTAGTACGTGAACAATTGTGAACGTGATACGTGAATAATTGTAAATGTGATACGTGGAGATATGGTGAAAGAAATAAGAAACATATGGTGGATGTGATACGTGCAACATATCGTGATCGTGATATGAGGAACGCGGAATGAACATGACATGTGAAACATATCGTGAACATGAGATAACTGGGGAGGTAATGCCACTGATACGAGGTGATGGAAAGTTTATTAGACTTGAGTCTGATCTCCCAAGCTTCTGCAAAACTTTCCATAATGAAAAATAAAAAGTAAATCGTAAGCCAGGATACGATCATGAACGTGAACAGTGTCATGAAAGAGAGTGCGAAATCAAGTCGTAAAATTTGAACAAGGAAGTGAACGTAATTAAGGAACACCAATGTGAACCTTTGTCTGGTTTGATAGCTGATGGAGTACCAAGTAATCGGACGATCCTTGACCGATAAATGTCTGATAATCTGCTAATTGTGAAATCCTTGCGGATGAAAGGATTTTGCAGACTTGGTCAAACTGTTGATAACACCCAAATAGCATAATGCTTTCTCTGAGTCTACGGTTGCCTGGTATCAAAATCCATGGGGATCTTGTCCCTTCTCCGTTCAAATTTCAAATGGTGGAATAGCTTCTAGTATGTTGGTGTTCAATCTTAGCCTGCTAGTATGTCATGTACTTAGATATGAACGTAACTGTATCTTGCTTCATAGAAACGGGATACATAGAAGTTTGGAAAAATTATGAGTCACTAAGATTAGACTTCTCTTAGTGTAGGATTCTCTGGAACACCTACTATCATGTAAGGTTCTCTCCTTTACGCATAAGTTGAGTCATGGTAAAACTAACCATGAGAATCAATGTGATTCAGTGTGTCACTGTAATCAACCAGAATTCACACCGGAAAATTTCAGGGTGAAATTTCTCCTGTCGTAGAATTTGCAACATAGTGCAAATATGGTCTTCGTGCTCTTCTCTAGACTTAGAGAAGATCAGGTTGTCATCGATGAAAACACTTTTAGATACTAGTCAGCGTTTCGAGTATTAGTGTTTGAAACAAATCCAAAAGGTAAATGTTGGTTTCCGAGCAAGTATCATATTCTTAATTCCTTCCAAAAAACCTCTAAAACGCTCGTCACAAAAAGCATTGTATACTAAACGTTATAACATAAAGTGATAAAAGACTTGTTGCCAAACACAGCTGGGATAAGATTTTTATCATATTTATCTTACAACTTTTAGTATACAATGCTTGTTTGGCAACTAAGCGTTTACCATTTGGATTTTGTTTCAACACTACTACTAGAGCTACATTACCAAACACTTCCACGTCCTTTCTACACTTCATAACTACAACTAGCTCCTTAGCGTTTAGCTTGAAGTCATTTTACCCTTTATAACTACAAGCGTTCACCTCTTCAATTCCATTTAAACACACCTACTCTAAAAACGCCAATAAAAAAGGCATTCACCTTCTACGTCCTTTCTACATTTAATAACTACAACTAGCGCTTAGTCTTTCGCTTTACTCTAAAAAACGCTAACAAAATATCATTCCGCACTTCTAAAAAAAACAGAGCTCTATACCAGTATAGAGCTCGCGGTCTGTCGATTGACCCCATCCACCCGCAACAACGTGGTGGTATCGTTATAAAGCTGATGAACAAAATCAAGCTGAGCTTGCAACACCTGATAGTAATTCCCAACGAAAAACGTCCCCACCTGTCATCAAAACACACCAAAACCCCCAAAATTAGATCAAAACCCTAATTAAACACCAAAACACACAGTAGAAACACACACAGTACCTGAAAAGCGGTGATGACGAGTAACTAATAAGGTGACGTCATCGAAAAGAAACGAAACCCTAGATCCGGGGATGAGTGTGTGTGTGAGTGAAAGAGGGGTTTTGGTGAAATGGGGTTTTATTTATGTACTAGTCAGGAGGGTCACGTGTGCACGTGATTTAAAAGTATATTCTCTTTTGATGAAATTTAGAGAAGATATTTTATTATTATTTTATTATTGTTTTTATTACTAGCTCTGTCTCATATTAAGTGTCTACAATAGAATATTTCAAGTCTTTGTTATTGAGGGAAGAGATCCCTCACACACCCATATTTATCATAGTTTTGATGGACTAATCCACACCACCATCTTACAATGATCCAACGGTTATAATCAAACTCATCTCTCACTTAACCCCTCATATTTTTCACACAAAAAAATAAAAAAAAACAAAATTGGATCCCGATCCCCACTACAATAAACCCATCTCCCACCAGCGACCACCACCACAACCCCACTGTTTTCCAGCGACCACCATAACAAACCCACGTTTTTCTGACGACCTCCACAATAAACCACCCTTTTTCACCGACAACCACTACAAATCACCCTTATCTGACGACCTCCGCAACAAACACATCATTTTCTGGCGACCTCCACAACAAACCTCTATTATTCGACGATGCAGATGTAGATGTTTGTAATACAAGTAATAATCTAGGTAAAACACATGTTATGATTGTTGATGCACACCATGTGTTTGATAAAATGACACAATGATAATCACATGTGATTTAGTGAGTTTTATTTATTGAATGAGCATTTTTATTGAAGTTTGGTCGATTTTTATAGTTGATAAGATGATTACCAAAGTGGGACTTATGATTACAGAACTAGGACTATGACTCGTATATGAGTCACGGTGACTCATGTATGAGTCACGGTGACTCATGTATGATTCACGGTGACTCATGTATGAGTCACTATGACTCATATATGAGTCACTATGACTCATATATAAGTCATGATTACTCATATATGAAACTGTACATATGTAAGTCTTTTTTTTTGTAATACGGGTAATAATATAGCCTCTTTTGTAACAAAACTATGGTGACTCATATATGAGTCATGATGACTCATATATGATTCATAAAAGATATATGATTTATGCTTAGTTATTAACTTGTTTTGTGTTTATGTATTATAATAAGGTTCTTTGTAATCTTGAAGATGGGTCAGTTAAGTGTACATGTAATCATTATATGCTTTATGGATTTTTTTGTCGCCACATATTCTGTGTTTTGAAGAACCGTGATATTGAAGTGATTTCGAAGAAGTACGTTTTAAGGCGCTGCAGAAGGGATTTGATACCTCTTTCATTAAGAAGAAACACAAAAGAGTTATGGAGATAAAAAACAAAGCAATTGAGAGAATAACAAATCATATATAAAAAAGCACAAGAAACAAGACAATCTAATACAATAACTACTTGCTTATTTTTGCGTTTTCTTTTTTAATATGTTTAGATTTAATTTTCTTTTTTTTGTTATGATGTTAAACTGTTGAAAACATGTATTGAATATCTGATTTGTTATTTTGGTATGATGTCTGATGATTTTGAAAAGATATCATAAGAATATTTTGTAAACATGACTAGTGACTCATATATGAGTCATTATGAATCAGGGTAAATGTCGAAAATACACAACGTACTTTCTTAGATTATCCATTATGCCAATCGAACTATTTTATGTTTTATTTACACACTTGCCACGTAGGATTTGGTCAAACATTTGAATATACCTTTGACTTAACGAAACCGTTATTTATTTCGTTAACTTGGAATTTAATTTTACATTATTGGTCCCTTAGCTAACTATCATCATATCATCATCATCTTCATTTTCATAAACAACCACCATCATCATCCAAAATCATAACCTTAAACCCATAAAATCAAAACCCAAAAAACCCAAAATATCAAAAATGGGTAAGTATTTGATGTAAGTATTTGAATCTCTTTATTTACAAAATCAGCTTTGCTGCGGCTGATATGAAGAAGCATGATTAGTTTTTGAAAACTGAAACAATGGATAGTTGACTTGAAGTCACAATAACCATAGTATTAATTTTGAAACACAGATCTAAAAAGAAATTGAGTCGAACTAAGGTGTAATACCTTCTGCATCAGCAATTTGAACCCGAAGTATGATGGTACCATCATCCGGATTCAATTTCCCTGCAATATACATCTTGGTTCGTGGTGCATATCCGTTCAAATCCAGCTTCTCAATTTCAATATCATCATTCATAAATGGCTTTTGAGGGACATATTTTGTTACAGTTGCCAACTCGTCTTCATTCATTGCCAAAAATGGATCAAGCATTAGATCCTTGGCTGATAACCTAAAAAAAACGAATGCTTCTTCTGAACGCTGGTTGCCAAGCAAGCATCATATTTTTCCGCATTTTGCTTTTAACGATTAGTATACAATGCTTGTTTGACAACTAGCTTTACGTCATTTCACACTTGATAACTACAACTAGAGCTACATTACCAAACACTTCTACGTCATTTTACACTTCATAACCACAACTACATGTGTTTACCTCTTCATATCTATTTAAAGGCACCTACTCTAAAACCGCTAATGAAGCATCATATTTTGCTGTGTTTTGCTTTTAACGTTTAGTATACAATGATTGTTTGGAAACTAAGCGTTCACCTTTTGGATTTTTGTTTCAACACTACTACTCAAAAAACGTTAATAAAAGAGGCGTTCACCTTCGACATCATTTCACACTTAATAACTACAGCTACAACTATTTAGACGCACCTAGTCTAAACACGCTTACAAAACGCCATTCCACACTTCGATAAAACAACAAAATACCAGCATAGAGATCGCAGTCTGTCGATTGACCCCATCCACCCGCAACAACGTGCTCGTATCATTATAAAACTGATGAACAAAATCAGGCTGAGCTTGCAACACCTGGTAGTAATTCCCGACGAAAAACGTCCTCACCTGTCACCAAAACACACCAAAATTAGATCAAATCAAAACGCTAATTAAAAACACCGAAACACACAGTGGAAACACACAGTACCTGAGAAGCGGTGATGAAGGGTAACTGATAAGGTGACGTCATCGAATCGAAACGAAACCCTAGATCCGGTGATGAGTGTGTGTGAAAAGAGGGGTTTTGTGAAATGGGGGTTTATTTATGTAGTGAGGAGAGGGTCACGTGCGCACGTGATTTGAAAGTATATTCTCTTTTGGTGGAATTTAGAGAAGATATATTTTTTTTATTTTTTTTACTGTTTTTATTACTAGCTCCGTCCGATGTTGGGGTGTAAACGAGCCAAGACAGCTCGTGAGTTACTCGAGTATATATTCGAGTTCGAGCTACTCGAGTATATATTCGAGTCGAGTTCGAGCTCCAATATACTCGGCTCAAGAAGCTCGCGAGCCTTATCGAACTTCTTTTGTTACCCTTTTATATAGATAAATCGAGTCGAGTCGAGCTTGATATGCCGAGTATTTATCGAGTTCAAGCATGACAAGTGGAAATAATCGAGCTCGAGTCGAGTTTCGAGCTCAAATTTTATATGACGAGTCGAGCTCGAGCTTGAAATATAAAGCTCGGTCGAGCTCGAGCCAAGTTTCGAGCTCAAGTTTTTGTATTCGAGTCGAGCTTGACAGTACTCGGCTCGACTCGGATCGTTTACACCCCTAGTCTCATGTTAAGGGTGCGTTTGGTATACTAAGAGGAATTACTATCGGTAATGGAACGTTATACGGGTGGAATGGTAATGAATATATCATGATTGATATTGTTGTTTGGTTTGTATTAGTTGGCTATGAATAATTTAATAAAATTTAAAATTTAAAATTTAAAATTTAAAATTTAAAATTTAAAATTTAAAATTTAAAATTATATGTGGTGGAGAAATTTGAATTTTAATAAATATTTGGTTGATAAGTAAAATACAGGACCCACGGGAATGAAATATGAAAGTTACGTTTACCCACAACTATGGATCTATGGGTATCCTTTCATAACTTCATTCTCATAGGTACCAACCAAACATATTTATTGATTACGATAGTCATTCCATCATTACCATAATACATACCAAACGCACCCTTAAGTGTTTACAATATAATATTTCAAATCTTTGTTATTGAAGTTTGACCACAAATATTTGTATATGTGTTATCATGGTTCTAAATAGCGGCTATAGCGGGCTATAGCGTGAAGCATGACCTCCATGTTAGGAAACAGACTAAAGTGTCTTCTCTAGGCGTTGCGTGCTAAAAAACGAAATAAAGCGTGATATAGCGCGCTATAGCGTGTAGCGTGGCGCTTTTTCTTGAATATTTTTGCATATTTTTAGGAATTTGACTTATTTTCTAGTTTTGGACTATTTATTGGACTTGGACTTAGTAATTTTAATATGAAAATAAATTCTTACGTAATTACAAGCCGATTTTGTTTTAAAACTGAATTAATGTCTTGCTTCATTTTGTTGCATGTAAGGAATAAGTTATTAATTAACAGATTTAATGTCTTATGTATACCGTCTTTTGTAAACTCGTTATATAATTATTAGTTTAGATATATTTTATGCCGCTATATATAATGCTTCAGAAAACGTCGTAGCTTCGCTATAGCTTCTATAGCTTGAAGCTTGGTAATAAGTGTGAATACACTTATCCTTTTACCACTTAATTATAATAAAAACAAGACCAAAACGTATATTTTATGTCGTAAAAGTCAGAATTATGCGTGGTTTGTGTTTTTGTTGTGTTTTAGGACCAATATGTGAAAAAAGAAGAAAACACGGGCTTTCACGGGCTTTTATCAAAGACAAAGACAAAAGACGAAGTCAAAAGATCAAAAGTGCAAGAAGAACGGAAGTCAAAGGCCTATTCTGAAGATTTATCGAAGAAAAAGTCCGAAGACGGAAGTTTGACAAAGTCGAAGAACCAAGTCTACTAAAAGAGGAAAATTAGAAGACGAGTTCGTTTTATCATTCGACTAATCCTGAGACAAAGTCGAGAAAGACGAGAAATTAAAAGACGAGAAAGAGAAAGCAACATACCCCCCTCTCCTATAAATAGTCTTTATTTTCTTCATTTTGAAGAGAGAGTAATTTTTAGTTAGTCATTTCATTTTTCTTAAGTTTTTCATATCTTCAGAGAGAAGTAGGTGTTTCTACTTTCTCTCTCTAGATTTCTTCATTTATCTTTCAAGTTTTAAGCTTTTCATGTAATCTTGTATTTGGAATCCTTAATCTACAAGTTCAAGTTCAAGCTTTTCATTATCCGTCTTATTCTACCTTTCTTGTTTTTGATTTTGATCTTGATTCGGATTAAGTATGCATCTTGCTTAATCTTAATGCTTATTTGATCAAAAAGTTTATCTTTTTGTTCCTATCAAAGTTCTTATACGATTTAAGCTTTTAGCTTATTATGCTTTTTGGCTTATTTCGTATTTAGCTTATTTTCTTTTAAGTTTTCTTAAAAGTTATTTTAGTCTTTTAAAAGTTTTTTTATAAAGTTTGCTTATTTAGTGTTTTAAAAGTTATCAAATTTGTGCTTATTTAGATTTGGCTAAGTTCCGGTAAATGCTTATTTGAGAAAGTGCTTATTTGGTTTTGCTTATTTGCCTTTTGAATCTCATCGTAACATGTTTAAGGGTTTTATTGGTTCCGATCGAGTAAGTGTGATCGCATAACCCTTAGGGTTTCTACTTGCGATCCATTACTACTATCATAGACTACGATCACAGCCCACGATCGTCCATCACGGTCCAGGTCACGATCCACTTGTTGCGATCTGTGGCTGCGATCTGTGGGTACGATCACTGGCTGCGATCCCATAGTGCGATCGTGGTTAGGATTGTTGGTTACGATCGTTCGTCACGATCGGTGGTCACGATCACAGACCACGATCAAGGACTACGATCCACTTGTTGCGATCGTAGTCTCGATCAGTGGGTGCGATCCATTGTTGTGATCCAGGTCACGGTCCAATCTTGCGATCGTGACTTCGATCTGAGTACAATCGCATTGACTGCGATCCGATCTCGAGTTTTGGACTTTATTTCTTGTTTTTATTTTAAATTCAAATTTAACTTTTCCCGCGTTTTTACTTAGTGTTGTTTTTAAATTAGTTTTGCCTTAGTTTAATACTAGAGTCTTCAAATTTACTTTTATTCGAGTTTTAATTTTTTGTCGAGTTTAATTTTAAATTCTCTTTCCTCATTTTATTTTCAAAATTACTTTTAATTTAGTTTTTAATTACTTCTATTACCTTGTCATTTCAATTAATCTTAGTTTTGTTAACTTTTCGTTTAATATAAAATAGATAACCAAAAGCTCCCCCTTTTAGTGACCAAATACGATAGTTCCACCTTAAAAACCGTGATCAATTCGATTAGATACCGAGAACGATTGAGTATACACACACACAAAAACTACCATATTAAATGGCACCGCTGCCGGCTCTTTTCGTAAAGATTAACAGTTTTTAGTGAGAAAAATTGGATTTTGGGATCCGTTCTTCTGGGAACGTTATTTTCAAGCACTAAAATTTTCAAAAAATCCTAAAAAATATAAAATTTTCAAAAATCCAAAAAAAAAATAAAAAAAATATTGTATTTCATTTTTAGTGTATGCGTACTCGATCTACGTCTTATTCTGAGCCCGAGACTCTTAGAGACTTAGATATGGCCGGTGTGCACAATAATAACAACCCACCTCACCCCAATTTGAATAATAACAACCATGGCCCTCAACCCGACCTTCGCACAATGGAGGAGTTATGTCAACCGACAATGAACGGACGTGGAGGACCGATTGCGTCGAAGCAAATCACGGCTCCTGAATTTTCGTTGAAGCATCACATGATCCAAAAAGTTCAAAATGCTTGTCCATTTCGCGGATTACCGGATGATGATGCCAACAAACACCTCGATAAATTCATAACCGTCACTCAAAGCATGAAATTGCCCAGTGTTTCCATGGATTTTCTTCGCCTTCATCTTTTTCCACACACTTTATCTCATCATGCCAAAAAATGGTTTGATCGTCTTCCCAAAAACTCAATTCATACATGGGACGAAATGACTCAAAAAGTTTTGTCGCGCTACTTTCCACCATCCATGGTCACTAGTCTTCGCAATCAAATCAATGGTTTCACTCAAGAACCTAATGAGTCACTTTTCGATGCTTGGGAACGTTATAATGTCTTGATCGGCCATTGTCCGAACCATAATATGCTCCCCGTCACTTTGATTGATACTTTCTACAATGGTTTAACTTTTCGTGATCGTGATACGATTAATGCTGCCGCCGGTGGTACATTCATGAAGAGAACACCTTGTAGAAACTAGAAAGGGGGGGGGGGGGTTGAATAGTTTCTTATATTTACTTGTTAAAAGGTGGTTTTCAAAAATCCTTTTTCCAAAAACTTAGGCTTGAGGAAATATGTGAAATCTTCTTATGCACAATATGAACAATGATTGTGTAACTAAACTAATACTAAAAATAATATATGCACAAAGAATAAAGAATGTAAAGAGTTAAGGGTAAAGAAAGATCAAACCGAACACCAAGGATTTATAGTGGTTCGGCAACGAAGCTCACTCCTCGTTCCTACTCCACTCCTCGAGTACTCCTTACTCGAGAGTTCACTACACAACAAGCTCCTTATGGTGGAGAAAACCGTACACGTCGCTTAACCAATTTCCAACTCTAAGCTAAAATTCGAGCCCTAATCGTAGCTAGGATCAATCTACACAACTATACTTAGTACATACACAACTTCCAAATAGACACAACTACTTGGATGTTCACAACTATGACACAACAACAAATGTATAAAATTAGATCTTCAATGGATCTTTGGTCGTGGACTCAACACTTCACAAGGATAGTGTTCTTCTCTTTGCACTTGGAGAGGAAGGGATGGAAGAACAAGATTCACTTCTTAAACAAGTAGTAATCAAACAAATGATCAAAGATTTGAGTGATTACAGAAGAGTGTTTGAATCTGGAAATAAATGTGCAAAAGAGGTGAATTGAAAATCTGAGAAAGGTCCACTATTTATAGGACAAAGGGCCAACGGCTATATCTGCCCGCGGTTCCTTATCTTAGCCCGGGGTACCTTATCGATAAGGAACCGCCTAGGAGCTACGGAACCGCTGGACTAGACTCCGATCCCTTTTTGTCCTTTAGTGGTGGAGGTCATATCTGGTTATAAAAATATCTAGAAAGGATCTTCCAAATCCAAAGAGAATATGCCATTTTCAAATTTTCAAATATTTAATTTAATAAAACATTTTCTTAAAAAGAAAGTTTAATTAAAACTTGTCACACTTAATAAAAAGTGAGTTTTAAGAAAAGATTAAATCACTTGATCACTTGATTAAGGTTAGTACTTGTTTATTCATACCTTAAGTGAAAATGGGTAAAATGAAAAATACTTGAACTCAAGAATTCGTTTTTCGTTGTTTTCGTAAATGCTTGTTTTTACATATTGTCGTAATCAAAACTAAGAGAGACCCAAAAATGCAAGTAACGTTTTTAGGCATTATTGCATTAACAATCTCTCCCTTTTTGATTCCGACAATACATAAACTCAATCACACAAAAAACAAGATTTTCAAAGACGAGTTTATTCATTTCTCCCCCTTTGTCGAAGCAAAAAGGTTGCACAAGTCAGTGTTGAAGAGACGGACTTTGCAAAGACTCCTCCTTGGTGCTTACTCCCCCTAGCTTGGGGCATCGAGGAATCGAGATATGGTGACAAGCTACATAGAAGGGTTAGTTGAACAAAAGAAACAACCAACAAGATATAGCAATAGGTCACAAAATAAAAGAGAAGAAAACATAAAGACAAAGATCCAAGATAGGTTACTAAAAGAACATCATACAAAGATTTATGGAAAAAGAAACAAGCCAAAAACATAAATCTAATTCTAGTTATTCTAGAATTCTAAGATTTGCTTGAATTTGGTGTCTTGTGGATAAGCAACCAATGCTTATATGAAAGACAAGGTAATGGCAGAGGGTGGTGGTGGTGGCTTGTTGGAGATCTCATAATCATAGTGAAGAGGAGGCTTGATTGAGAGACTCTTGATGTAGCTCAACTCCTCATAGATGTGTGCCATAGCAAGAAGTTGATATTGACAACAATGACAATACGTTCCATGGTGCATGACATTATCATAAGAAGGAGGAAGAACACTAAAGGGTGGTGGTGGAAGAAAAGATGTTCCACAATCAACATTCTTGGTAGGAGAGATGTGATTAAGAGTGTTCTTGGGTGAGTTTGGATTGTAATGGTTCTTGGGTGAGTTGGGATTGAAAGCAATTGGAGAAAATGGAGGAGATTCAAGGCTTTCATTTGGAGAGTAAGACATTTTGGGATGTGAAGTATGGCAAAATGCTTATGGTTTAAATAGAGAAGGCTTAAGGTATTTTTGGAGTGGTCAAAGGGTTTGAAACAAAGATTCTCAAAAATGTTGGAGCAAATCTGGAGTTTCAGACAAAAACCCGAAAAAGGAATGCACTGTATGCGGTTCCTTATCATGACTGGCGGTACCTTATCACTAAGGTACCGCGGTTCACATATGGAACCGCCTGGCTGTGTTTGGTGTTTGGAGGAAGATTTTTTAGGAAATCTTATTTTTCTAGTCTAACTTATCATAGGGATATGCTTAAAAGCAAAGATAGACAAAGAAAACATATGCAAACTTACCAAATAGATATTTGACCAAAATACATGGATAAAAAAAATCGATGTAGGAGGTGTGTAAGACAAGACCTTAAGTCATGACATAATGATCCTCCATGATTCTATCTTGTTCTTGCTATGTTTGAGAGAATCATACATATGAATTATGTATGCTCTAGACTAATAGCGAGAATCTATGAAAAACCGTTTTCAGATTGAATTAACAATGTCAAAAGCATTTCTCAACCATTTTCGAAAGAGACTTTGAGAATTTTGAAAAGGAGAAGAGAGGGTTTTTCAAAAAGAGTTTGGAAGACTCAATGACTTAAAGTGGTAAAAAAACAAAAAGAAAAGAAGGTAATTAAGGAAGATGTTCCATTAATCCTAGACCTAGACGCAAGTAATTAAAAGGTTCCTTCTTAAGTGGCTTAGTGAAGATGTCGGCTAAGTTGTCTTCGGAGGGTACCTTCTCAATTGAAATGTTCCCCTTTTGAACATTATCCCTAAGGAAATGGTGTCGAATTTCTATGTGTTTGGTTCGCGAATGTTGCACGGGATTCTTGCTAAGGTCTATAGCACCTTTATTATCGCACATGATGGGAACATCATCAAGAGAAACCCCATAATCAACAAGCACTTGCTTCATCCATAGAGCTTGTTGGCATGCTTTTCCGGCACTCACATACTCGGCTTCCGTGGTGGATATTGCAAGAGCGGTTTGTTTCTTGGAGAACCAAGAAGTTAAACAACAACCCATGAAGGTACAAACTCCACTAGTGCTTTTCCGGTCCATATAGTCTCCCGCATGATCCGAGTCCGCGTAGACAATGGTTTCTACGCCAGTCCATTTAGGATACCACAATCCTAAATGTATAGTGCCTTTAATGTATCGGAAGATACGCTTAACCGCTTCGAGGTGAGAGGTTTTGGGAGCCTCTTGGAAGCAAGCACAAAGGCAAACACTAAACATGATATCCGGTCTACTTGCCGTTAGGTACAACAAACTACCAATCATACCTCTATATTTGGTGTTGTCTACCGACTCACAATCATCATCTACGGTGAGTTTAATATCCGAGGCCATAGGGGTCTTCATTGGTCTAGATTCTTCTAATCCAAATTTCTTTAGCATTTCTTTAGTGTACTTAGATTGACTAAAGAAAATACCATCGTCCATTTGTTTAATTTGGAGTCCTAAAAAGAAGTTAAGTTCTCCCATCATACTCATTTCAAACTCATCATGCATGATTTTGGCAAAGTCATCACACAATTCTTGACAAGTTGAGCCAAATATAATGTCATCAACATATATTTGTACGATTATGAGGTGAGGACCTTTATTCTTTGTAAAGAGTGTATTGTCTACCATCCCCATGGTATACTCATGTTTAACAACAAACGCTTTAAGTCTATCATACCAAGATTTGGGTGCTTGTTTGAGACCATAAAGTGTCTTCTTAAGCTTGTAAACATGATCCGGTTTCTCAAAATCAATGAAGCCAGGAGGTTGAGCTACATATACCTCCTCATTGATCAAACCGTTAAGAAAGGCACTCTTTACATCCATTTGTTGAAGCTTAAAGTTTAAGGCACAAGCGTAGGCTAAAAGGATTCTAATGGATTCTAATCTTGATACCGGTTAATATGTCTCGTCATAATCAATCCCTTCTTGTATATTATAGCCTTGAGCTACAAGTCTAGCCTTGTTACGAGACACAACACCATTTTCATCTAACTTATTCCTAAAGACCCATTTGGTTCCTATAATGGTAGAACTTCTAGGTGGAGGAACAAGTTCCCAAACATCATTGGCAACGAATTGATTCAATTCTTCTTGCATCGCAATGACCCAACTTTCATCCGTCAAAGCTTCTTTAACATTCTTTGGTTCAATCAAGGAGACGAAACAAAAGAAGTTGCTTTGGTTTTGGACTTGAGATCTTAGGGTCCTTTGATCTAAGTCACCAATGATATTATTGAGAGTATGATCCCAAGAATCCTTAATGTTTACTTCCTTTTCAACATTAAGGTCTTCAACTCCTATTTTTCTAACCTCTTTGGCTTTAACTACTTCTAATTCATCCAAGTCATCATCAACCAATGGTGGTGTCTTGGGTGAAGGAGGGGTTTCATCAAAGGTTACGTTGAGTGATTCTTCAATAACCCCCGTGGTTCTGTTTAGGACTATGTAGGCTTTGCTAGTTTGGGAATAACCTAAGAGGATACCTTCGTAAGACTTTGGGTCAAACTTGGTAAGGTAGTCTTTGGTGTTGAGGATAAAGCACTTGCTTCCAAAAACCCTAAATTATTTCAGTGAGGGTTTCTTACCTTTAAGAATCTCATAGGGGGTCTTTCCTAGGAAAGGTCGAATAATAATTCGGTTGAGAATATAAGTCGATGTGTCCACGGCATTGCACCAAAACTTTTGAGGCAAAGATTGCTCGTTTAACATCGTCCTACTCATCTCTTGGAGAGTCCTATTCTTCCTTTCGACTACCCCATTTGATTGTGGAGTGCGAGGAGCCGAGAAGTTATGGGTAATACCATGAGCTTCACAAAAGGCACCAAATTGCACTTCATTATCAAATCCCCTACCATGATCCGTCCTAATAGAGACAATTGGACATCCTAGTTGATTTTGAATTCTTCGACTAAAGATTTCGAAGTGATCGAAAGCTTCATTCTTAGATGCCAAAAATTTAGTCCAAGTGAATCTAGAATAGTCATCAACTATAACTAGGGTATAAAGGTTACCTCCATAACTCCGTATGGCGGAAGGTCTAAAGAGATCCATATGTAGGAGCTCTAAGCACCGAGAGGTCGAAACCAAATTCTTGGCTTTGTGACTTGAGTGAACTTGCTTTCCAACTTTGCAAGCATCACAAAAGTGACTATCAAACTTCATATTGGGGAGGTGTCTTACCAACTCCTTAGAGACTAAAGATTGAATTAAACGCATATTAGCGTGACCTAATCTCCTATGCCAATGAGTAGAACTATCATCTATAGTCGCAAGACATATGTTGTCTTTTGACTTCTTATTGACCTTCATGACATAAAGCCCATGCTTTCTAACACCTTTTCCAATGACTTTTCCATCTTTTACGATTTCACTGTCATGTTCCGAAAAAATAACCTTACACTTATTGTCACAAATTTGACCTATACTTAAAAGGTTAAACCCTAAGTTATCTACGTGCTCAACATTTTCAATGGTCATAGAGTCAAGAGAAACCGTACCTTTGCCAATGATATTACCACGTAGACTACTTGCGAATGTGACGTTACCTCCATCATATGCTTTGTAGTGCGAGAACAAACTTCGATTACCCGTCATGTGTTTAGAACATCCATTATCCTTAATCCACTCGTCGGGCTCCAAATCAATTCCCAAGCATATCTAGGTAACAACACACAAGATCAAACATTTGGTCCCCAATATCTCATGGGTCCAAAATTGTTAGTTCCAAACATCCCTTGCATTTGGTTAGGATGCATGAATGAAGGAGGGGTTTCCCATGGAGAAAAAATGGAGGAGGGTAGTAATTCATATAACCATTTTGTTGTTCGTTATTTCTCCTGGGTGTATTTGATCTAGGTTTAGAGTTATGATCATTTCTTCTAGGTGTTGGGGTTTTAATTCTAGATCGAGAATTGTTTTGATTATCTCTTCTAGGCGTTGTCGTTCTACTTCTAGGCTTAGACTCATTCCGTACTCTAGGTGGAGTAGAAGATGGTCTTGATAAACTTCTATTTCCCATGAGAGGTTTACTTAATAGCTTGTAGAACTTATCAATAGCATTGTCGTCAAGTATGGGTAATTTTACCTTATTAACAATAAGATGCTTTGGTTTTTCACCTGACTTTGAATTTTCAGAAAGTTCATTATTTTCACAAAACTCTTGTTCTGGCCGCGGTACCTTATCTATGACGGCGGTTCCATAGTGATAAGGAACCGCCCTATACAATCTGGGACCGCGTACAGTGGGTGATTTTTATTAAAATCTGACTTGTTTAGGTTCACTAGTTGAGGCTTCATTTGAGTTAAAACCTACACCAAGTCTTTCCTTTGAATGAACTTGTTTGTTTAACATATCATCAAGAGCACTAGTACCTTTCATGAACTTTTCCAATTTAATGGAGGTGCTCTTGAGATTTTCATTTTCTAATCTAAGTTTCTCACAACTTAAGCAACCTAAATCAACTTCTTTATTTTTCTCAAGTTTTGCCAATTTCTCCCTAAGTTCATTGATCTCATTTTCAAGCTTAGTTTTGGTTGATTTTAAGGTTTTATTCCTTTATATGAATTTAAGACTAAGTTTGTGTAAACTATCATATTTGCCTTCAAATTCAATATCATCAAAGGTGGAGCTATCATTGCTATAATATTCGGTTTCAGAATGTACCTCTTTAGAAGTGTGAGCCATAAGACATTTCTCCTCTTTGGGGTTGCCATCATCATCTTCACCGCTATCGCTCCAAGAGCCACTAACGAACGCCGTGTGATTCTTATCGCGAGAGGGCTTTGGACAATCACCAATGAAGTGATTTGGATCACCACATATAAAGCAATTCCTATCACCTTTTTCGTTCTTGACAAACCGATTCCTTGAGAATGGTTTCTTGTCATTGTTGGGTTGCCTAACGTGTTAACCTCGTCTCTTGAAGAACTTCTTGAAATCTCTCACCGCCAATGCATACTCCTCGTCATCGCTATCTGAGGAACTATCATGGTCACTTTGTGCCTTCTTGGCTTTAAGTGCAAGAGATTTTCTTTCACTCTTGGTTTTCACTAATTCCGAGTCCTTCAAAATTATCATCTCATGAACCTTCAAGTTGCCTATGAGTTCATCGAGTGATAAAGTTGAGAGATCTTTCGATTCTTCAATCACCGTGACTTTTGCTCTCCACTTTGGATGTAAAGCCCTTAGAAACTTCCTAACATTGTTCTTGCTAGAAAAACCTTCATCAAGTTCTTTTAGACTAGTAATAATGGTGTTAAACTTAGCAAATGCACTAGCAATAGTTTCATCTTCTAAGATGACAAATTGTTCATATTGTTGGACAAGAAGATCGATTTTGCTTTCTTTGACTTGGCTATTACCTTGGTGGGTTACTAAAAGAGTGTTCCAAATATCTTTAGCGGTTCCACACATAAAAATCCTTTCATACTCTTTCTTAGGTAAAGCATTATAAATCACCATTTTAGCCTCATTATTTTTTGAAAGTTTCTTTTTAGTATCTGTAGAAACTAGAAGGGGGGTTGAATAGTTTCTAGTTAGTTTTCAAAACATTTTGGCTTAATCCACTGTGCGCGGTTCCTTATGTTTACCCGCGGTTCCTTATCAATAAAGAACCGCCGGTCCACTTATGGAACCGCCGACAATGGACGATGCCATTTGTTACATGTTAAACATCAACAATCCTTTGTATCAAATTCTCGATCAAGCTTGACTAGATATGAGATGTGTTTGATTGAAAGATAAATACTACAAGTAAGTAAACACACAAACACATCAAATCAAGAGTACATCAAGCAATAGTCTAAACACTAAGCACACACGTACTAAGCATAAGCTTTTCCGCAACTAGGATGTTTAGACTAAGTGATGTACACTTGACCATAATTTAAACATGAAGCACACACGTATTAAGCCTTAGCTTTTCCGCAACTTAGATGTTTAGATTATGAGATGCACACAACACATAACAACAAGTATGCAACTATAAATATATCTAAAAAGGTAAAGACATAAATGTAAATGAAAGTACCGACACGATGATTTATAGTGGTTCGGTCACGAAGCTCCTCTTCGCCCTACTCCACTCCTCGAGTACACCTTACTCGAGAGTTACTTCACTAGTCAACAAAACTCCTTTCAAGGTGGAGAAAACCATACACGTCGCTTACACATTTCCGACACTAAGCTAGATGTCGAGTCCTAATCTTAGGTAGGACCAATCTACACAACGTTGCCCACTTCACCATTTAACGACACAAGGCTAGATGTCGAGTTCTAATCGAAAGCTAGAACCAATCTTCACGACTCTTCACTTTGAAGCTAAGTGAGAACTTCACACAACACAACTACTAATCACTTTAAAGTTTAGTGAGAACTCACAAGACACAACCACATCACTTTAGAGTTTAGTGAGAACTACCAAGACACAACCTAATCTACCCAATAGTTATGTTTTATGGCCCAACATAACAAACCTTGTGTTTTATGGCCTAAACACATAAACCATATAGATCTAAGCACACAACACTTAGATCTATAACTCTAACACTATATCCACGTACTAACAAGACTTGGATCCACACAACTAACACCTAATCCAAGGATACCCATCACTTGGATATTCTACCCTTACAAACACATCCAAGTGTACCCACAACTTGGATCTTCTACATATACATAGTAGGAAGACAATAATCATGACTTGATCTAGAGAGGTCTTCATCATGTTATGACTCTAGACACTAACACTTCACAAGGGTGAAAGTGTTCTTCTCATTGCTCTTGATGAGGCAAATGAGGAATGGGATATTGGAAGGTTTTTGTGTGTTTTTTGTGCAAGTAAAATGGAAGAGAATAGTCTTCTGTTTATAGCCAACTCTTGCCTTGGAGAGCACCTTTTTACCCAATGGATAAAATAGTGGACTACCCATTGGATAAAAGGATGCACCTTGTATTCTTGGAGCCCAAATTCAAAATTTGAAATTTGAATTTATTTTCTTCCCTCCATCTTCTAGAAGTAAATTCAAAATTTGAATTTTGAATTTATTAGTTTCCCTCCATCTTCTAGAAGCTTCCAAAAATCTTGAGTAAGCCTAAACCGGCTTGACCGCCCGCGGTTCTATATCTTCTCGCGGTTCGATATCACTAAGGAACCACGTGTTCTATAAGAGAACCGCCCGTCCTTCTTGTCTTTCATGACAAATGTAATCTTCAAGGTGTTGAGAGAAGTATACATAAGTATGCTTGAGTGATTACGAGTACCTTACACATTTTACATTATGTATTGCGAGTTATATGTTTGTCATCACCAAAACATAAAGGGATCATCTTGATTAAACATCGTAATGTTTGCACTAACAATCTCCCCCTTTTTGATGATGATAAACAAGTAAACCGTAACGCATAGTAAAATGTGAAACGTACTCGTTTACACTTCCTTATCCCCCTTTTGTCGAATAAAAAAGGTAGTCGTCATTTGAGGAAGAGTAGAATCCATATTATTTGAGGAAGATCACGCATCCAAAGGTAGTCGTCGTTTGTAGAAGAGAAGAATCAACTTTGAGATAGCTTGCATCCAAAAGATATCCGGTTGAGAGGCGAGAATCCGAACCGTAATCCCATCATCCAAAGATATTGAGCTTGCATCATCCTAGTGAAGTCTTCAATCACCATAGGTTAACCACTTCATGCATAATAAAATGCTTATCTTCAAGATTCCAAAATTCATTACTAGCAAGATATTCGATGAATGATCACAAATGTGATGACTTGAACTCTTTCAAATGCTCCCCCTTGATATGAGCTCCCCCTTGCTTGAGGCACCAACAAAGCAAGAATAGTGACAAGCTACAAAAATGGGTTAGAAGTGTCCTACAAAACAAGGTTAGTAGACAAGAGCATATATAAAAAGAGGATGATAAACAAGTCGTTTTCACAAACAATGACAAGCATTGAAGAAAGAAGTGTGCACGCGATGCTATCAACCAAAAATAAATAAATAAAGGAGAGGATCGTGACAAGATCAATTCACAATTGTTGGAATAGAGTTAGAAAAGAAACATCCATACCAACTGTAATGATAATATGTCAAGGGGTACAAAGCTTAGAATTTTTGGAATCACCCAAGAAAATTCAAGATTTAACCATCAACTCTAAAAAAAAAGCAAGGAGAGGATTTTGAGGAAATCAATTCAAAATTGTTGGAATAGAGGTAGAAAAGAAACATCCAAGAATTTGAAGATATCATCTCAAGGGGTTAAAAAATTAGAATTGATGGAATCACCCATACCAATTGTAAATTTTAACCGCAGTCAACTCTCAAAAAGAGCAACAAAAATATCTCAACCTAGAGACATTTTTGACCAAAAAAAATAAAGGAAAACCAAAAGCGGATAAATCGACGCTTTAAGAAAAAATCGGGATATAGGACATTATAGGCAAAAATGCGTATGAATGTCGACACCAAATGGTGTTTAGCATACGATAAACTACATGCTCAAAGTTTTGTAGCTCTTCTCAATCATTATGGATGTTTAAAGAACAATTACATGATGAGGAAAGGGTAAGGCTCGACTCAACTTAGTTTAGAAAGACTAGAAGAAAGAGACTCGACTTAGAAGAGCATGATTAAAATGAATTGAGAGAGACTCAACAAAGAAGTTAAGGATAACTTCACAAATTGATTCATGAATACTATACCTTAGACGGTGATAGTGAAATCTCGAAAGAAAATGAGAGAAGAAACTCAAAAGAAGCTCAAGAAGACATGAAGAGTTAGTACAAAATCTAACACATAATCAAGTAAGCACATAGGATAATTCATGCAAATGTCTTATGAAGTCTACAATAAACCAATGTAGAGAAGTTGCACAATTAACACATATGGCATGCAAGAAACAAGATTACTTAAAAAGAGAAGACTAAGTAAAACATGTTAGCACGTAGCATTTAAGGACATGCATGAGTTAGACACATCTAAGAGATATTATATCGGAATTGCTTGACAAAGACAAAACCTTTATAATAAGCATGCATTCATTAACTAATCAATTAAGCATATAACATACGGATAAGCAAGAAGATATATAAGCAAGTAGCATACAAGCAAGTCATCTATCTAGATATCACAAATAAAGCTACATGTAATGTAAATCTCCAAGAAGATTCCTAATTCTTATTAGTTTAAGAAAAGGACTCAAAATAAGAGAAAAGAAAAAACATAATAACAACAAGATCCAAGACTCAAAGAAAAATCATGTTGAAAAAACATGAAAGGAAATACAAGAGAATAAAGATCATACAAAGATGTATAAAAAAACAAGCCTAAAACTTAAGCATAATTTTAATCTTAGTTACACTAGAATCCTAAGATTTGCTTAAATTAGATGTCTTAGCAATAAGCAATCCACATGCTTAAATGAAAGACAAGGGTGGTGGCGGAATTTTGTGGGGTGAAAGGTGAAGTCACCAAGGGTTCAACAAAGTCATTCACAATGGGAATGCTTTGGATGGGTGATGTGGGTGAGTTTGAAGGGGTAAAAGGTGAAGTCACCAAGGTATCAACAAATTCATTCACAATGGGAATGATTTGGATGGGTTGAGGTTGGGTAGTCACATCCAAGAGAGTACTTGGAGTGAAGGGTGAGGTTAGCTCATTCATTCTAGATTGGAATGAAGAGGAGGTAGAACCATGAGAATGGTTGGTACCATGGGTTGAGGTAGTCTTGGATGGAGCAAGAGGTGGTGAGGGTGATGAAGAGATGAGAATTAGAACAATCTCATTCTTGGGTGTGTGAAATGGTGAAGAGTTAAGTTTGGGTAACTTAATCTTAATTTTGAGGTGCCTCTTTGAAGAGGAGGTTTTGGATGAATTAGAGGTTCTTGTAGAAACCATGGTAGTAATGGGTGGTTTAAGGGGTAAGGATGAATGGTTTGAGGTGTAAAGAACATGGCTAACATGGTGGGTTTAAAAGGGTGAGGGGATGATCCAAACTAGTGAAGGGTTAAAAAGGGAAAGCCTAATATATTTTGGGAGTGTTCAAAGGTTTGAAACAAAGATTCCAAAGGGTGTTGGAACAATTGGGAAGTTTTAGAAAACCCGAATTTGAGAGCTTCTGCCCGCGGTTCTTTATCTCCACCGGCGGTTCCATATTGATATGGAGCCGCGGTCTATTTAAAAGAACCGCCTACAGAGGCTAGGTTTAGGTGGTGAAGGAGGATTTTCCAATTCAGCAAATCCTAATGTTCTAGTCTAACTTATCATAAAGTCATGCTTAAGAGCAATAAAAACTAGAACACACACAAAGGAAAGACACGTAGGTTCAATTAGCACGTAAGAGGAAAGCTAAGGAAAACCTAATGGCTACAAAAGAGAAAGACTCCTAATGACATATAAAGTTCATCAAAGTAAACTATCATTAGTCATATATAGGAAGAGCCATTTAGCCAATTTAGAGAATGAGTATGAGACTATCACTAGAGGTTCTCAATTAAGGCTAAACACGACCATTTTATGAGTTATACACCAACTCAACTTCCAACATGGAAGTAATTCAACCGTTAGGTCAAATTAAGATCCTAGTGCATAAATTCTCTAGTAGTCATTCTCAAGTTAGACAAAATGTAATTCCAACATTTGCCTAATAAAGTTTAGCAAGGATGAAACTTGCATGGAGACACAATGCATGATCTAATGAGGGTTAAGAATGCACCATTGCATATCTTGTCAAACAAGTCTAGTTAAGGTTATTTACCTTAATAGAACTTGAGGCCAATAACTTTGAAGTGTATAAACAAAGTTTACACAAACCAAAGGAACACTCTTGATTGGTCTTTCGGAAATGACACATTTATAAATTGCATAGCAATGTAAATTATTTGAGTATTTCGGATGAAACGTCCAAGTTATCAAACCGACTCAATTGTGCATTATAAGAAATTATTGAACAAAATAGGTCTAACAATTTGAACAAGTAGATTCAATATAACACCATCAACATAAGTGTGAGTTATGATCCGATGTATATTATTAATAAACCACATTCATGTCTACACTAAAAAAACATGTCAATTAGATTCGATAATGATACCAATCATAGTTTGAATAATGCATTGATATTTAATCGAAATCTTTCTTGATTCCCACAAACACTCTTTTAAGAGAAAATATCTAAGATTTTCAAAGGGTGTTTCATGTTTTATAGTGAGACATTTATCTACTTGAACTAATAACACAATGATCGAGTAAGACGACCTAAATCAATAGATTTGACAAGCTCCCAAAGCTTTCAAACCTAAAAGTGTTAAAGAACATCCCGAGGTGTACAAGATGTTTATGTAACATTTGTAAACTAAGAGATGTTAATCCTATATGCAATGCACACATAATGTTGCAACTAAAATGCAAGAAATCTAGCATACATCCTAATTAGGAAAAACTAGATACTAACAAATACCAAGCAAGGCACAAGAGACTAGACATATAAGCAATACTACTACAAATAGCAAGGAACACTTAATAATGTCTACATATAATAATAACACACAAGAAAACACACATAAACAATTAGCTTAACATATAAAAGCATTCGTCCATGTTTTGAGTATTAGATACAACAAAGTATTCATAGCTTGATTTTATTTGAAAATAGTATTTGACCCATTTAAAATTTAATTAAGTTTAACACTTTGTAAATATATCAATTTTCAAAGATATATCACCAAGATATGTCCAACTTAATAGAAAAGAGTAAAACACAAGTTTTACGACAAACCGACGCTCAATACTTTGGACAAAGTATGGAACTTAGAAATCATCCAAATTTTAAAGTTTGAATAAAGGTTTGGAAGCATTTTTAATTGAAATAAAATTCAATTACGTTCGAAATGACGGGTGGCACGACTTCTACGGACTTACGGTTGATTTTATATGATTTTTCAAAGTTTGCAAAAATCTGAGCCAGACTGACTGCGGTTCCTTATTGATAAGGATCCGCGGGGAACAATAAAGAACCGCGGTCAGAGGACAAAAAATGAGTTTTTGGCCAAAATCATTTGGTAACTTTTTGGAAGGACTTAGGACTCTAAAAAATCATTTTAGACACATAGAACTCGTATTTTAGAGTTAATTATGACACAAAAATTTTTTATACTTCCAAACATGAAAAGATTTCATTCAAGCTATTATACACAGTTTATTTAACACCAAAACTTGTACGAATGAAACAACAAAACACATTTCATAAGTAATCACTCTTCATGAACAATTTGATACAAAGATCGTCTCTATTTTTTAAAAACCGTTTTCATTTTTAAAAACCATTTGTTTTGAAAAAGAGAGCAAAGATCGATCCAAGATTTAAAGTACAATATACTTCAAAGATCTTGAATAACCTCGCTCTGATACCAATTGTAGAAACTAGAAGGGGGGTTAAATAGTTTCTAGTTAGTTTTCAGAACATTTCGGCTTAATCCACTGTGCGCGGTTCCTTATGTCTACCCGCGGTTCCTTATCAATAAAGAACCGCCGGTCCACTTATGGAACCGCCGACAGTGGACGATGCCATTTGTTACATGTTAAACATCAACAATCCTTTGTATCAAATTCTCGATCAAGCTTGACTAGATATGAGATGTGTTTGATTGAAAGACAAAATACTACAAGTAAGTAAACACACAAACACATCAAATCAAGAGTACATCAAGCAATAGTCTAAACACTAAGCACACACGTACTAAGCATAAGCTTTTCCGCAACTAGGATGTTTAGACTAAGTGATGTACACTTGACCATAATCTAAACATGAAGCACACACGTATTAAGCCTTAGCTTTTCCGCAACTTAGATGTTTAGATTATGAGATGCACACAACACATAACAACAAGTATGCAACTATAAATATATCTAAAAAGGTAAAGACATAAATGTAAATGAAAGTACCGACACGATGATTTATAGTGGTTCGGTCACGAAGCTCCTCTTCGCCCTACTCCACTCCTCGAGTACACCTTACTCGAGAGTTACTTCACTAGTCAACAAAACTCCTTTCAAGGTGGAGAAAACCATACACGTCGCTTACACATTTCCGACACTAAGCTAGATGTCGAGTCCTAATCTTAGGTAGGACCAATCTACACAACGTTGCCCACTTCACCATTTAACGACACAAGGCTAGATGTCGAGTTCTAATCGAAAGCTAGAACCAATCTTCACGACTCTTCACTTTGAAGCTAAGTGAGAACTTCACACAACACAACTACTAATCACTTTAAAGTTTAGTGGGAACTCACAAGACACAACCACATCACTTTAGAGTTTAGTGAGAACTACCAAGACACAACCTAATCTACCCAATAGTTATGTTTTATGGCCCAACATAACAAACCTTGTGTTTTATGGCCTAAACACATAAACCATATAGATCTAAGCACACAACACTTAGATCTATAACTCTAACACTATATTCAAGTACTAACAAGACTTGGATCTACACAACTAACACCTAATCCAAGGATACCCATCACTTGGATATTCTACCCTTACAAACACATCCAAGTGTACCCACAACTTGGATCTCCTACATATACATAGTACGAAGACAATAATCATGACTTGATCTAGAGAGATCTTCATCATGTTATGACTCTAGACACTAACACTTCACAAGGGTGAAAGTGTTCTTCTCATTGCTCTTGATGAGGCAAATGAGGAATGAGATATTGGAAGGTTTTTGTGTGTTTTTTGTGCAAGTAAAATGGAAGAGAATAGTCTTCTATTTATAGCCAACTCTTGCCTTGGAGAGCACCTTTTTACCCAATGGATAAAATAGTGGACTACCCATTGGATAAAAGGATGCACCTTGTATTCTTGGATCCCAAATTCAAAATTCAAAATTTGAATTTATTTTCTTCCCTCCATCTTCTAGAAGTAAATTCAAAATTTGAATTTTGAATTTATTAGTTTCCCTCCATCTTCTAGAAGCTTCCAAAAATCTTGAGTAATCCTAAACCGGCTTGACTGCCCGCGGTTCTATATCTTCTCGCGGTTCGATATCACTAAGGAACCGCGTGTTCTATAAGAGAACTGCCCGTCCTTCTTGTCTTTCATGACGAATGTAATCTTCAAGGTGTTGAGAGAAGTATACATAAGTATGCTTGAGTGATTACGAGTACCTTACACATTTTATATTATGTATTGCGAGTTATACGGTTGTCATCACCAAAACATAAAGGGATCATCTTGATTAAACATCGTAATGTTTGCACTAACAGTATCGTCATTAGCTTTGTCAAAAGTAACCAATTCTTTTGTTTTAGAAACTTCATTAAATTGATAAGGTAAAAAATCACCATTGTTAATAACATGCCAAAGATCTAAATCTTTTGATTTCACATAAGTTTCAAATCTATTTTTCCAATAAATAAAACTATCGGTTTCAAAAAGTGGTGGTCTTTGCATAGATTGCCCTTCTAGGTATTTGTTGGAATCCATAGATTGATTCAAGTTTTAAAATAAAATATACTTTAAAAATTCTTGAGCAACCTCGCTCTGATACCAATTGTAGAAACTAGAAGGGGGGGGGGGTTGAATAGTTTCTTATATTTACTTGTTAAAAGGTGGTTTTCAAAAATCCTTTTTCCAAAAACTTAGGCTTGAGGAAATATGTGAAATCTTCTTATGCACAATATGAACAATGATAGTGTAACTAAACTAATACTAACAAAAATATATGCACAAAGAATAAAGAATGTAAAGAGTTAAGGGTAAAGAAAGATCAAACCGAACACCAAGGATTTATAGTGGTTCGGCAACCAAGCTCACTCCTCGTTCCTACTCCACTCCTCGAGTACTCCTTACTCGAGAGTTCACTACACAACAAGCTCCTTATGGTAGAGAAAACCGTACACGTCGCTTAACCAATTTCCGACTCTAAGCTAAAAGTCGAGCCCTAATCGTAGCTAGGACCAATCTACACAACTATACTTAGTACATACACAACTTCCAAATAGACACAACTACTTGGATCTTCACAACTATGACACAACAACAAATGTATAAAATTAGATCTTCAATGGATCTTTGGTGGTAGACTCAACACTTCACAAGGATAGTGTTCTTCTCTTTGCACTTGGAGAGGAAGGGATGGAAGAACAAGATTCACTTCTTAAACAAGTAGTAATCAAACAAATGATCAAAGATTTGAGTGATTAAAGAAGAGTGTTTGAATCTGGAAATAGATGTGCAAAAGAGGTGAATTGAAAATCTGAGAAAGGTCCACTATTTATAGGACAAAGGGCTAACGGCTATATCTGCCCGCGGTTCCTTATCTTAGCCCGCGGTACCTTATCGATAAGGAACCGCCTAGGAGCTAAGGAACCGCTGGACTAGACTCTGCTCCCTTTTTGTCCTTTAGTGGTGGAGGTCATATCTAGTTATAAAAATATCCAGAAAGGATATTCCAAATCCAAAGAGAATATGCCATTTTCAAATTTTCAAATATTTAATTTAAAAAAACATTTTCTTAAAAAGAAAGTTTAATTAAAACTTGTCACACTTAATAAAAAGTGAGTTTTAAGAAAAGATTAAATCACTTGATCACTTGATTAAGGTTAGTACTTGTTTATTCATACCTTAAGTGAAAATGGGTAAAATGAAAAATACTTGAACTCAAGAATTCGTTTTTCGTTGTTTTCGTAAATGCTTGTTTTTACATATTGTCGTAATCAAAACTTAGAGAGACCGAAAAATGCAAGTAAAGTTTTTAGGCATTATTGCATTAACACACCTGAGGAGTGTAGAGAGCTTATAGAGAACATGACCACTCACCACAAAAATTGGGATTCATCTGCATCTTCAAGAAATAACCCGAGGGCCAATGTTTCTTCTACTTCAACAAACCCCGAGATAACCGAACTCACCCGCCAAATAGCCGAGATGAACAAAAATTTCTTACCATGGCTACGAACCAATTTCAACAAGTTAAAGCTGTCACACCTTCTCGTGAGATTTGCGGGGGTTCTCATTCATACACCGATTGTCCTTCTACTCATGACAATCCGGAAAACGTGTATGCTGCTAACAATAATTGTAACACCCCCAAATTTATACAACTCAATACAGCGGAAGACTCGTTGGTGTTACGGGATAGCACATTACTCACATCATAGACAACGCATAAAAATCGCGTCGTTTAATAATAAAAGCATTTCCATTCATAAATATCAACTTTACATAGGTCCCAAGTCATTGTATTTTATACAAGTTTTACAAAGCATTTGAATGGAAATTATAATTTAAGTGCGGGACATGAATTCTTGTTGTCTTCCCGAGAATTACCTTCAAGTACCTGAGATAAAACATGTTAAAAGAAAAGGTCAACGATAACGCCGAGTGAATATATAGAGTTTAATAAAATCCATCAATATAACATCGGTATAAAATTATTACTGAAAATCATTTTATACAAATCTTTGTAATAGGCCATAAAATAGCCAAAGTCATTTTATACGAATCCTTATCAAAATCATAATATAGGCATTTGCCTTAAAAATCATTATACGAGCCAATGTCGTAAAAACATCATACAATACGTCTTATGAAGTTGTATAAAGTTAAATAAAAACCGTTATATGAATATGGTTATGAAAACTAAAACACGAACATAATATCAATAGTAAGACCCTATATTGCTAGTCAGGCAATATATCGTAATTCGGTGCATATAGCAGTATTTCGTTAATTTGGATTATTATAAGCCGCATGACATTGTTACCTTACTAAACCAAACAACGGGTAGCTAGCCCGAAACTCATTTGCCCATCTAAATTAGCGTGTCGTCACAAAGGTCACGCTATGTAAATCTTCTCATACATAAATTCGCTTACCAATCAATGTGGCACGACGGGGATCAACCGTCAAGGCGCGAACTGGGGTGATCGTCCCCAAATAGTACTATTGTATGCATAAGCGTCTACCAAATCCCGGTAGTTCACAATTCATGCTAATGGGACTTTTAGTGACATAACCTAACTTTAATAATCCATTTTATTTCATCTATCGGGTCATTTAATCATTCATCGAGTCATACAATCATTCGGGTCCAAATCAATAAACAAACAATCGGGACAAATATGTCCTATTTCATAAAAACTAACATGTTATCTCCCTCGCGGGTTTATAAAACATTTCATAAAAACATTTAAAAGAGTGCGAGGCTATGAACTCACGTTGATGTGGGAAGGCGGGTTATCGGCAATTCGGATGTACGGTACTTGCTTCAATCACGGAAACCTGGACAAATAATACTCGTCTTAGACTCATGTCCAATGACTTTAATCAATTATGTTTACATATGATGATTATATATATGATGATCAAGTGGGTTTACATATTCTCTTTTACTCATTTTAGTGTTTATATATTGGTAACTTCTTACTAGTTTACTAGTTTTACCTATTTACGTGTTTTAGGTCCAATAAGCCTATTATAAGTTCATTAACTTGTATTAATCTATTTCATACTTGTATTATCAGTATTTATACTTTACATGTTGAGTCCAAATGGGTTAAGCCCAATAAATAAGTTTATAAGTGTTTTAGCCTATTTTGTTGTATTATTAGTCCAATAACGTTAACTTAGCCCGTTAATGTCCGTATGTCCTATAGTTCGGGTTTTATCGGTTTTTACTTGTATTAGATACTTATATATCAGTATATGACTTTTAAAAACTTTATATTAGATGGGTTTGATCGTCTAAGTTTTAATTGGCGAAAAACGTTAATTTTACGGTAATAGCTGAAAAAGTCGTAAAAATCATGTTTATAGTTTTATAAATTATAAAACTTATCAAACTACCATTTTTATAAAATGTCCATTTATTTATCCTTATATATATTTATATAAATGTATTATATAAGTCAGTGGGTTTTAATTCACATTTTATACTATTTTTATTTGAGTGCTTATATAATACTATTATACTTTAATTTTCCCAAAATCTGATTTTTACTTTCATGTTCACCAAAACAGCCATATCTAGAGTTCTATATGGAGATAGAAGCTCAAATGTTTATGGCATAAACTACATGATATGTGCTCCATTTAACTCTTTTATGGATACTGTTGAATCAGCCTCTAAGTATTTTCTAAAAATCGTCCAAAACAGTCTATGCAGATTTGTACTCTAATATTGTTTTGATCATATCTCACTCATTTTGATGATTCCATTGCATGGCCAACTCTCACATGTGTATGACATCTAATAACTACTGTAAATTGATTCCAATATGCCATTTTATCAGTTTATCATTTGGTTACTTACTGTTTTTATACAACCATCATATTTAGCAAGATTTTTAACCATTTTACATGTGGTTTTCCATCTTTTTACCCATGTTTATCAACACCAAATCACCACATAATATTTTTATCATCATTCATCATCATATACATGTACATAAATAAAGAAAATACAAGATTACATAATCAAAATAACAAGAGGATAGGAAGAACAATCTTTATACCACCAAAGTGATGAAAATATGGGGTTGATGATGAACAAGACTTGGTTTTGGGTAACCAATCTTATGAGATATCAACACCACTTCTAGGATCACCAAGTATTTGTAGACTCCTTAAAAAATCAGCCCTTGATCTTCATGAAAACTCCTTGAGAAATCAGCCCCAAACTCCCTTGAAAACTCCTTTTCACATGTTAAGATCACCTCCAATCTTCATCTTTTTAAGTAACTATCAAAATATGTTGATTATAGCTTAAGTTCATGGTTAAATTTATGATGAAATAGGGTGTTTTTGGGTGATATGGGACGTTCACATAGAGAGATAAAGGAGAGTGTGTGTGAGTTTTGCATGTAACAAAGTGAGTTGGTAGTTTATGTTAGCTAGTTTTGGAGGATTAGTGGTTTTCTTGAAAAACTAAGACATGTGTCCTAGTTTTTACTAGAAAATGGACACCTCAAATGTGTGTTGGTGAAGCTTTG
Organism: Glebionis coronaria; assembly: GCA_025667525.1. NCBI lineage: Eukaryota > Viridiplantae > Streptophyta > Magnoliopsida > Asterales > Asteraceae > Glebionis > Glebionis coronaria. The sequence goes on along the minus strand of JANFOE010000054.1, from coordinate 81,402 downwards.
TCTTGCCATTTTATTTAGTGGGGGTGGGACAAGTTTCCCACTTGTCTCATCTCCACTAATTTACGGGTACTCCTCGATTCTAGTTTCCTCGATTTGCGTGCCCTCGGGTCGTTTTACGAAAAACGTTTTTATAAATTATGAATCAACGGTACAAAATGACTCTAATAAAAATTGTCTCATAAAAAACGGAGTTCAAAAACGTAAATACGTAAACCTAGGGTTTCCGGTTTAGTCGTAAAGTACGTTAAATTATGCTCGTAAGTCCTAATCTCTTCTCGTAAATTTGTGAGTTTATGAACCAACACAAATTTAAAATCCCAAAATAATATTCACGGATAATTTTATTTTCTAAAATGTCGGACTGTCACCAAAACGGTGTATGTAAACGTAAGCACGTAACGTAAAATCCTCCGGTTTAGACGTAGTCGATGCTACTTCAAGACGTAAATCCAAATTTCTTCCCAGAAATGTGTGAGTTCATAATATAACATTAAAATAATGTTTTTAAATTATACTTGAGAATAAAATATCAACCATAAATTGACGGATTGTCACAATAATTTTTCCACGGGAGGCTATCAAGCTCGTCCTCAAGGTGACCGAAATTTGCTAAGTTATCGTTCAAACAACTTCCTTTCACCACCCGGTTTTCCTCAAAACCAAAACAACTTCAATCGCAACAATCAAAACCAAACTCGAGCTCCTAATCAATATCAAACCCAAAGAAACCCATATCCACCTCAAGGAAATAATCAAGTTTACCAACAACCCACTTATCAACCACCTGCCTACCATGCTCCCCCTCCTAACCAACCCACGACATTTAATCATGAGGTTGAAACTTACATGAGGACTAATGACGTGTTGGTGAAGAATCTTTAGAGTCAAATCATCAACTTGAAAGGTGACATGGCGAAACAAGGGAATGATCTTCGAGCCGAGCTTAGGAATGATATGCGAAACTGTTTAAGCAGTCAAACGAATGACTTAAGGGATATGATGGCTAGTTTCTTCCCAAGTAATCAAACCTCTGGTTCGGGTTCTCTTCCGAGTAACACCGTTGCTAATCCAAGAGAGGAGATGAAAGTAATCACCACCCGAAGTGGCAAAGGTTTAAAGGAACCCGAGATTCCTACACCTACACCGGTGATTGTGACAAAGGAAAACGAGCCCCCTTCACCAATTCCTCCACCTTCTATTTCTACCCCTCCACCACCCAAGGATGTGAGTGAGAATTCCATTCCAAAGTCTTCATCTCAACCCGATATACCTTACCCTTCAAGGTTGAGGAAAGAGAAGTTGAAGAACAAGGATGATATTTAAGTTTCGAACTTCCTTAAAATGTTTAAACAATTGAATTTCAACATCTCCTTTGCCGAGGCTCTCGCTCACATGCCTAAATATGCTAAAATTTTCAAAGATCTTCTAAGTGACAAAGAAAAACTTCTTGATATTTCTTAAACCCAACTTAATGAGAATTGCTCCGCGGTTCTTTTAAGGAAATTACCAACCAAACTTGGTGATCCGGGTCGCTTTCTCATTCATTGCAACTTTCCCGGGGTAGAGAATTGTATGGCCCTAGCCGATCTAGGTGCTAGTATCAACTTAATGCCATTAAATGTTTGGAAACAATTATCTCTACCCGAGCTAGTCCCCACACGAATGACATTGGAATTAGCTAACCGTACGGTTGCTTTTCCGGTGGGGATAGCCGAAGATGTATTCGTTGGTGTCGACAAACACCTTTTCGAAGGATTTTGTTGTCGTTGACTACGAGATGGATCCCCGTGTTCCATTAATCGTTGGACGTCCATTCTTGAGGTCCGGTCGCACTCTCATTGATGTAGCCGCGGGCGAATTAATCATGAGAGTTGGTGACGATAAAATCGTTTTCAACATGGGTAAACTTTCTAAGCAACCTTATGAACACGAGAGCGTTAATTTCATTGACGTACATGATGAGGCTTGTGAAGAGCATTTCAAAGACGCTTGTAAAAGTGGTTCTTCTTCTCTACCAATTGTTGAGACCGTTGCCTCTATTGCTCCCTCACTAACTCCATTTGGAGAAAGTGATTTCCTTTTGAAAGAATTTGAAGCAACTTTAGGGGATGAGGACTTAAAATATGACGATTCTCCCACCGATTGGGAAGAAGACATTCGTACCATTGAGAAACTTTTCAATGAGGACCATATTTCTCCACCTTCTTCTAAGGAAGTTCAATCGATGATCCGAATTTGACTAAACCTTCCATCGACAATCCTCCGAATTTAGAGCTTAAGGATTACTGTCTCATCTTGAATACATTTTCCTAGAAGACAATAAGAAGTTACCCGTCATCATTGCAAAGGACTGGAAAGAGGATGAAAAATCTCGACTTATCGATGTGCTCAAAAATCATAAGAAAGCAATTGCTTGGAAAATTTCCGACATCCGCGGAATTGATCATAACTTTTGTACTCATAAGATTCTCATGGAAGATGACTTTAAACCCGCAATCCAAAGCCAAACAAGGGTTAACCCAAAAATTCATGACGTCATCAAGAAAGAAGTTATCAAACTTCTAGATGCCGGAATGATTTACCCTATTTCGGATTCGCCATGGGTTAGTCCCGTCCATTGTGTGTGATAACTAGATTTTACTTAGTTAAAAAGTTCTTTTGATGTGTGTCTAATCGAATTGATTATCGGCTTTAAGTGCGACTCAGTCGTTCTTTGGTGAAACAAATATTTTTGGTTGTTTTTAAATTTAAATGTGCAAAGACTTAAAATAAAATGCGTTAAAGTAAAATCTAAGTCTAATTAAGACTAAGGGTGCAATATTTAAAAACTTGAAAAGTAAAATAATTAAATGACTTGAATTAAAAGCGTGACGGGAATTAAAAATGGACAAAGTATTAAAATGAGAATGTAAAAATTAAACAAGACAAAACATAAAAATTTACCCTAATCGGAATATATTCCGATTAGACTCACCATCGGAATAACCAAAACACCATGATCGGAATATCACGAATACTCTTGATCGGAATAACTGGCACTCACCCTCGATCGGAATATTAGACTCCCCAATCGGAATGTTTTACTTACCGCTGATCGGAATATTGATCCCGTCGGAATGTGGAGTGGAACTTGGTCGGAATGCTGATCGGAACCCCTTAATCGGAATATGTCACCTTACCTTTGATCGGAATACCAAAACCAACACCTCAATCGGAATAAGGAACGGAGCACCAATCGGAATAACTGTCACTTACCTGATCGGAATACCCAAACCTACCCTGATCAGAATACCAAAGCCCTCCTCGTTGGAATATCGTAAACCCTTTTCCGACCAAGCCAAAGAGCTGGTCGGAATATGAAACCCTTTTCCGACCGTACAGATCGGAATATGGTGAAATGGATGAAAAATAAGCTAGAAAAATAAGCTATAAGTCTAATAAGCACAAGACGAAAATCCTAAGGCAAACCGTATAAAAATAAGCTACTAAACTGAAATTTAAAGACTTTTAAAACACGAAATGGAAAAGATTTACGAAAAACAAACTTTTATATAAAAATAAATTTAATAAAAACTTTATAAAACTTAAAAATAACACAAATAAGCTATAAGAAGCAATGATCTAATACAATCACAAGCATAAAAACACAATCTTTAATCAAACAAGCAAGATAATAAACATGTAAACATAAAGATCAAGCAAGAAAGAAAGGTAGAATGAGAGATAAAGACAAGGAAATTAAAGAACACTTACTTGGAAAATTAAATGTATTAAAAGTGCAAGACAAGTATTTAAATGTGCAATAAAGTAAATGTGCAAGTAATTAAAAGGTGGGAGACTAATTGTCACCTTAGCCAACAAAAACTAATGAAATGAAGATGAAGGCTATATATAGGAGATTAGGAAGGTGTTTAGAGGAAGCTTCCTCCCCTCCTTCCTTTCTTCTTAATTGCAAGATCAAGTCCTTAAGCTTCTTTAATCTTCTTAAATCTTCTTAATACTTGGACTTTGTTTTGGGGTTTATTCGAACTCGTCTTTTAATTCTTCAATAAATAAGACTCGAGTTCTTCGGCTTTAAGTAAACTTCCGTCTTTTGACTTTTTCTTCGATAATTCTTCAGAATTGGTCTTGGACTTCCGTTCTTTTCGCACTCTTGACTTCTCGACTTCATATTTCGTCTTTTTCTTCAATATTAGCCCGTGAATGCCGTGTTTTCTCCACTTTTCACAATTTCGTCCTAAATCACAACAAAAACACAAACCACGCATAATTCCGACATAAAAGACATAAAATACATGTTTTGGTCCGGTTATTATTGTAATTAAGTGGTAAAAAGGATGGGTGTTTACACACCTATCAAATCCCCTACACTTGACCATTGCAATGTCCTCATGCAATGCATTAGTTACAAAGCATGTTTACATTTTTCCATCATAATCAATCCACAGTGGCCTTTATTAAAGAGATAGAAAACTATGAACATTTAAAGTAAGAAAATAAAAACATACCTTGGGTTTTGGGAATGTCATGAATAATCATCATCCTCAAGTTTTCACTTTCTCCAAACCAAGCTTAAAAACGAGATCATTGTTATTATAAGTTAGCAAACTAACACGAACTCATGTGGGCCAATTACTCACTTAGACTCCCTTATTCCTAGGGGTATCTCTTATATTTTATTGTTGTCTTGAATGATCACGAGGATGCATTTTTGACTTATTTTGATAGTTATTTAGGCCGAAAATAATGTGAACGATTTAATCAATAGTTAGCTAAAGGACGAAATCTTTTAAAACTGCTTCTCGGGACCTCATAAAGTTCATATCTTGGCATAACTCGCTTCGCGATTTGAGACCTTTCTCGGACCGATATTTGGCAGCGACTTCATACTTCAAACCTTGAGAGACGTACATGAAATTATGGTCTTCTCTTCATATAGAAATTTCTTCACTTGAAGTTTTGAGAGATTCATACTTGGACCACAATCTCTTCATTTTTCTCCAATCTTTATTTTGGACTTTGATTTACAACGATCCGCCTCCTTTTTGGACTTGGCTTCATTTATCCTCATACCTTGTTAGGGCCTTTTCGGATAGACTTCTCCATGACTTTTGGGGAGTTTTTGCTTTTCGTCGTGTGTCTCGATCCTTCATATTGATTTTTGATAAATGATTCTTCACATCACTTGGGATCTTTAGCAACAAAATATAGCCCTCATGTCTTGTTAGGACCTTTTTGGACTCGCCAATCTTCGCATCCCGCTTCAATAAGTTATGCCTTGGCTATGAACTCTAATCCATACCGAGCAACTTTTAAACGATCTTGGGCTAGAAGCTAAGTAACTTTTCAAATCGTACAACCTTATTTATTGCAGATAAATTTATTAGCAGGCGATGGGAGAATAGGCTTATAATTAACTCACATAAATTCACGAAAGAATGCCAAACTTATAATTGACTCTATCATCTCTCGTTCTCCACAGTTTAAAATCTCAAGGAATGAGACTCGTGGATGCTTAGCCTATTAAATCAAAGTTTTGGGTTTTCAAGTCGCCTATAGGATCTTGCAAACTCTTAGACTTTTTCAAGTTTAGAAATCGCATTTTAAAGTTCCCTTGATAAATGACTCTCCAAGATCAATTATAGGAACTTGCGAAAAGTTCTTGTTCTTAACCCGTGAGAGTTAAGACTTTCGCGTTTTATAGCTCCCTATATAAAAGCCTAGCAAAACTTGACTTAAACACGTTAAGGATACTAGATAGAGTAAACTTAGATAAGTAAACTCGGGTTGAGTCAAAAGATTAACAACGTTTGAAAATTAAAACCACTTTATTAAACATTTATTTTAATAAGGAAAGAAAATAACTATACAAAGGGAAAAACTAATAGGCCAAAATAGATCAAAAATTTTGAAAAATGTCAAAAAATTGATTTTCCGGTTAAAATAAGGACAAATACAAGGAAAAGGACACTTAACTTCGATAGAAGTCCCCCTACAATTAATATAAACATTGTCCTCAATGTTTAAGCATGTGGGAGTAAAGTCCCCTACACTTAGGACATTGTGCACTTTGTTTAAATCTTGTTAAGGAAAAGACAACTAAAGAGATTCCTATTTTAATATTGAGAAAATATAAAATAGTGAATCGAAAAGAGTTTAGGATAGAACCGGGAAGAAGTGAACACGGAATCACGGGTCGTCAAGAATCATCAAGAGTGGATCACTGAGCGCGAATCCCTGATTAAGAAGGGAGGAGAGGAAATAGCAAACCAAAGGGTCTCCCCTACACTTATGATAAAGAAAGCTAAAAGATAGATGCATGGGTTGCCTCCCAAGAAGCGCTTGATTTTTGTTTACCCAGTCGTGAGCCTGACTCGACCTTGATCATCATAGGAAGAAGCATGAAACATATCCACCAGGATCAAAGACATAGTTTTCGTCCATCAAATAGCACAAGCTTAAGGCGAACAAGGCAAGCCAAAGAATAGTAGGCAAGGTTCCCTTAAGCAGCGATGGAGCACGGTGGAAGCAAGGGTGAAGTGGTGCAAGCAGATTTCCATAAGTTCCAAAAATATTTCCTTTTATTTCATCAGGTGGATACTGAGATGGCTGCAGAATATCAATACCGGGGTCGAACACCTTTTCCTTTAGGGGAAAATAGCACTCAGGCTCAGCAGAATGGGAAGAAGATCCACGAAGAAGCACAACCTCGTCCTCAGAAGGGGGACAAAGAGGTGTTAACTCATACGTGGTGCGGATATTGGCGTCGACCGGTTTCTTCTCCTTAGAAAGATTGTTCTTCAAATCCAAAGTAGGATCAAGACGATAATCTTCAAAGTCATAAGGAGGGGCATCACTCTCATGAGGGAAGTATGTGTTGAGAAATGTAGAGAAGTCTTCCTCAAATGAGTAATCGTCCAAAGTAGGATCGAGTGATGGCGGAGGATCTTCATCATGTGAAGAATCGCTCGAAAGAGTATCAGCCTCATCGAAATCATCATATGTGGGCAGCTCGGGATACTCGGAAGTAAGGTCATCATAATCATCCGAATCTGAGCTAGAATAATCATCATAAGCATCAAAGACCGGTGGAGAATCATAAATGGGAGAACCGTCCAAATTGGATAGAGAATCATCCACATCGTCTTGAAAAAGTGGGTTATCATTGCAAGACTCGAATAGCAGATTGTTGTAGACGACAAAATCATCAAGCACATTAAGCATATTCACTGATTCTCGTCCAAAGGATTTGCTTGTAAGCTTCCCCATTTTGAAAACTTTTGCATCATCCCCGACTCTTAAGATTAACTCGCCTTCGGCAACATCGACAAGAGCTCGTCCGGTTCTCAAGAATGGCCGACCAAGTATTAAAGGAATACGAGGGTCCATTTCATAATCAACAACGACAAAATCGACCGGGAAAGTAAATGTGCCAACTTTAATGAACACGTCTTCGGCTATACCAATAGGGTAAGCGAGAGTGCGATTTGCAAGTTCAAGAGTCATCTTTGTTGGAGTGAGGTCGAGCAATGATAGTGTTTTCCAAACACTCAATGGCATCAAATTAATACTGGCCCCGAGATCAGCAAGGGCAGTAAATTCTTCAGTTTTGTTGAACACGCAAGGCAACACAAAACGACCGGGATCTCCAAGTTTTTCTGGAAGTTCTTTAAGAATAACTGCAGAGCAGTTTTCATTTAAGCGCGTGTTGGCGAGCTCAATCAGCTTCTCCTTCTTGTTAAGCAATTCCTTAAATGCTTTGACAAATTTGGGCATGTGGACAAGTGCTTCAAGAAAGCTAATGTTGAAGTTCATTTGAGAGATCATCTTCACATAGCGCGACACTTCAGAGTCATCCTTGGTTAGCATTTTGGTCTTGCCTAAGCGAGAAGGATAAGGGATATTGGGTTTGGGTGGTGAAGGTGCAGGTGTAGTAGAAAGGTTGAGAGGTTGAAGGTTCCTTCCTAGAGACATCGTCATGACGAGGCGGAGACGGTAATGGTGCACTAATACTAGGTGTAGGAGGAGTAGGGATAAATGGTGGTGGAGGAGGTGTAGATGATGGGGGCGGGATGGGTGGATCGACAATGGTAATTCCACTACGGGTAGTAATAGCACTCACATTAGCTCGCGGATTGGTGACGGTGTTTGAAGGTAGAGAACTTGAAGAAGAAGGTTGAGCTGCGGGCAAGAAACTAGCAAGCATATTCTTCAAATCATTTGTTTGATTGCTGAAGGAGGATTGAATATTATCTCAAAGCTCGGATCTAATCTCATTTCCTTGCTTTGTGATATCTCCTTTAAGATTGATAATTTGGCTCTGCAGATTCTTGATTTGCTCACCTTGGGTTCTCATGATGGCTTCAACATCGGGATTTATGGGTGGGGCTTGTTGAGTGGGTGGGTGATAAGGATTAGAAGCTCTTGGTGGGATTTGGTTGCTTCTATTGTAGTTGTTGGCGGGGTTTTGGTTTTGAGGAGAAAAACCGGGTGAAAGGTAGTTGTTTGATCGGTAGCTCAGCAAATTTCGATCCCCTTGTAGTCGAGCTTGGTAATTTTCCGGTGAATAATTACCATAAGCTGCATACACATTTTCCAGATTTCCTTGTGTAGAAGGACAATCGGTGTATGAGTGAGGACCGCCGCATGTTTCACAAGGATTAGCAACCGCTTTAACTTGTTGTTGGTTTGAAGCGAGAAGCGTGATACTTTTGCTCATTTCAGTCATCATGCGGGTGAGTTCGGTCATATCAGGGTTTGCTGAGGTAGAAGAGACATTGACTCTCGGGTTGTTCCTTGAAGAAGCGGAGGAATCCCAGTTTTTATGATGAGTAGTCATGTTCTCAATTAACTCTCTACACTCCTCGGGTCTCCTTTTCATAAATGTGCCACCGGCGGCTGCATTAATCGTATCACGATCATGAAAAGTCAATCCGTTGTAGAAAGTATCAATTAAGGTCACAGGGAGCATGTTGTGGTTTGGACAACGATCGATCAAGACATTATATCTCTCCCAAGCATCAAAAAGAGATTCATCGGGATCTTGCATGAAACCGCTGATTTGATTACGAAGGCTCGTGACCATGGATGGTGGAAAGTAGCGCGACAAAAAGCGTTGAGTCATGTCATCCCAAGTGTGAATTGAATTATTTGGAAGACAATCAAACCATTTCTCGGCATGATGTGATAGAGTATGTGGGAAGAGTTGTAGGCGAAGAACACCCATTGTGGCACCAGGCAACTTCATGCTTTGGGTGATTGTAATGAACTTGTCGAGGTGTTTGTTGGCATCATCATCAGGCATTCCTCTAAAAGGATTTGTTTGCACTTGCTGAATCATGTGGTGCTTCAACAAAAACTCAGGAGCGTTGATTTGCATCGGCGCAATCGGTCCTCCTCATCCAAACATGGTAGGTTGACAAAGCTCCTCCATTGTCCGAAGATCGGGCTGTGGAAGAACATTGTTGTTATTGTTGAGGTGCGGTGGATTATTATTGTTGTTAACACCTGACATACTTAAATCTTCTCGAGTCTCGGGCTCTTGATAATTAGAAGATCCAGTACGCATACACCTAAAAAGACAAAAGAAAACAATACCAAACGTAAAGACAATATATATACACAACAAAAATAAAATCTTTTTGGATTTTAGAAATTTTTAATTTTTATGTATTTTTATCAATTTTTTAATTTTTATGGTTTTTTTGAATTTTTTAAGCAAGAAAATAACGCTCACAAGTGAACGGATCCCAAAAAGCAACGCGTCTCTCACAGAAAACCGTTAATCTTTACGAAAAGAGCCGGCAGCGGCGCCATTTGATAACTAGATTTTACTTAGTTAAAAAGTTCTTTTGATGTGTGTCTAATCGAATTGATTATTGGCTTTAAGTGCGACTCAGTCGTTCTTTGGTGAAACAAATATTTTTGGTTGTTTTTAAATTTAAATGTGCAAAGACTTAAAATAAAATGCGTTAAAGTAAAATCTAAGTCTAATTAAGACTAAGGGTGCAATATTTAAAAACCTGAAAAGTAAAATAATAAAATGACTTGAATTAAAAGCGTGACGGGAACTAAAAATGGACAAAGTATTAAAATGAGAATTTAAAAATTAAACAAGACAAAACATAAAAATTTACCCTAATCGGAATATATTCCGATTAGACTCACCATCGGAATAACCAAAACACCCTGATCGGAATATCACGAATACTCTTGATCGGAATAACTGGCACTCACCCTCGATCGAAATATTAGACTCCCCAATCGGAATGTTTTACTTACCGCTGATCGGAATATTGATCCCGTCGGAATGTGGAGTGGAACTTGGGCGGAATGCTGATCGGAACCCCTTAATCGGAATATGTCACCTTACCTTTGATCGGAATACCAAAACCAACACCTCAATCGGAATAAGGAACGGAGCACCAATCGGAATAACTGTCACTTACCTGATCGGAATACCCAAACCTACCCTGATCGGAATACCAAAGCCCTCCTCGTCGGAATATCGTAAACCCTTTTCCGACCAAGCCAAAGAGCTGGTCGGAATATGAAACCCTTTTCCGATCGTACAGATCGGAATATGGTGAAATGGATGAAAAATAAGCTAGAAAAATAAGCTATAAGTCTAATAAGCACAAGACGAAAATCCTAAGGCAAACTGTATAAAAATAAGCTACTAAACTGAAATTTAAAGACTTTTAAAACACGAAATGGAAAAGATTTACGAAAAACAAACTTTTATAAAAAAATAAATTTAATAAAAACTTTATAAAACTTAAAAATAACACAAATAAGCTATAAGAATCAATGATCTAAAACAATCACAAGCATAAAAACACAATCTTTAATCAAACAAGCAAGATAATAAACATGTAAACATAAAGATCAAGCAAGAAAGAAAGGTAGAATGAGAGATAAAGACAAGGAAATTAAAGAACACTTACTTGGAAAATTAAATGTATTAAAAGTGCAAGACAAGTATTTAAATGTGCAATAAAGTAAATGTGCAAGTAATTTAAAGGTGGAAGACTAATTGTCACCTTAGCCAACAAAAACTAATGAAATGAAAATGAAGGCTATATATAGGAGATTAGGAAGGTGCTTAGAGGAAGCTTCCTCCCCTCCTTCCTTTCTTCTTAATTGCAAGATCAAGTCCTTAAGCTTCTTTAATCTTCTTAAATCTTCTTAATACTTGGACTTTGTTTTGGGATTTATTCGAACTCGTCTTTTAATTCTTCAATAAATAAGACTCGAGTTCTTCGGCTTTAAGTAAACTTCCGTCTTTTGACTTTTTCTTCGATAAATCTTCAGAATTGGTCTTGGACTTCCGTTCTTTTCGCACTCTTGACTTCTCGACTTCATATTTCGTCTTTTTCTTCAATATTAGCCCGTGAATGCCGTGTTTTCTCCACTTTTCACAATTTCGTCCTAAATCACAACAAAAACACAAACCACGCATAATTCCGACATAAAAGACATAAAATACACGTTTTGGTCCGGTTATTATGTAATTAAGTGGTAAAAAGGATCAGTGTTTACACACCTATCAGTGTGCCTAAGAAAGGTGGAATAACCGTTGTTCCTAATGAAAACAACGAGTTGATTCCTACTCGACTTATCACGGGTTGGAGAGTTTGCATAGACAATCGCAAGTTCAATGATGCCACTCGCAAGGATCATTTTCCTCTTCCTTTCATGGATCAAATGCTCGAGCGTTTAGCGGGTAATGACTACTATTGCTTCTTAGACGGTTTCTCCGGGTATTTTCAAATTCCCATCGATCCAAAAGACCAAGAGAAAACCACATTCACTTGTCCTTATGGAACATTTGCTTACAAAAGAATGCCTTTCGGCTTATGCAATGCTCCCAGGACTTTCCAAAGGTGTATGATGGCTATCTTCCATGACATGGTTGAAGAAACTATGGAAGTCTTTATGGACGATTTCTCGGTCTATGGTGATTCTTTCTCATCTTGCCTTGGCAATTTAGAACCTATGCTTAAACGGTGTGAAGACACTCGTCTCGTTCTTAATTGGGAAAAATGCCATTTCATGGTAAAAGAAGGCATTGTTCTTGGTCATAAAATTTCTAAAGCCGGCCTTGAAGTCGACCGTGATAAAGTCGATGTAATTGCTAAATTACCTCCTCCTTCAACCGTGCTAAATTCGATGTATTTGCTAAATTACCTCCTCCTTCAACCGTGAAGGGTGTGAAAAGTTTTCTTGGTCATGCAGGATTCTATCGTCGATTCATTCAAGAGTTTTCTAAGATCGTTCGCCCGATGACCTACCTCTTGGAAAATGATACTTCTTTTATCTTTTCTAAAGAGTGTATCGAATCTTTCAATCTTCTTAAGGATAAATTAACTAAGGCATCGGTCTTAGTTACCCCTAATTGGGTGTTACCTTTTGAATTGATGTGTGATGCTAGCGACTTTGCTATTGGAGCGGTTTTGGGACAAAGAGTGAACAAACACTTCCAACCAATCCATTATGCTAGCAAGACAATGACGGGGGCTCAATTGCATTATACCAACCGAAAAAGAGCTTTTAGCTGTAGTGTATGCTTTTGAAAAATTTTGCCCCTATCTTGTCCTTTCCACCACCATTGTGTATACCGATTATCCGCGTTGAAGTACTTGTTAACAAAACAAGATTCCAAACCAAGACTTCTTCGTTGGGTTTTACTCCTTCAAGAATTCAAAATTGAAATTCGTGATAAAAAAGGAGCGGAAAACCTAGCCGCGGATCATCTGAGTAGACTCGAGGATCCTTATCAAGGGGAACTTCCAAACCAAGAGATTAATGAATCTTTTCCCCTTGAGGCCTTGATGTCTATTAACTCCAATCTTGATGAAACCCCATGGTTTGCGGACTTTGCAAACTACTTGGCGGGTGGAATTCTCATCGAAGGGTTATCGTCCCAACAAAAGAAGAAATTCTTCAAGGATGTGAAAACATACTATTGGGACGACCCTTACCTCTTCAAACAATGTGCTGACTTGATTCTTCATCGATGTGTTGACGGGCCCGTAGCTTTACAAATATTGGAAGCTTGCCATAAAGGACCAACCGGTGGTCACTTTGGTCCTAATTACACCGCGAAGAAAGTTTTCAATTCTGGATTTTATTGGCCCCCCATTTATCGTGACGCTCATGAAATGTTGCCAAAGACAAGAAAAGATCACACATAAAGATGATATGCCTCAAAATTTCATCCAAGCGTGTGAAATCTTTGACGTATGGGGCATCGACTTTATGGGGCCATTTCCATCATCCAAAGGGAACAAGTACATCCTCGTAGCCGTTGACTATGTATCTAAATGGGTTGAAGCAAAGGCTTTACCTACGAACGATGCGAGGGTGGTTGTCAACTTTCTGAAACAATTATTTGCTCGATTCGGTGTTCCTCGTGCTATCATCAGTGATCGCGAGACTCATTTTTGCAATGATCAATTTGCTCGAGTCATGGCTAAGTATGGTGTCAATCACCGTCTTTCCACCGCGTATCATCCACAAACTAATGGTCAAGCCGAGATTTCAAACTGTGGTCTTAAGAGAATTTTAGAGCAAACTGTGGGAGAGCATCGTGCCTCGTGGGCTGATAAGTTAGATGATGCTTTGTGGGCTTTCCGTACCCCATATAAGACACCTATTGGTTGCACTCCATATCGTCTTGTGTACGGGAAGGCATGCCACCTCCCCATTGAGTTGGAGCATAAGGCTTATTGGGCCTTGAAATGGGATAATTTTGATATCAACAAAGCCGGTGATCTTAGGAAAATCCAACTCAATGAGCTAAATTAACTGAGGAATGAGGCTTATGAGAATTCGTTGATTTATAAGGAGAAAACCAAGCTCATTCATGATTCTAGGATTAAGAATCCAGAGTTTCACATTGGTGATCAAGTTTTACTCTTTAAATCTCAGTTGAAATTTTTTTCGGGCAAGCTTAAGAGCCGTTGGTCTAGTCCATTCACCGTCGCCAAAGTCTTCCCTTATGGCACCATTGAGCTATCTCAACCAAATGGGCCAAATTTTAAAGTGAATGGCCAGCGTGTTAAGTTGTACTTTGGTGAGGACATCTCTCATAAGATGATTCCATCCCTCACCACGTTTCCCTTGAATTAATTCTGGGTCGAGTTAGGCTCGTGACTCAGTTAACAAAAACAAGCGCTTCTCGGGAGGCAACCCGATGATCTATCCTTTTACCCGTTTTTCATAGTAAGTGTAGGGGGAGCTACATAGGTGTTTGTTGTATTGTTTCTTATGATATACAGGGATTAAAGCTTCAAAGAGCACTTTTGATGATATTTGACGACCCATGATCCCGTGTTCCCGTCTTCCCGGTTCTATCCTAAACTCTTGTGATTCAATATTTCATATCTTATATGTTGACATTGAAATCACTTTAGTTGTCTCTTTCCTTAGCAAGATTTAAACAACGTGTAAAATGTCCTAAGTGTAGGGGAGTTTACTCCCACATGCTTAAACATTGAGGACAATGTTTATATCAAGTGTAGGGGGGACGTCTATCGAAGTTAAGTAGTTAAGTGGGCTTTTCCATTAATTTGTCCTCATTTTAACCGGAAAATCTAATTTTTCGATGATTTTTCAAAATTTTTGATCTATTTTGGCCAAGTAGTATTTTTCATTTATTCTCTTTTATGTTCTTTCCTTTTCGTATGTATATATTTCATTTCAAAAATAAAGTCAAAAGAGAAAAATAAAGTTAAATAAAATAGTTTTAATGAGTTTAGATGTCTTTGATATATTAGGCCCGTTATGAATCTTTTGACTCAACCCGAGTTTACTTATCCAAGTTTACTCTAGCTAGTATCCTTAACGTGTTTAAGTCAAGTTTTGCTAGACTTTTATATAGGGAACTTTAAAACGCGAAAGTCTTAACTCTTACGGGTTAAGAACAAGAACTTTTCGCAAGTTCCTATAATTGATCCTAGAAAGTCGTTTATCAAGGGAACTTTAAAATGCAAATTCTAAACTTGAAAAGGTCTAAGAAGATGCAAGATCTTATAGATGACTTGAAAACCCAAAACTTTGATTTAATTAGCTAAGCATCCACGAGTCTCATTCCTTGAGATTTTAAATTTTGGAGAACGAGAGATGATAGAGTCAATTATAAGTTTGGTATTCTTTCATGAATTTATGTGAGTTAATTATGAGCTTTTCTACCATCGCTTGTTAATAAACTTAATTGCAATAAGTAAGGTCGTACGATTTGAAAAGTTACTTAGCTTCTAGCCCAAGATCGTTTAAAAGTTGCTCGGTATTAATTAGAGTTCATAGCCAAGGCATAACTTATTGAAACATGATGCGAAAATTGGCGAGTCTGAAAAGGCCCTAACAAGGCATGAGGGCTACATTTTGTTGCTAAAGGTCCAAAGTGATGTGAAGAATCATTTATCAAAAATAAACATGAAGGATCGAGACACACGACGAAAAGCAAATACTCCCCTAAAGATCATGGAGAAGTTTATCCGAAAAGACCCTAGCAAGGTATGAGGATAAATAGATCCAAGTCCTAAAAGTAGGTAGATCGTTGTATATCAAAATCCAAAATAAATACTGGAGAAAAATGAAGAAGTCGTGGTCCAAGTATGAAGAATCTCTCAAAAACTTCAAGTGAAGAAATTCCTATTATGAAGAGAAGACCATTATTTCAAGAACGTCTCTCAAGATTCGAAGTATGAAGTCACTGCCAAATATCAGTCCGAGAAAGGTCTCAAATCGTGAAGCGAGTTATGCCAAGATATGAACTTTAAGAGGTCCCGAGAAGCAGTTTTAAAAGATTTTTTCATTTAGCTAACTATTGATTAAATCATCCTACTTTATTTTCAGCCTAATAAATTATCGAAATAAGTCAACAATGCATCCTCGTGATCATTCAAGACAATAATAAAATATAAGAGATACACCTAGGAATAAGGGAGTCTAAGTGAATAATTGGGCCACATGAGTGAGTGTTAGCTTACTAACTTATAATAACAATGATCTTGTTTATAAGCTTGGTTTTGGGAACGTGAAAGTTGAGGGTGATAAACATTCATGACGACCAAATCCCTAATGTAAGTCTTCAATCTCTTTACTTGTTCTTCCTTCTTTCATTTTGTAATTTTCTAATCCTTTTGGTTTCTTTAGTGTTTAGTATTTAATAAAGGCCAATGTAGGTTAATTATGATGGAAAATGTAAACCGTGCTTTGAAATTAATGCATTGCATGAGGGCATTGCAATGGTCAAGTGTAGGGGATTTAATAAGTGTGAAAACACTTATCCTTTTACCACTTAACTATAATAAAAACAAGACCAAAACGTATATTTTATGTCGTAAAAGTCGGAATTATGCGTGGTTTGTGTTTTTGTTGTGTCTTAGGACCAAAATGTGAAAAATGAAGAAAACACGGGCTTTCACGGGCTTTTATCGAAGACAAAGACAAAAGACGAAGTAAAAAGATCAAAAGTGCAAGAAGAACGGAAGTCAAAGGCCTATTCTAAAGATTTATCGAAGAAAAAGTTTAAAGACGGAAGTTTGACAAAGTCGAAGAACCAAGTCTACTAAAAGAGGAAAATTAGAAGACGAGTTCGTTTTATCATTCGACTAATCCTGAGACAAAGTCGAGAAAGACGAGAAATTAAAAGACGAGAAAGAGAAAGCAACATACCTCCCCTCTCCTATAAATAGTCTTTATTTTCTTCATTTTGAAGAGAGAGTAGTTTTTAGTTAGTCATTTCATTTTTCTTAAGTTTTTCATATCTTTAGAGAGAAGTAGGTGTTTCTACTTTCTCTCTCTAGATTTCTTCATTTATCTTTCAAGTTTTAAGCTTTTCATGTAATCTTGTATTTGGAATCCTTAATCTACAAGTTCAAGTTCAAGCTTTTCATTATCCATCTTATTCTACCTTTCTTGTTTTTGATTTTGATCTCGATTCGGATTAAGTATGCATCTTGCTTAATCTTAATGCTTATTTGATCAAAAAGTGTATCTTTTTGTTCCTATCAAAGTTCTTATACGATTTAAGCTTTTAGCTTATTATGCTTTTTGGCTTATTTCGTATTTAGCTTATTTTCTTTTAAGTTTTCTTAAAAGTTTAGTCTTTTTAAAGTTTGTTTTATAAAGTTTGCTTATTTATTGTTTTAAAAGTTATCAAATTTATGCTTATTTAGATTTGGCTAAGTTCCGGTAAATGCTTATTTGAGAAAGTGCTTATTTGGTTTTGCTTATTTGCCTTTTGAATCTCATCGTAACATGTTTAAGGGTTTTATTGGTTCCGATCGAGTAAGTGTGATCACATAAGCCTTAGGGTTTCTACTTGCGATCCATTACTGCGATCATAGACTACGATCACAGACCACGATCGTCCATCACGATCCAGGTCACGATCTACTTGTTGCGATCTGTGGCTGCGATCCATGGGTACGATCACTGGCTGCGATCCTATAGTGCGATCGTGGTTAGGATTGTTGGTTACGATCGTTCGTCACGATCGATGGTCACGATCACAGACCACGATCAAGGACTACGATCCACTTGTTGCGATCGTAGTCTCGATCAGTGGGTGCGGTCCGTTGTTGCGATCCAGGTCACGATCCAATCTTGCGATCGTGACTTTGATCTGAGTACGATCGCATTGACTGCGATCCGATCTCGAGTTTTGGAATTTATTCTTGTTTTTATTTTAAATTCAAATTTAACTTTTCCCGCATTTTTACTTAGTGTTGTTTTTAAATTAGTTTTGCCTTAGTTTAATACTAGAGTCTTCAAATTTACTTTTATTCGAGTTTTAATTTTTTTCGAGTTTAATTTTAAATTGTCTTTCCTCATTTTATTTACAAAATTACTTTTAATTTAGTTTTTAATTACTTCTATTACCTTATCATTTCAATTAATCTTAGTTTTGTTAACTTTTCGTTTAATATAAAATAGATAACCAAAAGATCCCCCTTTTAGTGACCAAATAGATAGTTCCACCTTAAAAACGATGATCAATTCGATTAGATACCGAGAACGATTGAGTATACACACACAAAAACTACCATATTACTTGGCAATACCGCTACGCTACGGTTCACGCTATTTATAACCTTGTGTGTTATATAATACTTGATGAAAGTTATACGAATAGATTCGATTTTAAAATGTATTTTCATTAATATAATTTTCATCAAGTATTATATAACACAAATAAATATATTTATAGTGAAAGTAAGATAACAAAAGGCTTAAAAAGTCAAAACTGGACACTTATAATAATAATGGTGGTTTTAAGAGACAAAAGTATTTGAGGAGTGTTATTTTGGATACTTTGTATCTTTTAGATACAAGAAGATCAATCGTAGCTTTTCGGCCTATTTTGATCAAAAGCTAAGATTTAAAATAAAGAAAAGACAGAGGGGTATTTTCGTTATTTTACACTCCTTCCCTAACCTTACAACGGATACCTTCTCTCCCAAAATCGTCATTTTATCACAAACACTAAAACACACACGCACACACACACATGTTTTCATTAAAAACCCTTCGGTAATCATCTAATTAAATCAAATAATGTTAGGACCTTTGGAATAGTTATTTGTAATAGGTAGACTAGGAGGTATGTAGTTCCTCCTGGTCCTAGTAGTAGTAGGATCAACACGTGCTCCTGGTCTTATAGAAAGTCAAACTTTATTATTTAAGAGTATTTTGTTCGGATATGCATGAGATATGTTAGGAAAGGATATGCATATCAGTTTTACATGTTTTGGTTTAATGACGTATTAGGGTTTCCTTGTAGTATAAAAGGAACCTTAGGCAGAAGGGTTCAAGACACCTTCATCAAACATTATTCTAGTTTATATTAATATTAGAAATCCTTAGAAAAGGTTAAGTCGTTATAGTTATTCTGTTCTTCTTGTTCATAATATTTGTATTCCGCACTTATATTGTGTGATTTATCTAGAGTCTCTCTGTGAATAGACTTGTGATTACAGAAGTCGTTCACCGTTCCTAACAGGCTGCAAGATCCACATCTAGTGGACCCAACAAGTGGTATCAGAGCCTGGGAGAGTCTCTGTACAAGAAGAATCAATTTTTCTTATTACTAACATCTTTGCTTAATCATGTCTGCCTCAAGTTCTACTCAATCAGGAGAAGACAGCACATCTAAAACACAACAACCTCAGCAGATCATTGCTACGGTCTCCAACACAAATGGTAAGTTTCCTCTTCTGAAAAAGGATGAGTATGATAGCTGGGCAATGAAGATGGAATGTTGGATCACCAACACTAATCAAGATCTTTAGAAGATTATTCTGAATGGAAACAGCAAGAGGTTTACTGGAAGAGACAAAAATGGTAATATTATTCTTCTTGACCCTAAAACGCATGAAGAAATCACAGCTGTGCAGAAGGAGATCAAAGCAAAAACTATTTTGCTTCAGTCTCTTCCTGATGATCACATGGGTGACTTTTATCACCTGGATGATGCTAGAGAAATTTGGAACGGGATAAAAGCAAGGTTTGGTGGGAATGAGGAGTTAAAGAAAATGCGCATATCCATGCTGAGAGATGAATTCACAGATTTCAAGATCTCAGAAACTGAAGGTATTCATCAAGGGTATGACAGGTTCTAAAAGATACTCAGCAATTTGAATCAACTCAGGTCGAAACCTGACAATGGAGATATCAATGCAAGGTTTCTTAGAGCCTTACCTTACTCATGGAATCAGGTAGTAATCTCTCTTAAAGCAAAAGGTGGCCTTGACTATCTTAATTTTGATTATCTGTTTCATAAGCTCAAAACCTTTGAGCCTCATGTAAGGGGATACTCAAGTGATTCTTTTCCTACTCCTGCTAACTCTACCTTTGTGAGTTCCATGGGATCTAGTCCCATGTCTTATTCTAGTAGCCCAAGCTATACTATGTCTTCTCAGCATACTTCTACTCCTGAACCAAAAGCCAAGTCTGGTAGCATGGTTGAAGTTGTTCTTCACTCTTTTGTTGCTGATGTTGATCCACAACAGCAACTTGCTTTTGATGACTTCAAACAGGTTGATAAACTTGACCTGGATGAAATGGATCTCAAATGTCAGATGTCCATGCTCACTCTTCGGGTTCACAAGTTTGAGAAGAAAGTCGGTCGAAAGTTTAACTACAACCCAAGAGAGCCAGCAAGGTTTGATAGAAGCAAGGTTAGATGTTATAACTGCCAGCAACAAGGTCACTTTGCTAGGGAATTCCCTAACAAGAATGACCAGGAGAAGAACAGGTATTCAGCTTTCAAGATTCAGGAGGTGAAGGATGACAAGAAGGCTTTGGTGTCTGTTGACTCTATGGTCAACTGGAGTGATCATCAGAATGCTACCCTGGAAACAGCTGAACCTTCTACTGATGTGTTTGCAATGATTGCAGGGAATCTGTCTGATGTTGAGGAAGCAGAAGAGTTTGCTCTTATGGGCATCTCACCTCAGGTACAACATTGTCCTCTTGGTTGTCATGATAAATATTCAGAATTGTTGTCCCAATATAATGAATTAAATGAACAAAATGATAAGTATTTTTTAGAGGTTCAAGCATATAAGAATTCTTTAAAAATATTGGAACAACAAAAGAGGTGGCTTCAAGACACACAACATGAATATGAAGATAAAATTAGAATTCTGAATATTGATTTAGAAAACACAACAAATATGCTTAAATACACTGAAAAGGTAAAAGATGACAGTATCAAGGATAAGCAGGACATGAAGGAAACATTGGATGCTACACTGTTAAGATTTGAATAATGGCAAAATGCACCTAAGAATCTTTCAAAGTTAATTGATAGTAGCATGTCTGGTAGGACTAAAAGAGGGTTAGGATTTGATAAATATATTGATTCAGAAGATGTGTTTGATTTATCTTTTTCAAGTGTCTTTGATCCTGACAAGGAGGAAGAGGGAAAACCTAGCTACAATAGGTTTCAACCAGCTACAGCAATGCATGCTGTCCCTCCACCTCTTACAGGAACTTTTATGCCCATTTCTAGGCATGATAACTTGGATGGATCACAGATGCATGAGTCCCCAAAAAGTTTTACTAATACTAATGACTTTGTCTCTTGTACTTTCAGTGATAAAGCTAGTGACTCTGCATCATGTGGTTCAAGTGAAGAGTCGAGACCTACAAGCTCCAAGACAAATGACCATGCTGCTACTAGTGCTAGGAAGAGTGAAGAGAGAGTTGCGTCTACTTCAACCGTGACTAGTTCTGGTTTATTGAGTCCTAGGAATAATGTTTCTCCTAGAGTTGTGTGTAATAAAGTTAGCAGTATGAGACAAGGTCATTTGAATAAAAGATGTTTTGTTTGTGGCAGTACATTTCATTTGATTAAAGATTGTGACTTTTATGACCAACATCTTTCTGTTTATCAAGCATATCCTGCTCCTGGTCCACCAGGAGTTGCTCCATATTCTTCTAGAAGACTAAACCCATGTGCCCAATCTTTTTCTTCTTCTAGAAGGACCTATCCTTTAGCTTCTGATCATTAGAGAAACAATGGCTTAATCCCTAATAGACCAACCAACAACTACTTTCAAAACTTTAATTAGAATTATGCATTTAATTCGGGCCAAATGTATTTTGGGTTGGGAAATTTGGGTGCTGCTGTTAAGCCCTCAACAGGTTGTTCTTTGTCAAACAATAACACCCATATGATGAATAGGCAACCTAAGAACAACAGTGGATCTCATTAATCTTCTTGGCTATCTACTAAAGATCCACAAGGCAGGCTCAAACCTGAAAAGATTTGGGTCCCCTTAAGACACTAACTTTTGCATATATATTTTCTTGTTGTTGTAGGTTACTCCATACCAAGATCCTACTCTAGGGATAGTTGATAGTGGATGCTCTAGGAGCATGACAGGAAATAAAAGTCTTCTATCTAACTTTGTACCATTTCAAGGTGGAAAGGTCTATTTTAGAGGTGGTGAAGGAAGGATCACTGGCAAAGGAACAATTCAGATGCCTAACCTTAACTTTGAGCAGGTCTACTATGTGGAAGCACTTCAACACTTCAACTTGATCTTTGTCTCTCAGATTTGTGACAAGAAGCAGTTTGTCCTCTTCACGGATACTGATGCACTGGTGTTATCCAAGGACTTTGAGCTCAAGTTCTACTCAGAATTCCTAGAAGACACAATCTTTATAGTATCAAGCTGAATGAAGTTGTTAATGCAATAATGCCTAAAAACGTTACTTGCATTTTTTGGTCTCGCTTAGTTTTGATTACGATAATAGTAAAAACAAGCATTTACAAAAACAACGAAAAACGAATTCTTGAGTTCAAGTATTTTTCATTTTACCCATTTTCACGTAAGGTATGAATAAACAAGTACTAACCTTAATCAAGTGATCAAGTGATTTAATCTTTTCTTAAAACTCACTTTTTATTAAGTGTGACATGTTTTAATTAAACTTTCTTTTTAAGAAAATGTTTTATTAAATTAAATATTTGAAAATTTGAAAATGGCATATTCCCTTTGGTTTTGGAATATCCTTTCTGGATAGTTTTATAACCAGATATGACCTCCACCACTAAAGGACAAAAAGGGAGCGGAGTCTAGCCCATCGTTTCCTTAGCTCCTAGGCGGTTCCTTATCGATAAGGTACCGCGGGCTAAGATAAGGAACCACGGGCAGATATAGCCGTTAGCCCTTTGTCCTATAAATAGTGGACCTTTCTCAGATTTTCAATTCACCTCTTTTGCACACAAATTTCTAGATTCAAACATACTTCTTAAATCACTCAAATCCTTGATTGTTGAATGATTACTACTTGTTTAGAAGTGAATCTATCTCATCCATCCCTTCCTCTTCAAGTGCAAAGAGAAGAACACTATCATTGTGAAGTGTTGAGTCCACCACCAAAGATCCTTTGAAGTTCAAATCTTATACATTTGTTTCTGTGTAATAGTTGTGAAGATCCAAGTAGTTGTGTCTATTTGGAAGTTGTGTATGTACTAAGTATAGTTGTGTAGATTAGTCCTAGCTATGATTATGGCTCGACTTTTAGCTTAGGGTCAGAAATAGGTTAAGCGACGTGTACGGTTTTCTCCACCATAAGGAGCTTGTTGTGTAGTGAACTCTCGAGTAAGGAGCACTCGAGGAGTGGAGTAGGAACGAGGAGTGAGCTTTGTTGCCGAACCACTATAAATCCTTGGTGTTTGGTTTGATCTTTCTTTACCCTTAACTCTTTATATTCTTTATTCTTTATGCATATATATTAGTTAGTATTAGTTTAAGTTACACTATCATTGTTCATATTGTGCATAAGAAGATTTCACTTATTTCCTCAAGTCTAAGTTTTTGAGAAAAAGATTTTTGAAAACCATCATTTAACAAGTAAATATAAGAAACTATTCAACCCCCCTTCTAGTTTCTACAATTGGTATCAGAGCGGGTTGCTCAAGTATTTTTTTAAAGTATATTGTATTTTAAAACTTGAATCGATCTATGGATTTCAACAAGTACCTAGAAGGGCAATCTATGCAAAGACCACCACTTTTTGAAACCGATAGTTTTATTTATTGGAAAAATAGATTTGAGACTTATGTGAAATCAAAAGATTTAGATCTTTGGCATGTTATTACCAATGGTGATTTTTTATCTTATCAATTTAATGAAGTTTCTAAAACAAAGGAATTGGTCACTTTTGACAAAGCTAATGATGATACTAAAAAGAAACTTTCGAAAAATAATGAGGCTAAAACGGTGATTTATAATGCTTTACCTAAGAAAGAGTATGAAATAATTCTTATGTGTGAAACCGCTAAAGATATTTGGAACTCTCTTTTAGTAACCCACCAAGGTAATAGCCAAGTCAGAGAAAGCAAAATCGATCTTCTTGTCCAACAATATGAACAATTTGTCATCTTAGAAGATGAAGCTATTGATAGTGCTTTTTCTAGATTTAACACTATTATTACTAGTCTAAAAGCACTTGATGAAGGTTTTTCTAGCAAGAACAATGTTAGGAAGTTTCTTAGGGCCTTACATCCAAAGTGGAGAGCAAAGGTCACGGCGATCGAAGAATCGAAAGATCTCTTAACTTTATCACTCGATGAACTCATAGGCAACTTGAAGGTTCATGAGATGATATTTTTGAGGACTCGGAATTGGTAAAGACCAAGAGTGAAAGGAAGTCTCTTGTACTCAAAGCCAAGAAGGCACAAAGCGATCATGATAGTTCCTCGGATAGTGATGACGAGGAGTATGCATTGGCGGTAAGAGATTTCAAGGGGTTCTTCAAAAGACGAGGTCAACACGTGAGGCAACCTAACAATGACAAGAAACCATTCTTAAAGAATCGGTTTGCCAAGAACGAAAAGGGTGATGGGAATTGCTTTAGATGTGGCGATCCAAATCATTTCATTAATGAGTGTCCAAAGCCTTCATGCGATAAGAATCACACGGCATTCGTAAGTGGTTCTTGGAGCGATAGCGGTGAAGATATTGATGACAACCCCAAAGAGGAGAAATGTCTCATGGCTCACACTTCTAAATAGATATGCTTGGGAATTAATTTGGAACCCGACGAGTGGATTAAGGATAGTGGTTGTTCTAAACACATTACGGGTAATCGAAGTTTGTTCTCACGATACAAAGCATATGATGGAGGTAACGTCACATTCGCTAGTAGTCTACGTGGTAATATCATTGGCAAAGGTACGGTTTATCTTGACTCCATGACTATTGAAAATGTTGAGCACGTAGATAATTTAGGGTTTAACCTTTTAAGCATAGGTCAAATTTGTGACAATAAGTGTAAGGTCATCTTTTCGGAAAATGATAGTGAAATCATAAAAGATGGAAAGGTCATTGGAAAAGGTATTAGAAAGCATGGGCTTTATGTCATGAAGGTCAATAAGAAGTCAAAAGACAACATATGTCTTGCGACTATAGATGATAGTTCTACTCTTTGGCATAGGAGATTAGGTCATGCTAATATGCGTCTAATTCAATCTTTAGTCTCTAAGGAGTTGGTAAGACACCTCCCTAAGATGAAGTTTGATAGTCACTTTTGTGATGCTTGCAAAGTTGGAAAGCAAGTTCACTCAAGTCACAAAGCCAAAAATTTGGTTTCAACCTCTCGATGCTTAGAACTCCTACATATGGATCTCTTTGGACCTACCGCCATACGGAGTTATGGAGGTAACCTTTATACCTTAGTTATAGTTGATGACTACTCTAGATTCACTTGGACTAGATTTTTGGCATCTAAGAATGAAGCTTTCGATCATTTCGAAATCTTTAGTCGAAGAATTCAAAATCAACTAGGATGTCCAATTGTCTCTATTAGGACGGATCATGGTAGGGAATTTGATAATGAAGTGTAAATTGGTGCCTTTTGTGAAGCTCATGGTATTACCCATAACTTCTCGGCTCCTCGCACTCCATAATCAAATGGGGTAGTTGAAAGGAAGAATAGGACCATCCAAGAGATGAGTAGGACGATGTTAAACGAGCAATCTTTGCCTCAAAAGTTTTGGTGCAATGCCGTGGACACATCGACTTATATTCTCAACAGAATTCTTATTCGAACCTTCCTAGGAAAGCCCCCCTATGAGATTCTTAAAGGTAAGAAACCCTCATTGGAATACTTTAGGGTGTTTGGAAGCAAGTGCTTTATCCTCAACACCAAAGACTACCTTACCAAGTTTGACCCAAAGTCTTACGAAGGTATCTTTTTAGGTTATTCCCAAACTAGCAAAGCCTACATAGTCCTTAATAGAACCTCAGGCGTAATTGAAGAATCACTTAACGAGACTTTTGATGAAACCCCTCCTTTAACCAAGACACCACCATTGGTTGATGATGATTTGGATGAAGTAGAAGTAGTTAGAGCCAAAGAGGTTAGAAAAATAGGAGTTGAAGACCTTAATGTTGAAAAGGAAGTAAACATTAAGGAGTCTAAGGATCATACTCTCAATAATATCATTGGCGACTTAAATCAAAGGACCCTAAGATCTCAAGTCCAAAACCAAACTAACTTCTTTTGTTTCGTCTCCTTGATTGAACCAAAGAATGTTAAAGAAGCTTTGACGGATGAGAGTTGGGTCATTGCAATGCAAGAAGAATTGAATCAATTCGTTGCTAATGATGTTTGGGAACTTGTTCCTCCACCTAGAAGTTCTACCATTATAGGAACCAAATGGGTATATAGGAATAAGTTAGATGAGAATGGTGTTGTGTCTCGTAACAAAGCTAGATTTATAGCACAAGGCTATAATCAACAAGAAGGGATTGATTATGACGAGACATATGCACCGGTAGCTAGATTAGAATCCATTAGAATCCTTTTAGCCTACGCTTGTGCCTTAGATATTAAGCTTCAACAAATGGATGTAAAGAGTGCATTTGTTAACGGTTTGATCAATGAGGATGTATATGTGGCTCAACCTCCCGGCTTCATTGATTTTGAGAAACCGGATCATGTTTACAAGCTTAAGAATGTACTTTTTGGTCTTAAACAAGCACCCAAAGCTTGGTATGATAGACTTAAAGTGTTTCTTGTCAAACATGAGTATACCATGGGAATGGTAGACAACACTCTCTTTACAAAGAAGAAAGGTTCTCATCTCATAATCGTGCAAATATATGTTGATGACATTATATTTGGCTCAACTTGTCAAGAATTGTGTGATGACTTTGCCAAAATCATGCATGATGAGTTCGAAATGAGTATGATGGGAGAACTTAACTTCTTTTTAGGACTCCAAATTAAACAAATGGACGATGGTATTTTCTTTAGTCAATCTAAGTACGCTAAAGAAATGCTAAAGAAATTTGGATTAGAAGAATCTAGACCAATGAAGACCCCTATGGCCTCGGATACTAAACTTACCGTAGATGATGATTGTGAGTCGGTAGACAACACCAAATATAGAGGTATGATTGGTAGTTTGTTGTACCTAACGGCAAGTAGACCGGATATCATGTTTAGTGTTTGCCTTTGTGCTTGCTTCCAAGAGGCTCCCAAAACCTCTCACCTTGAAGCGGTTAAGCGTATCTTCCGATACATTAAAGGCACTATACATTTAGGATTATGGTATCCTAAAGGGACCGGCGTAGAAACCATTGTCTAGGCGGACTCGGATCATGCGGGAGACTATGTGGACCGGAAAAGCATTAGTGGTGTTTGTACCTTCATGGGTTGTTGTTTAACTTCTTGGTTCTCCAAGAAACAAACCGCTCTTGCGATATCCACCACGGAAGCCGAGTATGTGAGTGTCGGAAAAGCATGCCAACAAGCTCTATGGATGAAGCAAGCGCTTGTTGATTACGGGATTTGTCTTGATGATGTTCCCATCATGTGTGACAATAAGGGTGCTATAGACCTTAGCAAGAATCCCGTGCAACATTTGCGAACCAAGCACATAGAAATTCGTCACCATTTTCTTAGGGATAATGTTTAAAAGGGGAACATTTCAATTGAGAAGGTATCCTCCGAGGATAACTTAGCCGACATTTTCACTAAGCCACTTAAGAGGGAACCTTTTAATTATTTGCGTCTAGGTCTAGGATTAATGGAACATATTCCTTAATTGCTTTCCTTTATTGAGTCTTTTTCTTTCCTTTGAGTCTTGTATCACTTTGAGTCCTTGAGACTCCTAAACTCTTCTTGAAAATATTCTCTTCTCCTTTTCAAAATCCTCAAAGTCTCTTTCTAAAATGGTTGAGAAATGTTTTGGCATTGTTAATTCAATCTAAAAACGTCTTTCATAGATTCTTGCTATTAATCTCGAGCTTACATAATTCATATGTATGATTCTCTCAAACATAGCAAGAACAAGATAGAATCATGGAGGATCATTGTGTCATGACTTAAGGTCTTGTCTTACACACCTCCTACATCGATTTTTAAAATCCATGTATATTGGTCAATCTCTATTTGGTGAGTTTGTATGTGTACTCTTTGTCTATCTTTGCTTTCAAGCATATCCCTATGTTAAGTTAGACTAGAAACATAAGATTTGCTGAAAAATCTTCCTTCACCACCAAAACTCAACCACTGTAGGCGGTTCCATATATGAACCGCGGTTCTTTATCAATAAGGAACCGCCGGAAGCAATAAGGAACCGCGGACAGTGCTTCCTTATTTTTCGGGTATTTCTGAAATTCCAAATTTGTTCCAACATTTTTGAGAATCTTTGCTTCAACCCTTTGACCACCCCAAAAATACCTTGAGCCTTCCCTATTAAACCATAAGCATTTTGCCTTACTTCACATCCCAAAATGTCTTACTCTCCTAATGAAAGCCTTGATTCTCCTCCATTCTCTCTAATTGCTTTCAATCCCAATTCACCCAAGAACACTCTTAATCACATCTCTCCTACCAAGAATGTTGATTGTGGAACATCTTTTCTTCCACCACCACCCTTTAGTGTTCTTCCTCCTTCTCATGATAATGTCATGCACCATGGGACATATTGTCATTGTTGTCAATATCAACATCTTGCTATGGCACACATCTATGAGGAGTTGAACTACATCAAGAGTCTCTTAATCAAGCCTCCTCTTCACTTTGATTATTAGATCTCCACCAAGCCACCACCACCACATTCCGCCACTACCTTGTCTTTCATATAAGCATTGGTTGCTTATCCTCAAGACACCTTTTTCTTTTAATCAAATCTTAGAATTCTAGAATAACTAGGATTAGATTTATGCTTTTGGCTTGTTTTCTATTTCATACATCTTTGTATGACTCTTTTCTTATTTTTATATGACTTCACTTGGATCTTAGTCTTTGTGTTTTCTTCTCTTTTATTCTTTTAGTGTGACCTTTAGCTATGTCTTGTTGGTTGTTTCTTTTGTTCAACTAACCCTTCTATGTAGCTTGTCACCATATCTCGATTCCTCGGTGCCCCAAGGTAGGGGGAGTAAGCACCAAGGGGGAGTCTTTGCAAAGTCCGTCTCTTCAACACCGACTTGTGCAACCTTTTTGCTTCGACAAAGGGGGAGAAATGAATAAACTCGTCTTCGAAAATCTTGTGTTTTGTATGATTGAGTTTATATATGGTCGGAATCAAAAAGGGGGAGATTGTTAATGCAATAATGCCTAAAAACGTTACTTGCATTTTTCGGTCTCGCTTAGTTTTGATTACGACAATATGTAAAAACAAGCATTTACAAAAATAACGAAAAACGAATTCTTGAGTTCAAGTATTTTTCATTTTACCCATTTTCACTTAAGGTATGAATAAACAAGTACTAACCTTAATCAAGTGATCAAGTGATTTAATCTTTTCTTAAAACTCACTTTTTATTAAGTGTGACAAGTTTTAATTAAACTTTCTTTTTAAGAAAATGTTTTAATAAATTAAATATTTGAAAATTTGAAAATGGCATATTCCCTTTGGTTTTGGAATATCCTTTCTGGATAGTTTTATAACCAGATATGACCTCCACCACTAAAGGACAAAAAGGGAGCGAAGTCTAGCCCAGCGGTTCCTTAGCTCCTAGGTGGTTCCTAATCGATAAGGTACCGCGGGCTAAGATAAGGAACCGCGGGCAGATATAGCCGTTGGCCCTTTGTCCTATAAATAGTGGACCTTTCTCAGATTTTCAATTCACCTCTTTTGCACACAAATTTCCAGATTCAAACATACTTCTTAAATCACTCAAATCCTTGATTGATTACTACTTGTTTAGAAGTGAATCTATCTTATCCATCCCTTCCTCTTCAAGTGCAAAGAGAAGAACATTATCATTGTGAAGTGTTGAGTCCACCACCAAAGATCCTTTGAAGATCAAATCTTATACATTTGTTGTTGTGTAATAGTTGTGAAGATCCAAGTAGTTGTGTCTATTTGGAAGTTGTGTATGTACTAAGTATAGTTGTGTAGATTGGTCCTAGCTACGATTAAGGCTCGACTTTTAGCTTAGGGTCGGAAATTGGTTAAGCGACGTGTACGGTTTTCTCCACCATAAGGAGCTTGTTGTGTAGTGAACTCTCGAGTAAGGAGTACTCGAGGAGTGGAGTAGGAACGAGGAGTGAGCTTTGTTGCCGAACCACTATAAATCCTTGGTGTTTGGTTTGATCTTTCTTTACCCTTAAATCTTTACATTCTTTATTCTTTGTGCATATATATTAGTTGGTATTAGTTTAAGTTACACTATCAATGTTCATATTGTGCATAAGAAGATTTCACTTATTTCCTCAAGTCTAAGTTTTTGAGAAAAAGATTTTTGAAAACCATCATTTAACAAGTAAATATAAGAAACTATTCAACCCCCCCTTCTAGTTTCTATAGAAGTTAATCATACTGGTCAACTAGCTTGTTTGGTTGCTAAAGCCTCAGAAGATAAAGCCACTAAATGGCATAGAAGGATGGGACATGTCAACTTTAAGACCATTCACAAATTAGCAAATATGAACTTGGTCTCTGGTTTACCTCCCAAAACTTTCAGAAATGACATCAATTGCCTTGCATGCATCAAAGGCAAACAACATAAAGCATCCTTCAAAGCCATCACTGCTCTCAGTCTTAAAACTGAACCATTGTACCTACTACACATGGATTTATTTGGTCCTACCTCCATTAGGAGCATTGACCACAAACAATACTGTCTTGTGGTAACTGATGGGTATAACAGGTTCACGTGGGTTTTCTTCATGGCTGCCAAGAGTGAGACCTACTCAATTCTCAAGGACTTTATTACACTAATTGAGAATCAGTTGTCCAAAAAGGTTAAAGGTATTCGATGTGATAATGGAACAGAATTCAAAAATGCAGACCTCATAGCACTTTGTAATTCCAAAGGTATCAAAAGAGATTATAGTGCAGCAAGAACTCCTCAGCAGAATGGTGTTGCAGAAAGGAAGAACTGGACTCTAATAGAAGCTGCGAGAACAATGCTTGCCGATTCCAAGCTTCCAACCATGTTTTGGACAAAAGCTGTCAATACTGCAAGTTATGTCTTGAATAGAGTTTCTATTACCAATCCTCACAAGAAGACTTCCTATGAGCTACTCACAGCTAAAGTTCCTAGCATTGCTCATTTGAAGCCATTTGGGTGTCCTGTCACCATTCTGAATACTAGTGACTATTTGGGGAAATTTGATGACAAGGCAGATGAAGGATACATAGTGGGATATTCAGCTCACTCTCGGGCTTATCGTGTCTACAATCTCCAAGCCAAGTGAGTAATTGAAACTATTAATCTCAGGTATTTTGAGGAGAAGTCAAACATACAAGGCAAGGGTCATGAATGGTATTTTGATCTTGATTATCTTAGTGATTCATTGAGATATTTTCGTTTCAAAACTAACCATGCTGCAGGTATACAAGTGTTTGCAACTTCTAGTGCAGGTACTCATTCTAGTTTTTTAGACTCAGATGAGGAGGATGATATTTTTGTTGTTCCATCATATTCTACCACAGTCTCTCCCAATGCCAATGCTACTCCTAGTGATGCTACTCCATCAGACATTTTGGACTTATAAGGAGCTCTTGACATATTGCTCAAGCAACAACAAGATGCTACTACAGCAGCTGCTCAAGGAGGTTTTGAGTTTCCTTTGAGTACCTCTGTTGACAAAGCTACTCCTAGTACTCCAAATGTTACTCCTAGTGCTAGTTTAACACCTATTGGTAGTCCGGCTAGCGATCCCACTTCCTCTACTAGATTCTCTGGTCCTTCTCACCTGGGAAACTATCAAAAGAAGTCTTCTACCAAACTGGATGATATTCATAAGCAACCAATAGATGGCATTTTCAACTCTTCTTCATATGATGATGACTTTGTTGGGGATCTTAATAACTTGGCACCATAAGTGGATGTAGCTTCTAATCAAGTTCTGCAGTCGCATAAAGACCATCCTACTACTCAAATCATTGGAGATCTTGGTTCTACTGTCAAGACTCGCAGAATGCATAAGAAAGCAACGTCTGATCATCATGCTCTTGTGAGCTATATTGAGGACCAAAAGCGTAATAATCATACGGACTTTCAACATTGTTTGTTTGTTGTTTTCTTTCACAGGTGGAACCTAGATCAGTCTCTCATGCTCTTGAGGATCAAAGTTGGGTGGAGGCTATGCAGGAGGAGATGCAGCAGTTCTTGTTTCAGAATGTTTGGATCCTAGTTGACTTGACAGATGGAAAGACAGCAATTGGTACCAAATGGATTCTCAAAAACAAGAAAGATGCAAGGGGTATTGTGGTGAGAAATAAGGCTAGGTTGGCTGCACAAGGTCACACACAACTTGAAGGCATTGACTATACTGATGTTTTTGCTCCTGTTGCTAGGATTGAGGCCATTCGTCTGTTTTTGGCTTTTGCTTCTTATGTTGGCTTTACGGTTTTTCAGATGGATGTCAAGAGTGCGTTTCTATATGGCAAGATTGATGAGGAAGTTTATGTCACTCAACCTAAGGGCTTTGTGGATCAACTTCATCCCAAGAAAGTTTACAAGGTGGTCAAAGCTCTATATGGACTTCATCAGGCTCCTAGAGCTTGGTATGAGCGTCTTTCCACTTTCTTGTTGAAACATGGCTATAGAAGAGGCACGATTGACAAAACACTCTTTCTTAAGAGGAACACCAAGGACATCATCCTAGTCTAAGTTTATGTGGACGATATTATCTTTGGTTCTACTAAGAAGGAGTGGTTTGATGAATTTGAACAACTGATGAAGGGCGAATTCCAGATGACTGCTATAGGAGAGCTTACATTTTTCCTTGGTCTTCAAGTCAAGCAACACTCGGATGGAATCTTCATAAGTCAAGACAAATATGTTCATGAGATCCTTTAGAAGTTTGATATGGACCCTCTTAGACCTGCAGCAACACCTTATGAAGTAACTAAAGTCAAACTCAAGAATGAGCCAGATCCTCCGGTAAATGTTCACATGTACAGGTCATTGATTGGCTCCCTCATGTATTTGACTGCATCACGTCCGAATATTATGTTTGTAGTTAGTGCTTGCTCTAAACATCAGGTGGCTCCAACTGTTTCTAATTTGAATGCAGTTAAGAAAATTTTCAAGTACATCAAGGCTCAACCCAAGCTAGGCTTGTGCTATCCTAGAGAATCACCTTTTGTTCTTGAAGCCTATAGTGATAGTGACTATGCAGGTGCTAATAATGACAGAAAGTCTACTACTGGTGGTTGTCAGTTTTGGGTCGAAGACTTATCTCATGGCAATGTAAGAAACAGACGATAGTAGCTACTTCTTCAACAGAAGCTGAATACGTAGCTGCTGCTAGTTGTTGTGGACAAGTTTTGTGGATACAAAATCAGATGCTGGATTATGGGTTCAACTTCATGAACACCAAAATTTTCATTGACAATCAGAGCACTATCTGCATTGTGAAGAATCCTGTTTTTCATCAACGTACAAAACATATTGAAATTCGGCACCACTTTATAAGGGATGCCAATGAGAAGAAGTTGATACAGGTTCTTAAGGTTCATACGGATGACAATGTTGCTGATTTATTGACTAAAGCCTTTGATGGTCCTCGGTTCAACCACTTGGTGGTTCACATTGGAATGGTCAATCCTTGAGACCTAGGATTGAGGGGAGGCTAAGCCTAAGGGGAGGCTTAGTGTACATATTTACTTGCACAGTCTAACATATTGGTAGGTTCTAACAACATATTTCTTGGGTATTTGCGGTATGTGCTACTTCTAGTGGAGGATTTTGGTCACTTCTGGTGATAGTTTTCAGCTTCTAGTGGGTACAAATCCTTCAATGTTATTGATGGTTGGCTTCTAGTCTTGGTTTGGGTCACTGTTGCCTTCGTTGACTTTCATTGACCACATTGTGCTTCCAGTGTTGACCCTTACGCGTTTTGACTTTCAGTCAACACAAGTTACTTCTGGTATATATATCCTATTATTTAACTTTGGTAACTAGGATTTGCAAATAAAGGTAAAAGGGGCAAGTGGTTACTTTTGCATTAACTGCTTAATTTGAAAGGGCAACCCACATTATTAGGGGTCAATGAATAGTTACAAGACCATTATTTATGGTCAAATCCCACACTTGACTCATTCATCTGAACCATAACACACACACACGCTCCTACTCTTTCAATCTTCAATAAATCATCTTCCATCACTTCCAATTATCATCCATGGCTGCTCTGCTATACAAACCCGATCATAATAAGGTGGAATATCTTGGAGATGGTCCTAAACGTGACGAGTTCACAGACATCATCGAATTTATTGAGGCTTCTAACCTCAGGTATGCTTTTACGGTTTGTCCGATTGTCTATGATAGTGTCATTCGCCAGTTTTGGGCCACTGCCCACCTTGTGGATGTTTTGGGACGCCCACTTGAACTCCATGCTACCGTAGATGGACGTTCATATGTGGTGTCTGAAGCTTCTATTAGGTCTGCTCTTCATCTTCAGGATGAAGGTGGTGTTGTCTCCATACCTAATTCTGAGGTATTGGATGGGATGGC
Source organism: Glebionis coronaria (assembly GCA_025667525.1). NCBI lineage: Eukaryota > Viridiplantae > Streptophyta > Magnoliopsida > Asterales > Asteraceae > Glebionis > Glebionis coronaria. The sequence goes on along the minus strand of JANFOE010000054.1, from coordinate 46,945 downwards.
GGATCTTGGTTACAATCATGGGGGGAAGTTTAACTTCCAGAAAAATAGGTTTTACCCCTAATGGAAGCTTCTAGTGCACTTTCTGATTCATTGCTTAAGCCCAAAGTCTGGGAGTTGGGATGCATTTCCCATTCCTTTGGCTACTGGTTTGATTTACGTAGCACAGGGTCGTGTGTTTAATTTTTCTCGCTACTTGTTTGATGGGATGGTTTGGCTCTAGGAAGAAGTTTTTAATGTACCCTAGGTTCTTGCAGCAGGCTCTTATGTGCATACCTAGAGATAGGGAGGAGTATGAGACCCCCAAGCTTAGTTCTAAAGTTTATTCAAATATGGCACTTGGTTTTAAGGGAGCTTGGAGGCCTCTTACTGATGTTATGCTGGGCCTTGCCCAAGGTCATCCTAATGTTATTCCTCTGGCTGCTGAAGCCGAGGAGGAACTTCCATTAGGGGATGATCCTATGGAGGAGGAGCATCCTGCTAGTGGGGAGCCTCATGTGGTGGTGGAGGAGCCAGCTAAGGAAGTGGTGGTTGAAATTCCATCCACTTCCAAGGCTGCCCCCTCTTCTCTGCCACATAAGTCCCCATTTGTGGATACTCCCCCTTCTAGTCCAGCACCACATTCTGTTGAAAAGCCGTCTAGTTCTCGTGCTCATAATGCTGACCCCTTTTGTTGCTTCTGGTTCCAATGATGCTTTCCCCGATCCAAGTCCTCTTGGTGGGGAAGCGGAGGAACCTACTTCACTAACTTCTTTGCTTGATCTCATGCACAGGTATTATGAAAGGATTATTTCTTTGGAGACTGATCTAAATCAGCATCGCAAGCTTACCCGGGAATTTGTCCTTCTGATGGCGGACAAGATTAAGGCTTTGGAGACGCAGTAGAGGAGGCGAAAGAAGAAAGTTGTTCTTTCTGAGTCTGATGAGGATATTGAGGATATTGAGGAGGATGGGTTGACTTTGTTGGCGAAGGCTGCTTTTGCTGATAAGCCGTATGCTGATTTGCCTGTTCCTCCTAGTCCATCAAGCATCCCTACTGATGCTGCTAGTCCTAGACCAATGGAGGATATTGCTGGTTCTTCTGCTGGTACTATTGCTGGTCCATCTGCTGGGCCGTCTCATGATCCTAAGGGGAAAGCCCCTATGACTGATGCACCCTCACCTCCACGGAAGCGTACTCGCAGACAACTTGAGGAGGAACGGTTGGGGGAGGAGGCTGCACAACGATTGCAGGCAGAGATTGATCAAGCTGCTAGGGCTAAGGAAGAAGCCCTTCAACAACCGAGGCGTGAACAGTTGAGGCATGATGCCATGCATTGGGATGATAATGATTAGATGCGGGTGCTTACTATTCTTACATCTGATTACTCGCAGTTTACTAATCTTTTAGGCGCTGATGTGAATGAAAATAATTGTATCCCACGAGCAATGGCCTTAATGCGTCAACAACAACTGTCTCTTGCTGCTCAGCTCTGTGAAAAGCGTCGTAACAGACCTTTGTCCAGAACCGAGGAGAGGAAGTTAATGCAGCGGTATGTCAAATATCAGTCGGCTGCTTACTTTACTGTTGGTTTGAATTGGGAACGGGTTAGAGGATTATCTTTTGACGAGCTAAAGGATCTGTACCAGATGATGATCAAGCGTCAAAACACACCGGTTCCTGAACGCTTCATCTATCGCCCTCCTCCAAGAGTGGTTCTCACTTCTCAACCTGCTATTGCTCATGGTTCTTCATCTGGTATTCCTCCTGTTTCTACTGGTGTTCCATCTGTTGCTGCCACTTCTACTACTGGTCCTACAACCACACCTTCGGTTGTTCATCCTACTTCATCTCCGGTTCCTACCACCACCACCAATGCTACTACTACCACCCCTGCTACTCCTGTTGTGGAGCAACCATCTTCCCTGATGACTGAACCACACCCTACCCTTTATACTGGTGCAGCAGGCTTTGATCCTTTGGTTGGTCAAGGTTTTGATTCTACTCATGCTGATACTACTGATGCTGGGAAGGTAAAGGTTGAATCTTCTTCTGGTGTACCTGCACCTCGTCGTTCTATTCGAAAGAAGAAGGCTAGACGTGGTAAGTCTGTTCCTTTTGAGAAGCATGCTCCTGAAAACCTTATTGATGCGGCTTCGGACAGTGAAACAGAGTTGCCAATGGGTAAGGGTTATATTGTTGCTTGGACGGTTAAGCCATCCACGAGTGTTGATGGTACATTCACACATAGGATTTCCACCAGTGATGGTTATATTCGTTATGTCTCGGGCTTGCAAAGTGTTTTTACTTAGGCGGATCATTGGGATCTTATGTCATTGTATGGGTTTGTGGATGCTGGTATTACTTCCTCTCCGAGTGAGGTGGCCAACTGGCCTGGTTTGACAATGTGGGGTGACTTGAAGATGATGCTGGAATCTCCTCCTGATGCTCCTCATTCTGGTGTCTAGAAAGATAAGCCTCACTGGGTGATCAAGAGGTGGAAGCTTTATGCTGGTTGTGGGGTTCATATATTGGAGTTAGAGTCTGGTGCCATAGTGTTCATGCTTACGGATATGGAATATCCTTTGACGATTGCTACTATGGAGGCCATGTTGGAATGTCATCTGCAGATCTCCAATGCCCATTCAGGGAGTAAGTCTACCATGGCTACTACTTTGGTGGAAGGGATCCAAGCCCGGTTGCAAGCTGACAAGGTTGCAGCGTCTGGTATGTGATGGGTATGTTTTTCTGTTTTTGTGATTATACTAACATTCTTTTCACTAATCTGTACAGTGATTGGTGACTTACATTATAGTTAAAAAAAAATAATAATAATAAAAAAAACTTTTTATATAATATCTGCTTATACTTTAAACATATGATGGATTTCACACTTGTACATAATATAATATTTGCTTATACTTTTCCATCATACATTGGTTTTCATTTGACTGTTCCACACTTGTGATGGTTTGGAGTTACTTCTGGTGTTGGACCTGGTCCACACAACAAATGGTGCTCAACTCACCATGTCTCACAGACAAGAAAGAGTTGATTCACCATGAGGGTACGACTCTGGTGTGATAGTCAAATCCGTTGATGGTTGCCAGGTTACCCAAAACTGGATGGTTTTCACTTGCCATGGTCCTAGACTGAAAAGTGGCTAATCCAAGGGGGTACAGCTCTTGGTAAAGATCTTATCAAATCCGTTGTTAGCTATAATAGCTTGATCAAAGCTATAGGGTTTTCAGCTCACCGATGCTTCATTGCTAAGAGTTGGCGAGTCCAGAAGGGTACGGCTTCTGGTAAAGACATATAAAATCCGTTGACGGTTGTGATGGTTTGCCTAAAATCATCAGGGTACCCCCACTCACCATTGATTCACGTTCTAAGAGTTGGGATGGGTTCTGGTCTCCCAGGGTGATGCTTATTCCACCATAAATACTGGTTAGCCCAAGAGCGAGCAGCTACTTGGTAAAGGCTCATAAAATCTGCTCATGTTGCTGTAAAGATTCAACAGGATGCAGATTTGTTTCAAGCTTTCAAGAAGCTTCTAGGCGTTCTTTGTTGTAGCAGTCCTTATGTTCTTTATGCTGATGGTTATGATGATGCTGTTTCATTTGCTGTTCCAATCCTCAAGCTGTTTTGCACGATTTACCAGGAAACTTGAACTCAACAAGTCAAATTCAAGTTTAGGGGAGGATTGTTAGGACCTTTGGAATAGTTATTTGTAATAGGTAGACTAGGAGGTATGTAGTTCCTCCTGGTCATAGTAGTAGTAGGAGAAACACATGATCCTGGTCTTATAGAAAGTCAAACTTTATTATTTAAGAGTATTCTGTTCGGATATGCATGAGATATATTAGGAAAGGATATGCATATCAGTTTTACACGTTTTGGTTTAATGATGTATTAGGGTTTCCTTGTAGTATAAAAGGAACCTTAGACAGAAGGGTTCAAGACACCTTCATCAAACATTATTCTAGTTTATATTAATATTAGAAATCCTTAGAAAAGGATCAAGTCGTTATAGTTATTGTTAGCCTCAATATATTGAGTCAAACAAGAATGCTCGGTCATAGGCTATTATTGTAACACTAGTTAGAACGTTGTAATAGGTAGTTAATTAGTCGTGTTTTACGGGCTTGGATTTAAACTAATTAAAGTCCAAACGTTAAGCCCGGCCCAATATATAGTCCATTAAAGCCCGCATGTGGGTGGACTATATATACTACCCTCCTAGCATGTTAGGAGGGTTGGTGGTTCATTTTTCTTATTCCTTAATCTAATATTCACAAGTTAATCATCTCCTCCTCTCTACTTTCTCTCACTACTTTCTCTCTCTAGGAATCTATCTTTTTTCATCTATTTTCTATCTCTAATCATCTAAATTTATGGGACAACAATTGGTATCAATCGCCACGGGGTAGATACGTGATTGGTTTTGGTTTTCTTATTGAATTCGTGAGTTTTTATTGATTTTAAAGCTCGAATCATCAAGTTTCTTTGTGTTTTGTGGGTTAAAAACACAAAATTTGGTGGTGTTTGGCTTGATTTTTGGTGTGATATCACAAATTTCATAAGTGTTCTTCCTTGTTCCTATTTTTTAGGAAATTCTGTTACAAATTCGCAACATCTGGTACAAATTCGCAACTTTCTTCTGGATTGCGAAATTGATTTCCGTGAAAAGTTGCGAAATTAGTGAAAAGTTGCGAAATCTTCCAATTGCGAAATCTTCAAAGTTGCGAAATTGAGTAATTGCGAAATCTTCAAAGTTGCGAAATTGAGTAATTGCGAAATCTTCAAAGTTGCGAAATTAAGTAACTGCGAAATCTTCAAAGTTGCGAAATTGAGTAATTGCGAAATCGTCAAAGTTGCGAAATCTTCAAAGTTGCGAAATCTTCAAGTTGCGAAATCTTGCCTGAATTGCGAATTTGATTATTGCGAAATCTTGCCACATTGCGAAATTATACATTGCGAATTTTTTGACTGAAGCATTTTTAGACTTAGCCACCATCTAGACTAGTTTAGGAATATCGTTTCCACGAAGATTAAAAAAAAAAAAAAGAGTTAAAATTTTTCCGTCAAGTAAATTCAAATATTTTCCATACTAGTTTTAGGACATTTCTAGCTCGATTACAAATTTTGGCAATTACAAAATTTTAGGACTACCGTTTTTGTCGGACTGGAGAATTTATTGTCGGCCTGGAGAAAAATTGCAATTTTTGGAATTTAAACCACAACAACAATCACATCAAATCTACTTAAGATCCATATTCACTTCATCATTTCAGAGAATATTGAGATGGATTCTACTGCCGAATATCGTGTGACGAACAACAACATAATGGTGGCGGGTAACAAAGAGAGACCACCAATGCTTGTATCTGGTCGGTATGCTCAATGGCAATCACGTTTCATACGATACCTTGACACAAGACCTAATGGTGATGCCTTGAGGCAATGTATTACTCATGGACCATATATATTCTAGAAGATCTCAATTCCTCCAAGAGCAGCCACAGATACTACTGATCCAATACCTGCAAGTGAACGTGATGAAACAAGAGCTGATCTCACACCTGAAAATTGTGCTTGGCATGATGCGGAGAAGGAAGCCATCTATATGGTTTTAAGTGGGATTGGAGATGATATTTATTCCATGGTTGATGCATGCCCTACAGCACATGAAATGTGGACTGCTATTGAACGCTTGCAACAAGGCGAATCACTCAACAAACAAGATGTCAAAACAAACTTGTTTTGGAATTTTGGCAAGTTTACTTCAAGGGATGGAGAATCAATTGACTCTTACTACTCCAGGTTTTATAAGATGATGAATGACATGACAAGAAATAATCTGCAAGTCTCCACCATGCAAGTCAATGTCCAATTTCTTCAACAACTTCAACCCGAGTGGACACGGTTCGTCACTTTGGTGAAACAACAAGAAAAGTTAGACGAGGTCTCATATCATCGACTCTTTGACATCTTGAAGCAATTTCAGAATGAAGCAAATGAGATTCGAGCTGAACGTGTTGCCAAGACGGCTAATCCACTTGCTTTACTGACTACCACTCAACATGTTCAAGATCCTCACTCTCGTGCTCCTAAGCTATACTCCAATACATCATCTTCACCACGATATTCCACATCATCTAAGTCTTCATCATCCACAAAATCTCGAGGTAAAGCGCCAAGAGCACCATCACCACCATCTGAGTCCTCATCTGAAGAAGATAGTGATGAAGACCAAGCTCAAAAGAACCGAGAGATGAAACAACAAATTGCTTACATAATGAAGACTTACAAGAAAATCTACAAACCCACCAACAACAATCTTCGCACATCATCTAACACAAAGAACCGATATGTTGAGAGTCCTCCAAGGTATGACACACGTCGACGTGGTGAAAGTCCTTCTAGGTATGATCGACATAATCCAACACATGTTGAGGGTTCTGCAAGATATGATCGACAAACTGCTAAGTATGATGCTCAGAGGATTGCTGCTGCTACTGGGAATAGGGAAACGGTTGGAAGTCAAGTGGTTCAGCAGAGTAGGATTCAATGTTTTAATTGCCAAGGTTATGGGCATATGGCAAAGGAATGCAGGAAGCCGAAAAGGGTTAGAGACTCCAGCTATCACAAGGAAAAGATGCTGCTATGCAAGAAAATGGAAGCAGGGGTTAAATTGTCAGCTGAGGAAGGAGAAATGCTTGATGATACTGATGATGAAGATTCTGATCAAGAGCTTGATGCACATTACTCGTACATGGCAAAGGTTGAAGAAGTTCTCAAAGTCACTGAAGATGACAATGGCCCTATCTTTGACACTGAGCCAATCGATAAGGTACACACTACTGATGAATATAATGTGTTTGGTGATATTCCTGAGCATAGTGATCTACCCAATGCCATTAATGACACGTGTATGATGGAAATGGTTGATAGTAATACCACACCCGATTCATCAGACATGTGCAATAATGAGTCTGAGGATGATCAACATGCAAATGAATATGATGAAGAGGAACGTATTGTGCTTGCTAATTTAATTGCTACTTTACAAAAAGATGTCACTGAAAATAAAAAGAGTCAAAAGCAATTAAAGAAGGCAAATGCTACGCTCACTCAAAGTTTTGAAGAATGCAAAGCTGCTCTTATCAAATCTACTGAGATGACTGAAAGCTATAGAGATGAGCTCCTTCAGAAAACCAAAGAGCTTGAGGGGTACAAGGGAAGTGCGTTAAAAAGTCAAAAGGACGATTTTGAAAACAAATATAATACCACTCTTGAGTTATTAGCTAAAGAGAAGCGTCAATATAATGTTTTCTTAATGGATGAACGTCAAAAAACATACCTTGCCAATACCAAAGTTAATGAACTTGAACAAAAGCTCTCTATGACCACTACTGATTCTGCTAAAATTCTAGAGGATAAGAAACAAGAGGTAGATGCGTTAAAACAAGACTTCAAAAGTAGATATGATAAAGAAACCGAAACAGTTACGAAACTAGAAGCATAAGTCGACTTTTTGAAGAACGTTATTTATAAAACGCATGATTCTATTCATTCCGTAAGAATGCTAGCACCTCCATCGATGTTTAAGGGTCAAGCTAGCTTTGCAAGTCCTGAGTACCTTGCCAAAGCTCAAGCTGCGAACTCGCATCTTTATCTTGATGAGACTGAAAGGACAGATCTTGATTGCATGCCTCTTAGTGCCAATAGTGAAGAGACTGCCCTTTGGGATGCTGATAGTCAACCACTTGTTAATAAGGAGTTTGTGAAACCATATAATTATGCTTATGAGAATAGTCTTTATGGCCTGTTCAACAAACAAACTCAGAAAACTCGTGAGGAAGTGTTCCTAGAATGCAAACAAAAGCGAATTCAATGGAAGAAAGCATTTGCCCCTAAGAAATCTAATGTTTACAAATACATAAACTACCTCCCTCTAGATGAATCTAAAAGCAAGAGTAGAAAAACATTAGGTATTCTTAAACATCACATAGATAATGTTAAATCTATTGTTGAAAGAGACTGGGCAAAACGTGAAAATGCTGAGTGGACACGTCCGATTCCTCAAGATATTACCTTGCTTGTCAAAGAACTCTTAATTCCAAACACGGCGTTGATTAAAGAAACTGTTCTTCAACTTGAGGAGTTCATTCGGACTGAAATGTTTGATGATTTAAAATATGTTGAATCTATTGAGAAACACATTGATGATATTCGAATGGAGAAGTCTGATTTCTCAGATGAATATGATTTACTCTTGCAAGAATGCGTTTCTAAAGATGTTATGTGTGCTTATTTTACATCTTGTGTTGATATTGATGAATATTCTGAAGTTGCATGCCAATATCTTGATAAGATCAAAGAATGTGAACGTCTTGAAATTGAGCTTTCGAAACGTAAAGAAAATGTTGACAAAAAGGCTTTTGAGTTACTTCAACACAAAACTGATTTCCTTCAAAAACATTGTCATTCACTTGAACTTGCTTTGCAAAAAGACGTTGGTCGTTTTCCACATGATAATAAATTGCAAGAAAAACTTTCCCAAACATTTCGAGAAATGAATGAACAGAATTTGGAAATTAAAGGGTTGAACGCTCAATTACAAGACAGGGACAGAGCGATAGCAGAGTTGCAAAAACTTATTGCTAAAATGGGTGGGAAAATTGTGGAACCTAACATTAACAAAAATGTTGTTAGACAACCCAATGCCTCTAAAGAGAATAGATCCTCTATCTTGGGAAAACCATCTGCTTTATCTAATTCCTCGTTTGCAAAACCTGTGTTTGCCCCCAAGATGGATGGAAAGGAAAGGTTACCACAAGCTCAACCCATAAGGAATCCTGTAGCACCAAGCGTTAAGCACAATAATGTCATTAAACCAGGGATGTATAGAATGTCCACTAAGCCTACAAACAAAGATACTCACTCGCCTCAGACTTCTAGAAACACTAATATTCATGTGTCTTCTACTACAGGAATAGTCTCCACTACTAGTGTTAGCCGGCCTCAGCTTAAGAGCACTCAAGTGAATGATAAGGTCTGGAAACACAAGAATCAAGGGAAGATGAAGCAAGTAGAAGAACACCCTAGGATTTTCAATGTTTCTAAGAATAAAACGTCTGTAATCGCGTGTCATGACGATTTGAATGATTCGACTTTGAATGCTATGAATGTGAAATTTGTTTGTGTCAAATGTGGCAAGTGTGCTAATGCTAATCATTCTATGTGTGCTATGAATAATGTCAAAGGCGTAGAAACTAGAACTAAGAAGCAAACTGTGATGCCTATTAGTACTAGTAAACCCAAACGCAAAGTGAACCATTCTGGAGCTAACCCCACTAAGAAAATTAATGCATTAGACTCCACCACTAAGAATCCTAGAAGCAAAATTAAGGAATTATATGAGTCTGCCAGTAAGTCTTGGAAATGGTGGTTTGCTAATCAATGTCCTCCTGGATATAAATGGATGCCTAAAGTTCGGACAGAAAATGTGAAAACGAGTGTTAGTTTGCCTTTAAATGTTGATAAGGACACTAACGATTCTACAATCACAACTACTGTGGTATCCAATTTAGCAAATGATCCATCGTGTTCTAACTCTTCTGCAGGTGATACAAATAATTCTCTTCATACTGGACTCCGGATGCACGAAGCACATGACGGGGAATCTCAAGCTTCTAATTAACTTCGTGGAGAAGTTCCTGGGTACGGTCCGATTCGGAAATGATCAATTTGCACCGATCCTAGGATATGGAGATTTGGTTCAGGGGAATATCACGATTAAAAGGGTATACTACGTCGAAGGGCTCAATCACAATCTTTTCCCGGTTGGTCAATTCTGTGATGCGGATTTGGAAGTTGCTTTCAGAAAGAAGACATGTTTTGTTCGTGATTATGATGGGAATGACTTACTTACCGGTACACGGGGTACTGATCTTTACACAATTTCACTTCAAGACACAACTTCATCAACTCCCATTTGCTTCATGGCAAAAGCTTCAACGACTCAGGCATGGTTATGGCATCAACGTCTCTCTCATCTCAACTTTGATACCATTAACTTGCTTTCCAAGAAAGATATTGTGAGAGGCCTTCCAAGCTTGAAATTCATCAAAGATCATCTTTGTTCTTCTTGTGAACTTTGTAAAGCTAAACGAAGTAGCTTCAAAACAAAGACCACACCAAGCTCTAAAGGACGATTAGATCTTCTTCACATGGATCTGTGTGGTCCCATGCGTGTTCAGAGTATCAATGGAAAGAAATATATTCTTGTAATAGTCGATGATTACTCAAGGTACACATGGACTCACTTCTTGAGGTCCAAGGATGAAACACCCGACGTTCTCATCAGCTTTCTTAAATTGATACAACGTGGTCTTCAAGCTCAAGTTAAAGTTTTTCGTACAGACAAAGGTACAGAATTTTTGAATTCAAATCTGAGAAAGTATTTTGAAGCCGAAGGGATTGAACATGAAACATCTATTGCTCGAACACCCGAACAAAACGGCGTTGTTGAAAGACGAAACCGTACTTTGGTTGAAGCTGCTCGAACATTATTATCCGCTTCAAAACTTCCACTATACTTTTGGGCCGAAGCCGTGTCAACCGCATGCTACACACAAAACCGCTCCTTAATTATCCCAAGACATGAAAAGACACCATATCACATAATTCATGATCGAAAACCTTCACTCAAACACCTTCATGTTTTTGGATGTACTTGCTACATTATTCGAGATGGTGAAAATTTGGATAAGATGAAAGAGAAAGGTGATTCATGTATTCTTGTGGGATATGCAACTCAGTCAAAGGGATATAGAGTATACAACAAGAGAACAAAATTGATTGTCGAGACAATTCACATCCGATTTGATGAATTGCAAGAAATGGCACTTGAACAAAACAGTTTATGTCCCGATCCACAAAGACAAACGACTTCCGTTCACAACCGCACGGAACTCGGAACTCAAGACCACAACAATGAACTGTCAAGTTCAACGTTGGTTCCAGAAAATGTTCCTAAAGCAGATATGACAGTCGACACGACAATTGAAGAGTTGGAAATGTTATATGGACCAATGTATGATGAATATTTCACGGGGGAGAAACAAGTTGTATCAAAATCTTCCGCTGTCACTCATGATATGAATGATGATACCGATCATCGTCAACAAATGGATACAACTTCATCTACTTCAACACGGGTTGCTGCAGATTTACCTCCTCAGAATATCACTTCAACAATCGATCCTACAACATCCACAACTACTGTCATTGCTCTAGAGAACACAAATCAAGCAAACAATGCATTATCTGACGAAGACGAATTTATCAACCCATTCGGTACACCGGTACACGAAACTGGAGAGTCTTCTACTCGCCATGTTGATCCGTCAGATATGCATACGTTCTACCAACGACATTCTTCAACACATCATTGGACCCGAGATCATCCTTTGGTTCACGTAATTGGAAACCCTTCACAGCCTGTTCGTACAAGACGACAACTAGCAACCGATGGCGATGTTTGTTGGAAATACGTTTTACGTATTTATGAAGGATCGGTCGCTCCAATGATAATTATGTAATGGGCTCGTGATCCACTTTGTAAGTGTATAGTCCATATAGCCCACATGTAGGGTGGGCTATATATATACCCCTCCTAGCATGTTAGGAGGGGTTGGTGGTTCATTCATTTCATAACTTTTCATTTAATCTAATCACTTTCTCTCTCTACTTTTCTTTTCTCTCCTTTCTCTCTCTATACCTCATCCCCTTCTTCCCCATTTCCACCATCTAATCAATAGATCAATCCATCATTTACCAAATCCTTAGAATTCGTAGACCTTCAATTGGTATCAAGAGCCATGGTTAAATCTTAGGATTTGAGTTTTCTTTTTATCTATTGATTTGATTAAAAATCCCTTCTTTCTAAATTTTTTTTTTCTTTTTTAGCTTTTTCGGATCAGTTTTTTTTAAATTTTTTATTCGTCAAATCTTTTTATTTTTTATTTTTTTTTTTGATAATAAATTTTCGTCTCATTTTTTTTAATCTGTCAGTTTCTTAAAAAATCAAACTTTTTATAAAAATCATCCGTTTTGCTTCTTTTTAGATCAGTTTTTTTAATCATTTTTTTAATCAGTCATTATAATGAGTCATTTTTAATCAGTTTCTCTTCTTCTTTTTCTTATCAGTCCAAAACTGTCCTATCTGTCAAAAATGTCCAAACCAATCCTTTTCGTATCAGTTTTCGTATCAGATTTCCGTCTTTCCGCATAGACTTTCCGCATGGGTTTTCCGCATAGGTTTTCCGCATAGGTTTTCCGAATAGGTTTTCCGCATAGGTTTTCCGCATAGGTTTTCCGCATAGGGTTTTCCGCATAGGTTTTCCGCATAGGTATTCCGAATAGACGGTATTCCGTATAGACGGTATTCCGTATAGACGGTATTCCGTATAGACGGTTTATTCCGCATAAAGAAACTCAAAAAGGGATTCAAGCATAACGGGAAACAAAACCAAAACCAGACTCTAGACTCGACTCATTTTTCACAAACTATCGACCAAGACTCTACACTGACCTCTCGTCTCACAACCTCTCGTCTCACACCGACCTTCACAACCAAACAAACAACACCTATTCGACTCGACACTCACACAGACAAACTCTTTACTGGACTCAAACAAAAACTCCTAACACCTCTCCTCACCCACAAAAATCAACCTCGCAACACAACATTCTCCATTCTCACCCTCTCTCGTCTCCTACCAAGACTCGACCAAAACCTCTCGCATCACCCACATCCGACATCCTCACACCCTCGCACACATCACCCTCGTCTCATAGACTCGATAATCACGACTCACACTTTAACACCAAACTCGACTCATCAGAATCAACACCTACACTCAAAACATACTCAGACTAGACTCCTCGACCCATTTTTTCACCCACTCCTCGAAAACCATACTCAATACACACTCGACACCAAACAGACTCCCTCAACCTTTACAAACAAACCTCAAAAGACAACACCACTCAACCCTCATAACTCCCAAAACGAAAAAAAAAAAAAACGAAAATCAACCATCTTTTTATACCTACCCGAGACCAATTAATTGGTCTTGTCGTCATCTCTTCATGGCTACATTCGTATGTGTCTTATTAGAAGCAAACCAACCAATAAATCATTGGCTTGCTCTTATTTAAGATTCGTATGATCTAAATCAGATTGGGTTTGTTTGTGGGAATGATATTATTTGCATGGTGTTAACATATTTTAGTGATTTAAGGATGACGGATGTTACGAGGTGAAGAGGCGGAGGTTTTGAGTTTTGGTTGACTGATATTAGAAGAAAGAGAAGAAAGTATTGAGATTAGATTTATGTTTGTGGGTTTGTTGAGAGAGAGTTTCGCAGCGTCAGAGAAGAAGAGGCATTTTCTTTTATTTGGTTTGGGAGAAGTACTTATAGTGAATTTTTTAATAGGCGGAGGAAACAAAATTTTTGTTTGCCACGTTTTAAAATCGTGGCTACTTCTATTGCCACTCATCAAAGAAGTTTTACAGATTTTTTCTTTAATAAAGTTATTTTTTTTAAGGAATATATCAGATTTTATTTTCTATTTTTAAACATATCAGATTTTTCTATTTTTGGTTTTCTAATTTTTAGTCAAGTTATTTTTTTAAGTTCCCTTTTTATATTTTTATATCTTAAAGTTAATTTTTTTAATTAAGTTAATTTTGAATAATTAGTTTTTTGGTACATCGTATTGAGGCGGGTATTTAGAAAGAACTAAAGTGGTAAAATATTTAACGGGCCGATCATTATATTCACAGTAACTTGGATTTATTTGTTGACGGGCTTTATTTTTGGAGTGAGCCGACTTTGCTTTGGTCTCCGGTTTAATTTATCATCGTTTGAGCCGACAACAATTTTTGAGCCGAGAAAAGAGATATATTATCAACCGAGGATTTTTTTTAAGAGTTGTTTACGGATTTTTCGTTGGTTTTGTCATATTCCGTGAATTTCTGCTTCTAAATTTCTTCACGAATTGCAAAATCACGAAAACAACCACAAAATTCAATGGAGTCTTTGAATTCGACACTTACAGAGGGAGACTTGCATCGAATGCAAGACAAAGCTAGAGAAAGTGGTATAAATTCATTTCAAATGCTTCAATATCATCTAGTTACTCTTTCACGGCTTCAAGGTGGGAGCGAAGTTATGACCATCTTTGGACAAGATCGTCATATATTCATCGACTCAATATTCACCACATTGACCCAACTCGCCGAGCAACTCAACCATGAAAACTTTAATCACTCTGCATCGGCACTTGGATATAAGACTCTTGTGACACAACTCACGCCTTTCCTCCAATACAATATCATCACGTCTGAAAGTTCAATGATTTGCCAATCTTTTCTTCGAGATACACATACCGAGTTTCGAGTTTTCCGTGATACAATATTGAAACTCATGACATCGGTCTCGTCTTGGATTTATGAAAGATCTCGACTTCAGCAAGCGTATGATAATGGAGTGCAAGAATCAATCACGCAGATGCAAGAGGAGAATGGTCATACGGTTGACAACTTGGAGCCTAACGATGGCAAGAGCACGAAATTAGAAGGACAACATGATACCAGTGGCACGTCAGGGAATGCTCACGAGATCCTTCTTGATGACACCTTACCCGTTTATGACGAAGAGCCTACAAACTTGGTACAATATAATGTTGTTTATGATGTCTATGCTGATGATATGCCGCATATTGAGCATTCTGAACCTAATTATGACAAACATGGGATGGAAAAGAGTGATAGCAATACCACTTCTGATTCATCCGATGTAAGTCATAATGGGGGAGAGATTGTTCAGAATGCTATAGTACATCATGATAAGTGTATTATAACTGCTTCATTGACTGATTCTGATTCCAAGATTAAAGAGCTCGAAACGATCGTAGCTCGGCAATCAAAAGATCTTGAGGATACCAAACTTGAATTTTCAAAGAAAACGAACAAATTTGAAACATATTTTGAAAAACTTTAAAAATCAAATGTTGTTCTTGAAAGAAAATTGGATCAAAAAGTGTTAGATTCTAAAGCTGAAAAGGATAATCTTTTGAAACAAATTCAACTGCTTGAATCTAAGTTGGCATCCCAAGATAACTTGCTCAAAGAGAATGAGACTTTAAAGGCCCAAGTACAGGAAAAGGTGTTTGCTATAGCTGCGTTGAAAAACGAGTTAAGGAAAAATAGAGGACCTAGTGTAGACACTAAGCTTGAAAAACCATCAATCTTGGGGAAACCGCCTACAAATCAGTTCGTCAAACAACCGACTGTCAGACAACCTACTGCATTTCGATCCGAGCAACCACAATCCTCGAGACCGCGGTTTGCCTCCCAAGTTGATTTGGTTCATCTTTCTAGACCAGTCACTCCAGCAACTAGGCCCTATGTGACCAAAACAGCTTTAGCAAGACCTAATAACATGATTGCCTCTAGTTTCCCTAAAAATACCAAGACCACGTCTAGAACTAGTTCAAATGATGTTTGCCATAAATCTGGTCTTGGGGAAGCTAAGCAAAAGACACATGCAAGAGATAGCAATGTCCAACCTAGTCAGATGCCTTCTAGATTACCCAACACTGCTAACCATAGCATGCCATCTTCTAGGAGCATCGATCAATCATCTAGGAATTATTCTGACATTAAATATGCTACTTGTAAAACATGTAGAAAATGTGTCTTTACGGCAAATCATGATGCTTGTGTCAAGAAATTACTTGATGAGGTGAACTCCCGTGCTAGAATTAAGTCCCAGTGGATAGCTAAAATCAAACCCTTTGGTAAAGTTTGGCGCCCCACTGGTAGAAATTTCACTCTTGTAGGAAACGAGTGCCCTTTAACTAGGATAGTCTCCGATTCTACTAAGTCTACTAGGGAGGAAACTGATAAAGATGATACTTCACTTAAGCCTAAACTTAAGGTTTTCTATAAAAGGAAACATTTGCCAGCCAAGACTAGTGAATCATCTACTCAGGTCGCTTCTGACACAAGTAAAGCCATCTGTGAACCCCCACGTGCTTCTAAAATAGATATCTCTAACCCATGCAAAAGTATACAAACTCCTAATGAGAATGCAAGTACCAAAGTTGATGTTCCAAAAGAACGAAGCGGTCGAATCGTTGTATACCGTTCAACTAAGGACACTCTTAGAGTTTGGTTGCTGAAGAAGCAGATATCGGAGAAACTAGTATCTCAGGGGATTCATGGTTAAAGCTTACACAAGGACTTATAGTCACATCACAGACTATAACTCGATCATCAAAGAAAGGAAAGTTTATCGCCGATGATAAATTTATCCTAAAAACGAGAAAGTCATTTTTCTCGGGCATGAGCTTATATCAAAAACATTCCAAGTTTTTAAGCTCATGCATTAAGGCTTATAGATAAATGACAGTCTATAACCCGTTCTTCAAAGGCAGGAAAGTTTATCACCGATGATAAACTTATCCTTACAACGAGAAATTAATTTTTCTCGGGAATGAGCTAATATTAAAAACATTCGAAGTTTTTAAGCTCATGCACAAGGACTTACAGTCACATAACAGACTGTAACTCGATCTCAAAAGACAGGAAAGTTCATCCCGATGATGACTTATCCTAAAAACGAGAAATTCATTTTTCTCGGGCATGAGCTTATGTTAAAAACATTCCACGTTTTTAAGTTCATGCACAAGGACTTATAGTCATATCACAGACTGTAACTCGCTCATCAAAGAAAGGAAAGTTTATCGCCGATGATAAACTTATCCTAAAAACGAGAAATTCATTTTTCTCGGGCATGAGCTTATATAAAAAACATTCCAAGTTTTTAAGCTCATGCATTAAGGCTTATAGATAAATGACAGTCTGTAACCCGTTCTTCAAAGGCAGGAAAGTTTATCGCCGATGATAAACTTATCCTTACAACGAGAAATTAATTTTTCTCGGGCATGAGCTAATATTAAAAACATTCGAAGTTTTTAAGCTCATGCACTATGACTTACAGTTAAATGTCAGACTGTAACTCGAACTTCAAATAAAGGAAAGTTTATCATTAATGATGAACTTATCCTCATAACGAGAAATTCAATTTTCTCGGTCATGAGCTTGTCTTAAAACATTCGAAGTTTTAAGCTCAGAAAGGAAAGTGTATCTTTTAAATAAGAGAACTTTTCCTCATAACGAGAAATTGGTCATGAGCTTTCCGTTAAAACAGTCAAAGTTTTCAAGCTCATGAAAAACGACTTCTAAGTAAATGTCAGCTTAGGACTCGTTCTTCAGATAAAAGGAAAGTTTATCGCCGATGATAAACTTATCCTTAACAACGGGAAGTTTACAACTTCTCGGACTTGAGCTCGTTTTATAAGATATTCAACATCTTAAGCTCAAGTAATTGGTTTTCAAAACTTTGAACACAATTTTTTCGAGAATTTCTCAAAAGGTTTTTCTAAATCTTTCAAAATTGTGTGTTCAAAAATGTTTTGATAAAAAGAGCATGTCTTCTGGAATCGATAATATTTACGAACCTAGAAATGTCATTCAATAATGACACGGGGTTGTAAATAAAGTTCGAGCAGAAGTTCAAACTTTTAAAACATGCTCAAAATGGTTTGCTATTATTTCAGATAGCAACCCGCTTTTCATAATCAAGTCAAGCATTTCACCGGAAAGCTTTGACTCAACAACGGGAATTAATTTTCTCGGGGACGTGACGAGGTGACCAACATTCGTGAACAAGAACCATGTGCTTCTTTCATATGATGTTCTCCATTATTCAGGTCCAACATCGTAAATTGCTAATCTTGTGAATACATTATCATATATGATCCTTGCACGTGATAAATACCTTACACTTGTGTTTAAAAGGTATTTAATTTACGTTTCAAGTACACCCTCATTAATTTGAGGGGGAGCTTGTTAAAATCATGAAGATAATTGGATTTACATTTTTCTTCCCAAATTTTCTTAAAATACTATTAAATCAATTGATATTAAAAACATCGATTGGGTTAATATTTTTAATATGGGGGAGAAAATGTGATTTAATATGGGATATGATCAATCATAAATGGTTTGACTTAACGTGTTAGCTCATCCCGACATGTGCGAAATGTTTTCGAATATCGTAGCATATGTTAAGGGGGAGCAAAATGGATTTGCACTTCAAAATGGATTTCATGGTGACATACACTTACCCAAAACATCTCTATTCACGACGGTGAAGGTTGTGGTGACATAAGGATGGTAGGATAGGTTAAAGTCCAATGATTTCTCTAGAACCGGAGGAATCTTCCCAAGGACATTCCATAGCTAGAAATAGTAGTCCTTAGGAAAGATGGAGAAAGATTGTGAACGTAGCTGAATGCCGACCAAGTACTTAAGTTAGCACTGGAACAATCACAACAAGGTGCTAGTTATGACGTATTGGTAAGCATTGAAGGGGTTGAAGAATGAAAAAGAATTGTAAAGATAAAGGGTGTAAAGAAAGAAGCCCTCCTTACAACCTTAGGCAGAAACCGGGTCAATACATATGCTATTGAGGTCATTTTTGCTAATGATTCTCGGTATTGAAGAAAGACATCATGGACCCAGTGATGCAATGCACAACCCTTCCCAGCTAACTCAAATATCTCTTAAAAGATATTTGTTTTAATCACACAGAGACAACACATTATCTATTGATTTATTCACTCCGAATAAATTGGTATTGAAAAGGTGGCACTCATATCCAGCCTCCGATCACTAAAATCCAAAATGCACGATCGAGTCTAGAGCCATTTGAGATCATCAAATATCTCACCAGGACACACTTTCATATTTCCTTGCTTCTTCACACACTATGAAAAGTAAGAAAGATCTTAAGAGTCCTACACAAAATCTTCATGATATTGCCAGAACATCCGAGTAATACGCAAGTACTACAATGAAGATGTAAATCCTGCTTGAGCCAACATCAAACAAGCTCATGGTAGGTTACACGTGCGGTTCTTTTAGAACCAATCTTGTGAAAAACTGGAAAGAAACAGTGGTTTAATTCTTAATTGAACTTAAACTCGTTCCAGGCCTCTTCGCATTATCATATGATCTTGCCAGAACACTCAGAGTGACTCTTTATTGATCACAGCGACGAGTGGAAATCCTTCTAGTGTTAACATCAAACAGCACTTGGTAGGTGACGTGCAAGATTCTTTATGAATTGAGATCGTGACAACTGGAAAGCAACGATGGTGAAAATCTTAATTGAAATTCACTTGTTCCAGGTTTCATGATCTTGCCTGAACATCCGAGTAATACGAAAGTATTTACAATGAAGATGGAAATCCTTCTTGAGCGAACATCAAAAAGCTCATGGTAGGTGCTTGTGCGATTCTTTATGAATCAAACTTGTGATAACTGGAAAGCAACAGTGGTTTAAACTCTTAAATGAATTTAAACACGTTCCAGGCCTCTACGCAATATCTTAGTGATCTTGCCAGAACATTCAGAGTAATACTATTAAGTATTTGTAGTGACGAATGGAAATCCTTCTAGTGTTAACATCAAACAGCACTTGGTAGGGAACTTGCAAGATTCTATACGAATCAAGCTCGTGACAACTGGAAAGCAACGATGGTGCGGTTCTTAATTGAACTTCACTTGTTCCAGGAACATGAATTGACGGCTTCAAATCATGCGGATAATATTATCCAAATGATTCACTCTTTACGTTCGCAGTCAGCTTTGGACGGTCGAGTAAAGAGAACGGGTTTACCCGCGAAATCTTGTCAAGGAGGTTCTTTATTGAAACTACCTGTCACAAGTACGATATTTAATATCGTCCAACGGTCTTCACCGACCGGAGGTAAAATGCTACCGAATTAGAATGAAATGTTCAAGGCCATTTCATCCGTGTATATTGTTTGTTGCTAACTGTCTTATGCAGCGTAACAAGAAGGTGGCATTGCGGTGTACAATCCATAAGAAGTCGTCACCACATGCTTATACTACATACAATTAGTACTTCAACAAATTCAAGAAAGCCTGAAGGTCAAGTCTTCCGCTGTATCAAACTCTGAAGCTTTCAAGAATTTAAAGGTATAAGTATGTGGAACATGAAGTCACGAAGAGGCAAATTTCACAAGTGACGAATGCACAAGGTCAAGGCAAGGAAACATGCTCAAGACTAAAGTCAAAGATCACATCAAGCATATTCACAAGAACAAGATCGAAGACTCAAGCATAGTATGCTAGGTTTAAGATTTTGTAAAATGGTGTGACCTCCCTTAGGGGGAGATTGTTGGAAATGTGTTTTCCCAAAGAAAGTCTCGGTCACATCATTATTAGCATAGATCACGAGCTATAGAATATTTAGAACTTTGTAACTTGGAGCGACCTCCCTTAGGGGGAGATTGTTGGAAATACGTTTTACGTATTTATGAAGGATCGGTCGCTCCAATGATAATTATGTAATGGGCTCGTGATCCACTTTGTAAGTGTATAGTCCATATAGCCCACATGTAGGGTGGGCTATATATATACCCCTCCTAGCATGTTAGGAGGGGTTGGTGGTTCATTCATTTCATAACTTTTCATTTAATCTAATCACTTTCTCTCTCTACTTTTCTTTTCTCTCCTTTCTCTCTCTACACCTCATCCCCTTCTTCCCCATTTCCACCATCTAATCAATAGATCAATCCATCATTTACCAAATCCTTAGAATTCGTAGACCTTCAATGTTTGTATGTTCGCACTCACCGTGAGTACTATTGAACCAAAAAACATCAAAGAAGCCATGGCTGATCATGCTTGGATTGAATCGATGACGGATGAACTTCAACAATTTGAAAGACTTAAAGTCTGGGAACTTGTTGACAGACCATACGATGTAACACCATTAAATCTTTGATGGATCTGGAAAAACAAGATGGATGAAGAGAACACGATCATCAAGAATAAATCTAGGCTAGTGGCTAAAGGGTATGGACAGAAAGAGGGTATTGATTTTGAAGAGTCATTTGCACCAGTAGCTCGTTTGGAAGCGGTCAGGATTTTCCTTGCTTATGCTGCACATAAGGGATTCATTGTCTATCAAATGGACGTAAAGACGGCGTTTCTTAACGGTCCTTTGAAGGAAGAAGTCTATGTCACACAGCCGGAAGGATTCGTCAATCCTCATTATCCTGACAAGGTGTATCGTCTCCACAAAGCACTTTATGGACTCAAGCAAGCTCCAAGGGCGTGGTACGACGAGCTCGCGAAATTTCTGGTCTCCAAAGGTTTCTCAAAAGGTTCCATTGATCTAACTTTGTTCACTTATAAATATGGGGATGACATTCTGCTTGTGCAGATTTATGTTGATGACATTATTTTCGGGTCTACAAACCCAAAACTTTCAAAATGGTTTGAAAAAGTAATGCACAGCAGATTTGAAATGTCAATGATGGGCGAACTAAAATTCTTTTTTGGAATTCAAGTTCACCAATCCCCAAGTGGTATCTTTATAAACCAAGCTAAGTATTGTCAAGAGATAATCAAAAAGCATGGTATGACCTCATGTGACCCCGTTGGGACACCATTATTAACCACATCGCTAGATGCTGATTTGGAGGGATTACCCATAGATCAAACGAGATATCGTTCCATGATCGGGTCCCTCATGTACTTGACAGCAAGCAGACCTGATATTCATCATGCTACATGCTGTTGTGCACGATATCAAGCACGACCCACTGAAAAGCACCTCAAGGAGGTTAAACGGATCTTTCGGTACCTTAAGAATACCATTCACATGGGACTCTGGTATCCGAGGGAAACCGGTTTCTTTCTAACGGTCTATTCAGATTCTGATCATGCAGGGTGTCTTGATACACGTAAAAGTACTTCTGGTGGTGCACAATTTCTAGGTCAAGACAAGCTTGTGGGATGGTCTTCCAAGAAGTAGGATTGCACGTCACTTTCATCAGCCGAAGCGGAGTATGTGTCTCTATCTGCGTGTTGTGCTCAAGTTCTATGGATGAGAACACAACTCACGGATTATGGCTTTCATTTTGATAAAGTACCTATGTATTGTGACTCAAAGTCGGCCATAGCCATCTCCTGCAACCCGGTACAGCATTCCCGCACGAAGCACATCGATGTCAGATATCACTTCATTAAGGAACAAGTTGAAAGAGGTATTGTTGAATTATACTTTTTTGGAACGGATTACCAATTAGATGACTTGTTTACAAAAGCTCTTTCGAAAGAGAGGTTTGCGTATCTAGTTAGGCAAATTGGTATGAGATGTTTGACTCCAGCAGAACTGGAGGTTCTGGCAAAGAAGCCTGCTTAATTCATCTATCAAACATCTACCTGTAAATATTAATCAAAAAGCAAAATACAAAACTAAAAAATCTTTGATAATCCAAAAATATTCTTCTCGACATGTCTTTCAGTATCGATAATATGGACGTACCTAGAAATGTCGCTCAATAACGACACGGGTGTGTACATAAAGCTCGAATGAAAGTTGTAAATATTTTTCAAAACATGTCATTTCTATCTTTTCAAAAGGAAATTGTCTATTTTGGACAATATTTCCAACAACGGGTAGAGCAATCTATCTTGGGTTGAGCTTGTCACAAAACATTCAACGTTTTGAGCTCAACACAATGGCTTGTAATCACTTTTAGATTGCAACCCGGATATAAATTCACGGGGGAGTGTACGCTTTTGTACTCTTACCCTTAGCAAAAGAAGTTAAATCTTCTTACACTTGAGTGGATTCGTCAAGACATTCAAAGTCTATGAACTCAAGTTTATGCTTTAGAAAAAACTTTTCATCAAAAAGAATTGATTTTTCAAAAAGCGTTGAACACAATTCTTTCAAGAATTTCTCAATGATATTCAAAATCTCTCAAAAATTGTGTGTTCAACAACTCCTATCCTCAAAAGTTTAATGTGGATCAAATCCTCGTAATGACAATTCAATTGGATCAATTTTTGAGGGGGAGCATTTTAACTTCATGCAAAAGATTAACACATCTTTCTCCCGGAGATTTCAAGACTATTTTTCAAAATATATTTTAATCAAATTTGGTATCCCTAATATCAAAAGATTTTATATATTAGAGATAGGGGGAGAAAATGTGATTAAAATGTGATCTAATATAAGACTCAAGAACTTTAACTCTTACCTACATGTGCGAAACACTTTCGATTATCGATGCACATGTGAAGGGGGAGCATTTCTGAAACGACAAAACTAGCAAGGTGTTAAATGTTTTTCAATCACTTTGTTAGAATTTAAAGTGGTTTTCATGGTTACGATCAAATACCCACAACATCTTTAATTCACGACGTTATTTGTGTCAAAAGGGTGGTTAGGTTCAAATCCTATGATCCAACCAGAACCAGAGGGATCTTCCCAGGGACAATCCAATAGATTATTAGAAGTCCTCAGGAAAGATGGAGTAGAATGTGAACGTAGCAGAATGCCGACTAAGTACTGATGCTAGCACTGGAACAATCACAACAAGGTGCTAGTAATGATGTCTTGGTAAGCATTGAAGGGGTTGAAGAATGAAAAAGAAATGTAAGGATAAAGGGTCTAAAGAAAGAAGCCCTCCATACAACTTAGGCAGAAACCGGGTCAACTCATCATGAAGACAAACTCATCATGGACCCAGTGATGTGAAGCACAACCCTTTCCTAGCTACTCAGGCTTCTCTCAAAAGAAGTTTGTTTCATTGTCACAGAGAACAACATGACTTCTATTGACTTTCTCACTTCGAGATAGTTGATATTGAATAGGTGGCATCTGCTCCAGCCTCCGACCACTAAAAGTGCACAAATCGAGTCTAGAGCCAAGAGATCAATCAAATCTCGTTAGGACACACGGATGAAGATCAAGAGAGTCCTACGCTATATCCTTGTGATATTGCTAGAACACTCAAAGTGATACTACTTAGTATTCACAATGATGAGTGGAAATCCTTCCAGTGTTAATATCAAACAGCACTGCGGTAGGTCATATGCAAGATTCTTTATGAATTGAACATATGTAAAACTGAAAAGCAACAGTGGTTTGATTCTGAATTGATTCAAACTCGTTTCAGGTTTCTACGCAATATCTTTATGGTTTTTCCAGAACATTCAGAGTGATATTCATTAATATTCACAGTGACGAATGGAAATCCTTCTAGCGTCAACATCAAACAGCGCTACGGTAGGTGACTTGTGAGATTCTCATGAATCAAACTTGTGTCAACTGGAAAGCAACAATGGTAAGATTCTTAATGAATCAAACTTGTTCCAGGAATTTGAATTGACGACTTTAATCAAGCGGATATTTATCCAATTGATTCACTCTTTATGTTCGCAGTCTTGCTTTGAGACGGTCGAGTAAAGAGAACGGCTAGTACAGCCGCGAAACCCTGTCAAAGAGATTCTTAATTGAATCTACCTGATCACAGGTACGGTATTTAATATCGTATAACGGTCTTCACCGACCGGAGGTAAAACGCTACCGATTTAGGACGAATGTCAAAGCCATTCAGTCCCTGTCTATGTTTTATCTCGAGAAGGTGGCGTCACGGTGTACTCAGCAAAGTCAAAGATTCACAACCACATATTCATGCCCAAAGATTTATCCAACAATTGATAGTGTGAGCATGTGGATAAAGACACAAGATCGTAAGATGGCAATGACAAGTCAAGGATGATTTGAAGATCTCAAGACTAAAAGACAAAGTCGAAAGACAACAACAAAGGCTCAAAGATCACAGCATGAAGGAACAAAACTACTGTTAC
This sequence comes from Glebionis coronaria, assembly GCA_025667525.1. Classification (NCBI taxonomy): domain Eukaryota; kingdom Viridiplantae; phylum Streptophyta; class Magnoliopsida; order Asterales; family Asteraceae; genus Glebionis; species Glebionis coronaria. Next base: position 22,124 of record JANFOE010000054.1, on the reverse strand, counting down.
ACGTTCAAGACTCATTTATGACGAGATTCGTAATCTCCATTGATCTCCAAACATCAAAAGGGCATGACCTCACATTGGGGGAGATTGTTAGCCTCAATATATTGAGTCAAACAAGAATGCTCGGTCATAGGCTATTATTGTAACACTAGTTAGAACGTTGTAATAGGTAGTTAATTAGTCGTGTTTTACGGGCTTGGATTTAAACTAATTAAAGTCCAAACGTTAAGCCCGGCCCAATATATAGTCCATTAAAGCCCGCATATGGGTGGACTATATATACTACCCTCCTAGCATGTTAGGAGGGTTGGTGGTTCATTTTTCTTATTCCTTAATCTAATATTCACAAGTTAATCCTCTCCTCCTCTCTACTTTCTCTCACTACTTTCTCTCTCTAGGAATCTATCTTTTTTCATCTATTTTCTATCTCTAATCATCTAAATTTATGGGACAACAGTTATTCTGTTCTTCTTGTTCATAATATTTGTATTCCGCACTTATATTGTGTGATTTATCTAGAGTCTCTCTGTGAATAGACTTGTGATTACAGAAGTCGTTCATCGTTCCTAACAGGCTGCAAGATCCACATCTAGTGGACCCAACAAATAACGATAAAAAAACATCAACAATGAAATCTAAAGGCAAAATTAAAGTTTCTGCAAAAAACCCAAGAAAAACGACGATTAAAACGAGGCAACAAGGAATAAATCACACATTTACTGCTTTTTCTATTGTTATTTTGCATTACATAGCGTTTTTTATTAAGAATGTTATTATTGTGAAATTACTCAATTTTTAATCAACATATAATAAGTATGATGAGTATGCTGATGATATTAGGCTCTTAATAAACAAAAAAATGTGGTTGGGATTACGAAATAAGTATTTACAAACAGATATGTTGATCAATAGATGATATTTGAGACAGAATGATAAACAATAAATTGGACTACATGAACAGAAAGTCATGGAAAAATGTAGACGAGCAACTATAAAAATGCTAAGTTTCGAAAAATGATAAAGCTTATCATATTTGTTACATGATATGTTTTAAAATAGCTTAGATGCTACATCATATATGATAAATGAGCCACAAAAGCCCGAGACCTTCGCTAAAACCAAGCAGATTAAGCTTTATAATTTTTGATAAGATTATAAAATAGCTCAGTTTATGATACATGATACTTTAATAAAAATACCAAATTTGTAGATACTAGAATGGGGGGGGGGGGTTGAATAGTTTCTTATATTTACTTGTTAAAGTGTGGTTTTCAAAAATCCTTTTTCAAAAAATTAGGCTTGAGGAAATATGTGAAATCTTCTTATGCACAATATAAACAATGATAGTGTAACTAAACTAATACTAACAAAAATATGTGCACAAAGAATAAAGAATGTAAAGAGTTAAGGGTAAAGAAAGATCAAACCGAACACCAAGGATTTATAGTGGTTCGGCAACGAAGCTCACTCCTCGTTCTTACTCCACTCCTCGAGTACTCCTTACTCGAGAGTTCACTACACAACAAGCTCCTTATGGTGGAGAAAACCGTGCACGTCGCTTAACCAATTTCCGACTCTAAGCTAAAAGTCGAGCCCTAATCGTAGCTAGGACCAATCTACACAACTATACTTAGTACATACACAACTTCCAAATAGACACAACTACTTGGATCTTCACAACTATGACACAACTACAAATGTATAAAATTAGATCTTCAATGGATCTTTGGTGGTGGACTCAACACTTCACAAGGATAGTGTTCTTCTCTTTGCACTTGGAGAGGAAGGGATGGAAGGACAAGATTCACTTCTTAAACAAGTAGTAATCAAACAAATGATCAAAGATTTGAGTGATTAAAGAATCTGGAAATAGATGTGCAAAAGAGGTGAATTGAAAAAATGAGAATGGTCCATTATTTATAGGACAAAGGGCCAACGGCTATATCTGCCCGCGGTTCCTTATCTTAGCCCGCGGTACCTTATCGATAAGGAACCGCCTAGGAGCTAAGGAACCGCTGGACTAGACTCCGCTCCCTTTTTGTCCTTTAGTGGTGGAGGTCATATCTGGTTTAAAAAATATCCTGATAGAATATTCCTAACCAAATAAGAATATGCTATTTTCAAATTTTCAGATAATTAATTTAATAAAACATTTTCTTAAAAAGAAAGTTTAATAAAAACTTGTCACACTTAATAAAAAGTGAGTTTTAAGAAAAGATTAAATCACTTGATCACTTGATTAAGGTTAGTACTTGTTTATCCATACCTTAAGTGAAAATGGGTAAAATGAAAAATACTTGAACTCAAGAATTCGTTTTTCGTTGTTTTCGTAAATTCTTGTTTTTACATATTGTCGTAATCAAAACTAAGCGAGACCGACAAATGCAAGTAACGTTTTTAGGCATTATTGCATTAACAATCTCCCCCTTTTTGATTCCGACAATACATAAACTCAATCACAAACAAAACAAGATTTTCGAAGACAAGTTTATTCATTTCTCTCCCTTTGTCGAAGCAAAAAGGTTGCACAAGTCGGTGATGAAAAGACGGACTTTGCAAAGACTCCCCCTTGGTGCTTACTCCCCCTAGCTTGGGGCACCGAGGAATCGAGATATGGCGACAATCTACATAGAAGGGTTAGTTGAACAAAAGAAACAACCAACAAGATATAGCAATAGGTCAAAAAATAAAAGAGAAGAAAACAAAAAGACAAAGATCCAAGATAGATTACTAAAAAAAACATCATACAAAGATGTATGGAAAAAGAAACAAGCCAAAAGCATAAATCTAATCCTAGTTATTCTAGAATTCTAAGATTTGCTTGAATTTGGTGTCTTGTGGATAAGCAACCAATGCTTATATGAAAGACAAGGTAATGGCGGAGGGTGGTGGTGGTGCCTTGTTGGAGATCTCATAATTAAAGTGAAGAGGAGGCTTGATTAAGAGACTCTTGATGTAGCTCAACTCCTCATAGATGTGTGCCATAGCAAGATATTGATATTGACAACAATGACAATATGTTCCATGGTGCATGACATTATCATGAGAAGGAGAAAGAACACTAAAGGGTGGTGGTGGAAGAATAGATGTTCAATCAACATTCTTGGTAGGAGAGATGTGATTAAGAGTGTTCTTGGGTGAGTTAGGATTGTAATGGTTTTTGGGTGAGTTAGGATTAAAAGCAATTGGAGAAAATGAAGGAGATTTAAGGCTTTCATTGAGAGAATAAGACATTTTGGGATGTGAAGCAATGGAAAATGCTTATGGTTTAAATAGGGAAGATTTAAGGTATTTTTGGGGTGGTCAAAGGGTTTGAAACAAAGATTCTCAAAAAAGTTGGAGCAAATCTGGAGTTTTAAACAAAAACCCGAAAAAGGAAGGCATTGTAGGCGGTTCCTTATCAAGGCTGGCGGTACCTTATCAATAAGGCACCGCGGTTCACATGTGGAACCGCCTGCAGAGGCTGTGTTTGGTGTTTGGAGGAAGATTTTTCAGCAAATCTTATTTTTCTAGTCTAACTTATCATAGGGATATGCTTAAAAGCAAAGATAGACAAAAAAAAACATATGCAAACTTACCAAATAGAGATTTGACCAAAATACATGGATTAAAAAAATCGATGTAGGAGGTGTGTAAGACAAGACCTTAAGTCATGACACAAAGATCCTCCATGATTCTATCTTGTTCTTGCTATGTTTGAGAGAATCATACATATGAATTATGTAAGCTCTAGATTAATAGCGAGAATCTATGAAAAATTGTTTTTAGATTGAATTAACAATGTCAAACGTATTTCTCAACCATTTTCGAAAGAGACTTTGAGAATTTTGAAAAGGAGAAGAGAGGGTTTTCAAAAAGAGTTTGGAAGACTCAATGACTGAAAGTGGTAAAATAAAACACACAAAAAGAAAAGAAATTAAGGAAGATGTTCCATTAATCCTAGACCTAGACGCCAGTAATAAAAAGGTTCACTCTTAAGTGGCTTAGTAAAGATGTCGGCTAAGTTGTATTTGGAGGGTACCTTCTCAATTGAAATATTCCCCTTTTGAACATTATCCCTAAGGAAATGGTGTCGAATTTCTGTGTGTTTGGTTCGCGAGTGTTGCAAGGGATTCTTGCTAAGGTCTATAGCACCTTTATTATCGCACATGATGGGAACATCATCAAGAGAAATCCCGTAATCAACAAGCGCTTGCTTCATCCATAGAGCTTGTTGGTATGCTTTTCCGGCACTCACATACTCGGCTTCCGTGGTGGATATTGCAAGAGCGGTTTGTTTCTTGGAGAACCAAGAAGTTAAACAACAACCCATGAAGGTACAAACTCCACTAGTGCTTTTCCGGTCCACATAGTCTCCCGCATGATCCGAGTCCACGTAGACAATGGTTTCTACGTCGGTCCCTTTAGGATACCATAATCCTAAATTTATAGTGCCTTTAATGTATCGGAAGATACGCTTAACCGCTTTGAGGTGAGAGGTTTTGGGAGCCTCTTGGAAGCGAGCACAAAGGCAAACACTAAACATGATATCCGGTCGACTTGCCGTTAGGTACAACAAACTGCCAATCATACCTCTATATTTGGTGTTGTCTACCGACTCACAATCATCATCTACGGTGAGTTTAGTATCCGAGGCCATAGGGGTCTTCATTGGTCTAGATTCTTCTAATCCAAATTTCTTTAGCATTTCTTTAGCGTACTTAGATTGACTAAAGAAAATACCATCGTCCATTTGTTTAATTTGGAGTCCTAAAAAGAAGCTAAGTTCTCCCATCATACTCATTTCAAACTCATCATGCATGATTTTGGCAAAGTCATCACACAATTCTTGACAAGTTGAGCCAAATATAATGTCATCAACATATATTTGTACGATTATGAGGTGAGGACCTTTCTTCTTTGTAAAGAGCGTATTGTCTACCATCCCCATGGTATACTCATGTTTAACAAGAAACGCTTTAAGTCTATCATACCAAGCTTTGGGTGCTTGTTTGAGACCATAAAGTGCCTTCTTAAGCTTGTAAACATGATCCGGTTTCTCAAAATCAATGAAGCCGGGAGGTTGAGCCACATATACCTCCTTATTGATCAAACCGTTAAGAAATGCACTCTTTACATCCATTTTTTGAAGCTTACAGTCTAAGGCACAAGCGTAGGCTAAGAGGAATCTAATGGATTCTAATCTAGCTATCGGTGCATATGTCTCATCATAATCAATCCCTTCTTGTTGATTATAGCCTTGTGCTACAAGTCTACCTTTGTTACGAGACACAACACCATTCTCATCTAACTTATTCCTATATACCCATTTGGTTCCTATAATGGTAGAACTTCTAGGTGGAGGAACAAGTTCCCAAACATCATTGGCAACGAATTGATTCAATTCTTCTTGCATCACAATGACCCAACTCTCATCCGTCAAAGCGTCTTTAACATTCTTTGGTTCAATCAAGGAGACGAAACAAAAGAAGTTGCTTTGGTTTTGGACTTGAGATCTTAGGGTCCTTTGATTTAAGTCACCAATGATATTATTGAGAGTATGATCCCTAGACTCCTTAATGTTTACTTCCTTTTCAACACTAAGGTCTTCAACTCCTATTTTTCTAACCTCTTTGGCTTTTACTACTTCTAATTCATCCAAGTCATCATCAACCAATGGTGGTGTCTTGGGTGAGGGAGGGGTTTCATCAAAGGTTATGTTGAGTGATTCTTCAATAACCCCCGAGGTTCTATTTAGGACAATGTAGGCTTTGCTAGTTTGGGAATAACCTAAAAGGATACCTTCGTAAGACTTTGGGTCAAACTTGGTAAGGTAGTCTTTGGTGTTGAGGATAAAGCACTTGCTTCCAAACACCCTAAAGTATTCCAATGAGGGTTTCTTACCTTTAAGAATCTCATAGGGGGTCTTTCCTAGGAAAGATCGAATAAGAATTCGGTTGAGAATATAAGTCGATGTGTCCACGGCATTGCACCAAAACTTTTGAGGCAAAGATTGCTCGTTTAACATCGTCCTACTCATCTCTTGGAGAGTCCTATTCTTCCTTTCAACTACCCCATTTGATTGTGGAGTACGAGGAGCCAAGAAGTTATGGGTAATACCATGAGCTTCACAAAAGGCACCAAATTGCACTTCATTATCAAATTCCCTACCATGATCCGTCCTAATAGAGACAATTGGACATCCTAGTTGATTTTGAATTCTTCAACTAAAGATTTCGAAATGATCGAAAGCTTCATTCTTAGATGCCAAAAATCTAGTCCAAGTGAATCTAGAATAGTCATCAACTATAACTAGGGTATAAAGGTTACCTCCATAACTCCGTATGGCGGAAGGTCCAAAAAGATCCATATGTAGGAGCTCTAAGCACCGAGAGGTCGAAACCAAATTCTTGGCTTTGTGATTTGAGTGAACTTGCTTTCCAACTTTGCAAGCATCACAAAAGTGACTATCAAACTTCATCTTGGGGAGGTGTCTTACCAACTCCTTAGAGACTAAAGATTGAATTAAACGCATATTAGCGTGACCTAATCTCCTATGCCAAAGAGTAGAACTATCATCTATAGTCGCAAGACATATGTTGTCTTTTGACTTCTATTAACCTTCATGACATAAAGCCCATGCTTTCTAACACCTTTTCCAATGACTTTTCCATCTTTTACAATTTCACTGTCATGTTCCGAAAAGATGACCTTACACTTATTGTCACAAATTTGACCTATACTTAAAAGGTTAAACCCTAAGTTATCTACGTGCTCAACATTTTCAATGGTCATAGAGTCAAGAGAAACCGTACCTTCGCCAATGATATTACCACGTAGACTACTTGCAAATGTGACGTTACCTCCATCATATGCTTTGTAGTGCGAGAACAAACTTCAATTACCCGTCATGTGTTTAGAACATCCACGATCCTTAATCCACTCGTCGGGCTCCAAATCAATTCCCAAGCATATCTAGGTAACAACATACAAGATCAAACATTTGGTCCCCAATATCTCATGGGTCCAAAATTGTTAGTTCCAAACATCCCTTGCATTTGGTTGGGATGCATGAATGAAGGAGGGGTTCCCCATGGAAAACAAAATGGAGGAGGGTAGTAATTCATGTAACCATTTTATTGTTCGTTATTTCTCCTGGGTGTATTTGATCTAGGTTTAGAGTTATGATCATTTCTTCTAGGTGTTGGGGTTTTACTTCTAGATCGTGAATTATTTTGATTATCTCTTCTAGGCGTTGTCTTTCTACTTCTAGGCTTAGACTCATTCCGTATTCTAGGTGGAGTAGAAGATGGTCTTGATAAGCTTATATTTCCCATGAGAGGTTTACTTAATGGCTTGTAGAACTTATTAATAGCATTGTCGTCAAGTATGGGTAATTTTACCTTATTAACAATAAGATGCTTTGGTTTTTCACCTGATTTTGATTTTTCAGAAATTCATGATTTTCACAAAACTCCTCTTCTGGCCGCGGTACCTTATCTATGGCGGCGGTTCCATAGTGATAAGGAACCGCCCCATACAATCTGGGACCGCGTACAGTGGGTGATTTTTGTGAAAATCTGACTTGTTTAGGTTCACTAGTTGAGGCTTCATTTGAGTTAAAACCTAGACCAAGTCTTTCCTTAGAATGAACTTGTTTGTTTAACATATCATCAAGAGCACTAGTACCTTTCATGAACTTTTCCAATTTAATGGAGGTGCTCTTAAGATCTTCATTCTCTAATCTAAGTTTCTCATAACTTAAGCAACCTAAATCCACTTCTTTATTTTTCTCAAGTATTGCCAATTTCTCCCTAAGTTCATTGATCTCATTTTCAAGCTTAGTTTTGGTTGATTTTAAGATTTTATTCTTTTCTATGAATTTAAGACTAAGTTTGTGTAAACTATCACATTTGCCTTCATATTCAATATCATCAAAAGTGGAGCTATCATTGCTATAATATTCAGTTTCGGAATGTACCTCTTTAGAAGTGTGAGCCATAAGACATTTCTCCTCTTTGGGGTTGTCATCATCATCTTCACCGCTATCGCTCCAAGAGCCACTAACGAACGCCGTGTGATTCTTATCGCGAGAGGGCTTTGGACAATCACCAATGAAGTAATTTGGATCACCACATCTAAAGCAATTCCTATCACCTTTTTCGTTCTTGACAAACCGATTCTTTGAGAATGGTTTCTTGTCATTGTTGGGTTGCCTAACGTGTTGACCTCGTCTCTTGAAGAACTTCTTGAAATCTCTCACCGCCAATGCATACTCCTCGTCATCGCTATCCGAGGAACTATCATGGTCACTTTGTGCCTTCTTGGCTTTAAGTGCAAGAGATTTTCTTTCACTCTTGGTTTTTACTAATTCCGAGTCCATCAAAATTATCATCTCATGAACCTTCAAGTTGCCTATGAGTTCATCGAGTGATAAAGTTGAGAGATCTTTCGATTCTTCAATCGTCGTGACTTTTGCTCTCCACTTTGGATGTAAAGCCCTTAGAAACTTCCTAACATTGTTCTTGCTAGAAAAACCTTCATCAAGTGCTTTTAGACTAGTAATAATGGTGTTAAACCTAGCAAATGCACTATCAATAGTTTCATCTTATAAGATGACAAATTGTTCATATTCTTGGACAAGAAGATCGATTTTGCTTTCTTTGACTTGGCTATTACCTTGATGGGTTACTAAAAGAGTGTTCCAAATATCTTTAGCGGTTTCACACATAAAAATTCTTTCATACTCTTTCTTAGGCAAAGCATTATAAATCACCATTTTAGCCACATTATTTTTTGAAAGTTTCTTTTTAGTGTCGTCATTAGCTTTGTCAAAAGTTACCAATTCTTTTGTTTTAGAAAATTCATTAAATTGATAAGGTAAAAAATCACCATTGGTAATAACATGCCAAAGATCTAAATCTTTTGATTTCACATAAGTTTCAAATCTATTTTTCCAATAAATAAAACTATCGGTTTCAAAAAGTGGCGGTCTTTGCATAGATTGCCCTTCTAGGTATTTGTTGGAATCTATAGATCGATTCAAGTTTTAAAATACAATATACTTTAAAAATTCTTGAGCAACCCGCTCTGATACCAATTGTAGAAACTAGAAGGGGGGGGGTTGAATAGTTTCTTATATTTACTTGTTAAAATGTAGTTTTCAAAAATCCTTTTTCAAAAACTTAGGCTTGAGGAAATATGTGAAATCTTCTTATACACAATATGAACAATGATAGTGTAACTAAACTAATACTAACAAAAATATATGCACAAAGAATAAAGAATGTAAAGAGTTAAGGGTAAAGAAAGATCAAACCGAACACCAAGGATTTATAGTTGTTCGGCAACGAAGCTCACTCCTCGTTCCTACTCCACTCCTCGAGTACTCCTTACTCGAGAGTTCACTACACAACAAGCTCCTTATGGTGGAGAAAACCGTACACTTCGCTTAACCAATTTCCGACTCTAAGCTAATAGTCGAGCCCTAATCGTAGCTAGGACCAATCTACACAACTATACTTAGTACATACACAACTTCCAAATAGACACAACTACTTGGATCTTCACAACTATGACACAACTACAAATGTATAAAATTAGATCTTCAATGGATCTTTGGTGGTGGACTCAACACTTCACAAGGATAGTGTTCTTCTCTTTGCACTTGGAGAGGAAGGGATGGAAGGACAATATTCACTTCTTAAACAAGTAGTAATCAAACAAATGATCAAAGATTTGAGTGATTAAAGAAGAGTGTTTAAATCTGGAAATAGATGTGCAAAAGAGGTGAATTGAAAAACTGAGAATGGTCCACTATTTATAGGACAAAGGGCCAACGGATATATCTGCCCGCGGTTCCTTATCTTAGCCCGCGGTACCTTATCGATAAGGAACCGCCTAGGAGCTAAGGAACCGCTGGACTAGACTCCGCTCCCTTTTTGTCCTTTAGTGGTGGAGGTCATATCTGGTTTAAAAATATCCTGATAGAATATTCCTAACCAAATAAGAATATGCCATTTTCAAATTTTCAAATAATTAATTTAATAAAACATTTTCTTAAAAAGAAAGTTTAATAAAAACTTGTCACATTTAATAAAAAGTGAGTTTTAAGAAAAGATTAAATCACTTGATCACTTGATTAAGGTTAGTACTTGTTTATCCATACCTTAAGTGAAAATGGGTAAAATGAAAAATACTTGAACTCAAGAATTCGTTTTTCGTTGTTTTCGTAAATGCTTGTTTTTACATATTGTCGTAATCAAAACTAAACGAGACCGAAAAATGCAAGTAACGTTTTTAGGCATTATTGCATTAACAAAATTGATTGCCTTATCAAATATGATACTTTCAAATATCACATATGATACTTGAAAAATATGAAATAGCAAATTTGATACTAACATTATTATAAAAAAAAGCTCAGGTTATAATACACGATACTAAAAAGATACCAAATTAATTGCATTATCAAATATGACACTTTCAAGTATCACTTTTGATAAATTAGAAAATGTGGGTTTGTGTTGTGTTGTTGGTTCTCGGATTATGCAGTTTATAGTTTAAGATCCAAGTGATCAACTCTGTAGAAAACTAGAAGGGGGTTTGAATAGTTTTTACCGATTAGTTATAATTTCTTTGAAACTTTTTATGTGGTTAGTATGGATATAGATCAAGTGTGATTGACTAAGTAATAGGGATAGAGAAAGAATAAAGTAAACCACAATGCACAAGGATTTATAGTGGTTCGGCCTAGCAAGATCTCACTTATCTTGCCCCCACTTCCATTCCTCGAGTATCTACTCGAGAGTTCTACTTCACTAGTTAAGAATCTCCTTTACACCGATGGAGAAACCTTTACACTTTACTTTACAATCTTTACCGACACCTAAGTTATGATGTCATTTTCTTTTACACGGGTACAACTCCCTTCACACATATACTTTTTGGTTTACAACACCAACCATACTATTACACAAGTAGTAGATGAATGGGTACAACATTGGTGATTGTATAGGTAACACTTAACACAATCAAACAAGGTAAACTTTGAAGGATCAAAGCTTAGTGATCGTCAAGTTAACAAAGATCTAAATCACAAGAGACAAGAAATAAGATAAAAATAGAAGTTAGGAGGTTAGAGATAATAAGAGAATTAGAGAGATAGATTATAAAATAGTGAGAGTGAAGCTTAGAGTTAGTTTGGTATTTATAGGCAAACCATTAGTGACTCGCGGACCCCGCCGAACCCTTGTACCAAAAGGGTCTGCTCCTTTATCGAGGGGTCTATGAAACTTTTGTTGCCTCATAAAATACTTGTCCAAGATCACACTGAAACATTGTATCAATCCAAGTTTTACTTTTTGCATTAGATATATATATATATATATATATATATATATATATATATATATATATATATATATATATATATATATATATATATATATATATATATATATATATATATATATATATATATATATATATATATATATATATATATATATATATATATATATATATATATATATATATATATATATATATATATATATATATATATATATATATATATATATATATATATATATATATATATATATAGAGAGAGAGAGAGAGAGAGAGAGAGAGAGAGAGAGAGAGAAATACGTTTTTATCCATTTTAAGTTTACACTAAAGGTTTAAAAGTGTAGAATTTTTTTATAAAAGTTTAGAAACATAAGATCGTGGATAAAAAAAAGCTTTAGTGTTGATTGTAACACAAACATAAAATATGTTTGCTGTTTTGTCATTAACAAAACCTTATTTGTATTCGCAATCTCCCCCTTTTTATTGAAGAAGAAACGTAAACTTATTTTTAGTTAGTATTTGGAATCAACATATAAGTTTTTAGAAATATGATTTTATATTTCTCTTCTCCCCCTTTTTGTCAAAATAAAAAGGGAATGATAGATTTTGAGAGATAGATTTGTATAGTAAGAGCGAAATGTAGATAGCAAAATGTATTTCCATCGCATCCCCCTCGGTTCATACTCCCCCTATATGGGAGAATCGAAGACATGGATTATGAAAATCCTGCAAGAAGAGAGTTAGAATGTAGATGGTAGAGAGACATGTATATGTAAGACCCAACACATGGTCTTATGAATGAAACATTTACAAATAGAGAAAAGAATACATAAAATTAGATAAGTGGATAAATGATGCATGTCATAGATTGCTCCCCCTTGATACATGCCATAATGATTAGGAGAAAATGTGTTTATCCCATTCAAAAGAAAGTTAGACATAAAGAAGAAAGATGTAAGAAGCATAGTATGATCACATCATATAATGGTGTGATAAGAAAAGACATTAGCATACATGTACACATATTAATTTAGAAAGAAAAATGGGTTCATTCATCTTGCCCAAGTAAAATTACAGCATGTAGCATGTGAAACATTGGTACAAGAATGGATTTACAATGCTTAAAAGTTGAAAAATAAAGTAGAAAAGACAATCAGGAGCTCACGGACCCTTTCTGGATGTCGGACCCTTGCTAAAAGGGGTCCGACGGGCCCCGTGACCTACTGACACAAGAAAGAAAGGGAAATGAGGCCTGATATCCTATGACGAGGGTGTTACTAAGATGGTGGGTGTAAGAGTACATTAACCCTTTGAAGAGAGTTGTTCAGAATGAACCTCATCTCGTCACGGAAATCTGTGATAAGTGTCTGTGCATAGCGACAATTGTCACATACATGAGGTAATTTGGTGTTTAAGATATCATGGTGTGTGGTTTGGTTAGGAAGGTTGGTGAAGGTGCTAAGATGTTCCGCCTCATGAAGGTGCATATTTATCATGTTGTTGAAAGCATTAAGGTGATTTAGCTCGTTTAGGCATTCTTGCCTTTGTTGAGCGGACGGAAGGACGCTTGTAGGTGAACAAGGTGAGTGTGTGTATGAGAAAGAAGGTCCCATTGATGATATTCCATTCCAAAGGGAGTTGTTGATTCCCATGAAGGATGGGATGTAGGGAGAGTCCCCCGATGGAAGAGAGAGACCATCAATAGGTTGAATGTCCGGTGAAACGGGTGTTTGGGACAAGTTGAAGGTCCCATTGATGATATTAGAGTGATAGCCACAAACTTATTTGTCACTAGACCACCCTTGAGTGGTTATGAGAAAATATTTATAATGAGCTTTACATTGGAAAACTTGTGTACGACATTATTAAGCTTAAAACTCGGTTCGATTTGAAAGTTGAGATCAATCGAGTAGTAACTTGTAAGATCAAGATAGACATTTACGAGTTTGGCTAAACAGTAATTGACATTATCTATGCTAATATATAATGTATATTCTCATCCTTACACCAAACCTAATTTAAAATGAAAAATTAAAATCAATATAGCAAATCTAAATAATTAGATCATTTTTAATCCAGATCTTAGGAGGTGTAATATTGATCATCCATTGGTTTTATAACAACCTTTTTAACAATTTATTAAAGAATGATATTTATTTTTAAATTGAAATATCTTTTAATCTATTTACCTTTTTTATCACCTAATTCTATTATATTTTCTAAAATTTTGTGTTGTTTAATTCAACATCCATTTTAATATATTTTTACGATTTTTTATTTTTAGTAATTTTTAGTGAGTCTGATTTATTTTTATTCATTTTTTTTTACATTTTAACATTAACTTGATTAAAAAAATAGTCAATAAGTATTTACCGTCACATTGCGTGAATACGATGCCATGTTGATTTGTAAAAAAGTTTAAATTTGATCGACTCCATACCATCTAACTTGACTTCTTTCTTGCTTATATAGTAGTACCAAATACACGTAAAAAGATTAAAATACATTTACAAAAGGGTAAAAAGATACAGGCTCGATAATAGTAACCATTAGTTTGGTATTTTTATAGTCATGTAGTTAGAGAGGAAGGTAGGGTGGAGAGCTTCACTTTTTCCTTTTGTACTTACAGCTGTTATATCAACGCAACATTATTACAAAACAACTAACCAAAACACCCCCTTGTAGTGGAGAGCCAACCTCTCTTTATTTTGACTTCACCACTATCTTTAACTATTTTTATTTTCATTTTCACACAAATTTTAATTCATTTCATCCAAATACGGAGTAAAAATAAAAAATAGTTAAATAAAAATATAAATACGGAATTTAAAATACGATAAAAAACGAATTACGAAAATTTAAAACACACAACAATAAAATAAACTACTCATATTTTTTGGTGGGGTGGGGGGGATTTGGCCATTATTTTCCACTTGTTGTTGACTCACTAAAGACCTCTTTGGTTCTGGCATTGCCTCGACATCAACCGCGAGAAACGCGAAGTCGGACAACTGTATTTGCCTCTCCTCCTTAGCCTTTTTGGCATCGTGCGCTGATTTAGCGGCCATAATTTTTTGATGCATTGCATCGTTTAACATTTCCTTCACTGCGGGTCGAGGACGAGGTCAATCTTTTCCCGCGGGTCGAGGACGAGCATCGGGACCGAATACTTCCCTATGATCATCAACAGGAACACCTACTGCCCGGACCCATTTTGGGTGTTGTCTGAGGATCTTCCACCCGTGAAAGTAAGCAAATGGTTTCTCGTTAAACACGACATGATATTCCTCCTTCGCAGCTTCCATAACATCATCATCATTCATCCTACTCTCACGATTTATCCCTTGGTAAATCCGTTTAAACTTTTGAGATTCGGGATGCATCCGAATCCATTTCCCCGTAATCATGTTCTTTGTATGATGCATCCCGGTTGTAGCCTCGTTGAAATATCTAAGAATTTGCCTTCGAAAATAATCAAGGCTTTGATCATTTCCAATTTGGCGTTCTCTGAAACACCAACCTAACCTAACATTTGGCCAATAGTATCACACTTCCTCACGCGTCTAACGTGTCGGAGCCTGGGGCGGAGCTTCCTTAAATTGTACATCATCATCTTTATCTGCAGACAAATCAACGACTTTTGATTTTTTTCTTGATCTTTTTTTACGGGCGCCTTTTTTGGATGGTGATCGTGACCCCAAAATTTTGAATTGGGTTTCCAACACTTGTTGTTGACTTGGGTAATTTTGAAATTGGCTGTTAAATTGTGCGTTTTGAAACGCGAGTTGTTGTTGTTGGTAAATTTGTTCAGGTGTCATTTAGGGGAAATAGTTTTTAGTAAACGGGGGGGGGGGGGGGGGGGGGGGGTACGGGAACTGGGAGCCGGATGGAAATTGGGAAGAAGATGAAAATTAGGAAGAAGATGGAAATTGGGAAGAAGATGATATGGAGTTATGCGATGATGGCGTCGAGGAGTTTGAGGATGACAAAGGATTTGGGTTGCTTGTGTTGAGAAGCCCGGAGAAGTTGCGATGTGAGAATTGGTCATCAGGGAAGTTTGACATTTTTGTTATTGTTAGATAGAGAGATTCGAAGGAATTGTGTGTATTAAAAGTGTTAAAATTGGGATATATATAATAGTAAATGTTAAAAAATAAAGTTAATTTTTTTTAATTTTTTACCGTTGGCCAACAGTCATATTCCACATCTCTCCTCTTTGCGTCTTCGCCGACGAAGCAACGAACCCTCGGCGACAAGGGAGGGTAGGTGTGGTGGCGAACTCCAACGAAGGTCGGCGAGTAAGCCACGTGTGCTCGACGAGCAGACTCACTCCACCACACCCTTCTCTCTTAGAGCTCGAGCTCTAGTGAGCTTCATACTCAACAAGAACTTAGTTGCCTAGAAATCATTCGAGACAACAATAGAAATAGTCGGCAAACCTAAATTACTAGCCATTGAAAAAAGAATCGTTAGGTTTTGTTCTCATTTTAGGTCATCCATATGATCAAGTAGGTTGCAATTGACAAGTGGCTCATAAACTAAAATCATATGGATCATCTAAAGACTCCTTTCAACGTTTATACAAGCTCTTCTTTTCACTTCTACATCCATTTTTTCTTCTGATTATAAGCCAAGAAGATACTAGTTTCGTCATACACATACTCCACATCACTCTCACTATCTTGAGTAAGCTTTTCACCTGATTTACGGTCCACATTTCCAAATTCCGTTTTTTCCAGTCTCAAAGACATTGTCATGTTAACTCAAATCTGCAAACAAATTCCTCAAAGAAACAAGATCGATCTCACCTGAATTCACATGTCCTTTTTTCGCACGAAGTAGACACCCCATTATTAGTATTACTTTCAGGTTCGAGGTCACATTGTTTTTCACACTATCTTGTTTCTTGGACGTTCCAGAAACGATACATGAATGTGATTTTAGAGGCCGCATTGTTTTTTCACACTATCTTGTTTCTTGGACGTTCCAAAAAGCGGACGATACATGAATGTGATTTTAGATTTATCATGTTGCTTATTGTTTTGTCAAAAGATTTGACAACTTGGGACTTATCACTTTTCGCAGCAACATTCTTCATAGGATTCAAATCACTTTGCCTAATCGGAATCAACACCTAAGTTCACCCTAATAGTTTTAGGGCATTGACTATCATCATGACCTAACACCGAACTACTACCATATTTAGGTAGTTTTCAATCATATTCTACCTTAATTGTATGTAAATACTAACCCTTCACTCATCTTTTAATAAGCACATGGAGACCACTTCTTAAAAATAATTGCAGCATTACGTATCAACTATGGACCGTTTCCCAATACCTCATCCCTGCATGATGCCGATACAAATTTTAAGAAAAGAAGCATTTTAAATTAATCATTTCTTTGACTATAGCAAGCTTCTTCCGTATGTTTATCTAAAATGTTCCACAATAGGAAATTTTATTGAGAAAATAACCATATAACGAGTTTTCATACTTTCATTTACCTCCACAACATGATGATTAATTTAAGGAATGTGAGAACTATTGCCCACACTACAAGAATCTGGGGTTTTTAGGACCTTTATCTAGGACCCTGTTTTGAATAGGGTCCTAAAAAACATTTTATAGGACCTATTCAATTTTGAGTCATATTATAGTGAGTTCTAATAGGACACTTTGTACGTAGATCTTATTAAGTTCATTTATAGGACATTTTTTTAGTAAGGTCTCATTATGATATAACATAATAGGACATTTGATATAAAAGTCATATTATATTACGTCTTATGGGACGTTTATTTGTTCGGTTTTATTAGATTATAATATAATACGACACTTATTATATAGGTCCTATAAGATCTAATATTATAGGACACTAATATTATATGGGTCCTATTAGATCTAATTTTATAAGACGCTTATTCAGCAAGGTATTATTATGATTGAATATGAGAGGTCATTTGAACATAAAAGTTGTACAACTCAATATACTTGATGTTTGTTAATACAAAAGTTGGATAGGCCTTGACTAACCCGAATTAGGCTTAATTCGGGTACCCAGGACTCCGACTCTCGTACCAAATGAATCTTTTAACCGAGACCCTACACACTAAAAGAAAACACATTGTTAGGCTTACCGTGGAAATGTTTCTCACGATTAGACTCCGGCATGAGAGTAAGTAATCGGTTTAGGGTTTAGTAATTGGTAAGGGTTATAATGCTGGTATGAATCATCCCTTGGTGGAACCCTTGAGGGTTCCTTATATAGGTGGTAAAGACCTTGTTGGGCTTTACCGAATCTTGAACCCTAAGCAAGAGATAATTACCATATAGGCGATGATCCTTATCTTCCAATTAAGGACAGTGAATAACTCATTGCTTTAGGTGAATCACAATCCCACTTAGGTTGTGATTCTATCCAACCTATTTCGCGTGTGGTATGGACGTAATCCGTACAACACCGCGTGCGACTATTACTATTTGGGGCGCATGAGCCCAAAGTAACAATTACCCAACCCATACATGTTGGACCGGATACGAGTAGTATCCGTGGGCCGGGTTCAAGACCCGGCTGGGAACTATATATGTCATCAATGTTTATTTTATGTGTGTCAATATAACATAAAAATATGCCAATTTTGACACCATTATTTGAGAACAGGTCACTTAGTGCACCGACAATATGTTTTGTGCTTGTATAACATAAGTAGTGAACACAATGCATTTGAGATCAATCATCATTCGAGAGCAATAGACGTCATGACCAAGATTACACAAATTACGCTAGACTTTTTTCATTCTATTAAGGTGAAACCTATTATACATTTGGATCAGTTTATCAACTGTTGAAGCATAGTTTGGCTAGGCCGGTCTTGACGACTCTCCTGGGTCGTTCGTCATCTTCTCGTGTCCTGAGTAATACTGCAAACAAAGGTAAACCGGTTAGAAGTGGACCCGAGGCCGGAGCCCCGGGGTCCACCTCCGACGGTCAAGTTAGCATCGGGTTGATATATTGTAGAAGAGGTGTGGCTGAGAGAGAAAACCTGATGTAGAATGAGACCCCTAGCCTTGTTTATATAGTGCTAGGGTTTCTTGAAGGATAAGTTAGGTGTGTGTGGGCCGCGGGCCTGTCGGGTCGGGCCGACTCCAGACTATACGTCGACATTTCCCCAAGTCTAGTATGATATGGTCCATGATCATGTTATGCTAGACTTATTCATGTATCACGCTTACTAAACAACCGCATGTGGCTTGCTGCTAGGACATCCTCGTGGGTCGTCCGTAAAATGATTCGTATCGCCTAAAAACTACATCAACCCATTATATAGACTTTACACACCACTTTTATTCAAGACAAGAATAAAAAAGTCACATAGTCAATCAACACACACCACATCCATTCAATATAAGAATTAAGAATATTGGTCACATCAGTCTATCGACCCGTTGTGCCTTGGATGTTTTGCCGACATAAGAATTACCGATGCATTAGTTTCATATGTGGGTTTCCTTTGTATCTCTATATTTGTAATCGTGTTATGTTTATCTGTTCACTTTAATTCTTTTTTTCGCTTTAGGTCGTTTATGTTTGTTTGTATCTTAGTGGCTTAAGACAAATAATCTCGCTAGTCTAAACAAATGAAATAATTACTTATGCTATGCTTATACATTTGATTTCTGTTTACGTTATAAACTCGTACAATTAGAGAGGCTCATTGTTTGCTTTCGGTAATAGTACGAGACATTTATTAAATTTATGAAATACTAGGCTAGATTTACTTGTTGAAACCACGTTAACAAGTTCTTAGATTGAATTAACGCGAGCATTCTTCATTAACGTCATATGATGCTAATTACTTTCGGGTTTCTTGTATGGGAGGTAGGGTTGTCGAAAAAGTTGATCCGACCCGAACCCGAACCCGAACCTGAAATAGCCTATTCGGGTCGGGTCACTCGGGTTCAAAAACATATTCGGGTCAATTCGGGTTGACACGAATTGACCCGAGTTCTAATTAGCCTCGGGTTCGGTTTATATTTTTTAGCCTTGACCCGACCCGACTTGACCCGAACCCGACCAACCCGACTTGACCCGAGTTTTTTACCACATTTTACCTTGTAAATATACTTAAATAAGTCAAATTTTAATTTTTTACTTATACTCGGGTTGACCCGAACCCGAGTTGACCCGACCCGAATTAACCCGACCCGAATTGACCCGAACCCGACTGACCCGAGTTCTAATTAGGCTCGGGTTCGGGTTTGATTTTTTTGTGTTCTGACCCGACTTGACCCGAACCCGGTTGACCCGACCCGATTCCCACCCCTAATGGGAGGTGCTTTGCACACTCCATTAGTAATTGATTGACACACTCAAAATGTTTGTGCTTTGACATTTATACCCTTATACCACTTTAGTGGAGTGATCAAATTCTAACATAAATATTAAGGGTATAAATGTTAACACACAATATTTTGAGTGTTGGAGTATGCAAATCACCTCGCTTATGGTATTTATAAAAACAAAGTTTAAAAATCTATTTTAATAAATATATTCATAAATTTTATAAATTAAAAACAATAAGTTACTTTCTCTAGATGTTCCCAAAATCAATCGTCCCTCCACATTTTGACAAAGTCCCGCTCTAAATTTACCCCAAAATCAAAATGCCCCTCCATTATTTTTTTCCAATTAAGGCTATATAGTTTTTAATCTTTTATTAGGATTAAACATCGGTTGGACTCGTTGACCAAATTTAAGAATACAGCCAGAAACAAAAAAAAACGATCCTTTTGATATAAAATCATGAAAGACCCAACATGTTTTTCTCTGTTTACATATCGACAGATCTGAGGGTGTGCTCGCCGTGGATTTTTTCAAGATCTCGAATTCATTTTCATTTCCAGACAACCCCTACTGCTTGACTGCTTCCCTTCCATCTCAATATATCAAAACATAGAACCACTAATTACTAACCCCATTTTAAGTATTTATTCACAAATCAGGTAGTTCCCTGTATTTTACCTTCCATTTGATGTTTTTATGGTTTAATTTTTATGTTTAGACGATTTTAATATTAGGGTTTATGAACTTGAGACATAATCTAAATTATTTACTCATGAATTTACTATTCCAATTAGAGTTAAGGTGCTTGATCCATTGACTTTTCAATTAACATTGGTCACTGGAATAGCGTGGGTAAATGAACCACAAATTTCAATTGTGTTTACTACTAATTTCAATTGTGAGCCTACTACTTGAACCCACAATTTTGATTTATAATCCTTGGCATCAATTGCGATTGGGATAGTTAGACAAAAATAGAACACTTGTTGTTTCTGTTAAACTAAATATTTAATTTATCAGTTTTGAACCGAACACAAAGTATAAAGTCAGGTTTTTAAATTGGTTCTATTCGGTCATGGGATTAAAAAAATGAATTGTTATCTTGTCGCTATGTATGCTTGGTAAAAGATTGATCTCCTGTTACTTTATAGGAAAACATAAAGCATGCTTAGCAATTTTAGCTAGTTTTTGTATATTTTGTCTTTATGGTTATACACATGTTTATATTTTTAGCCAATATGCCTTTACCTTATTTTTATATACAGTAACAGTTTGTACGCTCGTAGACCTATATAATCCTTGTATGTTTGTACGCTTTGTTTGGCTCTACGTGTTTATGTGTAAACATGCTTTATGTTTGCATGACCATATTATAGCCGGATGTCTAGGGGTGCGACTAACTACATCCTACCTCCCCTAATTCTGCTCCGGCAGGATTGGCTATTGTTGTTGTTGTATAGGTGAAATGTGTTAATATGTTTTTATGTGTTTGTTGTTTTTTTATATATGTCATAGGGGAGAGTTTTTTGGTTCTTCTCGTATAGCTTATCTGTTGAGTTGAATTGTGATTGTAGGTGGTTTCTGCGAGCAATCCGAGGGTTATGGCTTCATCGAGTTTGTTAATCGGGCTGCTGTAGAAAGGTATTTACGCGCATAAAATAGTACATTGATGCCTAATGTTGAGCAAGTCTTCAGGCTAAACAGGGCTTCGTTTGGTGGTGGTGAAAAGAAACAAGACGACACACCTGCTTACACTTTATTTATTGGGGATTTGGCAGTTGATGTTACGGATTATACCTTGTAGGAAAAATTTAGTGCTCATTATACCTCTGTTAAGGGTGCTAAGGTTGTAACTGATTGGCTTACAAGACGCCCAAAAGGTTACGGTTGTGTAAATGTTGGTGATGAGAGTGAACAAATATGTGGCATGACTGCAATGAATGAAAGATTGTACTCAACCAGACCAATGAGGACTGGACCAGCCACTACAAAAAGAGCGTGGGAACTCAACAGTACGCGAAAGGTACATGTTTCTGTCTTTATCAGCCTCTCACATAGCACTGCATTTAGTTCATCTGCGTATGACTTATTAGAATCAGTTGATTCTTATATTTCTTTGTTTAATTGGTGTCCTTGACTTGTTTGTATTAGATATATATTTGTTTGGTAGTCTTCTGAAGCTTATTATGGTTTATCCATTTGCAATATTGGTTAATTGTTGTAGATTAAATCAAGCTTAATAATGCCCTTTACTTAAAAAAACTTCTAAAACTCTTAGTCTCTCAATGATTTCAGAAGAAATTGTTACCCTATAGAGGGTGGCTTCCGTAGATCAGTGTTAAATTTAATGTCATTAAATTATCCTATTTAAATTCCTCAAGACAAGGTTAATTTTGTTCGTTTGTTTTTACCAAGTCCTTTCAATTCGATCTTTCTTTTCAGTCAATTTA